>JAITYX010000083.1:0-1252658 GCA_021018815.1 Talinum fruticosum
TTATCGCCTAAGTTTTCTTCTTTCTCATCATCATATATAAGATTATAAGTATAATTTAGTGTTTAGAAAGCACCAAGTGTTTACCTTTAAAACTGCCTCCGAGGCGCAAGTCTAGCAGAGAGGGAAGCTTGCTGAGTGCTTCCACTGATTCTTTTGCATTTGTTAGATTGACCTCGCTCATGTCCAGAGATTCCAGCTTCTGGAGTCCAGATACCCAATGGAGGTTGTCGACAGTCAGATCCTCTTCATTATGACTGAGATCGAGGGCCCTTAATCTAGTAAGATTGCCGAGACTGGATGGGACTACCCCTCCAAAGGATGCCCAAGAGAGGTTAAGATACCTCAAATGCTTCATTGAGCCGATGAACTCTGGAATTTGACTCAAGTTAAAATAGGTGCCGCTCAAATCCAAGTATCTCAATTGCCTCAGTTCACCCAAACTCGGGTTCAAGTTTTGGGCTACTAGACTGTTGGAATCCCATTGAGAAGTGAAAGCCTCATAATCATTGCGTAGATCAAGAGTATGGACGTGACGAGTAAGATTGTGACAGCCAACTCCGAGCCAATGACAGCAATCGTCTCCTTTCCATGAGGAGAGGCGGTTGGCAGGGTCAGTGAGGGTATGCTTAAACTTCAAGAGAGCCTCTCGTTCGGAATTTGGGCAGCCCAAGACGAAGCGGACCCCAAAAGGGTCTCTCGATGAAGTCAAGCATAGAAGGACAGAGAGAAGCATGAGAAGAGCTATTGAAAATGCTCTTCTCATTCTTCTTTGGAAAAGGCAAACGAGAAAATTTTACAACTAAAAACTCGATTGATGATGATTTAATTTATCCTGAGAAATAAAAATAATGTTGTAATATGAATATTGTTTGTAGGGTCGATGCACCTTTGGCACTGGGAATTCAACTTTGATTCATGTTTTCTTGAATTCAACATGGCTCTCTTCCTTGAGCACTTTGATCTTTCGAAAACTATTTCAGTGGGCCCATTCCCTCGATTTTTGGTAACATGACGTCCCTGAGATATCTTGACCTTTTTGAAAACTATTTCACCTGCTTCAATCCCACTTTGGTTTAGTAATATGAGGTCGCTTGACTCCATATACCTTAGTGGGAACTATTTCTAGCCATGTTGAAGGAGGTACGGCCATGGCATTCTGGGAATCCTCGCAACCTTAAACTATTAGATCTCGTCATGGAATCATGATCTTCAAGGTGAGATAGTGGGGCCCCACGATAACTTCTCCAGATGCAACACTTACGAATTGGAGAGTTTGGATTTGAAAGGGAATCGCTGAATGTGCTCATTGTCTGAAATGGTTAGAAAGCTATCAAATCTCAAATATTTGATCCGTGAGAATATGTTTAATGAAGTTAATATCTGAGATGCACCTTGCCAACCTCTCAAGTTTAGAGGAATTAGACTCAGCTTTACTCCTTTAAAGCCAAATACAACTTCCGATTTTTTGCCTTCTTTTCAACTCACTGAACTAAATCTAAGGTCTCTGTAAAGCTGGAAGGGCAAATCCCACAGGGATTGGAATGCAAAATGAACTCGTAAGTTAGACCTGTCACACAATTCTTTGAGAGGACAAATCCCATTATCCCTTGGACAATGCAAGAAACTGAAGTATCTTGACCTGTCGTCAATATCAATTTCTAAAAAGAGTTATACATATTGATCCTACCTCATATTTCGCTTCTCCAAACTTAAACCATTAATTTCTTAAAAAGATTCAGCTTTTGAAGTAAAAGTACTCATTAAAAGTATATATCTTCCATGCACTTATGTAAATCATCCTTAAGATCACCCACACGTTAAAGGTAAGGTTAATATATATAAGGGAAATTGAGTTGAGCCTTAAACAATCATAAAAGCATGTCAATGGTAAATGCTTCAGACGTCGCCTGATAGTCGCTGGTAAATAAAGTGGGAACAGTTAAATCAGATAAGAAAAATATTCATAAACAAATGTAAATTTGACAAAGTTGAGTTGAATCTTGCGCTGAACCTAAATGTCTCTTAATTTATCACATAATTTCAATACACTAACAAAACACAAATATAATATTAAACAATCATATACTTCCTCTATTTTAATTTATTTGTCATGTTAGGCCATTAAAGAAATATCAAGATGGAGTTTACTTCAAGATAAATTAGTGACTAAAAGACTAAAATATCCCTACGATTTCACCGAAAATGAGAAAATCGGCAGGTAAAACTATTTAATATTGACAAAATTAATAAACTAATCATTAATATGTCTTCAGGATTATAAAACTACAGACATCATAAAACAAAAATTATTTGAAACGAGAAATAAATTAAAATATAGGGAGTACATTTTGCTGCTTGTCTTAGCTTAAAAATTATATAAATCATGTGTTAAATTGAAAAACAAGGATGCGATTGAGTAGTATGATAGTGTTGCAATTTATAAATTCTATAATATTATCTTTTCATCCATAGTTTTCTACAATTAAAAAATTATGTTGAAAGGTACGGTATCCAACTACCACCTTGCTGGTCTCTCAAGTTTGGTGATCTTAGACCTAAGCTACAATTCTTTGAGCTTCAACTTCGCTTCCGACTGGACACCTCCATTTCACCTTATTGAGCTTGACATGAGGTCTAGTGGGATTCAAGGTGAACTCTTTCAATGGATTCAAACCCAAACCTATCTCCGATATTTGGACCTTTCAAATAATATGATCTCTCGGGAAATTGTTGGATTGGTCTCAAAACATTAAGTTGATCATGTTGAATCTTTCCCACAACAGTCTTGAAGGTCTAATTACTCATTTTCCTTCCGGAATTTGGTCCATAGACCTCTCATATAATTTGTTGACGGGTTCTCTATCACAAGATCTCTCGACTAATAGTGATAAAGTTGGAACTTCACTGTGCCAATTGGGCGAATTGGAATTCTTGAATCTTCAAAGTAACGTAATCTCGTGTACAATCCCACATGGTTGTTGGCGGAATTCGAGTTATCTATGCACTATAAACTTGTCCTCAAACAAACTATCGGGCATTATTCCCGTGACTATTGGAGTAATCTCAAGATTGACATTTTTGAATTTGAACAACAATTCATTTGAGGGGCAAATTCCTCCAACATTTAGCACCTCTAGCCGCTTGCAAATTTTGGATCTTGGGGAAAACAGGATATCGTGGAAAGTACCAAGTTTTGGGGTCAAAAGCCATCCAGCTTTGCAAATTCTCGGGCTACGAGCAAATCAATTAGGAGGTGGTATCCCTAGAGAATTGTGGTCTCTCCCTGTGCTCCAAATCCTCGACCTTGCTAGTAATAATTTGACAGGTAACATCCCTCGTTGTTTGGGCCAGTTGAACGGCATTGGATTGGATGATTTACAACCTTCGTATGTATTTATGGAATATCCTGACGAAGAGAATACTATGGAGGTCTTGAAAGGTCAAGAGCTACAGTACACCACAACGTTAAAGTTTGTTGAGAACTTGGATCTTTCATGCAATGCTCTAGTGGGCTCAATACCGGAGGAGCTTACAAATTTGTCAACACTCATCGGTTTGAACTTGTCCTACAATCATCCGATCGGAAAAATTCCAGAGAAAATAGGTCAAATGAGATCCCTAGAATCTCTTGACCTGTCTAAAAACAATCTTTCTGGGACAATCCCATCCAGCATGTCCAACTTACTTTCATTGGAATACCTAAACTTGTCCCACAACAAGCTTCATGGAGAAATACCCACTGGACAACAACTCCAAACTCGAATGATCCCTCCATATATGCGAGCAACCTTGGTTTATGTGGAGATCCATTGCCAAACAAGTGCACAAGGGATCAAGGACAACAGCCAGGACAAAAACAGGAACCAGAACAAGAGGAGGAAGATCGTCGTGAAACAATATTGTTCTATCTTGTTGTAGCACTCGGATTTGGCACTTGGATTTTGGGGAGTTGTCGGAACTTTGTTGTTGAAGAAGAAGTGGAGAAATGCTCTATTCCATCTTGTGGAGGATATCGTAGACTACATATATGTTCAAGTTGCGGTAATGATCAACAAGATGAATGTCACAGTCAGTGAACCATATGTTTTTTAGTCATTGTGTTGTGCTGCATGATTGAATAAATTGGCTCTTAATCATTTTGAATTTTTTGTTTCTTAGGAGCTGTGTAGTTGTGAAATGATAGTAAGATGGGTCTACTTAGCTTGAAACTGATAGGCCATTCTCACTTTCTTTTATTTATTTATTTTTTCAAAGAAAAAACCATCCCAATACGTTAACTATAAATTGTCCACATCTCCTCTCACATTTTCTGAATTACTTGCTATAGCACAAATTATTTTGCGTTGCTTGTGCTTGTCTAGGAATTTGGTTTTATGATTTGGTTCATAAGAAAGTTACTCGTAGGTGTGCTTTGCACCAATCTGATAGAAGCAAAATCTATTCCCCTAAATTATATATATAGTGTGCCACTTCTCTACTTAAATTTGTAAATATACCGAGAAGGATAATAGAGGATCGTTGGTCAATCAGAAAGCAACCACCTTTGCAGAAAACTAAATCGAAACCATGATTATGCATCTTTATTCAGTGAAAAAAAGGTACACATTCAAGAAGATACAATCAAGTATTGATGTATAGCACCAGGTACACCAAATCAGAAAATTCAAACATGTAAGCCATCAAACAATGCATAGTTAAGCCTTTTTCAGAAACTCCATGACCTTAGTTAGTATCATAAGCTGAACAAGCCACTCTGATGCCTTCGAATCCAACTCCTTTGGCCAAGGCCTCGAGTTTTTCTCTATCCTTTCTTTCCCCCGGGTTATGACTATCATATGCTTGGTTTTGGAACCGGATTTTGAGGATTGGTTGGAACTCTATTGCTTAAGAAGAGGCAGAGATATGCTCTATTCCGAATTGTGGAGATCATGGTGGATTACGTGTACATTCAAGTAGTCATAAGGCTCAACAGGATGACGCAGAGGCAATAGTTGGAAGTTAGATCTATAACAGCGAAAGATAGGAATGTATTGTATTCAATAAATGTCATTTGTGTGTGTTTCCGATTGTATTGTACTGTTAAATAACTCGTCTCCTGTGATGACAGAACGTAGTATTTGGACTTTGTTGCTTTTTGTGAAAATATGCAATGAAGTTTGTCTACTGAATACCATATGATAACATGTGGAAGGGATAAATTTGGCTTGATTTATATTCATTTCTAGCCTAGACTAGCTTCTTTGCTTTAATGATGGAGTATACCAAGGTACAAAAATTAACTCTTAGTTGAAAGCCCAAAATATTCATACAGCATACTCAAATGCACCAAAAAGAAGATTTCTCACCAAAATCACCACCAATCTGAGAGGGAAGAGGAATTGAAGGGTCGGCTGAATTGTGGGTTTATACTAGAAAAGCATGCAATTACTATGCAAACCTAGCCAGAGTCGACCGATATTTTAGCATCACTAGACCTCAGAAAATCTTCATATCTGACATTTAGCTGTGGCAATTAGTTTTACAAAATAGTGTCATGATATGAAAAATCTGGTTGGATTTCCACAAATTGAACTCTGCCACTTAGTATCAACTTGTCAATATTTTGACAAATTGGGCATTTTGCGCACTTGCACTCCCGAAATTCTCACTTCATGATAACATTTCCAACAGAAAATTGGGAACAGACCACTTCATGATAACATTTCCAACAGAAAATTGGGAACAGATGGCCACTATTAGGGAATAGAAGACAAAAATCAAGGGGTGCTAAAAATATCCTTTCATTAGACATCCTCAACACAAAATTGTAATATCGAAACTTCCAACAATCCAATAAAACCTGTTCGATGCTAGCTGAGCTCAAAAACTTAAAATCTAAAGAGTAGTATGGCATGAAAAATATGAGAAGTTCATGATTATCATAAAACCTATGGCTGCTCACATCTCATTCTTCCTCAGCAATCCTTCCCTTCTCGCTTACATAAATACCATCAAGAAACTTCCTAATATCCTTGTTCTTCACATGGCATTTCTGTACAAATAAACATCATAGAAGAAACAGTGAATAACTTATCCAGTAACAACTAGAGTTCACAAATCAATCATACGGTTTTGGAGTCAGATCAGATTGTTAAAAGTCAGGTTATAACGAAGTTGATAGAATTCCAGTTGGGTCTGCCTTTGGGTTGGATAATCAGGTATGAGCCAGGTCTGCTCGGTCTGAACCAGAGCAGAAAAGCAGTACGGAGCATAAACACAATACATACCTGGTTTATAAGAGCGGCAGAGCGAGAAACGAGTTCAATGTCATTGCCATCCAAGACAAGTTCATCTTTAACCTTTTCAGACCTCAAGATTGTCACTCCCTCCAACATGTCAACTTTTCTCACCTGCAAACAAATTAAACCAAAACATTAATACACCCAATTAGCAGTCTTCAACAGAAGGAAGAGCTAATGACCACAAATATGAACAGAATAATAGTCACATAAATTTAAGAATCAGCATATGTGTACAATTAACAAGTCACTGAATAAGCACACCTAAACAAGCCAGAATCAAACACCCTAATTGACTCCCATATCACACCCAAGAACAAGGAACATTTTCAATTAGGCAGTGACACAATGTTAAAAGGCATGAGTACATTGACATGGAAGGAGAAAACTTACTCCTGTAAAAGATACAGGACATTTTAGTAAGATACACATTTTCATGAACCCACATGATTTCAAAGGCTAATACAACCTAACATAGCAGAAAATTTTTTGCTGGAGAAATGCAAATAACAAAGAAATTATAGCAGAGTAACAAAAGGTAAAAAACAAAACTGGAATGAGAACCATCAAACTTATATAATCAGAGGCTGCCAATAGGCCATTGATTTGTTTTCAAACTGAGCATAATCACCATTGCAACTGAAATCTTTAGCCAATATTAGCGACTTGATGAAATTGAACGTTGAAACTGCAGCAATTAAACCATTGCCAGTGCCACCCACATCTTAATCTTAATAAAGACCTATACAAACCACGACCCTGTGAAAACATGAGAAAGGCCTTCCCATTTTCCTAAAGAAATTTTCCAGCAAATAACATACAACAAGCCAAGTAATAGATGACAAGAGCCACTTCTAACAGAGGAATAACATATGATTAGTTATAAACAAAACAATACCCACCAACATCAGAAATTTTCCAGCAAATACTCGACGAAAACATTATACCAGCAAACAGTAGAGTAATTGACAAATTGCATTGATTGAAAATCATCAACACAACAACTATTCA
Source organism: Talinum fruticosum (assembly GCA_021018815.1). Taxonomy (NCBI): domain Eukaryota; kingdom Viridiplantae; phylum Streptophyta; class Magnoliopsida; order Caryophyllales; family Talinaceae; genus Talinum; species Talinum fruticosum. The sequence continues at coordinate 7,290 of JAITYX010000083.1, forward strand.
CAAATGCAAACAAATGGGATCCTCAATTCTACCCTAAACATTCAAAATCCCAAAACAAAAACCCTGACAAATACATACATAGATAGATAGATAGAGAGATAGACAGAGAGAGAGAGAGAGAAATGATACCCTTTTCTCGCCAAGGAAGTTACGGATCTCAATACCCTTGTTGCCATTGGTAATGCTAGCATTGATGGGAAAGTGAGCATACACCATCCTCATCTTGTAGCGGTAGCCCTTGGTGACCCCAGTGATGAGATTCTCGACATGGCTAATAGCAGTGCGAATAGCAGCGGTGGTCTTCCTGGAGCCGAACCAGGATTCGATGTTGAGCCTACGCTTACCATCGGCCTCAGTGATGAGCTGAAAATCAAGGTTAAGGTGCTTAAAGTTGCGGGTCAGCTTTCCTCGAGGACCCTCCACTTCGATCACCTTGGCGTTCACTTTGATGGTGACCCCTTCTGGGATCTCCATTGAATCCGACGACAACACCGTCTTCATCTTCTCTCTCCCTCTCTCCTCTCTCTGGTGGTTTGTCTTGTTTAAGGGACGATGAGAGGCACCAGAAGAAGTCCAAAACCTATTGAAAGCAGTTTATAAACGGAGGACCAACTAAAACCCTAATTTTGGGGCGTCGTTGGTTATGATGTTGATTTGTAAAACGGGTCGTCGGTTTCGGGTTTGAGTTTTGGGTTTTGGGTTTTGGGTTTTGGGTTTTGGGGGCTTAGGTTGTTTTATGGGCCTCACTTGTTGAATGTGTTAAAACTTCTGTATGATGATCAAATAAGTGACCTGTTTTTTAGGTGGGAGTTCAGGTCAAAAAATTGGGATCCGATGAGTTTGGATCACGTTTAGATTTAGGTTATGAAATTTGTGATTCAGATCCGACTAAAATCAGCTAATAATTTTAATAAAAAATTTATAATTAAAAACTTTGCCTAAACGAGATTCATTTAGGACATTTGAAAACCTACTAAATGAGAGCACCATAAGCCTCATCTTCACAGTTACAACGGATTTGGTTCTATCTGTAAAAAAATAAATGGGTTTGAGTATTTTGGTATCTATAGTTGCCAAGGTTAATGAGTTCCTTTACATAAAAGTAATGGAGTATATGAATATAAGTTATCTCAACCAATAAAATCTTTTCAATCGAGTTGATATAAAAATTTGGATTTTAAGTCCTAATTTACATCAACTTATTTGCAAATGAAAAAAATAAATAGAAATTAGTGCAACATATAGTGTGTATAGTAATTAGTATTCTCATATTCTTGTTTTTTTTTTTTCGAGTATTCCCATAAACACTATGTACTGCCCTTCAAAACTGAGTATTTTTTTGTTTTTATTTTTTTGACAAGGGAAACAAAGAATTCATAATTAAAATGCATATTTGACAGTAGGAGACAGAAATACAACTCTCGCTGAAAACATACCACTAAAAAAACCAAGAAAATAAAACAGGAATTGGAAGTGGTCGGTGGCCATTCCCCCCACCCTTGGCAAAACTAGCCACTGCCAATAAAAAAAAAAAATTATAAAAAAAAAGAGAGAAATGGATGGTTTGTTGTTCGGTGCATTTCAAAATAAAGAAGTTTACTATCTACATTTCCTAAAATCAAATTTAAAGGTCCCTCAAAAAAATCAAATTAAAAGGGAAAAAACTTATTAAAATATTAATGTATTTTACATATTATATGTTACCGTCTTCAGTGTACTACTTCCGTCATAAAAAAAAAAAAAATATATGTCTCGATACGTTTCAAAATAATATTTTCTTTTTAAAAATAAAAATATGAACTATAAAAATGTTCCTTAACTACCCTTATTTTTAATTTAAAAATATAATTAATCAAAAGGATGGAAATTTAAAATAACTTTTTAAATTCGAATGTCAAGAATATTGTTATTTTTTTGTCTCTAAAAGAGATTAGGTCATTAAATGTTTCTTGATATATGTACAAAATTAAAGTGGAAATTTAGTTTAAGACAAAGGTAGTATAAGAATATTTACGATAAAAAAAATGAATTTACCTAAGTAACTCATCCCAATTTCTCATGAGTCTTAACACTATCACGTGTTTCAGTTTTATATGCCTTTATTAATACTCCATTTGTTTCACAATAATTATCGTTTTTAGGATGGAAGTGAATACCTAAGAAGCACAAAATTAATAACAAAATTTATGTTAAAAAATCGAGTTGCCCTAATGTTTTATTGGAATGAAGAGAAAAACATTTAATAACGACAAAATTGGTAAATTTATCACTAATATGTTATTAGAATTGTAAAGTGACAGATATTGTAAAATAAAAAAAAATAGTTAAAATAACATGTACTATAAAACGAAGAGGAGACTGTAATTATATGTATATTTTGGAACAATTTATGGAACCAATGCATGATATAAATTTTGGAGAAGGGTTGAAATATATATTCCTCTAAACTAATTTATGCTTAGAAGATAATTGTATAGAATTATGACAAGTCTAACATACTAGTAATTAATGCACATAATATATTTCAGAAATATTAAACTATTTTATATTTGAAGTTCCAATTTGAGGAGCTCACCACCACCACCACCACTACCAACCTTTAGCACAATTATAAACTCTTCCAGTGGTACCTCTTTTTGACTACTGTCTTTCATCTCCATACCTTTTATTTTTTTCAATTATTATAAATAAACACATGAATAACAACACTATTTTATTAATCCTGACTTTTGCTACTCCGCCGCTTCCAAAATATAAAATATTAAATTAAGTTTACTCTTTTCTTTTCCAATTAAAATTTCTTTCTATAACAATTATATCGACAGTTAACAAGTGAGTGTTACCCCAGTGATAAACACTCCACACTTCCATCCTTTCTATCATGATTTAGACTTTGGTGAAAACAACTTCTTTACTAGGTGTCCAAAGAAGTTAAGATGTGTTCGGACTTGGGCCCTATTCGACAACGAAGCATTTTGAGTATCTTTTAGCGTTTTGATCAAGTCAAAATACTAATCAATCAAATATTAGCGTTCGTTAAGGTATTGTTTTAACTAACGTTTGCAGTACCTTTAACGTTTCAAGTAGAGTTTTTGAAAAGTTAAGAATATTAGCTTTTCACATTTGAAAGTAGCGTTTCATATTTTTTGACAAAAAAATCCCTTCATTAATTTATATTTGACAAATTATTTATATCCTGTTAAGTCAATTTACAATAATAAGCTAACTCAACCGCTAAATTTACCGAACACATTTATTCAACCGCTCAATTGAACAGGTTATCGCCTACCTAAACAGCTACCAGCTACACAAACGAGTTATCCGCTACTCAAACAGACTCATTTTGCCGAACAGGACCTTGATCTTTGAGCCCGAACTTGATATCCTTACCCCTCCCCTTAGGCCTTTAATCCCAACTAGATTTACCGTTGAGATATATAAGTGATATATACTTACTCTTATTTACAGTTATTTGTAAATTTTATGTTAAAGTTCGGTTTCTATATATCTCAAATTAATGCATAAAAATATGCATAACATTTTGCTTGTATTGCTTTCGAAAAATGTTCTATGCACATAGGCTAAGGATCCAACTTCAAAGGTCACAAGATTTTCTAGACGTATAATTTACATGGATGGATGGTTTGAGTACTAGCACATTGATTTATGTTAATTATGGGGGAATGAAGTGAATTTGTTTAATTTATTTTTTTAATTTAAATTTTTTATAGTAGTTCATATATTGCTGTCTAACATTATTTTATGAGGGTTAAAGACGTTTTCTCCTAAAATTATATATATTTCAAGGATATAACCCAAAAAAAAAAAAAAACAGATCTTATGGTGTCAATGTAAATCACTTGAATATGTGACTACTAGCCTCTAAAAAGATGTTGAATTGTCAAACACAAGAGTAAAAGATTTGGACATGTTCGTTTATCTCGTTAAAATTGTGTGTTAACTATTTAAAACTGTTATGTGATTACTAACTTTTATGAGTTGTTATTTTAAACGCTGCTATAAATGACATAACAAACTAACTTAAAAAATATAAAAAACAATTGAAGGAAAGAGATTGAGAATTTCCAAATAAATAATTTCAAGCACAAAAACAATTGAATCTACAACGATTATTACTTAAAATGAGTGAATTTCATACCAAAAGTGTATAGAGAGCCATGGCTTCATTTATCATCCAAAACTCTTAATAGATGTGAAGAAAATTACTTCAAGATATGGCCTTCTTTAATTTTTTTTATAAAAATGACGATATAAAACTAATTTGCAGCTAATTTATTCAAAATTTAGTACTGATGATGATGAAGAAATCAGACAAGATCCATTTTTTGGCACCATTTTTCTCAAACTTTACTACATTCGTATATATATATTAATATACATGCACCAAAACTATAATCATGCGTTATTATGCATAATATAATAGTGCTTATATACGTCTAATTAACACATGATATATTATGGTGGGGCAATTTACAAACGAAACTTCCAAGCTTTAACTTTACACACTATATGACTCATTCTTTTTTCTTTTGCCATTTCATCTCTCATTTCCATGTTTGATATCCCCATTTTTCACAATACCATGGGTTTTGATTTCTCCATCCATGTTTTTTCCATTTTCTACCTCCCTTTTTCTGTTGGTTGGCGATCTGTAATAATCCCGTCCCAATAAGCATTTTGTACATCTCGAGACCTTGCCCTGATGTGATACGATGACTGATATCCAACACTCCTAAACTTTTCGTTGCTCTCTCTACCTTTTCCTTTTTAATGCAGAGTTAATGCCCGTGAAAGCTAGCAAAACTGTTGGGGGCTTCCTTTTGGCTCCCTATAAATAAAACAGAGCTAAACCCCATACTGAAAAACAGAGCGAGAGTGAGAGAGAGAGAGAGAGAGAGAGAAGAGAGAGAGAGATGGAGTGCAGAGAATGGCTAAAAGGGTCGGGTCCACTGATGGGGATGTTGCTGGTTCAAGTAATATCAACTGGGTTACAGATTCTATCAAGGGTCATTTTAAGCCAAGGCACCTTCATTTTCGCTCTCATGGCTTATCGCCATCTTCTCGCTGCTTTCTGCATTGCCCCCTTTGCCTTCTTTCTCGAAAGGTATTCCTTCTTCATTAATTCCCAGAATTCCAATTTTTACAGTTGATTTTCCGGATTACTCTTCACTCAGTTTCTTCATACTCATAGTTTTTTTTTTTTTTTTATTCTGGTTTGCAGGGGTAGCAGAACGAAGCTGAATTTGAAAGTTGTGTTTTGGATCTTTCTTTCCTCTCTAACAGGGTAATTAGTCAATAATCTTCTTCTGAATTTCTTTTAATTATTTTATTTACTGTTTTTTTCACAATGCAACATTGGTTGGAAATTTTTCCCCCATAGTTTGTCAATGTTAAAACCTAAGAAGATTTTTCTTTTTAATCAAACAATTAATTAAAATAAATCCCACTTTACATTTTTCACATTTTTATAATTAATATAATGGACTCGTAACGATGTTAAAGCTGATAATGACATCCCCACAACATGAGGAAAAAAATCAACTCAATAACAAAGATATACATTTCTTTCAAATTTTCAATATCATTTTAAATAATTTTGTGCGTTAAATTGACGGATCTTGTACTTTAATTTTATTAACGTTGCTACGTTTACGGTTTACATTAAGTGAGGGGGACTTGGCAACGGAAGGCGCCATATTCGACACGTATAAACAAATGTGACACTTTATGATGAAGTAATTGGAGATGATGATTTAAACTTTGATTCGAAAGATGAAAATGATGAGGAGAGTGAGTCATGGGACAAATTCGAGCATAGCATAGTATGAGAATTGGATACAATGGAAGGATAGCTAAGGCTTATTAGGTTGTCGTCTCAAAATTTGTTTGCTTTGTTTTGGGAATTGGGAGGCACCTTTCCATGCATCACTAGGTTTGGTTCTTCCAGTCTCTGTCTCCTCATGCTTAGTTGACAATTGTCTTCACAAGTGCCATGAGCATTACTTTTCCATTGCCTTTTTATGTGTGCTTAGATGACTCATTCACAAACAATCATTTCAGTTTCATCGTGTCTATGTTAATGAGCCCATTTACGATATCTACAATTTTTATTCCAAGGAAGGACTGTCCATTCAATTTGATGTTTCTATTCCTTTTGTCTTTCTTACTGTAAGTCTACCTTCCCTGACTTCGGACATATAATTATTTAAAATAATTCGGTGATAAATTCAGTTTATGACTCTCTTCAATAACTTGGAGTAGTTATTAGTGTTTTTTTTTAACAAATAACTATCTAAACAGTTATCGATTATACAAACAGCTTATTCAATACTCAAACAACTTATTTTGTCAAACAAGTAAAATAAAGTTTATTTAAACAAACTTTGAATATTTTATAAATTGAATTTAAGTAGAGGAATATGGGTGAAAATCATGTTAGAATTATTATTTGGTTGTTAGATTAGATTTAGATTCATAAGTAATAAATAAGAATATGAATTATATATACATGTATTAATTGATTGTAAATTGAATTTTCAAGTTACATTTTTAATAAATGTGATGAGTTTCTAGGGTGATTATGAGTGATATCCTAGTCAAAATGTTAATTCATTCTCCATAAATTATCCTACTATAATTGAAATTCCATAAATGTAAATTGTTGGTTTTTTTTTTCATTTGACAAAATTGTAAAGACTGAAAATATCAAATTAATTGTCGGTGCACTATTCTCATGCCTTATTGAGATTTCAGTGCTATTTGAGAAGAATGATGTGTAGTAGTTATAGGATTGATATTACTTGAACTTGAACCTGAATGTCTCTTTGATGGAGAAAAACCTCGCGTACCAACCCCGTTAGGCTCGGTTGATAAATAAGTTATACAATTACCAATCGATGCCTCTAGCTTTACATGAGTTCATTAATTAATCAGTCACTTTCAAAAAAAATGCAGGATTACGATGGCAATGGGGATGTTCTACTATGGACTTAGGGATACTACAGCAACATATGCTACAAATTTCCTCAACTTAATCCCAATCGTCACATTCATTTTTTCAATAATCTTACGGTAGGTATGTCCCATTCATTTCTGCATGCATTCAAGGCATTATAATTTATAACTTATTCAATAAATTTTCGTACGTGCTATGTAGGTGTCATGCTAACCACGTGATTCTTTTCTCCTCGTCGATGGTGTATCGTACTTACAATGTTGCTCTATTATTTTAATAAATTTTATTCCGAAAAGAAATATATAGATATCACATTGTTACTTTTTTTTTTTATAACGTGACATGAACTATTAGTAACATGATATTATTAACCAAATTTTAGATATTCGATTTATCCTAATTATATGTGTCGTGGAATCATATGTAGTTCTCAGTTAGAGGAAGAAAACTATGTATGGAGGATGATAATATATAATGAAAATTATTTTGTATTTGGTTTCAGAATGGAGAAATTAAAGTTGAATACAAGGAGAGGGAAAATTAAGGTGGTAGGAACACTTCTTTGTGTGGCAGGAGCCCTAATAGTTAGTCTCTACAAGGGTAAAGTTTTCCACATTGCAAATCACCACCATCATCATAACATTATAGTCAACAAAGTCAAGCAAAATTGGACACGTGGCTCTCTCCTACTCGTCGGCAGCTGCCTTTCCTATGCTACCTGGTTCATAGTCCAGGTAAATATCAATGGAGCTGAGGCCCATATATAATTGAATTCCTGAACTCAAATAAAAGCTCATAATGTTTATTTTTATTTTTTTGGCCAGGCAAAGTTACTGAAGTTATTTCCAGCAAAGTACTGGGCAACAATGCTAACTTGTGTATCTGCATCAATTCAAACAGCAGTAGTTGGTGTGTGTATTGATAGAAGCAAGGCTTCTTGGAAATTAGGGTGGAATATTCAGCTAATCACCATCGTTTACTCCGTAAGTTGATTCTTGTTTTCCGTGTATTTTGTGTGTATATATCGATATAATGAGGTATAAAAGTCTATATAGACAAGATTTAAATCCAAATTGACGGAAGAAACTCTAAACATTTTTACCGGGTAAACTAGCCGGAAGTCTGACAGACTGGCACCCATGTTTCATATCGATGTTGTTTATGCCTAACAATTACTGTAGCTTTTGTGCTTGTAACCCCAGTTGAAATGTGTCACACATATGATGTGATTCTTTTGCCAACTTAAGCTGCACCAAATGTTTGGTCAAACCTTGACTGATACTCTTCTATAGTGACATTTTGGCATGCTAGTGATCAATTTAGCATAGAAAAGACATTGTGCTAACTCCCTCCTCTGTTTGTTTGTTGCTGATTGCTATGAAAATGACTTGCATTATTTGTAGACATATCTAATGAAGGAATTTTTGGAACTAGGCTTTCATTACGATCGATTACTTAAGCAACTAATTGCATATCATTGCATTGCAGGCAGTATTGGCATCAGCTGCATCATTCTATCTAATCTCATGGGCTGTTGCGAGCAAGGGTCCTACCTATCCCCCATCTTCAATCCACTATCACTCATCTTTGTAGCCCTCATTGAAGCACTCTTTCTTGGCGAAGGCCTCTCCACTGGAAGGTAATTCACTAACCATCATTCATCGTTATCATCATCGACCCAATATGAATCTGTAAATGTCAAGATGACCAGATGCATGCAGTCTTATCTTTGGCATAAGGTGTCAGAGAGATTGTTTTCATAAGACTTGGGAAAAATAATTGTCTTAACAAAATTAACCCTCTTTTTGTCCTTTTTTCCGGTGGGATGTTACAAAAAAATGCAGCTTGGTGGGCATGGTGGTGATCATAGTGGGGCTGTATTCCTTCTTATGGGGAGTGGAAGACAAAGAGAGACTGATACATCGCTACCGAAATCAGGAAGTGTTGGAGATGGAAGTGGAGCTGGTCCTGAGCTTGCTGGTTTACAATTGACAGCAATAGTTGTTCCAACTGCCTCACCTGTTTGTCACAGTGATGATGAACAACAAACATAACTGTCCTTTTTTTTTTTTTTTTTCTCCATCCCTTTCTGACATGATGGTTCAGTATATATGCATATTGATAGTATATATACAACTTGATTAACAAAAGACCTTAGGAAATTTTTACTCAGGAAAGGGCAACTTACCCTGTTTTTTGGGGTCATCGCAGATCTATGTCATTGTTACTATGGTTTTACTCCATAGACTGACTTGACTCTCTGATGTAGTAGCTAGATGCCTATCTTAGTAGAATACATCAAGGTCTTGTTAGATTATTTTCTTATAAATGAAAGAAACTGTATTACTCCATGTGAAAATAATCAATCAAGCGAAGAGTTTACTTTTCTCTCCTTCTTTTGTCCAAATGATACATGCCAACACAGTACAGTGTTGAACCCGAGACGTAATAATGCCAATATATGATGTACTGTTGTTGTCTTTAACCCAACGCGATCAGGTTAAATCATTGTAGGCAGTCACAGGAAGGGTCTTGGGTTGGATGGGTAGCATGTGGTGGCTGCATCTGCCTTAGGGACCATCCCACTACAACATACATATCATAGCACAAGTACATATCGGATTATGTTGGTGGGAAGGACAACTTTTCGTTGACGGCCTGCTCTTTCCGTATGAATTTTTCATTGGATTTTGTTTCATTTCGTATGAAATCTAAACCAACTCAATGAAAAGATTATACCGATGGTTGAATGCCCGTGCATAAGTTTCGTACATCACTATAATAATGCCTGCCCCCTCACATGAATGTCATGCAACATAGGCTCTCTTCACAGCTTGTACCAAAATTCAATACAACGACCTTGAAGATTCAACTTGAGAACTTCAAGTAGAAAGAGTATGAAATTGTTGTGAAATTGACTTCACTGAAAGTTTTAAACTCGGTGCAGAAGGCCAAAGTATATAGGTTTTATACAATATTAACCATCTGGAATCTGAAATTTTGAATATAACTCGATATAACAACAAACAATGACAACCGCAACCTCAACTCTCTCACTGTTGATCACCTGAATAAATGAATGTGGATGAATAAAGGTCATCCTAATCTCTCAAGTAGTTCGAGAAAGACAACATAATGTGGGATAAATTTTAACCTGAATAACTGATTTTTGATAAGGTTAAGCTTAAGAGAAACAAGATAATAATGATACCGAGGCAGCCAAAGGACATAATTTTGGTATTGCTCACTACAACTGACCTCAGCTTGATGTTCACTAAATGTAGTTTCTGATCACAACAGAGCATTGTTATTTCAGAACAGGACACTCTGATAGGGTGCTTCCTAAGCACATCCTTAAAAAGCTAAAAAGGAAGAGGGGGGGACAGAACATTAAATAATCATTAGCTAAGTTAATCTTCCAACAACATCCCAGTGTGCATTTCACTAATACCTCAGGAAAAGGGGGAAAAAGCACCTGATCAGGTGAATAAACTGAGAAAAGCATCAGAAATGAATCTGTGAACATCAGAGGAATTCAGAGCAATGTAACAGTAAACGAGCTCCTCCATCTCTTTCCAATTGCAAACTCCAACTTCTTGAACCATCTCCATTATCGATTCTTTCAAATCCATGAATGGGTCATCCGAATACAGCACTGCACAAATGCTGTTATCAGCAAAAACCCCACAAACATCCCCAGGCAAGCTGGCTGAGAAGCTTATCCTCGAGTTTCGATCTCTTCTGATTACCACTTTCTTCTTCTTTTGCTGGGTTTTTGGTGCTTGTTCTGGCGCCATAACGAGTGCAAATTTTAGAGATCAAGGACAAGAAAACATAGGAATATTTGAATGGTTTGTTGGTTTATGAAGGAGGGGAAGTAAGTTAAGTGCGTGACTTAGTTGTGGTCCTTGTTCATCAATTTTAATTTTGTTTTGATATGGTTGTATGTATGGGATGGGGAGAGCCTATAGCAATTTAATGCCCCCATCCATCACTTGGCGATGCAAATGTTGCAACAGAAGGTTTTGTACAAAGGTGAAATGCACATGTGAGGTGAGATAAAGAGGCACAGCTGTGAGCATTTATGAGGGCAAGATAAACCTTTCTCACCCATTACAAATTGTAATCATCCCGAACTCCATGTATTATGTAAATGTTCGTATAATGTGATACCGTCCTATATTCACAAGTTTTAATTCGTATTCAGTAGTAAGGGGCTTGTATGCTTATCTCGTACTCCCTCTCACTCATGACACCTTGCTCGTCTACTAACTAACTTGAGTATCAGAAAATTCAATTATCATTCGATTTATTATCACAACTACATCAATGAAAGTCTTAAATTATCATCCACACATGTTTAAAACAATACCTAAAGACATTGAATGATTAGAAAGATTGAGGAAATTGGGACAGAAAAAAATGGGTCATTGTTATTGGTGCAGGGATAAATGTGGTGCAATTCCCAACATCTAGCATAATTGGGGGACACGTTGATGAGGTCTAAATTAAATGATGCAACAAACTTGCTTTTGATGAGTCCTTTTCCTTTCTATATTTCTGGTACATAAATGGGCCTACCAAGTTGTGGCCCAATCCAAGATGACATGCCCTGACTGGTATTACTTCACATCTAAATCAATAATAATGAAAGGCCCAATGGGATAACCATTTCTAAGCCCATATGAATAATCTAGCCCTCTTGTATTCTTTAGATACCATGTCCCAAGACATCATCTTCATTTCTTAGGTCTTAGAACATGTATAGGTTGGTGACAAAAAAATAAAAATAAATAAAAAAGAGGGCTAATATAGGTTGATTAAAAAAAAAACCAAATGATTTGAGAAACATATAGGCTCTCATGGAAAGCTTAGCTCTTTATGAGCCGACCCTTACTCGACTTAAGTAATATGAATGATCCAAAAACAGATTAGTGTGTAGTCTAATCTCTCCCTAAATTAAAAACTACTTATTACTTCTTCTAAATGATTTTTTAAAATTCTAACATGTTCTGTATTATATATGCTCATCCCAGATAATTCCCGATCATAACATAGTATAGGGGCACATACATAATTACATATTTGCCCCTATACTCTATTGGATAAAACAAGCAAAAATGAAGATAAGAGGGCAATTAAAGGTGGATTAGTTGAAAACAATAGGCAGACTAATTGTGTTTTAGTTTTGGTTAATTAAAATTACAAAAGTAGAGGAAGAAGAATTAGGTGGGAGGCGATGTCCTTCTTAGACGCTTCAGCCATGGTTTTCCACAAATCATTTTAAGGCGAGTCGTTCTCAATTAGTGGCGGTGCTGACCGTATAATTCACCCTTCGAATATCCTTCATTTTATTTTATATGACAATTTTTATTAACTAATTTTTATTATTTTTTTAAAAAGGTCTTATTCATTATTACAACGCAGGACGTCACGTAGCTTGTTTGCTCCACCAACAAATTGCATGGTGTATATTAAAATAAGATTTTCCTAGGAAAATAATTTAAATAAAATAATTACAATATAGTACTATATTTTATTTTTCATGGAAAAACACTCGACGTGTCTTCAACAACCTTTCAGTGACGTTTTAAAAAAAAAAAATTGTGGTGATTTTCTAAATTCGTAAAGTGCGAAATTCTCCGCATTTGGCATTGGTTTTATGACAAAGAAAGACAGCATTAATATATACCCATTAATTCTTATTTATTTCATTAATTCATAAATAAAGCAAATGGATATGTGGCTTGGTATTACGTCAATTTTAATTTTAATGTACGCCAAGTTTGGAGTGTTTTTATATATTTTTTATTCAAAAAAAAAAAGCACCGAAATTTTTCTGTTTGAAATTCAGCTTATATGCATGAATAGAGTTGCTAGTTTCGAGCCTTATTTTGAGGAGGATTGTTTGAATGTGAAAACACAAATGAAGAGTTTAATTCAAGTTTTAAAAAAAAAATTATTCACTTGATCTAAGATGGAAAAACGATTACCTATTTGGTCAATTGGTTAAAGAGTTATAGGTGTGTTTTAGGCTATACTAGCGACATGATTGCTGGTAAGAACTCGCCTCCCGGGTTCAAGTATGGAGAGTCTACTCTTCTCAACAATTAGTGGTATTAGTAATAAGGAGTAATTTAGAGTGGTAAGTGGTTATAAAAAACTTTATAAGATTACTAATAATGAACATATTTGACAATAAGATCACCATCAGCGACTCATTCGCGAACGAAATGATAATTGACAACAATGTGCTTGCTAAGATCATGATAACTAGGATTAATCGTAAGATATTGTACACCGACATTGTCACACATCACCTTGGTAAGAGTAGCAAGAGAGATCCCTAAGTCATAGCTTGTGGAGCCGGATAGTTTCAACAACTGTGTATGCAATCGCACAGTATTCAGCTTCAATTGAAGATTTGGAGACCATAGGTTGTTTCTTCGAGCGCAAGTAATGAGATTGGGTCCATAAGAAACAACATAACCTCGTGATAAACCGACACGTATCCTTACACCCACCCTAGTCGGCATCGGAATAGGCAACAATAAGGGAAAGAATAACACCGGGACGAAGAAGAATCACATCGGTGATACTACCCGACAAGCACTGAAAATAGGCTTGACAGACCAATAAATGAGTGGTACGAGGGGCATGCATGAATTGGGAAATTACATGAACTGCATATGCAATATCAAGATGTGTCATAGTCAAGTATTGTAGTGCACCTACCATGATTCTCGTACTAAGTGGGATTTGCAAGTGACTCACCATCCGAGAGGGAAAGAGTAGTACGGGCAACAATAGGGGTGTACACAGGATTACAAATATGGAAATGAAACTTTATGAGAAGATCGAAGTGTACTTATGTTCGGACGGAAGGAGTTCGGATGAAAGACAAGAGACTTGCACATCAAGAAAATAATTCAAATCCCCAAGATCATTCATAACAAACTAACGAGAGAGTGTGTCAATGAAGGAGAAAAGAAAGTGAGTTGAGCTACCAATAAGAATAATGTTATCAACATACGTAAGGAAAACCAAGTGTATAAGAGGAAGAATGGAGAACAAACATCGATAGGTCGATTGATCGCAGAAGAAACCATGTGTGAAGAGAAAGCTATCGAAACATTGAAACCAAGCTCAAGGAGCTTGCTTCGGACCATAGATAGCTTTTTGGAAGTGACACACATGATTGGGATAACGAGAATTGGAAAAACTAGAGGGTTGGCGCATTTAGACAATTTATGTAAAAAGGCTATGAAGAAAAGCATTCTTTTACTTCAAGCTGCCTAATACACCAATTATGAGAAATTGCCGAGGATAAGACAAAGCGAATTGTGCGGGACGAACGACAGGAGAGAAAGTCTCATGAAAATAAATACCTGTCTGTTGGTGGTTACCTGCAACAACCCAATCTAGCTTTATAACGTTCCACGGACCCATCGGAATGATAGTTGATCTTATACACCCACTTACTTGCTATGAGATTGTGTTGTGCAGGAAAAGGAACAAGTTCCCACGTATAGTTGGCAATTAATGCATCAAACTCATAAGTCATTGTTGCTTTCCACTTAGGATCCCTAATGGCTTCTTTAAAAGAATACGGTTCTGTTTCGAACAACTAGCTGCTAGGGACAGAATCCGCTTGGGCTTAGTAGTCCCATATTTAGACCTAGTTTGCATAGGATGGACATTAGCGAGTAGGATTAACAAGCGGACGGACAGCAGGGGACACAAGAGGAAGAGGCGACATGCAAGAAGGAGAAGACACAAGGATAGAAGCCAACGGGGATGAGACATCGGTAGAAAAGTGAGGGGGATAGGTAACGGAGGACACACAAGGAGACCCAAGGGAAGGAGAGGGAACTGTCGACGAACATGCAAAGGCAGGTGTATGAGTGGGCTCGGATAAGACAGGTAACACGGACTCAATAGAGACGAAGACGAAGACCAAAAGGACGACTAGACAGAAGAAACAGAAGGAGTAGACATCGAATTAGTATGAGTGACGGATAGAATATCATGCACTAACCGAGTGTAGTCACGTGGAAATGAAGACGACCTAGAGGTCGAGTCTAAAAAGGAAAACTATTTTCATCAAACTGAACATGTCGACTTATATAAAGTTTCCTTGTAATGGAATCAAAACAACGATAGCCCTTGTATTGATGGACATACCAAAAAAAAACACAATGAGTAGACCTAGGTTGAAGTTTATTGGCATAACATGCCGTAAAATTTGGAAAGCACGCACAACCAAAAGTCCGTAAAAAGTGTAATTAGGAGCACGACAAAAAGCTTTTCAAAAGGACTTTTGTTGTCAAGAACGAGTGTGGGTAAACAAATTACGAGTAAAACTGCAGCAAGAAAGGCTTCAACCCAAAAATGAGAAGGTAACATAGATTGAATGAGAAACGTATGCACCATCTCCAAAATGTGTTTGTGTTTACGCTCAGCAACACCATTATGAGTCCGAGTATCAAGACAAGACTTACGAAACATAATCCCACAGGATAAACAATGTTCCTTAAGGGGAGCATTATCAAACTCCTTCCCTCATCGATTGAAAATTTTTAATTTTCCTGTCAAATTGATTTTCAACCAATTTTTAAAATTGCAAGAAAATATGTAGGAGTTCGGATTTCCGCTTCATCGGATACAACCATGTAAAATGAGAAAAATCATCCACAAAAATCACATAGTAGCGAAACAGTTTAATAGAATTGCGGGAGCTTCCCAAACATCGGAATGAATAATATGTAAAGGAGTACGAGAACAATGTTTAACTAAAACAAAAGGCATTAGTTACTTGGTCTTTTGGATGGGTCTGTTATTCAACCGCCTCCATTTGTTGCCCTGTCTTTTGGGATGTAACAACCTAATCCCGCATATAGCCTTTAGCTTCGTTTCGATCAACTAATTAGTGGCTCGATACAAGGTGTTGTGTGACAATGTCGGTGCACAATATCTCACGACTAATCCTAGTCATCATGATCGTAGCAAGCACATTGTCTGTCGATTATCATTTTGTTTGCGAATGAGTCGTTGATGGTGATCTTATTGTCGGATATGCTCCTACTAGTTTTCAGTTAGCAGATATTTTTACTAAAGGATTGTCTTCTCAATTTTTATTTCTTAAAGTTAATCTGTCCGTTTGTTCTCCTCTCGACAGATTGAGGAGGTATAATAAGGGATAAGGGGTAGCAATATAATTTCATTTTGTATAATTACTCATATATATACATATAGCGTCAGAACTCGCAAATTGGTTGAGTCATACAAATCGAAATATTCACAATTACTGTAACCAATACTAAACGGTTGTTAATTATATTACTGATAACATGAATAGGTTGTAAAAGTGACATTTCAATGGGCAGAATCGTAGCCTCATGTGGCTGTCGTAATCTTAGAACTTAAGTACTCAATCTTGGTAGTATTTACCTGGTAGCGTGATATTGAATTTAGATAAAGAATAAAGTTACGTACAATCGTTCAAGAAAGGCGAATAACTAAAGAAAGAAAGAAAAGGATAGGAAGTGAGTTTGAGGATGCAATATCCAGCGATGAACCGAGTCATGTTGGTACGCACTGGTAATATGTATGTATGTCTCGTCGATCCCATCACTGACTGGAAGTACAAATGATTGGAATTTGAAGGCGAATTTTCTCAGAAAACATTCTTTGACATTACTTTTACAGAGTGCCAACCCCAATAATAGAACATAATCTCTGAACTCGGACGCGGGGGCGGTGCCAACCCAGTCATCAAAATCAAACTTTTTTTTTCCCTAACAGAAACCAGGTACTGTCTCCTCTCTTCAACCATATACGGTGTGCTGGAGGCTGCACTAATATGGTTCATAAACTCGTACCTATAAATTTATTAACTTGACATACAAAACTATAAATGAGGGTTAAATTATTTTTAAAAAATATTTTCGTATATACAAAGCATACCCAGCACTATTGTATAAATTATAAGCTGGAGGTTGAATGGAGGGAATTTTTATTTTTATTTTTTTATATAGTATATAATTCACATATGATATAATAATAAGTTGACCCGTTGTTTCTGATATTTTAATAGGGTTTTGACATTCCTCCCTCTATTATTTTATTGGCTATCTTCTTATTTAAGTTTGCTGTAGTCATTCATCAGGGAAAAAATGAATTATGGAGTGTGTTTCGTGATCACCAATTTCTCTATTATCACATCACATGCAATAGTACTGACTACTACTCGTCAAAGGGATTTGTCATTAAATAAAATGATAAAGGTCTAATGACGTTAGGTCTCTAATTTGATTAACAGTCTGTTTAGATTTTACGGAGGTGAAGGGAAGGGAGGCTAATAGATAGTAGGGAAATTAAAGGAAAGAAAGGGAAAGGAGGTGATAAACCTTCACCTTGTTTCGCTTGGTGGCATGGTGCGACTCCAATTGGTCTTATACGCACCTGGAAGTATTGGTCCTCACCATATGTCATCACATGGTTGGACGAATGGAAAAATAAGAGGAAATTTTGTGGGCGTAATCTTTCTTTTTTCTCCCGATAGTATATGCTCTCGGTAGCGTTTCAGAATTTACATGTGATATCCGTAGATCCTATATATTTTTCAATGTGATACCATAAAAATATATATATTTATTGACAATATTCAAATATAGGAAAAACAGTAATACTTGATAGGCCTTATTAACTCTAAACTTGGGTAGTTAGTTGTTACATTATTGGGGTATGTTGGAAGATTGTGCTTCTTATTGTCTCATGGGATCAATGATTCATTCACATGAATAAGCTCTTAGGCATTTTTCAATAATTTCATTACCTGCGGGATTATTAATGATTACTTTTTTTTTTTAGAATTTTAATAAGTTTCAAAATTCATTTCGTTCTCTAGCAGCAACAATTATTTTTCTAATTTTTAAGGGTAATGTTAGGATTTGACTATAATAAAAATGGGATACAATATTTTAACGTGAAAAACCCAAAATCGAAAAAAATTACGAATCGATATAGTATATTTGAGTAGCTTTATACAAGGAATTTTCTCTCAAGTTAAATACAAACAGACACCTTGAACTCTCAATGTATATACAACAATGAAGGATACATACTGATTTTATAGCTATTATGGTGCTTAAATTGCATTAAACACAACTTAATTCGAGTAGAAAACAGCCAAAACCGATGAAGCTTAGAAGGCACAGCCGGCACAGGCTGCCCGTGTTAGCTCATTCTCGATGCTAGTTGGTCGTGCTTGCAGTTTACGTTGCCTCGCAATGCAATTTCTCGAGCTCAAAACTTCCATTAGGATACACACCCAACAAATAATAGTATCAACAAAGAGATATTATAATAATTTCTATATTTATATTTCAAAAGGAAATATAGAAAATAAGAAATAATTGGGAATATCCTCCCCACAAAAAATAAAAATAAAAATAAAAATAATTGCTAATAAAAGACGGCACATTTGTGTAGGGTGTGTCGATCAGTCGAGTTATTTTTCAGTTGGGTGGGTCCAAAAAAACTAAATTAACTAATAATACTGCGGATATGCCCACTAAAATTACACAAAGTAATCCACTCAAACCCCACCCCCTAAAAATACTTTAAATAAAAAATAATGTATTCTATTTTTTTGCCTTTTGGTTTTAAAAGGTAGATTATAGTTGCATGACCAATTTCAAGTGCAACTTTTAAACAAAAGTAAGCCAACTTGCATATGTTTTTACTCAAACCCAATTAGGTGATATATATATATATATATATATATATATATATATATATATATATATATATATATATATATATATATATATATATATATATATATAACGTTGTTTTCATTATATTTTTTACTATGTTCTTCTCTAAGATATAGGGTGACGTAAATTTAAAATTATTATTGTATAAATTTAAACATATTCTCGCAAATTGTTCATGTATCGAGTTTTTATAAACAAAAATAATTGCTATATACTTGTTACAAATAAATTTCTTATACCTAGAATAGTTGGTATGTTCTAATAAAAATATTATTATAAACTTATACGCATGAAATTATTTTACGAGTTCATTTTTTTTTTTAATATGTATCAACCTTATTAGGAGATTAGATTGTATATATGAATAATCTTTTCCATTTAAAATGTCTTTTAAAAAAGGTTGATACTTGTACACACAACACATTCCTTAGCTTTGAGATAAACAAATTTAAAGGAGGAAAAAGAAAACCTAATATATAGTATACATGTCTTTTGATGTTTCTTAATGTACATAAAGACGATGACATTTGAGCCGCCCACATCACTAAAGTGGAGCATAAGCTCTTATATCTTTATCACTTGGATTAGAGTAAGAGCCGCATATTATCAAATACCAAAAGTACAATCTACTATTTGGTTGTCTCCGATTCTTTTGAAGATAATAGTGGTATGACTTGGACATATTTAGTGTGTTTTTAACAAAAATTTATTTTTACGAACTTATCCCCTCTCGATTTCTTAAACGAAAAACTAAAAATTACGCATCAAAAAAAGTTAAAAGAGTCTTAGATTAACATGAAAGAAAAATAGACTAAAAAATAATAAAGCCTCTAGCTTTCCGCTCAATTAAAGGAACACGAAGATGAAAATGTATATTAAATGGCTCAATTACAAATATTATAACTAATTTTCGTATGATTGAAAATTAATAAAAAAATCATATTAAATGAAAATGAAAATGTTATAGTATCACATAAAATGCTAAAAATTAATAAAAACACTGTTACAAAGATTAATTTGCCGACAAGCCGTAAAGCGAAGAAAATTAATTAAGATTTTTTATTATAATGAAAGGACAATGCCACCACAAAGCAACAACACCCTTAAATTTTAAAATTTTTAAAAGTTTTTATAAAATAAAAAAAGAAAAAGGGATGACAAGGAAGTTTATAGTGCTGCCCAACACATATAATGACCATCATTGATCAACAGTCAAGGAACATGGACCCTTCTTTTTTTTTTTCTTTTTTTTTCATGGAAAATGGACCCTTCATTTTTAAAGGCTAAAACTTTTTCTTTTTTTTTTTTGGTGGGAGAATTGTTTGAGAAAAAGGGGTACAAATATGAGGTTATAGTTTGATGATTTGTAGGTTACTCTTAAAAGAGATTTGTCATCAAAGGCTTGTTTTAGTTCTTGATGATCTTCAGCTTAAGAGGCCGTACCGGTATTTCTGTTAAATTCACCCTTTGTGTTCTCTCTCTCTCTCCTCTCTTCTAAATTTACACTATTGGGCCGGCACCGCCTTTTCTCTCTCTAAATACTGTGAAAATTCTGGAATCTCAATTACTGCCTCAGACCTATTTTTAAGCAGTCTCTGAAACGAAGAGTAAGAGAAACCCAGAAACAAAGTTTCGATTTTTTTGTTTTGCGTTTTACCCTTTGCCACAAGGGGGCTTTGTTGTGATAGAGACGGTTGTGTTTTCGAAAACCCTTCAGGTAAGGCAAAGGGCAAATCTGAGTTAATAGGATGACTCCTTTTGATAACGGGTCTTCTGGGTTTGATTTATCTTGTTTCTTTTGGTATATAGCACATTGATTTTCATTTTTCTGGAGTGCCCATAAGGTGTTTGTTTCTGGGTCTCTTTGAAACTCATCCGAATTGGTTATCGAGAATTGTGGGAATTTGGGGCAGTGGAGGGATTTTGTATTGATACCGTGTAGCGTAAGTTTGAAGATTTTATAATCTCATTCTGAGTGTTTTTTTTCCTGGGTGATTTCTGTATCAATGATTGCTAATTTGATTCTTGAGGGGGCATAATTTAAGGCGTGTGAGTATGAGTATTCTAATTGATGTCAAGTTGTCAACTTCCTTTGTTTGTTAGTGATTATTGGACGCGGATTCTTTCTGATTATAAAAATCTAATGTGTATTTTGGCTTCATTGGCTTTTTTAGGGAAGGAACATTGGGTTGGGGTAGCCATTGGGTTGAAGGAAGAGGAAGGAGAAAGAAGAGGAAAAGCAGGAAAAGGGAATGGTGAAGCGAAGCCGAGTGCAGAGGGGAAGGGTTTCGAGGATTGGAAGCTATGCAATTGCTTCTTCAATTACTGATCAATGTGTTACTTGTACCACCTTCAATATTCTCGCTCCTATCTACAAGAGGCTGACAGATAAGGTCCAGTAGCAATATCATCCTTACCTGATGAATGAAATGCTTATTCATGTTATCTGTAGATTCAAATTAATCTCAATGCATCTTGTTTAGCTGATTGTTTGATTTCTCCTTTCTCTGGGAAGAAACAGGATCAGAGCTGTCGCGAAAGCGATTATCGGGCTTATTGGCTCACCAGAAATCAAAGGATATTGGATTGGTTGTTGTATGAAAGATCTTCCATTATTTGCCTTCAGGTTAGCATTCACACTTTCTTAATGTATGGTCCAAATTTTGTTTGTGCTTCTATGTTGTTTCTTGTACATAAGAATTTGTTATTGGGTGCTAAAGCATGTGATCTGTTGTATTATGTTCAGGAGTTTTGGGTTGGAAATGAAGAACTTGTCAATATGTATGAAAAGAGGCTTGGTGATGCAGGTTACATTACTTTCCAGCTTGCACGAACCAACAATCGCGGAGATGGTATGCTTTTGCATCTTCAATTTACACATTGTATATGTGACATTTCCTAATGAACTCTTTCAATACATTATTTATAAGAATTTGAAGTTCAAGATTATTATCTCGCATTTCTGTTTGCGTGATGATTCAATAAGATTCCTGATATATTTTAGCTTAATGGTAATTCAAATAGTTTTCATTTAGACGGAGAGGTCCCAATATGAAGTTGGTACATGGGGCAGGGTGGAAGAGATGAAGAAAATGCGCATCATTTTTCTGTTGTTGGTGATGTTTGCATTGTCACATTCATGTGCTGTTGTCTGTACAGTATTTAATTAGTTATCATTTGCTATTGGAAATTTCTTCTGTTTGATTGCAGCAGTAGTTGGTGGGGGTGTTCAACAAAAGTGTTGTCTTCTGCTACAAAATTATGGTCTCATGTTACATGAATTATCACCAACTACAGAAATAAATAAATTCATTTGTTTGATATTGGTTGTGCACTTGTGTTTACAAATGTTCTTTTGGACTTTTTCCTGATTTGAAGTTCTTTTCTTGGAGCTTGCAGGTTTGCTGACAGCCGTACGGAAAGATAATTTCAGGGTTATTAATCATCGAGATTTGCAACTCAACAATATTGGTGACCGTGTTGCTCAGCTGTTACATGTTGAGTTAGTAAACTCCTTCTTTCAGAGCCGAAACAATAATGTCCGACAAGAGATTCTCATTGTGAACACCCACTTGTTATTTCCTCATGATGCAAGTCTCTGCTTAGTCAGATTACAGCAAGTATGTCGATGGAAATATTGACTTTGCCATTCTTTGATGCTTCATTGTAATGTCTCTTATTCAAATATCTATGCTCTATCAGGTCTATGAGATCCTACAAAGTGTGGAAGCTTATCAGAAAGAATACAAGTTGAATCCCATGCCTATCATGCTCTGTGGGTAAGTTCCTTGCCTATGTTCTCCCAGCATCTTCGCTTTCAGATGTTTGTGGTGCTTTATTGAATAAGTCTTTGCTGCAGTGATTGGAATGGCAGTAAACGGGGACATGTTTACAAGTTTTTAAGATCCCAAGGTTTTGTGTCATCATATGATACTGCTCATCGGTACACGGATGCTGATGCACATAAGGTGATTGTTGGTCCAATTTCCCTATTGATTAATTGTACCCCCTGTTTTTTAGATGTAGGTGTGACTGCTCTTCAGTTTCTCATATTTTCCCTTTTCTGCAGTGGGTTAGCCACCGTAATCACCGTGGAAACATTTGCGGGGTTGATTTCATATGGCTTCTCAATCCCAACAGGTACCGAAAACTACTCAAAACAAGCTGGAATGAAGCAGTCTTTGGCATGTTCAAGGTGAGTGCTCATCTTTCCTGAATTTACATCATTAAGATACCCTGAGCGGGATGCATGCTTATATGCCCTGATTGCCTGTTTCTTTTCCTTAACGACAACTGAGAATGCTAGTGAGGTAAATTCACTAGGTAATATCAGTTTTCTGTTTGTCACCCTCTAATAAAAAAGAGTGTCACAAGTAAACAATGGTTCATTGGCTATTTAGATTAATCATGGCAAGTAGTGCGATAAATAGCAGCCAGAGAATAAAATAGTGAAATTCATGATAACGAAGAGTCCTCACAGCTTTTGGGTTTTCACGGAGACTCTTAACTTTCAGATACTCAACATGAAATCTCTTAGGATCAGACGTAGAGAACTGACTAGACATCATCGTCTAATGTTTGTTTGACATTACAGTTTTTCCAAAGAAAGCAACTATAGCAAACAGCAATCTGCAATCATGATTGCATTTGTCACTAAAAAAGCTTTACCTAATACTCATTGCAATTGGATTTATTGAGTTTGCGCTGATTTTCTGTAGTAATTTTAGTACCTTCTTAAAGCCGTGATCATTGACATGTAGAATGGCGATTTTTTTGCTATACCCGTAGTATTTAACCTTCAATGTCGATATAAGACCTGGCATGCAGTATCTAACTAGAAACTTTGCCTAACTTTGCAGTCTCTGCTTCGAAGAGCTTCGTTGAATGAAAGTGATGCTTTTGCCTTTCTGAAGGCAGATAGTGGTGGTGATTATATAACTTACACAGGTTTCTGCGAAGCACTGAGACAGGTTTCTAATATAGATATTGTACACTAACTTCAAGACTTTTAAGCTCGGGAACAGTTGCTCACTTGTTTTCTCATTTTGCAGCTAAATTTAACCGGACAACCATATGGAATTAGTGAGGAAAAGATGAAAGATTTGTGGGTTCAAGCAGATATTGATGGAAATGGGGTTGTTGATTATAGCGAATTCCAGGTAGGACTTTGTTCCTCATTTAGTCCATGTATTCATTCATTATGACAATGGGAAGATGTCACAAAAAATATAATATTTAGCTTTATGTTACTGGTACCCCTCATTTCACCAGAGGTACGCATTTAGAAAACTTGACATTCAACATGATAATGGACACTTGACCCCTTCATTTTAGTCTAAAATCACAGAAATTGGTGGAGTCCAACAAGACTGATGCCTAAAATTACCATGTGAGGTACTCGACCCCAATATGCATAAGTTGGGGTTGTTTGAAACTGGTTGGAGAGTCATTTTAAAGATGGGCTTTGATTTTAAAAACTTACTATTGAGCTCATGGAAATCTTAATATAGCTTGTTACAATTAGATCTAGATTCATGGCATAATTCTCGGATACAAATTCAATCAATAAGTTACCTCTAACTGCTACTAAAAGTTGAGATTTTTTTTTCTTTGCAGCAACGAATCTGGAATCCTAATTGGTCAGAAGTCTCAGAAGACAAAAATGAGAATGGCAATGGCATCCAGGACACGGTCGAAACTATTGGATTCAGTGTGAAGAATGCAGTTCTCTTCCCCACTGAAGTGGAGAAAGGGACATGGCCAGAAGACTACAAATTGTCTGACCATGCTCGGCTTACGGTTGTTTTCTCACCCGTAAGAATGCCTTGCTCTCAGCTCATTTCTTGACCAAACAACAAATAGATAGAGTTTTCTGCCGAATTTTGCCATTTTCAAAGGGAAACATCTGCGTATTCAAGTTTCAACTCGCATCCACTTCTTCATCAGTGGGGAGATTCTACAAGACAATGGAAACTTTTTGATGGGAAGTTCAAATTCAACCAAGGGGGACCTCAAGATGAAATATAACAGGGAGCTCAAAAGCATATCTTTGCTTATCTGCATATGGAATCACACTCAAATCCCATCGGCTGAGCCATGATACTGGCATTGACGTTCGGTTGGTTCTCTTACGGCTTTCTATTGCAACTTCTAATAGGGCTCCTGTCCATTCGGGGATTTAAGAACACGACGCAATTCTTGATATTCAGATACTGTATACTGTAAATGTGTATATTCTTCTGAATTACTGTCAGATTTTGCATCTTAGGGTGTAATTATCATACAATTTTTGTATTAAAATTGCACCCAAAGTAAATGCAATCTATATTTTTGGAATATTTCATTATATCATCATTTGAGTAGGACCTCATGACAATAAGATTGTTGAATATAAATGTGATAAGACCCTTTTCTTGTAGTTATTATGAAATGGAGATGCTGTGACAAATATCTGAAAGCTGCAACAACCAGTCCAGTATGTTCATGAAACATGGGGGAAAAAGCAAGGGCAGAATTATATTTTTTATTTGTAAAGAAATGTTTGTGATGCCTATTGCTCAGTTGATTATCCACTTATATTTTGCCATGTATAAATCACAATTAAATTAATACATAACTTTTTCATCTTCTTTCTTTAAAGTAGAGATTCTCCCATTTCTTTTTCCCCCTTTTTTTGGTTAGAAAAGAAGAGATCTGACTGACTGAGAGAAATTTATATGTCAACCTTTTCTATCTATGGTTGATCTTTCCACTTTTTTAATGATTTATCTCTTTGCCCTTCTCATTCCAAATACTACTATCACAAGAAAATCACACCTTTGTAATTTCATAAATAATTTGCAACTTCTGAATTTGAATTAAAGAATTACTTCCACTTAGCGGATTTATTTGTGTTGAAAGATGTTTTTAATGTTTTAAATCATAAAGTTCAATTGTGAAGATTACGTGCATTATTAGTAGTTTGAAAAAATTATAACAATATAAATCAACTTGCGAGTTTAATTCAAGCATTAAACATTCCACTACGTAAAGAACTAATGAATGGAGTATAATATGGGTCGTATTCAAACTTTCAACCAAAAAGACAGGGAAAAAATGATGACTATTGTTTATATTTCTTTTGGTTGGATGAACATTGACAATTATTAATATATAGCAACAAAGCTGAAAAGGAGGATGAGATGGGTAGGGAAGGAAAAAGCATAAAAGAGAAAAAGTTAGGGCAAATGTTGGGGTTATGTGATTAATCTTTAGGGGTTAAGAAATAAAATAGAGATAAGAATCTCATGCAGAAAGTGAAAAAGTTCATGTAACATTATTAACGTATCCTAAGGTAAGGCTAAATTTTCTGGGCCCCAAATCTGATTTTCAAAGGAATATATAATTAATCTAACATTAGCCAAATTCGTAGAGGAAGAACAATTATGAGGTATATATGCTTCTCTCTTCATCTCTCTTTATATTTTCCTTTTTTTAGGTATTTTTTTATTTAGATGAATTATAAAAGACCTTGTAATATTAAAGGGGAGAGAAAAATTGAATCTCATATTTCATATGTCTAGCGAGATGAGAACTTTAATCTTAATTACTAGACTTAAGATCCGTTCGACAACAAGTGTTTGGAGTAACTTTTAACGGATGAGAACACTAACCAACCAAATATTATTGTTCGTTATGTTAGTATTTTAACTAGAGTTTGCGATACCATATAGCGTTTCAAGTAATGTTTCGAAAAGTTAAGAATATTAGTTTTTCACATTTAAAAGTAGCGTTTCATATTTTTTGACAAAAATACCCCTTAATTAATTTATATTTGGCAAATTATTTATATCTTTTTATGTTAATATGTAATAATCAACTAACTTAACCACTTACCGAACACATTTATTCAACCACTCGGTTGAACAACTATTCGTTCACAATTAAAATTTAACAGCTTATCAACTATCTAAAAAGATATTAGATATATAAACAGTTATACGTTCCTTAAACAAATAATTTTACCGAATAGGACCTTAGGAGAAGATCTTATCGATTTAAATAATTTTATTTGTAGCTGTTTGTTTTGATCTTGACCATAGTTGACTTGACTGGCCTCATGTGGTTGGCTACTTGGGCACTACCCTAGCACTGACTTTTCTGTTCTTCTAGGCTCATTTTCACACTTCACAATCAGAAATCATAAAATGTATGATTCAATTAGTTGGTGGTTTTTGATTTGCTGAATATCACTTCTTCTAGAAGATTTCCATAAGTGCTACAGTGAGCAACAAATGTAAGCGCCTAAAACAAATCATGAAAAATAATTTAATATATATGTTTCAAATATAAAAAAATTTTAAAAAAAACATTAAATATCTCCTCTTATATGGATAAAAATTTTATAATCACTGGACACAAGTATCCGTTGTTCATCCCTTAAATTATCAACACATGACAATATGAAATCCTAAAATTCGTACTCGAGTGTTATTCGCATGCAAGCAATTGAGCTTTTGGCATGGGCAAGAAATATATGCATCGAGAGGAACCCCAAAGAATATGAAGAGCATAGAAACAAGTTATGCTTTAGAATGAAAGACGATTCCGAACTCATCCAATCGATTTTATTAATAAGAGTTTTTAAGAGCCACAAACTCGCTATAATTTCTCTAATGGCTAATTCGGATTGATGTAAAATTAGATAACAATAGGAGCGAAAAAGGAAAAGGGGAAAAAGGCAATAGATTGATTGATGTTTCCGCAAAAGAAATAGGAGAAGTTGGCTAAATGAGGTATTGTTTGTGAGACTAGGAACCAATGTGGTTGGATCATAGACCCGAATAAAATCATGAGATTCGGATACCTTGGGCCCGAATTCACCCACAGTCTGAAAATCAAATTCAAAACTCTCTCTCTCTCCTCACATCCACATCATCACTCACCATCTCCTTCCTTGGAAGGTCCCACCCTCATTCCAAAGTAAAAAATTAAAAATAAAAACAAAAACAAAAACAATTTTATTAAATTAAACAACGACGGCAAACTCACCAAGGAAACTCACCTCATATTTCCACACAATTTCCCCTTATCCACGTCATCAGCACTAGGCCCCACCGTTTTCGCTGCCTTCTGTCCTACGTGTCGCCATCCCATTGGCTCTGAATCGTTCCAGCTTCTAGCTTCCTCGTAACGCTTCCTTAATTACGATTTTGCTCTTTAACTTTCACCCTTATGACCGCTTCTAGTAGCTCTATGTGTGTGCCCTTTATGGGATCATGAGGGGCAAAGTCGGAATTTTGAAGGGGAGTGTTTAACGCGGCTGGGTACGTACGCGGGATATACGAGGGGGCTGAGGAGAGAGAATTGGCCCAAGCATTATTTATAGAGACATTTGTTTCTCTCTCTTCTCTCTTTATTCACCTGTATAAGCAATCTCCCCCAATCTCTCTCTCTCTCATACTCAGCTCCTGCTCTTTGCTCTCTTCATACCCAGAAAAATCTCTGTACTGAATCACCACTTCCACCAGAAAACCCACAGAAACTCAGTGAAAGAACGCTCAATCCCAGAAGAATTTTAGCCTTTTTCTTTCTTGTTTCAATGATTTAGCTTGGTCTTTGATTGGTAGATTTGGTAAAGTTTGAATTTTGTTTTGAGGGAAAAAAAGGAAAAAGAAAAAAAGAAGAAGAAAATGGGGTCTTTGGCGTTGCCGTTTGAGAATTTACCACTTGGGTTTAGGTTTAAGCCCACGGACGTGGAACTCATTAATCATTATCTCCGTTTGAAGATCAATGGAAAGCATAATGAAGTTGCTTGCATTACTGAAGTTGATATCTGCAAAGTTGAGCCCTGGGATCTGCCCGGTAAAATTTCATTTGATTCTATTGTGTAATTTATGTCTTTCTCTCTCTTTGAGTTTTTTTATTAAGATTTATGTGCTTTAATGGATGTTTGATGTGATGGTATCATGAGATGAGGTGGGAATTTGTGGGTTTTGGTTGAATTGTTGAAAATGATGGGTGTTGATTGAATCAAGATTTGCTTCCTGAGAGTAATCAAGAGTCAATCTGTTTTTGGTTTATGAGGCTTCGGCTAATGATGTTCCATTTCATGATTTGGGCTAATTTGTGAAATTGGGGTGGGGGGGATTAAGGCTTTCTAATGTATTGTTGTTTTGTTGATTTTTTCTGGCTTGTTGAATACTATATCATTTTCAATGATTTGATGATTAATTTGGTGAAGTTTTGGCAATTATGAAAATTTTGTTGGTTTTGCCTCTCGTTGGTCATCATTTATCAATACGGTGTCATTCTTGCTTGATTGTTTCATAATCAAATGATTTTCTTTTTTCGATAAACGAATAATCTACTGTTTTTCAGTCTTTTTGCGCTGATAATCTTTTTTCATCTTGACATGTTCAGACTTATCAGCTATCAAAACCAATGATCATGAGTGGTTCTTCTTTTGTCCTCGAGACCGGAAGTATCCCAATGGGCATAGGTCCAACCGCGCCACCGGAGCTGGTTACTGGAAGGCCACTGGTAAAGACAGGACAATCAAGTCAAGGAGAATGGGATCGATTGGAATGAAGAAGACCCTTGTCTTCTATACTGGAAGAGCTCCCAAGGGGCAGCGGACCCATTGGGTCATCCATGAGTATCGCGCGACGCTTGATGAGCTCGATGGCACACACCCAGGCCAGGTATATCCTAGTCTCCCTGCCCATGTTTCGCAATTGTTTGTTGTCGTTTGTGTCTAGTCTTGTTTAATGTTGACGATGAGGTTTGCTAATTTTGTGGTTGCCTTCTGCAAATCATGGGTAACTAAGAGTGATTTGGTTTGTGCTCCTTGTGTGAAGTCATCGGTCATTTTTGGGGATGTCAATTTATCTTCATGCTGAGACTTTTCGGGTGGAAGCTTTCGTGAAAGATTTCTGTATGATGATAAGTGTGAGATGGTTCTATAGGATGCCTGTGATGTCTTGACCTGACTTTGTTGTATAGTTCTTGCTGCTTACATTTTTGACTGATTATTGCTGTGCTATGAATGTGCATTTTTATGTGATGAAGCATTGCACTTACATGGGGTTAAAAAGGGGAAGATGAAACTCAAAGAATATATTCAAGAACATTATGATTACAAGCATTATTGCTTGCCCCTCCAAAGTATATATCTTGATTAGCTGGTTATGTATGATATGAGAAATTGAATGCTAAATTTCTTCTCTTACTGTAGCTCATGTTTTGATTTCCAATTTGCTCAAGACCCGCCATAAGTAGCTTATGACTTATGGTTAAGTTGCTCTGCTTTAGATGGCTTTTCTTCGTTCTTTCATTGTGGTTATGTGTTTTGCAAGAGCCAATGTGATTTATTCTGCTTGAGTTTCATGCCCTGATCTGGGTAATGGAATGTGATTTTCTCAAAGTATTTCTTTTTCTAATTGTAATTATTGTTAAATATATACACTCTTTAGATAAGCTTGCCTGATTAACTAAGCTAATTTCAGTTGCATTAACTTGGTTATCCGATAATTTATTCCTTGTAGGGGGCTTTTGTTCTTTGCCGCTTGTTCAAGAAAGCTGATGATCTGAGGAACGATGAAAATGATGATGCTTCAAACCCTGATGAACCTGAACCAAACAATGTCTTGGCATCGACCCCAGCAGTGCTGCAGGTTTATTCAGCATCCAATGGCCCAGCTGTGAATCAAGCAATAATTGATGGGTTTCCTGTTGTGAAAACTTCTGACAGTATGACATCTGAGACTGTATTGCCAGATCATTCTCATAGCAATAGCTATGGTCATCAGCTTGTTGAGTCCAAGGTGAATGAAGAAATAAATCATGAGGTGAGTAATCGATTAAGAATTGGATGTAAATATCTGCGCTTATTGGAGTTAATAGAGTGAGAATTAATTTTTGTTACCATGTGTTCTTTGTGCTGCACACAGGTCAACTCGGAAGCCAATGAAGCTATGATGAATACATATGGTTCTCCAGAGAGCTTCTTAACCCAGAACCAAATGCATGGCAACCAGGGACTTGGTGGCACTAGAACCCCTTTGAGCACAGATATTGGAGACAGTCACAATGGATTGCTGTGGCACGATTTCAATGAGGGGGATACCATCTCTGACTTCCTTAATTCTGTTATTGTCGATCCAGATGATACTTCATACAAGGGAGCTGTTGATCAAGGGGGCATTCCTGGGAAGTGACATGTGGAAGAATGATGCATGGTTCAATAATGAGGGTGGATCATGCAGCGGGTCTGATGTCGAGGTGGCTCAAGTTCAGGTAGGAAATATATTCCCTGCTACAATCAGTCATAGTATTGGAAGCCAGAATGTCGGTCAGTTTGTGCGGGCTTGGCCTGTGTGTCGTTGCCGCAACTGCTATTTTGCATAGATAATAAAATGAGTAATAACTTATAATAGAAGAGTAATAACTAAAAATAAATGTTTTAATTTAGTACAGCTTAACAAGTTAGTTTTTGTTTTTTATGCATATTTTCAGTATAAGAAAATAGTTATTTTTGGGGGTGGGGGCGGGGGCGGGGACATTGCACTTGTGACCTGATTAAGCCCCAGGTTTGGTTGGCTTTTGAGCAGTAATGGTATGGAACATTCCCAACTTGTGATTTGGTGAGCAATCTAATCTCGCCCGGCATTTGAATGTAATGGCGGAAGCACATGCTCCTCTTGAGGCTTGGATCTGTCTGTGATAACACATATTTGTGCCCCGTCACTTGGCCAATGAGCTGTCTTCTTGTGTGTGTCATCATGATTATGTTTGGCAAGCTTGCTAAATACCAGCACTTGTATAACTAAGCTGGGTCTATAGACCTGAGGCTTTTTAAATGGGGATTCGGTCTATAAACTCAAGACCATGGTACATCTTTTACTAAAATACTACGTCTTCCACTTTGGTGGGCTTGCTGAACATAGTCTGTTGGTGATTATTATTAGCTGGAAGTGTGACAGGAAATCATCTGCATGGACAAAGTAATGTATCAGTACTTGTGTGTTGGTTGCCTCTCTGGAGCTTGCTTCATCACTGGGACTCCCATCTGAGTCCCTAGGTTATAAATCCAAGTCGGCGCATGCTCCAGGCCAGCTAATTTTGCTTGGAATCTGACAAATTTTGTCACCGTTTTTGAATGGCTTCACTGACGTTCTTGTTTATTGTACAGCATGATGGGGGTTTATTGGCTGCATAACTTCTGGAAAGTATATCAAAGAGCCAGGGGGTAATGAGCATATCATGCAGACTCATTTTTTTGCTGCTGATGATGATGTATTCTCTGATGCTGCTATTGATCAGTTCTGCAACTTTCCTAATTCTGGAGAGCCGATGTATTATCAATCAGCTCCTGAAGCATTTCATAGCAGTCATCCACTTTCTGAAGATAACCATGGTGTTGGAACTGGAATCAAGATCAGGACACCAACCAGGATAAGGCGTTCACTACCTTCTTCTACTGTGCAGCAGGGAACTGCACAAAGGAGAATAAAGTTACTGGTGACACCGAGCATGAAGTCTGAAGAGAAGGATTCATCAGAAATTACTGAGGAAAGCAGCTCTTTGTCCCATGAATTTGCCGAAGCTGATTCTTCTGCTGTCCCTCCTGACGCGGAGATGTTTGGCTTGGCTGAACTTTCTGAACAACCAGAATTAAGCATGAATGAAGTTGAAGTTGTTGAAACTGGAATTAAGATAAGAACGAGATCTCGACCTACCCCTTCAACCTTCATGGCACAAGGAACTGCTCGGAGGAGAACTCGTTTGCAGGGGTTTGAGCTCCAAAGCTGCAAATCAGAAGGCAGTGAGGCTAAGGAGAATGTTCTAGAGGCAAGGAGTTCATCCGAGGAAGTTGAGGAGAAGATCTCTGCTGATAAATCTGATGCGAAGTCCGTTGCTAGTAAAGCTGATCGTGGATGTGACCAAAAGCTTGGCTCGTTTAAGAGATGGAAGTCAGCTGTGTACATGATTAAGGTAGTAATCATTGTCATCTTGTTCATTGCCTTAATTGGTGTATGGAAAGCTCGGAATTTGATTTCACTCCCTAGCTGAGCTCTTTTGTATTGAGGAAAGCTCGGGTTTTGATTTTAATCCCAAGCTGAGTTTTTGTATATGTGAGACCCTCATTGATTTTTAGGAACTCCCTAGGTTAGAGGGCGATGTCTTTTTTTTTTTTTTTTTTTTTTTTTGTGCATTTAGCACAGCCTGTAGACAGGTTTATGGGTTTAGGCTGACTACGTATTCAGTGTAGCAGTCTAGCTTTGCTGATGCTATGTATGTATGTATGTATGTATTATGAGTATACCTCTTTGGATCCTGTTTTGTATAGTTTTTTAACTGTCAGCAGCAGCAGTTTATTATAACGTTCTTTTGTTTTGTATGATCCATGCCTACTCGGGAAAGTGCTCAAATATTTCTGTGTCACAGAGGAAAGAGGGCTCATTCTCAGCCTGGAATCGAGTCTGCTGTGGCCCTGGAACCTAGTAGGCTCGGTTCCCCCCCAAAAACCTTCCTGCCCTCTCTTGAGGAAAGAGGACAGTCAATTGGTCCAGCCCGTCAGGTCAGCTGAATCAGATTAGATCCAGGACTTGGGTTGATGAGCAAGTTAAACTAGTTTGTTTGCCAAACTTAGCCAATTTACGAAGTTGCCAACACAAAAAAACCTCGACACTGACCCATTCACTCCAAATTAGAATGGCTCCCTCATTTAGCCAGAAGCTGAAATTCTGTATCAGTACTACTTAGACGTGCGCCTGAAAACTGGACGTGTCACTTTTGAATATATAAAGAGCAGTTCATCACCAAACCAGGAAAATCCCCAGTTGGATTAGCCAAGCATTCATAAATGCAGCTGATAGTAAGATGAATTCAAGATGCTATGTTGCATTACCAATAAAGTGTTGGTTGAGGCGGTAATAGCTTCATCCTAATAAGGAGAAGAATACAAATTTAAATTTAAAAACGCATTCATCGGAAGGGCTTTTACCTTAAACGCTTCCGGCTTAAGAGGGATTACACTCTTTATCAAACCAAAAAGATGTTGCATTAGATGGGGGATTCCCTCTTCATCTGGCTGGCTACTAACTACAGAGAGGTCGGTTTTTAAATGTAAAATAGGCTCTCACATCTTGATTGTTCAATGATATTGAATAGTTTCATTGATATATATAATAATACTAGAAAGTATTACATAATACTGAATACTATTGAATGGCAATGTAAAAAATATAAGTGTAAAATTTTAATTAATACTAAATACTTTTAATTTGGATGTGCCCCAACTATTTCACACCTTACTAATTAATATTAGATTCTAATGATAAAATTAATAATAACTCAGCTCAGGACCAGAGTCATCTCAAGAAGTGATGGGCAAATCTACATTCAAATGTGTCACAACTACCTCCATATCTTTTGATGGAGAAATGTCAGTAGAGCATTGCTTTCCGTTGCAAAAATTGAACGGAAAAAATCTATCTATTTTATGTAGCTATAATAAAAACGTCAGTAAGAGATATTTCATAATTCCACAACAACCAAAAATAAACAATAAAAAAAATACTACTGTCGTACACAATTTGATGGTGAAGTGAGAAATCGTTCTGCGAAACACTTGTTCACTGGTTTATAGTGTATAATTTTCTGTATTTGTAAGTGTAACATCACAGGATATAGTAAATGATATGGCTGCTATTTTCTCTTCCCACTCATTCCCCTTTGTAGTTTCTTTATCCAAGTATTTTTAAATCTAAGATCGATTGTAACCGTTGAATAATAATTTTGGTTTAATTTTATAGGTCTTATATAGGGTTACACATGGCGGAAAAAGTAAAATTGATAGTTTAGGGCAAAACTTGATATATGTTTTTGTTTGATTTTATGGGTTTTGAAGAGGGATAAAAAAAAAGAGTAACGAGTACGAGAACTAATTGAACCTTTTAAAAGTTGAACATAATGTATAGTTATAAATAGTTCACTAGTTGGCTCAGCTTACAAGATACCAAACAAATATATAATACAATTGCTAAAATATAAGGTAAATAGTTTATTTGTAAGGGTTAAAACAAAGTTTGGAGTGATTCAAAATTCAAAATTTTCATTTAGAAAATAAATACTCTGACTATAATTCTCAAATGAAATATTTTCTATCATGTCTTTACCGAGTTAATTCTTCTATTTTATTTATTTTAAATTTTTTTACACACATCATGATTTATCACTTGCCATAATATAGAAGAGGGTAACTTAGGCGGTGGAAAAGACTAAAAGAGTAACAAATTCATGGCATGTGAGATGGTCACCTTAAGTTAGAATTAGATGACATGAGAGAGTAAAAGTTAAAGTAATAGACTTTCGTTGAAAAAAGTTACTCCATTCTAATCTTATGTATTGAGAAATTTAGGTGGATTATTTTTAGAGCTAAAGAATCGAACTTTTTGTAGTTATTTATTAGGTTAATTTTACTGTAATGTTTGATTTACCTTCACTTATTGGCCAATTAATTATCCAAAAAAGCGTTTAAGAAGAGGAAATAACAAAATATACCTACAAGATTCACATTGCTTCAATTGACTTCGTGGTTGTACGATGAAATTTTTTAAAGGTAGGCCAAAATTTGATAAAATCTGTACTATTAAAGTTTTGGTTGTCCTTTTATTGTTATATATGGTTATAATATTTTGTAGGGAGATTAGGACTTTATGTTAAATTACTAATCAAATAAATTTTGCCAACTTTTGTGTAAACTACTTTGCTTCACTAATAACGTACTCAAATCCATCCATCACAAAAATATAAATCCAAACTTAGAATTAAAATTTTTTGTCAATAAAGGTACGTAAATTTATTGAATTGATAAACGATTTTTCGGCTAATAAATCTATGGAGATATTTTTGAACTTAAATCAGTTGTTTGACATTATTAGAAACTAATTTTTTAGGTTTAAAAGATTAATTTTAAAGAGCTAAGTTTTTTATCTTATAAATTTGACAAATAATTGATTTTACAAAGTCCCAAACTTGGATTTAAAACGTGATTTACTTCTTTTTAGGTAGGTGAGAACTGAGAACAACAACAACAACAAAAAAAAAAAAAAAAAAAAAAACCAAAGAGCAACTCTTACAGCAGAGCTTGGGGGCAAAAAAAAAAAAAAAAAAATCTTTTGGTGGTCGTCAAACCTCACGTCCTGACCTTTCATCATTTAAAAAATGATCCAAGGGAAGGCAACCCCAGGCCTTGTTTTGTTTCACATTCACATTTCACACTCATGTCCATTCTCATTCTTCATCAATAAATAAATCAATCAGACCCCAAGTACCAAGAGGCCTGCAGCGTACCGTCAGTGCGAGCGAGCAACTGAGGAGGAGAGAGAGAGAGACGACCAACCACTACAGTTTGAGTCTCGTCGGAGCAGAACAACTCCGTCAGAAGCAGCGCCCATGGCGGTCTCCTCTTCTTCTTCGTCGATATCTCCGGCTTCTCATGGCGTCCTCTCCAACACATTGTCTCGCCTTGACTCCAGGACCTCCAATTCTTCTTCATTGTTCTTGCCGCCTTCATCTCGAACTTCTCTCTCTTCATTCCATCCGTTTTCTCTCTCCAGGTTTGATTCTACTCTCACTGTGACTGTTTCTGGCTTTTCTCTGCCTTTTCATCGCTTTTCAGGTGGAATTTGTTGGATTTTACTTTTTGACTTTATTTTCCAATTTTCTGCGTCATTTGTGCAATGGAAATATGGAACTTATTCTGATTGATTCTGTTTAAGCGTATTTCTGGCAGTATTAGGATACTTCATAACTATAAACTATGACTTGTAAGTCGTTATTATCGATCTGTGTATGTATTATCGAGTGTGAGAGTGAGTACATTCTAGAACTCCACTTAGGTATCATGATCATGCCTTTTTTGGTATGTAATCCACAGTACTTGTGTTTTCATTAGTTTGTTTGATTGTATGATAGTATTGTAATCACAAATGTTTTATAAGGTTGATTCCATTACATTGCGGTTATATTGCATCCAACCTGACGGCACAAGTAGCACAAAGCTTTGAAGCGAATTTCAATCCTTTTGAAAGTTTTGATGTCCCATTTATTCTTTTATTTTACTTTCTTTCAGTAAGAATTTGGTGTCTCATCGGGCAAAGCACCGTCCCTGTTCTGGTCGCATCCATGCGTCTGCCCCAGGTGATCATCTTCCTTGGTATTACTGTTGTATTAGTGATTGGGCTGCTAGACTGTACAGTTTCTCATTCCAACTATCTATCTTTGTCAGCAGCTACTTCTGTGGAAAGTTCTGTGGAAAAACAGTGCTCCCAAAAGGTGACATGTGGTCTGTTCATAAATTTGGTGGAACTTGCGTTGGATGTGCTGATAGAATAAAAAATGTTGCGGAAATAATAGTAAATGACGATTCAGAGAGGAAGTTGGTGGTTGTATCGGCTATGTCTAAGGTCACAGATATGATGTATGACTTAATCCACAGGGCACAATCACGGGATGATTCGTTCTTGTCTGCCCTGGATGCTGTTCTGCAAAAACATGCAGTAACAGCAAAAGACCTTTGGAGGGTGATGATCTTCTGAGTTTCTTATCAAGGTTGCATGATGGCATTAATAATCTCAAGGCCATGCTTCGTGCAATCTATATAGGTATTGTTCTCTTTACTTCTCCTTGTCACATTTGGAAGTGGCATTGCATGTTTGGAACGTTGAATCTTGGGTTCTTCCAATTGTCCTTTGATTGTTGCTTGTTTGGAACTGTGTTTGACAATGGTTGCTATTGACTTATTCACAGACATGATCTAGGTGAAATTTGTTTTTTTCTTGTTCTGTTTGACCTTGTTTAATTGCTTTTATTGACTCACTCATTTGCTTTTTATAATATGATGTTGGCTAGAAGCTCCATTGCTGCCATGTCTTGCTGAGATGATGCTGATCATGTTTATGGAGTTTAATATGATGTTAACAGTGTGTTGAATAGTTGAGGATGCCGAGGATGAAGGAGAGCCGTAAAGCCTCCTCATTGGGAGGATTAAGAAACTGGAGAGTAGTAGTAATTCAGCTTTTACTAGAACTCTGGATTCTGGAAAAGGAAAGTGCTCCTTTCTATACCTTCTTTCTATGAGCCAACCCTCTACACAATGAATACCGAATTTTGCCATCTCTGCTTTGTGGGCCTTGCTGTGGAACCTTCTTTTTCCTTTTCAATTTACCCCAGGGGTGGGGGTTGGGAGGGAAAACTAGAGAGTGATAACTAGGGGAAGAGATTACTGCCCTTAACTGCTAAGTGCTAACCTTCAGAATTTTGACCAGGGTCTTGACAAGGTTGGTTCTCGTATATTGTTGTCCACAATACTAGTATGTGTGAGTATGTGACTTTATCCTTTTACATCACTGGCATGAATGTTATGAATATGAATGTAAAGAAAGTTTTTCATTTCATGCTCACACTTTCCCCTCCAGTGCTGTCAGCTGGTAACATTTGGTTTTTACACAATGTTGTCCTGGCAAACATAATGTGGTTTTCTGTATTTTTTTGAACAGCTGGTCATGCAACAGAATCATTCACTGATTTTGTTGTTGGTCATGGGGAGTTATGGTCTGCACAAATGTTATCACTTGCTATCAAGAAGGTATTTATAGTATTTACCATTTAGAATCAATATTGTGCCATGTAATTCTTGTAACTATATTTTTTCCTTCTCATTTATGTGCAGAAAGGTTTTGATTGTACATGGATGGACACAAGGGATGTCCTTATTGTAAAGCCAACCAGTTCAAATCAAGTTGATCCAGATTATGCTGAATCTGGAAAAAGACTTGATAAGTGGTTTTCAGATAGCCCATCTAGAATTATTATAGCAACTGGCTTTATAGCTAGTACCCCACAAAATATTCCAATTACATTGAAGAGGGACGGAAGTGACTTTTCTGCTGCTATAATGGGTGCTCTTTTCAAAGCCCATCAAGTTACTATCTGGACAGATGTGGATGGGGTCTATAGTGCCGATCCAAGAAAAGGTCTGCACGTACTGTTCAGTTCATGAAGTTTTTTACCCACTCTTTGCTTGTTTTTGGGCTA
The DNA here is from genome assembly GCA_021018815.1 of Talinum fruticosum. Taxonomy (NCBI): domain Eukaryota; kingdom Viridiplantae; phylum Streptophyta; class Magnoliopsida; order Caryophyllales; family Talinaceae; genus Talinum; species Talinum fruticosum. The sequence continues at coordinate 46,128 of JAITYX010000083.1, forward strand.
GTCTCATGATGACAACCAATCATGTTTGCAGTGAGTGAAGCGGTGATACTAAAGACATTATCTTATCAAGAGGCCTGGGAAATGGTAAAATTATACTTATTTGTTATAAAATCTTTGTTGAATCTTCAATTAGGAATCCCTACTTTACGCAAGTATTTTGTTATGATATAGTGTCCTCAATAGGCCTTAATTTAAAAAGCACGTCATGCTCACTTAGACATGAGGCTCATACTTGATCACCTTTATTTTATGAGGTGATTCAATTTTGTGAATCATGAAACTCATTAAAAGGTGCATTTTTCTGTATGAGCACATAGTCACTATTTACAACTTTATAGGCATTTTTTATTTTTGAAAATGCTGAAAACTGTATAATGTATATCATAACCCTTCTTTTAAGGGTGTCGAGAGCTTAGTTAATAAAAGGGAATGTGAGGTTTAACTTCTTTTCCTTGATTTCTTAAGGCAATACAATTTCCTGAGGCTCATTGAGGCGGGGGTTAGGTTGTACCTTCTAAGCATCCTCGATACTTTTAGCAAGAGAGGAAGAGATGGGATAGTACATTCTCTAACCTCTAAACTTAATTCAAATTGATACGTACAATTGATGTGATGTAAATAAAATCCCTTAAACAATTACACAATTTCTTTAAATTAAACCCTATGCTGAAGTTTTCAATCAACTGTCAACTGTCCTCACAGTCATACTTTGGAGCAAATGTGTTGCATCCTCGGACTATCATTCCTGTGATGCGGTATGATATTCCTATTGTTATAAGGAATGTATTTAACCTAGCGGCTTCTGGCACAAAGATATGTCATCCTTCATGTGATGGTAATGGAGATGGTGAGTATTTGCAGTCTCCTGTCCAAGGATTTGCAACCATAGACAATCTTGCACTTGTAAATGTTGAAGGGTAAGGCCATTTTGATTGATACTGACAATTTTCTTGTCTAAGTGTCTAAGAGTGTTCATACTTAACTTGGACCTTGTAATATGAATTCAACAGAACTGGTATGGCTGGTGTTCCTGGAACAGCTAGTGCCATTTTTGGGGCAGTGAAGGATGTAGGGGCTAATGTTGTCATGATTTCTCAGGTGCTTTTATAGTTCTTTAGTTTCTTAAATAATGATAAAGATGTGCTGTCGTTATGTTTCCTGTTGAACATGAAGGCCCTGACCGTTTCTTCTAATGAAGGCAAGTAGTGAGCATTCTGTATGCTTTGCTGTGCCGGAGAAGGAAGTTGATGCTGTTGCTGGAGCTCTGCGGGAAAGATTTCATCAGGCTTTGGGTGCTGGGCGTCTTTCTCAGGTTACTTGAAATTTTAGTTGTTGAAATATTGCTCAAGTTCCCCCTCTCCCCAAGTCTTTGAATTGAAGCTCTAGTTGTCCGAGGAGCTTGTGATAATACTGTTTGTTTACTGCCAGATAGATTGCTGGTTGTGGAATTTTCTTAACTGAATTTGGCACTTTGCAGGTTGCCATTATACCAAATTGCAGTATTCTAGCAGCGGTTGGGCAGAAAATGGCTAGTACACCAGGAGTTAGTGCAACTCTTTTTGACGCACTTGCAAAGGTCAGCAAAGTGCAGTCTTGTGGATATTCCTTCTTGTTCATTATTCTCCACTTTCCCTCTTGGCTGTCAACGAAGTTTGAGTTTGTTGGGTTTCTTTTAATAAATAGATGAAATGTTTGTGACTCATGCAAACTTAATGCAGGCCAATGTTAATATTCGTGCTATAGCACAAGGCTGTTCTGAATACAATATCACAGTAGTTATTAAGAAGGATGATTGTATTAGGGCCCTGCGAGCTGTTCATTCTAGGTTTTATCTGTCAAGGACAACAATTGCAATGGGCATTATTGGCCCTGGACTGATTGGGAGAACACTGCTTGACCAGCTCCGTGATCAGGTGCAGTATTGAGTTTTCTGTCAAGTTTTTCTCTTTTTCCTAATTTTTGAATGCAGGGTTAAAGTCTGAAATCAAGTTGAATTTTGCTCTTGAAGCTTAGTATGTGGTTGAAAATTTTTGTTGCAGGCAGCTGCATTGAAAGAGAAGTTTAACATTGACCTGCGTGTTATGGGAATTACAAGTTCAAAGAAAATGCTTCTTAGTGAGTCGTAAGTTCCTTATTCTGTCATGGAAATTGTGTTGTCAAGAAATTGAATCTGATTCCTGTATTGTGTTGTTGGTTCTTAGGGGGTACTTTGTGATGGTTTTATTTAACATTTTGATTGTTGGTTCTCATGTGATGTTTGAGAAGTTTATATTTTGCAACATAATCAGGTGTCAGTTTTTGCCATATCTGTCAGTTCTCTTTTTTGTCAATGATTCCATTGACACAGCAATTAGGATTTTGGCTGGATGATGACTGCATGATGTTACAGGCTTTCATAATTAGATAACTGAACATTGCTCTTATATTTGTCAATATTCTCGAGTTTCTAATGCACAGAGTTCAATATGAATTTTCTGCTTAAGATATTTGTACATGAAATTCTCCGAATACGCATGGATCATCGGCTTAATAAGTAGAAAGATCTTGACATTGCCATCTCGCTTACTGGTTTCAAATAAGGTATCTTTGCTTGGCAGCACCTTGCACCTTCTATATATTGCATAGATACTAAACTTGACATTCGTCAAACTTAAAAAGTTTTTAGGCTATTGATCAGAAAGTGGTTCAGTATAGATAAAGCTGGACCTCGTCCATTTATTCCCCAAGCCTTTCTTCACCCACTCATTTACACTATAGAGTGTTCAGACAGGTAATGAACTGCAAATGGGGTTGATTAAAATGATGTTGCCTGTTCCTGAACATTCTGTATTGGCATGTCTGTGATACAAGTTCGCAGTTTCTTATATTTCATTTATGCACATTCTTTATTGGCTTGTTGATGGTTTGTCTCACATTTCAGCACTAGTTATAATGGGCCAATATGGTTGTTTATAAAGCGGCTTTTTGTACAGCTCCTATCCTCATGGCCACTATTAGCCTTCCTGTTGTCTTTTCTTCTTATCTGTCTATGATTTTTGTTCTCTTCCGTTACTTTTCAGTCCACAACCCACACTGTGTTCTCGGTATCTTGACTCATAAACGGCAATATCTTGCCATAAAGTTTTGTTTCAATCTGTTTCAACTATTGAGCAATTTCTCTGTATTTTTATTTGGTGGTTTGCAAAACCTTTTGGTTCTACTTACACATTTCTTTCTTCCTTTCTAGGGGTATTGACTTATCACAATGGAGAGAGCTACAGAGTGAGCAAGGACAAGTTGCCGACTTGCAGAAATTTATCCAACATGTTCACGGGAATCATTTTATTCCTAACACTGTGTTAGTAGATTGTACAGCTGACTCTTACATTGCTAGCCACTACTATGATTGGTTGCGTAAAGGAATCCATATAATTACACCTAACAAAAAGGCAAATTCTGGACCCCTTGATCAGGTATCTATCATCTTATATATTCGTAATCTTACCATGTTATTTGAGGTTTTTTTTTTTTTTTCTTTTTTTCCTTTCTTTTATTTGAGGGTGGGTTGGGGGGTTTGAGGTGTTTCATAATCATTTTTGTTTGTGTATTTTTCTTTTGTTTCTATGTTGATGATTCTTCTGAATTTTGATTGTTTGGTGAATTTTGATGTAAATCCATGTAGTATTTGAAACTGAGGGCTCTGCAACGTCAATCATATACTCATTACTTCTATGAAGCTACTGTTGGTGCGGGTCTTCCAATTGTCAGCACTTTAAGAGGTCTTCTTGAAACTGGTGACAAAATTTTGAGCATAGAGGGCATTTTCAGGTAAGAGCTTACCCTTTCATGAACAGCATTCTTTTGGGTTGGGTTTTTCTTCCGCAGGGCAGGGAGTGGGGCTGGGGGCCTGGGGGAAGAGGAGCAGAGTTAAGCTCAGTCTTCTAGAAATTAAGTGTTTCTTTCTCCCCATGCTTTAGCATCTGTTTTATAGATGGAATCCATGAATCTTTGTTGCAGTGGGACCTTGAGCTACATTTTTAACAAGTTTCAAGGTAAAAGAAATTTCAGTGAGGTGGTGACGGAGGCAAAACAAGCAGGTTATACTGAGCCCGACCCAAGGGATGATCTCTCTGGGACAGATGTTGCTAGAAAGGTAAGAAGCTCAATTCAGATCCACTTGAATTTACTTGCTGCTTCTTAGTAGATGCTTTTATTGCTGGAGTTGCCAAGTTGTCTCTTAGTAGCCTCTCATGTTGTTTCTTCCCATCCAGATAATTGCAATCTTTAGCATGGTAGCATGGCTACAGTTTTATCTCTTATGTGTACCTTATGCTTCCCTTTGCTGGTATAATCGTATTGTCTCCTGTTACTTCCTAAATTAATTTAGTGTTACTAGCTAAGAACATGGAATGAAACAAGGTAAAGAAAAAGCATGACATCCAGATGCTCAGATAAACTGTCTACTTTTCTTTTGGGAATTGAAGTTGATGCAATATTGTCTACTACCACATCTGATGATTACATTATGCTGATTACTGTGGCATCCTAAATGGCTGTTTGATTATTTAGTACTGAATTTCCTTCTTATATCAATATTATCCTCAAGAATCTTGCCAATCTTCATAAGCTTTCCTATGGCAGGTTATAATTCTAGCAAGAGAATGTGGATTAAAGCTTGAACTTTCAGATATTCCACCCGAAAGCCTTGTGCCTGAGTCACTGAGAGTAAGTATCTTAATTTAATGAGTATTCACTAGTGTTAATCTAGAAGAGGAAGAAGGGGGGTAGCTTTGTGTTTTCACTGATGAAGTGACGGTTATGTTTTGTCGTAGGCTGCCATATCAGCCGAGGAATTCATGATGCAGCTTCCTCAGTTTGATCAAGACTGGGCAAAGAAACTACAAGCTGCTGAGGACGCAGGGGAGGTAGGTTTAATTTCATAGCTAAGCATCCTCTCATTGTACAGTAAGCCTTGTGCAACCCCACCCCCTTCAGAGAAATAAAGAAAGAAAAGTGAACGAAACCACCTTAGAAATGCTGTCATTTTGTTGAACCTTTTTCGGGAACATAGGCCAGTCAAACTGTCCATTTTAGCCACATTGTTATCTTTATGGATTAACGATGTAGTTCTTGCTTTGATTCTCTCACCCGTTGGCGATGACTTCCTTCCTGTTAAATGATATTTATTAATTTTTGAAGGTCCTACGATATGTTGGAGTGGTGGATGTGGTGAATCAGAAGGGACAAGTGAAGTTGCGGAGCTACAAAAAGGATCACCCGTTTGCTCAACTTTCAGGGTCAGACAACATCATCTTATTTACTACCGAGAGGTACAAGAACCAACCCCTTATAGTTCGTGGCCCTGGTGCTGGGGCTGAAGTCACAGCCGCTGGAGTATTCAGTGACATCTTGCGCTTGGCCTCTTACCTCGGTGCGCCTTCTTAGTGGGTTTTTAGGACTCTGTAAATTTGTCAGTATTTAAAACTGTAGTCTGTAGACTATGTGTTTGAACAATATCAGAAAGCATCTATCGATGCAGTTGCTTTGCTGCTTTGTATTGGCAGCATCATTTTTTGAAAAAAGGTAAAGTTACAAACCTAGCAGATTCTTCTTGCAAAGGTTCTACCAAAGGTTGATATTATTACTTAGTATCTACTAAGGCTGGTAATATGACTCAGTTACGTAGAGGATTGGATTTGCATATCTTTCTTTACAAACTATGGATGACTCATGACTGTGTCTTCATTTATAAATTATGGATGATTTTAAAATAGTGAAATAATATATCTTGTATGAAAATACACTTTGAATGTCTTATAATTTACAAATTATGTAAAATTACCATTTTTATAAATTATGAATGTAAAATAGTGAAATAATTAATCATAATAATTTTTTAAAAAATAGTAATTTTTTATTGTAAAATACATTAATATAAATTAAGACAAGATATTAAGATTGTTTTTATAGAAGACACATATAATCACCTTTCAAAACATTTAGATATATGAGTTTTGTCCCTTAAAAACACATCTGAAGACTATCATTTTATAAAAATCTACTACAAAACTAGGAGTGGCCTATAAGCTTTAGATTGAATTGTACTGATAATATTGCGTATATTTGATCTTTTTAAATTCTATGAAAGCGGAATTCATGCTAGGATTTGCTGGTGTTATTAATATCGTCTTCATTTTATCATTTTTTGATCAAAAAGTTTTAATCATCCTCACGCCAACCTGATTATCCATTACATAATACTAGGCCTATGCATTAGCAAATAGTAATCCAAATTCACAAATATTTAAAGCAATCTCGCTTCCGCTTGTTAAAATACTCCATATTTATTCATTTTGAAAGTTTATTTTACATGAGATTTGTTATAAGAGAACATTCCTATAAAACATCTGAAGGCAAGTCCAAAAAGATAGAAAATATTGGGGTGAGAGAGGCTCGAACTCTCGACCTCAGGATAACTCAACGAAGCTATGAGACCTACGCGCTAGCCAACTGCGCCACCACCCCATTGCTGACTTCCCTCTACAAGATTTACATCTTATCGTTTACCTTTTAAATTTGAATTCAATTTACTAAATATCCATTGTTCTGAATCCATTTCTTACGGAGTCAAGTTCAATTATATTTGTATGTCAACGCTGAAATAGCACTATTTTAGAAATATCTTAAATAAAGTAAATATTTTATATATAATGTTATTTTTAAATAATAAAAATAAGACAGTTACTAATCAAATTTGACCCGTTTGACCATCCTCCTCCATTGCATAGCTGATGTATCCATGTATGGGGACCCATCATCAATGTAGAATGTAGATCAATAAATGGATGAGGGGGACCATGAACTACAACCTACAAATTCACAATAGGACAATGGCTTGTACAACTCCTAGTCTATTAGAGAGCTCCATACTATATTTCCATTTTTGCGGCCTTCATCCGGAACCCTTTTTAGATTTTTCGCTTTCGTAATTTAGAACAGTACTGTTTACATCTTTTTAAATTTTTCGTTTTTAGGATTTAGAACTGTACATATTACTCATGTAAACAATTTTATCCTTAACAAACAAGGACAGAGCTAGGGGGACTAAATTATACAATAGAAATATTGTGTAGGTGGTAATGTTGTAGTGTGTAAGTGGGTTTTTGGATGGTTGGTCCCTGGTTCAAATCTTCTTGCTGAGGCTTTTTTTCACTTGGAATTACTGTTTTATTACTGTCTCAGTCCTGAAGAGTCAAAGGCCTATTTATGCTTTGTAGCTTTACACATTTTACTGATTAAAGACCTATTAAATTTTCTTTTTAGGATTTCATTTTCCTTTATTATTCCTTCTTCATTTGAATTATTTCGGTCTCTTAAACTCTCTTTCCTATTAGGTTATAAATTTTAGAAAATTTTGTATCATAAATTTTACTGGTTTCTAACTACGTATTTTTATATCTGGTTGTATTAATGAGAATTTTAAATTATAGTTGTATTGATTTATATAAGAACCCATTCTACTCTTCATATGTCACCCGAAACTTAAAAATTATAGATCACTAAAGTTAATAAAAAACGAATAAAAATTAGATAATAATTAATATTAAAGTTCAGCCTGCTAAATAATTATTTTCTGGTTCTGCCCTCGCTAATAAGTAGAGTCGCGACTTATCGTGTAGTATTAATTTGCTGACCGCACATCAAAATAATTTTCATGTCTAAAGATGCCCATAAATTTAGTTGGAAAGATCTCCATATACTTAAGATTTAACAAACAAGGCATGTTCATCAAACTCCCATATGTTGATGAATCATTAATCAAATCATATGATGGATGCATTATTGAACTCAGTTTTTTTGCTGACAGCTGCAGAATCTAATCTCACAGCATGGAATGAAAAAAGTATGATCAGCATGGCTGCTAGACCCTCTGATTTTCAACTCATAACCGTTTGATTTCATGGAAAATCTTGGCTTTGGATTCAGATTTAGATTAGACTTATTTGCAGAATAACTAATAAACTGGAAAGAAATTGGTGGCTCATTATCTGAATAATGGTCCCAAAAAGGCCTCCTTGAATTGCCAACTCTTTCCCATAAAATGCTCCATTTTCAGGCACCCCCATCCCAAAAAAACCAAAGATTAAGAATTTTATGCCTGAGAATTCTTCAAAATTTCCTCCCTAATTGACATTAATTGCGTTTTAGTTTATATTTGGTTATCAAGTTAAAAATATTCTGAAAAAACTATTCATTTTCATCTTGTTTCTTGAGATACTCGATCTGTACTACTACTACATATTCATATCAAACTCCCGAACGAATTCTTTTTGATTATTTTTTTACTCTTTTTGTGGAATAAACAGAGGAATCTGAAAAAATATATCCTTAGATTCTTGGAAGAAATGATCTTCAATACCTAGGAGATAAAAAGAAGGGGAAAAGAAAAAAAGAGGTTTAGATTCTTGATGGAATCATTATCATATCTTAAATTACTATCTTAAACATCAGAAGGGTATTAGTTAATCTAGCTTGATTAAGACCACTGCCAAATAATTAATAGTACTAAACAGAATATTAACAGAACTTCCTAGGAAGTTATCTCATGCATTGCATTGCTTATCCGAATGTGATCGATTCATAAGTAGTATATTGGATTTTTTTCAGCAAATATATTTTGGTGTCCTTAAAATGTTACATGTTCGAACTTATATACAAAATGCAGATAAATAGAAACATAAAAAGAAACGAACATAAAAAAGCAGAAACGAATATAAACGAACGAATATAAACAAACATAAAACATAACTAGATTCCGATTTGTATGTAAAGTCGAACAGTGCCATAAATTAAGAGTCAATTTTGATGTCCAATGACTACATTCCAAGTGGTTCAAACTTTAAACAACAAAAACTTGATAATAACACATAAAAGTGGAATAAATTGTCTTTTATAAGGACATATGATATTGGAACAAACAAATCATGCATTTATGTTGAGAAGCAAAGGGTTGAAAGAGGGGGTGGTTGATTAATATGGGAAGAATGATTGTGTTTTTATTACTGTTTAAGACTAAATTAAAGTGTCTAGATTCTACTAACCGCCCTATCTAATCATAGCATGTGGCTCTGACCCCACTTCATTAGTGTCTTAATCAGAATAATTTTATAAAGTTTTACAACATAAATTTCTCTCCTACCATAACCTTTTTTGCCATAAAAGAAGAAAGTTAACTGAATTGAAGGTCAACTTGAAATTCCATCCCACTTGAGCCCTTAGGCCTCTTTTTAGCTGGATTTTGCCTTCAAGTTTGTCAGGAATCACTGGCTGAAATTTTAAGGCAGAAAGAGTAACAATAGGGTTGGCAAAAGAGACATTACCTAGCTATATATGCCCTTCTACTTGTAGGATGATGCGAAATCAAACTAGATCAATATTCTCGAATCTCGTCAAAAGTAAAGCCATCAAAAGTACATATATAGCCTCTTATTGTTGAGTTACAAGGAGATTTTTCTTAAATATAGATTTTTGAAAGATCTAATCGTGTATATAGATCATCAATACAAGCTGGTCTCGATTATTACCAAGAGCTTGTAGCTCACTAGGTATGAGAGCAGAGTTTTCATACTTTTCATCGGGGTTCAAATCATAGTGGATACAATTCCCTTGGTGGAAGTTGTGGACTCCTAATAGGCTCCTAATAGATCTAACGACATGACTAGGTCTCCGTTGGACTTAGTCCAGTGATTGTTTACTCTCTCCCCCTACTTGTGAGCCTTTTAAGCTTACATCATCTAGAGGGGGCATAGTTTCGATTATTAATCAGAATGGAAAAACGCTAACCTAATTCCCTCTTGGCTTTTATACCCAAATAGAGGGAAAATTGAAGAAGAAGAAGAAGAAATTAAGATGTGTGTAGAAGCTTATTATGTTGTGTGGGTTGGTGAATTACTTGTTATTGTTAGTCAAATAAAATTAGGAGGGGAGTTGGTTTTCAGTTAGTGTCCCATGCTGAGTCATTTCCACGCATAACCACCAAAGTAAGTTGGGCAAGTACTTTCTGTGTTAGTGAAAAACAGCCTTCTCTCTCTCTCATGGAAAAAGGCAGGTTATTCATCATCATCCTTGTCATTCTTTAGATAACCCAAATGTGTATGTTTCCCACTCTCTTTATTTGTCCAAACCTACTCATTTTTCTTGGTGTTGATTGTGATGCTTCAAACCAAGGAAGGAATTACATGCCCACATCAACAACCTAAATTTGTGCCCACAGTTAGGTGCCCTGTGTTTATCAAATGATCCCTACCAAAAGTTGTTTTTCCCTTTTTCTTACAAGTACCAAATCGTTTGGATTTATCTAATTTAGCTTCGTGTTTCGACATATATCATATATAATACCGATCAAGATTTTATGACAGACCTTGATAAGAATGGTGGAAATTAAACCTATTACATATAAAATGCTCATCATATTGGATTCTCACTTATGTAAATCTTGTCCACTTAATAAAAATGGTAGTATAGTGGAAATTGAACCTGAAGCAGATGATCTGAAACTCATACAGTTGAACTGCCACTTAATTCTCCGATTATTTTTTTAAAAAAATTATTAAAGGCAAGCATAAGAAGATGTAGAGATGACAAAGGCAATATTGTCGTGAAAGGTAGGAAGCAAAGGAGTGATGAAGGCATGTGGTAACAGCCTACTTTCAAGTACATAGAGCTTTACACGCAAGTTCATTTTTAACGCTTTCCAATCCCTACGTTTCCTCCATCCCTAAGAATCCTCTTTATTTGTTACTAATTAATCTTAACTTGCTAATCCCATCTGCATCTGCATCCAACAATCTCATTACCAATTTAATCATCAATTAATTACTCTAATTCTTTTATTTAAAGATTGCGTATGGGACTGGAATCTGGATCCAGAGTTAGACCTGGGCTCTTCCTTTGACTATTTTTCTATTTTTTTTTTTTTTTACTAAAAAGGTGTTCAAGGTGTCAAATACCAGTTCTTAATTCTAAATTCAAAAATAATAAAAATGAAAACTGCCCGTATGTATGTATGTATTTTTTTAGTGTAAAGGAAGGTATAAGATAGATAAGACAATAATTTTAAAAATTTTATTAGTTGAATGTACTTAGATTCACACGAGTACGTATTTAATAATATGGACCGGAATAAAATAGAATAAAAATATGTTGATATTGCTAAATCAAATTGCAGTATATGATTATAGATCCTTATAAGTGATATAGATGATAGTTATCAGAAATGTTTTTTATTCTTACATACATGCAATGTTTCTAGACAAGTACGTAAATTTTGAATTAGATTGATCGATGTGTTATCACTCATTAGTACTATTTTTTATAACTATGCCGTAGATTTTCTAAATTTAATTATGAAATTATGCCATAAACTTAAGGTTCAATGAAAATAGTTTATTAAGATCGCATACATTTAATTTATTCATTTCTTAAGGTAGATTATTTGGTTAAGTCTTTAATTCTCAATAGAATAACTGCCGGTTTTGATTCTTTGGAACAACTTGAGGAAAACTATTCCGGTCGAAAATTTTATTTCTTAAAATGAGTTAATCAAGAAAATTATATATTATCATAATTTGTATCAAAAGTCAATTAGAAATTAAAAAATTATTAGATTATGAAACATGAATTTTATGTTTTTTTGTTGAATTGGATCAATACTTCCAATTGAGATCACATACATTTAATTATTGTCAAAATTGCAATCCACTGATTTTGTAATCCAAAGAATAGGTAGAGTTGGTTGATTATTTATTTAAAAGAAGATCATGAGACATTCTTTTCCAGATTGTTTGTGTTTAGTATGAGTTAGTTCAATCATTCGAGCAGGTTCAATCATACAAAGATCAATAACCAACAACCATAGTCGAAGATTCTTCTTGTCAAAAATCTATCCTGCATGCATAGTTAAATTACCAACTGCCATTAGGGATCATTAATTAAGAATTTTGTCAATAATAACACCACAAAAACAAGATTATGGAGTGATTGATCCCTTAAAGTTTGTGATAGCGAGGGTTTGTGGTATTTTGGTTCCACGTGGCAGTTATCTATTGCATCAATCATCAATTAAACTATAGAGAAATTTTAATTAATCTCAATCACATATTCTTTGTGCCCAGCCTGTCCAAATTCCATATTATAGTTGTTACACATGTCTACCACCAAATCTCTACATTCCCATGAACCCCAAAATATTGCATGACCATGAAAATTTATCCCCTACAATCAATCCCATATGGCAAAAAAAAATTTCTTATAAAAATTTCTCTTTCTTTTTTTTTTTTTAGAATATATTGAATCATCGTGCTTTGTTAGGCAGATTATTAAACTTCCAATGTATGAGAATACTTCTTAATAAAGATACAAATTTTCATCAGTTAACAGTAATTGTCATTTATAGAATTATTTGTTTTTCGAAAAACAACAACATGAAAACGAAATGATTCTATGAAAAGCCGAAAAAATCCATGTGTCAGTGTATCATCCTAATTTTCGTCCTCGTCAACAAACTCTCAACATTCCCCACTCACTCCTTCCCCTCCCAAAAAAGAAAAAGGAAAAACAAGAGAAGAGAATAACCTTCCCCAGGTACCCTTGATCGTGTCTATAAATAAGCTTCCCCTACTCCATTGGTTTTCCCCCTCCTTTCTTAATCTTTTAGTCCCTTGAAGATTGGAAAAGAAAGTGATAACAAGAGAACTTTCTAGCCAGCTAGCAATTCAGCAAAAGAAGAGGCAATTTTGCATTGCATGTGGTTTGGAACCACCACAGCTTTCTTTATACTACAATATACATAGCTGCAGCTGCAAAAACAGAGCACCGCCCAATCCACCCCCATTTCACATTCTCTCTTCTCATATATAAACACATTTCGTTCCTCCTTCTCTCTTGTCTCTAACTCTCTCTCTCTCTCTCTCTCTCCCCAATCCCCAAATCTCCTGTTCTCGATCTTTGTTGTTCGTATAAGAACCAACCAATGGGTGAAGAAGCTAAGCAAGTAAGTGTTATTAATGATCAAGATTATGTTAAGTTTAGGTGCTTAATATGATTGATTTATCAAATTCTAAGAACTGGGTTTTGGTATTTGGTGGATTTAGTGAAGTGGGTTAATTAGGGTTGGTTAATTATTTGAATGATTTGATCATTAGGAGCAAGCTCCAGCTGAGGAGAAGAAAGACGAGCAGCCACCAGCAGAGGAGAAGAAAGAAGAGACTCCTCCACCTCCACCACCTGAGGAGCCCAAGAAGGAAGAAGAACCACCTCAACCACCACCCCCTTTTATCCTCTATGTTGATTTGCATTGTGTTGGTTGTGCCAAGAAAATTGAGAGGTCTATCATGAAGATTAGAGGTTTCTTTTTCTCTATTCCCCTCAAATTAATTTTTTCAATCTCAAAAAGTCTTGCAAGAGTTTATATAAACAAATTTCTGGGTCATTCTTTTGTCATATCATCAATATAACTTGGATGAAAAACTATTAGCCAAGTTTTGTTATTAGTAGTCTCATCTAAGTTTCAATAAGAAAACACGTCTCAAAATACATGTCAAACCCGAAGTAAATATTAAAACAAAATCTTAGGAAAACAGAAGGAATTAAAAATTAGAATGGTATTTTTGATTATTCAATTGGATTATATATATTGAACTTAGGTTAATGTTGGTATTTGTGTGAATATAGGGGTTGAAGGAGTGGCAATAGACATGGCACAAAATCAAGTGACAATAAAAGGAGTGGTTGAGCCTCAAGCAATATGCAACATTATAACAAAGAAAACAAAAAGACAGGCAAAAGTTTTGTCACCTTTACCAGCAAATGAGGGTGAGCCCATACCAGAAGTTGTTACTTCACAGGTGATTTTCATGTCCACACCTGCCTCTTAGCTCACTTCTTTCAATTTTCTTCTCTTCCACTAATTTTTATAATTAGTAGTATTATTTAAGTAACATATTTTTTTTATAAATCTATAATTATGTCCAGGTCAGTGGACTAACTACTGTGGAGTTGAATGTAAATATGCACTGTGAGGCCTGTGCTGAGCAGCTCAAGAAGAAAATACTCAAAATGAGAGGTAACTATATAACCTAACTTTGATTCACTTTTTTTGGGGGATGTTTGGGTTATGAAGAAAGCCCTTCAAGTATAAATTTTGAAAATCACTAGATCGATGTCACTTGAGAGTCAATACTTATTGTCGATGTTGTCAACCAATCTAATAAATAACTTGTAATAATTAGTTGCATAGGACCAATATTGTTAATATTATTAGCTAATCTCATAATGAATAAAATCCATTATAATTATAAATGATACATCTTAAATCTCAACCGATGAAAATGATATGTGCTTCTACAAATATAATTTGAATTTTTGGTCCAACTAACTCATTTAATATATGCTAAATCTACCCGTAATAACAATTACGTATCATTTTATTTTAACTTCAACCCCTAACCATCACATTTTCACCACCTAATTTCAACCCAAAACAATGTTATAGGGAATATTTAAAAATACTTTACTGAAATTATGTTACTTTCTAGAATTTTTTTAATATATCTGAATATCCTACTAAGCATGGCATCATACTTGGCCCACTGCACAAAGTTATAGCAGATCTCCAGGACACAAACAGAAAAAAGTTGCATATGAAAACTTCATATCTCAATTCTTTACCTTTAAATTTACCCTACTTTTTTTTTTTTCTCAGTTTATCTTTTTATGAAGCAGCCTTTTTACTTTTGATTATTTTTCTATTTTTAAAGTAGTAATTTGTGGTACTTAGATTGGTCCTACAAATTGACCTTCAAACTGACACACACGTTCATGCACCACGCATATAAATTCCTTTTTTTAAATAAATAAATTAAAAAAACCACACAGATAAATTCTGCTCCAAGGAATCTGTCAGTAATTGGCACTGCTTCACCTACCAAACCCTATTTTTAAACCATTTTTTAAGTAATAATGACGGCTATTAATGCAAATCCAATTCAACTTTGCTTAAATGGGATACTTTTCCCCATTTATTTATTAATTAATAATAAGAATTTTTTTCTGTCTGACACATTTTTCTTACCCATTTTTTTCGATTAAGATATAGTTTTCAACCTCCAAAAAACCAAAAGGAAAAATTTTAACTTAAAATAACCAACATAGACCTCTCAAAAGATTCGGTAATTTTTCCAATTAGAAAAAACTTCCTGAATTTGATTTTTCCTATATATTTGGATTTTAAAACATAAAACATAATTTAATACTGAATATAAATGCATATATCATATAAAGTTTTGCAATTTTTCTAATATTTCCTTACAATACCGCAAAAATTTAAGAATATATACCATGCATTCATAGATTTGCATCTTGTATTGCAAAATATTTACATTCTAAAATGCTAATATTTCATAATTTATTTTAAAAATTATTATATGACTCTTTTTCAAGAATTATGATGATCGATATACTAATTAATTTCTGAATTACAGGAGTACAAACAGCCGAGACAGAGTTTAGCAGTGGGAAGGTGAAAGTGACAGGAACCATGGACGCAAACAAGCTAGTCGACTATCTCTATCGACGCACCAAGAAGCAGGCTCGGATCGTCCCGCAACCCGAACCCGAGAAGCCTCCAGAAGAGCCCAAACCCGAGCCCCAGCCCGAGCCTGAGCAGCCCGCCGAGGAACCAAAACCCGAGGAGAATAACAACGCAGAGCCGCCCAAGGAAGGTGGCGAGAATGAGCAGAAGCCACCGGAGGAGCCTCCGAAGGAAGGAGGCGAAGGCGGTGAAACCAAGGAGGGGCCGCCACCAAAGGCGGAGGAAGGTGGTGGAGACGCTGGCGGTATGATGATGCAAAGCATGAATATGGTGGAGGAAGATTCAATGAAGAGGATGATGTATTATCCGTACCACTACCATTATTATCAGCAACCTGTGTATTACATTGAGAGAATCCCACCTCCCCAGCTCTTCAGTGATGAGAATCCCAATGCTTGTTCCATTTCATAGCCTAAATAATAATAATAATAATATTAGCACTGTCAATTAAGCAAAAAAAAAAAAAAAAAAGGAAAGGAAATACATGAAAGTTTGAGCTTATAATAATGAATGTTTTTAGTGAAATTATTATAAGTTCAAGAGTAGAGATCGAGGGTGGTTTAATTAGCACATGATGATGAGAATATAGAGGGAACTTTGTTGGGTTTGTGTCGTAAAAAGTTTATCAGTATGATATTATAATAATCTGGGGGTTATAATTAATAATTTTGTACTACTTATATGTGTATATATATACATATATATGTACCTTATATTGTAATTAATCAAATACAGTTTAAATATATATGATTCTAGTCGAGAAATCCAGTCTGATATAATGCATATGTTGATTTAATAATTAATTACTGAGTGGTGTGTATATGTGTATATGTGTATTGTGTTGTTTCTGGGAGATTGGAGGCTGATGATGGTGAATTTAAGAGTAGTGAGTAGGAGAGAGATTTTGAGTGATCCAACAACAGAAACCCTAACTTCCATGCATGCTCACATCATCCTCATCATGTGTATGGGAGTTGATGCCATGCCCAGACTACCTTTACAGCACCAATGGAATCCACCGGCCAAAGCCAAAACAATGACCATTATATGGATTTTACAGTAATGAGCTATCAGAGCTAAGATTGTTGTTAATATCGTGAGCTATCAGAGCTAAATATGACAATTTTTGGAAATAAAAATGGAAATTGATATAAAAAGAAATTAGAAATCCTTGAAAGTAATTATTTCCCGTTCATGAAAAATCTCCATCTGAGTCATTCATAATTGCAACAGTAATCTTGTTTGTTTCTAATTAATTAATTTTCAATGACTGATGGATTTTGATTAAAAAGGACTGCAGGGCCAATTATATTATCTCACTTGTCTTGTTGGCTCTACCATGAGGAAAAAATATTTATATATAGATAAATTTTTTTAAGGAATACAGAATTCGTTAATTTAAAAGATTATTTTAAATGTTCTACTTAATTATAAAAAAATTGTAAGATGGTTATAAAATTCGTTATAAAAAGTTATAAGTAGTAGTAAATGAGAATACATATTCCCAAGAGTACATAAAAAATAACAGCTATGTCATTTTGAGCGGTCTAATACGGTAAAAATTAAACATTTAGCATGTTAACCAAATTAAGATACTAATAAATCAGATGTTAGTGCATGGCTAGAATGAATTTGTCACTAAAGATAGAGAATTAATGTGTGTCACGAAATTTGTGGATGCAACTCCAAAGCTAATTTGAAGTGTCATGGTGATTATTTTCGTTATCATAGTGAGATGACAAATAAAGAAAATTAAACATCGTGTTCATGAGTGTCACTATCACATGCCTAAATTTGGAGGTGGGTGTGAGTCAGCTTAAATAAAACGCCAAGTCAGTATTCTTCTTGGGACCCAATTCTAACGTGGCATTTCCTTAATCTCACCCCATTTTGTCTCTCCATCTGTCAATCATCACTGTATCAGCGCCCCAGAATCCGATGGTAGTAATTAACTTTTGTATATATTCTTAAGAGTTACATAAATAAAAATATATTAAATTGGTTCGTATAACATATATACGCTCAAAAAAGAATATATATGTTGCAAATAACAACATATATACGTTCAAAAGTATATAAGAAATTGTCGTGTATATTAAGTGTTATTTAAGAGATATATAATGTGAGATAAACATGTTGAAGAAAGCTTTTAATAGTGTTGTAGATAATTAATTGTTATTTAGGTAATGTTTAATAGCAAAATAAGCTATTATTCACTCCAATGCCTCTAAAAAGTCGTCTCCATCTCAAAAAAATTAAAAAAAAAATGTGAGAGTAAGTAACACTAAGTATCCTTCAATGATTTTGTTTATGGTGTTGAAAGGATTTTTGTAATTAACAAAGCTAAAAAGAAAAAAGAGGAAACATCTTTATTTGTTCAACCAATTAAATCTGATAATTTAGATAGTTTAAAATTATGATAATTGTGCAAGTAAGAAATTTTATTTTAAATTCTACATATAAACTTTAATGAGTTTTAATTTTATTTTTTTTTGAATTTTCGGACTCAAATAACTTAAATTTTTGGGGAGTTCAAACGTCAATAATTTAATATTTAGAAATAAGGTCCAGTGTGATCAGATCTTAACTAAACACTCTGGGACACCTACGATAGTAACAAGTAATATTGTCAATTATTGTGTTGGAGAATAAATTATTGATTGATAATTACAAATGCCGGTTGTGTTGTAATTCAGTGAAAGGTATGTAGAAATAATATGTCTGTTTTATACGGTTTAATAGTATTTTTCAATGATATATTGTTAGTAAGATGATAAATTTGATCAATCGAGACACGTTCATTTATTGGTTTATCCGATCTCGTTGAGTTTTAATGAATTTTAACTCAAGGCAAATATTTAGCATCTATATGCATTCCATAAATATCCCTTATATTATTCTTCATGCACTAGATTTTATTCATAGATATTCCTTATTTGGCATTATACTATGTTATTGAATTAAGGAAATATTCTTATTGATATTAATCCCAAAAATCGTGGACATATTTCAGCATATTATGGTATGATTTTATTGCATGATATCTGAATATTTACACAAATTTTATTGATCTTATTTTTGGAAGGATATTAGTTAAATCACGCCCTTACTTTGTCTCATTTACTTTTCTCGTTTGTTTGTTTTTCATATATCCGACCTCTCGACTCTCGGTCGGTCGGACGCCTCATAATTTTAAATACCCTATTCACCCCCTCCCCGCGCTCTAGGGTATATCGACCCTTTGGGACTTTTCATATATATATCACATGCATTCACTATTTGCCCTTCACTTATACTGTTAGGGGTAAAACCGAGGAGAGGTTAGCCGAATCGGGCAACCTCTATCTTTCCGCACTCTCCTCTCTGATTTGAGCTTGGGAACAAGTAAGTTCTTAACTTTGACTTGATATAAATTGTTTGTGGTTGGTTGATTTCTAGGCTTCTATCTGGAATTTGATATCCTTCCTCTTGACTTGTAAAGTCCTCCTACTAAGGTATTCCTGAGATAGGGACCTAGTGAGCTACGTCTACTTAAAAAAAAAAAGAAAAGAAAAAAAGGTTAGGTGTAAAGAGAGAGGGTGACTGTATTATAGTGAAAAATAGGCTTGGGTTTAGCTGTAAAGAGAGGGGGTGAGGAGACCTTCAATATTCAATCAAAATTTTGACATTCTCCCATGGAATTATACTATCGTTTTTGATGGCGATGGCCTTCTTCATCACTAGTTAGTTTAATGAAGGTTTGCAAATCCGAGTCAATAATCACATAATGAAACCCATCATTGAAGCTCACTCACTATGATTATGACATGACTTAGAGATTAACCCATCAAACCCTTCATTTAATTTTCCATATGCCACCTACCACCACCTGTCTCCGTTATTTTCAGAGACATATCCATCAATCTTAAACTTTCTATTTGTCTAAAATATCGGAAAGTTGTATATTAATTAATTTAACTGAATAAAATTTTAAAGTTTATGATTGTAGATTGCGTTCTAATTTTACTTATGTTAATAAAGTTGTATGTTAGTTAATTTAACTGAATAAATTTTTAAAGTTTATAATCATATATTTGAGTTCTAATTTTGCTTATATTAATAAGTTGTTCTGCTTTCTTTTGCTCGAGATGAAAGGTCATAATGGTTTTTTTATATCACAAATTTACCAACACAAATTGACTTAAATAGTTTGACATTTGTTTTCTTGAAAATAAGGTCTCAAATTTAATTGAAGTTTTATTGAAGACTACTTGTTTAGAGATTACCCTTTGTATAGATTGACAATATAAAAAAAATTGATCAAAAGTTTAACCTAAATATTACAACACTTAATTATATTACAATCTCTTGATCATAAGTTTTATATGCAATATTCCTTATGATTATGTGATTGGCTAATGATGATGATGCTTGTCAAACATCTTTTTAGTTCCAAATAACTCTTTTTGGGTCTCAAAAGTTCACCTTTCCCTGCATCTTATTTGGGATGAATTTTAAAAATATAATATAATAACAATAACTCTTAGTATGGATCTCGTTTACACAGGATCTAACGAGATCTAAATGTAGGTAATTTTATCTCTCCAAATAACTCCGTCAGCAGAGAGATTGATTAAATCCAAAAGACCGAAATTTGAAAATATGTGTTTGGATATGGATATAGTTTTTAGTTAATCTCCTCGATTCCCTTTAACACAAAGCTTAATATGCTTTTAGGTGATAATTACTTTCTGCGCAAGACAAAAACAAAGCAACCCACATGGTAGCCGATAAAGCTAGAAGCCTTCAAAGGCCATGCGAAACAGAGGTCCTCAAAAAGGCTCTTTTTGTGCGAATTAAAAATCACTAATCTGACTCAGAAATCATGCGATATACCTCAAAATCTGCAACAAAGAATCTATCAAACCAACCTCTTTTAGCCAAAAAGCCCCCTTTGCAAATCAAAGCATAAAACTACAACCTTAAGAAAATGCAAAGGGGAAACAAAAGCATCGTGATCAGGAGAGAGAAAGAATTCTAACGTATGATGACATGCCCTGTTTCCGAAGGTATCATGCATGCATGTGTTTTCCCTCTTTCTCAACCTTTTTTCTCTTTGAGGATTAGGTTAGATAATGTGGCCTCGTTGGGTTAATAAACCCTAAGTTGTGTATATATATAGGCTATTAGCCATAGGCATTTGGATAACACATTGATCATCCAAGAGAAGAAAGCTAAGCCTTACAAAGATTGGCTCGAGCAGTCGAGGGGTTCGGATGGCTGACTTGCAAATTGTTCCGGCTGGCAAGAATGTGGAGCCACAATATGTGGAGATGAAAGTTCCTCTCTATTCTTATGGGTGCGAGAAGAAAGTGAAGAAGGCCTTGTCTAAACTTAGAGGTAACTATCAACGTTACCTTATGCTTTATGAGGTCTTTAGATTAATGTGGACGGCAATTAGTTCAACTAGTAAAGTTGTGATATTAGATTAAATACTATAAATATCATCGTTTACTTATATGCTTAGAAGAACAAGAACTCACTATGAATTTTTTCTAAAGTTAAATCTATGTTTTGACAGGGATATACTCTGTAAATGTGGACTATCCGCAACAGAAGGTGACAGTGTGGGGAATATGCAACAAGTATGATGTGCTCACGACCATCAAGAACAAGAGAAAGGAAGCTCGGTTTTGGGATCCGGAAGACAACACCAAATCGGATGAGATGGAAGAACAAGAAGATGAAGCTGCTTATTTCACAAATAGTCATAGCAGCAATATTAGTAGTGCCGTTCTGACAAAGGCCAAGTCTTTTAGCTTCAGAGCATTCAGAAAGGTCTTCACCAGAACCCACTCTTTCTAGGAACTACGTGTAGAGAGAGATTGGTTTTAGAATGTCATGTGTAGAGAGAGATTGGTTTTATAATGTCATGTCCACTCTCTACTTGTGTCCTCCATGCTTCTGGTGTAAATTCCACATATCGACATTTCTGATCATCTCTGATTTGTAAGTAAATCATCGTATCACCCCCTCTCTCGTGATCGATCAGAGTGTTTGGCGGCGGTGGTCATGTTATTGTACTAATAAAACTTATTTTCATATCTTCAACCATCAGTTTAAACTTTTTAGTAGAATCAGTAATATAAGATGATAATCGAGTTTACTACTTTTTGATTGGAAGGCCTTAAATTTGAAAATTAATTGTATGAGGACATAACAATCTCCTCACATCTTCAAGCATTTGGTAGTTATTATGTGATCAAATGTATCAGTAAACGACATACCTCTTCCCTGTTCACTATTGATGTTTTGATGCATGAATCATCAAAAACACCGAAGAACAGGACATTTTATCGTGGCCAGTCTTATGTAATCCAGACAACAATGCCAATCCTGAATGTTTAGATCATTAACTAACAGAATTGAGAAATGAATGAATCCGATCGATCACATTTAATGCTTTTGAAACCCCACCATAATAATGGCAAGAGAGGTCCTTTTCTACTGTCCAGAACAGTATTGTAAGTATTTCAAATCAGACTTAGGTCATTTCATTCATCATGACAGCACCACCTCCACCATCCAATTTGAATCTCGCCTGCATAGGATTTGAGAAGATTAAGATATATTTGAATCTCGTCTAAGATTTGAGAAAATTAAGATCTCGTCTAAGATTTGAGAAAATTAAGATATGTTAGGTAGGGACGTTCCTCATAGTGGTATAGCTGGTAATTTTTATTTTATTTTTAAATTTACCAAGCTCAAAGAGCTTAAACTTAAAACTGAAAATAAACAGGGCAGGAGTAAACCAAATTTCCCATCATACACCGAAGTCGGGGATGAAAATCGTGAACAATCTGTCCTCAAAACAATGTCAAATAGAAGCACAAACACAAGAGGGATAAACTTATGTGGAAATATATAGCTTCTGAAAAGCAGACATCTTACAACTCTACCAAGAATAAAAGACATCATCTATATGGAAACTAAATACTTAATAAAAAGCATTTCGTGCGCTGTACAATGAATGATCATTTCTAAGGTGCCTCCTTTCTAAATAAAATTCCTATATATAAACCTGACCAATGGCGGACACAGATACAGAATCTACCTTCACCTAGACACGGGTACATTTCTTGGAGTTCGTTCCACCTCATTTTCGAGCGGAGCCATATCTTTCTTCTGTTCAACATTTTAACCACGATGCTTGCCTCCAGGATCCACATCTTATGCACTGGGGGCACATTTGATCACCATCCCAATCCGGATGCTTGGTTACGAAGCAGCACACATCAACGACATTCAGCCTCCAAAAAGAACTTACCGAAATAATTCAGGAAATGACCACATTACGAGTTTCGCAAAGATATCAGTCTCCAAGAACTCTATGTGCGCAGCCCGCCCGATGAATGTATTCAGGTTCACGCCATGAGCAGCCATGTTAAAATTCACATCACACCGCATGAATACCCTGTGAGCTACAGAGGGAGATCGTATTTGGTCCAAGCAATTGTTCAACATCTCCAGGAACACTTTCCCCTTCTTCGAGAAATCCGTTGAAGATGCAGGAGAAAATTCAATTCTTGCAGAATGATAGGGTACATATCCATCCTGAGAAGACTCTAGTTAATGATTATGCAGCAGCACATAGGGATGGAAGGAAATAAAAACATTCTCAAAAATGGAAAAGAAAAGTAAAATTAAAAATTTCATCCAGTATTTTTGCAATAGCTGGACGGTGAAGTACAATATCCTCAAATCTGCAAAACTCAAACCATAAGGCTTTAAACAGACTACAAATTTATCATTTAGACAAACGATAAATTTTCACTCCATAAAGGTATCCAGCTGAAAAATACATAAGATCATCCATTTGCATATCAAAACAAAAGACAAGCAACCAATTAGACAGGAGGCCATTATTAGCAATATAAACAATATTTCAATGTAACTTAGTTTTTCAGGATGGCAGTCAGGAAACACTATCCTAAGTGACTGAATCAGAGCGCACTTAAGACTATAAACCCGTTTACAAATTCCTCATGCCAACAGAAAAGACACGCAGTTAATTACGAACAACTCCAAACTCAGTCAGTCAAGACTTAGAATGATCCGACCCATACTAAATTTATAGTCCAACAGGCAATCATTATGGTTCCATTTTTCAGAACATCTTTTACAAATTACTGTGCAGTGCCAGACACCCACAGAGAAATAAGCAAGACTAGGCTTGCAGTTTAACCCGCAGACAATAGAAAGCACAGAGAGAAAAGAACTACAGATGATTACCAGTAATTCAGTAAGCATTTTCCTCCCAAAGGAAAATAGAAGAAAAAATATACGAAAAGAATGAAAAGATTTGACTAAAATACCTGTGGTGAAGACAGCAGGATAATATTCTTGAAATACTCCAATGTTTTTTGCTGAACAAAAAGAAACAAGTTCAGCCATAGGTTCAAAAGTTGCGTTCTACAGATATTATTAGTATTTCACCAGTCTGGTCAGCTAACATCCAAACAATGGAGGGCTTTTGATACATATAAATGTAGAGTGACAACAGGGTACTTTAAGATTACAAACAACATAGTTCGCGAACTTACAAAGCCCAAAACACAATGTCAGAAACAAAACTATTCCAGTATAAAACACCGACACCCATTGTTTCACACTGATTCTTTTTTACTTCTTGTTCACTTTGAGAGTTGCCCGGTGTCTTCTTTTTTTTTTCTTTGGGGGAGGGGGTTTGCAGAAGAACTTATGAGGCCATACCTGACATAGCTTAAAGAAGAAGGTGTTCTCGAGATCTGGATCATCAGTGAAAGTGAGCTGATGGATGCATTGTGTACTCTTTAGCTTCTTCAGCAGCCATAGCCCAGAGTTAAATAGAGAGTTAGAACTGTAGAGATATCCTAAATGTGGACCGGACACAGAGATGTATGTGTACAAGAATCTGAGATATGGCTCCATAATGCTATCTGCAATGTTAAAAGACAACAATTAGAGGGAAGGAGGCATCAGAGAAGAACATCCAAGGCTACAAGTTTATACCAGCCAAAGCTGTTCTTATAATGACGTTCCCAATGGAATGCCCAACAAAACTAAGCTTGATACATCTTAACCCTCGGGATCTTGAGGCTCTGTCCATTTTCTTCTTAACAAATGATACAACTTCCTTTGCAAGCCTGTTTCCCATTTCTCTAAAGTCGCCAGAAGTTTTATCTTCATTTGCTTCAGACATTAGAAATTCTGCCTCAGGATCTATCAAAAGCCACTGGTTACGAACAAGCCGCAAATCCAAATGATGTCCCTGCATGTGAACAAATAATGAGTGTAGTAGAAAACAATTTCTGCTTGCAACAAAAACTCATGAACTCTTGCATTCATGTCATTTGTCAATATTCAAAAAGCAACAATGCGACATATCGAACATCATTATGACTCAATTGATAATAGAAGCAATAAAATTCATTCATTCCTGGTCAGGAGAGCATCTTAGAAATCCATGCTTGGGCTTCTAGATAAAGAAAATATTGAACTCAGACTATGATACCACAAAGCTGAGATAAACCATGCAATGCCACAGCATACAATCCAGTTCATGTATGAGAGAGAATCACATACCTGAAACCCATGCACAAAAATAACAATCTTCAGTTCACGACCATTTTGACGCTGATCAGGACCAGAAAGCTTGTTCACAGTTTTCAATTCAGTAAGCAAGTTAGTTGGAGCCTTCTGATCACCATGAACAAAGTAAGAATTACCGCTGCAAGTACGCCGTGGTGCATTGATAACACGTTCAACAAGTACAACAGGGACAGTCAAAGGTTCTCCGAATATTTGCAAATCTTGGATTGAGCGACTGTTGATCTGTAGCCCAGCATTATAGATTAGCTGCAAATTAGTATAAAAACAAGGCAATCAAACAGTATACTAGACGGACAACTCACCTTCATTTGTGCAATACTCCGTCGATGAAGCTCAGCACGAGTAGCTGAAGTTTGGGCTGGCTGCGGAGAAAAGTTGAAAAAGTGTGTTGGTATTTACAATCAGAAGCTACAACCAAAAAATGAAGCACTCAAGAATATTTCATGCACTAATAAGCGCAAAGAAAAGGGGCTCATCGGTATTCAGATATAATTACATCATCAGTCAGCTTCCGCAACACAGACACTTTTCCAAGCAGTCCACCTTCCTCATCGCCTCTGCTACTAATAAAATGGTGTGGCATCTCAACCTTAGAGTGCACCATCCAAATAGACCACTCAGTTTTCCGATCATTTGCCCACGACTCTCGCAAATACTCAATTATCTTTGTTTTATTTTCCCTGGAGAGGAATAAAACAATAGTTAGAACAGACTAGATGTGAAAATATGGAATATCCTGCTAGCTACACAAGTGAGATAACCTCAGGTTTCAGGCAGAGAGATGAAGACATCAAATAAAATTTAAATGTTTTTTTTTTTTTTGGTTGATGACAAAGAGGGTTAAAATGGAAGTACAATGCTCAAAACATATAAACAGGTAACCTTTAGAAGTTAACAGATAAGTCATATATCTTCTCTGGTATGAACCACAACTTGGATTTTGACAAATTACACCTACCTCCCAAGTCCCAAATTTCAACATGCTAATGGCACAAGGGAAAAATATAGCATGTGATGAGCGAAAACCAAGGCGGTTAGCATCCTATTTATCTCATGAGCAACATAGTCCAAGAACATATATATTAGGGTCGACATCTGAAGTCTGAACTGCTTCTTACACTTTGGTTATACATTTTCATCATTTCCAAATGCAGTTGAAAAAGCCATTACTTGCAATTGTTCAGCACAGACTATCAAGGACAAAAGTAATGAGGCTTATCAAATGGAACAAATTAGTCAATGCATTTCAATCACGAGAAGAAAGAAACCAGTCTATAATGCCAGGGCAAAGCCACATACTCCCCCCACCCCCTCAACAAAAAAAAGAACCTCGGTGTGAGCATTGGCCAATGTTATGGAAAATCACTCTGTTTGCACACACAATCCACAGATGGCTTTACAATGAGAAAGCTGAGTACAGCAGGACAAGACTGTTGCTAAAACACTGCATTTAGTAATATTTCTTGAGGATTGTTCAAAGAGGGCCATCACAACTCTAAAAGCAGTGCCTGCATGTACATCAACCCCTAGAACCTGGCTCATGGTATGATGGTAGGATCCTCATTGGGTTATAATTGTATTTCATGTAACACTCCTAAAGCCTGATTTATCCATTACTCAACAGTAAGTAGCACTTGCTTCCTTCTAATGTTATAACGATCTAACAAAATCACCTTCAAGAGCATGACAGAACGATACTAAAGAAAAGGCCACATTAGCTAAAACTCATTGTGAAAACTATCCCCACAGAAGCCAAGACTGTATTCTTACCAAGTGGGGAAAGCCATCTAAGAGAAAAGGATGAGCAGAAGTGGTGGAGTTTGTACAATTGTAGAGAACATCAGTTTTTTATCTCAATTGTATTAATTATAGCAAGAGCAAAACAAACCTGTGAAAGTTTAGAAACGTATTCCACAAATGGTGGACCTGGTTTCCAATGGTATGTGCAGAATGGATTAGAACATCCTTAGACAGGGACTGGAGCAACCCATTGCTTCGAAAATCAAGAAAAATGCTTGGCTTCTGTTT
Source organism: Talinum fruticosum (assembly GCA_021018815.1). Classification (NCBI taxonomy): domain Eukaryota; kingdom Viridiplantae; phylum Streptophyta; class Magnoliopsida; order Caryophyllales; family Talinaceae; genus Talinum; species Talinum fruticosum. The sequence goes on from JAITYX010000083.1 coordinate 73,414, forward strand.
AAAAGCACAAACATCTAGGTTAGTTTGAATTGGAATAAGTTATTGGTGTTGGGAATCGGCAGTAATCCACAGCCTTTTTGCACTTCCACTAGAGGGCACAGACCAAATCTAAGAAATGTGCTCCTCACAAAGAGGAGAACAGAAATCCTTTCTGGAACTACAGAATCAATTCCTCAGTTATTCAAGAAGTAATAAACAAAAACCTCAGGTCTTTTATGTGAGTCGGCTGATGCTGGCCTTTGAGTAACAGAATTGGTGGACGCCACATCTGCTCCGAACAGAGGACCAAACAACTTTGTATCGTCCAGCTCGGAAATAAAATCAGTGAAGTCAATAGATCGATCAATTGCTTTGCTGAGCGTTTGTGTCTCTTCAAAAAGAATGTCTCGTGCAGTTAACAATGTTTTGACAAGCAAGACCTCTTTTTCCACTTTACCCAAAATCTGGTCAAGGAAAGGTAGAACACTTATCCATAAGAGCAATATCAAATATCTAAATAAAAGAAGCATGAACCAATACGTCGATAAGCCCTAGCATAACCAAAAGTTCAGCAGATGCATGCAGTTTACTTCTTTAAGAGGACAGGCAAAAAAGATTTTGCGAAAATTTAATAGATCAACTGAAACAACAAATAGCCAGAAGACGTCTGGTAAATTCAGACCACAACATCGTTTTTTTTTTAAGACACTGGAGGACAAACATAGATAGAAACCAAGTCCTAATTACGCCTGGGTCCTCGGGGGCTTGGCCTGCATTAATTACACCCCTGGCCCATAACCAGCACAGCTCCCACTGGGCTGCCCTGTCATAGGTGCCCAGTAGGGTGGCCAGTGGGCACCTTAGCTAGCAACTAAACAAATAATAAATAAACTCAACCTAAGGGGCTGCAGAAAAGACTAAAGATATTAGCAGCAAAGGAAACATTGCAAATTAGGAGTTAGATTATAGAACGAGAGGAAGCTGTTAGACAGCTATGGAACATATTAATGATATTTTTTAAAAAAAAATCCGAAGGAGTTTTGCCGCTTCATATGAACCTACGGGTGTAAGAGAAGATAAAGAAACATACTTTTGGCTTTTCAGGAATCCTGACATCAATAGTATCACCATTGAAAGAGTTACTGCAAAATTTGACTCATGTAAGCCCTGATGGTAAGTTACAGGCAACAAGAACATAAGAATGGGAAATGGTGACAAACCTGGGTACCTGCTTTCGCCTACTGTATAGAATTGATCTCAATAGACTAATATGAATGCTAATATCCACAAGCACAGAATGAAAGGCATCAAACAGGACAGGACAATAGGAATGTAGTCCCAAAAGAGCTTTGGGAGGAATTCGAAATTCATGGGTAGCAACCGAAGAGGTGTTTAAGGAAGCCTGCAGCTCAGACCTGCTCATAATTTATCAAAATTTGCAAACCAAATTTGAGATAAAACAGCAGAATGTTGAGTCAATAAAGACAGCAGAGAGCCCCACCATTTCATCAGATGGGAATATGTAAGGAAAGTTACACAAGCTCACCCTTTCTCCAATAAAGAAGCATACATTAGCTCAAATTTGACAATAACACCAGATTTGGAGGGAACCTGCACATGGCAAATCCAAACTCAACTCACAAGGTCTACAAGCATGTGGAAAATTTCTCACGAAAGATTCTAACGTGACACTAAGTAAACGGTAACAGTTGAAAAAGCCAATTTTAGGTAATCTTTTCAACTTGGATTATAGTGCATTAAAGCAAAATGTTCCTCCAAACTGTCTTCTTCCTTTCATGGAGTAGAAGGCAATCAGCATTCTTTTTCTTTTTTTTTTTGTTCTTTTTTCAGTAATTGAGGGTCAAGCAGAGCAAGCCTCTTTGAATTATGGAACTGAGGGGTAAGGCTGCTACATCCCCCTCCCCCACCCCCAACACTCTGCTTAGACAGGACTTCAACTCTCCATTTTCACTTTCTACTTTGTCAATTTGAACTATTTACGTATTCACATCACACTATTTACGTATTCACATCCGAGCCAACATATAAAGAAAGACAGGGATAAACAACAATATCTTGCATACATGTGGCCCAGAAGAAATGAAGTACCTCACGGTTGGAGAGAGAGAGATTGAAAGCAACCAAGACAGACAAAGGAACGTCTTGTCTTGCATATCTGATCTTAAAAGGTTGGGTAGAAAAACTATTATCAGTATCATCAATTCTCCAAACACCATAACTATCATCGGAACCCAAGCTAGGAGCTGCAGCATAACAGAGAAGACCAAATTAACAACAGCAATTAAACAGAATACTACTGTGTACTTTCAAGTCATCAAAAGGAAACCTCTTTAAGGAATTGAACCACATATAAGACAATGGGAATATAAAACAAACAGAATACAGCTGATGACAGAGGCCATCAAAAGAGATTGTAATGTTCAGCAGTTTTCTGATGTTACAACATGAGAGTTTTTAATATAGTTGAATTATAAGCACGGTTCCAGTGTTGAAGAATGAACTGTGCAAGGCCTGGTATAGTTATTAGGACATGATAAAATGAGACTCTTCAATTGTGGTCCATTTGCCAACAAGACTATCACACCATACAAATTCTAGGCACTATCCCTTTAACCTCAGATACTCTTTCTCTCATGCTCTCCACTCTATTGGTGCTTTCCTCCTATTGCCTTTATTTCTTGGCATTGTATGGTATCTTAACCAAATCAAAAGAAATTGAAAGTCCATGAGTTCATTACTTCATTGGATAGAACCAAATTACAACTATAGCTTTCACAATACATAAACATATAAATGATAGCCCAACTGCGTTGCCCCCATTAACAAATAAATAGCAACTTCTAACCCAGCATAATCAAGAATAAGCCTCTCGCACAATTACAAAAGGAAAATAAGAAGGCACAATAAGAGATTATCACCTTCATATTGTACAACTCTTGCTGGAATTCCAACGATCAAGTCATCACCATCCTCCCATCTCATAGTAATCTTAATTTGATACCATCTGCACAAAAGCAATGCAGCCGTAAGCTCACTATAACGAAAAGTCAACAACATATGGAAAAGAATAGTGCCCAACTAAGGAACAAAAATGAAGTTGAGCGACACCTACACACTTGAATTCAGAAAAGCTAAGCCACATCAACCATGTCACACATAGCAAACGCAAGAGAGTAATTTTACGGCAACAAACTTACCCTTGATGAAAAAGATCAAGATTGTGAAACCTATGAATGTAAACAGCGACCTCGTGTAGCGGATCCAACATAGCCGGCCTAACTGATTTAAACTCCGCATCGGTTAATCTCTTCACAGAAGAATTTCTCTGAATCAAATCAATTAACCATCTGAGACGACGAAGCATAACCTACTTCCAAGAGACAACTTAGATACACTTGCATCCCTCCCTTCCAAAACAAAATTGAATCAGCCACCTTTAATCATAATGTCCAATGGCAGAAATATATTATGAAAAGTAAAGAAGAATGGACATCTAAACCATATGAATCAGAAAAAAATAATAGCTCATCTCAGTAAACATGATCCAGCTGAACAGCTTATCACAAAAGAGCACCGAGTATTGACCATATCTGCTTAAACAAAATGGCAAAATGCTTTCCTGATGATAGCAAAACAAATATTTTCAATGCAACTGTACACATTGTCTAGCCTTTCGTAGGGGTAGCTAGTTTTTCTTGCTTTCCTGATAATTGCTAATTAAATGTTTGGTCAAAAGTCGTACTTGTTATCATAAAATCACAAAGGCACATCACTTGCCATGTAAATTCTTCCTCATTAAAATTTCTAGATTGCACACCAATTCATACATGCTACAAACCTCCCCAAGTCCCCTACCCCCTGTTTCTTTTACAACTTCCGCACAAGTATCAAAATAGTTTAGTTGATCAAGAAAATATGACCTGAAGGTTAACCGATCCATCACAACAGTACATCAGATTTCCATCTTTAACAAGGCCGATAAATATATCATTTATAAGTACACTTTTGAGATTGTCAACACAGCAACACTACCTGAAAATCAAGTGCTTCCAATGCTCAACATATATGTTAGTATAAAGCAGAAGACTATGTCAGCACAATTAACGGGTTAAAAAAATGTCAGCACAGTTTACTCACCATTGATGCCCACAATTATACAAGTCAAAAATCAGGAAAAAAAAAAAGTAGTTAGCACCATGCTTTCAGAACTGAAAGTTAGCATGTTAATTTAGATAATTAGATCCCTATATCTTATTAATCAATCAAGCAATCAAGTCTGGCGTAATTTATTGGGTATTTCTATATATCGCAATGATTTGCAAGAATCTTGTTTAGGGTAAATTTACATAACCTTTTCTTTTTTTCTGTTTGCTTGTTATCAATCCCTGAAACAGGAATCTACGAACAATTGGCACACCCCAAAATACAATGCCTAGTTAGAACTATTAACAAGGAAAAACTAAGGATCACTACCCTAATAAGTCAAAAACAACAGAGATCAAGTCATAATCAAACTTACAAACATGAACAGTCCAAAAGTCCTCCAAAGACAACAATTTAAAGCAAATGAGCTCCAGAATGATATTCATTAAAGACAACTATAACATGCAAATGTGATTTGAACAATGGGGGAGAGAGCTTACATGGACGAACAAGCCTCCCGTTCGCTTCTTTAATCTCTCACTCACTCTCTCTCTCTCTCACTCTCTCTCCTCTCAAATTCCAAGAGGAGAAATGCAGAATCGATTGGAGCACACTAGGGAAAAAACTTCCCGCTCTAGCTAAAACCTATTGAGAGATCGCCGGAAACTGCTAAGAGAATATCGTAATCAGAAGAAAAGAAGAGAAACAGAGATCAGGAGGTGAAAAGGAAGGGAAATTCCAGATTGTTAGATCAGCCGTCACCACCGCCGGAAATCGGATCCGGTGGCAGCTATCGCCGGCGACTTTCTCTCCTCTCCCTCCGGTTATGGTATCTAGACACTTTCTCTCTCCTCGGGAATCTGGAGTACGCGGCGGGGACAGTATTTTTGGGAGTGGTCGAAGAAATCGTGAATCGGTTGCTTTTTAGTTTTTGCAAATCGTGGGAAAATTACAAAAAGATTTTCACCCTTCCAGGAACATTTTTTTAGGTTTATGTAATTTTTTTTTCCTGCTGGTGGCGTTCTTCTTAATTATTATTACCTACATTTCTTTTCCTTTTTTTTTTTGTAGTATGAAAATTAAAACCCTTGACCTACGCAGCTAGGCCTAGGCTAGCCAGGGAAGGGAAGCACCTGGAGAGAGAGAGTTCTGAATTCCCAAAAGAGACCCTGGATTTCCCAAATTGTAAGTTTGGTTTACTCCACAATTATAGGAAGCCATAGGAGGATCACATTGGTAATTCAACTAGTGCAATTTTGTATCTTTGGAAAAGAAAAAGGAACAAATGCATTTGGAGAAATAAGTCACAAATTGGTTTGCAAAAACTTGGGAATTTACTTGATTATGTGCAGATTTCAAATCGTGTACATTATATTAATTTAATTACATTGAATACATTGACACGTTAAATCTCTTGGGAACAAGTTATTAGTTTCTACTCATTAATTTATTTTTATAAAAAAAGAAATAAATATTAATAAATAATCAAAAACATCTTTTATGAGAGATGTAGTGATATCAAACTCCTGTGTTATTAGAAGTGCATTTGAAGTTAAGTTAAACCCTAACTTGCCAAACTCACAATCCAGCGTATAAGCTTGCATTCAGGCTCGAGACTCAGCAAGCTAGATAACACCAAGCTCTACCTTAGCTCGTCCAAGGCTCGCCTAAGATTCAAGCTTATGCTTGGCTACTTGACTGTTTTAAACATAATTAGTTTTACTTATTAGAGGCTTGGATATATGAATGGTTTTTAGGGATTTGGATATAATGAAACTCCTATGTAACTATAAAAGGATTGGTCTAACATACCTAATTTACATAACTAGTGGACAATCGTCATTCGTGCTATTGTTCATAAGTGATGGGTTATAGCATCATTAGCTAATATCTTGATAGTAAGGTTGAGGGTGTAAGTTTGTATAAATGGGAATTACTCTGCCTCAGCCTTTTAAATATGCTTAGAAGGATGAGGAAGAATAGAAAAGGCAGGCTTAGAAATATATGTGATACTAGAGTAACTAACTAGTAGTTTTCAGTCAAATAGTAATATAATCTTTGCATACGAAGTTATAAGTATTTAAACTCAATATTTAGTTCTTATAAAGACTCAGTGAAAAGTTTGCCTAATGACACGTAATTCATATTTTTATTTTCTCCATCAATGTTTGAATTTTGAAGAAGACAATTTCTAACAAAAACGAGTTTATACTTGGTACAAGCGAAAAGAAACGAAGCCATATTAACTTGTTTTAAGAATGGGATAGTGATTTAATATGAAAAACATCGGGTAATTTGTGTTACTCTTAGATTATATAAGCACGATTTAGGACATATATATATATATATATATATATATATATATATATATATATATATATATATATATATATGGTACCTCATTATTATTAGAAACAAATTCGGAATATAAAAGCATAAAGTGATTTGAATTGTTTGATTTGGAAGCAAGAAAAGTTTAGGTGAGATACCTTTGAGTTTTGGGCTAGGTACCAAGAAGTTTTCGTAATCTATCTATGGCACCTCATTATTATTGAATAAAATTTTAAAAAGCAGCAAACTATCAAAGAGGCCTTATATTTAAATATAATTATTTGTCCCATACTTAATAAAAGAGTTTATTATATGTCCGCCCTTTTTATTTTTGTTATTATGTATGCCCTCGCAAGTTACATTCTTGAGATGAATTATTCATCTTAAGAAAAATAAAAATTTGAGTACAATTGCAAAACATTAGGGGCACGTTTGGTTGGATGTAATCAAAGTGTTAATATAATCAAAATGGTAATGTTTATTACGTTACTATGTTTGGTTACAATTTTGTAATGTAATTAAAATTGCATTGTAATCATATTAACCTCTACCTATGCTATTACAATTATTTAGACATTCACTAAATAATTATCATTACATACTTCCTTGTGATCATTCTCTCTCTCTCTCCCATTTCTCTCTATTTCATATCATTTTTCTCCCTCCTCTTTGGCAAGCAAAAATTCATCCATTTGAAAAGTAACTTGATTTTCTTTCTTCTATTACCTTAATATGCGATATGATCGATTGGTCATTAAAATACTTTCATGTTGATAACATTTATCTCTATTACGATATTTATTGCCATTGGAATAATATAGTTGATATTTGATACGAAAAAATAAATAAAACTTGATTATTTGATAAAAAATATTTAAAAAGGTTCAAATCTAAATATGTAGCTCAAAATTTTATTTAGATAACATTTATTTCCACTATGATTATTTAATTACTATTTTTTAATGTAAAAATAATTCATTACCTTTGTGATTGCATTGCACTTTTTATATAACCAAACATGACAATGTAATTATTGTCCCATTACATTGCATACCTAATTACATTATATTACGTAGTTGATTACATTATACCCCAATTGCATTACATCCAATCAAACGTCATGTAAGAGGTTAATTGTTGAATATTGTTCTTCTCTCAAACTTAAATTTTTAGTAAATGTTTATATTCAAATATAATAAACTCAACAATTATACTTTCTCTATTTCAAAATACATGTCACTTTAATTAATTTTTTCGTTTCACTATATCTGTTAATTTACACTTCTAATAATATATTAATGACTAGTTTACTAATTTTGTCCTTATTAATTGCTTTTTTTTTCTCCCCATGTTTTCATTGATTTTCTTCATTTTCAATGAATTTTTGGGGCAACTTGATCTTTTAACATAAATTTTGTGATGAATTTTGTGTTTTATTAGTATTCTTTTATAACCTTAAAGCGACAAATATTTTGAAACGGAGGAGTAATTAATATGCTAATTAAAATGATTTATATCAAATAAAATCAAGTACAATTTCTTCTCACAAGCTGCACTCCTATCATACATAAGCAGTATGGATTCTAATGCATAAAAAGAACCCTACTTCTGTGAAGTTAGCATAATATATAGAGAGGATTAATCCCAGATGTAGATTGTGCAATGAGGAAGGGGGCAAGATGAGAGGGATCACATCTTTTGGCAGTGTACATTCTCAAGAAATGTATGGGGGATGATTAGGGACTAGACATAATGTAATATCCAAGTAAACACACTGGATGAATTACACACTATCCTACTGAAGACCAAGTGGAAGCATAATCAAAGGAAGCTTCTATTCTCAACATATGTTGCATTCCATTACCACATCTGGCAGGAAAGGAACTCAAGAGTTTTCAATGGGAAGCCGAAGACTGTGAGCAAAGTTTGGAAAGTGGTTCAGTATGATATATGTACTAGATTTGATTTGTTGGCAAAACAAAGCACAACACTTCGTAATTGGAGAAGAATGATACCAGACATAGTTGACTAGGCTTGTACTACACTGTGAGATCACCCCTGTTTTGCTTGCACAAGGGGTAGTTTGGTAAATAAAAATCCTCAACTTATTAACAAAAAGAAAGGTTCAATATATAGGAACGATATTCATAGTGGCATATTAAAAATTTGATAGTCGAAATTTTTTAGCTTTATGAGTGTCAATTACAATTTACAAGTATGTATACTAAAGTCTTTGAAAAGCTTTTATAAAATTTAAAACATATTTCAAATTAACAATTTGTCAGGCTACCGAAACCACTCCTCCATCAGCCTCAAGCGATGCTGATGTCCGTTACTACTAGTCTATAATAACACAATTCTCACTGAAAAAGTCGTCATGCACCAAAAATTAAGTGCGAAGATGCCTCTTGATTGGCAAAACACCAAATTGAAGCGTAAATTAATCCAACTCCTGCCATATGAAAAGGAAGCGTGACTTAAACAATGACAAGTTTGACGGACAATGACACCAATGCTAACGCGCAAGCAACTACACATACAGAGAGAGAGAGAGAACAAAATGAAGAAAAAAGCAAACAGAGGCAGAAAATACGGTAATCATCCATATTTTCTAATGGTAATCTAATCTGAAAACTGAAATCTCCGGCCAAATGACGTGACATTTCCGTCGGCTAATGCCAAATTTAAATTCGGCAGAAAATGTCAAAAAGAAAATATATATCATGTAGATTGCCCATCCATTATCCGTGTTCCACATCCACATCTCTCCACATCTACATCTCAGACTCTCTCTCTCTCTCTCTCTCTCTATAAATAACAACAATTATAGGTTTCATTGAATTCAAAGTCACATTCGCTTCATATTTGACCTTACATTGCAAACACTCTAACCCCACACCCAACTGCTCCTCCTACCCCAAACCCCCTCTCTCTCTCCCCCTTCCCTTTTTTGTGGTTTCATTGAAGAGAGAGAGCGAGAGAGAGAGATCACATAGAGAGAGCTGAAGATGATAAAGGTGGGATATGTGGCTGAGCTGCTTGAACAGTACACGGCCGTGATTGCCAGGATGAGGCTAGAGCTCGTCGCTCGAAGGCAGTCGTTGTCATCTCCTTCCTCTTCGCCTTCGGGTCCTTTCATGGCGGCGGGGACTCCCTTCATTCGTTGTTTTCTTCTGAAAACAAAGGCGCAAAAACATAGCACTCTTCATTTTTTCCCCTTTATTTCTTTCTTTTAGTTATTTGTTTTTTGATTATTTGCATAGTTCACAACCCGACATTGGTGTTAGTATACATTGGAAATCCACTGATTACCATGGATACATGATGAACCCAGAAATGGATCGTTCTTAGGTTAGCTTCTGGTATTTCATCCTGTATATATTTAATTTCTTGCTTGAGGATTTCAAGTTTTGAGTTGATATAATGGCAGGATGTTAGTGTTATTTTCTTTCATATTTTTCTTTCATCCATGGTTGAATTTATGTTTTTGAAAAATAAAATAAAATAAAATTGAAGAGTAAGACAAAGCCTTCTCTAGTCTATGACAATGTGAAAGTCAATGTTAGTTTCTTAATTCTTATATTTCTTGGATGTTCCCAAATTATATAATTATATGTATTTTTTATAAATACAAAACAGTGGTCACATCGGCAATTACAAAGACTTGAAAATACAATGAGATCCAGGGCGATGATTTCCCACTTCACAGCATCGAGGGAGTTGTCTAATGATGTTCAAATAACCTATATGAATGTATATGCTTTGAGATCTCAAACCCTATTATGGCCTACCACATTCTGTAATGAGAGCCGGTTGGTTCCTTCCTGAAACTCTTAAAACCTAAACAAGTGATTCATACTCTCGAGTCATAGACGAACTGTATTAAAACCTAAACAAGTGATTCATACCCTCGAGTCATAGATGAAACTGTATTAAAACCTTTTGAGAGCGTCCTATGAGGTGGAGGTTTTTTCACTTTTAGACGTACACTAATTCCTCCAAGGTTTGATCATTATTTGGGTTGATCTCCAAAATGGTTTGTAGATTTGACCATTGCTGAATGGGGTGATCAAAATGGTCGTCTTTTCTGAATGAGGGTGTGTTGACTAGAATGTCTGAAACACCAGTTTTGCACTTACAGGTTTTCATCACTCCATTTAGTTTCCGAATCCTTACAATTAGTTGGCGAAATAACATTACAAGAATACGAGTACGGGAATCCATTAGGAAGTCCTCCTGACAAACCTAAATCACTGTACCAGCAGAATATCGGCCAACCTGCAGGGCAGGAGGGAATGGAAAATCGGTTTTCACAGTTGCAACCCCCTTAAGTGTACTATATCAGCAACTGGAAATCAACAATTGATATAGAGAGGAGTTCTTTGTTTGAACAGGTACATAAGGGCAAGTGGGCAACCAATCATCTCCGACTGAAAATGTAATCGGAAGTTGGAACTATTGAATTTAAGTGACAAGAAACCATTCATATTCCAGAAATGAAAATTGAACTTATGATAGACAATAGTTCAAAAATGCATAACCTCATCATGCCAAAGCTTGTCTTGACCAAAAACAAACAAGAATAATAGAAATATAGGATGAACACAATGCTCACAAGGAACACGATACTGACTAGCTAATAAGCTTCCCCACCTAAGTAGTGAGCTCCATAATGGCACTAACAATGTCACCATTGTGATTTCTGAGGGCCTTAACAGCCTTGCTCCTTGACACCCCGGCTTGGGTCATAACCAACTCAATGTCACGAGGCTCAACCCCAGAATCATCGACCTCTTCTTCCTCCTCCTGAGCTGCAGTGGTGGCAGCAGATGGTTCAGTTTTGCCCATCATGGCTGACATGTCGGGCATCCTGAACTGCTGCGCAGCTTGAGTCTGCAGCTGAGAGCTCAAGTCCTCGATCTTTGCCTCTCCAAATATGACATAGGTCTCAGAGTTTGGGCTCTTGAACACATCAGGCTTCGAGATGAAAAACAATATCTGAAATCATACAAGACCCAAGCCACTGTTAAAATCAACTCACCACACCTTGGAAAGAAGGTGTCAAGGAAGTAAGATATTCAAAGCAAAATCTTACGTTCTTGGCTCTCTTAATGGTGACTCGGCTTACACCTGTAACAGGTTTCATGCCCAGCTTCAACATTGCTTTGCGGCTCTTCTTCTCACTCCTGCTCTGCTTTGAACCCTCAGCAGTACCTAGATGGACACAACAAACACAAACAGGGAAATTAAGAGATGTTGGCAATTGAACGAGAAAGAGTTAGCTAATGACATCTAATCCTCAAAGGAAAGAACCCAATGCACATTCACTCAGCCTAGAGATTCCTAGCAGAAGGCACTAAGGCAGAGTGCCAAAAACCCAGACACCTGAGCTCAATGGTATAGATTAATTTCACTCAATTGTCATTTCTGCTAGTCCTATGGAAACAACATTAATCAAAAAGATAATTACATGACTCCATAGTGCCTGGAAGGATTGATAGACACAACAAATGCAAAGGAAATTAAGCAATGTTCTGAATTAGATAAAAAAAAGAGTACTATAGACATCAGTATTCCAATCCTCAGGAAAGAACCTAATGCACGCCCAATTCAATCTTGCCATTCACAAAAGCAAGCACAAGCTTCAAGAAGGCCAAGTGCCAGAACCCGGGACCCCTGAGCTCACTTGTATGAATTAAATTTCACTAAATTGTCATTAATACTAGTCCCACGACAACAAATTAATCAAGAAAAGATCATATGACAGAAAATACACTAGTTACAAACGAAAACAGAAACACGTATCAGATAATAATTCTTAAATCAATCATAAATTTTCATATCCACATTTCACCCAAAATTTCATAACATTTTTTCTTGAACCGCTATTATCCATACCAAACTCCAGCTATATTTCATCCGAATCCCAATTTCCAAGACAAATCTACAAGAACACAAACTATTATCTTTACGGCAAACCACTTCGCATCTAATAACATCCAAACGTACATATCTCACAGAATCCAAACACGAAAGGGAAAAACAAAAACCCTAAACCCTAAAAATAAAGAATTACGAAAAAAAGGAAGAAATTAAAGGAAAAGAAGAAAACCTAGGGCACCGTCGTCTTTGTCGTCATCCTCATCATCTTCATCGTCCTCATCGTCATCCTCGTGCTCCTCCTCTTTGACATCCTCGACAACGACCTCCTCCTTTTGCTGCTCCCCATCGAATTCCAACCGAATTTCAGTTCACAGAAAACACAATAAAGAAGGAATAAAAAACCGAAGAAAAAGGATAAAGGTACCTCTTCCTGAACTGGAACGTGTTGCTGCTCCTCTTCGACGACGGGGCCCGGCATGGTGGTTAAGATTTTCTGGGGATTTTCTGGCTCCTCCTGGGTAGAGTCTCTGTGAGGGGAAATGTTGGAGAGGCGGAAGGGAAAGTGAAGTGTGGCTATGGTTGTGAGAGAGTGTTATGTATTGCGATAAAGTTATAATGAGAACGAGGGCTCCGCTTAATATGGGCCTAACTTTGGGCCTTAAGTTTTACAGGTTCGACTGTAAAATAGAGTGATATAGCCCAATAATATTAATTGGGCTGTTTTAATTTTATGTGTGGCCTGAAGTTTTATATATGCCTGGCCCAGAAAGGTTGATTTGATATTCACAAGTGTTGATGGAAAGCAATGTTAGATGCAAAGTCCAATCAAAGTTATCCCCTGGCCCAAGATCTCATTGATATATTTTCAGTATTTTTAAATAAAATTTACAGTTATAAAGCATTAAGTACTACTTATATGATATAAAAGAAAAATTAATCCTAAGCATAACATGAAGAATAAAATATATAATTAAAATGAGCCCAAATATTTTAATGCAATTTAAATTAATTAATATGTTATTTTTTATAATTTTTTAAAAAGATAGCTAAAAGTACATTGTTTATTAAAATTCAGGCACCCAATTATTTAACATCAATTCTGGTATATGATAAGGTTTACTAATTTTTTTTTTTCTGTTATTATGAGAACCAACCTCTAATTTTTTTATGAAAACCAATAATTCTACCACTAGATTATCCCAAGGGTAAAGATTTGGATGCTTATCCAAGCCATTAGGTGATTTCTTGAATAATGTGATAGTGTGCTTATCAAGAGGAAGCAAATAGTGCAACAAATTGGCAGATGAATTTAGGCTACACATTAATATTTCTTTTTTTTTTTTTTGGTACTTAGAAAAATAATATAAATAAAACTCTTACAATAAAAACAATTAAATTGATATAATTATACTTTTTTAAAAATAAATTCGAAAAAAAGAGAGGAATACCTCACCAACCAGGAATTGACTTGGATTGGTTAGTCCATCATTGAGATTCTTGGTCTCGCAATCAAGGAGACCACAGCAGTTGTTATAAATTATAATTAGAGGTATTAGCAGATAATTTAGTATATAGAGCTGATGGTGACACGTTAGAAGAGGTTAAGCTTGTCTATATGAATATAATTAACCCTCTAAGTACACAATTATGCACCCTCTGTTACTAAAATTACTAGTATTATATTCACATAACCACCACCAATATTAACATCGTTGAAAACACCGACTTGACTAGTTGTCAGTTGTTGGATGCTAATTTAATTCAATTAAAATACCTTTTTTAAAAGTTATTAGTACATATCTAATTTAAATATATTTAAGTTGATAGGTATACCTTTTTTTATAAAAAAAGAGGTTAGTTTTCCTCACCTATAAATTATAATGTATCTAACTCATTATAAGTTATTATAACTATGGTATGAATAGCATGGCCAATCCATCCATCCATACTTTTTATTATTATTATTATTATTATTATTATTATTATTATTATTATTATTATTATTATATATACTCATAAGATACGAATTACAACACTGAATTCAACACAGTCCAATAAATCCCCTTTTAATATAAATTTATATTGACTTTGTCTCACTGTTAGAGTAAATTATAAAAAAACCCATTCACACCTTAAAAAAACTCAATTAAAAGTTACTACGACTTAATACTTGACCATGTCGAAAAACAATGAAAATTAAAAATATATATATAGATAATGAAAAAAACTTTGAAGAACATCAGTTAGAGTAATTAGCAAGTAGCTACAGAAATATCAAACCTTGTAAAATAGAAGGCTTTGAAAATTCAAATGCCACCTAACATGTGATTAGGTAAGGATAACGAAATATTGCATCATGTAGGTCCAATATTATTTATTTATAAGGTTGAATGTTCTATTCTATTGGTTTTGATAATTGACAACCCAACCCTGCCCCGGCCAAAATTACACAAAGGAGTTGGTGGGAGAGAGAGTCCGTGCAAGTCCAAGTGTAACATCTAGGGGGATATCGAGTTTGATCAAGGTTTCATTACAGTTAATTTTTTGTCTATATTGTTAAATTACATGCTATTAATTCTTAAATATAATGACAAAAATTTTGATACGATATAATCAATGGTAGTTTAGAAAAAAACAACTAAATTATCATCCCTCAATGGTGATTTAAAAAATAATCATCATAAAATACGGTGCATGATATGTTAATTTTATAATTTAATATATAAACGTCTAGTATTTTAAAATAATTTATTTTAGTGGAAAAATTTTATTTAAAAAGAGGGTTATATAATGAGAATTGATAGTTTACCCAAGGGTAACTGAAGTGGGAAGGAACCACACCACCACCATCATCAAAAATCCTAATATAAAGTAGACAAAGGACCAATAAAAATGTGTGTTTGTTGAGAAGATAATGATAAAATGGAAGCGGGCCAGGCCCACCCATCAATTCAAAGGAAAAATGTGCTTTTTAAAAAGTGGTTGGTGTTGGTGGGTGAGCAAATAAACAGCCTTATAAAAACTTCTCCCATTATCCCCACTCTCCCATCCTCTGTTTTCCCCTGTGTTTTCTGCCTCTTCTTCACTCCCCCAAAAACTCACCATGGGATCAAACTCAGCTGAGACAACCCAGATGGGGGAAGACGAGGCCTGCTCCTACGCAATGACAGTCACAAGCGGCTCCGTCCCCCCATGGTTCTCAAAGCTGTCATTGAGCTGGATGTGCTCGAGATCATCAAACGGGCTGGCCCGGGTGCCCATCTATCACCTGCTGAGATAGCTGCCCAGCTTCCCACCACAAACTCGGATGCCGCCACCATGTTGGACCGGATGCTCCGGCTCCTAGCCAGCTACTCGATACTGTCGTACTCACTCCGGACCCTGCCTGATGGGCGGGTCGAGAGGCTATACGGGTTGGCCCCGGTTTGCCAGTTCTTGACTAAGAATGACGATGGTGTCACCTTGGGTGCCCTGTCTCTTATGAACCAGGACAAGGTTCTCATGGAGAGCTGGTAACTCTTCTCTCTCTCTCTCTCTGTCCCTCTCTGGTACCCTGCTGAAAATGGTAACTAGGAAATTATAGTAAGAAGTAGGGGATGAAACCTAGTTTGGTGGCTGTTAAGGTTTTGAGATTTACACCTAAATTTAGTGATCATTAAGGATTCAGGATTGCAGCTCATGCTCCTTTTAGTCATATTACTTTTCTGATAATAGAAGCAGTTTATAAGCTTAATCTTCCAAAATTGGAAAATTTCAAGATGCGTCTGTGCATAAGGTTTTTAAATTTTTGTTTAAACATAAAATTCACTCGTGATGATTAGTAAAATTTGAGAGAAAGAAAACTAAAATGTAAACTTACCTTACAAAATATATCTTTAACATTAACATTGATAACAATCACATTTACGCTAATTACAATTAAAATCCTACATAATTTGAATCGTAAGTTCGAATTTTCCGATTTAGTTTTATATATTTGTATCACTATAGTCTATATCTTGTATAAAACTGTATATTTCTCCACAATAATACTCAATTTTTATGAGCTGTACAAAGTGTAAATTTAGTGGGTTCTCAGTTGAATAGGGCTTGCACAATCATTAAATTAGGCCCACTTACTATTAAAAAAGTACACGCTAGAGTAAGTCAAGTGGAGATCCTCCAGGATTGTGAAGTGGGACCAAGAGTAGGTAAGCAGACCAAACACGCCTAATGCAATTTTTCAACGTTCACACAAAATCAAAAGGCCAATCAAGAAGACAATAGGAGCACAACATAGTTGAAAAACGCCAATTCAATCAGGACAAACTCGCTACTGTCAATGAATTATTCAACATTGCAAGGTAGGGTGAACGCTCTCAAATAATGGATTGATGGACCAGTCCATTCCACAGAGCAAAATCATATTCCATTCTTCTCTTATTGTCAAACTCATTTTGCTGTTAGAACAACATGTTCAAATTTGATCCTACTGATACAGAACCACCATATCAAGCTTGCAGTTTGCGTTTCTTCGAAGTGTAATTGTTGGTTATTGGCATCATTTTTAGGTATCACTTGAAAGATGCAGTTCTTGATGGTGGCATACCATTCAACAAGGCCTATGGCATGACTGCATTTGACTACCATGGAACAGATCCCAGATTCAACAAGGTTTTCAACAGTGGAATGTCGAATCATTCTACCATTACAATGAAGAGAATCCTCGAAAACTACAAGGGATTTGAGGGTCTATCAACTTTGGTTGATGTAGGGGTGGCACCGGTGCAACCCTCAACATGATTATCTCAAAACACCCCACAATTAAGGGCATCAACTTTGACCTGCCTCATGTTATCGAGGATGCACCAACATATAATGGTATGAAACCACTACTTTTTTTTGTCAGACAAAATTGGAACGAATTCACGTATTAAAAAAAATTATTGTGTATATCTTCAGGAGTGGAGCACGTTGGAGGAGACATGTTTGTGAGTGTGCCAAAAGGAGACGCCATATTCATGAAGGTGAGCGTTATTATCTATTGGCACTATTGTCGCATAATTTTAATTGGATTGTTTTGTCTAAGGCATTGATAATGTTAATTAAATTCATGTTTGAAATTTTGCAGTGGATTTGCCATGACTGGAGTGATGAGCATTGCTTAAAGTTCCTGCAGAATTGCTATGCAGCATTGCCAGACCATGGCAAAGTGATTGTTTGCGAGTACATCCTCCCTGTTGCACCTGAAACCAGTCATGCTGCAAGGACAGTATTCCACGTTGATGCTATCATGTTGGCCCACAACCCGGGTGGGAAGGAAAGAACAGAGCAAGAATTCGACGCCTTGGCCAAGGGCTCTGGCTTCGAAGCGTTTAGGGTGGCTTGTTCAGCTTATGATACTAAGGTTATGGAGTTTTTAAAAAGGCTTGAATAGGCATTTGATGATGGCTTATATTTGAATTTCTGATTTGGTGTTTTCGGCTTTACACATTAATACATGATTATATCTCCTTGAATGTGTATTTTTATTTCACTGAATAAAGATGCATCATCATGGTTTTGATTTGATTTTCTGAAAATATGATTGCTTTCTGATGTGGAAAAAATGCTAAATAAATAAATAAATTTTGCCTTCTGAAAGTTACAAAATAGGGAAAAAAGGTGATATGTTAATTAAGATGTTAGGTTACAGATTTTACTTCTGTCAGCGCACAAGCATTGTAGAATTTCTGTTTTAAGAAGGAATTCCGATAATGTAAGAGCACATGTAATTTTGGAGGTAAATACCATCTAAGAAAAAATTGCAAAAAAAAAAAAAAAAAGCATAAAGACAACACATCTAATCATGCAACATGATGACTAAAAACATACTAGATGGTTTATTGAAGACTACATTCATAACTTCCTCTAATGGAACTTCTGACTACTCCCTCATCCTGTTGATCATTACTGCAACTCGAACATATATGTAATCCGTGATGTCCTCCACAAGTTGGAAAAGAGCATGTCTCCACTTCTTCTTCAACAGTAAAGTTCCGACAACTCCCCAAAATCCAGTGCCAAATCCAAGTGCTACAACAAGATAGAACAATATTCTTTCACGACGATCTTCCTCCACTTGTTCTGGTTCCTGTTTTTGTCCCGGATGCTGTCCTTGATCCGGTGTGCAATTGTTTGGTAATGGATCTCCGCATAAACCAAGGTTGCTGGCATATATGGAGGGATCATTCAGAGTTCGGAGTTGTTGTCCAGTGGGTATTTCTCCATGAAGCTTGTTGTGGGACAAGTTTAAACCAAGATCGTTGTTAGAAAAGTCAAGAGATTCTAGGGATCTCATTTCACCTATTTTCTCGGGAATTTTTCCTGTCAGATGATTGTATGACAAGTTCAAACCAATGAGTCCTGACAGAATTGTAAGCTCCTCTGGTATTGAACCAACAAAGTGATTGCATGAAAGGTCCAAGTTTTCCACAAACCTCAATATGCTGGTATATTGTAGTTCTTCACCTTTCAAGACCTCCATAGTATTCTCCTTGTCAGGATATTCTGAGGGTACTGGAGGATAACTTGCTGGTGATACATAAATACCATTATCACTAAAACTTAGCAGTGAAGCTGAGGCAATCAAACTAATCATGTCATTTAAGTGGCCAAAACAGCGAGGGATGCTCTCCGTCAAATTGTTCCCAGCAAGGTCAAGGATTCGAAGATGACCAAGAGAACAAAATGTCGGAGGAATAGAACCTCTTAGCTGATTTCCTCGTAGCCTGAGAATTTGCAAATAAGTTCATCAATTTTTTGAGCCCCAAAACTTGGTATCTTCCCTGAGAGCTTGTTTTCACCAAGATCCAGAATTTGCAACTGTGTAGCTGCAATGAATGTCCATGGAATTTGCCCTTCAAGTGAATTTTTGTTTAAGTTTAAAAATTCCAAATTTGAGAGGAGCCCAATAGCCATGGGTATTGTACCGGATAGGTTATTGAAGGACAAGTTTATAGCATATAGCTCCCTTGCGTTAGTCCAACAATCTTGTGGGATTGTACCAGAGAGTGAGTTATTTTGAACATTTAGAAATCCTAAGTTACTCAATTGGCACAATGAAGTTGGGCCTTTACCACTGCTATGGAAACGATCTTGTGACAGAGGCCCTGACAAGAAGTTACGGGAAAGATCTAAGTACTCTAACTCAACATTCTGGGACCAGTCCAGCATTTTCCCAGATATCATATTGTTTGAAACGTCCAAATGCCTGAGATTTTTAGGGTTTGAATCCATTGAAAGAGTTCACCTTGAATCCCACAAGAACTCATGTCAAGCTCCCAGAGTTGAAATGGGAGTTTCCAATGAGTCGTAAAGTTGAAGCTAAAGGAATTGTGGTTTAGAATTAAGGTATCTAAACTTGAGAGCTTTGCAAGTTGGTCATTGGATACCATTCCTTCAAAAAGTTGTATGACAGGTCAAGATACTCCAATTTGTTGCATTGTCCTAAGAGCTCTGGAATTTGGCGCCTCAGATAATTGTGTGACAAGTCTAGACTCTGTAAACTTGAGAGGTTGGAGAAGGGGTAACTAGATGCTACTCTTTCCAGTTGATTTGATGACAGGTTAAGGCTAATAAGGTTTTTGCATTGTCCTAAGGACCCTGGGATCTCACCTCTCAAGAGATTGTGTGACAGGTCTAACTCTGAAAGTTCACTCTGCGTTCCAATCCACTGATGGATTTGCCCTTCAATTTTGCAAGACCTGAGCCGTAGCTTATTGAGTTGAAAAGGAGGCAACCAGTTAGCGGTAGTGTTGAGTTTTACAGGAGTATGGCTGAGGTCTACTTGCTTTAAACTTGAGAGGTTCACAAGATGTGTGTTAGAGACCACGCCTTCAAAAAGAGGCAAGTTCGAAAGACGTAGAATTTTCAAGGAGGATAGGCTTCCAAGAGATGAGGGAATGGATCCATCAACAACATTATGGCTCAAATCTATGCTTTCTAATGAAGATAAGTTCCCAATTGCGGTTGGAATTGGCCCTTGAAAACTATTTTGGCTCATATCCAAATATTTCAAACTTGTGAGCTTTCCAAACCAGTGAGGCAATGAACCTGTCAAGTTATTCAAGCTCAAATCCAAACTCTCCAAGCTGTAAGTGTTGCATCTAGAGAAGTTATCATAGGGACCCACTATCTTACCTTGAAGACCAACATTCAATGACAATTGTAATAGTTTGAGGTTGCAGAGATTCTCCAGAATGCCCATGACCGTACCTCCCTCAATATGGCTAAAATAATTCCGACTAAGGTATATGAATTCAAGTGACCTCATATTACTAAACCAAAGTGGGATTGAGCCGTTGAAATTGTTGTAGGAGAGGTCGAGAGATCTCAGGGAGGTCATGTTACCAAAAATCGAGGGATTGGGCCTCCGAAATAGTTCCGAGAAAGATCAAAGTGCTCAAGGGAAGAGAACCATGTTGAATTCAAGAAAACATGAACCAAAGTTGAATTCTCGCAACAAAGCTGCATCCACCCTACAAACAATATTAATATTACAACATTATTTTTTTATTTCTCGGATAAATTAAATCATCATCAATTAGTTTTTAGTTGTAAATTTTCTTTTTTGCTTTTCCTTTTCTAATTGAAATTTTTTTCTTTTCTTGTGACTGGTCGGGGTTTGAGGCATTTATATGGTTGTAGTTAGTTAAATAATGGGTGATTTTATTCAAGTTTGTTTCACAAAATTATGACCAAGAAAATTAAAGAGGTGAATATATTATGTCTTGTGACAAGATGTCTTTAAAGTGTTTCCTTTAACCTAAATTAATATGGTATAAGATTTAAAGTTATAAAATTTTGAAAAGTTATAATTAATTATCGATTATAAAATTTTGGTTTTCCTTGGATATGCTAGACGGAACAAAATAACTCCTTAATCGGATAAACGTAATTATTCACACATATTATATGTATAATTTTTTAATTGTAGAAAACTATGGATAAAAAGATAATATTATAGAATTTATAAATTGCAACACTATCATACTACACAATCGCATCCTTGTTTTTCAATTTAACACATGATTTATATAATTTTTAAGCTAAGACAAGCAGACAAGATGTACTCCCTATATTTTAATTTATTTCTCGTTTCAAATAATTTTTGTTTTATGATGTCTGTAGTTTTATAATCCTGAAGACATATTAATGACTTGTTTATTAATTTTGTCAATATTAAATAGTTTTACCTGCCGATTTTCTCATTTTCGGTGAAATCGTAGGGATATTTTAGTCTTTTAGTCACTAATTTATCTTGAAGTAAACTCCATCTTGATATTTCTTCCATGGCCTAACATGACAAATAAATTAAAATAGAGGAAGTATATGATTGTTTAATATTATATTTGTGTTTTGTTAGTGTATTGAAATTATGTGATAAATTAAGAGACATTTAGGTTCAGCGCAAGATTCAACTCAACTTTGTCAAATTTACATTTGTTTATGAATATTTATTATCGCCAAATTTTTCTTCTTTGTCATTATCATATATAAGATCATGTGATCAAGTATATATATTAAGTAGGAAGTGTTATCGAGCATACCATAAAAATTACTTCTGAGGCGCAAGTCTAGCAAAGAGGGAAGCTTGCTGAGTGCTTCCACTGATCCTTTTGCATTTGTTAGATCGATGTAGCTCATGTCCAGAGATTCCAGCTTCTGGAGTCCAGATACCCAATGGAGGTTATCAATAATCAGACCCCAATTAAAATTGAGATCAAGGGCCCTCAATCTAGTAAGATTGCCGAGACTGGAAGGGACTACCCCTCCAAACCAAGCATCAGAGAGGTTAAGATACCTCAAATGCTTCATTGAGCCGATGAACTCTGGAATTTGACTCCAGTTAAAATTGTTGCCGCTCAAATCCAAGTATCTCAATTGCCTCAGTTCACCCAAACTCGGGTTCAAGTTTTGGGCTACTAGACTGTTGGAATCCCATTGAGAAGTGAAAGCCTCATAATCATTGCGTAGATCAAGAGTATGGACGTGACGAGTAAGATTGTCACAGCCAACTCCGAGCCAATGACAGCAATCGTCTCCTTTCCATGAGGAGAGGCGGTTGGCAGGGTCAGTGAGGGTATGCTTAAACTTCAAGAGAGCCTCTCGTTCGGAATTTGGGCAGCCCAAGACGAAGCGAACCCCAAAAGGGTCTCTCGATGAAGTCAAGCATAGAAGGACAGAGAGAAGCATCAGAAGAGCTATTGAAAATGCTCTTCTCATTCTTCTTTGGAAAAGGAAACCACTAATAATATTTTCACTCTTTTTCTCCCCCTTGAATTGCTTTGGTCACTCAGTATGCTCACTATATATTGGGTGTATTGTGTACAATGGAGTAATAATTCATTAGAAAGAGGATTTACATAAGTGCATGGAAGATATATACTTTAACTAGTTAAACAAAAGAGTTGTCCCACCCTCCATCCATAATCACTTTACTAAGCTAGATTCACGTGTCTTGTTGTAAGACACATCTTATACAATTGTAAAAAATTATATGTAAAAAGATGATATTACACCAATCATAAATTGTAATACTCGTTGTATATTTTAATTATGCCATTTTTTAAAATTTAATATATAATATTATAACTGAAGAGAGTAACAAGACAACCGAAGAGAGGATGACATAGGCAAGAATCAACCTCGGTTGGACTAAGCGAGGTTTTGATGCATCACATAATTTGAAAAAGCTTCTAAGTGAGATGGTCTCTACTTGTCCATAAATCGGCAGATCACTCCTCCCTTATGTTTGAAGTGTAGGTAAATGAAGGCCTTTAAGAGGTGTTTCGTAAAAAGATGCATATAATTTTACTACCTTTTACGAGATGTACCAAGTTATTCGGATGTATATAATTTTTAACCAATCGTGTAATTAAAATATGGCATGATGAACATCATAAAACTTAGACTGTAATAAGTACTTTTACTTCAAAAATTGAATCTTTTTAAGAAATTAATGGTTTAAATTTGGAGAAACGAAATATAGACTAGGATCATCAATATGTATATAACTCTTATTTTCTTACAAAACTAAGGATATAATTGATAGATGGAAAGGGAGGGTGAGTTTTTGAGAATTCCTTGCTTTGTTATAATTTGTATCTTATGATTACATTTGCTCAAAGTCCGTCAACTGTGGGATGTACTTCAATGCTGGAAATGCAGTGATCGATTTTGTGAAGTCAGTCAACTAAGTTTACGGCGACGTTTCGTAATTGTCCAGAGCAATAAGTCAGTCAATGAAGCCCTTCCTTCACACATGTGGATATTTCCGTCTCATTTCATCAGTTTCTGGGAAATTCATATCAGGGGATGCTTGCATATTTAAAATGTGTAGTCTATACATTATTTTTTCTGAGAATTTTAAATAAGTTTCAAAATTCATTTTGTCCTTTAGTAGTATTAATTATTTTTTCTAATTTTTAAAAATAATATTAGGATTGGAACCTTCCTTAAACAAAATAAAACCAGAAAAAATCACGAATCGATGTACTTAGATTTGAGTAATTTATAAAGAATTTTCTCTCAAGTTACATACAAGTTTACACCTTAAACTCTTAGCTACATACAACAATGGAGGATACTTACTGGTTTTATAGCCATTACCGTGCTTAAATTGCATTAAATACAAATTAATCCAAGCACAAAACGAACAAAATTGACAAAGCCCATAAGGTACAGCCAGCATGGGCTGCCCGTGCTGCTGGCTGTTTTAGCTTTAGTTCTTCCGGCCAAAACGGCCTGTTCTCGATGCTAATTGGTCGTACTTGATGTTAATTTTGCCTCACAAATGTAATTTTTCAAGCCCAAAACTTTCATTAGATTTTAAATACCCAACAGATAATAGTGTCAACAAAGAGATATTTTAATAATTCCTATATTTATATTCAAAATGAAATATAAAAATAAGAAATAATTGGTAATATTCTCCCACACAAAAAACAAAAAATGAAAAATAAAAATAAAAATAATGGCTGATAAAAGACGGCACATTTGTGCAGGGTGTGTCGATTAGTAGAGTTATTTTTTGATTAGGTGGGTCCAAAAAGAAATTAAATTAACTAATAATACTGCGGATATCCCACTAAAATTACGCAAAGTAATCCACCCACCCCCGCCCCCAAAAAAAAGACCGTAAATAAATAAATGTATTCAATTTTTTTGCCATTTTGTTTTTAAAAGGTAGATTATAGTCTCTACATCAATGTGACCAAATTACTTCTTAACTTAGAACGTAGATTAACTTTATGATCTTGAATTTTTTGGGCAAAAATTAGTACCCCGGTACTCAACTAATGCCCATGAGTCTATCCAACGTACCACGATATTGGGATTCGGAACCACTCACATGTGTGCACAAGTTTCTTATCCGGGAAGACTCGTAATCTAAGAATGAAGTTCGCTACTCTCGAGCCGGAATAATTGTCTCTCCCCGTAAGAGAACCAGAGCTCATCGTGGGCCTAGACCCTCTACCTCCCCACTTGCTAATACTATTCGGTCCCTTCTACTGTCCCTACCGCTACCGAAAGGCTACCCGTCGTTCCATCTTCAAGCAATGCCGATATCCAATCACCTCTGCTTCCTGCTATGAATCGAGCCGATCCTCGCTACTATCCCTTTGTCTTGCAAAGTTCCTACTATGGATGCCCCCACGGGGAGGAGACCAATGCCACCCAAACCGTGGAGGCTGGTCCGCCTACTACGTGATCGAATTTAACCAGAGGAATAAGAAAGAGGATAGTGATAATACATCCGATGATTTATGTGATAGGTTTCTCGATCTGGACAATATTGAAGACACTTCCATGTCCACGGACTCTTTTAAAAAGAGAAAGATGATTGATGATGGAGAGGAGTTCTCCTCTCACCCTTCTACCTAATCGTTTTCATGATGATGGCTCCCACTCCTTTTTGGTGTGTTGAAAAGCTTGAGGCCGATTGGTTGTATTGTTTTACTCCCTGCCCCCTTTTGCTCCGGGCTGTTGGTTTTATGATTTGACAAGGAAATCCCTTATGCTCGGGTTTATGGTTTTTCCCGCTGCTCTTTGGGGCTTCGGAGTCCGTTTGTTTTGGTCTCTTTTTTTCTCTCTTTTGCCTATCCTAGTTCTTTCGCTTTACTTCTTCCAGTTTTGGTGGGCTTAGTGGTGCCGTGCTCGTTTGTTGAACTAGGCTTAGGTTGGGTTGGTTTGGAAGGGAATCCTAGGTTGTACAAGATTGATGCTCTTATTGTATCTATTAACAATCTAGTGTTTATGCTTCTTTCTCTCTCGTTCTTGTTTCTTCTTTGACTGCTCCTTTGTCCTACTTCCTACCGTTCTGTCCCTCTTGTATCGGGTTTCCTATTTTTTGTTTGTGAGTTTGTTGATTAATGTTAGGCAGTGTTATATGATCGGATTAATTGCCCTATTCATGTTTGGGGAAAGTCGTGAGACTTACTTGTTACCGACTCTATATGACCTTTGTCCCTTTGAAGGGGGTTGTAGAGGGAGGTTCCCTCTTACACTCTACGATGACTCGCAACATGAGGACGAGTGTGTCGATCTTATTTAGGCCGGTATATTCCTTCCGTGCTGCCCCCATTAAGGGTCGGAAGCCAAAAGGAACAGTGCTGCCTGAGGCTATTAATGTCGATGATGAAAACGACTGTCTTTCCGAGACTATGTTCTCTCTCAAAGTGATTTGTAGTGACCCGGATCCGACTCGATCGTGGTTTACTTTCATATGTATTTTCTTTTTCCTTTCTACTTCGATAGTGTTTTCGGCCTCAATGGTTTTTATGACTTCTCCGATGTTTGCTTGTTTAAGGATAAGCCTCCGTATGCCTTCTCGCTTTTACGCAGATCACTTCACCATTCTATTTTAAATGCAGATTTTTATTACAAATTGCAATTTATCAGTGAAGCGGAAATTAAATGATGAAGGTCTCTGCTGTTGGAGTATATTTATGATTTGGTCTTTTACTCGTTGCATACGAGTTTATGAATTTGGGTTTGTTTATTCGTGGTTGCCAAACATATGTATTTCGATGTATAACTCTCATTTATGGATTGTAATGAACACCCCACGGAGGGTTCGACTCTTGCTTGGCAAGTTGAACGAATTAGAACAAAAACCGAGACAAATATGAGGATAAGTTTGGTCGGTTCGGATCATTTACTCTTACACGTAAAGTATTTGTACTGCCTAACTATGAGCAAGATGCACATGAAACATCCTCGAAAGGAGGGATAACCCCATGTCTGTATTTTCTATTATTATTTTTTATGAAGATTATTAGTTGGAATATACAAGGGTCTAAAAGAGAAAAAATGTTATGTGAAATTAAATACGTGAAAAACTTACATAACCCGGATATAATGTTTCTTATCGAAACCATGGTTAATGAGGTCAATGCAGTCAACATTGCTAAATCGCTAGGTTTTGATAAATTCGATCTTGTCCCTTCTACAAACCATGCGGGAGGGATTTGGGTCTTATGGGATACTCGTTATTGTTGACATACATATTCTCTCAAAAGAAGAAAGAGCTTTCCACTTTTTTGTTAAGGATAAGAAGACAAACCAAGAAACTATTATTTCGGGGTTTACGACCTGACTCAACTAAGAGATAAAGCCAATTTTTGGAACAAACTCCCTTTACTTAATGTCGTGTTTGATTTCCCATGGTGCATCATGGGGATCTTAATGAATTAGCCCATCCCGATGAGAAACGAGGAGAGATCAATTTGCTTCCGGAAGGGACCCATCGGCTTAGAAACTTCCTCCAGCAGATTGAGGGCACTAGCTTGCCACCTGTCGGACGAATTTTTACATTGAAGAAATGTTTTAGAGGTGAAATGATTTATGAACAATTAGATAGAGTCATCGCTAGACAAGACTGGATAAACGTTTATCCAACGGCTGAAGTAAGGCATGACCCATTTTCTTTTCGGATCACTCATACGTCCTTCTTGATACTTATCCTAGAACTATTAAGGAAAAGAATCGCAGTTTTCAATTCCAGCCCCATCGGGTTAACTCTCCGAAAGTGGAGAAAATCGTTCAAAATTGTTGGCAGCACAATGTTAAGGGGACCAACATGTTTCGATTAGTTACTAAACTAAAGAGAATTAAAGGTGAACTTAAAGCTTGGAATAGAGCTACTAACAATAACTTTCGAATTAAAATGGAAAGGAACACAGAAAAGCTAACGTATGTGGAAGACAAACTTATTAATGACCCCGCTAGCCTAAGATTAAACCATTGGTTTAACCGCTCGATTAGGAAAAGAGAAAAGCTATTGATATTCAATCAACGCTATTAGGGTAAGTTTTCTAGACACAAATGGTTATCGAAGGAGACAGGAATTCTAGCTTTTTCCATAAATTTGTCACAGCTAGAAAAAGAAGAAAAACAATTACGAGAATAAAAGACTCATCCGGTGTGTGGAACGAAGATATTCGATCAATCGGGAACATTATTGTTAATTATTTTAAAAACCGTTTTTCAACTAATCCTAATAGGATCGAACAACTATTCCCCTTCGCCAGGACTTAATGATCAACAATGGAAGAACCTCACAAAAAATTCTCTCTTGAAGAGATAAAGACTGCAGTATTCCATATGGACTCCTCAAACGCACTAGGCCCGGATGGTTTTGGACCTAGCTTCTTCCAAAATACTCGGGAGATTATCAATCAGGATTTAGTCACATTGGTTAATGATTTCCATGAAAAAGGAAAAATCCTTAAAGAAATTAATCATACGTTTATCACTCTTATACCGAAAGTAGATGACCCGTGTGCTACTAATCATTTTAGACCAATTAGCTTGTGTAACACGATTTATAAAATTATTGCAAAAATTCGGCTAATCGACTTCGATCCTGCTTGGATTGCTTAATCTCCCCATGCAAGTGTGCGTTTGTCCCCGGTAGACAGATCCAGGATAATATTCTTCTAACTCATGAAGTTATGCACAAATTCAAGAATGCAAACACTAAAACAGGATGGGTAGCTCTAAAACTCGACATGGAAAAAGCTTACGATAGGATCGAATGGGACTTTTTAGTCCAATGCATGTCTGCTATGGGTTTTCCTCGAAATGGATTGAGTGGATTAAAGAATGTATCTCATCTGTCTCTTACTCTATCCTGATTAATGACCAACCCACTCGGATTTCTTACCCCCACAAGAGGCCTTAGACAAGGTGATCCCCTGTCTCCATATCTCTTCCTTATTTGCATGGAAGCTCTTTCCGCCAATCTCATGAAGGAAAGCATGAATAGGAAAAATGGGATAGGAATGAAAATTTGTGCAAAAGGAGATGTCCTCCCAGCTCTCTTCTTCGCAGACGACAGCTTGCTCTTTTGCAAAGCCAAAGCACAATCTTTCTGCTCTTTAAAAAGAATCATAGACGAGTTTTGTGCATCTTCGGGCCAACCGATCAATTTCCATAAGTCTTCCATGATTTTCTCTTCAAATGTCTCTAGAAGGGATAAGGAGATAGCCTCGGCCATTTTCCACATCCCTATAGTTGAATCTCTTGGCAAATATTTAGGTTGCGTCTGCAGTTCAAGGAAAGAGGAAAATACCTCTATTTTCACCCATTATTGACCGTGCTAATAAAAATCTTAGTACTTGGAAAGCAGGCACTTTGTCGAAAGCAAGAAGAGTGGTTTTGATCCAATCAAACCTCGAATCTCTTCCCTGCCCACACAATGCGAGTGTTTTAAACTCCCAAAGTCCACCTCCGACTCGCTGGATATGATTAACAGGAATTTCTTCCGGAAATCCACTACTAGCAAAGGCTTACCCATGATTGCATGGGATCGTGTTTGCCAACCCAAGGTGCTAGGGGGCTGGATTTACGTAAAACGGAGGATATCAACATTGCTTTTCAGTGTAAACTTATCTGGAAACTATTAAAGGAACCCGATAATCTTTGGACAAAACATATTAAGAATAAATATATGAGACAAGATGGTCTGTTCAAAGTTAAGCCGAAAAGCACAGACTCATGGGTTTGGAAAAATTTGTTTAATTGTTATGCTACTTTTAGTAAAGGAATTAGATGGAAAATCGGAAATGGGAAAGACATCCTTTTCTCGGTCCGATATTTGGTGCCGGGATCAAAGTCTCCTCCGGATGACGAGGTTTGATCCACATTCACTTAATTTACAAAGAAAAGTAAGTGATTTTATCAAAAGCGATAATAGTTGGAATGTCCCAAAATTGGAGACCATCCTCGCCAATTAACCTTGTCTCTATCATCAAAAGCATACCACTCCCTACTTTTCCCACAAATGATGAAAATTGTTGGGGTCTTTCGGGGAATGGAATTTTCTCCACAAAATCAGCCACAACTTTAGCACAAACCGATGTCGGCAAGCAACCTTGGGAAGGGAGATGGATATGGAAAATTAACGTTCCACCAAAGATCAAAATTTTTGTCCGGCAACTATTGCAAAAAGGTATTCCACTAAAAAAGAATCTAGCTAGAAGAGGGATCCAAATTGATCCCACTCGCAAATACTGTAATTTACAGGAAGAATATGAAGATCACCTCTTCTTTTTATGCCCTCGAACACAACTAGTGTGGGTAGCAGCTTCTAGTCACCATTGGTTACACACCACCAATTTCATCCTATCCATCTCTACCTGGAAGATGTATCATTTCTGCAGCCCGCTCCTCCCTTCACCCGGATCATTTTCAAAGGTTTCGTTTCTCGCTATGGAGTATCCGGAAGGAAAGAAATGCTCTCACCTTTAGAGATGAAGATTTCAACCATCTTAGAACGCTAATCGGAGCAAAAAGAGCCTTTGCGGAATGGAGATCAAGAACAAAGCTATCCCCATCCGACTATACTATCAAGAGGAGCAACAACAGATCAAACAAAATCCATCCGGTCAAATGGAACAAACCTCCACCCGGATGGATCAAACTTAATTTTGATGGATCTCTCAAAAATGATTGTGCAGCGATGGGTTTTCTATTACGGGATGATCAAGGGAAGCTAATCAAGGCTGGAGCGGTCAAATTGGGTTCCACTTCTATATTAGTCGCCGAAGCCAGTGCACTTAGATATGGTCTCCAAGAGGCAACCAAAACAAATATTGGTTCTATTTAGATTGAGGGTGACAACAAGATCATTATTGAGGCTTTTCAAGGCGTCATCAAGCCTCCGTGGCGGATAGATTTTATCATCAAAGACATCATCCGATTGATGTCTTCTTTTAGGAATTGTACTTTTAATCATGTTTTTAGAGAAGCTAATTGTGCGGCAGATTGGCTAGCATATCGGGGACATAACTTTTCGGTGCTGTCCACCTGGGATATTGTCCATCCCACTCCATCTTGTTGATTTTGGCAAACGACACCCTAGGTAGAACACTTGTGAGAAGGGCTACCTAGTGGTCTACCGCGTCCTTCCTATTTACCTATTTTCCAAAAAAAAAAAAAGTCACTTTTCTAGATTTTTGTATTTTGACGCTTGTGAGCCAAACCAACGTACCACTGCATCGGGATTCGGAACCACTCACACATATACACAAGTTTCCTACTTGAAAAGACTTATGATTTAGGAGTGAAAGTTGTTGCCCGTAGATCGGAATATGTCACCTTCCTAAATTTTGTATTTCGACGCTCGTTAGCCGACCCAATATACCACGGTAAAGGAATTCGGAACCACTCATGCGTATACTCAAGTTTCCTATCCGGAAGGACTCGTAATCTAGGAGTGAAAGTCACCGCCCGTAGGCCGAATAAATCATCTTTTTAGATTTTCGTATTTTAATGCTCGTGAGCCAACATACCACGGTATTGAGATTCGAAATTACTTACATGTATACTCAAGTTTACTACCTGTAATGACTCATGATCTAGGAGTGAAAAGCTGCTACCTGTAGGTCGTAATATAATCTCATGTCACTTTTTTAAATTTTATAATGGTTAAGTGCTCAATCCCAAGGAATTAATTTCTCAATTCGCATTATGGTTATTATCTCTCTTATTCCTTTATATGTATATTAATTAAATTGCTCATTTCAAGACCACACTTTAAAAGTTTAAACTCGATTCCAATTAATAGCTAGCTATTCATGCTGTGAGGACTGTATTCCATGCCGATGCCAATAGCACTGGTATAGCAACTGATATGTTATTGAAGGCCAAGAGTGTAGCATACAAGTTACTCCCGTATGTGAAAATATCTTATGTGATTGTATCAGAAAGTGTGTTATTTTGGACATTTAGCAACTCTAACTTCCTCAATTGGCACAATGAAGCTGGACATTTACTCCCGCTAGTGAAAATATCTTGTGAAAAAGCCCTGACAAGAAGCTATGTGTGAGAGGTCTACGGCTATTATTCCTGGATGAATATGTGTACTTGGACCCACAATACAAATACGGGAATGATCCATTAACTAACCCTGGAAAAAAAAAAAAACTTGGTATGTACGCTAAATCAGCCGTATGAACAAACTCCATGTCCAAGTCGCATGTCTCGACCCCAATTACTGGATAAGCAAGCGCTTTATTATTGCAAACTTTTGAGCTTCAAACCAGCTGTGTAACACATTACCACATCGACAAACCCTTTTTTTACATTTGAAATTTGTAGACAATCTATTTAATCATACAATATAATATATGGTGAAAAGAAAACACAAAAATGTGATTACATCCCCACCTAAGACTTTTTTTTTTTTTTTTGTAACTACCACCTCAGCCTATTGATCCTTACCACTACTTGAATATACAAGTAATACACGACGTCTTCCATACGTCGGAATACAGCGAATCCCCTCTGCTTTTTCAGTACTAAAATGCCCACAACTCCACAACACCTCCTCTTCGTCTTATTCTTGTCCTTGTTCTCCTCCTCCATGTTTTCGGTTTGTGACCTTTTGTGCATTTGTTCGGCAATGGATCTCCACACAAACCAGGATTATGGGCATATATGGAGGGATCATTCAAAATTTTAGAGTTGGTGTCTTGTGGGGATTTCTCCATGAAGCTCGTTGCAAGAGAAGTTCAACAGGCTCAAGCAACACTACTACGAGATATAAATTTTAACGATGGTTAAAGGATAAACCGTCATGAGAAATGGGACCAGATGGCAATTTTGTATAATAGCGAGCTTTAATGTACATATGACGACAGTTCTTTAAATAAATTGTCGTTGAAAATTAACTTTAACACTTTTAACGACGATTCAATGAATCGTCATTATAGATGTACTTATGACAACGGTTTAATGAAAAACTGTTGTTAAAAGTGTTAACGGTTGAAAGTCTTTAATCGTAACTCTCTCGCTCTCGCTCTCGCTCTCGCTCTTCTCGTATAGCGCCGCTGACCGCCCCCTTCCACTCCTCTCTCTCTCTCTCCTTCCCCTCATTTCCTCACCTCATATCGGAAACCCCTACCGCCCCCTCTCTCTCTCATCCCCCTCATTTCCTCACCTCATATCTGAAACCCCTACCGCCCTCTCTTTCTCTCTCTCTCTCTCCCTTCAGCGCTGGCGTCAATGGCAACCAAGGCTCTCTGTCTCTTTCTCCCTCCAGCTCCGGCGTCGGCGTCAATTGCAACGATGACTCTCTCTCTCTCTCTCTCTTCCTCGAGCGTCGGCGTCCATGGCAACCAAGGCGTTGTTGGCGTCAATGGCCGGCTCATCCCGATCTTAGAGCGCTAATTCCTCCTCCTCTTCGCTCGCTCCCGCTCTGAATAGCCGTCCGTGCCCAAGCTCCGCCGCCGCGCGAGGAGGAGCAGGATGCCTTACCCGCCGAGCCTCCTCCTTGGTTCGTAATCCTCTCTCTCTAATTTGGGAACGAGAGTGTGCAAAATGCCTAATTTGTCAAAAGATTTGACAAATTGATACTAAAGTGGCAGAGTTCAATTTGCGGAAATCCAACCAGATTTTTCATATCATGACACTATTTTGTAAAAACTAATTGCCATAGCCAAATGCCAGATATGAAGACTTTCTGAGGTTTACTGATGCTAAAATATCAGTCGACTCTGGCTAGGTTTGCATAGTAATTACATGCTTTGTGTTTGTAGTATCAACCCACAATTCTGCCCATCCTTCAATTCCTATTCCCTTTCAGATTGGTGGTGATTTTGGTGAGAAATCTGCTTTTTGGTGCTTTTGAGTATGCTGTATCAATATTTTGGGCTCTCAACTATTAGTCTTAATTTTTTTGTACCTTGGTATACTCCATCATTAAAGTAAAGAAGCTAGTCTTGGCTAGAAATGAATATAAATCAAGCCAAATTTATCCCTTCTACATGTTATCATATTGTATTCGGGAGACAAACTTAATTGCATATTTTCACAAAAAGCAACAAAGTCCAAATACTACGGTCTGTCATCACAGGAGACATGTTATTTAACAGTACAATACAACCGGAAACACAAACGAATGACGCATTTTAGTGAATACAATACATTCTAGCTTTCACTGATATAGATCTAACTGTGCATTGTTTGATGGCTTACATGTTTGAATTTTCTGATTTGGTGTACCTGGTGCTATACATCAATACTTGATTGTATCTTCTTGAATGTGTACCTTTTTTTCACTGAATAAAGATGCATAATCATGGTTTCAATTTAGTTTTCTGCAAAGGTGGTTGCTTTCTGATTGACCAACGATCCTCTATTATCCTTCTCAGTATATTTACAAATTTAAGTAGAGAAGTGGCACACTATATATATAATTTAGGGGAATAGATTTTGCTTCTATCAGATTGGTGCAAAGCACACCTACGAGTAACTTTCTTATGAACCAAATCATAAAACCAAATTCCTAGACAAGCACAAGCAACGCAAAATAATTTGTGCTATAGCAAGTAATTCAGAAAATGTGAGAGGAGATGTGGACAATTTATAGTTAACGTATTGGGATGGTTTTTTCTTTGAAAAAATAAATAAATAAAAGAAAGTGAGAATGGCCTATCAGTTTCAAGCTAAGTAGACCCATCTTACTATCATTTCACAACTACACAGCTTCTAAGAACAAAAAATTCAAAATGATTAAGAGACAATTTATTCAATCATGCAGCACAACACAATGACTAAAAAACATATGGTTCACTGATCGTGACATTCATCTTGTTGATCATTACCGCAACTTGAACATATATGTAGTCTACGATATCCTCCACAAGATGGAATAGAGCATTTCTCCACTTCTTCTTCAACAACAAAGTTCCGACAACTCCCCAAAATCCAGTGCCAAATCCGAGTGCTACAACAAGATAGAACAATATTGTTTCACGACGATCTTCCTCCTCTTGTTCCGGTTCCTGTTTTTGTCCCGGTCGTTGTCCTTGATCCCTTGTGCACTTGTTTGGCAATGGATCTCCACATAAACCAAGGTTGCTCGCATATATGGAGGGATCATTCAGAGTTTGGAGTTGTTGTCCAATGGGTATTTCTCCATGAAGCTTGTTGTGGGACAAGTTTAGGTATTCCAATGAAAGTAAGTTGGACATGCTCGGATGGGATTGTCCCGGAAAGATTGTTTTTAGACAGGTCAAGAGATTCTAGGGATCTCATTTGACCTATTTTCTCTGGAATTTTTCCAATCGGATGATTGTAGGACAAGTTCAAACCGATGAGTGTTGACAAATTTGTAAGCTCCTCCGGTATTGAGCCCACTAGAGCATTGCATGAAAGATCCAAGTTCTCAACAAACTTTAACGTTGTGGTGTACTCGTAGCTCTTGACCTTTCAAGACCTCCATAATATTCTCTTCGTCAGGATATTTCGCAAATAGAGGCATACGTTGTAAATCATCCAATCCAATTGGGGCAACTACAGCCATGCCGTTCAACCGGCCCAAACAACGAGGGATGTTACCTGTCAAATTATTACTAGCAAGGTCGAGGATTTGGAGCACGGGGAGAGAACACAATTCTGTAGGGATACCACCTCCTAATTGATTTGCTCGTAGCCCGAGAATTTGCAAAAATGGATGGCTTTTGACCCCAAAACTTGGTACTTTCCCCGATATCTTATTTTCCCCAAGATCCAAAATTTCCAAGTCGCCGGAGGTGCTAAATGTTGGAGGAATTTGCCCCTCAAGTGAATTGTTGTTCAAATTCAAAAATTTCAATGTTGAGATTACTCCAATAGTCACGGGAATAATGCCCGATAGTTTGTTTGAGGACAAGTTTATAGTGACTAGACGACTCGAATTCCGCCAACAACCATGTGGGATTGTACACGAGATTCGTTACTTTGAAGATTCAAGAATTCCAATTCGCTCAATTGGCACAGATGAAGTTCCAACTTTATCACTATTAGTCGAGAGATCTTGTGATAGAGAACCCGTCAACAAATTATGTGAGAGGTCTATGGACAAAATTCCGGAAGGAAAATGAGTAATTAGACCTTCAAGACTCGTTGTGGGAAAGATTCAACTCGATCAACTTAATGTTTTGAGACCAATCCAACAATTTCCCGAGAGATCATATTATTTGAAAGGTCCAAATCTCGGAGATAGGTTTGGGTTTGAATCCATTGAAAGAGTTCACCTTGAATCCCACTAGACCTCATGTCAAGCTCAATAAGGTGAAATGGGGGTGTCCAGCCGGAATCGAAGTTGAAGCTCAAAGAATTATAGCTTAGGTATAAGATCTCGCAAACTT
The DNA here is from genome assembly GCA_021018815.1 of Talinum fruticosum. Lineage (NCBI taxonomy): Eukaryota > Viridiplantae > Streptophyta > Magnoliopsida > Caryophyllales > Talinaceae > Talinum > Talinum fruticosum. The sequence goes on from JAITYX010000083.1 coordinate 109,431, forward strand.
GAGAGATTGGCAAGGTGGTAGCTGGATACCATACCTTTCAAAAGATTTGACGACAGGTCAAGATACTTCAGTTTCTTGCATTGTCCAAGGGATAATGGGATTTGTCATCTCAAAAAATTGTGTGACAGGTCTAAGCTTACAAGTTCATTTTGCATTCCAATCCACTGTGGGATTTGCCCTTCCATTTTGCAAGACCTTAGATTTAGTTCAGTGAGTTGAAAAGAAGGCAAAAAATCAGAAGTTGTATTTGGCTTTAAAGGAGTAAAGCCGAGGTCTAATTCCTCTAAACTTGAGAGGTTGGCAAGGTGCATCTCGGATAATACAACTTCATTAAACATATTTTCACCCGGATACAAATATTTGAGATTTGAGAGCTTTCCTAACCATTTAGACAATGAACCCGTCAAGCGATTCCCGTTCAAATCCAAACTCTCCAATTCGTAAGTGTTGCATCCGGAGAAGTTATCATGGGGGCCCACTATCTCACCTTGAAGATCTTGATTTGATGACAGATGTAATAGTTTAAGATTGCAGGGATTCCCCATAATGCCCATGATCGTACCTCCCTCAACATGGCTGAAATAGTTCTCACTAAGGTATATGGAGTCAAGCGACCTCATATTACTAAACCAAAGTGGGATTGAACCGTTGAAATAGTTTTCAAAAAGGTCAAGATATCTCAGTGGACGTCATGTTACCGAAAAATCGAGGGAGTGGGCCTCCGAAACGGTTGTAAGAAAGATCAAAGTGCTCAAGGGAAGAGAGCCATGTTGAATTCAAGAAAACATGAGCCAAAGTTGAATTCCCGCAACAAAGTCGTATCCACCCTACAAACAATATTCATATTACAACTTATTTTTTTATTTCTCGGATAAATTAAATCATCATCAATCAGCTTTTAGTTGTAAATTTTCTCGTTTTGCCTTTTCCTTTTCTAATTGAAATTTTTTTCTTTTCTTGTGACTGGTCGTGGTTTGAGGCATTTATATGGTTGTAGTTAGTTAAATAATGGATGATTTTATTCAAGTTTGTTTCACAAAATTATGACCAAGAAAATTAAAGAGGTGAATATATTATGTCTTGTGACAAGATGTCTTTAAAGTGTTTCCTTTAACCTAAATTAATATGGTATAAGATTTAAAGTTATAAAATTTTGAAAAGTTATAATTAATTATCGATTATAAAATTTTGGTTTTCCTTGGATATGCTAGACGGAACAAAATAACTCCTTAATCGGATAAAAGTAATTATTCACACATATTATATGTATAATTTTTTAATTGTAGAAAACTATGGATAAAAAGATAATATTATAGAATTTATAAATTGCAACACTATCATACTACTCAATCGCATCCTTGTTTTTCAATTTAACACATGATTTATATAACTTTTAAGCTAAGACAAGCAGCAAGATGTGCTCCCTATATTTTAATTTATTTCTCCTTTCAAATAATTTTTGTTTTATGATGTCTGTAGTTTTATAATCCTGAAGACATATTAATGACTGGTTTATTAATTTTGTCAATATTAAATAGTTTTACCTGCCGATTTTCTCATTTTCAGTGAAATCGTAGGGATATTTTAGTCTTTTAGTCACTAATTTATCTTGAAGTAAACTCCATCTTGATATTTCTTCAATGGCCTAACATGACAAATAAATTAAAATAGAGGAAGTATATGATTGTTTAATATTATATTTGTGTTTTGTTAGTGTATTGAAATTATGTGATAAATTAAGAGACATTTAGGTTCAGCGCAAGATTCAACTCAACTTTGTCAAATTTACATTTGTTTATGAATATTTATTATCGCCTAAGTTTTCTTCTTTGTCATTATCATATATAAGATTATAAGATCAAGTATTTAGAAAGTCTGAAGTGTTCTGGAGCATACCATCAAAATTGCCACTGAGGCGCAAGTCTAGCAGAGAGGGAAGCTTGCTGAGTGCTTCCACTGATTCTTTTGCATTTGTTAGATTGACCTTGCTCATGTCCAGAGATTCCAGCTTCTGGAGTCCAGATACCCAATGGAGGTTATCGACATTCAGACCCCCATTAGCAAGATCAAGGGCCCTCAATCTAGTAAGATTGCCGAGACTGGAAGGGACTACCCCTGCAAAGCAGGCATAAGAGAGGTTAAGATACCTCAAATGCTTCATTGAGCCGATGAACTCTGGAATTTGACCCCGGTTAAAATAGTTGCCGCTCAAATCCAAGTATCTCAATTGCCTCAGTTCACCCAAACTCGGGTTCAAGTTTTGGGCTACTAGCCTGTTGGAATCCCAGTAAGGACGGTCAGTGCGCAGATCAAGAGTATGGACGTGACGAGTAAGATTGTCACTCTCACAGCCAACTCCAAGCCAATGACAACAATCGTCTCCTTTCCACGAGGAGAGGCGGTTGGCAGGGTCAGTGAGGCTATGCTTAAACTTCAAGAGAGCCTCTCGTTCGGAATTTGGGCAGCCCAAGACGAAGCGGACCCCAAAAGGGTCTCTCGATGAAGTCAAGCATAGAAGGACAGAGAGAAGCATGAGAAGAGCTATTGAAAATGCTCTTCTCATTCTTCTTTGGAAAAGGAAACCACTAATAATATCTTCACTCTTTTTTCTCCCCTTGAATTGTTTTGGTCGCTCAGTATGCTCAGTATATATTGGCTGTATTGTGTACAATGGAGTAATAATTCATTAGAAAGAGGATGCTTTATATAAGTGCGCATGGAAGATACTTTGCTGGGCGGGCTAGCAGTAGGCTTTTTCATTTGCTTGTCATGATACATTTATGGTATCATTATATCTTATTTTAAGATACATTTTATATTTCTTATTTTAATTTTAATTAATATGTTATATTATTCAAATTAAAAAATTTTTTATAATTATATTCATTTATCAACTATAAAGTTTAATATTCATCTACTAAATTGACAGAAATAAAATAATATTTTAATTGGTTCAACCTTATTTGTAAAAATATATCGTACATGTAGTTTAATAATTGTGAAAAATTATATTAAAAAGGTGATATTACACCAGTCATAAGTTGTAATACTGTTGTATATTTTAATTATAGCATTCTTTTAAATTTAATATATGATATCATTTTACTATTTTTACAGATGTATCAAATTGTTCGGATGTATATAATCTTCAACAAATCATGTGATTAAAATATGACATGACGAACATCACACAACTTATATGGTAATAAGAACTCTTACTTTAAAAAGTTACTCTTTTTAAGAAATTAATGGTTTAAGTTTGGAGAAAACCAAAGAAAGAGTAAGATCAATATGTATATAACTCTTATTTTCTTACAAAGCTAAGGATATAATTGATAGATGGGATGTAATTTGTATCTTCTGACAATTCCTTGCTTGTAATTTGTATCTTGTCATTGCATTTGCTCAAAGTCCGTCAACTGTGGGACAGACTGTATACTTCAACAGCTGGAAATGCAATGATCGAATTTGTCAAGTCAGTCAACTAAGTCTACGACTACATCTCGTAACTGTCCAGAGCAATCAGTCAGTCAATGAAGATGCACTCTTCGTTCACGGTTGTGGATATTTCCATCTCTCGCTCTTCGTTTTGTTGGGGTTGTATTGCCTCTATTCTGGGAAATTCATGTCAGGGGAATACTTTATGGATGCATCAAATGAACTATCTTAGCCAATACAAAACCCATTGGCCACTCAATGACGATCTTGGGGACTGAATATATGAAGCTAATCAAATTCATGTCTGATAATTATTTCTACCAGCTCACCTTTCTGTTTGAGGCAGTTTGTGCTTAAAGGTATTGATATTCTTTCGATGGAAAAACTGGAGTAACGAGGCAACAGACAGATACATTCAATAAGGGAGATTCTGGAGATCAACTTTGATGATGATCAAGTCAAGTCAATTAAAACCCCCTTCATTCGACTTCCAAAGCTAATTTAATTCATGTCTCATTATTATTTCATTTGTTCTACTTTTTTTTTCTTTATTATTATAAGCTTCTAAGGTAGCAAAGAAAACAATGTACTTCATCTGTTTCACAATACATATCACTTTAATTAATTTTTTCGTTTCACAATATTTATCACTTTTTACAAGCTAATGACGTATTAATGACTAGTTTATTAATTTTGTCCTTATTCAATTTTTTTTCTTATTTTTCGCTGACTTTTTTTTATTTCCAATAAAATTTTTGGGACAACTTGATCTTTTAACATAAATTTTGTCAAAATTTTTATGTTTCCTTGTTATTCCTTGTATCACAAAAATGACAAATATTGTGAAACAGGCAGTCCAATTTATCTAAATATATAATTTAATATCTAATGACCACAACTAGGACCACAACAATGACAGTTGAGGCTAATTATGATGAATGTGATTTCGTTTCGATCCATGGGACTTTTCGTCACTGCATCAGCACGGCATATTTCGACCATCTACTGACTAAAATAAAGTTGATAAAATCAAAGAAAAGCCACGTAAAATAATCTGAAGGAGGTAATCACTTAATTTGAAGATAAAGTCATGTCCATCAAAGACGTTAATTTACCATGTCCATGACTAAAATTTTCAGCTCAAAAAATGACAAGTACAACAAATGCACCTTGTCAATGTATCAATTCACATAAGACCCATCCGCAAATTAATCAATCAACGATATATAGAATATCTAATATAAACTAATTGTTTATTGTGTATAGATCACTCGAATTCAGGCAACAATCATGTGGGATTGTACCTAAGGTTGTGTTATTTTGTAGATTCAAGAAACTCAATCCCCTCAATTGGCATAGTGAAGTTCCAACTTTACCATTACTAGTAAAGAGATCTCGTGATAAAGGCCCTGATAACAAATTATGGACGAAATTCGAGAAGGAAAATATGTAATCGGACCCACTATACCGGTTTTGGGAAATATTCAAAAGGAAAATAATATTCGACAGGTCCAATTTTGAGAGATTCTTTCGAGTTTGAATCCATAGGAGTTCACCTTGAGTAATAGACTTTGTGTCTATCAATTTGTCTTCAGATCACATCTGCAAGCAACTTCAAATTGATTAGATCCTAAGCCAAATTTGAGCCTTAGGAACCAACAACGATAATGTAAGAGAAGATGTGAAAAATTTTCACTGGCCATTAGTGGAGCACATCTGTAATTTTGATGCCAAATTAACAAATTTGCTCGTATATTTAACATTTCCACAGCTCTTCTGAAAAACACTCAAAATGCATAGAGACAACATGTCAATTTAAACAATGCAACGATATTTTTAAAAACCACACTGAATGCATGATTTATTACCTAATACATTCTGAACTTTGTCTTTCTTGATATATAGAGCATTCACCTACTTTCTCATCTTATTGATAATTATTGCAACTTGAACATAAAAGTAGTCCACAATGTCTTCCACAAGCTGGAAAATAGCATGTCTCATCCGCTTCTTCAGCAACAAAGTTCCAACAACTCCCCAAAATCCAGTGCCAAGTCTGAGTGTGACGACCAGATTGAGCAGTATAGTTTCACGGTGATCCTCCCCTCTTGTTCTGGTTCTTATTCTTGTCCCAGTTGTTCGCCTTGTTCCCTTGTGCATTTGGCTGGCAATGGATATCCACAAAAACCAGGATTGCACGCATAAATGGATGGATCACAAAGAGTTTGAAGCTGGTGCCCTGTGGAGAGTGACATTTCTTTGCTTGTAATTTGTATCTTGTGACTACATTTGCTGAAAGTCCGTCAACAGTGGGACAGGCTGGGTACTTCAATGCTGAAAATGCAGTGATCGAATTTGTCAAGACAGTTAAGTAAGTCTACGATGACGTCTCGTAATTTTCCAGAGCAATAAGTCAGTCAATGAAGCTCTTCCTTCACGGCTGTGGATATTTCCATCTCTCGCTCCTTGTTTTGTTGGGGGGTGTATTGCCTCTATTCATCATTTCATCAATTTCTGGGAAATTCATTTCTGGGGAATACTTTATGGATGCATCAAATGAACTATATTAGCCAATACAAAACCCACGGGCCATTCATGACTATTTTGGACCGACAATATATGAAGCTTGAATACGTGAAATGTAGTAATTAAAATCTTAGTCCTCCAACATTGAAGCTTGTCGATGGGAATAAATGTCTAAAAACTTACTTTCACTGATATGAAATCATCATATGAAAGTTGCAGCCTTTCAATTCAATTTGATCAAAGTGTGACTGTTTTTTTCACAGTATCTGCTTCAATCTTCAAATTTGGTGTTTTTGGCATCATAAGAAGGTGGGATTACAATTAATAACTAGTCATGCAGCTTGGACTGTATTCCATTCTGATGCCATCATGTTGGTGCACAACCCAGGTGAGAACAAAAGGACATAACAGGAATTCGAGGCCTTGGCCAAAGGAGCTGGATTCGAAGGCTTTAGAGTGGCTTGTTCAGCTTACGATACCAAGGTCATGGGGGCTTAAATAAATCTTTCATGGTGTCTTATATATATTTGTATTTTTTGATTTGGTGTTTCTGACTTCATATGCGTTAATACATGATTGTATCCGCTTGAATTCGTAGTTTCGTGGTTTTGATTTGATTTCTGAAAATATGGTTGCTTTCTGATTAGGAAAAGATGCTATCTTATCCTTTTTAAAAAATTTATAAAAGTGTCACATTTACAACTTACAGATTAGGGAAAACGGTGATCTGCTAATTTTGATACTAAGGACTAGATTTGCTTCAGTCAGCTTCATGCAAATCATGTCTGCAGGTAACTTCATAGACAGGCACAAGCACTGGAAAATTCGTGCTATAAGATTTAATTTTGAAAATGTGAGAGATGTGGACAACTTATAGTGGAAAAAGTTTTTTTTTTTAAATTTTTATAAAAGAGAATGGCCTGAAACTTTGGAGCTAAATAAACCCATCTTATTATCATTTCACAATTACACAGCTTTAAAGAACAAAAACTCAAAAATTCTTAAAGACACTTATATAATCATACAACACAAAAACATAAGAGGCACAGTTTATTGTCTATTACTCCCTCATCCTATTGATCATTACTGCAGAACTCTGAATTACTCCCTCATCCATTGATCAGTACTGCAGCCCGAACATAAAAGTAGTCAGTGATGGCTTCCACATGCTGGAAAATAACATATCTCCATTGGTTTTTCATCAACAAAGTTCCAACAACTCCCCAGAATCCAGTGCCAAACCCGAGTGCCACAACGAGATAAAACAACACCTTTTCACGGGGATCCTCCTCTTGATCCAGTCCTTGTTCTCCCTCTTCTTCTCCCTCCTCTTCCTGTCCTTCCTTTTGGTTCTGATCCCTTGTGCATTTGTTCGGCAATAGTTCTCCGCACAAACCAGGGTTGTGAGTATATATGGAGGGGTCATTGAGAGTCTGGAGTTGATGTCCCGTGGGGATTTCTCCATGAAGCCTGTTGTGGGACAGGTTCAAGTAGCTCAAGTAAGGTAACGTGGACATGCTGGGTGGGATTGTGCCAGAGAGATTGTTGTTTGAAAGGTCGAGAGATTCTAGGGACCTCATTTGACCTATTTTCTCTGGAATTCTTCCAATCAGATGATTGTAGGACAAGTTCAAAACAACGAGTCCTGAAAGATTTGTAATCTCCTCTGGTATTGAGCCAACCAACCGATTGCACGACAAGTCCAGGTTCTTCACAAACCTTAATGTGCTGGTGTATTGTAGTTCTTCACCTTTCAAGACCTCCATAATATTCTCTTTGTCAAGATATGCGAAGGATGTTGGTGAAGGAGGTCCTGGAGCACTATCACTAAAACTGGGTGGTAGAGCTGAGGCAAGTGAACTCATGTCATTAAAGTGACCAAAACAGTGAGGGATCCTCCCTGTCAAATTGTTCCCAGCAAGGTCAAGGATTCGGAGATGCATGAGTGAACAAAATTTCGGAGGAATGCCACCAGTTAATTGATTTGCTCGCAGCCTCAGAATTTGCAAATTGGGATGACTTCCAACCCCAAAACTTGGTATCTCCCCTGAGAGCTTGTTTTCACCTAGATCCAAAATTTGCAACTTTCCACACATATTGAATGTCGGTGGAATCTTCCCTTCAAGTGAATTGCTGTTCAAATTTAAAAATCTCAAAGCTGAGAGGAGCCCAATAGCCGTGGGTACAGCTCCTGATATGTTATTGAAGGACAAGTCTATAGCATATAGGTTACTTGCGTTGGTCCAACAATAATATGGGATTGTACCAGTGAGAGTGTTATTTTTAACATTTAGGAATTCTAACCTCCTCAATCGGCACAATGAAGTTGGACCTCTACTGCCGCTAGTGAAAACATCTTGCGAAAAGGGTCCTGACAAGAAGTTATGTGAGAGGTCTACGGATATTACTCCTGGAGGAATATGTGTAATTGGACCCACAATACGATTATGGGAAACATCCATAATCCCCAAATAATCATTTTGAGACCAGTCTAGCATTTTCCCAGAGAACATATTATTCGAAAGGTTCAATCTCCAGAGATACTTTTGAGTTTGAATCCATGAAGGGATCTCACCTTGAATGCCACAAGACTTCATGATAAACAGAATGAGTTGAAACGGGGTATCCAGTCAGAAGTGAAGTTGAAGCTCAAAGAATTGTAGCTTAGGTCTATCCTCTCCAAATACGGTAGTTTATTAAGGTAGTAGTTGGATACCATACCTTGGAAAAAATTTGATGACAGGTTAAGATACTCTAATTTGTTGCATTCTCCTAAGAGCTCTAGAATCTGCCCCATCAAGCTATTGCAGGACAAGTCTAGACTCTGTAAATTTGAGAGGTCGCGGAAGGGGTAGTTTGACGCAATGCCTTCTAGTAGATTTGATGATAGATCAAGAACAGAAAGATTGTTGCATTGTCCTAGGGACTCTGGGATCATACCTCCTAAGAGATTGTGTGACAGGTCAAGATATATAAATTTGTTGCATTGTCCAAGGGATTCTACAATCCGTCCCCTTAAGAAATTGTCTGATATGTCTAACGTTAGAAGTTCATTTTGCTTTCCAATCCACTGTGGGATTTGGCCTTTGATTTTGCAAGACCTCAGGAGTAGCCTACTCAGTTGAAAAGGAGGCAAAAATCAGAAGTTGTATTCAGCTTCAAAGGAGTATAGCTGAGGTCTAATTGCTCTAAACTTGAGAGGTTGACAAAATGCATGTCAGACAATACAACTTCATTAAGAGAAAACATGGAGAGTCTCAAACTTTTCAAGGACGATAGGCGTCCAAGAGATGAAGGGATTGGCCCTTTAAACATATTTCCACTCAGATCCAAATAATTCAGATTCAAGAGCTTTCCTAACCACTGAGGCAATGAACCTGTCAAGCTATTCCTACTCAAATCTAAAATCTCCAAATCGTAAGTGTTGCATCTGGAGAAGTTATCATGGGGCCCCACTATCTCACCTTGAAGAGAGTAATATTTGCCTCCTTGGAAATAATAATTCCACGATAAATCTAATAGTTTGAGGTTGCAGGGATTCCCCATGATGACAGTCCCTCCTTCAACATGGCTGAAGAAGTTATGATTAAGGTGTTTGTAGTGAAGAGACCTCATATTACTAAACCAAAGGGGGATTGAGCCATTGAAATAGTTAAAGGAGAGGTCAAGAAATCTTAGGGAGGTCATGTTTGCAAAAAATCGAGGAAGTGGACCTTGGAAAGAATTGTCAGAAAGATCGAGCTGCTCAAGGGTAGAGCGCCAGCTTGAATTCAAGAAAACATGAGAGATGTAAGAAGTGCTTGCAGGCAATGGTATGCGGACGACTGTCTTCCCGTACAAAGTCAGCATCCACCCTAACAAACAATTATTTATGTTAGAATACTTATTTATATTTCTCACATAAATTAAATCATCAGTATTTTTAATTTTACCGAAAAAATTCTCCTTTTTTTAACATTTTCTTTTCTAATTGGAAAATTTGTCCATTTTCTTCTGACTTATGAGGATTTAAGGTGTTTATAATGATGTTGAAGCTAAGTTTAAATAATGGATGATTTCATTGAAGTTTGTTTCACAATGTCACGATCAAGAATGAAAAAAGTCTGAGAATACTATATGATGTTCATTTTATAATATATTATTTAATTATTTTTTTATCAGTAATCAATGAGGTGTTTACCTTGTAGTCAAAATTAAAATGAAAGATATGCCATATCTCTAGTTCGAACACTCCACGTGCTTTGAAATTATCTTCTTGTCAATGAATTGAAGTTATGTGACATTTGTTTAGGGATCGGCTGCAAAAAGCTTCCAAATCTAAAAGTTGCAGCGAATGATATTATTGCCAGTTTGATTCTCTCTCATCAGTGATAAAATTGCATAACCAAGTATATAAAACTAGGAAGTCTCGATCATATTATGTACCTACAAAACTGGTTTTGAGGCGCAAGTCTAGCAGAGAGGGAAGCTTGCTGAGTGCTTGCACTGATTCTCGTGCATTCGTTAGATCGATGTAGCTCATGTCCAGAGATTCCAGCTTCTGGAGTCCAGATAGCCAATGGAGGTTATCAATAGTCAGATCCCCGTACCACATCCAATGCAGATCCCCATTAGCAAGACCAAGGGCCCTCAATCGAGTAAGATTGCCAAGACTGGAAGGGACTATCCCTCTAAAGGATGCCTCAGAGAGGTTAAGATACCTCAAATGCTTCATTGAGCCGATGAACTCTGGAATTCTACTCCCGTTAAAATTGTTGCCGCTCAAATCCAAGTATCTCAATTGCTTCAGTTCACCCAAACTCGGGTTCAACTCTTGGCCTGTTAGCTTGTTTGGGGTGATCCACTCTGCACGGTACCAATCATCAGCAACGTCGTTGCGTAGGTCAAGACTATGGACGTGACGAGTAAGATTGTGACAGCCAAATCCAAACCAATGACAACAATCGTCTCCTTTCCATGAGGAGAGACGGTTTGCAGGATCACTCAGGCTCTGCTTAAACTGCAAGAGAGCTTCTCGTTCCACGTTTTGACATCCTAAGCTGAACCCAACCCCAAACTGTGCTTTGAAACAGCTGAAGCGTACAAGGGCCAAGAGAACAATGAGAAATGTTATCGAACATAATCTTCCCATTAGTCTTTTTGGGAAAGGAAATCAGTAGCAAAAAATGCTTCACTCTTTCTCTCTTTTTCCTCCTCCCCTTTCTTCTATTCGCTTACTTTGCAATGCGTATTTAGGATACAGGGACAAGGCCGCTATATATACAAGTAGAAGAGTCTTATCATGTATTTGAATCTCCTCAAATCAAACAGGATCATATCGGGTGGGCCACTTGCTCATCTTGATCAATCACTTGAGCGATCCTCCTTTGTAATATATAGAAATGGGAATGGCCAAGTATGTTGACTGAGTCTAATTTAAAGTCTGCATCTATATTAATCAACCTCAATAGAGACATCTATATTATTGCTACTGCTAATTACGTTGATACCGTATGCCAGTGTCCGATGTCATAAGTTATCCCTCTCAATCTTTTTCTGTTGATTGGGTGTAAAACTGCTGTTTGGTTATGAGCGACCTACGCAAGTGAGAAAAGGATGTAGAGATATTCATGAAATATGATTAAGAAAGCAAATGAATCAATGGTATACCCAAATTTACATGGAGGTATCAAATTGAAAAAAAAAGGAGTAAATTTGTGTAAAACCGTCTACATAAAGTATACCATGAGACATGTTTTTATGACGACTTTAAGAATAGTTGTGGCAACTAAATAATTTATTAGGAGTAAATGCTGTAAAAGTCACTACTAGATGAATTACTATTTACTTTTGAATTAAAAAGCATTCTAACACATATTATTAGTCGTCTCAAAACCTTTAAAACATCACTCTGAAATGGAGTTTGTTTCAATAACTCTTACATAAGATGGTGTCACTCAAGAATTTCAAAAACCTATGGCCACTAATAAGAAAAAAAAAGTTCACATGCTTGCGAGAGAGTATAAGAGCGATCTACAGAGTAAAGCGCTCAACATATCAAGATAAGAGAGAAAGACGTCAAATGGTTTTAGAGCGCAATAAGATCAATACCATGAAACTCTCTAAAAGAAATTCTCACTCTCAATCCTAAATATACTAACGCCATGGAGTTTTTGAGAAAAGGCTTACTTAGGCCTCGTTGATGGCATATTTGTGTTTTCGGAATGTGTGTTTCTGCCATTACATATATGTTCCTTTGAATGTGCATCTCTGTTTCACTGAATAAAGATCCATAATCACTTGTTCTAACTCATTTTGTGGAATATAAATTTCTTCCTTTTCCCTTTTTCAATGCTATATTATCCTTTTTATCTATTTTATAACAATTATTGAAAAATGAGCTGGCACTGGCAGGTGTCATAGTTTGAAATTACAAAACCAAAAAAATTGATCTGTTAACCGAAGTCTTTAAGGAATTGATTTTGCTTCTGTCAGCTTGTCTACACATTACACGTGCAAGCAACTTTATGTAAACCATATCACAAAACCAAATTCGTATAGAACCACAACCATTGCAAGATTTGAACAAAACTCCATACTGGCAACTTATATAATCATGCAGGACAAGGACTAAAACGCGTTAGATGGTTTATTGGCTATTACATTGGGAACTTCCATGAACAAAACTCTGGACTTACTACTCCTTCATCCTGTTGATCATTACTGCAACATGAACATAGAAGTAGTCAGTGATGTCTTCCGTTCCACACCCTGGAAAAGAACAAATCTCCACTGCTTTTTCAACAATAAAGTTCCAACAACTCCCCAGAACCCAGTTCCAAATCCGAGTGCTACAACGAGATAAAAACAACAACTTTTCATGATGATCTTCCTCCTCCTCTTCTTTTTGTTCTTGTCCTTTTTGCTGGTCTTGATCTCTTGTGCATTTGTTCGGCAATGGAACTCCGCACAGAGAATTTTATCCCAAATTCCAGTCAAAATCAACAACCAACCATCATTAATGAAGAATGCCTTTTGTTTTTGGCTCTTCTCATGTTTTGATACTTGCCAGAGCATAAGCAGGATAGACAGAGCAGCTTCTTACATAAACCTCAAGTGATTGCTAGCTTGTCAAAGATGCATAAGGATTGATGTAAAGGTAGAATCAATTCGAGAAGAAGGATAGTCCCTCTAACCTTTTTTTTTTTTTTATCACGGGGTACTGAAGACTTGATACTAGCTCGCGCCACAAATGACTTAAGTAAGTCCGTCAATGAGACATTTTGATATACGCCTACTAAGAAGTTTGCAAGCAAAATAATGATCAAATTGAATGCCAAAAGATACTGATATGCCAGCTCCAGAATAATGAAGAATGTCAGTGAAGTTCTAGTTTATGGCTGAAACTGAGGTTTAAGTACATTATATCAAATTCTTATAAGAAAAGAAAAATTAATGTTAGGATCAGAGAGCTCACTCAACAATGAAACTAGGAACAAAAGAAAATAACAAAATGAGACACGAGATTTTTTAACGTGGAAAAACCCAAATCGGAAAAAAACCACAAACAATGCACTAGATTTTGTGTAGTTTACAAGAATTTACCCTCAAACTTTCACTAACTTGTACACTTATAATTTACTACCCTCTTGCTACAACAATGGAGGTTTTATACTGATTAAATAGCCTAAGCAGTCATAATAAGCACTTACAAGCAATTAACCGAGCATTAATACACAAGGAATCCAAAGCAAAACGGCAAAAACCGAAGAAAATCACCACCGGGCCAGTTTTTGCACCTGTGCCCCCTCCGGTCCTTTTTCCTACGTTTTCTTTGTGATGAGTCTGTCCATGCCAATGCTGTCAAGTTCGTGCCACCTTGTTGTCGTGACCGTGCCATCCATTGCTTGTGAAACCCGAGCCCAACTATTCCATTAGACTCCATAACCCAACAATCTCTCACTTGGAGACTAATAGCTCACCTCCTTGTTGCACCGATCTAGTTCACCGAAACCCAATCCATTCAACATGAGAGACCCACCAAGGCGTTACACTACCTCACCATTTCGATACCTTTACCTTGGACTATCTCCTTTACCAGGTACAAAATTCATTCAAAATGTTATTAAGTTTGAAACACGTTTCATGACTAGACTCTTGCAAAACAGAAGGTTATCATTTGCAAATAGTAAGGAAGGTATTTTCTTTGCTTAAGGAGATATCTTAATTTCAATACTAGATTTTGGCTGCATCGCCGTCATATGCAGTCTATAAGGTAGAACATCCATACAAATAATGAAAAGATACGGAGACAAAGGATCCCTTGTCCGAGACCTCTGGAAGGTCTAAAATAGCTACATGATTCATCATTAATAATCGGAGAGTAAATAACGGAAGTAATGCACTCTCTTATCCAATTAATCCAGATATCGTGAATTCCCAAATCTCTCAAACAAACAAAGATGAAATCTCATTTAATTCTATCATATGCTTTTTCATATCTTATTTAAGTCCAATAGATGTCTATTTCCCTTTCATATTACCAAACTACTGTGAAGTGACTTATTCAACATTTTTCTTTAAAAAAGGGGAAACCCCTTTTTCATCTATTCACAATATATTTGGGGAAAAATAAAAAAGGAAAATGAGAGAAGATAAATGCGGATACATACATTGGAAGAAGATGAAATAGTACTTTCAGTTCTCCGGAGCTAGTAGCCAATCAGAAAATTTGAGCTTATTCTGAAGGATTGAATTTTTTCCCAACGTTTGAACATTTTTTGCTGATAGCTGACACTTTTTATGGGTGTGTATGAGTTGTATTGACTGAGCAAACTTGTTCTCGAGATGTGGACTTATATTGTGGGTGACTAAAGAGAGTAGAGTTGGGGTACACAATCAAACTACTGTGAAGAATACAAAACCAATTTTATTAGTCAGTTGAGTTTGTTAGAGAAGGCTTTATATATATATATAATATACTTTCAGCCACTGTACACACACTGCATACTATAATTAAATTAGAGTCCCTCACTCTCTCTCTCTCTCTCCTCCTCATTCTTGAGGTTAATCATGAATTCACGTGGTATCAGAGCCACAAGGAGAATTGATCTTTGATTACGCTTCCACATGCTCGATTCTTGTTCCATCAATTCTTGATTCCAGTCCTGATTCAATTTTCACTTTCTTTCGTGATTCTTTGTTTCTTTCGTGATTCAATTTGTTCGATCTTCAATGGCGGAGGAGCAATCAAACAATTTCCCAACAGATAACAAATTGAACTTAAATTCAGGTACATATAACACTGATTTAAGAACCACTCCAGGACATATAACCATGTCACCTAGCTGAAAAACTTCCTTAGAAGTGCCATCAGGCAAGCCGACAATAAGAGGCTGAGACAACATTCTCTTTCGAACTAACAAATCCAAATGCGGTGTCATATGATCAGAGGCACCAGTATCCACTATCCATTCATTCTTTCCAAAAATTTCAGACAAGTGAGCATTGCAGGATGTAGAAGAGGTGAAGAACGCCTTACCAGCAAAGTTGACATGACTTGGAGTAACAGAAGAACTAGTATTTTTGGTCTGTAATGCCTTGAGAACCTCCTAACAAACAGCTTGAATTAGATAAGAAGATAAGCCTCCAGATTGAGAACTGCATTCTCCACTAGACAGAGAAGTCTCTTAGAAAGAATCAGTCACAATAGAATCACTAGCAACTTGAGCAGCAATAAGTCGTCTAGTTTGCTTGTTCTTGTCGCCTTTGTACCAGTCTAGATAACCATGAATCTTGAAACATTGATCCATGGTATGTCCCTTGGTTTTACAATGATCATAGAACCTCTCCGACTTGATTTTCTTTATATCCTTCTTGGAAGGAAAAGATTTACCTCCTAAAGTTCCTCTGGCAGCTATAAAGGCTTCGCATTAGGCTTAACATTCACCATATCGGTGATTTGTTTCTCGCTTCTCAATTTGCTGAAAAATATAATACGCTCGACTCATTGTAGGAAAAGGATCCATGGACAGAATCTGTCCCCGAGTATGATCAAAATCACCATTGAGGCCCATAAGGAATTGGAGCAATTGATTTCGGACTCCGGGTCTTGGATACGCTCGAGTAAATCACATTTGCAAGCCTTCATAGCACCACATGTGCATTGCGGCGTCGGCTCAACAGATTGTAGCTCATCATAGAGTCGTTTCATTTTAGAGAAATAAGAAACGATTGAATCAATCTCTTGAGACAGATTACAGATTACAGATTACAAAGCCATTGGTTCTAAATGGCATTATAAGGTCAAGTTTAAACCTGATGGAACGATTGATAAATACAAGGCTAGGTTTGTTGTTAGAGGCTTTACACAAGAAAAGGATAAAGATTACAAACATACCTTTTCTCCCGTGGCCAAATTACCTAATGTGAGGGTGCTACTAGCTTTGGTAGCTATGCATAATTGGCCTTTCCAACAACTTGATGTCAATAATGCCTTTCTTCATGGGCATTTGGATGAGGAAGTCTATATTCTTCCACCAAAAGGGTATTCTGTTCCTCCTGGCAAGGTTTGTAAATTGAGGAAGTCTCTCTATGGGCTTAAAAAGCCTCCCGATAATGGAATTTGGAGTTAACCAAGTTTCTTCTCAGCCTAGGCTTTATACAGTCAAAGCAAGGCTACTCCTTGTCCACTAGAAAGCAAGATGACAAGTTCCTTGTTGCCTTGGTATATGTGGATGATATGCTTCTCACGGGCAGTTATCTACAGTGGCATAGAAATAGTTAAACAAGCCTGCATAAGGCATTTACCATTAAAGACTTGGGTGCTACTAAGTATTTCCTAGGAGTTGAAATTGCAAGGTCGATTCGGACATACTTTTGAATCGGAGAAAATACATTCTTGACATTCTCGCTAGATGCTTGGTTTATCAGCCTGTAAACTTGCAGCTGCGCCCTTCCTATAGGCCTTCATTTATCCACGGATGCTTGGTGAAATTTTGGAACACGCAGAACAATACAGGAGGTTGGTTGGTAGATTGTTATACCTGAATTTAACTAGACTCGACATTACATTTGCTGTACAACACTTGAGCCAGTTCCTCGGTGTACCTAGGAAGCCTCACATGGAGGCTACACTTCATGTGTTGAGATACTTAAAAGGCACAATTAATAGAGGCCTTTTTTATTCAACTGCTTCTACACCTGCTGTGGTTGGATATTATGATGCAGATTGGGGTGGTTGCACTTTTAGCAGAAAGTCTGTTTTAGGTTATTGTGTTTTCCTGGGTTCATCTTTGGTGTCTTGGAAGGCCAAGAAACAAAATACTACTTCTAAGTCTTCTGCAGAATTTGAGTATAGATCCATGTCCACTGCCACTAGTGAGTTGGTCTGGATTGTTGGTCTTTTAAGAGATCTCAATGTCCCTATTGTTTATCCAGTCTCTTTAGCTTGTGACAACAAGGCAGCTCAATACATTGCAGCAAATCTTGTGCTTCACAACAGAACCAAGCACCTAGATGTTGATTGTCACTATGTGAGAGACAAGCTTAAGGATGGTTTTCTTCAAACTGTTCATGTGGCGTCCAAATCACAACTTGCGGATATCATGACCAAGGCTTTGCCTTCACCACACCATCAAGACATAGCTTCCAAGTTAGGACTTGTTGATCCTCCACAAGTTCCAACTTGAGGGGGCTGTGAAGAATACAAAACCAATTTGTATTACTCAAGGTCCAGTGGGATATTTTATTAGTTAGTTGAGTTTGTTAGAGAAGGCTTTGTATATATATAATATACTTTCAGCCACTGTAAACACACCGCATACTATAATAAAATTAGAGTCCCTCTCTCTCTCTCTCTCTCTCCCTCCTCATTCTTGAGGTTAATCATGAATTCACAACTACCATTTCAAAAGATTTGGCACATTTAATTTTTGGACCTTTCACTTGAGAAATTTTCAACTGATAAGGTAAACGAGTCTTCCTTCTACTTGCATAGCATCCCCTTTCTCTTCGTATTAAAGACCGATGAAATGAGCTAGCTCTATACCATAAGAAGAACAAAGAGAAAAAAACATAAAAAAGAATACTCTTCCTTCCTCAAGCAACAATGGGAAGGTCACGTTCTATGATTCTTCTGATTGTTCTACTAGCCCTTCATCACTTGAGCTCATTGTTGAAAGTGCCGTTTGGCCTTGGGCTCGTCCTGGGGTGCCCAAAGTCGGAACAAGAGGCTCTTATAAAGTTCAAGCATAGTTTGAGTGACCCAGCGAACCGTCTCTCTTCATGGAAAGGAGACGACTGCTGTGCTTGGGATGGAGTCAACTGTGATAATGTTACTGGTCATGTGTTTAGACTTGATTTACGAAATGATTTTGTGTATTATGTGGATGCTGCTAATTATAATCCTTATACTTTCGAAAATGATATTGGAGCAGACGGTTTGTCCACATGGAAAGGATAAGTAATGCATGGCCCGTTGACAAGGAACATCTCCAATGAGCTAAGAGCACCAAAGTTGGACCCAAGTTTGGTTGAACTAAGGCAATTAAGGTACTTGGATTTAAGCAGCAACAACTTTCAAGGAGCTCGAATCCCAAAGTTCCTCGGCTCAATGAAGCATTTGAGGTATCTTAACCTGTCTTGGGCATCGTTCAGAGGTATTGTCCCTCCAAGCCTTGGAAATCTTACTAGATTGAGGGCCCTTGATCTCCATTCTGATGATTGGGTTCTAACGGTGGATAATCTCCACTGGGTTTCTGGACTCCTGAATTTGCAATCTTTGGACATTGGCGGTGTTCAAGTGAGTAATGCGCAACAGTCAATCCAAGCACTTGCCAGACTTACATCTGTATTAGACCTGCGTCTCCGAGGTTGCTTTTCTGGTAATATTCAATTCCCAACCCAAGATCTCAATTCAACTTGGCTTTCTACCATACAACACCTTGATCTTTCCCTTAACCAACTCTACGGCCCACTGTCCTGTTATCTCACCAATATGAGCTCCTTAAGAGTTCTTTCCCTCTCAGGTAACCTTTTTAGTGGTTCAATCCCACTATGTTTAAGAAATATGAGGGCGCTTGAATCAATACACCTTGATAGTAATTCTTTTAGCGATGTTGACGGAGGGTCGATCATGAGCATTATGGGGAATCCATGCAAGTTCAAGTCGTTGGATTTTTCAGGGAACATTTTTCAAGCAGAAATAGCAGGGCACCATGACAACTTCTCTAAATGCATCACTTTTGCATTAGAGAGGTTGGAGTTGAGCTGGAATGTCATGATGACAGGAACATTGCCATACTCGTTAGGAAATCTTACAAATTTGAAATATTTGGATCTTAGACTGACTAACATTCAAGGGCCAATTCCCACCTCCATTGGGAACTTGTCATTCTTAGAAGTCCTAGACCTGAGTGACAGTCAAGTGAATGGATCTGTTCCATCATCTCTTGGAGGCTTAACTTCCCTGAAAATTTTAGATCTCTCCGGCACATTTCTTGAAGGTGTGTTGTCTGACACACATTTTGCCCACCTTTCAAGTCTAAAGCGGTTAGACCTTGGGTTTATTTCTTCAAAGTTGAACTTTAGTTCTGATTGGATTCCTCCCTTTCAACTCAGCGAATTGTTTCTAAGGTCTTGTACAATTGAAGGTCAATTGCCACAGTGGATCCAGATGCAGCATGAGCTTATTGCATTAGATCTGTCGAACAATCTGTTGAGTGGGAAAGTCTTAGAATCTATAGGACTGTGCAAGAAACTACTGTACGTAGATCTCTCGTCAAATCTTATGGAAGGTGTAGTATCCAACTCTCACCTTGCTAAGCTCTCAAGTGCACAAATTGTAGACTTGAGCTCCAATGCGTTGAACTTGAACTTCAGTTCTGATTGGATACCCCCATTTCAACTTAGGGAGTTTTCTATGCGGTCTTGTAGAATCCAAGGTCAATTCCCTCCATGGATTCAAACACAATACAAGCTCCAAAGACTAGATCTTTCAGACAATGATATCTCTGGGAAAATGCCAAATTGGTCCTGGAATATGAATCTGCAAAATCTTAATCTTTCCCATAATCGTTTTACAGGTCCAATTACACATTTCCCTTCTCAAATTTCATACATACACATCTCACACAACTTGTTGTCTGGTACAATTGCACATTTCCCTTCTCAACTTCGAGTCATAGACCTCTCCCATAACATGCTTACCAGTACAATTGCACATTTTCCTTCTGAGCTTTCATTCATAGACCTCTCCCATAACTCGCTCTCTGGTACAATTCCAAATGATTCCATGGGTAACTCATCTGATTCCTTGCATGCTATCAACTTGTCCTTTAACAACCTATCAGGGCTTGTTCCTATGTCTATGGGATTACTCTCAAATTTGCAATTTTTAAATCTGAATAACAATTCATTTGAGGGGAAAATTCCTACCACATTTAAAAGGTGCAAGATGCTTCAAATTTTGGATCTTGGTGAAAATAAGCTATCAGGGAAGATTCCAAGTTTTGGGGTACAAAGCCATCCCAGTTTGCAAATTCTTAGGCTACGAGCCAATCAATTAAATGGATCCATCCCTCAAACGTTGTGCTCACTCCCTCAACTTCAAATGCTTGATCTTGCTGAGAATAATTTGACAGGAAGCATTCCTCATTGTTTTGGCCACTTATATGCCATGGAATCACTACCATCTGCTGTCACTGTGAATCCTGACACTGGAACAGTTGGAATCCCCTACTGGGAGAATGTTATGGAGGTCTTAAATGGGTTGAAATGCAGTATACCACGACATTGAAGTATGTTGTGAACTTAGACCTATCGTGCAATAGCCTAGTAGGCTCAATACCCGTGGGGATTACAAATCTGTCAGGATTGGTTGGTTTAAACTTGTCCTACAACCATCTGACCGGAAGAATACCGGAGAAAATCGGCGAAATGACGTCCCTAGAATCTCTTGATCTTTCTAATAACAATCTTTCAGGCACCATCCCATCTAGCATCTCCATGCTATTTTACTTGAACCACTTGAACTTGTCCCACAACGAGTTTTTCGGAGAGATTCCCACAGGGCACCAGCTCCAAACTCTCTCTGATTCTTCCATCTATACTGATAATCTTGGTTTGTGCGGAGATCCATTACCGAAAAAATGCAAGAGGGATCAAGGCCAGCCATGGCGAAAGGAACAGGAGCAAGAACAAGAGGGGGAAGATACCCGTGAAACAGTATTGTTCTATCTCGTTGTAACACTTGGATTTGTCACTGGATTTTGGGGAGTTATTGGAACTTTGTTCCTGAAGAAGCACTGGAGACATGCTCTTTTCCGGTTTGTGGAAGACCTCGTGGACTACTTCTATGTTCGAGCTGCAGTAATGGTCAATAAGATGAGAGCGTAGCTGGATGTTCTGTAATCAGGGGAAGGTATGATCTTATCAAGCAATAAATCAGGCATATAGTCTGCCTTTTCTTTTTTCTTTTTTTGCCTAATAAGTGTGCTTTTTTTCCCTAATTGTATTGTGTTGTATGATTAGATAAGTTAACGCTAAGCATTTTAAATGTTGTTCCTTGAAGCTGGAAGAATGTGAAATGACAGTCAGATGAGTTATTTTGCTCCAAACACAAGTTCATAAGCTCAAATTTTCACAATGCTTGTGCGTGTCAAAGAATTTATTTTATGATCTGGTTTAGTTAAATTTGCCTTCTTAAGCAAAATCTATGTAATATCTTAATTAACAGGCCATTTTTTTTTTTAATTTGTAATTTTTACGACACCTCTCTCCCTATATTTGTAAAATTACTAAAACAAAATACAAAAAGGCGATTATTCACTATATAGTGTCAATAAAGATACACATTCAAAGAGATACAGTGTTCGAACACTGATATATTATATATGTAACGGCAGAATCACCAAATCAGAAAAGAAATTTACAAGTTATCAACAAGACGTGGCAAAAGTTTTGAGTTTGTGCTAAATTAAGAAAATCATATATATATCAGGAGTCAGGACAATATTTTGCCTGCACTATTGTCAACAAAGGCTAACTAAAGCTTTTTCACCTTAGAGAAAAAGTATATTTAACACATTTTTTTTTTTTATCACAAAACAATGATATGCAAACTAAAATGTGATATAAAAATTTAACTATGCATCGTACTTGGTGAAGTCGATCAGACACATGTTAAAGGAGATACAGAACATAAGAAACACCAAGCAGAGCATATAGATATAAATCTAAAAATTGCACCGAATGATATTATTGCCAAGTTTGATTCCTTCTCATCAGTGATAAGATTGCATAAGCAAGTACATAAAATTAGGAAGTCTCGAGCATATGTACCTACAAAACTGGTTTTCAGGCGCAACTCTAGCAGAGAGGGAAGCTTGCTGAGTGCTTGCGCTTATTCTCGTGCGTTCGTTAGATCGATGTAGCTCATGTCCAGAGATTCCAGCTTCTGAAATCCAGATAACCAATGGAGGTTATCAACAGTAAGATCCCCATACCACATCGAATACAGATCCCTATTAGCTAGACCAAGGGCCCTCAATCTAGTAAGATTGCCGAGACTGGAAGGGACTACCCCTCCAAAGGATGCCTCAGAGAGGTTAAGATACCTCAAATGCTTCATTGAGCCGATGAACTCTGGAATTCTACTCCCGTTAAATTTGTTGCCGCTCAAATCCAAGTATCTCAATTGCTTCAGTTCACCCAAACTCGGGTTCAACTCTTGGCCTGTTAGCTTGTTTGGGGTGATCCACCCTGCACCGTACCAATTATCAGCAACATCGTTAAGTAGGTCAAGACTATGGACGTGACGAGTAACATTGTGACAGCCAACTCCAAACCAATGACAACAATCGTCTCCTTTCCATGAGAAGAGACGGTTTGCAGGATCACTCAGGCTCTGCTTAAACTTCAAGAGAGCTTCTCGTTCCACGTTTTGGCATCCTAAGCTGAACCCAACCCCAAACTCTGCTTTGAAAAACAGCTGAAGCGTACAAAGGCCAAGAGAACAATGAGAAGTGTTATAGAACATAATCTTCCCATTAGTCTTTTTGGGAAATGAAATCATTAGCAAAAAATGCTTCACTCTTTCTCTCTTTTTCCCCCTCCCCTTTCTTCTAATCGCTTACTTTGCAGTGCATATTTAGGATAGAGGGACAGGGATGCTAGATATAAGCTTGGCTGCCATGATGGTTGCCTTCCGTACAGGACTCCTCCAGGAGGTGTTGGGTTCGAGTCTAGCACTTGCGAAAATTCTCAGTTCGGAGAATTTAGTCTAACAAGGCGCCAACCAGTCTGGGGCCTTCTAACTCCATTGGGCTTTCTTAAATAGGGTCCTAGTAATGTGCCCAAACTTATATTTCTAATTTAACAAACAAAAAGAAGAAAAATAATTTGCAGTTTGCCTTAGAAAGATTACTACGGATTTAAACAGACATACGAAATTTCGTATTCGTATTAAATTGAGTGGATGTTTATGGGGTTCTCAGTGATTAAAATAGCCATTTGTCAAAGATGCAACACGAAATAAAATTAGCAAAGATAACTCATTTATCAGTTATCACAGTTATTTATAGACTTAAGATATGACTCGATTTAGTTATTCTTTAATTATGACTAGCCTAACGAAAAATCTCGTTAAATTTTATTTAATTTACGCGGGTTGAATAATGCTCACATGAAATTTGGAAAGGCCAACAGGGGTAGCTAGGTTGGGATAATATTATTAGAGAATAGGAGAAATAAATGATATATTTTTTGAATGACCAGATATGCAGCCAACCATTATAAAGGTATATTTTCTTGTCCTCACACTTTGTTCCCAAAATCAATTTATTTATTTTTTTTTAAGAGAATGGTAATTACTTAATTTGAATCTCCTCAAATCCTATCAAATGGGGTCCATAATGGGTGGGCCACTTGCTCGACATCCTTGATCAATCACTTGACTGATCCTCTTCTTTGTAATATATAGAAATTGCCAAGTATGTTGACTGAGTCTAATTTGATGTCTCCATCTCTATTAATCACCCTCAATAGAGACATCTATATTATTGCTCACCGTTGCTAATTACGTTTATACCGTATGCTTCCGGTAATCTCTCAACACATGCAGTTAACGTTTAGAGGGAAACATCAACGAAGAAAGACAGTGTTTTCTAATTGGCTGCCTCCATAATAGCCAAAATTATGCCAGTGTCCGATGTCATAAGTCATCCCTCTCCATCTTTTTCTGTTGATTGGGTGTACAACTGTTGTTTGGTTATGAGCAACCTACGCAAGTGAGAAAAGGATGTAGAGATATTCATGAAAAATGAGCAACAAAGCAAATAAATCAATGGTACACCCAAATTTACGTGGAAGTATCAAATCGAAAAACACATAGTAAGTTTGTATAAGACTATCTCCGTAAAGTATACCATGAGACATATGTTTTTGTGTTGACTTTTAAGAATAGTTGGGGTAACTAAATAGTTCATTAGAAGTGATTGTTATAAATGTCACTATTAGATGAACTATTAGTTAACTTTGAATTAAAAAGTCATTCTAACACATATCATTAGTCGCCTCAAAACCTTTAAAACATCAGTCTTAAAAGGACTTTGTTTTAATTACTCTTACGTGAGAAAATTTCAAAAAACTATCGCCACCGACAAGCAAAAAAATCCACATGATTATGAGTGAGTATAAGAACGATCTACGAGTAAAGCGCTCAATACATCAAGATAAGAGAGAAAGACCTCAAATGGTTTTATAAAACAACAAGATCAATACCATGAAACTCTCTAAAGAAATTCTCACTCTCAATCCTAAATATTCTAAGGCCATGGAGTTTTTGAAAAAAGGCTTACTTAGGCCTTGTTGATGGCATATACATATTTGTGTTTTCGGAATGTGTGCTTCTGCCATTACATGTATATTCCTTTGAATGTGTATCTCTATTTCACTTAATAAAGATCCATAATCACTTGTCCTATCTCATTTTGTGGAAATATAAATTTCTTCCTTTTCCCTTTTTTCAATGCTATATTATCCTTTTTATTATATTGCTGAAAAATGAGCTGGCTGGTGTCATAGTTTGAAATTACAAAACCAAAAAAATTGATCTGTTGATCAAAGTCTTAAGGAATTGATTTTGCTTCTGTCAGCTTGTCTACACATTACATGTGCAAGCAACTTGATATAAACCAGATCACAAATCCAAATTCGTACAGAAGAACAATCATTGCAAGATTTGCGCTTTAAGGAGCCGAATAAACCCATTTAACCATCATTTCACAATTACAGAGCTTCTGGGAACAAAACCTCGTAATGTTTAGAGACAACTTATATAATCATGCAGCACAATGACTAAAACGCACTAGATGGTTTATTGGCTATTACATTGGGAACTTCCATGAACAAAACTCTGAACGTACTACTCCCTCATCCTGTTGATCATTAGTGCAACATGAACATAGAAGTAGTCAGTGATGTCTTCCACACCCTGGAAACGAACAAATCTCCACTGCTTTTTCAGCAATTAAAGTTCCAACAACTCCCCAGAATCCAGTTCCAAATTCGAGTGCTACAACAAGATAAAACAACACCTTTTCATGACGATCTTCCTCCTCTTCTTTTTGTTCTTGTCCTTTTTACTGGTCTTGATCTCTTGTGCATTTGTTCGGCAATGGATCTCCGCACAGAGAGTTTTATCCCAAATTCCAGTCAAAATCAAGAACCAACCATCATTAAGGAAGAATGCCTTTTGTTTTGGCTCTTCTCATGTTTTGTAGAGAATATTATCTCTGTAATTGATATAATTAGTTGTTATGTTAACAAAGAGTTTGTTAGAAGGTTAGTTAAGTAATTGAGGTGGTTAGCATAATAATTAGTTGTACAGCTCAGCAGTGTATATATACCCTCCTCCTGTACAAAATCAATATCATATTCCATATAATAAGAATCATTTTCTCTGTCTAAATTCTCTCTCTAGATTATCTTCTTCTCTCTCCTCTCGAGCTCTATCATTTTGTCTACATGTTTTGATACTTGCCAGAGCATAAGCAGGATAGACAGAGCAGCTTCTTACATAAACCTCAAGTGATTGCTAGTTTGTCAAAGATGCATAAGGATTGATCATTGATGTAAAGGTAGAATCAATTCGAGACGAAGGATAGTCCCTCTAACCTTTTTTTATCACGGGGTACTGAAGACTTGATACTAGCTCGCGCCGCAAATGACTTTGGTAAGTCCGTCAATGGGACATTTTGATATACACCTTGTAAGAAGCTTGCAAGCAAAATAATGATCAAATTGAATGCCAAAAGATACTGATATGCCAGCCCCAGAATAATGAAGAATGCCAGCGAAGTCCTAGTTTATGGCTGAAACTGAGTTTAAGTACATTAGATCACATTCTTTATAAGAAAAGAGAAATTAAATCCCATGCTCAACTCCACCTCTCCTTAATAGCTCGTGAAATCTTCTTTTTAGTAGCTGCATTAGTTGGTGTCTGGTCATTAATAGTTGTCTGAATTGGGATTATGCATATCGCTCTACCACTGTCCTGCAAAAAAGTCTGAATGACTTTCAAAGACTTTGACAAGTGCTAATTATCCTCGTACGTGAATTTTCTCGCTGGATTTTCCATGACTGAAGTGATCACCACTGGCTAATGTCCTTCGATGCTGCTAGGGTAACTTGGAACCCGAAATCAGCCGTACTACAAGGCCATTGTACTCTTCCGTGCAGATCTGATAATGTAATTAGCTCAAAATCTAGAGGGGGAAAAAAAGGACCTCGATGGAGGACATGGATTTGAAGACTTTGGCGGCATTTTTCAGCTTGTGATACCAAGTCACAAAGGTATTTTTTCCAAAAGAAGTAATTTATTTTCAGTTGGTGGATTCTTATTGTATCTCCTTGAACATGTGTCTGATCGATTTCACCAAGTAAGATGCATAGTTATATTTTTAGATCACATTTTAGTTTGCATAACATTGTTTTGTGATGAAAACAAATGTGTTAAATATACTTCTTCTCTAAGGTGAAAAGGCTTTAAGTTAAGATTTTGTTGACAAT
This sequence comes from Talinum fruticosum, assembly GCA_021018815.1. Lineage (NCBI taxonomy): Eukaryota > Viridiplantae > Streptophyta > Magnoliopsida > Caryophyllales > Talinaceae > Talinum > Talinum fruticosum. The sequence goes on from JAITYX010000083.1 coordinate 136,443, forward strand.
AATGCAGGCAAACGTTTGTCCTCGCTGCTGATATATATCTGATTTTCTTAATTTAGCAAACTCAAACTTTTGCCACGTCTAGTTGATAGCTTGTAAATTTCTTTTTTGATTTGATGATTCTGCCATTACATATTGCTGAGAAACGGCAGGTCTATTCTTTGTGTAATTTAAGATGGGTAATAAAATTATGAAAATATAATAGATAGAGACACAAATTTTTACATGGAAAACCCTTCAAGACAAAGGGAAAAACCACAGGACCATTAGTTCGAAAAATATACTTCCACTATTATCTCCTCTAAATAAATTAAAGGGTATATACTCAATACTTCACCCATTCAGAATGAAATACAAAATTAAGCTCACTCAGTTTTGATGGAACTCCCTCGCCTTTTTTGGTGGTGCACTCAGCTCTCACATGTTTCTCTCACTTGAGATGCTTGCTTGCCTGCACGCCATAATACCAACACAAGCCATTATTTATAAAGCTCTTCGCATTTCTTGATTTCTTCTTTGTCGGACATAAGTTGAGCTCCAATCAACTCTCATTAAATGATGATCCTTGTGTCTTCCAAAATCTTACTAGAGTTGTTTTTAGCTTACTAGGTCTTTTAACAACCAATGCCCAAAGTTTTACTTGCAGATTATTTTGTGAGAATTTCAATTGATGCATATATACCACAGTGGAAAATATTCCACCGCCCTCTGATGTATTTCGGTGAGTTCCAGTAACTCTGATTTATTGTCCACCAATTGTGGAGGAAACCCAACACATATATAATATATGAGCAGTCCAAGATTGTATCTCTTTGAATGTGTATCTTTATTAACACTCAATAGAACGCTAAATGTTGTTGTACTATAGAGAGTACGGTTGTCGATCTCAAGGAGCTAGATCTCTTAAAAGTCTAAGGTCAATGTCCTTTCGAACTAAGCAACGAAACAATTCACTTGGGTGATGATATAAACACTCAAAGAACAAAATAAAATCAGATAAAGAAAACCTTAGGCAGGGATTTACCAAGCTAACATGCCAACAACCTTAATTACATGCTTCTACACTATTCACAACTGCGATGAACTAGGGAATCGATGCAGTTCAGACCACCTAAGCCTTCTCTCGAAGGTCATTAAGCTAACTCAATTGAATTAATCGTTGTTCTCACACAATTAAAACCAAAGAATTACAAAGATATCGATTCTTCCCTTAATAACAACCTAAATTATTCTCATATCTAAGTTGTAATCATCCAACAAGTTGAAGTAGAACTAAGCCTCTCCTCTCGAAGTCTACTCAATTCCCAAAAATAATAAAGGCAGGATTCTCTCGAACCTCACACCAATTCGCAAGTATCAACAAGTCGGAAATTCATCAAACAATTGCAAATTAGCATGAAAGCATGAATTACGATTAAGCTAACATATTAGTGGCGAATCCCCAACCTAAGTTGGAAATTTAGCCACACATATTCATGACATGTGACAGCAAACCGAGAGAAAAACAACAAAAGAATGAAAGATAAGAGTAAAGAAAAGAATGACAATACCGTAAACTTGAATTAACTTGCGATTAAATGAAAATAACTCCAAGCTTTGATCCCTTAACAATGGAAAATAAGTGCTTAAACATAGAGAGAAACTAGCCTAGAAACGAAGCCTAAAAAGTCTCACACGAAAAATGACAGTTCTGGAATAAAAGATGCGAAAAAATGTAAGCCGCCGATTGGCACGACCAGTGCTGAACCCGTGCTGCACCCGTGCAAGCTCACGGCGCCTTCAATTAAATCTCAAATTCTTAGCATGGCCTGTGCTGAAACCGTGCTCAACCCGTGCAAGCTCACGGCGCCTTCGATTGATTTTCGAATTCCTAGCATGGCCTGTGCTGACCTCTTACGCTTCGAGCACAGCCGATGCTAGGTCCGCTTTCCTTCTTTTCTTCAGCACAGCCAGGTGTTACAGCCTGTGCTGACTTGGTTTGACCTCTTTCTTCGCTCTCCGACCTTCTATGGCCTCCCGCTCTTTTCCTTAGCACTTTGAAAGATGTATTCTTCATCATAAAAGGCGGGATTACCTCAAAACATAGAAATTCACACACTTTAATCATAAATGAAGAAAGTAAGCAAAATCAAATAAGAATTTAGGTGAGAAGGCCTTTGAAGTGTCGAAATTAGCCAATAAAAGAAAGGAAAGGCACGTAAAATTCCGGTTTATCACTAAACAAGCACCTTTTTGTATTATGTTTTGTGGGACATGATTGCTTTTGGATTGGAAAACAAAATTCTAATATGGTATCTGTTTTAGTAACTTTACAAATATAGGCGGAGATGTGTCATAACTACTGATAAACCTCGTTTTTGCTGGTTTTTAAGGCATTATTTAATCCAATTCCATGATGATTTCAACGATATTTATTTAGTTTTGGGTTAGATTTTGCTCATTTTCTCTTTATCGTCACCTAAGCTCGTAAATCTCCTTATTTCAGGTTTTTGGGCTTAAATTCGAGAGGTTCGAGACAAATTTGATGAAAAGCGACGAAGAGGAGAGTTCGGGCCCAAGAGGAGGCAAGGAAGAAGCCTAAAGCACATCAAAAGACCTTGCACGGCCCCTGTGCGACTTTCGCACAGCCGTGCGAATCATCCGAAAGCTGCTGCATTTCGCACGGTACCCAGTGCACATTTCGCAGAGCCGTGCGAAGCGACCAGAGAGTGAAGCAATTTCGCACGGTACCCCGTGCGACTTCCGCACGGCCGTACGAAACAGGCAGAGAGCACAGTAACGCGGCAGATTTTTCGCACGGCCGTGCGACTCACTGTTTCGGCGATTATTTAAGTTTCCTAATTGTATTTGTTGAAGGATTCTATGCCATAATGTAGAGATTTAGCTAGGGTTTCGAGAGGGCTCGAGAGGAGACTCAAGAACACTCTTTATTGTTCATCTACTTCAAGTTTTTATGATTGAATCGCATCAAACTTTTTATTCGGTAATCGTAATTTCTTCTCTTTATCTTTTCTTCATAATTTCTCTTTGTTTCTCTATGGCTATTTTCTCCAATCTTTGTCAATTGTTTAGTATCATGTTTAGGGGCTAATTTCTTTACTTAGGTTGGGATTGATCCCTATTATGCCTTGATAATCGTGAATTGAGTACCAATTGGGTTGTTCTATGCTTTTAGGTTAGAATTCACTTCGTTCATCGCTCTTTCATTGATTGCCTCGAGAGAGGACTCATATGCTTTTATTAGGGTTTTGTGGAACATCGAAAGGTGAAAACCTACCTAGAATGATGTTGTGAACGATTAGAACTTTGATATGAAAATAATTAAGGTTTTAATTGGGGGTAGTGAGATGCATTCATTGTAATTTTGCCCTTTATTAATCCCATGAAAATAGGTGATTGGATTGTGCAAGATTAGTCTTTGACCTTCGAAAGTAAGCGAAGATAGGCTTAATTGGTGTCTCCCTCTTCTAAACTACTAGCATAGGCAAATCTCAAGCGGTATTCGATTCTGGTTTCAGGCATATTAGTGTGATTAATCCCAATCTAAGGCTTTTTATTCATCGGTTTTTTTCTTAGTTATTTTGTTATTAGTTGATCCAAAAACCAAATCACCTGTCGAACCGAGTTTTTACCTAGATTAGAAAGTTTAGGTTAACTTTGATATTTGAAACACAACTCTCTGTGGACACGACCCGTGCTTGCCAGCTAGTTACAACTACGCCGTGCACTTGCGGTATTATATTTCTCTCAACAACTACAAATTACAAATTAAAAGAAAAAATGGCCTGTTAATTAAGATATTAAATAGATTTTGCTTAAGAAGGCAAATTTAACTAAACCAAATTCTTGGACATCCACAAGTATTGCAAACATTTGAGCTTATAAAGCAATACCGATTATGTGAGAGAGTTCGAACTTCGATTGAAGCAAAATGAACATATCTCACTATCATTTCACATTCTTGTAGCTTCAAGGAACGACTTTCGAAATGTTTAGCGATAACTTATCGAATCATATAACACAACACAATTAGGGGAAAAAGAGGCACACTAAATGCATAATTTATTGCTTAATACGATCATACCTTTCCCTGATTACGGAACATCCAGATACTCTCTCATCTTATTGATCATTACCGTAACTCGTACATAGAAGTTGTCCACGACGTCTTCCACAAGCCGAAAAAGAGCATGTCTCCAGTGCTCCTTCAACAACAAAGTTCCAACAACTCCCCAAAATCCAGTGCCAAATCCAAGTGCTACAACCAGATAGAACAGTATTGTTTCACGGTGATCCTCCCCTCTTGTTCTAAGTCCTGCTCTTGTTCCTGTTGTCCGCCTTGCTCCCCTGTGCATTTGTTCGGCAGTGGATCTCCACACAAACCACGATTGCCAGCATAAATGAATGAATCAGAGAGAGTCTGGAGCTGGGGCCCTGTGGGGATCTCTCCACGAAGCTTGTTGTGAGACAAGTTCAAGTGGTTCAAGTAAAACAATGTGGAGATGCTATATGGGATTCTGCCAGAAAGATTGTTATTTGAAAGATCAAGAGTCTCTAGGGATGCCATTTCACCCATTTTCTCTGGTATTCTTCCTGTCAGATGGTTATAGGACAAGTTCAAGCCAATCAGTCGTGATAGATTTGTGAGCCCCTCTGGTATTGATCCCATGAGGCCATTGAACGATAGGTCCAAGTTCACTACATACTTCAATGTCGTGGAGTACCGTATTTCCAACCCGTTCAACACTTCCATTATATTCATTGCATCAGGATATTCAAATGTCCGAGTGTTAGGATTCTCAGTGACGCTTGATGGAGATGATTTCATGGCATACAAGTGGCAAAAACAGTGAGGGATGCTTCCTGTCAAATTATTCTCTGCAAGATCAAGTATTTGAAGTTGAGAGAGTGAGCACAATTGTCTAGGGATTTCTCCATCTAGTAGATTGGATCGAAGCCTGAGAATTTGCAAATTAGGATGGCTTTCACCCCCAAAATTTGGTACTTTTCCCGATAGCTTATTTTCCCCAAGATCCAAAACTTCCAGCTTGTTGCATCTACTGAATATGAGGGAAACTTTGCCTTCAAAAGAGTTGTTGTTCAAATTTAAAAATGCCAAATTTGAGAGTAGTCCAATGGATACTGGAAGATGCCCTGATAGGTTGTTGAAGGACAAGTTTATAAAACCATATTCGAGATTTGATGAGTAACTACGCCAACAATCAGCTGGAATTTCTCCAGAAAGCAAGTTATGCGAGAGATCTATGAATGAAAGTTGAGGAGGAAAACGTGTAATTGAACCAATAATGCGATTATGTGAAAGATTGAGGTATTGCAATTTCACATTATTCCAGGACCAATCTGGCATTTTTCCAGAGATGCCATTGTCTGAAAGATCCAAACTTAGGAGCTTGTATTGTGCTTGGATCCATTGCGGGAGTTGACCTTGGATTCTACAAGACCTCATATGAAACTTTCTCAATTGAAATGGGGGCCTCCAGTCAGAAGTAAAGTTCAGGTTCAAAGCATTGAAACTCAGGTCTAAGAAACCTAAGCTGGAGAGGTCAGAAAGATAGGAATTTGACAGTGCTCCTTGCATAAGATTTGACGAGAGGTCAAGATACATTAGTTTCTTATATTGCCCTAAGGATTTTAGGATCTGCTCCTTTAGGCTATTCTTTGACATATCCAGCGCAATAAGATTAATCTGTGTTTGGAACCACTGTGGAAATTGACCTTCAATTCCACAAGCCTTCATCAAGAGCTCACTGAGTTGAAAAGGAGGAACCCAACCAGAACTGAAATTCAATTTTAAAGGAGTAAAACTCATGTCTAACCGCACTAAACTCGAGAGATTGGCAAGATGTGTGTCGGACAACACACCTTCAAGACACGTCTTAGACAATCCCAGAATTTTCAAGGACGATAAGCCTCCTAGAAATGCAGGGATTGATCCGTTCACATGATTATCACTCAGGTCTAGCACTTCTAATGATGACAAATTCCCTATGGAGATGGGAATTGGCCCTTGAAAATTATTCTTACTAAGGTCCAAATATTTCAACTTTGTCAAACTTCCTCACCAGTATGGCAATGTACCTGTCATGCCATTCCTGCTCAAATCCAAACTCTCCAAATCGTAAGTCATACATCTGGAGAAGTTGCATGTATTCCCCATAATTATCTCTACTGGGAGCTGAAAAATCCCAGACAAGTGAAGTGACTTGAACTTGCATGGATTCCCCATAATGCCCATGACTGTCCCTCCCTCAACATGGCTGAAAGAATTATCATTAAGGTTTATGGACTCAAGTGCCCTCATGTTTCTCAACCAAAGTGGCATTGAGCCGCTGAAATCATTACCTGAGAGGTCGAGAAATCTCAAGGAACTCATATTGGCAAAATAATGAGGGAGTGGGCCCTCAAAATCATTTTGGGAAAGATCAAGATGTTGAAGAGTAGAACGCCAAGTTGAGTTGAAGAAAGTGTGATATAAATTGTCAAGACCAACAGAAAACCCAATAAGTCGCAAGTCTAACAGACAAGGAAGCTTGCTAAGGACCTGCATCGAGCTTTGTGCATTAGTCCAATTTATATGGCCATAGCCCATGTCCAGAAATTGCAAACTCACTAGTCTAGATAGCCAATGGAGGTTATCAAGAAACAGACCCTGATTATAGTGGAGATCAAGGGCTCTCAATCTAATGAGATTTCCAAAGCTGGGGGGACATCCCCACTAAATGATGCCCAAGACAGGTTAAGATACCTCAAATGCTTCATTGAGCCGATGAACTCTGGAATGGGAGCTCCTTGAAAGTTGTTGCTGCTCAAATCCAAGTACCTTAATTGCCTCAATTCAGCCAAACTTGGGTCCAGATTTTGGAGGTGTTCGTTTGAGATGTAACATGCATTACTGTTTGTCCTTCCCATAAGGACAACGAGTCTCCTCCAATCCATCGTGAGAAAGTATACGGATCATAATCAGCAGCATCAAGATAATATTCAAAACCATTGCGCAAATCAAGACCAAACACGTGACCAGTAATGTTGTCACAGATGATTCCGTCCCATGCACAACAATCGTCTCCTTTCCATGAGAAGAGACGGTTTGCTGGGTCACTCAAACTATGCTTGAACTTTATAAGAGCCTCTTGTTCCGACTTTGGGCACCCTAGGACAAGCCCAAGACCAAACGGCACGTTCAACAATGAGCTCAAGTGATGAAGGGCTAGTAGAACAATCAGAAGAATCATTGAACGTGACCTTTCCATTGTTCCTTGAGGAAGGAAAGAATATTCCTTTTTATGTTTTTCTCTCTGCTCACTTCACTTCATCGGTCTTTAATACGAAGAGAAAGGGGATGCTATGCAAGTAGAAGGAAGACTAGTTTACCTTATCAGTTGAAAATTTGAAAGGTCTAAAAAATTAAATGGGCCGAATCTTTTGAAATGGCAGTTTGATTGTATACTCCAACTCTACTCTCTTCAGTCACCCTCAGTATAAGTCCACGCGGAAGGGCGAGATTTCATCTCGAGAACAAGTTTGCTCAGTCAATACAACTTATACACAAGCATAGAAAAGTATCATCTATCAGCCAAAAATATTCAAAAGTTCAATCCATCAGAATAAGCTCAAATTTTCTGATTGGCTACTGGCTCAGAACAACTGAAACTACTATTTCAGCTTCTTTCAATGTATCCGCATTTATCTTCTCTCTTTTTCTTTTTTGTTGGCTATATTTTTCCCCAAATATATTGTGTACAGAAGAAGAGAGGTTTCCTTTTTTAAGCAAAATGTCGAATAAGTGACTTTCACAGTATAGTATAATTACATAGTACGTAGAATAAAAATGAGGCAATTTTCTTCAAGAGTACATGAACCTCTATGTTAAGTATGGCCCAAAATTTCCTCCGTTTTTAGCCCATATTACTGTTTTTCCTTCACTCTCATCATTGACCCAGTTTGCACCGCCAACAGCCAACACAGGCTGCCTGTGTCCGTCGACATGGCCCGTGTGGATGCAACTACGCAATTTCCGTGTTTGCCGTTAGCGGGTCCTCTTTTATTGTAGGTTATTTTTAGCCTAATTTGTGATTAGCAGACACCAAGAGTTATTTTAGAATTTTCTTATGGATTTTCTATATATACTAGGTTATTTAACCTAATTAGGTGTGCCGCAATGTGCATGACTTGAGCAGCTAATTTATGTGCTTTTTAGCCTTGTGGGTTTTCTTACCAAGTTGGTGGGATTCAAACTCTACTCTCTTCAGTCACCCACTATATTTCCACCGAGAGTCATATCAAACACGAGTTCTTATGGGTTCTTACCTAGTCAGAGAGAGGTACGACAAGCAAATAGAGGCCTTAACTATGGCTGCTCGATGCCATGGCTTCCAAGTTGTCTCCTTTCCGTACAATGTGCTGCTTTACAAAGCAGGATAAAATGATGCATTTCTAAACTTTCTCCATTTTTTCTTGTTCTTTTTCTTAAAATGATGTACAGATTGAACATTTCTAGTTCGTTTGTTCCCCTGTTAAACATGTAGTGCTCAAATTTTGTGAAATGATGACTCTGTTCAAATGAAGGACTGTTGAATTGCATTTTTTTATTGCGAGTACAAACCCCAACAAATACCACTTCTATTGCAATAATTAATTTCCCTAATCAACATTATTATAAGTAATTTCAAATATGAAGGTTGTCCCAAAAACAGACTTCTTGCCCTAATAACATTAATAAACTAACAACAGAGTTTCTAAAATGGGCTTGCAGTGTGCAGCACGCCTAAGAAAAATCAGTATAAAATCTTGGGTGGATTGGAGAAGATCAACAATTCATCGTGGATTATGTTAAAATCAATTCAGGTTCCTCGGAAGCATAATCCACAATGCATGGGGAAATAGTTATAAATTTAGATGTAGGCAGCTTTACCCCCTGAAAAGGAAACCAACTGTTCATAAGGGATCAATGTCGCGGGTTCTTGAAAAGCTCCAGGCAGTGTTCTTGGTCCAAGTTCCGGCTCCAAAACTTGCTGTAGTACTCAGCATAGGTGAAGTCTCTGTAGACTGCAGGTGATCCATTGGCTGTAAGGGGTGACGGAACGCTGAGCAATGCATCATTTTGAGGGCAGAGGAAGGAGGCCACTGATATTCTCGGCTTATCTGTATTCACTACTGCTCTGTGCCATACGCTCTTGTAAATCCCATTACTCAATGCCTACAAAACAATCCAATTCAGTCTACTTCACACACAATATGCACTAGACATACCAAAACTTACACTCAATAATCCAACTCTAACGATCCAATTCACACCATTAGCATAAGATCACAACCAAATCTAGAAATTTCTTTTTATAATTTGAAACAAAAATGACCTCACCCGAAAGCACGAGCTTCCTAGCTCTACTGACTATTGTATATCAGTACATGGTTGTACCTGCAATTGATCTCCAATGTTAATGACAAAAGCATCAGGGTGAGGTTTGACAGCAAGCCATTTGCCATTCTTGAGGACTTGAAGGCCTGATACTTGCAAGTCTTGGAGAAGTATGGTGAGGGCATTCGGGTCGGTATGACCCGGCAACCCGTACGTCATCTCGGGTTCTGGACACGGTGGGTAATAGTTAACCGCCATGTGTTGTCCTTGATCTCCTAGGACCTTCCTCAAGTAATCTCTCTCCAAGCCTAAGCTCTCTGAAATCAACTCCTCTAATCTGAATCCAAGTTCACGTACTTCTATACAGTAGTTGGTCACTATTGCCCTGCCAAATTAAGTTTCCACACCAACAATTTGCAACATTAGAATTTGTTTATAAGTTGGGTGAATTTTTAAAGCAATTTCAAAGTTTGATGATTTTTTAAAATTTTCAATAAAGTAAAGTAATTTCTTAAATTTTTCTATTAGATGGACATTCAAAGTCAGATTATGATTTCAATTCATAAGTAAATTTGAGAATCTTTTTTCTATAAAATTTAATTCAACTATATATTTAAGTTTATAGATATGGATTTTTAGTTAGACTAACATTAGGATGTCTCAGGCTATAGCAAAGCACTTATATATATATATATATATCAAGTTGTGAAATCGGATTTGATAAAAATATGAGTCTCACCTGGCCCTAATGTTGTAATGTTGTAGGGTAGGATGCAATGCAATATAATTGGATGTAAAAAATTTAGTACAAAATATTAGATAAACTTTCTTATGCTTACTCCATTACATAAGTTCCTACCACATATTTCTCGACTGGATAAAAATTCAGAAATGATTAAGGTGTCCGAATTTATATTCTAGATAATATTTAAATACAATTATCTGAACGCAAATTACTCAATCCTAAATTTTCACATGATATAACACATTAAATTGAAACAACTTGCTATTCCCAAAGGGGAAGGGGGAAATGCGATCTATGCATCCCCCAGCTAAAACATAGCACGAGGTGTATACAGGCCCGAGACTATGCAACGGACACGAAGTTGAGATACGGACAGTTCAGTCCGAAAGAAACGGGCCCAAGCCTACATAGTAGTGACGAGACCTAGATGGGCCCATTTGATATGCCAAATCCAAAATGGACCCAAACTGTCCCAATTAACCCCCTCTTCTTTGAATAAAGGGACAAATTTGTACCCATCTTATTCAAAGACTACCCTTTTCTAGGTCAGCTAATAAATCCTCCCTAACACAGCCAACAAAATCCTAGCAAGATAAGCTCCACACATTTATGTCGCTTTATATGAGATACTATTATTTTATTATATGAATGTCTTCAAGTTTTCTCTAAACTGACTTGGTCAAATTTTATCATATATTTTATTTTATTTAAAAAATTATAAAAAACACGATAATATAATGTAAGAGTCGAATAATAATTCATAAAAAAAGTCAATAAAACCAAAGAGAAAAGCCCTCGCCCTCATGTGTTGAATCATCAAAGAAGTCATAATTCCAGACAGATAGAAATAAAAGTGGTCACATTCACATTCATTCATTTCTTTAAAAATTAAAAAAGGATAGCCATTCAATGACAATTTGTTAAAAATGACAAGGTAGGTTCATTTCACTTGTAAAAGATTGATGTAATATATTCAATATTGTCACCAACCGCCTACCAATCACCCTAATTCATACTACATTTTCTTCAAATCCTTCTAGATAACGTAGATATTTTTAAAATCGAGGATAACCATTATTTTTAGGTGGTGCATCTATATATGTCAATTTCAAACATCGAAAGATATGTACTTCGATAAAAATCTAAAGTTGTGGGCCTAGATATCCAACTTTAAGTAACTTTTTGGGACAAAAAGTAGTCGGATATTAATAGATTCTAGAAACAGGTGTTGTAAATAGACCTATGAACTTTCAGAACATTCAAAAATCGCTATTTTCAATTTGGAAAAAAAGTTTTATAACATTGAATAAACACAGTTCAGACAAAATCTTAGAAGAGATTCTCTTCCAATGCTAGATGACACATGGAAGCTAATTTTTATTTTTTCAAAAAGGGTAAATGATAGAATATTGTATATTTTGATTCATGTTAAAATATTAATTTATTTATGCTAAACATGGAAACTAATATGTTAAAATCAAAATCGAAATATTGTTAATGAATGACTACTAATGATATATTAAAAAGAACATAATAGTCAATATTCCAAAAAGAAAAAACACATAACATAATAGTTTTCAGGATTAATCCGAGTAGGTTATTTAGTTTGTACTAGAACCTAATTTTAAAGATAACATTTATTTTAGTTTTTGTCATGCTATAAGCTATTTATCAAATTAATAATTAAAAAAAAACAAACACAACGCCCGCCTAAATAAACTAGAAACAAACCATGTAAACATTTAGAATGAACACCTAGTAATTGACTTTTTTTTATTAAAAATCCTCATAATTAAGAATTACTCGAAAATTCCTTTTGGGTAATATCATTTAGATCGGTTTTAATTTTAAACAATAATTTCTTTAACTAATTTTATTGTTTTACAATATACTCCGAATATTGCTTTATAATCTCAATAATAAATTAATAACTAATTTAATAATTTTATTTTTATTAATTATTTTTTAAAATATGTTGATTTCAATAATTTCATATCGGTTCCGTGTTATTATCGTATCAATTTTTTATTACTATAATTAATAGTATATTGTTTTGCAGTGATTGGTGATTAAAAAATAGAAAAAGTAAAGGGCGCAGAGCTGCATAATGCAGGCCAGGTGCAGCTGTACCTAATGAATTATTTTAGAATTTACAAAGCCAAAATGCGTCATGTATGTGACGTCACCTGGGATCAACTAGCTGACGCCATCGCATTTTAGTCCTGGTATCATAAACGGCTAGAGATTCGCGCACCTAGCAAATGGACGGGGAGGATTCCCGGAGATTAGAAGCGGCAGTCATATCATTTTTTTTCTTTTTCTTTTATGAAAAACATAGCTGACTAGACAAAGATCAAATCATATCTGTTTTTCTCTTAATAATCATATGGAGTGCTTAAACCTACGCTTTTTCCACCTCATTACGTACAATTACTTGTCTTATTATACAATAATTGAATTCAAAAACACCATGTGTGTGAGGGGATATCAAGTCACCTTTCGAGCCAAAGACATGCTTCAAATGGTATAAAATTATTATTTATTTATTTTTATTCATTTTTGTTTTGTTTTTATTCAATTATGTTTATTTATTCTTTTTTTTCCTTGTTTCTATTCGTTTTTATTCAATTTATTTTTTTGCGCGTTTACGTTCTTTTTTATTCATTTATATTTGTATTTCTATTTTTATGTGTGTTTTTTTTTAACTTCAAACATGCTTTAAGAGTATACGCATCCATAATTTAAAGTTTTGGATTACTACACCTTCCACATCATCTCGCAATCCAACTTTTTGGAACTCAATCGATTACCTCTATATCACTCAAACATCGACTTAGATAGTCAAATAAAATATTACTCATACAGACTCACAAATATATATACATATTTAATTTATTTTTCTTTTTTAAATACGAAAACACTAACAAAAACAACACAAATAAAAAAAAGATACAAGATGAAAACACGGGCAGAATGAATACACGAGTGACCATGCAAATGGATCAATCTCGAATTGAATAAAATATATATTGTAATAAAATAAATTGAATCGAATAAATAAAATTGAATCACAAAATCTTTCATTACAATTACTCTAAATATGAAAAGAGCATTGGGCAGCTAAATTTGGACTTTCAGTTTTTTTTTCCATGTGATTGTGCTCTTTTCGTTATGTTTTCCTCCCACCTATTAGTGATATTACTTATCTTTTGCAGGAAAAAAAAAATATGGCAATGCAGTAACCTTTAACTTGAAAAGATACAAGCCATATCAAAAAAAAAAATAATAATAATAATAATAATAACCTTTATGACCTTTTAAAATGGTTCTGAAATACTTATGCTACATTTCAAGATTGTGAATAAATTAAGTCAAAAAATTAAAAAGGTGGTCTTTTTGAAAATTCACGCCGGAATATAATCCATAATATTCTCGTTTGTAGCATTTGTTTTTATGAAAAATAATATAATCTAATTAAAGCTTTGCGGCTTAGAAACGGCAAGACGAATAATGCCAATAAACTTTACGGCTTAGAAAAATAATGAAAGGCTAATCAAAGTTATCTTTTCTTGAACCTCATGGTCTGTCGTAAGCACCCATGAGTCATTTGGTCGGGGGAATCCACGATCTGATGCTTAAGTTAATCAAATGCTCCATGATAGGCCATGACAAACAAAATATTACAAACTTTTGTGAGGCTTGGACAGACTATACCCCTTGTAACAATTTCGGGTTTTGGATGTGTAAATTGGTGTTGTCCATCCATGTGTAACACAGTTTGTGAAATTGACTTTACAAATATATAAATTAAGTTAATGGGTTTGTTCTAATTCAATGTTTTGAAACTAACAATTAGTTAAATTGAATAAATTTATTTTCAAAATTTATAAATCCAAATCTATACTCTGAAAGTCTTGTCTTTAGGTAAAGTGGGGAAGGGAGTTGATTTAGCAGTCTTACATCATAATGTAAAATTATGCAGAGATTATTTCCGTTTGACCATAACTTTAAGTCGTTGACTACCTACTATTCTGAACAAAGGGAAATCTAAGAAAGTTTTGAGAGACATTTTGTATTAAATCATTATAATCCAAGTTGAAAAAACGGTACAAAATTAACATCGAATTCTTATAAAGCAATATCACTTTGAACACTTGATCTGCTACAAGTCGGCTATTCCTGTCGTAAGTTTCTAACACTTCTAGCTTTCAATTTTGAAGGTCTAGTTTCCAATCTTAAAATACATCCAGTTATTTAACACAAGTATTGCGTTAATAAAATTTCTCACTTAACAATATTCTCTCTAACCGGATCAGTTTGTGAAGTTAGCCTTATTTCCAAAAAGAGGGGCAATACCCCGCCCCCAACTTGCTAAGTAAAATAACATTAAATTTATTCATCACATTCGTAGGTAGTGCCCAAGCCACTAGCATTTGACACATATAAGCTATAAATTATCCGAAGTAATTGATTATGTAATCTATTTTTACTTAAAAACTTTTATACATCAATTGGGGAATTAAAGTTGTTTTGCTTGACCTCCTTATGAAAGTTGCTGAAAATATGATATCATCTATCAAAGTAGAGTCTCTAAAATTGCATCATTGAAAGATATATAGAGTTTTTTAAAGTTTATGAAGATGTCCGAAAATAATATATCTAAAATCTAAAGATATTTCGATATAATTATTTTTAAGAGCTTAGTAAACGTCCAAATAGATTTACAAAATTATTATTAAAAATTTTATCAATTGAGTTAACTAATTTATTAATCTTACTTTTCTTTTTTTTTTATTGGTTATAGCAAGCTAAAAGAATTACCACTTGAAACAAATGGTTAGTTAGGATTTTGACTTAGTTTGTTAATTAATTAATAGTGCAGAGGAAAATTTGTTGGTTTATGAATTGAGGACTTCATTAATAAATGACAGATACTGGCAAGATGCTCTGGAGACTTCCAGTTTTATTTTTACAATTTTTTAAAATAAAAAGAAAATTTGAAAAAAAAAAAAAAAAAGAGCTCCTTTTAAATTGTAATTTAATTTATTCATTTTTCTATTCCCGCACATGAAGGGAAACCTTTGGGCCACTAACTATTATTTTCCAATAATTAAATTTGTCCCTTTATTTACTATTTCTTTTGTCCTACAAATTTTTTTAATGAAAAATCAACATGTTGCTGATTTTTTATGGGCACAAAGCGTCGAGATTCATAAGTCAATCTGATTTAAATTTGGCTTAACCTAGCATCCTTTGATTATTAAATAAATTAAATATGCACGTCTTTTAAATAATTTTTCTCTTATTTCTTAATTTTTTTTTCCCTGTGAAAAAATGGCAGTAAATTTGAAAACCTGAAAAGTGTGTATCCCTAGGGCATAAAAGACACAGGCAATGGCCGGAAGGGGAATGAAGGCGAAGTGTAGGGCACGACCTGGTCCAGCCATACAGAAAAGCTTTTCCAAAAAGGAGGGTTTATGCTAACATCAACCTAATTAATTACCTTTGACCTTTTGGATTTCTCAATACTAATTATATGAAAATTAGCTCAACTAGTTTCACAGCGAGAATTGTTATTAGCGATATAAATTTAAATATTATAGTGAACAGTTAATATTAAAGATATGAGAAAAATTTATATGTTATTAAGAGTCTGTCTACATTCAATCATTTCTACTTAATAAATAAATACATATTCAATTATCATATAAGTCAAAATCTAAACATGGATCATTAAATATCTTCTTAAACTTATATTAAAACAAAGACCGTTGTTAAAGAGTCAACAGCTAAATACTCTAAAAACCTCGTATAAAAAGGTGGCAGTTAATTTAAATATTTGAGTTTGTTTTCCGTTATTAGAAAATTTTATATAGATTTAATTTTGAATCTATAAAAGTAACTAAAATATGTGTGTGTGTAGGGTCATGCCTATAAGCATAGGGTTGTAGGAAAATAGAGTCGGGGTGGTGCAAGAGTAAGTTGGAGGTTGCTCTTGGAAGATTAGAGATCTCAAATAATTGATTTTGCAATGGTGTAGCAAATGGCGTTGCTTCCTTTGTATTATTTAGACTTGTCGAAGTCAACTTTAGTATGTCTTTCCAATTTTATATTTTATATTTAAAAAATATCATTTTTAAACTTCATAAACTAACAAAACTGCAGATGTAATACATTCATTGTTAACATGACGTAAAGATATGATCTAATATGTTATATAATAACAAATATATTTTCAAAAACTCGATAAACCTTGCTAGAATTATAGAGCTTTTTCGATACTGATTTGATTAAAAGATTGGTTTAAAAGTCATAGATGTGCCCTAACCGTTAAAAATATCTATATTCTCCAAGATTTTTCTTTCTTTTTTCTTTTCCCCTTCCTTATCCTCCCAAGTGAAGGGTGAAGAAAAAGGGCATGAGAGAGAGATGGGAATGGAGGGTACTTACTTGAATGAAGGAGGGTTAGAAGGCCACTCAGGCACATATTGCTCAAGAGGCCAACAATGGAGCCTAAGATAGTCTCTCCAATTGTGGACTTCCTCTTTCTTCACGTTGAAGCTCGTGGATAGCCTCACTGTCTTCGATGGATCATCACTGTACAATTTCAATTTCTCCTCTACTGGCATGTTAAAGAACTCATCTGCCACCTTCTTCATCTGTTCCACCAACTCCTTACACACACCATGATTCACCACCTGCAACATATAAACCAAACATATAGGACCCCACATAGTACCAATGACCCAATCAAGGGGCGCAATCTGCTCGAGATCAAGACAAATAAAAATACCAACAACACCAACCAGTGTGGATCCCACTATTGACTTTGCTAGGAGAATCAATACGTACCTGAAAAAACCCATAGTCCCGACAAGCTTCCCGGATTTGCTGAATAATAAGGGAGCGGTCATGACTACCCAAATCAATAACAGGCACGTTATCACAGTCGGTGACCTCGGCTAACCGGGGGCGATCTGATTCGGGCCGGACGTATTTTTCAGGGAGGTGTTTGTAAGGAATGCCGGTGGACAGCACCTTGGTGTCCATTACTTGGAAATGGTCTTATACTGGTGGGGTTATTTACAGGGGTGGGCAGAAAAATAAAAGAAAAAAGAGAGGGGGAGTGGTAGTAGTGGACCACCCTTCACTGAACCTTCGAGCAGAAAGCAATTGTGAGAGCAAAATGTTCACTAACAAATGCACATATTTATATGTATACATCGCCACCTTGACAGATTAGACCGCTAAAGCCTAGCTGGCCCCATCATTTCTATGTACTGTACACAAAAAAAAAAAGAGAGGGTGTGGGGAAGATAAAGGAAAAAACTACAGCCTATGGGTGTACTGCTGTTTCTTGTTTTTTTGGTTCACTTCATTGAACAAGTCTTTCATAAATTGAGTGATAAATACTCCGATCCCAGAGTAAGAAATAAGTTGGAAACAATTCTTTTCTATTTTTTTGTGGTTTTTGGGTTCTCGAGATGAATTGCTATGAGCAGGATGTTCATAACTTATATAGTCTGTGGCGAAGATGTCACACATAGAATTGATATCGATGCTTTTATACTGATTTCCATGAGCAGGATGTCCACAATTTATAGTCAGTGGTCATAGTGTCATACATAGAATTGATATAAATGTTAGTATACTTCACAATCTTAACTATGTCACATATTATGAAAATAAATAAATTATAAATAAATCGGTACATTTTGTTTTGGTGCAAATAATAATATCTCCTCGATAAATTTACTCTAAAATATATTATTTAACGAATTGTATATGTATCAATGAAACAATTATTCTTCTATGTCTCGAGAGATATTAATTAATTCGCTTATGGGAAGAAACCTTCTCAAACTTTTTTTTGGGGGGATAGAAATCCCTCTCAATTTACTGCCTTGAAGTGGTTTTTTCTGTATTTTTTTGAAAAAAAGCATACGTAAAGTGTTTTATTTGAATTTAATCTCAATTATAATGTAGTTGTTATATATTTATACTTAATTTATAGTCTTTTAATTCTGCTATATTATTTTGTACACAACACGAGTCTAAATTAATAAAATAAAAAATAAAATAACGTTAGACATTACAACATACTGTGGTGAAGCTACTTTTGACTGTAATATTTGAATATTTTAGGACAAAACTTATTTTGATAAATCATTCTAAATAAGTCAATAGAAATTAGATGCCTAACCAAACGAAAAGTATATCCTATATTATCAGCATTAATATTATATGAAATGGATTGGATATACCAATTCATTAATTCGGTACGTTATATTCCATCAAAAAGATTCTAAGGCTCTATGTGATTCTAAGAAAATAGGTTGGAAAGAAAATTTAAATGAAAAAAAAAGTGATGAGGAAAAAAAGTTAAGGGAAAATTTTTTTTTTTCTTGTGTTTGGTTCAAGGAAAAATAGAGGGAAAAAATTATAATCATTTTCTAACCTTTTACCCATCCACCACATTGTCATGAAGAGAAAAGAAAAAAATATTCAATAGCATTGATTAATTGATTAATTGAGAGGAGACAGAAAATTCTTAATGACATTACTTAATAGAATTCTCTCTCTTTTCTCCATTTCTCTCTTTTTGTGAAATTTTTCTTCCATTTTCCTCTCAATTTTGGAAGGAAAATATCATTGATCAAATTGACAAAATTTTCCATGAGTTTTTCCATCAAACTTTTTTTCTCCCCTTTTTTCTTCAATTCAAACAAGGGAAAGAAATTCATTTTTCACATTTTTTTCCATATAATTTTCTTATAATCAAATAGAGCCTAATAGTTGAATAAATATAAGATAAAATTTAAAATATCAGAGAATAATGTAATACACTACTAGACTCATATCACATTTATAATCAAGGTAAAAATCAATCAAATAAAATACTGACTTATTAAAAAAATTATTTAATCTAATTAGCTAGAAACCTATGGAAAATAAACTTTCATTCAATTGTTGTTTTTCATATTACTAATAAAAACCCCTTATACATGTAATATGCACATATGAGTATTAATTAGGACTTAAGGGTTTGTTCGAAATGACATTTATACAAGCATTTATGCTAGCTTTCAGCTCGTTTCAATTATAACAGTTGTAAGAGCTTATAAACATCTGTAACAATAACAACAACAACAACAACAATTATTATTATTATTATTATTATTATTATTATTATTATTATTATTATTATTATTGGTAGTGCTGATTAATTATACTTAAACCCTTTATGTCCTTATAATACTAAAATTAAAAAAAAACTCCTTTTATATGGAAGCAAGGGAACTTAGTAGTAGGAAAGAGCAAGAGGTGGACATTGATTTCCTTTTTTTTTTTTATATTAATCAGTGAATTGAAGAAGACAAGAAAATAATTAAAGAAATGCAAGGTTAAATAGGACAAAATTCTTCGATCAAAAGACGGAAAGTTCCAAAAAAAAAAAAAAAAAAAACTTAGTTCGGATCTTGAAAATGGCATGGTTCAATTTTTAAAAAAATGATATCGAGTACTTAAACTAATAAAAGAAATGTGATGAAAAGAATTAATAAAAAAAAATTGTATACATTTTAATCTCCCTACATCCTGCTAAGTTTCCTCCTACTTAACGGTGGTATTGTTTACTTCTAAACAATAATACTGAAATTTTTGTCAAAGAAATTTCATACTAAGAAACTCAAAAAAGAAAAAAAGAAATGAATTACACAAATGATAAACACAAAAAAAAAAAAAAAAAGTCTTACATTAAAGAGACAGTATATTTTACACCAACAAAATTTACAAATAAATTATATTTACACTAAAACATACTGAAAGTATATTAAGCATGTTGCAATTGGTCCATTTAGATTTTTATCATTAAAATTTTCACATATATTATCTTCTATCTAGCAACATTATATTAGTGTAAATTCGACATTTTATTAGTACATTTAAAATAAATTTTATTAGGTCATTGCGATTGATTCATTTTAATTTTAATTTTTTATCTTTAAAATTTCCTATTTTTATAATGATTCGTTCCATTTAATTGAATAATTTCAAATTAATATTAATTTAGCGTCTATTTGGTTAATAACTTTAATGTATTTAAAACTATTCAAAGAAGCACAAGTTCTTTGGTGAGGTTGAAAGAGGCTCTCACTGGCAATTTTGACAATGGCAAGCCCTAGTATTTTATTCATATTCACATTTTGTAACAATATTTTTTGTAGGTTAAATCTTCTCTTTTTATTTGTGAAAGTCGCTTACTATTTTTTTTTTTTAGTATATGATATTGTCTAGAGTTTGTTCGTTTTCTCTATGCAAACTAGCGGTTACTAATGGTTAAACCAATTAATGGTTATCGAGTAACAATGATTACAATTCGAGTTTATCAATAATTATCAATGTTACTAACAGTTACAATTAGAGGTTACCTGTGGTCAGAGATTACAAATGCTATCATAATTTTTAAAACAAACAAGCCCTTAAAAGATTCATTATCCATTTTTGTATTCATTAGTAAACATTAATTCTTACCCCTAATGCATTTCTGCAGGTAGAGAAATGAAATTTTTAAAAGGGTTAAAACAACAGAGGGCATGGTTGTTTCAAATATTGTGATATGTCTACAACTGCTAACTATGGTACAATTCGTGACCACCTACTACTAATCAAATCTCTGTTAACTATTTCTAATCGTAACTGTCGGTAATTATTAAATTATAACGGTTGATAATAGCTAATAATGATATTAACCTCTAATTATAACTACTAACAATTATTAACCATTAATCATAACTATCAATAATCACTAACGGTTAATTTTAATAGCAATGAATAAGTTCAAAAAGGTAAAAACATGCAAGCCATATAACTGAGTTTAACAATTGAAGACAGGGTAGATTTAGGATAAGCTAATGGGCCACGATTGGCTGACTTTGGATATGCGGGCCCGAAATGCTTAAACATCGAAATAAGTTTAATCTATGTATATAATACTTAATCCTGATCGAAATAACATAAAAATTATCGTTTATTATTATTTTATGTTTGTTTATGTTTGCTTTTAATTTTTTATGTTCATTTATATTCATTTTTTTCGTTTCTATTTCAAGTTATTATTATTATTATTATTATTATTATTATTATTATTATTATTATTATTATTATTATTATTAAACGGACCACTAAAATGATCATATGTGAAATGTTAAGATTGTGGATAATAGAAAGGTACACATAACTTAATAATATAAAATACAACCGTATAAGTTACTCGGGAACAATCCCAACTATACCACTAATCATGTGGGCTATTTCATCCCTAATGGCATTCATTATTTGTCTGTTATGAGGATTGTGTAATGGTTTTATTAATTGTCTTTTATACACGATATTAGACTTAGGGAAATTGATATTCCGTTTTTATGCATCTAGGTGAATTTGGTATCACGTCCGTGAGAGAGAAGCGTCGAACAGAGAGAGAGAGAGAAAGAAGGAGAGTGGAGTAGAGGGAAATAACATATGACAGTCGAGAGTAGTAAATGTATGAGAAAGAAAAGTAGAATTGGGATTTTTTTAGGTTTTTGTGGATAGTATTTTTTCAAAATTAATTTTAATTAAAAAAGATAAAAGGGCAAAGTATTATTAGGGATTTTTAATTTTTTGTATTTGTGTTTTTATAATATTTTAATTCTATATTTTGTTGTCTTTTTCTCAAACTAGGTAAATTATTTTTCTTATATTTAAGAAACATTATAATAAAAATTATTTTTACTATAAAAATAAAATATATTATTTTAAAATATTATGAATAATAATTTTTCAAATATTCATTATTCACGAAATATTCAATATTATCAAATAATATCTTTAACAATTCATTTATATTCATTTATGTTTGTTTTTGTATCGTTTATGTTCATTTATATTCATTTATATTTTTGTTTTTGTTTATGTGTGTTTTATATGTAAGTTTAAACAAGTAGACCAATAGTTCAAACACACTTGTCGTTGGGAGTGGATTCTAATCATGTCAAGGCTTGGGAATCATCAATCGCATGCATTACAACCAACACGGGACGTTTCGAGCAGCCCGACCCGTTCCCATTGCGGGAAAATTGTCCAGGCCATCCAGCAGCAGGCACGGCTTGCTCCTGTCCATGGACACGGGCAGTGCTAGCAACATAGGCAGCTCGTGTTGCCTGGCACATGCCATGCTGGGTGCTACCTGCTGGGCTTTGCTTGTTTCGGCAGTTTTTGATCGGTTGTTGTTCGGTTAATGCGATATTAAGGTGGTGTTTTGTGAGGTTCTGATATAGAATGGTGTTTTGCAGACCTCCATTGTTGTATTCCACACAAACACACAAAGCTCCCTTATAAACTAAATCATCTAGTGGATTGTTCGTGGTCTTTTTTCGATTTTTGGGTTTTCCATGTTAAAAACTTGTGTCTCAACTTTCTCTCTTTCTCTTTGCCTTAGTTTACTACTTCTTGTTATGACTCTTGATCCTAACAACCGGTATCGGAGCCAGGTTGGTAGTCACAACAAAATGGAGGGTGGAAAGGCCAAGGTCGAGAGGTTCGATAGAAAAGACTTTATATTTTGGAAAATGCAAATTGAAGATTTGCTGTACCAAAAGGAGCTTTACCAACCTCTTGGAGAGAAGCCGGCTGAGATGGCACAAAAGGATTGGGATGTGCTCGATTGCCAAGCGCTCGCGACAATCCGGTTGACGTTGGCAAAGAACGTTGCTTTCAACGGCATGGAGAAAAAGACCACAAAAGACTTTGTTGGAAGCGTTGTCCAACATGTATGAGAAACCATCGCCAATGAACAAGGTATACCTTATGCACGGTTTGTTTGATCTTAAGATGCATGATTCCACTAGTCTAGCCGACCATATAAATAACTTCAATATGTGCATTTTTAAGCTTGCTTCGCTTAATATCAATTTTGAGGATGAAGTGAAAGTTTTGATTTTATTGTCTTCTCTACCTGAATCTTGAGACACTATTTTTTCTGCTATGAGTGGTGCTAGAGGTTCAAATGCATTGAAATTTGATGAAATCCGTGATGTCATTTTAAGTGAAAGTATTCGCAAAAAGGACTCGGTGGAATCTAGGAATGCATTGAATGTTAGAGGTAAACGAAAACAAAAGGAATAAAACAAGTATAGGGGTCAATCAAAATCAAAGGTTATGGGTAAATCTCAAAACCTGAAGGAAATCGTGTGTTGGGGATGTAGTGAAAAGGGTCGCTACAAGAAGAATTGTCCTAAACTTAAAAATATGGGTAGGGGCAATAATCATGATGACCATAATTCTGTAAATTTCGCTGAGTATGTTGGTGATGCCCTTATTTTGAGTGTAGATAGTCCAATTGAGTCTTACATAGTAGACTCGGATGCCTCATTTCATTCTTCTTCATGTAGAGAACTTTTCCATAACTTTGAGAATGAACACTTTGGTAAGGTGTATCTTGCTTGATGGAACTTATTTGGAAATTTTGGGAAGAGGTGATGTAAAAATCACTCTCTCTAATGGGGGTTATTGGAAATTAGAGGACGTTCGATACATACCCGGATTGGCCAAAAATTTAATTTATGTGAGTCAATTAGATGAAACGGGCTATTTTACTCATTTTGGAAATGGGCGTTGGAAAATTGTCAAAGGGACATTGGTGATTGCAACAGGGGTTAAATCTGGAACCTTGTACTCTACTTTTGGGTGTACAAATTTGCTTGCTAATGTTGACAACAAGTTCTCTAGTTCAGTTTTGTGGCACAATAGACTTTGTCGTATGAGTGGAAAGGGAATGAAAATTATGGCTTCTAGGGGTGCTTTGATGTTGATTTAAGACTTTGTGAGAGTTGTGTTCTCGGGAAACAAAAAGAGTTAGTTTCTCCAAAGTTGGTAAGGAACCTAAGGCAAAAAAACTAGAGTTAGTTTACACCAATGTGTGGGGTCTTTCTCTTATTCAATCTATGGGTTGTGCATACTACCATGTCACCTTTATCGATGGTCACATTAGGAAAGTGTGGGTTTATTTTCTGAAAAATAATTACACTTTCTTGAGATGGAAAGCAGAAATTGAAAACCAAACAGGGTTGAAGATTAAGTGCTTGAGATCCGATAATGGCGGAGAATATGACAAGGATAAGTTCAAAGCTTATTGTGCTTAAGAGGGAATCTGGTTGACAAGAACGATTTCGGGAAAAGCAAGGCAAAATGGTGTTTTCGAGAGAATGAACCGTGCCCTCAATGAGAGAGTAAGGAGCATGCGTATTCATATGTGCAGATGCAGTCAACACAGCCGCCTATTTGATCAATAGGGGACCATGCAGGTTACGCACAGGTAGCCGTGCGAAAAACCCGAAGTTTCTACCTCTTTTGCACGGGCCATGCAGCATCCGCACGGTAGGTCGTTCACGACTTCAACTTTCATAACTTTTAGCACGACCGTGCAGGATGTGCACGGGTGGCCGTGCGGCCTTCCTTGACTCGTGAGCCCTTCGCTCGATGGTCCGCACGGCTGTGCAGTGTTCGGTCCAAATATTACGTCATTTATACCCTTATTTGCTTAGTTTTTGACTTGTAAAATAATTTAATTTTAGGATTTTTACTTATTTTCCTAACTTTTGTAGGTAATAAATCAAATTGAGACAATAGCAAAAAGTTTGAGCCAAAAAGGAAGCAAAACGAGCAAGATAATGGTGTGCATAGGGGCAGTGCGAAGTCGCACAACCGTGCGAACTAACCGAAACTTTCGAAACCCGCACAGTACCCGTGCGGAACCCGCACTGGCCGTGCAATTTCCCGGTTCGATTTTTCTCGGTTTTTACGGGTTATAAAAGGACCATTTTGGCTCTAATTCAGGGGGCTCGATTTTTAAGGATTTTAGGGACCTTTAGGGTTCTTACTTAGCCAAAATAAAACCCCATTAGGGGGAGATTAGTGTAGAGATTTCTACAAGATTTTGGGATTCAAGCCTTCAATTTCAATTCAAGCATAAGTTTTCTCTTTCTCTCTTCTTCTTTACTTCTAGTTTAATACTTTGGTTGTTTAATTTAGTTTCAAGATTCAATTTTTATTAGTGTAGATGTTAATTATATTTAGATTTATTACTTGTTTTCATGCTTGAGTTTAATTATCTAATTTATGTTCTTGTTCAAGTCGGTTTGTGTTAGTTTGTTCTTTAGTGTAGTTTTTATTTTTGTTTCATGTTTTTATGTCAATTAGCTATTAAAGTTGATTGCTTTGGTTGTGATTAGCCTTCCTAATGGCTAATTAATTTTGTTTAGGCCTTAATCCAATTTATGCTTGTTATTTGGGATTGTTTCTCATACCCACCACATGTTCGATGAAATGCCCGAAAGGGATTTTCATCTTGATTTTTGGGTTATTGGTCTATCACTGAAAGGTGGAGCCAATTTATTAGCGTGGGTAAAGAGGATAGTCGGGATTTTGGCATGAAAATAACCTGAATCCTAGCTAGGTCTATAGGTTGCTACTCTTGTAATCTAATTGGGCTAACCCCACGAAAGTAGATGGTTAGAACAATTAGATTAGTCGATGACCCTCAAAAGTGTGGCTTGAGTGGCCTTTGATGGTGCAACCGACCACTCCTAAATACTTGCATAGACTTGGTTAGGTTTAAACTTGTCTTGATTAGTTAGTTTATTAAGTGGTAAAATCACAACCCGAGCATATTTTTATTTGCTTTATAGGTTAGTTTAATCACCATACATATCTCATCCGTGTTGATTCGCCTAGACAGAAAGTTTAAGATAGCTTTGATATTTGAAACACAACTCTCTGTTGACACGACTCGTGCTTGCCGGCTAGCTATAACTACGCCGTGCACTTGCGGTAATAAATTTAAGGCTTAATTCTTC
The DNA here is from genome assembly GCA_021018815.1 of Talinum fruticosum. Lineage (NCBI taxonomy): Eukaryota > Viridiplantae > Streptophyta > Magnoliopsida > Caryophyllales > Talinaceae > Talinum > Talinum fruticosum. Next base: position 162,457 of record JAITYX010000083.1, read on the forward strand.
CCAACATGCTGCTTCGCATAGCTACCTATGAAACCTTACTTGATGAGTTCTAGGCTCCTTTCCTGCCTCTTCTTAGGCCCGAACCTTCCTCTTCATCGCTTTTTATCAAATTTGCCTCGGATCTCTCTAATTTAAGCCCAAAAACTAAACAAATATAATGCCCTAAAAATCACCACGGAATTGGGTTAAATAATGCCCTAAAAATCGATAAATACGAGGTTTAACAACGACGAGTGGCAACGTGGGTGGCCTTCTCTACAGCAGTTAGGGTTCGTAATGGAAGTGAAATGACGGAGAATTGGGAAAAATTTTAATAGTGGGTTTTTTTTTCTAGTAATCATATTGTGATTTCGGAGATAGAGAATTGATCCTCCTAAGGGGTTCATATTCCCTTATTTTGAGGGAAATTTGAAATCTTTACATTTTAAGTTCAACCCCCAAAATTAGCGGCGGAATCAAGGGGATCGTGGTTCCTCATGATTTTGAATTTTTTTAATATAAAATCTATCCTATAAAAATAAAACAAGAAAAAAATAATTTTTTAGAATATAAAATCTTGCCTTGGATGTTTAAATTCTCTTCTAAATCTCCTTGTCGCAAATTTGATTTGCTATTTATTGATGCTTGAAATGTAATCAATCCAAAAATATATAATTTTTATGGTTTTAAAGTTTTTTCATAAAAGTAATGGTATAAATAGGGTACTCTCGAACCGGACCCGAGGTTCGGGTTCACGTTCCTAAAATTCAGGAACGGTCAAATAGGGTCGAGTTCGATTATCGGTTCGGAACAGTGTATCCGAACCGCTCACCCCTAATCTCTCTATATTTTATTGATTTCTAAGCACCTTTAAAAATTATTTTTTCTTTTTTAGCTCTTTGAAATACTTGTTTTATTATTTTGTAAAATTTGCTACAGGATACAAATTCTTAAAAATTTGACAAAATTAATGAAGTATAAAACCCTTTTGTTTGTTCTTGCAACAAAACAAAAATAAAATGTGGTAAATAATAAGTATAACAAATTCGCAGCTGACAAAATAAAACGGCCATATGACGGCACCGCCAGGAGTGGAAGGGCGAAACACCGGCCCACTACATTCACTGACTGCTGTGGCGGAAATTAAAGGGTCGGTCCAGCCCGGAGTAAATTGGCCGTCGAAAAGTCTTTTTCTTATCTTCTTGTCAGTAATAAGTAGAACAAAATATGAATGGCCCATTTTATCTTATTACTACTTTTAAATGGTTGTAATGATGTGATCATGGACATGTGAACGCGTAAGAATTGCTGCTAATTTATGGACATAAGAAACATATAATAGAGACCATATTTGAAAGAGAAAGATAATATATATATATTATTATCCCATCAATGTGTTAAGTATTCTACATATTTCGATTTAGCCGAAATTTATACAACAATATAAAGTTGTCAAACTCAACCCCAATCATTGGTTCGTTCATACACCAATAACACCTCTTTTTGGATATGTAACTTTTTTCTTTCCCCCGCTTTTGATACTGTTAGCTTGGATTATTAAAGTATATAGACCCTCTTTGACAATTAGTTGGTAGTTGTTGGTCGTTGATCGATTGGATTAGATGTTCACTATTGGCTAATTGAATTAGCTTATTTACATTTAACTGTTTTAGAAAAATGTTTGGTAAAATTAGATGTTTCTAAAAAATGTGAGACAAAAAGTTAAGTTACAAAAAGTAAATCTTAAAAAATTATTGTAAAAAGTCAACTTGCCAAATGGCTTAAATAGTTTTTTGATCAAGTCAAAAATTATTTTTTGTCAAAAAGTCATTGAAAAAGTCATTTGCCAAACATGATCATAATATTTATGTCTTTTAACACCCTTAGCTAGGATTATTATTATTATTATTATTATTATTATTATTATTATTATTATTATTATTATTATAACTCACTAGTTAGTCACTATCCATCCATCCCCAACTTTTATTTATTTAATTAATTAATGTGTTTAATTGGACCAACCTAAGGCAAAAGGTTATTTATGTGATGCTAGGGATTCTTTGTACTTTATTGACTTCAGTTGCATCGATCAAAAACAGTCCATGATCCAAATCCTCAAACAAGACTCGTGATTTCATTATCGAGCCAACAATAAATTACAGAATTAAAGGAGATAAGGGAAGATACTTTTTTGGTGTCTACGGTTAACCCCCACTTTAACCGAGTCCGAAAGACTAAGGGTCAAAGTAGACACTAAAAAATACTTACCTCGATTATGTATGATGAATTTTAATATTGGTTGTTTGTGCAATATCTGAAATTTGTTGCTGTTGAACCTGAACTTCAAGATGGATCTAAACTTGATCGTGATGCATGCGTTTTGAAGTCCGATAAGATAATCCTAAGCTTGATTTAGGCAAAGTGAAGGTCAACCAAAGAGCAATTAGCCGAGTTAGAGACTCGAGCTCGACTCTGCTCATTTGCAGCCCTATCCACTATCCTATGGATATAGATAAGAGTTGAGAGGTGACGGTGAGGCGGTGGTCCTCCGACTGTGAAAGTTGGAAGTGGTGAGTGGAGTGCTTGCAAGGCAAAGACAAGTCCACTCCTATTAATCTTGCGTAAATGAGGCGCTGAGGAGTCACGACTTCACTTCCAAGTCATGTACGTCTACTATTTTGTATGCTCTTCCTTATTTATTATTTATTTATTTATCAACTACTTAATTGCCTATATCCTGAATACTTGAGTGACCTGGATTTACATTCGCACATTAAAATATATTCGATCCTTCGAATAGAAAGTCAAGTGATAAAAGACAAATTAAGATGTCCATTAATTGCCAATTTTACTTTTTGATGTACAAATGAAATAATTTTTAAAATTTTTTGAAGCATATAAAGTAGTTGTATCTTTAGAAGGCTCTAGTAAAATGCTAGCTAGTATTGTCTCTTTCAAAGCCAAAGTGCTAGCTACTTTTTATCTCTTACATAAAATTCTACCATTTTGTGATATGTTGAGTGTTCCCTCCATTTGAAGCTAGAGAACTAAATAGTAATCAAGATATAATAAGATTTTTAAGTTAGAGGATTTACAATTTTTCACTTCAAGAATATATATTGTACTTTTACGTTAGTGTTGTGATGTATGTATACTACTTTGCATCGTATTTTTAATCAAGATTGTGGAATACCTCGTTTATTAAAAAATTATAACATGTTAAATTTCTTGTGCCATTTTCTTATTTCCTATTATATCTAATGTCCACTCATCTTCTTCAAACAAAATAGATATCGTAAGTGTTGGGTGTGGCTCGAAACACAGACTTTCGGGACATGGGTTGCCTATATTTATGGACATGAAAAGTGTATAGTGTCTATCTCTCCTCTCGCATTGGCAAGTCTTTAGGGGAACCGCATTACTTGAAACAGATCATTTCATAAACAATCGGGGCCTTCGGCCGCCCGTGTTCGTCGACACGGCCGTGTTGGATGTAATTGTTGCTATTTCGTGATTTGTGGTTTTGGGAAGTTATTGTTTCGGATGTATTAGGTTATATTAAACCTAACTAGTGAGAGACGTAAGTCAATAAAATGTTCTTCTACCTATACCACTATACACTAGCCTAGGTTATTGAGAGAATTTTAATGAGAGAACTTGTATTTCTCAGTTGTTGATCTCGATTTCTCTTTATATTAAAATTTGTTGGTGCTTTCTCCCTATAGTGAATTTGTTCGTGCTCGGTCGCAACCTGTCATTTTCTCCATCATTGGATTTCCACATAAATTCGGATGTTATTTGTTGCTTTAATTTTCAAATTATTGTTGTTAGCATCCTTGTTGCTTCAGCTATTATCACTCTATTTCGAACACTAAACCCCTATTTGGCAATCAGTCGTTAGTCTGTTTATATTAACTATTAGCTATTAGTTGTTTGACTTAGGTGTTTGCATTAGTTGTTTGAAGAAAAAGTATTTCGTAAAATTAGTTGTTTTTAACAAAGTCTGTTTGGTGAAATTCCATGTATGCCCATAGCTTAATTTCATTAATTGTTTTATACATTATAATTATTTTTACTCCATATTCATATTTCTTCTCAACATTAATTAAGGATTATGTGATATGTAAATTTACATTTATACCTTCTACACACTTTTAATTATGTATATATTTTAAAGTTTATTTTTAATAATATATTTGACATTTATGTGACAAAATTATTTATTTATTATGATAGATTAAATTATTTGTTAAAATATAAAAAAATACGAAAATAAAAAAATTAACTTAAATATTCATAATCATCCTCTACTATTGTTCCAAAAGTGAAAAAATATGAATTAAAAAAGTTCTTATAGATAAGCATAATTTCAATAGCAATTAGCATAATTTCACCAAAATGTAAAGCTTAATATAGTAACTTCAAGTATTAATTGCAATAAACTCCTCCAAAAACTATTTCAAAGAGTTTTTTTGGTCAAAAAGCTCTTCCGAAAAGTTCTTTTATTAAACAGATCTAATTAACTTTTTGACCAAATGAAACAGCTTAAAAAGAATTTTTTAAAGGCAAAAAATTGTTTGCCAAACACCTCATAAGACTTCTAATGTTGTATGTACAAATCCATGTAGATATAGTTTCATTAAATATATATATATATATATATATATTAACTAGAATAAAGAAAAATCTGAAATATTTTTCTTTAATAACATTAATCATGTAAACTCTTACAAACAGACCGCTCAATGTTTACACGACAACCTGATAGATTGCGATGCTCCTTTGTCCCATGAGTATAAATCTGACGTATTTGTAATTAACGATTATCATGAGTTCACGACAGAGACATTAATTTTACTGACAAGCGTTACCATATATTAATATATATCAAATCATTCACAGTTAAAAAGCATGTGCGATATAACTGGAGTTCCGCCACAATGATTAATTCCTATGGAAAAAATGTCATCGCCGCACCATTTCGCTATCAGAAAATTAAGTTGTTGGAGGTTATCCATCTCCTGGACGACATTGTAATATGCAGATGCACCGTACCTGGGGTTAGGAAAAATTAAATGAAACACGTAAACAGATACATATAACTGAGAATTGTATCCACGCAGATATGTTCCTCAAGTACTGAAGCTGCTGGCACTGTCATTTCTTTTTATTTCAGCACTGTATAAATCCCAAACCATACTCTAATGTCGCTTGCAGATCGTACGTTACAGACCAATCCATATGTTCACATGTTACTTCCTCATTGCTTTAGAATGTTCTATTAACGGACATGGCCTTGCTATCGACCACACATATGGCAAATGATGCAGTCAACTTTTTAATGGAGATTTGCCCCTTGGTGACCACCACATATGTTCATTCATATATACTGGAAAACTGCTAATTATTGCTCCGTGACATCCCTTGCTGCTTACTGTCAGCTGTAGCTAATGAATACCTTAATATATACTGGAAAACTGCTAATTCCATTTGCCTGTGATTGAGAGAGAAATTTTGCTATCAACGATCCAAAACAACATGCCCTCACTAAAATATGTTTTTAAATATAGGTAAGCGACTAAAAGTCTATTCTTTTAGATGATTAAAATAATATGATTTCTGATTAATTGTGGGTGAGTGAGATTAAGTGTGATTGAATGTGAGTATTTTTTACAGAAAAATGTTGTTGAGTGTGATTAATAGTTAATTTTTTGTAATTCACGGTGTGAGTAATGTGAATGAGTGTGGATTTTTATGTGTTTAAATATAAATAAGTGTTTCTAGAGTTATCATTTGTCATCTAAAAAACAGGTCCTACGCACCCAATGAAAAAAATTATAAAAATGAAAAACGGAACATGTTAGCTGGGACAAGTTGTAGAATTATTGATTGCAGTCGCAGGCAAGAATGGAAAACCAGAAACGTACGACGTCATGCTACGAAATTTGCCATGCGTCATATATATATTCTGGCGTGAGGCTTACTTCCCAGAACAAGCTATCACTTGAATTTTCTTCCCTCATCAATCTCATTCGATTGCCTTGGCAGTACAGTTTACGGTTTTAAAAGTCTCCCTCTTCTGAGTTCTATTCCTGGTCTTCTCATAGGACAAAGGAAAATAAATAAATAAATAAATATTTCACTAAAGCTTGTTTTATTGATCCCATAAGGGTGTCATTTGTATCGTCGATATATCCAATAGATACTATAATTTTACAACTAAAAATTAATTATAATAGTTTAAAATTTGATGATTTTTAAAGCATTTAACATATTAATTAAGATTGAGATAAGACATTCAATAATTTTGTTGCAGAAAGACACATATCATCACCAAAATAAAAAAAAATAACTAAAGTTATAATAATTATTGGAGAACCATATTAATTATAAGTTTAAGTTAATGATTAAAAGTCGAAAAATAATTTTATACTCTACACATCCCCTCATATTATAAATGCTTATGAAATTCAAACCTAAAATCTTTCATGTAAAATATTTATAGGAATATTTGTATACTCTAATAATGATATAATAATAAAGATTAGGATTCTTATACTCTAATCATGAGTGGTAAGATAATGGAAATGCAAATATTAATTAATAACGTGAGTTGCTTAAGATAATTACCAAGTCACCAACTCATGATCAACATGTTGTTCACACCAACTCAATGATTTAATAAAAATCACCTACGTACAAGAACAGTCATTTTGATTCAATAATATAAAATAAAATAAAATGAGGCATTAATGTGTTTGATGACTCACTTTGAACCAAAAACTAAAAGCTCGTCAACATTCCAATCAATGAGCCACTTTGAACTAAAAAGCTGAAAGCTCATCAGCATTCCAATTAGTGATCGAAATATATATATATAGGGCTGGCCAATGGGCAGGGTACCCATTGGGCCAGCAGGGTTGGGCCAAAAGAAAATGGTAAAAGCCCAAGTTTAGTAATAAAAGGTCGGGCTGATTTAGGGTCATGTGAAGATGGGCCATTAAAGGGTCGACCAGCGGGTTATTAAAGGGTCAAAGTAAAAGGGTCATCTCATAATATTTACGAATTCCATTATTAATTCTAATTTTATTATTATCCTAATTTGTTAAGGTGGGAAAAAAGGGGTATCTTTTCAATCTACTTTCTCTTTCCATTCTTTTTTTAAAAAAATAATTTTATTACTTTTGATAACTTATTTATTTGTAGATAAATTAAAAATCAATTTACATGTATTTTTAATTTGTATAGTAAATGTTATGAGAAATTAAAGCTCTGTATTCATTCATTGATTGGGTTTGCTCAAAATCTCAACACTGCCAACCTGGGATTCTTTTTTATGATGTTCCAAAATATTTTACTTCAAAAAAAAATAATGAAATTTGATTAAGGATGATTTTTTTCTTTTTAAGATTAATTATTCTACATTTTTTTATCCATTGCTAGCAATGAAAACAGAGAACAGAACCTTCTGTTTTTGTATTTTTGGTTAACCAAGTGGGAATTTTTTTACAGTGAAAAATAGAAAAAATAAAGGGGTTCTTTTTCTCTCAAAGAAATGACGCTAATTAGGGTTGGGATAACGGGCTGGACAGGGCCGGGTTGGGTTGCCCACTTACTTAACGGTTTGGGCAATACTTTTTAATAAATGGGTCGGGTCGGGTCATGGGTCAAATGACCCTGACCACCCAAGACCCACCCAATATATGCTTGCAGAGAATATGTGACGCTCGAATTAAAGGAAAGTCTAAACAAAAAGTTCGATTTATATATGCGACTTATTTATTAAATAACTCGAATTGAAGATTGATCATAAATCTTATGTAGTGCTAGTTTGTCCAAAACTTGGTGTGAAAAGTATCTATCTTACATGTGTGTTTTAATGGGTTTTATTGAGCTAATATGTTACTTAGAATGTTGAAATGAACCTTTTATAGACATCTCACAAGGACAAGATAGATATAAGATAAGAAAATAGAGTTTGGGAGCCACTGCCACTCACCACGGGTGTCCCCACAGGCTGTGAGGTCGGCTGTGGTGGCCAGCAGCAATTTATTTAATCCAAAATACCCATCGCGGGTGCTCCCACAGGCCGCGGGATAGGCCGTGATGGCCACCAAAAGTCCTCACTGACCATGAGAAGGCCCTTGATGACCTCTAGAGCCAACCATTGACCTCCATGGGCTGTGGGAAGGTCTGTGGAGCCTCCAAAGCAATTTTGGACCTGCACAACCTGTGGGCTTTGTCCAGTGATGCTTAGTAAATCTTGTATGTTGTGTCGAGAACGAGTCTAAGACATTAAAGTTTGGCTTTGGGTCCCGTGAAGGAGTTTTTTATTGAGAAACAAGAGTTTAATATCATGTAGAGTTGCAAACTACGACATATGCTTTTTCAGGCGATTACCAATATATATTAGCTATGTCTTTAATGGAATTTGCCATGGGTTGAAAAATAGGAACTTTGTTGCGCTTACAAGTTGTTTCAAGTACGGATGTTCTGCTATTGTTTTATGCTACCAAACCAAGATCTTAATGTCAATTCATGTTTAGCTCGACCCATGGGCCAGTCATGGGCGGGTCAGGGTCAGCTGGCCCATGACCCGGTCCAGCCCATTTATTTTTCCCTGGCCCGACCCGACCCGTTATAGTAATGGGCCGGCCCTAACCCGCCTTGGCCCGCCCCATTGCCCAGCCCTATATATATATATATATTTCCACAAGCTAACTTTAATTAAAAAAAAATGATGGTTATTTTCATAGGTAATAAAATATTGATGCAGGAGATCAAACTCGACAAAATTCGACAAATAACATACTATATGATACGCCCTTTTAGCCTAACTTTATATTTTCAGCCTAATAAGACAAAGAAAAAAAGTTTATTTTCCTTTCTCTATCATATATATAGCACAACCACAACACCAGCATTCCTTTATAATGTACCGGCAACAAGAGTCAAATATTACACAATCCAGAAGATATTAAGCTTTTTATTCAACATTTTCATCATATTTTTAAAAGATAAAATTTAGCAGCAAACTTGGAATGGCTAAATTTATGAATATCTTATAATCTCCTTCTATTTTCTCGTCATCGATTTGGAGGAATATTTTTACTTATTTTCATCGTTGATAATATTGTTATAGTTGTTGAAATGCGGGATATTTAGTACTCTGTGTACTTAACTAACAAAATAATATGTATACTTAAGGAAAATATTTTCGGAGTTTTCAGGAGACAAAGAGAATAGAAAGAGATGCGACAACTTTCCTCGAAGCTTTCACTTAAAAAATGAATGTCTATGTGCTCTTTAAAATTCAATTAGAACAAGTAATATTATCATCCATCCCATATCTAAAAACCAAAAGGTAATACTTTGTAATTTTGCTAAGAATTAAGCACTATTTAGCACTATCATTCAAGTCCTAAGATGTTTACAACTCGGAAAGGAATGAGTAATCTCCGAATAAAAATATGTTCCGGACTTTCGACGTTATGGTTGTATCTTGACACAATTTCTCGTCTTAAAAAAATATAAAAGTTGACGTCAAAATAAGTTAACATGTAACAACGATGGGTATCATCTAACATAGTTGATGTAGTGTTAAAAACGTTACTACATAAAAGCCTATATTTAAATTCCTCTAATATTGAAAAGAATAAAAATTTCATTTACATTAACCTTGGTGTATTAATATTATTATACCAAAAAAAAAAAACCGAACCTACACCTTATTGGACTAGTCTCCGCGAAGAAGTCATTAAGCTGCTTGATACGCTGAAGGCCCAATATGGGTAATTGTCAATTGGGCCAGCCCTAAAAACTCTTCGGTTGACCTTGACTAGTAGGTGGCAGTTACTTTCTTCCTCTAACTGCCTTCTCTGACCGTTGATCGGTAAGTAGAGTAGAGTCGAGAGTCTACACTCTAAACTCCCTCCCACCTTCACCCTCTCGATTAGAAACCCTTCAAAGAAATTATCAATTCGCTCAAGAACTCCAATTTCCATCTCAATTTCGGAAAAGAAATGGAGAATTCTACGACCCAAGAATCTCATCTCAAATCAGACAATCTCGTAACCTATGAATCCCCTTACCCTCTCTACGCCATGTCCTTCTCTCCTTCCTCCGCCGGACCTCGCCGGAGCGCCGGCGCCGACCAGTTGATCGCCGTCGGGAGTTTCGTCGAGGATTACCACAACCGCGTCGATATTCTCTCCTTCGACGACGAAACCCTAACCCTAACCCCAAATCCTAACCTCTCCTTTGCGCATCCTTACCCTCCCACGAAGCTCATGTTCCAGCCTTCGTCGACACTTTCTCTCTCCTCGTCTTCCTCTTCCTCTCTCCTTCTCGCCTCCTCCGCCGACTTCCTCCGCCTCTACACCCTCCAGAACGACGCCGTGGTGGAGCCGGTCTCCGTCCTCAACAACTCCAAATCGAGCGAATTCTGCGCTCCATTGACTTCCTTCGATTGGAATGACGTTGTTCCTCATCGAATTGGGACTTCCAGCATTGACACGACGTGTACGATTTGGGATATTGAGAAGGGAGTGGTCGAAACTCAGTTGATCGCCCACGATAAGGAGGTTTACGACATTGCGTGGGGCGAAGCTGGGGTTTTCGCCTCCGTTTCGGCCGATGGGAGTGTCAGGATCTTCGATTTGAGGGATAAGGAACACTCAACGATCGTTTACGAGTCGCCCGAGCCGGATACCCCATTGCTGAGGTTGGCTTGGAACAAGAGGGATTTGATGTACATGGCCACCATTTTGATGGATAGTAACAAGGTGGTGATCCTGGATATACGATCACCGACAATGCCGGTGGCCGAGCTAGAGAGGCACCAGGCTAGTGTCAATGCGGTTGCCTGGGCGCCCCAGAGTGGCAGACATATTTGTTCTGCTGGCGATGATGCTCAGGCACTTATCTGGGAGCTCCCTCGGCTGCTGGGCCAAATGGGATTGATCCAATGTCTGTGTATTCTGCTGGTTCGGAGATTAACCAGCTTCAGTGGTCTGCTGCTCAGCCGGATTGGATCGCTGTTGCGTTTTCAACCAAGTTACAACTCTTGAAGGTTTGAGGTATTGGGGCAATTTTCATCTTCTCTTATCCTATTATGTTTTGTTGTTCAAAATGCTTGTCTCTTCATCGTGGTGAACTTGTGTGTCTGTGTTAGGATCTCGTATTTGGAAATGGATTCTGTTTGATTGCTAGATTAATGACTAAAATGTTTCAGCTTGAATGAATTGTTGAAAAATATTATGAGGGAGGTTATTCTTGCAGAAATTTGGGAAATGCATTGTCAAACATGTCCGTCATATCTGGTTGAATGACAACATAGAGTAGTTGGTTGAATTCCGGAAGGGTTGAATGAAGATAATATCTATAGTTCTTCAATCAACAAGTAGAAATGCTGAGGTGGGGGAAGGAATGATAAAAAGTCGCATATTTCGTATGGAAGTGCTTGTTTATTGACGAGGAAGAGGACCTTGAGCATAATGGTTTCTAAAGGTTCTTGGTGACTCTTGTTCATAAATCCTTTGAATTAGAAAAGCGCTGCTGAGAGTACAAGGGGTTGACGGACAGCTGCTTTTATGTGATTTTCTAATAAATAAAAATGATTTTAGAAAGCATGCTTGAGGAATGCCTAGGCATGAAGTGTTCTGTGGTGCCAGCCTTACTGCCTTATTGATTCCTCAGTGTGGAGCAAGCCATGAAAAGCATGTTGCTGGGCCCTCTGGTTTGACCCTTTTGCGCGCGCGTGTGTGTGTTTGGGGGAGGGTGTTCCATGCTTTACCTCAATGTCCTATGTTCTGTATCTTTTCCTTCTTCGCTCTTCTCGTAGTGCACACTACCCTCCAATTTTTCCCATGTCCTTACTTGCCCATTCTTTCTCCAACTCCCTCACTCCCTCCCTATTTTGGCATTCGTTCCTAGTCTCTTTCTTCCTCCTTTAATTATAAATATTTGCACTTTTAAATTGCTAGGAGTAGAAATCTGAACCATTGATCTTTATTATTTAAGGCTGCTTGGATCTCTCTATGTGTTTGGTTCAGATGAGATTATTGGTTTTTGAAGTTAGTCCGCTAGAGCTTTAGTATTAGTTTCAAAATGCCTCAACATTTGGTGTAACTGGTTGTTTTCAAATATTGCTTGTTGAGGGCCTAGTAAACGGTATGATTGTCAGGCCTCCTCTCTCTTCTTGTTGTCCAATGTGACATCTAATCGCACCAATGTTTTCTTTTATCTTCTCTGCAGATTCATCATGGTTCTTCATGTGGCTTGAATCCTTGGAGTTGCTTTGACTGTAGCTGTTGATGATCTACATTTGCTTTGAGGAATGCTGAGGTATCTTTCATATGAGTCTGTCTCTAACTACACATATAGTTATATGGAGGAAAGCAGATTTGCTCTTCTTTAAGAATCTTGTGGATAACCTGAAGACTGTTTCTGATGCTTCAACTGCCACTGTGCTTAGATTAGGATGCAGTATAATATATCTGCTATTTTCTTCCTTAGGAAGCTGTAATTTGTTATTAAATGAATGTGTATAAATCTTTCACTCTCATTTTGTATGACAACTTGAAAGCTTGTGGCTTTCCATGTTATTTCGAATTATATATTACTTCAAATGAAGTAAAAATTCTGTGTTTTTGTTCACTGAATCCTCTTCCATCTACATATATTATGCACAACTTTTGAAAAGTAAAGTTCAAGAAACACTAATATTCGGTCGATGCTCATGCAATGCTCTACATCTGTGAAGGCCAAATTACCAATCTTTCTGTGCATTATAGCTCGCAAACCTCGGAATTTTCATTGTGCCTATAGGTTGAATCTCAAAGGCTTGTATGCATAACTCCGTTGGATTGGGATGCAATTATTATAAAATTTAACATGGTATTAGAGCAAACAAGGAGTTCGATCTTGGTTGGCCACCGTCCCCATTTGGTAAAAATTATGTGCACATGTCGGGGCCTTATTAGTAGGTTGCACGTGAGGGGGCATGTCGGAATGTCTAAAGCGGGATTGTTTCATATTGACAAATTAAGAGGCTTTAGCATGTATATAAACTTGTGAGTTACTTTGGGAATTGCCGATTGATTTTGGGATGGAACCTTATTTGACTTATATGCATAACTTGATTGGATTAAGGCTAACTTATATAGCATATATAAGGTTGAAATAAGTATAAATACATAAAATTTTTGGTCTTGAGTCCCTATCTTAAACATACATGAGAATGAACTAAGTATAAATATCTTTTGAACCATATGTTCATTCTCTGCAACAGCTGGTTGTCTTGCACAGTATGGTAGCAAATATCTTGAGTCCCGATCTTAAACATATATAAAATTTTGGGTCTTGAGTCCCAATCTTAAACATATATAAGAATGAACTTAGTATGAATGTGCTTAAGTGCTTCATTGTCCTATTTTTGAAGCTCAGATATCCTGAACCTATGTTCTAAAGTGAGTGAGTATGGTAGGACAAGGAAGAGGAGGCTCATGATTGGGGTGGGTAATTTTGCATTACGTAAAAATGTAATCCTCTAGATGGCTTAATCGTGCATTTGATCTCTTCTACACCTTCCAATTAGAAAGGATGGCAAGATTAGTGGTCTATTATCCTGTTAAATCAAGCCCTGACAAGATGAATGAGGAAAGGGGAAATGAGAGTTTTCTGTGCAACCCTATAGAAGTTGAAAAGAGACCAGATTCAAAAGAAGTTTTAAGAATAGATACATCTAGTTCTTCCCAGTTATGTTTCGACTTTTCCAGCAATTAGCTTGGTCACTATTTAACTATCAGACATCACCTATTAGTTGTCTGTTATGTTATGTCAGATATCACCTATGGAAATCAGCATTAAGACGATCCCCATCATATGCTGCTAAACTGTATTTCCATTAAGGCATGCACGGTCAATTCATCTGTAAGTACCCTTCTGGCTGTTATGTTTTGTCAGAAATTTGTTGAAAGTAATATAATGATCACAGAATCTCTAGAAATCTACAGAAAACCTATTGAATCCAGAGAAGCTTGTATAAATTGAGAAATCTGTAGGTATCTGTAGAAAATTTGTAGAAAATTTGTAGAAATGTGACTATATGTAGAAATCTGAAATTTGGGGTGATTGAACAAGCCCTAGACGACCAATTAGTCCTCCTGTCTTCCCAAAATAGTGAATTTTGGATGTCCTATTCCTAATATGTCATTTCCTTGCTTTTTAATACTACCTTAAAAGCTTCATATTATTCCCATAAGAAATATAAGTTTCTAGATCGACTTTGCTATTTTCACTAGATTTATGGAAATCCACCCCCTCAGTACACGAAATTCACCTATTTCAGTAGTGTTCACATAACAATGGCTTCACACCTGTTTCCATTACATCCTCATCAATAATGACTTTGACTAACAAAAATACATACAACCTTTGAGTTGTTAGTGTTTTGTTTTACCTGGAAAGTACAACAACCGAATGTGAATACTAAAGTAGGTATGATGTGATACAAATATAGGTCGTCTTATCTTTGCTAGCAAATATCTTAAAGGGAAAAAATCTTTACCTGGAAAACTTTGTCTTTAGTTTCGTAATACCTATGTCTTCTTGTGTAATTGCATCACTTTCACATAGCTTTTGCTAGGTATGAATCCAAATTCTCTGTTCAATCAATTGGGGATTCTAAATTAGTGGAAGGGGAATCTGAGTCTAACTCTTTACTTTGGTGCCATAGAATAATATTCTTTTCATAGTTGGAATATGTTCTGGATTGAGAATATCACAATAGAGTTCGTTATAGTTGAGATATTTTGCACAGTTTGTGCGCATCCCTTATGGTTATGTCTAGAATGCTCTGGGAGCAGTTTTGAGTTGTTTGGGTCTCCCTTGCGGCGAGACAAGTAGTATCGGCTTAGGAGCTCTTTTTTTGTGTGTTGGGGGCCTTTGGGGGGGTGTCTCAAACATAAAGTTCTCTGAGCTAGAGTATTTGGAGAGAGAAACCGGTGAATATTTGAGGGTGTCAGACCTCCTGTTTTGTAGGATGCTAGTTGTGTATGATCATTATATATTAATTATTACTAATATATTACTTTTTCCTTATGCCAAAAGAAAAAACTTTCTCTAAGCCATTCCCCATACTGCTTTTGGTCGATACGGATGGAAAGTGGACAGAAATAGGAGAGATTTTGATTGGGTTGAAACCCCACTTGAGGGTTTAGAAGACAAGCGGTCAATACTTCAAACTTATGGAAGGAGGAGGTTTTTTTTTGTTCTCTTTGAAATACAATTTATTTTGTTGACAAAAAAGACTTAGGAGTACCCACAATATGAAGAAATTATTTTTAGGGGACCACATTATTAGAATTGTTTTAGAAGTGATCTTACATTTTATCGTAACTATTATTGGGATACTTACTTGTTAAAAAATTATTTGCATTCGTTAAATTTTATTGAATTTACTAAATTGCCCATGATATATATATATATATATATATATATATATATATATATATATATATATATATATATATATATATATATATATATATATATATATTGTCATTGTTATTTCCGTAAACAATAATTTAGGGGTACATTGTTTGGAAACTATTTTTAGGGATTATATTATTAGAATTGTTTTTGAAGTGATTTACATTTTAGTCTCTTTTTCTCTCTTTCTCATATTATCATGGTTGTCATAATCTCTCTCTCTCTCTCTCTGTCTCTGTCTTTGCCATGGCGAAACCCCATATCTTCATGTTATTATGCTCGCTTTCTCTCTCCTAATCACGCTTCCTATTCTCCTCTCACAACCCCCTCTTTTACTCCCACCAATAACCACCTCATCAATTGGGGCTCGTCGTCTCCCTCTACTCGGTTTTTCTCTCCGCGACTCGGACGACCTCGCTCGGAGACTCAAACCCTTCTAGGGTTTCGTCCCCGATTTATAAATCAGCGAGAATCTTCATAAAACCCTCAATTTCGGATCGGAGAGAAAGGTGCCCATTTGGTACATATGTCTTCATTTCCACCGCTTTAATTCCCCAAAATTCGATTTCTCAAATGCTCAATTTCTTTACTCTTTTGATTTTGCCCACTTTCGGAAATCTTCTTTTTATAATTCCTTCTGTCTTTCTTTCGGGCTTTTGGAATCTTTTGGCGATACCTTTCACTTCATCTTTCTCTCTCTTGATCATGC
Source organism: Talinum fruticosum (assembly GCA_021018815.1). Taxonomy (NCBI): domain Eukaryota; kingdom Viridiplantae; phylum Streptophyta; class Magnoliopsida; order Caryophyllales; family Talinaceae; genus Talinum; species Talinum fruticosum. The sequence goes on from JAITYX010000083.1 coordinate 178,640, forward strand.
TGCTCGATCTAAATTTTGTTTGGTTCTGTCCCCACTCCCCTTTTCTCTTTACCCACCAAGTCTGTCCTGTTCGGAACTTTGAGTTGAATTTATTTGTTTTATTTTTATTTTTTTCTCTTATAAATCTCATGATTCAAATGTCTTGCCCCCTCAATTATTTCTTCCTTTTTGCAATTATAATGATAAAAAGGTTTATGATTGCATGCTCTAGATGTTTGGGGGAGAGAGAGTGAGAGAGAGAGAAAGAAACCAAACAATGAGGGGTACAATACCCCAATAATAGTTAGACTAAAATGTAGATCACTTCAAAAATAATTCTAATAATATAATCCCCTAAAAATAATTTCCAAACAATAAGGGGTACTCCTAAGTCGTTTTTACGGAAATAATAATGACAATATATATATATATATATATATATATATATATATATATATATATATATATTTATTTATTTATTTATTTATTTTTGCACCGGGTAAAGAGGTAGAAATAGCAAAACTTAGACAGCCCTTCTCACAAGGGTTACGCCTAAGTTATCATTTGCCAAGATACATGAAAGAGAAGGGGATGGGCACTCTTCCCAAACGGATGGCGGAGAAACAGATGTGACCATAGTGAGCGAACCGATTAGGCTGCAGCATTTGCTTCCTCGTAAATATGGTTGATTTTGCAGCTTTGAAAAGTAGACATCATCCGTATGATGTCTTGAATGATATAGTCGATTTCCCATGGTGTATTAAACCTTCCTCCGATGCTATCAATGATAATTTTATTATCGCCTTCAATTTCAATATTTTCGATGTTAACTTTGGTCGCTTGTTGAATACCAAATCTAAGTGCACTCGCTTCAACGAACTAGAATTGATGTGTGTCCTAACCTGGCAACTCCCGATAATAGGAGGTTGCCCTGGTTATCTCTCAAAAGGAAGCCCATAGCCGCCGTGTTGTTTCTGTGGGAACCATCAAAATTGAGCTTGACATATCCATTGATCGGCTTATTCCATTTCACCGGATGCGATCGTTTGACACTTGTTGTACTAGCCTTGGTGTAGACCTCTAATGGAGAGCATATTTTTCTTGATCTCTATTTTGCCGCTGCTTTCTTTGCTCTAATAAGAACTCTAACATGGTGAAAATCTTTATCTCTAAAGATTACCGCATTCCTTTCCTTCCGGATGCTCCAAAGAAGGAAGATGACTCGCTGTAGTTGATCCTTTGGGAGGAAGGTGTGCGCCGCTTTTAGGATGTTGATACCATTACTGTTAGGATTGATGAAATTAGTTGAGTGGATCCATTGGTGGCTTCTAGCCAGGCTCCGGATTTGGGAGGTTCTTAAGCAATTGAAAAAAGGTGGTTGCTTGATTCATCCTGCTGTTGGCAAATTTTGCAACTTGGGTCTAATTTTATACTTCTTTCAGCAAGAGTCCTTCTCAAAGGTAATCCATCCTGTAGAAACTGCCGGAGGAAGGTCTTAATCTTTGGGGGTATGTCCGTATTCCAAATCCAACTACCTTCCCAAGATTCATGCCTATGAGCATTCCGAGCAAGTTTTGTTGCCGTTTTTGTTGTGAACGGACCATTCCCCGATAATCCCCAACAGGATTCATCCTGTTTAGTAAACATTGAAAGTTGGATACCGGTAATTATTTCTATAAACTCGTTTGGCAAAACCAATCTAAGCTTTGGGATATCCCATTCATTATCCTTGTTGATGAAAAAGCTGACCTTTGTTTGTAGATCAAGCGTTTGTGGGTCAAACCCAGTGAGTCGGAGGAGGTTTTGGTGGTGGCACCAAAAATCTGTCCGGAATCTAATTATAGATCCATCACGTACTTTCCTCCGAATCCCTTTACGAGAAAGTAGGATAGCTTTTAATCAACGATTTCCAAACCCAAGAGTCCCCCTACTTTGGGGGTGCTGGAAAACAGATTCGCACCGATCTACATACTTCATTTTCATATTTTGGACCCATATATTATTTGGTTCTTTTAAAAGTTTCCATATAAGTTTACATTGGAAAGTAGTATTGACATCTTCAATTTTTTGTAGACCTAATCCACCTTCAATTTTTGGCCGGCAGATTTGGTCCCATGCAATCATGGGCATACCTTTTTCCCATTATTTTTCCAGAAAGAGTTCCTATTCACTTTATCAAGTGAATGACTAATAAGCTTTGGTAGCTTGAAGCATTGCATAGTGTGAGCTGGAAGAGATTCAAGGTTTGATTGAATTAATACCGTTCTACCTGCTTTTGACAGGCAATTTGCCTTCTACAAGCTAAGGTTACTATTTGCTTTGTCAATAAGAGGTGAGAACAACGGGATTTTTGTTTTGCCATAAATAGTCGAACAACCTAAGTATTTTCCAAGAGATTCGACGATAGGAATACGGAAAATAGCGAAGCTATTTCCTTATCCCTTCGTTCGCTTTAGACAAGAAGATCATTGATGATTTGTGAAAATTAATCAGCTGCCCGAGAGGATGCACAAAATTCATCCATTATCTTTTTCAAGTTGCAGTAAGCTCGCGCACTTGCTTTGCAAAATAAAAAACTATCATCAGCAAAGAAAAGTGTTGGGATAAGATCCCCTTTCGCACAAATTTTTATTCCAATTCCTTTTTTCTGATGGTTCCCATGACGGATTAGATTTGCTTGAAAGGGCTTCCATGCAAATAAGAAAGAGATAAGGTGATAACGGATCACCCTGTCTTAGTCCTCTAGATGGGTTGAAAAAACCCCGTGGTTGGTCATTTATGAGGATAGAATAAGAGACTGAGGATATACACTCCTTAATCCAACAATTCCACTTTGGTGGGAAACCCATACCATTAAGGCGATCGAATAAAAAGTCCCATTCGACACGGTCATAAGCTTTTTCCATATCGAGCTTAAGGGCCACCCATGCCATTTTCCCTTTTGCATTTCTAAATTTGTTCATGATCTCATAAGTAAGCGGGATATTGTCTTGGATTTGTCTCCCCGGGACAAAGGCACTTTGCAAAGGCGAAATAATGTCATTTAAACAAATTTTAAGTCTATTTGCAAGAATTTTTGCAATAATCTTATAAACTGTGTTGCAGAGGCTAATGGGTCTAAAATGATTCGTAGTGACTGGGTCATCGACTTTTGGAATTAGAGTAATAAACGTATGGTTAATTTCTTTAAGGATTTTCCCTTTCTTATGGAAATCATTGATCATGAAAATAATATCCTGGCTCACAATATCCCAATATTTATGAAAAAAACCCGGACCAAACCCGTCCGGTCCTGGAGCTTTAGAGGCATCCATCCGAAAGACTGCCTTTTTAATTTCTTCAACTGAGAAGCTTTTTGTAAGTTCCTTCCTACGGTCATCATTTATTTTGTGAATAAATGATGGTAGCGTCTTTATTCTGTTTGGATTACTCGTGAAGCGACATTTGTAATCTTTCACAAATTTGTCACATATGGATGTCGTATCTTCAATCCATATACCGAGCTATATATATATATATATATATATATATATATATATATATATAATGGGTAATTTAGTAAATTCAATAAAATTTAACGGATGCAAATAATTTTTTAATGGTAAGTACCCCAATAATAGTTATAGTTAAATGTAGATTACTTTTAAAATAATTTCTAATAATGTGGTCCCCTAAAAATAGTTTCTTTCACATAATGTAGAGTATCGTAAGTCGTTTTTTGTTTTGCTGATGGTCTATTTGTTTGGGGCTGTATTTAGCCTCTTTGTAGGGCACTTTTTAGCATCCACTCCTATAGACTTCTCTTGCTATTATGAATATAGCACTATTGACATACTGTTTTCATATCCCAACAAATATCCTTACCAAAAGCCTTTCCTGATTACTGAAAATGCTTGTTGCTTAAGGAGACTAAGGGTACGTTTGCGAGAAGAGTAAGGAGTTAGGGGAGTAAATAAAAGTACTTAATCCTTACCCTTGCCTGGGAGAACCTCATTAAGAGTAAGGAGGTGTCATAGAGAGTTAATCTTACCCTTCCATATCCCTTTTACTCTCAATTTTTTTGCACTTCAATTTGGGGTGTAAATGAGAGTGAGCCACATTTACTTGATAAAAATCAATTAGATTACTATATTATTTTATTCAAATACTATTATATTAATTTCAAATGTCTTAACATGGAGTTTTTGTCTTAAATAATAATTATTATTAAGTAGTTATTATTTTATTTTATTCACTCTTTCTTACTCTCTCTCATTCTTACTATAACATATAATTAAGTAAAGAATCGTACTCTTACCCTTTCTTACGGTTATGAACTCTTACCCCCTCTTTCTTACTCCTCTCCACACCCTAAGTGTATGAGAGAAGCCGATTCTTTTCATTTCCCTATCATCTTCTGTCATTCCCCAACATTTAGCATAAATGTTCTGTAATGAATAGAAATTTGTTCAGTGCTTAGTTACCTATTATGCATTTTTTTCCCCTCTGATTGCACATGTTGGTTTGTATTTGTTCTGAGATTGTAGTCCGAAATTGGAAAGCGGATGTATGACATTTGGGAATATTTGCTGGCTTACAAAGCTGAGTTATTTCCTGGATTATTAGGATAGATATATATCCTTTATATATGTGATTAAACCCATACTTTATTAGCATTTCCTTGAGAACTTGGAGAAATTCAGTGATGTCCATTGTCCACACCACGCTTGATCTTTTGTCCTTGATCTTGTAAGTAACCTAGGTATCTTGGAAAGTCGTCAACAGTTTCTTCACTGTGTTTCTAGATTCTCGTCATAGCATATGTGCTTTTTAAGTACCCCACCTCAATTAAAATAAAAAGCCGGCAAAAGGAAAAGATATTATTGTCTGTCTGATCTGATTGATGACTTTGAGATGCTCTTTCAGATAGTCTTTTTGTCTCTGTCTCAGTGGTGTGGTGTCTACCAACCAATGCTGTGTTATTGGTGTTCGATTGGCCTATTGCTCGAGTCCTTTGCTAGTGAAGACAGCATGCACAATCTAAACCCCATTTTCCAACTCATCTTAGAATAATGATTCAAAGACACATCAAATCCCAGTTCCATCATTGACAGCAAGAGCTTTCCTAAACTATATGTCCCATTACAGAAAGCTATGGGGTTTTATACCTTGATTCATGTGAACCATTGAATTGAATAGTTGGCCACATGTTTTCACCATCACCTAACCCATCAATCCCACAATGTGTTATTCCCTTGGTTTTCTTGCTCTGGCTTACCATCAATTTTGAAGAGAGTGAAAAAGGGGCATGTGGCCTTATCATCGTCCCTTTAGGATATTTGCGACACAAAGTAAAGCTCCACAAACCCAGTATTCTCATTCTTTGCTGAGCACCAGAGAGAAAAGATAAAAAGGAGATATCATTCGGGAAAGGAATAAAAGGGAAAGCCACCAATTTGTTTCTGCTCTTCATATACATCAGTGTGGTTTCTATTCTTTCCATTTCCCTCTCATTTTTGCTTTTTTAATTGTACTCTATTTCGCATTATTTGTATATGCTAATAAACTAGGACTCGTTTACTCTGCCCTTTTCTCAATATATCTGCCTTGTATCCTTGTACCCTTTCTGAATTCTTTTAGTTTACTTGGCATAGGGCATTAAGACAATAAGTGTGTGTTCTTCACTATATTAAAGCCAGATAAAGTAACTCCTGCTGTAATCTCCTAAGCTAAGGCAGCGAGTGACTTGTACTGTCTTAGCTTGTTTCTGTGTTTAAATCTTTACTGCAGGGGATCTACTTTTGATTGTATTTTTGTCTGGAACTTTTGTATAGTGGGGATGCTTTTAAGTTTGTGCATGAGAATTGGTAAGCTCCATGTTCTCGATAGCAGCAGCGCATCATCGGAATATCAAAGTTTAGTGCTCATGAAATAACTTGGTAGCAACACCTTATCAAAATGTCGTAATCTTATTATGTTATGTATGTGATGTGGGAATTAGGCATTGCAACTTTTTAGTGCACTTGATTTACTGAGTAATTCTGCTGGTGGTATCACTGTGGGAAAATTAATGGCTGTAGAAACTTTCCTTTCTTCACCAACTAACCCACTTGCCTACTTTTCTGGGAATCACAATCACTGTGCTGTATATGTTGACACTTGAATCTAGTATTGGTTGGAGTTCAGTTGAGCTTTGAATTAACTCGTCCATTGAAATGGGGTCGGTCATATGGCTGAGTAGGAGTTCTCCTGATAGGGAATTTTCAATTTATAGAGAGGGGGCTTTTACCTTGAACCCTCTTGTATATGCTGGCTGTGTGAGGAGAGAAAGAGAGAGGGAGGGTCAAGTTGGACCCATATGCTATTTCCCTTGGCTTTTCCTTCACATGGAATGTGGAAAGTTGAAATTTTCTTTCCCTTTTGCTTCCTTAGAAGGCTGATTCATTTGAACAAGTGTAGCTTATTGTAGCTCCATCCAGACACGCGCATTAAGTGCTTTCCAAGTTTCAATCCAAACATGGGAAAAATCCATTTCATTTTCTTCCAGTGTATGATGACATTTGATCTTATTCACTTACACTAAGTTGTTTTTCTGGCAAATTCCTTTTCCTTGGAGCATTAAGCCCCAAAGACAGATTTGGGTGTCTGGGAGTGACCTTAGACTATAAATGGCACAGTTTTATTCCCTTGGGTATGCTTAACTTGAGCAACCCTTCCAATATTATATTTGGTCAATTATCTTGGATGAGTGGATCCTACTTTCGTATTAGGAACTGTTTTATTTTTGTTGTTTGTTTTTTTAAAAAACAATGGAATCTTGGATTTTGCTGTATCTGCTTTGAGAACACTGTAGCCCTTTGCACGTGAGAGTGTTTCAGTGGTTCCTCTTTCCTCCCACCACTGATGAAGACTTTCATTGCTTGTATTTTATTATTTGTTTAATTTTTCAACTGATGTCCACTTACCTTCGATGTGTACCTTTATACTGACCAATTTTACCTTGCAATAATTAAATATATAAACAAATATATATACATTAGTGCTTTAAGGTGTCTTTTCAAAAAAGCTATTGTTTCAAATTTTCGTGTTACATTTTCTAATGGTGGTTTAGATTGGTATGTTGGAAACTCCATTATGTCCTTGTCAACGGATACTCGAGGGATTGGAAAATTTTGAGAAGGGAGTGCACATCTTAAATCCGAGTATGATAGAAGTTTAGAACTGTTATGTCTCAAGCATTCTTTTCATAAGAGAGAATCTTCCACTATGATTTAAACCCTAGTAACCTGTCTAGAGGAAGAAACTCATGCCACTTGAGTTAAAGTTCATTGAGTTATAACTCGTACCACTTGAGAATCTTTCATAAGAGGGTCTTTTAAAAAAATGCTATTGCTTCAAATTTTTGTGTCACATTTTTTAATGGTGGTTTAGATTGGTAAGTTTGGAAACTTCACTATGCCCCTGTTAAGGGATACCTCGATGGATTGGGAAGTTTCAAGAAGGGGAGCACACATCTTAAATCCGAGCCTTATAGAAGGTTAGAACTGTTATGCATTGCGCATTCTTTTCATAAGAGAGAATCTGCCACTACAATTTAAACCCTAGTAACCCTTCTAGAGGAAGAAGCTCGTGTCATTTGAGTTAAAAGCTCATTGTACATTCGCTGGAAAAGAGGATATTATAATGATTTTGGTTTCTTTCATTTTACATCCGCAACATTCTAGCTGCTTTGATTTCTCTGGGACATTCCACTGATGAGAATGGTCATCAATACCCAACTTTGTTTGATTGTAAAAGATAACAAGAGAAAGAATTCTATCTTCAAGGATTATTTTTTGTGACCTTTTCTGGTGAGTATCGAATACATCATGTACAAGTAAATTAAGAGTTGTGCTAACAGGTATCTTGTATGGCATAAAACTCCCAATCAAGAAGATTTTACACTTGAAATATATGTAAACTATGTGTGATCTTCTTCTTTGTAGCTCTTCTTCTAGACCTCTCAGTAACAAGGCCGCTTATCTTCATGTTGGATGTAAGTTGGTTTTGTTGGATGTCAATCCAGCTTCATAGTATAGTATCCTTCGCCGAGAGAGACTAGGTTGGAATTTCACTCAAATTTTAATGAGACTACGAGGAAGAACTGGAAATTCGTTTTGTTTATTGCTTTAAAAATGCATCTCTTAATTTTTCTTCCCTGAGAGAGATTATGTCCTTATGATATCGTATAAACACCACATACCTGTATTCCCTGACATGCTAACCAATTTTTCTGCTTATGTTTATGTTTTAGTAACATGATAGTAGTTTACAAGCTATTTTTCACCCCTCACAGATCCATGTGGTTCTACAATGATATTGAATTGATATGTATTGTTTCTTAATTATGGGTGCCCTATTACTTGAACTGGGGGCGAGGGGGTCCGGTGAGCAGAGGCCTCTACATTATTATATTTTGGAATTCACCCATAGCTCATCTACTTGAATGTTGTCATAACCTATCGAAATGCTTGATATTCTAGATTAGAATGAAAAGTACAGGTGGATAGATGTCGTCTTGAAGATGAATAACTGGAGTCCTTTGTCAACTGTAGTTGTTTTAAGGACATTAATTGTATTGTGAACATCACTACATCTTTGAGCTACTCAACACCACCTTTGTTAACTCTGGGAATGATTATTTAGAGAATTACTTGATCTGTTGATCTTTGTTTTGATTTGATTCTAATCATGTCTGTTCCAAGTATTTATTTTTTTTTAAAGGGGGAGGGGTGTGTTTGCATATGGTGGTGTCACACACAAAAAGTTACACTAAGAACGTGGGAGCTTTTGGTAGATATTTTTGCTTATTATCACCAAACCATTTGACATAATTCAGGTCTTCAATATCCAAGAAGATTACACATCATTACTGCAAATCAAACACTTAAAGGTGCTAAATGGCATAGTTCATATAACTCATTTATACAGGGAGACTCAAGTAATCATATAACCCCTTCACTGACTGACAGAGTTACTTATTCATTGTAACTTCCCCTCCCCCACCCCCTGAAAAAAGGCAAAAAAAAGTAAAATACTAAATTAGAAAGGATCATCCCCTTAGACCCCCAGAAAACCTAAAAAGGACATCTTTTCTTCCCCCTCTGACCTTAACAGTACCATGCTGATTAATTTTGGAACATGGTAGCTGAGGCCATGATAGGCTGATTGAAACAGGTAGTAGAGTTCCATGGGTTCATCAAGAAGGTGTCACAGGCAAAAGGCTCTTGGATGATAGAGAAGAGCCCATTGGCCACATCTCCATGATCATCACCCCCATCTCCATGATTGTTATTACTGGCAGTTAGCACATTGGTAATCTCATTGAGAGATTGTAACCTGTTGATGAGCTCTTCCATTTGTGCTCTGAGAACCGAGTTTTCTGCCTCGACCTTCATATAATGCTGGGTGGTGGCATTTATGTTGTTGATCAGCTGGTGTCTGGTTAACTTTAGTTGGGAAACCTGAGCTGTCAACTCATCCAAATGCTTCTGCTTTCTCATCCTTGACCTTCTTGCCGATTCACGGTTTGATTCCATCCTCTTCCTCTTCCTCTCGTCCATGATCTGCAACTGCATCTCCTCCTCCGAGCTTGAGTTCTGCTGCAGAGACGAACCAGAAGATGTGCCACCTGGTGAAGCCATTGGAAGTTTTTGGGGAAAGAAAATTATTCTGATATTTAGCAGGACCTAGGTATCTAGCCAATACTCTTACTCAGTGGAAAGAAAGAAACAGGGGATGTTTATTTGACAATATAGGATTTTCTTCTTCCTTCCTTTTTTTGGAATTTTTGGTGTTTGTAGATTCTAGTAGCTAGTTCTAGTTTAGAGGATTGAGGAATGTGAGGATTATGAGATGTAGTAAAACCAGTAGAGGAAGACAACTGAGAAGGATTGAACTAGATGGGTCCTGCGCCTATATGTGGAATTTATCATAAGCCCAGAAAGAAAGAGCTCACTGAGAATTGGAGACATGAATCTCAAACATCAAAACCCAGATATTCAGCATCAAGAAATTTGGCAAAGATGATGAACACCACCAGACTCTCCCTATTTTGATGCCCCAAAAAGGGATGCAGACTTGAGAACTACCCAGTTCAGAAGATTGAAATGATGAAAGACTTCAGACCAGAGAGAGAGAAAACCAGGACAGAATAACAGAATGATGATGAAAATGAGAGATCAGAAACTGAGAAGGAAAGGAGAAGAGAGAAGAGGGAGTTAGTTTGTGTTTGGTTGGGGATTTTATAGACCCTGGAAAGATGGTTAGAAAGGTAAATGATGAAATTAAGAATTGAAAAGGAGAAGTGATATCAGAATGGAAATAGAGTAGTGGGTTAAACAGACAGATCAGATCAGAGAGTGAATTTCTTTGTGAAGTGGAATTGGAAACTTTGTCTTTGGAATCTCCACTGTTGAAAAAAAAAAGGGTATACTTAGTACTGGAAGAAGACAGATGATGGGGACATGTGAGGTTGCTCAAGGGCACTTCTAGACCGTCCAAATTTTCCCCAGCTGGGATTTGGCAACATAGACCAGAGAATTTAACACCCTTTTGGCGGAGAGAGATCAGATGTAAATCAATCTGGTAAGAAAGAATATGTATTTCCTTGCTGCCTGTGTCTGCAGCTTAATTCTTTTTCTGTTTTCTGCAGAGCTCCTCTCTTTGGAACTTCCGGACTACGTCGTTTTCAGCGAAGAGTTAGGTCTGTACCTGGTTTTAACTGCAGTAACAGAACCATTCTAGTTTTCATATGCAGAAAGTTATAAACTTTCTGGTTCGTGCGACTTGATACTGTCTTATGAAAGTTTATTATGAGAAGTCAATATCAGATCAGCCCGTATCTTGCTTGTTACGTGTCGTGTCAATTATCTGATAATAACTTATTGTGACAAAGGCTTGTACAAAAATTTGTATAATATTTGGTTTGCTTTTGGAATAATCTAGGACTAGTAAGTATATTTAGGTTTGACAATAAAGTTGGTTCTTGTAAGCCATCGATTAGGTTCCAGAGCATCGTTTTATAGCATCCTCCATTTTTATTTCTTGATAATGTTTAGTGTATGTTTTGTCATGTTATTCCATACTAAAATTCCCAGAAATATGTATTTAAGCTATGGTTTTGGTATTATTCCTTGAGCTTAAGTGTTGACCTCTGATTTTATATTGCGAGTATCATCAACTGGTGTTTAATGGTGGAGAATACAGAGGAAGTTGGTTCTCAGCATCAAACTGAAGTTGGAGCTTTTTCGTAGATTCCTTCATGTGTTATTTGGTCAGAGAAAATTTGTCCCAATGGAGATTTTATCAGTTCAACTAATTGGCATTTATTCTGTTTAAATTTATTAAATTTGATTGTGGTTTTGCTGTGCTAGGGTATTGATTGATGTGAGTGGCCCCTTGTTTATCTTTGATGCTTTTGATTATTTAGGGTTACATCTAGCTTTTAAAATAATTAAGCTTTGGTTTTTTGTCTAATTTTCTTGCTTTAGTGGTAATCAGGCCACAAACAAGTGTCTAGATCATGAATTATGATATGATTAATCAATCTCGAAAGAGATCAGAAAATCAAATGTTGCAGACAACTGGATGTAAGCCTTTACCTAACAGCTTCTGACTGTGACTTTCACACTTGGCAGATTGTGGCTCATGAAATTAAATAGTTAAGGAAACAACTTAAAAAAGTTAAGGGGTAAAAAGCATAACTAGAACAATAACAATAATATAATAATTATATTAACAACGACTAATGATGGATTCATAAACTTTATATACCGGTCGCAAACTTTAAAGTTTTCTAAAATTTTATAATGTCAATTAATTTTTATAGATACTGATATTAAAATTTTAAACAATTTTATACAAAAATATGAAAAAAAAATTGAAGTAATTAAGGCACAGGAAGCAACTTGTTCATGGATCCAAGGTTAATCTAGCAACAACGTAGTAGTAATCGATTATAACAGTTCATAATTAGTTGTTAAGAAAAATTGAAGTAGTAATTGTGTTTCTTTACATTCAAGACATAAGCGGAATATTTAATAATGATGATATATTATCGGTTTTTTATGTAAAAAGATGTTTAAAACTCAATATAAATAAAATCAAAAATCTGAATATTCGGTAAAAACTGTATATCAATTTAGCTAAGTTCACATCAACACGTGTTGATTATCACTTTGATTGAATCTAATAGAACTTCACCTGACTGTTTTTTGATTACTTATAAAAGGCAAAGGATGGATGCTTTCTACCGGTTAGAAGAAGACCTACGTGATGAAAACTCAAGACTTGTTTGAAATATAAAACGATGAATGATTGCCATGGACACAAGTTGCCATCACAGGACAAGGGGGCTGGGAAAAGGGTACAGAGGCCGGTAGTGGCTCACAAATATCACAGGTCCTTTTGCTTTGATATGGGGAAGCCACAGCTAGCCACTAACCCTACATGTTTTATCAATCTTATAGCCCTCTTTTCTTGCATCAACCTCTCCCTTGTATTTTCTTATGTTATCCATGTTATTTAGTATTCTCTCGATTTATATGTTTTCTTCTCGAATAAATTACTCATGTACTTATTTTTTGTGTTGGATGAATCCAATATACTGATATTAGAGGGAAGGATAAAATGAGTTCTTAGCTTATACGGTAATTGTTTTCTAATGCATCTTCGAAGGGATTGGAGTTCGATAATCCTTTCCACTGGCAATTCAACAATAAAAATCATGTAAATAGTGTTATAACTTATAACTGAGAAAATTTTATTCTAAAGATGTTTATAGGTTTATATAAACTAACTAATGGGGATGAAGATGTTTATTTGAACTCATACATGAAGGTTTGGGTTAGAGAGGGGATGATGGGGGTTTGGAGGTGTTTTACTCAATTTAATCTAATTTTAAAAAATTAAGATGGGAGGAAAGGGGAATACTTTTCCCTCCAAATAGAAAGTTGGGGGAAAAGTTTTGATAGATTCACCCTACTTTTTCGAACTTTTGTTTTATGAATCTTAATAAAGTTCAAACATTCTTTATTAACTGCATTTCTCTTTCCTTCCATAAATCCAAATACCATATTAAACTATCAGCACTTCGTTAGGTATATAATTTATATAAAAGTACTTAAACTTATTTAAGAGGTTCCGATGTACTAAATACAAGTGAAAAAAGATTTTGAAATTCAGACGTACCATTAGAAAACCCATCTCCAAAATACTCAAACAAGAAAATTAAAGGGAAATGAATATTTATTTATTAATGCTCTCTCCCTCAGATTCAAATAGGCTATCAATAGCTTTCAAAAAGCCCAATATGTCAAACCCTCAATGTTCGGAAGGGAGGGTAAGAAATTGCAGGGTATAGAAAAAAGCCTTCAGAGAGAAGGAAAAACCTAACCATGTGGAAGCCATTAAAAGTTGAATTTCCCTCAGCAACCAAACACACCTTTTCACTTCTTTTGCATTTTTCACTCCTTCATATTGGAAAACCCCAAAAAAAACACTCAAGCCAAGTGAAAATCGTAAAAAATTCTCATAGAAATGATCGTAAAAACCCAGGGAGTGCAAATTTCGTGCAGGAAAAAAAAAACAAAAAGAAGCCGGTGAGTTTGGTCTGGCCACGCACCGAGGCGAGGGGTTTTAATTGGTTTGGCGGTTGATGCTTTACTATTGCCTGCCCTTTTATTTATAGCCAAGAAAAATACGACTACTTCTATTTTTAAAATCCTTCTTTTGTCAATTTTATAATTATTATTATATGATTAATGATTATGCTATTCTTTTGGACGGAATATAATTTATTCTTTAATTGTTTAGTTTAGTTTATTAGAAAATTAAAAATTTGAAAGATTTTTTTAATAGGAGATATTTTATTAATGACAAGTTGTACGAAATTTACTCACATAATTTGTTGACAACAATAATAAATTTAAATTATCAAAAGAAATCTCTATTTCGATAAAATCAATTATAAACATACTTTTGTTTGACTTTATACTTATAGTATCGATCCGTCCATAAATCGTATTCTAAGAATTTGTGTAAATGACGGTTTAAGTTTCTTTGTAATTTATCGATTTAAAAAAAAAGAAAATTATGAATGTACGTTAAAAGGAATTGAAAGAGACCGGAAATGAAAAGAAATTGAATATTTTAAAAAGATAGTTTTTTAAATGAATCTAATTAAGAGTGTAATATCTTTCGGGCTCTTCTAACAAATATACTTATAAAAATTCAAACTTGTAATCTGCTACTTGTCGGGGTAAGACCGCTATACCGCCTCAACTAACACTTGCCAGTATACTTTAAAAATGATTAAACAGAAGATATATGGTATATGATAGTACTAATTACTCTAAATAATGGCATTAAAGAACAAAAAAGGAAGAGCTTGATAAGGTACTTGTGTTATAGGTCTAATTGCATGTTACAACTTATATTTTTATGTGCAACTTTGTGTTAAAGCATTATATGCATGTGGGATGTGGCACAGTCATTTATTCCCCTTTCTGTGCCTGGTTATATTTACCTAACTTAGCCCATCGGATTCTTTATATTTATAGCATCTCAAGTTAAGTTAGGTGCTTGTGACTTGTGAGTTTAACATCACGCTTTATTACAACTTTTGTTAGGAAATATTGTCATTCTGTATATGCTTTTATGGCTATACCTTCAATTGTTGTCTAAAATTTTTAGCTTGCGTAGTCATCAAAAATTATATAATCTTGAATGTGTCATTGGTGAAAAGTCCCGAGAGGGTCGGATCTACCTAAAAAGAGGTGAATAGGGTATTTTAAAATTTTGATGCGTCTAAGCGATTGAAAGCCGAGAGATCATATATATGAAAAACAAACAAACAGAAAAGTAAATGGAACAATGTAAGTTTGTTTGTTGACAATCTTGACCCATATCTAAATATCCGGGTTAATGACTGCCTAAAGTTTCCTCCCTTAGGATTATCTTCTACTTTTCTTATTACTCGACCGTCAAATAAGTTTTTCACTTAACTTTCGATCGACCTTTTGAGTACACTTACTCTCAAGGCCCACCGCTCACACTTCTCTCAAATGTTACAACTCACAAAGCGAGTCTTCCTCTAGACTCTTTGATACAACTCGACAAAGTATCCGACTTTGCTACAAGAATAATCCGATTAAGCACAATTACAAGAGATTAAGATAAGATATGAAGTGGATTCTCTTGCTTGATTGATCAATGGTCTTGGCTTGTGTTTTTATAACTTTCCCTTCAATTGGTAGACCATTGAAGTTACCATTGGAAATAAGATCTTCTTTATCCGACTTGGTAACTTGATCTTTGGAAGATCCGATTGCTGGTCAGAATCTTAATTCTTTTAAGTTTGACTTGTCTCTTGATTTGCTCATGTATCTTTGAACGTTTACCCTGTCTTAGCAACATTCAATCATTACTTAATTTACGTGGTTGCATTTTTCTTATACTTGCAGCGAGTAATGGCATGATTTGACTGGCATCCTTTCCAAAAATAAGAATAATAAAATATGCGGAAAGAGTGAGATTTAATGCAATAAAATCATACCATATATGCTGCAATAAATCTGAGATTTTAGGGATTATATTCAGAGAGAATATTTCCTTAATTCAATAATATAATATAATGTCAAATAAGGAAATGATATCCAAGAATAAAATCTAATGCATGAAGAATATAAAGGATAAGTATGGAATACATCTAACTACTGAATATATGTCTCCTTGAGTACAAAACTTATTAAAACTCAACGGGTTCAAATAAACCAATAAATGAACGTGTCCGATCGATCAAATTTATCATCGACTAACAATTAGACCATTTTAGGTACCAATTTATGATTTTCGTTTCTTATTTAGTATAATTACTAAAATAAAGCGACGGTTTTAATGTAGTCTTCAAATATAACATGTAATTGATCTTTTGATATAAGATAATCTTAAATATAGTTACTTCATATCTTAATACATAATTATATTCTTAAATGATGCAATCAAAAATTAAGTTGAAAGAAAATGGTCAGTAAAATGAGGTTTATATCCTAAGTTTGGGATTATAGTTCTAAACAATTAGGGGGAACTGGAGGAAATTTCAAAAGCCAAAAAGAACTTAAAAAACAGGGACAGGGAGGCATATTATAGTCTTAGCTCCCAATAAAATGAGTGCCTAAATTATTTATCATCTTATGTAAAAGATACGCTACGACAAATTCCTTAAAAAGTGATTTTTTAATAACTTTAAGATAATTATTCATTCCATTTAGAGCGACTTTTATTTCAGAAAATTATTAATTCTTTAATTTTCAACTTTATTAAAAATGCCCTTAAGTGAATTATTCATTATCCGAAATTACAATAAACTATTAATTAAGATAGAATATTATCCTAGATCTTCTGAAATGGGTGAATGGTTGAAACTAAGGATCGTAGAAGGGAGATGTGGAGAATTCACATCTCGACTGTTACCAAGCACGACATCATGAGAAACTCTAATTCGATCACCTCGAAGGTAGGGGTGAGTGGAGTGAGATTACAACCCACATGGGAAGGGCAATAATGAGACCGAGCCGACTCACCTGAACACTCGAGGCTCGGCTCAATCGAAGTTCAGTTTGGTTCAAGTCAAATCGAGCTCGAGAGTTGGCTTGACTGGGTTTGGCTCGACTCACTTTAGGCAAAGTAGTTCATTTTTTCAAAAAGTACGAAATTACCATTATAATCACAAAAATATCATTTAAATCATTATTTTTAAATTTATTACAAAAATATATAATTTGACTTCAATTTTATAACCTTTAATTTATAAACTTTTAAGCGCACAAAAAAAAAAAAATCAAACCGAGTCGAGCCCGAGCCTAAATTTTAAAGGTCCAACAAACTTCTACTTGAGCCCGAGTTAAAATAAAATATGTCCCAGTCGAGTCGAGCCTCTTGGCTCTTTTACGCCCTACATAGGGCAATGTTTCCCGTCCCCGATTCCCCATTAAATTACATATTTGTCCTTCATTTTTCAGTAACTAACACACATACATAAGGTCCATAAGGTCCAATGTGTAATTAACAATTGACCAAAAAAAATATATATACATTACTTCTAATTGCTTCAGGGGCAGGACCCACAATGCATATACTTTAACTTCTACTTCCTAATTTAGACCTTAGCTATTCCCCGTCTCTTTTTTTTTTGGGCATCTGAACCACCCACGCCCGGACGTTTCAAGGGATACCACTGTAGTCGCATCCTTTCCCTCGTTCGTCATCAAAGTCCTTGACTGTAGATCTAAAGAGCATTCTTAATCTGTGTCGATATACTCCCTGTTTGGGTTTTTATATACTGAGCGCTGTTGAAGTTGAAGACCTCAACCATCCTTCCTTCTCACATCTTATACTCTTGCCTCCTCATTCCTCTGTGTGCCTAATTGCACCTAAGGCTCCCTATGTCGATATCTTTAGATAAGATCGTTATTAGGTTAGACTTTATGTTGGACACTTGAGCTAGATTCGGGCTATTATTGTCTATTATATTTATTTTTGTAATGCACCAACTAGGTTAATAAGTTTCCATAGAAACACAAGTAATATAAATAAGAATTTTAAATTGAGGTCAATTTAGATTATAACTAGGGGTGAGCAAAATAATAGGGTATTCGATCCCGAATTTAGAACGACTTTGGACTCGTCGGGGCCAAACTTTGCATCGGTTGAATCGGGACGAAATTGATTCCTATAGTTAGGACCGGTTGTAACCAGTTCCACTTCCAGGTCCCGAGATTTGGAGCCGGACTTCGTCCTGTTAGTCAATCAAAACTTCTTTTATGTATGAAAGTCATGTGTGTGTGTGTATATATATATATATATATATATATATATATATATATATATATATAAACTCATTGTTAGCGTTCGATTTTAGAGACTCCTAGAAATTTCGACGCCAATAGTGTCGAATTTAGCGTTGGATCTGAAAGAAATGAATCAGAAATAAAAATAAAACGCTATTAACATCGAATATTAGAGTCGGATATTTTATCCTATTGGCGTCTGCTTTTTAAATCCTACGCTAAAAGGGAACCCAAATTGAAGCCAAATCGCGAACCACTTGGTCACTGCACATTTACCCCCAAATTTTTCATCGCGTTCCTCCCCCTCTACTCTCTCGTCCCTGCTAGTTCGTCCGGCGTCCATCCCCTCCGTCACCGGCATTGTCACCCCTCTGTCACTGGAAATCTTCGTCCCAGCGAAGTTAATTTATCGGGTATGCTCTCGACTCTCTCTTATTTTGACTCCAATCGAGCCCTCTATCGCTAAAACTGCTGTACTCTGTCATCCCTGCTAGCTGGCGTTCCGTCTCCTCCTTCACCGGCGTTCGTCTCCTCCTTTTCCGACGTCTGTCCCCTCTGTCACCGGAAATCAGTGCGGGCTTCACCTTTTCTCCTCGCTAGGTATATCTGCTTCTCCCTCTCTCTCCTTCCGTTTGAAGCTTGGAAATTAGGTCAGTCTTCGCCTCTCTCCCCTCCCGAATTGTTTCTCAATGGTCTGCATTTCTGAATGTTTGATTTTGTGCTGCAATTGTGCAACTTGGAGTTCCAAGTCTGTGTGATCATCAGTGGCAATTGGTCTGCCTATGCTTATATTTATGGACATTGTGCTGAAATTGTGCTGAAATTGCAATATGATCATCAGTGGCAATTGGTCTTCACCCTCTTTTTTGGCCTGACATCTGGGATTGTAGTCAAACCTCCTGACTGAAATTTTATAGCTGTGATAAGCACAATCTGTTGAAATGGTCTCTTAGACCTTCTAAGCAGTTGCATATCCTAAATTTTGGCTTTACAATGAAGCTTCACATTGTAGGTGCAAATTTCAGGGGAAAAAATATAGGGAAGAAGTGTCATCCTGTGGTGCTAGGAGCTGAATTTTGTAGAAACTGATGTGGTTTGGGTCTCAAATGCGGGATGCATTCTGCCAATGATGGAACTGTATTCTGACTAATGTAACCACTCAATGGGTTTTCTTTGATGACTCCTCTTTTGCTATTGCTATGCAAATGTGATGTCAAGTGATATAGTTTGTAAAATTTTAAGAGTTATTATTACATACTAAAAGTCAGCAAGTTTCTTATTGTGAATTTAGTGGAAAAAAGGCAAATTTTAAAAACAATTTTCCACAGTTTTCCAATACTGAAGATATCATATAGGTTCAATCAGGTTTATAAACTCGGAATTATATCATAATTTGTAAGAAGATATGTAGTACATGTAGAGCATAGTGGGGTTTGTGATTTGTTGAGGAGGAGAAGAGGGAGCATGTGAAAATGGGAATGGGTCCAGCAAAGCCAAAGAAGAGTTTGTCAAGGAGACCCACATGCCCCCCTGCACATGACTTCAGATGATCATGAATGAATGGGATCTATCAGCAGAGAGAGGGAGGGAGAAGAAGGTAATTGAGGTATGGCTAGGCTAGCATGAAATGTATAGCATGTTCTGCACATTCCCTGCATGCTACTGATCAGTTGGCAGTTGGCACGCACCCTCTACATAGAACACCACCAAAACTTTAATTATATAGTTTAGCTGTTTCTCATATGTTGCTGTAATGCTTGAATTACAATTTGGTGTGTAGGGAATAAATTATTTCGATACTATCATCTTCTCCTTAAAATGGCTGCTTTTCTCATTAGCTTGCATATGGCTCATTCTAATCAGCTTGGTGATACATCAGGTGAATCTGATTGTTGAAAAATATCAAGAAGAATCCTTCTAGCAGAAGCCATCATTTTAAGTTGTAATGTTGGGAAAAGGATACAGCTGCCGTTCCATACCCATTTCACAAGCACTTTGAGTGAGTCACGTTTAAAGTGGACGAAGCTGCTGTTGGCTTGTGCAAAGTTTATTGGGGCAGGTAGATGTTGACAGAGCCTTAGTTGATAGTCAAGAGCATTTGACAGGTAGGTCCAGCAGCGATCTCCTCTTTGCTTCATTAATGCACATCATAGTACGAAATGAAGCTTTATAATAATCTTGTATGTCAAAATATCTTGTCAGCATGATAAGGTTGTTATGGGCACTTGCAAAATCCAACAAAGGATGTAGCAATTTGAGACTTGAATAACAAAAAAAGAAATAAGGGAAGAGAAAAGACTTGAACAGAAAAGGAAGAGAGAGTGCAATGAGTTAGTTGAGCATAAGATTCTAGTCGAGCATCACCATGTTTATTTAGGTGTATAAATTTCAAGCATGAACTAATTTAAGCAACAATTTGAGATTTGAGCAGCAAAAACTGAAAAGTGGAGAGAAGCGAGAGGGCAGAGACTTGAACAACAAAAACAAAATAAGAGATAGAGAAACAATATAACACCTCGACAATTTATTTGATGATGATTGACTTGCATATAAATGTTTGACTTGAATTTGTGATTTAATCGGTCGTATATTATTTAGTTAATCTTAATACTTTTGAAAATAATTAGAATTATTTGTTCATTGAATTAATTCACATGCACTAAAGTTATCAATATTATTTTTAGTAAGTTACCTAGTCATATAAAATTGATCAAGCCAAAGTCAACGTCAAGTTAAGTCAAGTCAAGTGAAATGCATACT
Source organism: Talinum fruticosum (assembly GCA_021018815.1). Taxonomy (NCBI): domain Eukaryota; kingdom Viridiplantae; phylum Streptophyta; class Magnoliopsida; order Caryophyllales; family Talinaceae; genus Talinum; species Talinum fruticosum. Next base: position 199,246 of record JAITYX010000083.1, read on the forward strand.
TGGTAATTAAGCAAAATATTAAATATCAACCCATTGTTTAGCTTGTAAGTACATTTTTGAAATCATGGGTTTGTTTAACTCGTAATTTTTTATAGAAGTAAAATACACATGGTTTATCCCATGTTTGTTTAATTTTTTTTTGACAAGTATAATAATTTGTTTGGTTTGAAAGTTTTATAAATGTGAGTTAATTATCCTCCCTAAAAGTACCAAAAAAAACATAGTCTAAATTCTATGTGTCGTACTCGTATATATTAACATCAACAATAATCTTTGATGTGGTGGTCTGGGATCCATTACCATCATTACATCCTAAATTTTTTGTTGTCTAAAAAGAAAAAAAGAAAAAGAAAAGAGAGAAATTCACGAGCCCTAACCAAAACTCAATTGACGTAGTCCTTCCCTCAAATCTTCGCCCAGATAGCTTTGCGACCACCGGAGCGTTTCGGACCACTGGAGCTCTGTTGATTTCGAAGGTAACTCCTTCAGGGAATCCTTTCTTCTTCATTCTCTCTCCTGGTTAGGGTTGGGCCTCCATTTGTGCTGAATGATCTGAAGTATGTTGCTATCTGCCAGTAAATTTGAAGTTTGAGTATTTGACATTGATGAGTGCTGTTTACCCAAATCAATATTGTTTGAACAGTTCATCAAAATTAGCAATTGAATTCATAGCCCAGTGATGCCGGCGTGTAGTACTATTAAAGTTTAGAATTTGTGAATTTTGGCACTCTGAATTGTTCTATAATTGCATATGCTTCCATCAAAATTTTTCCAATAAGATGGAAACTTTGCTGGTTAATTTTTTTTGAAAATGCTCAATTAGTGAGTTGCAAATGTTCTATTGTCAGAAAATTCTAGTTATTATGGCTCTGTTTGGGTTATGGTGCTTTATTGGCTCAGTTATTGGGTTTCTCCTATCTTTTCTTTTTGACGTAAGTATAAGTTTGCTGATAATTGAGCTATACTGGAAGAAGAACACTTTTGGAATAGCTGTGTCAAAAGGGGTTGGGCGAAGAATGCAATGTGGTTATGTGAATATATGATCTTGGATGCTTAGACTTGGAACCTTGGACAATAATAGTTGAACATAGAGGTTTAGTTTTTTTTTTAATTTTTTTATTTTTATCGAGATTAAGGTTAAAATATTTTGACTGAAAAAATGGTTTGATAATTCAGGAAGCCATAGCTGTAAAATATGTGCCGTTGCAGTTTTGTATTCTTGATGTTGTGTGTAAATTTGATTATTGGATTGTTCAACTATATACTTGCCTAGCTCTAGATTTCTTCTTATCCTGATGTGGATGGTCCTTCCATGTTGGGTTCTTGTTGGCATGTAATTTTTAGGTTTTTAATTTGTTTGCTGTTCGATCTAGAGGCTTGAGGTCTTTATTTTTGTATTTATTTTGATTTAAATGGCACCATGTAGAAAAGGGTAAAGTAAAAAACCAAGAGTGTGAACTGGTGAAGTGTCATTTATTTTTAGGTTGTTAATTTGTTTGTTGGTTGTGAATTTGAGATCATTTCCTGACATTCCCTCAATTCCTTTTGCTTGTAGATACATGCACCTTAGCCATGGATCTTCTGGATGATATCTTCTCTGAGCCCTCAGCTGTCAAAGGTGATTTCATAACTTATCTTTTTCATAAAATGAATTTTTATGCCTTTTTTGCATCGCTACTGTGGAAAATGAAGTCATTGAGGGGATGTTGTCATTTGATCTTTTACAGCTCCAGTGCGTTCAAAGTTCCACCCTAAGGCCAAACTACGACCGAAGAAGGGACCATCTTCTGCTGGTCCAACGCCTGCTGCTACAACTACCAAGGAACAGGCTATACCATCAGTTCTAACCAATTCTGATTCGAGTCAATTAGTTCAGACAAATGATTCTGTAAATAATAAGCTAGATTTACCAAACAGTTCAGCCACTGAAACTGCTGGGACAGAAGAAACATTATTACAGAGAGAAATTATTCTTAGAGACAGGAAGTCTTCAGCCAAAGCTGTGGATGAGGTTGGTTCCGTTGTTACTGGGAATTCAGAAATTGCCATCTCCAAGACTATCTGTTGCTAAAACTTCTTGGCTTCTTGCCATTTTTTTGTTTTTTTTTTTTGTGTTTTACATGCTTCTCGTCCACTAATTTTTTTATTTTTTATTTCCAGAGTGCAGGCACTTCCTTGGGGTCTCAAGGCACAAAAGATTTTATAGGTCAATCAAAACCAGCAGGTAATTGGATTATTCATGAGCTGAATCTATATATATGGTCATGATGACTTCAAAAACTCTAAAGCACATTCCAATTGCTATTGTTTTTGTGTTCCTTATCGAGGCCTACGACAGGTTGTCCTAGTTAAGAGTTAGGCTCCAGGTGTATTAGGTTTTAGTTTCAGTTTGACTTCTTGTATGTATTTGTGCCGTATTCTGCTCTTGGCATCCTTTGAACCCTGTAAAAGGAACCATCCCCCTCCCACCTCAAAAAAAGTAAAAGAAAAGAAAAGAAGAGGTATTCCATTTCTATACTCTATACTAGGCTGTTGCATGTTGGTACTGACTTGTTATGCCCCCTCGAACTTTAGATATGCAGACTCTGGATGCTTCTACTATACTAACTGAGGAGGACACATCTGGTTTTCCCAATGTTACTTTTGCTAGTGCTTCACCTTTCAGGCCATGTAGTGCCGATGGCCTTTCCATACCGTCAAGAAACCAGGAGTCATTCGCTGGCAGTGCTGGGGACTTTCAGATAGATGTGGAGCAGGTGGTAACAGTTGCTAACCACCGCCGTTGTAATTTGTTCGACTCTTTTTGCTGAGCTGTCTTGTAACGAATTTGGCTCATGGTTCCTTTTTCTGTTTTTCCTTTCTCAAGAAAACAGGAAACAGTTGATTTTTCTTTCCTAGAGGATGTAGACATAAGAAGTGATGCTGCCGTTCCTTCTGGTATGCCTAAGAGAAAATCTTTAGTGCTTGAATTGTTTATGCTTTGCATCCCTTCCTCTTTTTACTGTTTATGCGGCTATGGTGTTAGGAAATAGAGCCGTGAAATTCCAGCCAAAGCCCAAGATACAAAGTACTAGGAAGACAGATACTGCTGAGATTGTTTCTCATCTCCCTGATGCTGCAAAGTTTCCTTCTGAAGATCTGCATATTAATGGGGATGGTTTGATTCATTCTGGTGGAACTGTCATTGTTCAGCTTCATAATGTAGTCCCTGCTGAAGTAGATTCAATGGTGGCTCCAAATTTTCCAAACGAGGTAGCAAGACTGTCCTGAACGACAATGTCATTGTTGCTGATGGCAATCCAAGTTTTTGTATATCGTTTCTGACATGATTGCCATTTTGTTATTCTGGCATCCCAGAGAGGAAATGATGGAAAGAGGGTGACATCAGATGCGGTGTCCTTTTCTCATGATTCCCTGGATGGAGAAGCTGTATCACTTGGTGTTGAAGCAACTGAAGATGGATATCAATACCTTGATGGTGTAAATGATGAAATTCAGTTCAATAGCAGCTCCCCTGCCAAAGGAATAAATGAACCGGCTGCAACTAGTGATGAAAATAATGATGATTATCATTTAGAGGAGGAAATATTGAAGAACAGACTAAGGAATTCTAAGATAGTTTCATCTGAATATGACCAACCAAGCAGAAAGCGGATGAAGGAAGTCAAGGCACCTGAAGAATCTACCAAAAAGCCCGCAAGAAGTTCCCTCGTGCAACTCGACGAAAAGATCTGGTAGTTACATCTGATTGTTTATTCTGTTTGCAACTTTTTGAATTTCTCATTTTTCATACACTTAGTCTTAAAAGGTGTCATGTATATAGCCTTAGGGCACAAAGGGTTGCCAAATCTCAGGCTGGAGGCGCAAAGGTCAAAGCGCACTCATCTTGGTTCATATTTCCGTCTAAAAGCTTAATATTTATATTTTATAGTTCTTGTTCTTTTTGTGAAGGCATTTTTTTAATAGTTTTACTATTCTTATTCTGCTTCTAACTAATTATTCTAATTCTATAGACATAATTTTCTTTCATGAGCAGTGGACAAGTCTTTTCTTGAAGCTCCAGAGGATGAGATTGACCTTCAAAAAGTGCGAATCAGGGATTTGATCATATTAGCAGAACACAAAGAACGCCAATTGGTGCATATCTTTCTCTTCCAAAGGTATTGGATGTAGTTTCTAGCATACCCTGGGTAATATTTAATGTTTTTTTGTCCTTTTCTATGCAGAAGAAGCAAGCAGCAGAGGTGCAGCAACCATCGACCAATGACAGGTAACAGATTTCTAAGATATGCTTTATTACGTGTTTATGACTTATAAATCTTAAGAACCGATTGTTGTGAAATTTACTTCATGATACTATACCTTAACGCATTCCTTCGGGCCATCTTCCCTTGAGGTGGTGCAATTTTTTTTTTTTTGTTTGAACGCTTATTTCAATTCTATATATGTGCATGGCTAACTCCAGTATCAGAGAAGTTGGAATAAGTTTCTAGCTTTCAGCAGCATTGAAAAATTTGATTCCTTATTATGGCTGTCTAGGATTATGTCTTGCTTAGTCAACATCATCCAGCTAATCAGGTGTACTATCTGTGTTAGACATTGGAGCATTTGTAGTTTAAAAGTGACAAATCATGTTGTCTATGACCTTTCATCCTTTAACCTGAAGTTGATAGCCTTCGTATGTGTGTAGACTTCTGAAATTTATCCTGGGGCTTACCATATAACATTCTGAAGCAATATTGGGAGTATTACAGGCTGCAAAGACCTCCGCTTTTTAGAGATTTTTTGTTTTTTGTTTTGGGGTTTTGTTTTTTGGGGGGAGGAGCCTACTTTTGTTGGTTGGATTAATAAAGTTTTGTCAAAGATGGGTGCTTTGTAGTTTCTGAAATGACAATCTTGTCTAAAATTTGCTCATGGACTGTATAGAGTTTTGCTGTTTCCTAGTCTATGTGCTAAGAACTTATCCATTACAGAAGTGAGAGTACCTTGCAAGGGGATCCTCTATATGATGAAGATGAAGCATATGGTTCTGACCGAGATACAGGTTCTTTTGATAATCCATCCACTTCAAGGGTCATAGAGGATACAGGCTACTTTAATTATCAGTCGTTCACAGGCAGAAAGCAGACAAGGTGGTCGAAGCATGAAACTAAGTTGTTCTACCAGGTTATTTCCTCATCATTTCTTCCAAATTAGAAATTATTCCTCCTGACTCCCCCTCCCCTCGCCAAAAAAAGTAAAAAAAGGGAAAACAGTACATCCAGTGGAAAACAGTGGTCCGTTGGAAATTATTGATGCTGCAATATTTGTGTTACTGTCGTAGATGATTTTATGACATTGGATTTGTCTAGACATCAGGCACCTCTAATGAATTCATTTCCAATTGATTCTGATTAGCCGAGGCGTTGTAATTGCTTTAAAAGAAATATGACTTGATCTTTGTTTCAGGGTATCCAAGAATTTGGGTCCGACTTCACAATGATACAACAACGATACTTTCCAGATCGGTCTCGGCATCAAATCAAATTGAAATATAAAAGGAGGAACGTGAACACCCCATGAGGATTCACGATGCTTTGACTAGTAGGGCAAAGGGTATGTTGTCTTCAATTCTGCTTTTACCGTGTTCCTTCCAAATTCTTGTCCATCTAATTTTCAATGTGTAACTTATATTCGTAAGGGTTTCATAGTTGGCGTTGAAGTTGAATGAAAAATCGTTTTTTGGCTTAAAGTAAAGCACATTCAAGCTGTGCCTTGGTGGAGTATTTTTGAAGAATGTAGCATTATTGTGTGTGTGTTTTTTTGGGGGGGTTATAGAGCCTTGTTGCTAAACCTATAGTAATTGCAGTGTAATTCAGAGTTTTTTAGCAATCTTCCCCTTTATGCAACTTTTATGTTCATATTCATATTACTGAGGGTATGATTGTGAATATACTGTTCACAGATCTTTCACATTTTGAGGCCCTGATTCAAAAGCTGCAAGAACAAGCCGCTCAAGAAAAGGCTGAGCAATCTGGTGATGAAAATTTGATTGGCTCAACAGCCGAAGAGAATGAAGGCCGAGATCGGAAAACTCATGAAACCCATGTATGCTTTTTAATTTCTTAGCTGTCTATTACATTAAATAGGGTTTAGCATTCACCCCTTTCATTCCATTGCTTGAGATGGTAGATGCTGTATTGTAGAATTGCAGATGAACTACTTCAGGCTCTTTTTAAGTCTTTTCTTTCTTTTTTGGTGATATGTAACATCACAGGAGGCAGCAAAACCTGAGCAGAATGGGAGAAGTGCAGCTCCTGATCAAGAGCCTGACTATGCGGCTCGAGTTCAAAGTCCAGTCAAATCCTATGACAGCGAAGATGAATTCGATTGGAACGAATATAAAAGCGAGCTTTAGCATTTCAACAAATTTTAATTTTCTTTCGATTATGTTGTACTGTATGCATAGTTACATACATGTATGTGATAATGAGGATAATATTTTTTAGGCTTCAGTGAAATGTATACCAGGTTTTATGCCAGATTCTCGTTCCTTAAGCAGTTGAAAATGTTTGTAGTCCACTGTGTAAGATCCGTAGAATGTGGAGCATCACCACCAAGCAATTTCCTTCCCAATTAAAGTTATTTTTTTGGATAAAATTAAAACAATTAAAATGAGTTGAGCAGCTAGAATTTGACTATTTGAGCACTGATTATATGCCTAATTGAACATGTTCTATAGGATTCATTAAAGCTTCTACATGCAAAAGCGATGTACTAAAGGAAATTTAAAAGATAATGTGTTAAAATTTTTCCCTAAAAAAGATGAAAGTTAAATTTGGCTCTTCAAAAAATAATCTCGTGATGTAAATAGACTTATTTTTAAGAATATCTTGTACTGAACTATTTCATCCAAAGGGTAAAATTGGTAAAATTTTTCATCATATTTTACAAATTACAAAGATAATCAGTTTCATACAAAATAAATTTAGTAAAGTGCACTGAGTCAAGCTTGGCTACAATATGGCTTAGCTTAGACTTGCAAACTTGGCTCGATCGTTTTTTTCTCTTCAATATTTACATAAGAAGATTAATTTTAATGATGAAATTTAGAAGTTGACTTTAAAGTTTATGTTGACTTTATATCTTTCAGGGAAAAGAAACACTTTCTTGAGTCCAACGCAAGTGACGTGAACCTCTTGGTGGAGCCCGTCTTAGATTATATGCTAGTCTCACTCGCTATTTCTGTATTTACATGAAACTATTTTGATTTTCCCTTGAAAAAGGTCGGGGAGGGCAAATTAATTAATTTGTAGAATTTGTAGGAAATAAATCAACGGGCTTCGAACACCTAACTTCGCGCACCACTCATAAAAGAAACCCCCACACCGTCTCCACTACCACCCCGCCACGCCGTTGTTGGGATCTTCGGCTTTGCCTAGAAAATAAGAATAAATCCCTAACCGCACTCAAGCCTCCAACTCCCGCCACTATCCCATCTCTTTCTCTCTCTCCTTGGCATCCAAAGTCCTGAACATCCTGAGAGGCTTTGCTCAATTCGCTGAGGTATTATCCCTTCTTCCTGTGCTTGGCGTTTTGTTTTTGATTTTTCCCTTGTGGTCATGTTTCTGAAATTTGAGGAAGAGAAGAACCCCCTTGCCCTTTTTGGGTTTCCCGGAGTTTTAGTCAAATGCGTATATATACACTAATGAGGGGTTGTTTATTTATTGAATGATTGGGTTTTTGATGTTTGAATAACGGGTTTTTCTCAAGTGATTGTAAATGTTGAGGGACAAACTAACTTTGGTTCTAATTTTTCCAAGTTTTGAATTTGAATAAGAGTTTAGTGCACTGGAGTTCTTTGATTGATGAAAGAACAGATCACCTACTAGAATGGGATGAATCCAGAAATTTGTTCACCTTATATATGTTTTGCCCTGGATCTTTGCTGCTTGATTTATGTTTTTTGTGTTCTTGTCTTAATGAAGTCAATGTTTTCCCACAATGTAGTCTCACTTCTAAGTCTGTTTTGGTTGAACATGTTTGGATGCATCTCAAATGACTGTATTGATATATTCCCAATTGAAGCACCTCTAATTATGGACCTCCTGGATGATTTCCTTTCTGAACCTTCTACTGTCAAGGGTAACTAAGCCATTCATCCCAGTCACAAATGATTTGCTATGCCCATTCATTTGTTCCACAGTATTGATAGGTGTTATGTATTTGGTCTTTCACAGCTCCAGCTCCTAGCAGGTTTAAGCCTAAGGCCAAGCCACGACCCCAGAAAGGACCATCTGTTACTGCCGAAGCCACCAAAGAGCAGCCTGTGAAATCAGTTGCAACAGATTCAGCTTCTGATCAAGCTGTTCAGCACGTTGATGCTCCTAAAAGCTCATCCATTACAGATAATGAAAGAGCTGGAACCAAGGAATCATCAACCAACGATGCTGTTATTTTAGAAAGTGAGCTTATAGATGGAAACTTGACAGCTGAGGGTAAGAAAGTGGTAGATTCAGCTGAACCTGGGTACTCAGAAACTGTTGTTTCCAAGTCCAGTGAAGATGGCCATTTGGTAGAGTTCTTCATTTCTCGCCGTGGAATTCTGTGTTCTTGTAGCCTTTTCTTTTCTTATAACTGTCTAAGTGATTTTATTTTCAGAATGTAGATGCTTCTTTGGGTATGCAATTTCCTGACAACACTATTGGCCAATCCTCACTAGCAGCTAATTTGCCTCTTGGTAGGGTGACCTGGTTGTTCCTGTGTTACTGTGATTTTGAGAAGTTACATCTAAAAGCAGACTCAAATTTCCACATTTATCAGCATTTTTGCTTGTTTTTTAGTACTGATTTATTGTTTCCCTGTGAATTTTAGATGTGCCGACTCTGAATGCTTCCACGATTCAAAATGCAGAAGATATATCTTTCCCTGACATTTCTTTTGCCAGCACTTCTCCTTTCCTTCGATGTACTCAAATGGATACAGATCTTTCTGTACCTTCAACATACCAAGACTCAGGATACTATAAGGAAGCCACAGTTAATAGTGATGCTGGAGAGCTTTGGATAAATATAGAGGAGGTGGGTTTAGTGATTAATTCTCCGAGCTGATTTATGCAACTTTTATTATAAGCTTGTTTTGAGTTATGTTTGATTTTTCTTTTCTCCTTTTTGTATACTTCCCTTATAAACAGGGAGCAGAAGGCTTTTCTTGTCTTGAGGATGGAGATATAGCGAGTGAAGCTGCCACTGCTTCTGGTACTGCAAAATGGGCATTTTGGTGCTTGTTTATTGTTATTTTTCTAATCCCTGTTCTTCTTTCCTCACTCTTCTCTTGATGTGATTATATGTTGATAGGGCAGAGACCCGTCAAATTTCAGCCAAAGCCCAAGACACAAATTGGTAGAAAGAAAGATGCTCTGGAACTTTCTTCTGAAAATCAGGACATGAATGGGGATGGTTCAATTTATGCTGGAGAACTTAATACTGAGTCCGGTCTTTCAAGTGCAAGGATTGATGGGAATTTTTGTATGAATCCTACCACAAGTCATCCTGATAATGTAGTGTATGAAGATGCAGATTCATGGATGGCCCAAAACTTACCAGAACAGGTTGTCATACTGTCCTCAGCAGACATCCCTATGAATTTGTTGACAGTGATAGAAATATTTTCTTTTCTCTGATAATAACCTGATTTATCTTCTAATAATTTTTCTTCCTAGTTTGGAGAGCATGGAAAAAGCTTGGGTTCTGATGCACTTAACTCTTCTGATAAACCCCTAGATGGAGGAACTGTGTTAGGTTCCGAAGCAAATGAAAAGGGATATGAAGTCAATGACGGAGTGTCTGATGGAGCTCATGACAATAGCAATCCTAAGGCCTGTGATCAATCAGCCCCAAATGGAGGTGAAAACTTTATGGGCAACGAAACATCAAAGAAGAAAAGACCACGAAGGTCTAAAAAGGTTGCATCTGAAAATGATGAATCGGATAGAAAGAAGAGTAAGACTGCGAAGGTCCCTGATCAATCTACTGATAAACCTTCCAAGAAAGTCCCTCGTGCACCTCGGCGCAAAAGATGTGGTAATTACATCTGATCCACTATCTTATCTTGTCTGTAGATAGCAGATGGATAGTTCTGTTGATAATTACTTACCCATTCCTTAATCTAAATTCTTCATCTGCTGAAATCTTTCGACATGATTCTGTTCTGTTCATAGTGAACAAGGCCTTGCTTGAAGCACCGGAGGAGGAAATTGATCTTCAAAGGGTGCCAATTAAGGATTTGATAATTTTGGCAGAGTATAAAGAGCGCCAAGCAGTACATATTCTTTCTCCTACAGCTTTTCTGGATCTTTTGTTTGTACATGAAAGAGAATTTTGATTTTCCCCAATTGATTGTTCAATTGCAGAAGAAAAATGCAGCAGCAGTGCAGCCATCAGAGGCAAATGAGAGGTAAAGAACTACATGACTTGCTTCACTTGGTTTGTATATGTAAGTCGTATTTCAATCTTAATTGTTGTTTTGTGTAATGTTTACTCCATGAAATGTAGCTTGAAGTCATCATTTTATCTGAGTTTAATTAGTGATTTGTTTGGTTCGATTAGAAATGCTGAAGTGCAAGCGGTTGTGCTAGATGTGCATGCCCTTGTCTATAAATCCTCCGTACTGGAATTTATAGAACATCTCACCCGTGAGGAGTTGCCATAGTTTTGCGGAAGTTATCACTAATAAGTTCCAAGGAAGCCTGTACATAATGGCCACGGAAGTTATCATTGACCCTTCTTGCCCTCTTTGCATGGGAAGCAGTACTTTGCTGAGCTTAGTCTCATTTTTTTTTTTTTCAAAATTATAACTGTTTTATCGTTGTATAGAAGGCTAGGAAGGGGAAAAGAAAGTATCAGCCAAATAAAGAATACCCTGAAGGAGACTTCAGCCAAGGAATTAGTGTCTTTTCTTGATTTTTGCATCCTCAGCAAGTAGAGTTTAATTTTCTTTTTCTAACAGGGTAAGTGGCCACCTGCTTTGGTCCTTGAATCCGCCAGGTGCGCTGGCTTGGCCGTCTTTTTTTTTTGTGGGGGGAGGTATTACTTAGGGTTTGGGGGAACTGATCTGGGACTGGGTCTGGCAAGTGGTCAGATGACCACTGAGGCATGCCTCTGTTGTCAACTAAACTTGATATGTAAAACATTTTATATTTTATTTCTTTGATGTGTTAGATGTAGTTCCATTGGTTCCAGCCTATCAGTTCTGGATAATATAAGATTCTTGGAAAGGTTTAGTTTGCACAGGGTTTTGCGTGACTTCTATTATGGATTCACTCTTGCTATTTGCGAGCCTCTGTTATCAAAATTGGTCCATTGCAGGACTGATAATACCTTGTCAGAGGAGCCCCCTTATGATGAATATGGTAACTCTTTGGATTATGATGAAGATGAAGATTCTTATGATAATCCATCAACTTCAACTACTGTACAAGATACAGGCTACTATAATTATCATTCATACATGGATAAAAGTAAGACAACTAAAGCAAGGTGGTCTAAGGAGGATACTCAATTATTCTACCAGGTATAGTTTTCTCGTTTCTGGTATATATATTTCTGATGTCCTCATGACTTTCCCTCTCTTTATTGTCTTTTGGAGCGACTGATTTTGGAAATCATTTTTATTAGTTCTTTTCGTCTTATACTTTTTATTGATGATGGGTTGATCTATCTGTGATACAGGGCATTCGACAGTTTGGATCTGACTTTTTAATGATACAAAAATTGCATTTCCCGGAGAGGACTAGACACCAAATCAAACTGAAATATAAAAAGGAAGAACGAGAAAACCCTGTGCTGCTTCATGAAGCTCTGAATGGCAGAGCAAAAGGTATGTGACGGCTCTGATGATAGCATGTTTCTTATACATTCCATATGGTTATTTAGCAGATTATTCGGTTTGTTATTGCATTTTCCACTGCTCAGATGTGATTTTGCTTTTAATATCTAACAATAGAAGGAATGTAGTTGTCTTATGTGCCCTGTATTTATATCTTCATCGTATAAAAATTTATGGAAGGAAAAGGTGCTACTATGGAGATGATAATCCTGTCTGTTAGTGTGCTTCAATCGATACACTAATTGTTGCTATGAGCAATTATGATCAACAAAGTCCATCTATGCAGATCTTTCACATTTTGAAATCCTGGCTCAAAGGCTGCAGAAAGAAACTGCACAGAAGAAGTCAGAGAATCAGATGTCTGATGAAGATAATCCAACAAGCCCAGTACGTGAGGAAGAGGGGCTGGATGAGGAAACTCTCAAAACCCAGGTATTGACGTCTTATTTTAACCTTTTATTTATCCGTATCTCAACTTTCAAGTTTGTTTTAACCATTATAGGAATAGTCTAATGGCATAATACTCTTGAACTCAACTCCCTGCTCAGCAGGTTTGGGTTTAGATCCCACCAGGGAGAGGGGAGTGAGGAGATAAGGTTTTGCTCCTGGTCTGCCCCCTTCTCTCCTAAGCCCTCCCCCAGTGAACCCCATGAGATGCGGGGGCATAGGAAGGTTTCCTCCTCCCTGCCCCGTGGGATATTAAGTGATTCAATTAGATCGGGAGGACATAGAAAGGCTTGCTACAAGAATCATTAGATCAAATAGAAAAAAGAAAAAACCAACCCGAAGAGGAAAACGCTTGTGATCCACGAGGGAGGGTCAACCCCACAAGCATAAATCTCATGAAGTTGCTTTGTATAGGAAATGAGCCCAACCCCAGCCCAATTTGGGGCATCACATTCTCACTACACCCTGAGAAGTTACAGCGCAAGGCTTGAAATTCGAATTGTAGCCTTTCTAGCACATATCAAAAGATTTCTAACCAGATCAAATTGATACCTTGAAGCCTTGTCTAGGCAGGATGTGAGGGGAATCAGAATGGTCTCTCGACGAACTCTAACAAAAAGTTCTTCTTGGTGTAGGCCACCTCACAGGAGAAGGCAGCAAAATCCGAGGGGGTCGCAAGTGCTGATCAAGAGCGTGATACAGCCCAAGCTGGAAGCCCCGCCAAGTCTTATGATGATGAAGACGACTTTAATTGGGATGATTATAAAAGTGGATTGTAGCATTTGAACAGTTTATTTTTTGTTTCCATTTTTTATTATATGAACCACATTTATTTTTTCAGGCTTCAATGAAATATTTGGATCAAGGCACTTTTTCTTGGCTGATCCCCTCGACCTCACTTCAATTTCATGTTTCGACAGAATTATGGTGGCTGTGGTTTCCATGCCAAATTCTGCTCCCTGAGTCAAAAACTTGTAGCCTTTGATTCAAGGAAAGGGCGAGCAGCCCCTGGCTCTCATGCCAAGTTTCATGCGTAGTTTGATTCTTGCAGCTATCTGAAACTTGTAGCTGAAATATTTGGATTCAAGGAAAGATCTTTTAACCTCCACTTGATTCAAATCGTGCTACTGTTCCATTTCTGGTCAAAAAAATAAGAATTGTTTTTGGATTTTTGGGTGAGAATAATATAAATTTTGAGGTAGTGGATAAAAATAATACGACATTTTTCTTGGTCGTGAACAAAATGAATTTTAACACTATTTAACGAGTATCATAACACAGCCGAGTTTTGTGGGTTGAGACTTGTGTGAAAGTTGATGTGTCAAGTGAAGCTACTACTCGTATGACGGAGTAAACTTTTGACCTTAAATTTTGACTTATCTTAGTAGTTTAATGACCACATAGGAGAGATAGGGGCGAAGTCAAAATTTTATGTGTTGCTTATGTGGCCATTAAAAGAAAAAAGAGACCATTTTTTTATTATTTGTTCACAATTAACTGACCCCAAATTACCAATTCTTATATGTTTGAAGTGACGAGTACATTGTTTGAATTATTTTGTTAAAAAAATATAGTTGTAGGGGCTCAAAAAAAAATCATTTTACCAAATTCTCATGTACGTGACACCCTATTATCAAACTTGATGGTTGAAAGACCGTAGTATAATTTTAGTTAAATCACTAGTATAATTGTATTAAGCACTATCCCAATATAAAAAGTCAATGTTTGTCCATTTATAAAAATAATATTAGAGTTATTAATGTAAATCAAGTAGTGAAGTGAAATGGCCCAAATCATATCAAAACAAATGTACTAATTCAATAATCTACAAATCGGTTATCGTACATTTATTTAAATAATAAAATATTTTAAAGGCACAGTCTAAATATAATTGATGACTTCTTCAAATTTAAAATTAACATTTATTTTCTTTGCATCTCATTTAGGGGAAAAATAACTTTAGACAGGTGTTTTTAACTTTAGTTATATAACCAACATGACCTCTCTATTATTAAAAATAAAGATCTTTATGTTTAATCTGTACGCTATGCTTAATACGTCCGACCTTTTTTTTTTTTTCTAAATCGAACTCAAGATTTTATTTAATAAGCCAATTTAAACTTAATTTTTAATGAGAAAATATGAAACTTGAATGGATTTTTGAGGAAAAATATAGCCAGAAAAAACAAAGTCAATGGTCAATGGTTTTTGAATTTGAAGAAGAAGAAGATAAACAGAAGAAAAAGCAAAAGGAATATGTGATTCAGGATTCCAGATGACATCCAGGATCACTTGCACCCTCTAATTTCCACATCTTTAGTCGTCGCTCTCTCTCTCTCCCCACACACCCCTTTTTACTGAATTGCACGTACGCGACTCAATTGATCTTCTTCGTCATGGCCTTTTCTCCCTCTCTCTCTCCTCTTACCAACCCAATCTTCCCTTCATCTCGCCCATCGTCATCGCCTCAATTTTCCGGCCACCACTAACATGCCACAACCGCCTTCGCCTCCGCCGCCTCCCCCGCATCAACAGCCTTGTCCCTGCCTCGCAAATCCCACCTCGCAATTTCTCTCCAAACCGGCTAAGCTCCCTGACTTTCTCCTCACCGCTCTCTCTCTCTTTCTCTTCATCACTGCCCCCAAACACCACCTTCCTCCTCGATCCGTGTCTCTCGCCTACACACCACAGCCCACCAATCGCCGCCTTGTTCGGCTCACTTCCGCATCCGCCGCCATGTCTCATAACCCTAACCCTAACCCTAATTTCAGCGCTTTCCCGACCCCTCAGTCTCTCTCCGATTGGCTCAAGCCCCGGCTGCCCTCCGAATCTTTCGCTGCGTGGGGCACCAAGCCGGGGACCAAGAACGTCCATAACCTCTGGCTCGAGCTCGCTGATGGTGAAACATCGCTTGTTGACACTACCCCTCCAATTCGGAATTTGGAGGTCGTTTGTGTACGAATTTTGGGGAGAGATGGGAACAGAGTTCTGCTCGAGTCGCATCAGGAGCTTTCCGATGGGTCAATACGCAAAAGGGACCGACCCTTGTCGGAGAAATTGAAGTCCGGCGAGGATATCGAGTCTGCGGTTATGCGGGCGATCAAGGAAGAGCTGGGCTCTGTTCTCTTTGAGGGTAGCGATGATAAAGATGTGAACTTTGACGAGATTGTGAGGATTGTGCCCAATTCATATGACAGGAAGATAGAGGAAAGGGTTTCTCTGTCATATCCAGGATTACCCGCTTGTTATGTGTTGCATACTGTGGATGCTTTTGTGGAAGGATTGCCGGAAGATGAGTTTGTAACAGAGGAGGGGACCGAATATGGGGATTGCGAACAAGGGGTTGCAAGTGAAGCAGTTGCTGTAAAGAAGCATTATTGGAAGTGGGTTCCTGCAAATTCAGTGATTTGATCGGGTTAGTGAGTTTTGAGGCCCAAGATTGCTGTTAATTTTTGTGTTAATTGATAGTAACTGTGTTTTCGTGCTCGTGAGGAGTGATACTGTCTTTCATTTGTTAAGTTATTCTTGGTATAGGATATATACTGTTTACAGTTTTGATCAATGTGGATGTGTAAATACTAGCTGTCAAAATTTTGAATGTTGAGACTCAAGTGAAATGAAAATCACATGCTTTTGTGGAACAAGTACCTTTTGCTTTCTTGTGGTTGTAAATTTGGTTGTTAAATTTGTTCTTTGCGCAACTGAGCAATTTTTGATTTTGCAAGAGTATCGTAGGAAATTCAAGAATGTGTATGGTTTACAACAAAGTATTAGCAGCAGGATGATTAGGGAACAAACAATTCTGTAATTGTTTTTTGAAAGCTGTGAAGTGCCTAATACAACTCAGGGAACAGAGCTGTTTTTTAATTTATTTTTAAAGCTATGAAGTACATAATACAACAAAGTATTAGCAGCAGCACCAGAAGCTCTCAGGATCTAGCAAGATCTAGTCATACACACCGGGGCTGGGGTATCTGACTCTGAGGAAGTTTATATGTATGGACCCTTACTCTAACAAGAGTTGTCAGAGAGGCGGATTTTCACGGACTGGCCCATGTGGTTTAGTTTACCAACACTACTTACAGAACATACTTATTTACTACTTAGGAATGCATGGACACAATTTCCACTGTTTTTGATGGCATAGATGTACCCGTTATCGAACTGCTTTGACCATAACATGACCCCTCCGAATTTGTTCGAGCCCTTGATAGTTGGAAGAATTTTATATTTTAGCACGTCTGGAGGAACATAACCACTCTTTAAGATGCTGCCTCAGGGCCATCTGTTTGTGCTAAGAAGAGCTGCTTAACTTGGATTGAAGTTCACTAGTTCCATGCATTCAAGAGGTTTTCAGCGCTGGTGCCATCATATTGGCTAGCAGGTCTGTCGTAGAACTGTACCTCACATAGGTAAACAGGCCTGTATTAATTGCAGTATTTAGATTGGCATCTGGGAAGAAACATCCTGGGGGCTGCTGATAAGATAACTGTGTTACGGGCATTGTTATAAGCAGCTTAGGTCATCCCAAAACCGACAATCACCGTTCTCTGTATCAAAATTAATGGTATCCAATACCGCATTCCCTAGGGGCCAAGAATCAGATTGATCCTCAAGGAAGTTGTTCCAGAGATCAAGAGCTATGTGTTTTGCATCATCAGTTAAAGAGAGAGAATACCTCCCTTTCTCACCTCTCAAGGAGAGTAGTGCCTTAACCACTCCCGGTTGGCAAGCAGAGATTTAAATGCTCAAAATGGTGCATCCACTCCTTGAAGGGTCACCGTGCCCTGCTAAGTTCAGCCCCAGGGGTTGCCCATTGCCAAGAGATTCAAGAAGGCCATAAGCACAATTTTGTAGTTTCCTGTGTTGCAAATCTCTTGTAGGCTTCCTTTCTCGGCACCTTGGCCCCCATATATGGCTATCGGGACACTATGAAAGGACTTGAATGAAATGAAGATTAAGAGTGGAAACAAGAACAAACTGCTTGTGTTTTGAGTGCCATGATTTTCTGGTTTGGAAGTACGGTAGGAATTCTTGGGCTGTGAGGCCTGAGTGAGGGCAAATGGGCAATTACATCATAACCGCATCATTATCAACGTAAAAGCCATCCTCATTAGCTATGTTGATTTCATCTACTGCGAGATGTTCTTATCTTTCATGAAGTTTCCTAGGATACTTTCATAGTTCTATTATAAGTTCTGGGGGATTTTCAAAGAAATTTTAAACCTTCCAAACAGTGTGTATGAGCGAGGGTAGAGAAGGGTGGGTGGAGGAGTTAGTCAAGTCTTGACATGGTTTGCGTGTTCGTTGACAACTACAATCACAGTTCACACAGAAGTTCGCAATGCATTGCACATAAACTAATAATGGACATTTCATGCACATAAACTAATAATGGACATTTCATATATTCTTCACTACCAACTAAACACACCACTTCTGACAAAAATAAAAACAAAAACAGAGAGAGAGAGAGAGAGAGACCCCCCAAAAAAAAAGGGAACCGCACTACTCAGATAAAGAAGATACATACAAGGTGGCAGACTGAATCTAGCGTACTTAAATCCGTTTCCACCGCTTACTATTCCTTGCTTGGCTCAAGGAGTATACAGCAGGAGCCTCTCATTTTCAGTACTATTTTTTTTTTTGGGGGGGTATGGTGTCGCCTTGTCTCTTTTGGCTGTAAAGGGAGGTCTGGGGAAGGTAATTGATCGTATAAAAGTCATAGTCAGTCCAGAATTCCACCAAAAATCTGGAACCAAACTCGAGTTATTCCTTCTATAAATGAACCTACACTTCACATCACCCTGCTGTATATGAACATGGCTTCCGTAACTAATTGGCCACTGAAGTGCCTCCAGAATTGTCAGATTTTAGTGGTGGATCGGGAAGAACTTGACGTACAAACTGTCCTTTCACTCGAGGACGCTGCTCTGCAAGTTTCTTCCTACTTTCATACCGGACCTGCAAAAACTTTCCCGATTAGATGCTAAACATTAATCCCTTTTATCACATAATTCCAAAGTTCATCATAAGTTCCATTCAGACAGATGAGGTGACCTTAGCCATTGTTATGGATAAAAGCTCATGAGTAATATTGAAGATGAATATATTAACACTAAACAGTTCACTACCTTCTTCTCAAAGCATCTTTCCTTTCTCTTCAACCGGAACTTATTCAGAGCAACTTCCCTTTGAATAGACCTCTGCCGGTTGAGCGGTTCAGTCCCACTGTCAGACCCACCTGGCACCACTGCATCCTGCTGAACACTCGCATTACTTCTACCAATGCTGCCACACCTAAATCCATTTAGACCCAGTGTAGTGCCATTGCACATAGTGCTACTAGCACTTTGATCAGCAGGAGTGGAGAATTGGGTCCGGTCTTCTGAAGATTCGAACTGCTGGTGGTCCTGCTTGCTGGTTGATTGATTAGATGATATTCTCGGACTTTGATCAAGGGGGTGATAGGGGGATCTCCCATTTAGTACCTCAACACTGAACTGATGGAAAGAATTCATTTGCTGATTTCCTGAACAAGGACTTTGTGAAGATGATGGTGAGCAAACTCTGGGAGAAACTGTAGGCCCATATCCAGCTGGGCTTGCACATACATCCACTTGAACCCCTCTTACTGGAAATGGGATGGGAAACAATCGCAGAGGAGCATGATTTTCAGCCTCTTTTGCGGGATCTAAAGGGAGAGACATCGTGTTCCTATCATTAGGAAGCAAGCTCTCCTTAACATTTGAGTTGCTACTGGGGATATTGCCAGATAAGTTATCTCCAGAATTCACTTTGTCTTCTTTTGAGGCAGAACCAGAATTTTCTGTATGTAATGTGTTGTGGACGTACCTAGATAACCAGCAACAAATATTAACTTCTTAACTTAGAGCAGCAAGAATGCTAGTACACTAGATTCATGATGGAATTGTCAATTGAGGCAGAGCAACTCACCGTGTAAAAGGTGAGGCATTTGAGTGGTTTAGCATTTGCTTTTCATGGATACTGGCACCAAGATGAAATCTCCTCAGAGAAAGATCCAAGTGCGGGGAGAAATCAAAATAGCTAGTTCCATCGTTGGAGCGTGAAATGTGTCTAGGATGATTATCAAAAGCTCCTATCAAGTCAATCGCTTCTCTTGGAGAGTTGGGATGATTATCCCTACTGTCATTAGCTTCTGGATGTAGGTTCAGATTCTCCCCTCGACTTTGCTGCTTCACCCTTCCATCTTGATCAAGTGCATCATCATTACAAGGAGCGGTATCTGATCCTACAATACAAAGTTGTTATGCTTTCATCTTGAAGTATGAAACTAAAGTGGAAGGCACAGGGGATGAAGAATTTACCTGCTACTGCACTCTCAGGAGTGCGTAAGTTTTGACTGGAATTGGCGCATTGGCTCTGATCCTGTATTTTCAAATCAGAAACAGGAGGTTTCCCATGCTTTGGCTGCGAATGATCCTCAACCTCAGTTTTGTAGGTACTTTCAGCTTCCAAATCAGGCTTCCCACAGGAGCTCTGCACAAGAGACAGCAAACATGCAGTCTCTATATAAAACTTCATGTAGCCAACTTAAACTGGAAAGGGATCCCCTTTATCCCTGAGCATCCCTATATTCTCAACAGAATAAGCATCCACATCATGACTAGAAAGTTGAAACAAAAGCAGGGAAACGTTCTTGGTTTACGTGCGATTGCAAAAATATTCACAGGCATTATTGCATCATGCACATATTGTAACTCTAGGTAATTTACATTGAAGCTACTTAGGTATCAGCAAGTAATAAGTCCAAATTCGAAGTGCTATACCCATTTATTATAGCCTTCATGCTATTAATCCAAATACTTTACTTTTTCTGTCCTCTCTTGTTTTCCTTTCTTGGAAACGCTTGTCCAGCAGGCACGGTGGTGGGCACAAAACACAGCAAGGAATAGGGAAAAGGATTGCCAGCAAGCTGAGGCCAAAAATATTTGGTTTGTTGGCAGCGAGATAATTTTATCGGCTAATTTTTCAATTCGACAGTATCTGTTAAGCAGAGTTTGCAGAGGATAATATATAATTAACGGATATTTTAACTTTATTTTCATATGGTAAGAAGATGTAACAGTAAACTACAGGGAGGATTTTGTGTAAACTAAATTAGTTCAACCAGCACAATGCACGTGAGCAAAATGAAAGATTTTCCAAGAGGGCTTAGAAAAAGTTCCTAACCTGTGCATCACTTCTTTTCTTGGTGCATTCCTCTTGCCTTGGAGGAGGTGCACAATTTTTGGAGCTGGTTGAGTGGTCACTTGTAGCATTGTTTTCAGCGGTGGCCTCTAGTTTTTGTAGTGTAAAACTTTCATCCTGTGGGTCATGTCCTTCACTATTCATCTAATGAGACAAGAATCAATAGTTAATGAAAGGACAAATTTGCATTCAGGAAAGAAGGCAAATTGTAAATGTGTAATATGTCCAAGAAAAATAGACATACAGTTTGGCGTCTCCAAACATGCTGCCATAAATTTTTAGCTCGTTTATCCTGATGGGCTTCACGAGAAAGTCGGCTGCACCTCTCAAAATGCATTTGTACACCATGTTAACTGAGTCATGTGTGGACATCACTGCATTAAACGAAGGGAATTGTTATAGACCCAACTCTGACAACTAGAATTGAGAAATCGTGTTTTGGCAACTTATATCGTACTTATAACTGGGATGTTCTTGCAGATTTCATGTTCCCTAATCAATGTCAGAAGAGCATATCCAGATATTGATGGCAACTCCACTTCTGTCAGTATAAGGTCTATGTGATGGTGTCTTGCCTTCAACACCTCCCAAGCCTTCAGACCATCTGCAACAGAAGCAACTGCGCAAAGAAAAAGCTATTCATCTCAATTGATACCTTAAGCATCATACAGGAAGTCTTCGCCTTCTAATGAGTAAATAAGTACTAGAATGAAACAGAAAGAACACGATGATCGTTTCATAGCATGTAAATATATTAGTTTCAAATTGAGGTATGAATCTGTATCAGAACCCTCAGAGGTATTATCTCATGTTTAGAAGCATCCAAATGTCAATCAACAATGAAGAAGCATCAAATACAATTATTCTTTCCCAACAGACACATACTAGTGCCAGTGTGCGTAACAGAACGGAGAATCAGTCACAAGCTAATCAAGCGAGTTGGAGAAATTGAAAACGGAAGTACATAGTTCACACTTCAGAACTAACACAGCAGAAAAAGGATTCGACCTCACCACTAACCGGCTTTGTGAAAATCTGTCTGTCCAAACATTATCATACCCTAGCAAACTAATGGTCAACTCATTAACCAAATGTTCCATTCAATTATTTAACCCATAGTATAAGAGAATTCCAAACTAATCAATTACTTACCAGTAACCGATAATCAGACTGACAATATAGGCCTAGAAAGCACCACACTCTTCTCAGAATGTTCCTAGGATCATCTACCCTAATAATATTCCAAGTTAAGCACTTGTAACCTTGGAACTTACGAGCTGAAGGTTCTCAAAAACAAAAGTTCTGTCCGGTGATAGAGTGAAACCATCAACCCATCTAAGCTCAACTTAATCAGGACTATCGAGATGTGTTCATTCAGAGGCTAAACAGAACAGATTTAACGACAATAAGGACCGAAAATTATTGCATACTCCCAAGAGCATAACATCGCCATGCACCCCAGCAAATGCACAAGCTTCCAAACAACACCAGTTGGTGGTCCCTGAAAATTCTAGCACCTGATTTTCTTGTGAAAAGATGTTGATACTCCTGGAATAGAAGCTAACTTTTTCTACTGTACCATATATACTTACTTTGATTGAACTAGTCAGGCAAAAATTGAAAAACTACATGCATAAAAGATCAAGTCAAACTATTCACAAAATCTAGAACTTTCCGACCAAGGATTTCCCACCCACCAACAATTCGCACTTTTCTTAATTCATCAATTCAAACCAGGAAAAACAATAGATTATTCAAACAACACAACAAACTCATCAAAATCAAAATCATAATCTATGCAAAATTCTGGCCTATCAATTGAAACCCTGATTCATTATACAATTTAACTCAGTAAAAAAAGAAAGTTGATAAAAACGAGCAATTTCTGCTCGAAGAATCAAAAATCATGAACAAACCTTTGTAGTTGCATTTTCTGAGAAGGGCGCCGATGATCTGCCGCGTCGAATCATCAGCTTCAACGAGTAAAACTCTGATTGCCGTACTCGGTAAAAGCCTATCCCATCTCACCATTGAACTCGAACCTTCGTTAATCCCCCTCTTCTCCTCATTTTCTCTCTCCTTCTCCACCATCACTACATCCATGGCTTCTTCACAACTCACCACCACTTCCCCCATGTTTTCTGCTGACTGCCCAGATGAAAACTCCCACCCAAAATTCACATAACCAACTCAAAATCTGACCTTTTCTAATACCCAATTGAGAACATGCATAAATTCCAGAGCTTGAAATTGTTTCTTTAAGAGCAGAGCAAGGATTATTAGCCAAGGAAATGAGAATTTTGCTTAGACAAAAAGACAACTTAGCGGAGCAATTTTTTATTTTTAAACTCCAAAATATCTAGGATTTTGCCCATTCAGGGAATGATCTACGGCTGAGATTCACCAAAAAAGTAGAAAACTAACACATCGGACGGCTGAGGGACCCGGGAAGCTAGCAAAGTATCTGCCAGGAGAGAGAGAGAGGTTGAATGGCCCAAAATGGCCACGTCATAATTTCCTTTTTGTTTTTTGCAAAATCAAAAAGTAAGGAGCCATTGGTCCCATTGTTTTTATTTTTTTAAATGTATGGTTGGCTCACAGCATTTTTGCAATTTTATTTTATTTTTGTTGTGCAATAAAATATCATTTTGCGTAAGTTGTGGATATTTGTTCGGAACAACTAGGTAAAGGAGGAGGTGGGGCCCCTATCACAAAAGATATTAGTAAGTGGTAGATATGAACGAGATATTTTTGGGGTGGGGCCCTTTTTAATTGGACTTGGTGGATAGCACTTTGACACGTGGCTATTGGGTAAGGTTTCAGTGATATTATATTCTTTTGGTTTTAAAACCACTAACTCAAGTTTATATGGTTAGGTTAGATAGTGATTAGTGAAGTTCTTAAACTAATCCTAAGACGGCTGGTCAACCTATTTCTATAAAATTTACTTTATTTTTTTTTGTTAGATTTTGGGTTTTTTTTTGGGTGGGAGGGGGTAGTGATTTACTTTTATTGAACCTTTATATTTGTTAATTTTATTGAACCTCTATGTTTTGAGATTTTCGATAAGTTTTAGGTTCAATTTTTCATCCTCTATTATATTGTAGTGCTTTTTATGCCTCATTTGAATCTGAAAAATAAAAAATCACTTGTTAAAAGCATTTAAAATTTTGAAGAAATTATTGATTATGTAGATATGTGGACAAGCGTTACACCAAAAAAAAAACATATGTGGATAAGGAGAGATAATAGAGATTAGAGATGTTAAGCGAAATCATAATTAATGGTGTATGAATGGCTTTGCATACCAAAATCTTGTTTGTTTTATTTGATTATTTATTACATGAAGGCCTTTTTGGTAAAATGAGTTACTGTAAGTAGCGGATATGTGTTTGTGTATCCGGTAAATATTTAGGTAGTTGATAGTCTGTTAAATTTTAGTTGTTAGCGGATAAGCTGTTCAATTGAGCGATTTAAGCTATCGTAAACACTAGTTAAAATACTAGCTTACCAAATAATAATATTTGGTTGATTATTGTTTTGACTTGATCAAAATAGTAAAAGTTACTCCAAACGTTGTTTCCTAACGAGACGAAGTGTTTTAAAAAATATAGTTTTTTATGACTAATTAGTTTATCAGGATCATCAGTTGAATAAGTAGAGTTATATACAAATTTATTTTAGTGACTTGTTAGAAACATTTAATTATGCATTATACTTTTGTTACATTTAATTTGTATGCATCTAAAGTTGTTTCAAATTCTATTGAATTATATTCAAATTAAATTTATTTGAATTCATAAACATTGAAAATCTTGTGTAATTATCATTTCGGATTTCTTATTACATAAATTAAGTTTTAGAATTTTTAAAAAATAAAATAAAACAAAAATCATGAAAAAGGGGAATAAATCCTGCATATAATGGGGTTCCTAGGGGAAACTTTGAGATTGGATAAAGAGGGACAGAGTGGGAATTAGATACCCAGGTTGTAAATTTCTCATTTGTCATTTATCACAACTTTTTTAAAATTAAAATGGTGCTGAATTTGGGGCCATAAATAATTAAATTGACAAGAATATCTGAGAAAACTTTTTTGAGTAGGAAGTGATAAAAGTGGTGAGACATGTGGCCAATGGAGACATTAGATTTGATTTTCATCTTTGTGAGCAAACACTTGTCATTCATTGCTGTTAAAAACTTTGAAAAATATCTGCTCCTAAAATCTATGGAAATTTCTCTCAATATCTTTGCGATGGCCCTAAAAAAACCCAGAAATAGAACACAGAAAAAAAGGGAAATAAATTTTATGTTGGCCTTTGCTAATGGGCACTCTTGCCTCCTACAAAAGTCACTCCATCTAGCATGCCAGGGAGAGAGAGAGAGAGAGGCAGGCACCACCACTGAATACCCCCTTCCACCATCTTCCCTCTCCCCTCTTTTTGAGTGTAACTATCAACTACTCTATATCAGACCTCACAATTATTCCCTCAGTTTCATAATACGAGGTATATAAAAGTATTAGTTGTTTGACACGAGAATAATACTCACTTAGTACTAAACAATATAAACTTGTACATAATAAGATTGAGCGTAAAATATAAAATCATGGGCTCTTAGCATCTTCCTCTTCTTCCACGTTCCTTTGTCTAGTAAGCCCACCGTTATGTCTAGATGAGCTTACTCGTGTTCCTCTATCTCAAACATCATTTATTTATTTTTTAACTAATTTGGTCATTAGTTCTACAAATTAATACATTTAAAAACGTCAATAATAGTGAGAGTTTAACTATATTATGGATTTATTCCTCATAATTTTGAACAAGTTATTGATTTGATTTATTAATATCATCTTAGAACGTTTATAAGTAAGAGTATATGATTTAAATACGACTATAGAACGGGTATATATAAAGGAAAACGAACATACGTTGCATTAAATTGAGGAGGGTACTATAAAAACAAAAGGTGAGGTGTATTGTCGATGTTGGCTTAGGGGTCTAATTTGGCCCACTACTAAACACATTTGGAATGATCTTGGTGTGAAGTAGCAAAACACCAACAGAATGGGGCAGATTGTATTGTATTTCCTCAAGAGAAGCAAGACACATAACATTTGTACGTTTCTAATATTCAAATAGGCAGGGAAGACTCAAGGGTGGCATATAAAAAAGCATCCACGCTTTTTAAAAAGGGAATTAGAGTTAGAGACCCACAATCATAGTACACCAAAAAGTATGTCGTTGCCAGTTGTGCCATAAATACTTGGAAGATTTTTTGGGAGAAAACGGGGCAGGGGAGGGCGAGGGGGTGTGTATTTGGACCAACGCAAGAGTTTGGATATGTCACATACAAGTGTTCTTTTTTTGCAAGTTGTCTATATGTCGTTTTTTTTTTCGATTATTGGTAAGTTAGAACGTTAAAAGGCTCAAGATTTTAAGAGTTAAACAACAATAAATTAGTATCAAAATAAAATATAAAAGAAAATCGATATCACATTATGGCACACAAAAAAATCCACCCACCACCCAAATAACCGAAAGAACATTTAAATGAGATAGAGAGAGATCATCGCTAAATTGTTTGGATTACTTAATTAGCTAGTCCAACATTATATAGGTTGCTGCAGAAAACACGTATGTCTTTCCTTATCTTGTTCCTCAATGAAGCTATGTCAATACCCCTCTCCTTAATCCCAAGAAGAACATGGGAAAATGAAAGGCAGCCATGACTTAATGGATTAGCATCAGCAAGAATTAGATGTGACCATGAAATAATTAAAGCTCCAAATTTATTGTAATTTCACTCATTTCGACTTTAGGCTTGTATTTATCCTCCCAAATTTGAAAAAGGATTTTGACTACTTCACTCTTTTAACTCTTGCCGGGTCATTGGGCAAGGGCTAAGCTAAAGAGTACGTTTGGGCAAGCCCTGAGTGTTTGAGGAGCCACCCTGATTTTGTACATACAAAGATCCAAGTGGGCTGAAGAGCGATGAAGGCCCATTTTGTTGTAACCCAAATAGTGATTGTTAGCGGGTTGAATATTGGGTTGGGGGAAGGAGGTTTATATGGGTCCAGCTACACATGATTCTGATGGTGCTTGCCTCATTCTTCCTGGGCCTCAGACTGAGAGGTCAATCAAGAACACTCTGTGCTTACAGGTAGCCTTGATTAGGTGGCAATGATTTACCTTTTAGAGATATTGGATACCAATCATTCCACATTTAATCTTAGTTGTTTATTGAATCACAATTGAGCTAAGAGAGCCTTGATTAGGTGGCAATGATAGACATTTGAGGCGACATATAGATGTGGAGCATTATAGATAGTGAGTTATATCACTTCATACGTCATCGCTGCGCCGAATCAAGTCTTTGTTATAACTCAATGGTAATCCAAAAACAAAAAATGACTATCAAAGGTGGAATTACCGATGTTTAATTTGATACATGAGAATATTGGCGTTTAATAACTTTAACGGTGAAATTATTGGCGTCCAATTTAAAAATTAAATTATTGGCATCCAATAATCATTCTTTTTATCAGGACGTATAGTTTGAGCCTTGATTAAGATGCCTAATTGTAATTGGAGTGGTGGCTGATCAGCTTATTTGTACTTATGCATGAGCCTTTAGATCATACAATATATTTTGATGTTATTTTTGGATCCAAATATGGGAACTTCTAAGCAAAGTAACCCTGGTTCTATATGTTCCTTTCAAATTTTGAAAATGACAATAATATTAATTGAGACTATTGAGCCATCTTTTATTTATTTTTTTTTGAAATGTTGTAAGTAGACCCAATTCAATAGACCCCTATCCAGGACAACCCGTGGGGGGATCTTCACATGTCTAAGGGGAGGGAAACCTGAGCACAATGCCCAGTTAGCTCCCTGCACAAAACCCTTTACAACAAGAATTTATACACTTCCCAGGAACTGAGACTACGTAGCCATTTATGCATTCGGGTTTTCCTTCCCCCTGTTTTTTTTGTTTTTGATGAAGAGTTATACATCTATGTACTGATCAGAAATAAAGTTGTAAGCTAGCATTCATATAGATATATACTCAAATTCTATATGGATTTTTAACATCCATACTATGCTGCAATCATTTTTCTACCCATATCCTATTGAAAATTATTTTCAACCCCCGACCTTACTTGACATATTATAATTGTCGATAAATTTGGGATTTTAAGTTGACCGGAGACGTTAAAAGACAAAAATTCCCTTACAAAACTGAATCCCACTACACTCATATTTTATTAATTTATTTAACCCTAAACTAATTTTATCTCTTTCTTCATTACTCTCACAAAAACAGTTGACCATCATATCTAAGTCTCTCTCCTATCCCCCTCTCTCTCTCGCTCTCTCTCTCTCACTCTCACTCTCAATCTCTTTCTCATTCGTCGAGGCTACCGCTATCTTCGATCAAATTGTTAAATTCTCAATGCATAAGCTCTTCCTCAAGAAAATTTGATTGAATTCTCAACGCATAAGCTCTTCCTCAAGAAATGGCTCAAAGAAGAAGACGTGATTCACAATCGAATTTCCCTAAAAGAGAACTAAATTGATGGAGTTCGTAAAGAGCTCACAAACCTCTACACTTTGTTCCTCCTCTTCCGCTCTCTCTATCTCTCCTCCTCTTCCTCCTCTGTCTCTCTTCCCCACTGCCCGTCTGTCGAAAATCATGGATCCCCTCGATCTGCTCCTTCGTCTTCTCGGTCTCCATCATCTTGGCAATTCAGTACAAAACCAACGTCGAGACCCACCTCAAGAAGCTCCCGAGAGAGAGAAAGAAGACGACAAGCTTCTTAGGAAGTGCGTCAATGAACTGAAGAAGAAGGGGGTCGAATTTGATCTATTGAAGGAAGTGAATACACTTCGATGGGTGAAGAGTATGAGGATTGAGAGCAAGGCGAGTGAGGAAATGGTCTGTCAGGGATATTGTTTCTCTGTTCTACTTCTCTCTCTCCTGCCTTGTTTTGGTGGTTACAACTTACTAGGGTTATCTTGTGTGGTTAGATTATGGGTATTTTGAATTTTAGGATTTGAGTTGTTGGGCTTAAGTGAATTGATTGGTTATTGTGGGGATTTGGGGTTCCTGAAATTGAATCGCAGAACACTCTGTTGTGCTTTGCTGTAATTTTGAGGGCTAACCAATATGCCATATTGGATTAATTATGAAATAATGTGAGTTATCTTCTATGGACATTAACTTTGTATCAAGTTAATGTTGAATTCTCATGATGTTTTGTTTTTGATTTTTTTGAGCTGGTTTTCCTTTTAATGGCTAGTCAAACACCAATGGTCATTGCACTTCTAGGGCTCTGCGTAAGAAGGGTTCGGGGGGGAGGAGGGAATCACTCATAGTCTAATAAAGCGCAATGAAAAAGAGATTCACTAAAGAGAGTGAATTGTGGAAGAGGGTGACTTTGCTGGTTCAATACCAAAATTGAAACAAATCCAGTTTCTCTGATTCTAATATGCCGATAAGATCAGGAACAAAATAATTTTAGTGGACATGGTGAAAAATGAAGTTGGCCATCTAATTTGACTATGTATTCAGTTCTCTCATGAACAGTATCTAAATATCTCGTGTTTCAGTCAGGTTGGCATTCTGAACAAACCCTAAAGTGATTGTAGTTGCATCCATATGCAGCAAAGGTTTGAGTTTTGGGAAAGTCTAATCAAGGTTGTTATTGTTCATTTTATATCGAGCATAGATACAATCAGGGTTTCAGCGATTCTCATCACGCATCAGTGGTCTGCTTTCTAGTTAGGAAATTGCATTGTTGGGCCCAGTTGGGCATGGTATTCAATTCCAAAAAGGTTCATGCTGGCAGATATAGGAAAGATCCCATTTATCAAATGACAGGTCATTTATAAATGTGAGATATTCTAAGGTACTGCATGTGCAGGCAGGAGTTGGGGATTAATATCAGCCACTAATAACTATGATTGGCCCGACTGGTTAATAAAAAATGTGGCTCATTATGAAGTCTAATTAATATAAAATTACTGTACATATTCTATTTTGTTTATTTAACTTTCATTGTTTTGATTTAAAATTCCTAAATAAAATAAGAGTGAACTCAAATCTTAAATCATGAATGAGTAATGATATGTTGAATCATTTTCTTTAGTAAAATCCTCATCTAGATAAAAGGGAATTTTAAACCAAATAAAAAACCTAAGTTGGTATGCCAGGCATTTGTCTATATATGCAAAACAAGTTCCAAACAGAATCTTTAATAGATGACATAAAAACTAAAAGTAGAAAAGGGCCCATTAGAATAAAAGTAGCATAACAGTTTTGGTTAGATCTGATGAAGGATGCATCAATGAAAAGTAGGAGTTTGATAAAGTTTGGTATTCTGGCACATAAAGAAATGACAGATAAACTGCTGTATATACAAAGGAAATGATATATAAGCAGACTAAAGTTCAACTGACCATAAAACTACAAATGAATGAAAGATTAGCGCAGCTTGTTGTGTGTTTATTTGGATCTAAAATGTCACTATTTGTATTAGGTTATTGTACCTATTAGAATCGGGATTAAAAGTTTTTATATGTTTGGGAGATTTTGTTGGGAGATTGTTGTTAGGGTTTGTATCCTACACTACAAGAAAGCGCCTCCTTAGAGAAATTTCGATCTCTAAAGTTAATATTTTGGTCTCTAACTAATACTAGCGACGAGTAGAGATCGAAAAATTTTGTCTCGAAAAATGTGGTAACAATTTGAATTTAGAAACCGGAAACACGAGAGCGGTCTCAATCGGAAACCGAAAAAAGTCAATGCGTTGTAGAGACCGACAGACTTTCGGTCTCCATCGGAGACTGAAAAGGCGTCCTCTGATTAGATACCCAAATTAATTTTCGGTCTCTATTAAGGTGACATTTTCGGTCTCTAATTTTTTAACTTTTTGGAGACCAAACTATCATGCGTCAATTATAATTTCGGAACCAATTAGAGAGCGACGTAATTTTCGGTCTCTAACTTAATTTTGTTAAACAATACCCACTATTTATCCAACCAAAAATACATATTTAACCTATATACAAACCACAACAAAATTACATCCAAGCCTCAAAATCAACTTTCCAATCTCATTCACATGTAACACAAAAATTACAATTAATTACAAAATTACAACTAAATATTTAAAAAACAAAGTTGACAAATAACCAACTTCCAAAGGTGGCAACTAAATGTTACAAGACATATACCAACTAAGCATCCAAGTCAAAAAAGTTAACTAAAGTTCCCAACTAAGCATTTATGCAAACCCAACTAAGTTTATAACAATAAGTTCATAAGAAATCTTACGAAAAGGCTTGCGAATTGTTGTAACATGAAGAGGGCGGTCAAGAAGTTCCGAGAAGCCTTCAAGAACAGTAAGTCATCCGCTTCGGTACCATCATGCACGTTAGTCATGCTCTTCGATTAACAAATGTTTCCTCCCATTCGAACAAACACACAGAAAAAGAAAATTAGTATTACAAAGAACAAACATTATAACCGATTAATACTCCGAAGATTTTGAATTATTCTAGAATTCTAAACCATATAGCTCAAATTTAAATCAAGACATATACATAAAATAAACCAGTCTATTTAATTTCATGCATGATATCATCGATCAAGAATACACTCGACACTAGCATAAGGTTCACACATCAATGTACAAGGACCAATTTCTATGATTCCAAACAAATAACTTATGGACCCAATAATTGGTCTAACATTATACATTTCTTGATCACATTTTACTTTTAATTACTGGACAAAGTTACATATATATATATTACATTATAAAAGAAAAGTTGAGTTGACTCTCCTCCCCTTAATTATAGGGATTAAACTAATTTATATATCTTGCTTAAATTCTCTAATTAATTTCAACCGTTAATTCGATCTAGTTAACCTCTCCTCTCTCCTCTTAACCGTCTCTCTCTCTCTCTCGTCAGCTCTATTTTTGTGTAACTCGCTCTCTTGCTCTCTCTATTTCCAGTCCCTTCAACTTTCTCTATAACTACTCCCTCCCCTACATCTTCTTCTATCTTTCCTATTTGCACTCAATATCTCTCATTCACTTGTCTCTCACACTCACCTGGTCTCTCCTCCGGGGCCAACTTCCAGGGTCGGTGGCCGGTTGGCGTGGCTGTCGCATCCTCTCACTCTCTCATTCGCTGGTCTCTCTTCGTGTGGGTGCATCGATCGCTTTCTGGGCAGGTGGGCGGCAGGCGTGGGTGCCGCCGCCCTTCTCTTTTCTCTCTCATGTGGCCGGTGGCCGATTGGCGTGGAGAAGCTTGAAATTGGTTAAATTCCCCCTTTTCCCCTCTTTTCTGAGTTGATCTTTCTAATTTTTAGGTTTTCTCTAGACAAGAGATGAATGGTTGTAAATAATTGAGGAAAAAACACAAAATCAACATACTCTGCTAAAGGTGAGCTTATTTCGATTAATCTAACAGAGTTTTTCTTTCTTTTTAGTTTGGCTTAAAGATGAATGAATTTGAGGGGAATTCATATTATTTAGTACCTCCATGAACTTTTCTCTCTCTCTCTCTCTCGTTTTTTGATTCGAATTTCGTAAATAATATTACCTTATTTCGTTCAATTGTCCTTGAATAATTACTAATTAATTTTGTTTTTCCATTGAACAGGAGGTTGAGAAGATGAAACTTCATCTGCAAAAGCTCCAAGATGAAAATTCTATGTTCAAGGCTAAAAACACAAGATATTGTTTCTCTACCCTTTTTATGTAAAAAAATGATATTGAATTGCTTTCTCAAAGATTATCCCTATTCCTTTTCCCATTTCCAATGGGGATTAATTTTTTCCCCTTTAGCTAATCTAAAGTACTCGGGCATGAGAGGAGAGAGAAACCGAGTTGGAAGGTATCGAAGGGTTGAATTCTTCAGTGGTCTTACTCGTTGATTACTTATTGCAACTTGGGTTAGTGATTTTCATTCAATTTCATGGTTAAATTTTAGACTTATTTGAGTTTTGATCATTTGGGTTTTGTTTTTTACAGTCTTTTGTTGTTCTTTACACCATTTTGCAATCTCGGTATGCGTTATTTTTCCTTTTTGACTTTTCCCATGGATGGTTTGGGTGTTTAGATCCAAGCATAATCTTTGTAGCTTATTTTCTTTCTGCATGTGTAAAGATTATATTATTTTTCTAACCATAAATGCATGTTTCAAGCTCAACGCTCGGGAATTACATGGTCTCGCTAATCCCGCCCATGAAGTATTTCTATTTCCATACTTGAATTGAGGAAAAACTCGGATACCAAAAAATAAGTAGTAGATGAGTAATTCTATTTCCATACTTGAATTGAGGAAAAATGATTAAATGTATGGATTTAGTCCTGCCTTCATTGCCTTTGTGCCTTCTTTGCAAAAGAAAGAACGATAAGGAAACCGCTAAGCATTTAAACCGCAATGCATATTTTGAAAATTAGGAAGCAAACATAATTCATAAATATGTCCCTGAATGTGCAATAGTGGGTTGAGATATCCACTATCCATTCATGATATGGTTTTCTGTTGTAGCATAATTTGAATATCCGGATTTCTTAAGAGTGGCTCTTTCCTTCCCCGATGTTTGACCCAAATTTGGAGCAATTTTAGGGTAACCCATCTTCTTTTCTGTAGTTTTTTTCCTTCTTAAGCATACAACATCTAAAATTTGGCTTATTTCTTTTGTTATTAAGTTTTACCTTTTCACCGATTACTGATTCACTGTCTTTTGGGTTTGATTTGGTCATAAGTTTAAACTTTTTGTGATATGAATTTCAATTAGTTTCGTTGATCTATTTTAGTCCGGCATTCGAAACTAGGTAGTTTTGAAGTTGGATTTTTGGTCAATAATTCATTCATTTTCTAATAGCCTAATGTGAAATTAATTAGTTTCTTTTATTCGGTTCTTGGGTCACCCACCATCTATCCTAAGTTTATTCGATTATCTCTCTAGAGGTTTCCGATTTCATTTTGTTCTGGAGCTTAAGTTACTATTTTACCTACTACTGTCGTTTGAATCATTGTTTGGTTGCCGTTGTGATCATGATTATAACCTCGCTTACGTTGTTCCTTTCCCAAGAAAGAATGGTGTGGTTCATTGTCATTAGTATTGTTTGTCAATTGATGGATCTCAAACATACCAATTGTGCGCTTAATATGCAATATATCCCAATTTCTTTCTAGATGAAGTGCTAATAAAAAAAATTACAAAGGCCCCTGCGTTTAACCTCTTATTAAGGTTGGACTGCGTTTAACCTCTTCCATTCCTTATAAATCATGAATCGATGCACGCTCTCTCTCTCTCTCTCTTCTCGCTAGAACTCCCAATTCTTGATTTCCTTGACCCGCGAGTTGCCCTCTCGATGATCTATTTCGATATTGTCAATCGTAAAAGCCTTTTCTTGCTGTTTTCAGTTTGCATTTGAGTATTAGGCGAGGATTGAGGAATTAGTTAAGAAGAGAGAATTATGTTAAGCTATGGGTGTGAGTTTTTGGGTTAATTGGAATTTAATGTGTTTAATATAATTAAGTTTTTCATTGGATTTTTCTTTTTACATGAACAAGTATTATAGCTTTCAACCAAATTTCCCACCATCTTCATCAATCTAAAGGTTTACTTGGAGGTATTTATCATCTCTATGTAATTTTCATTCTATATTCAAATCTGTTGATGTTAATGTAGATTTTATGGGAAAGTTGTGGTACTCTGCATTGGAATTTTATGTTGTATAAAAAAATATTAAGCATCGGGGATTACAATTGTTTTTTGTTAATGCTCTTTGAAGTTCAAAGGATGTGAAATACAAGTCCCAAATGGGAAAGTTGTGGTACTGCAGCCTTGACGTCCAATTAAAATCATACGAATATGGAATATGATATGATCAACATGGGGCTCACAGAGACAGCCGGGTTTAGCAAAAATAAAAACAAAAAAAGATGAAAATATATCTTATATTATATAATAATGTGTAAAACTTGTTGTATGAACCAAAACTAGTTCAACAAATACAGTTTCAAAAATGAATTTTTCAACCCCCTACTAATTAAAATTAATATCATTGCCCTTTTAATTTTGTTTAAAAAGTGTTGTAAACTTGTGGGTAGCTTTTGATTTTGTCTGCTCGGCTTAATTAGCCATTGAATCAATCAAAGGTGAAAGCAACAAGGTTCAAAGTCGGCTTTTTGAAAGTAGTTTTTTTTTCTATAATATGAGTGTAAAAATTAATTAATAACAAAACATATTACAAGAAATTAAATTAATATAGGAAGAGTTCAAGGTTACAAGCTAATAGAAATCAATTATACTTTTATTGTTCTCTTCTTATTCAATTAAACATATTTTCAGAAAGTATAATATATCAACTAATTGTATTATCAAATTAAAATATATACTTATTAATGATAATATAGTAGAATCTTTAAAAAATGGCTACCTAATATTCTTTATATTTATCATTAAAAAAATAAAAGGAAGAGAACGTATACCATGCACATGCATGACCGAAAGGTTTGTCGCGGAAAAATGGGGTGCACGCACGTCCTCGAAGTATGACCGGGTTTGTCGCGGAAAAATGGGGTGCACGCACGTCCTCGAAGTATGACCGGGCCAAAGGAACAATTCTTTTTAAAAAAATCGTGGAGGCATAAAATTGAATATTGATGTGAAACGATGTACGCGCATGAGTGTATCCTTGGCGTACCTAGAAAAGTTCAAATATTTTTTCCATCATTTTTTATAATTTTATCTGCATGTATAAACTTAGATTAAAAATAAATGGTAATAAATTAATTAAAGAAACATAATTATTAGTTATTTCCTTGCCTTACTAGATATAGATATAGATAATTTTTAATTATAATTTTATGTTAATTAATTAAGAACGAGTATGACAAATTCTTAAAACAACTTTATTTGATTTTGTCGTTGAGAAGTACATAGTCATATTAGATATTTATTATTTTATTTTATTTTATTTTTTGTTGGAATTTGTTTATTTTTTATACATATTGAAAAGTTCAGTTGTTTAATCTTAGAAATTAATAAAATTACTTGATATATAAAAAAGAAGAGAAATAGTCCATTGTTGTGACCATTATATATAGCCATCATTGATAAAGCTTCTACATCTCTGGGAAAAGATAATTTTCCCTTGACATGTAGACTGTTAATTGTATCCACCCAGGCCGCTCCTCCCGAAAATAAGGGGAAAAAAAGCAGAAAAAAGAAGGAAAAAAGAAAAGAAAAGGAAGGCAGCAAACAAGAGATTGATGGCCATCAGTTCTCATCGACGACTCTCGTTGGCGATGAGGCCGGAGGAGGAAGACGAAGTCGGCGGAAGAGGATCAAGAACCACGGGGATCAGGCAAAACAGATCCGCTGCTTCTCGAATACTCGGGGTGCGCATCACTCCGCTTCGCCCCAGCCAACAATCCAGCAGCAGGAAAAGGAAACACCATTTCTCCTACTCGCACAGCAGTTCTATCGTAGGGCCTGCCCTCGTTGGTTATGCTCCCAACCTACGCTCTTCACGACGATATTCTGTACATGTAGTGGCAGGTAATACACCGATCGACCACTCTTCCTTCTCCGGCTCATCCTCTATAATATGCTTGATTTTGTCCCTTGACATCTTCCGTTTGTTGTATTTGGTTTTCAATACATTTTTTTAAAAAAAAATTTAGGGAGTTTTGATTTTTTAATATAGTCAAAAGGTATTTAGGATTTTTGATAATTTAACTTTTTATAATAGTTTTTTACCGAGATATATATATTTATCTCTAATTTTTTTGGCTTAAAATTTTTAAACTCCGACATTTTAGCAATAATTTTTACCCTAGCTTGTTAAAACATTTTTAAAGCCTCAAATTCACAAAAATGCTCTTATCTTTGAAAATTAATGATTGTAAGATATATAATTTTTATTTCATAATCTCAATAATTTTTCTAAAAAATTTAAAATTTTATATTTATTTATTTCTGGTTCTCTGAGAATTTTTTCAAAACATTATATGTATTTTTTTATTTTTCTCTTATTTTAATATTAAAATTTACTTTTATTTTGCATCATTTTATGTTATTTTTGACAAAGTAAGGTGAATTTTGATATTAAGATAAGAGAAATATAATCAAAACAAAATAATTTTTTAAAAATTATCAAATAATAAGAAATAAATAAAAATAAAATCCTAAATTTTTAGTAAAATTATGAATGTAAAAACTAAAACATAAAAACTACCCATCTTATAATTTTTTCAAAGACAAAGGGTATTTTTATAAATAAGGGGTTCAAGATTATTTTTGACAAATGTTTAGGGACGTAAAAATTATTACAAAAAGGTGAGGATTTGAAAAATTAAACACGAAAAAATCAAGGGTGTATATGTGAATATCTCAATTTTTTACCCTCAAAAATTATTTTTAAAAAGTTAATTTCAATAGTTTTTGATTGACTTTTTGTAAATTAACTTTTTATTTCACATATTTTAGAGAAATAACTAATTTTACCAAGCATTTTACTGAAAACAGCTAAATGTAAATAATTAACACAAAGAAAAGGTTATCCAATCAGTCAACAGTCAATAACCAACAGTTAACCGTTGATTACTAAATAGGGCCATAATTTTTACCAATAAGACTTAGATCTTACAATTTTATTGAAAGAGAATAAGTACCAAACTACCTAAACTAATATGTATTAATAGATTATTTAATGTTGATTTGATTGAGCTTTTATGTGAATTAATAGGTTTAACGTTGATTTGATTTTAAATTAACTATAATATTAAAAATTTTATCATTTTAAATTATATAAAATATTAATTTGTGTTAAAATAAGACAATTAAAAAGTATCTTATTATAAGACACATATAACGCTGTAACAAATTCTATTTCCATTTTTAGTTAATAAAAGCCCCTCCTGTGCTTACCCTACCACTAATACCACTACCCTTACCTCCTCTTCAATCTGGATAAGAAAATTAAACCATCATAAAAATCAATCAAAACAGAGCTTACCATCAACAAAAAAATATTGATGGCAGCTCGTCCAAAGGGGATGGAGGGCAGAGTGTATTAGCTAGAACATTCCCTATGTATAGACATAATGATCGGTTAAAAAAATTCGAACGAATCAAACTATTGTTCATGTTACTTCGGTTGATCTTCTTTCTTGTTTTTTGGGAGATTAACTATCAAATTTAACACATGATCATCTATCTTGTTTTTCAACTTATCACCATCATTTTAGCCTCCAAATAAAAATTGGTGTAAATAAGAGTAAATTGTCGGTTCATATTAAAGGCCACTTTTAGAACATATGTTTGTCTGATACATGCGCTGTATTTGTTTCCAAAATGTTGCAAAATGAGCATTTAGTTTGGAAGAGTGAGAAAGACGAAAGAAAAGCTGTTAATTCTGTGCGTTTCTGCAACAGTGAGGATCCTGGGTGATCTTTTCCGGGGAGATAATGCAGATATAACCCCCCGGCCCCAGCAAGCATTTGTGCATATGCTGCAGAGATTAAAGAGATTCAATCCAAACCCATTGCTACAGTTGTCAATGTATATAATTGTCTGCCGTATCAAGGATTTGTTCTGATATTTGGCTTCAAGTGGAAAGAGGAGTAGGAACCAGCAGATTGTAAGTGTGGATAATGAGCTTCATGCAATCTTCGGAGAACATAAATAGCTGGATTTTGAAAAGTAAGTGCTGGAGGAGTTTGATCAGCCATGGATTTTAGCACATCATGAGAGAGGAACTGCAGTAAAGACGGTGCCCAAGAGCTGCTGCCTGCTGAGGTTCTTTCAGTGGATTGATAGTTTCAATGCTCATTTGGCGGATATATTAAGAGAACCGACCCAATCATCGACCCGATTTAGACTGGATTAATGAGTCAACTGGTTGGACAGTTTAGATCGGGTTAGACTATTTGATCCGGTTTACTGGTTGGACCAGATTGAACCGGCATGATCCAATTGACCACTGAATTAATATGGCGGTCATTTTGTTGTTCTTAACACAAGTGTGAAAGTTATATGTCGAGTGGTGAGTGACTACCCTATCTTCCACACGCCCTAGGTTCAAATATGGGGGCACAAATTTCTCATTTGTGGGGTGGATATAGTTAGACTTGACATGTTACCCCATCCCAGTCACAACCCCTTAAGCTTGCCCGAGATAGGAGGCCCAAACAGATGAGCAAGATTATCGATAAAAAAAAAGTGTGAAAGATTATGTGAGATCAATTTGAGTTTTAAATTTTAGCTTTTCCACACAAAACACACTGATTTGAGTATTAATATGATGACTTCTCCATCACACAAGATACAATACCCAAAATTAAACAAAATGCTCATATAATCAATTAACAACATTCACAATAAACTGGACATAAGATACAATACTCAAAATAATTTTTATACAAAACTATTAAAAGTGATAAAATTCTATTTAATCTTTTCTATCCAAAATTTAGCCCATAACATATATATTCCACTTTTAACACCCTAAGGCTTTGAGTAAATTAAAATAAATGCGCAGTGCAACGAGAAGAGAAAGGAAAACTGAGTGAGTGAAGAGAGCGGAAAGATAAGGACTAACAAGGGATTTAGAGTTAGGGTTTTTAATTATGGGCGAACCGTGGGTCGGTCGGTTGATCTCGAGTCAAGAGGGTCGACCAATTCAGTTAGATTTTTTCTGTTTCTGTTTAATTGTCTAAACGAGTTTACGCATTAAACAACCCGCTAAAATGACCGATTCCTAATCCAATCGATCGAATTCGCCGTTCCAGTCTGATTTTCATAACATAGTTTGAGGGCAGGAAAGATTGTTGAATTGAATTAATAAAGGTGAAGGATGAGTGAGAAAAATGTAGGGCATGCGAAATTACTTCTATATTTTCCTATATTAAGAAGTTCAATAAAAGTAACGGAGAGTAATGAAAGTAAGACAATAAATTGGAGTATTAAATAATGCAAATGATATGCCTTGTCACAATACATTTTTTAAAAGTTTTGTTTTGACTTAAAATAATATATTATAATAATATACTCCATTTATTTTATAATACTTCTCATTTTTGCGTTGTGGAGAATATCAAAGAAACATAAAATTTATAATAAAATTTGTACTCAAATATCAAGAGTGCCCTAAGATTTCGAAGACAATAAGCCTTGTCATCTGGAAAAAAATCAAGGAGAGAGGAATTTGACCGGATCGAAGACGATAAGGTCACCATACCGGTGGTTAGTGGCCCAAGATCAAATGTGGGGTTCGCCGGCATCAGAAGGCACAGTGGTTGTAGGCAAATTGTATGTTGCACAGTGGTGATTGATCAATTTTTTAATTAAGCATAGCCGTGAGGTGTAAGAGATTAATTCAGTAATATTATCATTATACAGTAGTTAGTTATTCAATTTAATTTGTTTTGTTTATGTATGGAAGATTCCATTAAATATTAAATAAGAAGGTATATAATTATCATAATTATTTATTTAACTGTCATTTTAAGGGTGATAATTAGTAAAATTGAATAATAGTAATGACAATAATTATTAAAAGAAAAACAGACAGCCTCTCCAACCCACTAGGGAAAAAAAAAAACAAACCTCCCTGTCTCTTCCTTGATTAGCCTCTATGCTACCATGCCAATGCATAGATTCGTCAGTGGCGACAACCAGTGATTACCCGACATCCGCAGATGGTGAGTCACCGTCTAGAGTCTCGCCACCATGGTTGCTAACCTCCAACAAACACGCTGACAAAGCCACCCATTTCCACTTATCCCCTTTCTCTCCCTAAAAATAACCCATGTTAATAGGATATCCTCTCTCTCTTGTGGCCTAGGGCTTCTCAGCCGGACCATCATTTTCAATGGTACAACTGTTAGGCCCAAAAAGAACATATTGTACAAGTCCTTTATCGCTACATCTTGGCTCATAAGTAATATTATTTTCGACTTTTTACTTATTTTTATTTCATTTTATAGAAAATAAATTGACATAAACAAGTTGCGGAAGTTGGAGCGAAAACCATAAAAGAATTGATAAGTTGTGCTTTAAAAATTTCAAGCCATAAGTTTACCGCAAGTGTTTTGAAAGTTAAAGCATTTGTCCAAGCCATGAACCATTCTCCAGTTGGTATGAATTTTCCGCTATACATAGTGGAATGTTCATTGCGCCTTCGAAATATTCGCGCCAAAGTCAGGGCGAACGTTCTGCTAACTCTTCATATGTTCAAATGAAGTTTTGGAACTCCAAGTCATAGTCCACATCAACGCACCTTTCAAGGAGGCTACGGAGATTAATGAGTACGTCCTGTCATTTTAAGTCATTACCCGACTGCCCAACACACACGACCATACTAGGTAACACAACATGATTTTGTTTTTAGACAACAACCATCACAATTTCATGAAAAATCCTAAAAAATGGAAATACTCCTCATTTTCCTCCAACTCCAATATTCTCTACGACTCTTAAAAAGAAAAAGTAGTGAGTGTAAAACACAAAGCATGAAAATAATTCTTCTTATCAATTCTTTCAAACCCTTCTTTAACTCAAAAAAAGTGTGGATGGACGTCTCTCTCATTGTTTTTTAAATATAATGTTAACTTGTCAAGTAACTTATTAAAGGTCGGCAATTGCTATCTTATATAATTGACAAGTTATAACTATAAACCAAGCGAAAGTGATTCAAATTAAATGATCCTAATTGAATGACCATTATATCTGAAGCACTTTTGTCTAGTCGGGGACGGGGATATTCCCCCGCCCCCACCCCGCCCCTGCCC
The DNA here is from genome assembly GCA_021018815.1 of Talinum fruticosum. Taxonomy (NCBI): domain Eukaryota; kingdom Viridiplantae; phylum Streptophyta; class Magnoliopsida; order Caryophyllales; family Talinaceae; genus Talinum; species Talinum fruticosum. The sequence continues at coordinate 240,621 of JAITYX010000083.1, forward strand.
TCGCCCTCGACCCCGCTTCGAGGGAGACTTTCGCCCGCCCCTGCCGAGGATCCACTCCCGCCGGGCCCTAATTCCCGAAAAATTTATATGGGCCAGTAGAAGCCCAAACTTCAAACAAGCCAATAAAAGTGAAACTCAAACTGTGATTAAATTTAAAGGCCCTAAACAAGTAAAGGCCAAATTATTTTTTTCACATAATGATCCAATATTCATGCAAAGTTTTGGGATGCAATACAAAATACACCTAGTCAATTGCAAACCCAAGAGGCTCGAGGCAAGACACAACCTTCCGAGGTGGACATGAACCACTAGTTGCAAGATTTTACACAAATTAAAGTAATGCTAAACATCGATTAAACACAACAAGCAACATAGCATGAACATCAATGTAATAAGGACGAGAGGAGAGGAGACCTTACCACAAGTCGACAGCCACGATCTATGTCTCGGCAGTGAAAGTCAAGATTGCGAGAGTCGCGAGGAAGGAGAGGGAGGGCGACCGGATGCGGATGCGGACCGGATTCGAGCATTGATGATAGGCCCGACCACGCCGGAGGGAAGGAGGCCAGCTAGGCGCGAGCAATGGTGGAAAGGAGAAGATGAGAGGAAAGGAGAAGAGAGAGAGGCTAAGGTAGGCACGACAACAGCGACATAGTGATGACAGAGCGAGAGGGAAGGAGGTCGGCGCGGACCAGAGCGAGAGCGGTGGAGGCAGTAGGTAGAGGCAACGGTGGAGGCGAGAGCGGTTGTGGAGAGGAGAGTAGAGAGAGACGAAGCGTGCAGAGGCTGAGAGGCAGCGGCTTTGGTTGCAAATAAGCCAGGCATCCGAAAACCAAGGGCATGGATTCTAAATAATTGAAATTACGTTTTTGCCCATGAGTTATATGCACAAAGCCGAGGGTATATATGTAATTTAATATTTGGGAAAACGGGGACGGGTCAGGGATTTTTCCAAGTCCAGGTAATGGGGATGGGGAGGAATTTCCCCCTCCCCGTCCCCGTCTCCGCTCAGGGCACAAAACCCTCCTCGGGGCCGGGAATTTTCCCGTTTCGAGGCGGGTCCTCGGCAAGGCCGGGAAAACCCGCCCGATGCCATCCCTACTTTTGTCTAGTAGTTTGGGCCTAGGAAGCCCCCATGGGCGTCAAGCTCAGGCTTAGCTGAGGCTTGCAGCCTTAAGCTATATACAACTACATGTAAGTTGTGGTATAACAGTGAAATAAAAAAAAATGGCTAGTTAATTCTTTAAATAGAGAACAGTAATATTGTGAGAGTTTTTTTATATATAAATTGATTTCATTTAATTTTTTTAATTTTGCAATTCTTTGCATAATGACCTAATTTTTCACATTTGAAACAAGTAGTTTTATTAGTAGTTTTATCAGTAGTTTTCTTATATATATATATATATATATATATATATATATATATATATATATATATATATAATTTTTTTAATCAAATATCTAAAAAGAGAGAAAACGATGACTAGTTAAATCTATGAGCACTATTAAATATTAACTACAGAAAGATTGTTTTATACCGACGATTAGCTTTTCAGGAGTTTATCCTTTTTGTTTTGTTGGGGGGGTTTACCCTTTTGACCCGAATCAATTATTTGCTTAAGCAATTATATTGCGGTGTTTGGTATATATTAGTCTATTGAATTAGACTTTTGGGACGCAAATCTAATTTGAAAAAGTTTAAGCTAGCCATGGGAGTTTTGAAATTTAAATGTTTTTGTTTCTAGACAAATCGTCAATTTTATTGTCAATATAATTGATAGTTAAATATCTAATACAAATAACTAATATAATTGACTAATAACTCGTAAGAAATACAAGTAGTTAATAACTGATAAGTCAGAATTAATTCCAAACAAGATATTCACATGCATAATATCAATGGTTTCAACTACCACCATAATTTAGGTCATGTACAACCAACTATTTGGTATTGTAGGTTGTAACTTGCGTGTGTCTTAATGTACTTAAGACCTTAATTTTAACCATAGATGACATTATAATATAAAAGAGGAGGAAAAATCAAATATAAGACCTAATGTACTTAGGATCTCAGTATTAATTACTTGGTCAATACCTCATCGGGAATCATGTTGCCTATGAAAAGGATAGTATGCATGCATAATCTTACAAGAGAAGCAGATGTAGGTAAATGTATTTATTGAATATATGTATGAAAGCAGGAAATTCAAGATATAATATAATTCATCAATACAAAATATTTATTACTTCATACGTTTCAAAATACATGTCGTTTTAAGGTTACGAGGAATACAAAAGCAACACTAAATTCATGATAAAGTTTATGTTAAAACACCAAGTTGTCCTAAGATTTCATTGGAAATGAAAAAAATCAATAAGAAAAAGAGAAAAATAAAGTAATTAATAAGGACAAAATTGGTAAATTAGTCATTAATACGTCATTGAAATTGCAAAGTGACGAAGTATTATGAAACGAAAAGTCGGTTAAAGCGACATATATTTTAAAATAGAAAGAGTATTCAAATTGAAATCGAGCGAATTAGGTACCTGGGTGATCTTGAAGATGGAGAAGCCCTCTATATAGAAAAAGCTGAAACCATTGTGCTTGATTTCAATCTTCAAAGATTTCATTATTTGCAGTCCAAAATCCAGCATTTGGCTTGAGCAACAATAATAGAGGGAATTCGAAAAAGTCATTGAACGGTCTAGCGTGGAATTTCATACTCTGGAATTCGTCAAAGATTTCGTGAATTATAATAATAGTTTTGTGTCTACATCAGGGTTTAATAAATTACTTATAGAGATGACTTTTTCCTTCAACTTGACGTCATAAATAAATAGTATAATCAAGTAGCATAATTAATACTCCATCTATTTTAAAATAAATATCGCTTTTAAGGTTACGCGAGAATATTAAGCAAACACAAAATTTATAATAAAATTTATGTTAAAAGACCAAGTTGCTCATACATTTCATTGGAAATGAAGAACATCAATAAAAAAAGAGAAATAATGTAATTCATATCGATAAAATTGATAAATTAGTAATTAATTTGTTATTGAAATTGTATAGTGATAATTATTATAAAACGAAAAAATTAGTTAAAGTGATATGTATTATTATAATAAGAAAGAAATATATATATAAAATATCACAGGGGTTGACGATTTCACGAGAGTGAGAGACGATGAGGTGGGAACCATTTTGCAATAAAGAAGGATTTTTGTTTTTTGTCATTGACTACTTCTTCTGACCATATCGTTCACCGAAAAGTATCCCACAAAATAGTTTTCCTAAAATAGAGGGAATTCGATAATACATTTCAATAAAAAAAAAAAAAGGGCTTAGAAATATTTTTCACAAAATAGTAGGTATTTCGGAGATTTTTTTTTGGTAGAAATTTTAGAAATTTTTGCATACATTGGTAAAAATCCAGCAAGATATTTGACAGCAATATTGTAGATACAACTTGACATATAAGGAATTCAATCTAAAAAAAACAGGGAACAAAAGTTACAAAAGCTAAGACAACGCAAATCCAAACTCCCACACAATTATAGAGATGATATTGTAGGCATAAAAAAAAATATGTACCACGTCTAAGAAAAAATAATTTAAATTAATTAATTAATTAAATTAAATGGAGGCTCACAAGACTCTTAAGTCATCGGCACAAACGAAAGGCCTGGTCAGCAGCCCATGAAGACAATGCAAACTCTAAAAAGGGAATGGAGACTTCTCCTTATAAATATGACCCTACCCCATATCCGAAAGGTCAGCATTTTGAAAATTCACAAAACGATACAAGAATTTTCTCTTTAAATAAGACAACAAACACTCAAGCACGTGTCATCTACTCTCGCGAGATTAAACACTTCTTAATTGAGATTAAACCTCTTAGGCCATCTTTCAAGATTATTAAACCATTCATATCCCTCAAATCCATTTTCAAGTTCATTCAACGAGATCGAATTAGAGTTATTATTAATTCATTTGCAACAAATATAGAGATTATACCCATTCTTTTGAATATAAATACAAAAATTAAATTTGTTCTATATTTCTTGTCTTTTTGGTATTAGACTCGATTACGGATATAAATAGCAAGATCAATTGATCTCACAATTGGGGAGGCAAAAACATATTAAACAAAGAACAATATAAGATCTGAAATGATAAATGTAATCCCTTTTGATATATATGAAAAACTTAGAGATTAAAATGAGTAACAACTTCAAATCATAATACATAAAGAAAATTTAAAACTCTATTCCTTTTCTTAATTAAGAAGCTGATATGCTCTCTAAGGCGATAACATCTTTAACAATCGCTTCGCTTTTGTTTTGTTGCGGAGCTCGCTGCTTGCTTGATTGGAGAAATGGGTTGGGATTAGACTCCGCTATCTAACTTAGTTTAGTAGACAGCAAGTAGAGTGGATTCAACTATTAATCCCACCTTGCTATCAAAACGTATACTAAACGTATACCGACTCATTGTGAGTGATAATTTTTATATTTTTAATTAATATTCACTATTTTTATATCACATGGTCGTGTTAGTAAAAATTCTGACTGATGTTCAAATATGCTGCGTGCATGACTCACAGAATCAAGCTAATAAACTTAAGAGAAGAGTTGGTGCCGAGGCCTGAAAACAAAATTGCATCCAAATGTTGAACGGTAAACCTCCACCAAGAGTGGGAATTCTTGGAGAGCAAAGAGGACAATGGGGACACAGGCTAAAGCAGCGGTTCCGATCCACAGCAGCCCATGCTTAACAATGATGCTAAAGGTTGCTGTGAAGGCGATCATCATTGCGGCTATGGAGATGAACAGCAACGTGAGGCCTATCATTAACTTAAGAGGCAACGATTGGAGGAAGTCTTCTTCTGCATATCTTGAAGTTAAGATTGACAAGAACATCAAGATCGCAGCAGTGGAGGATATCAAGGAAACGGAATCTGAGATGGCAAACACCCAGTACCAAGAACCAGCGTTTGCAAACGGGTCAGATCCATTTTCACTGCCAGGCACTTTTAGTGCCGCCCCAAACACTACAGATGCTATCAGGGTTGCCACAAAACTACATGAACTTGCAGTTTTCCTCATCCATTCTTCCCCTTCTTTTCTCAGCTCTTTATGTTGTTCAGTGTATAAAGCTCGTGGTGTTTCCCCAACTGCATTTGGTGTTTCAGTAAGTTGAGGCCGCAATAGGTCTTCAACCACCTGTATATGATCATCAAAGGAACAGTGTAATTAAGTTCATAACCCTTTGCCCAGGGATGGTTTAGTGGGTTGGATGAGAGATGAATGGACAACTTAATGGCTATTATTGATATTTGTCAATTAATTAGTTGGCTATTCTGCTTTCAAAAAGAAAAAAGAGAGAAGAATGGACACCTTAAACCATAACATCTCTCTTTGCATCTGAAGTGCTGCCCCTGAAATGCAGTTAAGTCTATTCGAAGAGGGTAATAGCGCAGCCAAGTGAAGCATGTTATTTCCATTACTTTCATCCACGTAGGTTGCTAGCAAATCCTTAATGGCACCTATCTCATATATCAGCCTGAAAATCTTCTCTTGACGAAACTTAACTGCAACATGAAATATGGTCCTGTGATTGTCGTCCAATTTCCAGATTAGGTCAGGATAAGAGCGAATTAATGTAGTCACAAATTCTAAGTTGCCGACTTCTACTGCCGCAAATAGCAGTCGCCAAGGATCTGCCATCAGATTTGATATCTCATCCTGTGATTGCTGTAGTACTATCTCCCATATGCATTTGACCAGTTGCAGAGCTTGAGGCTGTAGAGCAGTTTCCTCGCCTCTGAACACATTAACTGAAGTGATGAAATCAAACTATCTGTTACATGTATATGTAAACCACATAGAGCAATGACAAAGATTTCAATACCTACTAGCTAACATGTTATGTTGGTAGCTGAAGTCATGGTAAGTCTGGTTGGTTAGAAACGGTTGATGGGGCATTAGGTAAGATCAAGCTCAAGTGAGGCCATTGTGGATTTAGGTAACTTACAGCTTCTTTATTAAACTTGTCAAGCGGATGCAATCAATACTGGTTATATAACATTTGGATTTGTATGGGTTTTTAAGTACGTTTAGATTAATCCAAGGAAAAATAGCTTGCCCCTTTTCCGGAGTTGATCGACTTCAGAACTTCTATTGGATAATTGACTACTAGTGAATTTTTGAGAGATGCGTAGAATGTGGAATGAAGAAAATAATAAACTTGGAGGGAAGTCAACTAACATAGACTGCAGCATTTTCTCCAAATGCCTAAGCGCTCCCCACATGACTTATTTGACTTAGCCAGAAGATGTAGTGGTGTCTCATTGCTCTCATCGCGAGCAATGGCTAGTTCTGGATCTTCTTCCAGCATATTAAGTGCTATATCTGCAATGCCGTAAAAGATAGTTCACAATTAGCAGCAGGACCAAGACAAAGATGGACAATCATCATTCAAAATAAAACCAAAGTGGAAATTAAAATAATGAAAAACGTACAGTTAACAATGTCATGCATGTGGCACTGTTAAATGAACCACTACAGGGAATAGATGATCCTATCACGTTCTCATAGAGCCCGCAAAATTTGGTTAGAACAACAGCAGTATAAAATTGATATTGTAACTGAGGCATTTAGTACATACCATACAGATCCGTATTTATAGTACTAAAGAAAAGAGCAGCACGTTCCCTATCTGACAGATTATATGTGCGTGGTAAGAGATACTTGACCATGTCCCTATGGCCTAACAAGGCAGCCATATGGAGAGGTGTCAAGCCTCCGTTCCCCGGATCACTGGTAGGTTTGGGTTTACATGCACCATCACCTCGGCAATAGCAACGGTCCCAGAGGCTGCAGCTAGGCAAAGAGCTGTGTTTCCAATATTGTTGGTCATCAGAGTCAGGTTTTCTACCAAGCCTAAAGACACCATCAAGGTTACTAACTGCACCACAAAATCAGTGCGCCTTGCCAGTGCTGCAATGTGCAAGGCAGTATCACCCTGTCTTGTGATCCTTTCTGTAAAACATGAGGGGTACGCGTCATAGATTCTTCTTGCGAGTTTCCAGTCCCCCTGAGAGCAGCTTTGTATAGTGGCACACCGTAACGCAGATATTCTTGCCTTCTTTCTGACATTTACCGGCATTAAAACCCAGCTTCAGTGAAATCAACATTAAGCTAAGACATACTCATTCTTCTGCATGGTCCATAATAAATACAATGTTGCAAATATAACCGAAAGATGCCAAAATCAAAATGTCATACAGTCATATTTACTTTATCAATCCTTGTACGTGAAAGTATAAAATCAAAATACTGAAAAGTATGATACATTGGGGGTTGGGGGGAATCATAGCTGATTTTTAACGGCCACGTAAACCTAAACGGAGAGAAGAAGAGATTAGCTCGTAGCTCACCATGCATCAAGGGATATTGATGATCTACTGGTTCTGGAATCAGATATGTCCTTGGCGGTGTAGAGTCTGAGCTTCTAGCTTCATCGTTGAACGTTGACATTTCAATTTGAACTCGATCGGTTCTAAATTAGCACAGGCCCTAAGTGCCTATATAAAGTGCAGCCATGATTGGACCTTTATGCTTGCCACGAAAATTAAGATATTGGGTACAATGTAATTAATAACAAGCTAAGCCTACATGAACATTATGCTAATTATATTGCCAGCAAATCCTTTATAAAACTTCTCAATTAAATACTACTGGACTTGTGGTTGACACCCGCTTATTCGTCAATTATTAGTGAGGTTTCTCCTTTTCTATTTACTTATTTATTTATTTATTTATTTATTTATAACAGGGGAAACCAAAGGCTTTGGTCAAACTATTTCAAATTACTCCTTGACATTTTGGGGCTGCGAGTAATACCAAATAAATGAAAGTTATATGTTAAATTTCAAGTTAAACAACCAAATTATCCATGAAGAGAGACAATAAAAAATAAAAAAAAGAGAGAAGAAAAGTAAATAATAAAAAGATGTGACTTGAATAAGTTACATGCGTCAAATTGAATGAAAAAACTGCTAACTTTAATTAAGTATTTCCACAGTTATTTTCTCCGCCTAATCTCAAGATGCCATAATGTCTCATACAACTAGATATCTTGAGGATCGTCCTTGCAAAATTTGGGGTATCAAACTTCCATCCATGAGTGACTGATAATGCAGATAACTAGAACCTTCAAGCGCCACAAGCTATAGGCAGACTGACGCTTGTGATTGCTGTAAAGATGCCCTTGGCCCAGCTCGGATAGGTCTTGGATGAGCTTCAACTCGAGTTGTACCCCGTGGCCTCAGGTAAATCACTTGTACAACGTAGACTCATTGAACACAACACCACAATCTCGACTCACTTTCTTACTTATGTGTCCCAGTCTACCAGGCCATAGACTCCTACTTGAACAATTGTCCCTGACATCAACAACTAAATTGGTGCACCCTGCACTAGAGTACAACGACCCAAATTTCACACCTTGAGTCATAACCAATGCCCCTTTCACAATTTTCCAACTCCTATAACTAAACTAAGTTAGGTAGCTCATCGTATTTAATTGACTCACAAAAATCAAATTCTTTTCCAAGGCGAGAATAAACCTAACGTCTTACAATTTCCAAAACCTTCACCAGAGATTTTAATTGTCACATCCCTTTTCTCTAGTATCTCCAAACATTTTCCATTAGTAAGATACGCCTTGCCAAAATTTCGACCAACAAAGTTATGAAATAAGTCTTTACTACTAGTTAAAGAATGAAATGATGCACCCAAATTAACAATCTTAGAATTAATAGGACGTTCAAGACTCAAAACAAAAGCATCACCTACATCTTCAATATAATTCATGGAACCTCGGTCATCATTCCTTTTAGGACAAATTTTTTAAAGCGTCCCTTTTCAACACAACCCTTATACACAACCTCCCCGAGTTTTGAGACTTACCCCTTGCTTTAGACTTTAATCGACCTCTAAAGTTGTTTTGATTCTCATGTTTCCTCTACCTCTAACATTTAATGCACTTGCCGTTAACTCCCTCAAATATTTCTTTCAAATACTCTCGTTCAAGATTACATCATAAAATTTATGCTATAGTGTCCCCGGACTCAGGTGAAAAGAATAACAAAATTAAGGCCCTAACTTCATCAACAAAATTGATTTTTACTGAAGCAAGTTTTAAAATTATCATATTAAAATCGTTAATACGATCCATAACAATAGTGAAATCAACCATTTTAATATCAAACAAATAACACATCAAATTCACCTTATTGATGCCGGAAGGTTTCTCATACATATTTGATAAAGTTTCAAGTAACCCATTCGTCGTCTTTTGATCCATCACGTTGAAGTCGATGTTCATTGCCAACATCAATTTTACTGCATCCAATGCTTACTGATCAAGGATATCCCAATCCTTTTGCTCCATGATTATTGGTTTCTAGGTAGGTACAAATCCTTCTAAAACAGTAGATCTTTTATCTGCATATTTCAAAACACAAAATCCTTGTGAGTGAACTGATCGATCTTCACCTTTCCTCGTTCCATTGTTTGATGTGAATTCCTAACCGAACCTCGCTCTGATACCAGTTGTTAGGATCGGGAAGCTCACACTATCAAATAATAAACCCTCTCGCCCACGGGTTGTGCCAGCTGCTTCAAGCCATGAACTACATTTTCTCGAGCCCTAACACCCATTATTCTCCACAACCCCAACACTTACAACCTTCCAAGCCAAGGAGGTGTTCGATATTGGATGCTTGTTGTGTTTGATACAGTGTCTTTGATATCCTCAACAGCTTTAATTTTGATGTCCCTATCGATCTTAAGTTCGAGGTATGTACAGCAAGACTTCCTAAAATCGTTGCCTCTTAAGCTAATGACGGGCCTCGCGTTGCTGTTTAAATCCATCGCTACAATGATGGTTGCCTTCACCTCACCGTGGCTTTTAGCATCATCTTTAAGCATGGCTTGCTTTGGGTTGGGATTGCTGTATTACCTTCTGTTCCAATCATCCTCTTCGGGGGACAACTATTCCCTCTTTGACTGGCAGTTTCCCGTTCAACTTTTGGGTGCAGAAAGCATTCACCGCTTAAGATCACTGGGGTGACTTCTCAAGAGCTCTCTGAGCTTCTAGGTAAGATTCATAATTTTTCAAGCTTCATGATTTTTCAAGGTGTGCTCTTCCATTGAAAGCCATGGTCTCTTCCCTTTTGTTTTTTTTTTTTTTTTTGGATGGTGACCAAGTTTGTGTGTGTTTCTTTGATTGATTGATACTCTATTACTTATTGATGAAGTGTTTACAGCAAAGATTATTGACATATTTGTAAGGACTCTTTAGAGATACCATGCCTATAAGTTGAAATGACATAATGCTAGAGTTCTTTCCGGTGATACTTACGAGTTTAAGTAATACGATATTATTATCATTTTGATCGAGTACAGTTTGCACCCTTTCCTCTATAGAAAAAAAAAAAAGCATTAAAAGCTATATAAATTAAAAAATGTAATGGTGGAACCAATGCTATAATCTATTGAGGCTAAAGAAATTTCCTCAGCTGGGTTGCTGAAACGGGTATTCAATATTCTTAAAGGTTCGTCTTCCCCCTCCCCCTTCTTTTGGCTGGATGTGCGGCTACCAGATTGGTGGATTTAATATACATGATTCTCTTAACCAGATGATAAGTTAGGTTAATCAACCAAATAATTTTTGTGGAGCAGTTATCAAGAAGGCAACTATTGGTATTCTTATATGGGAGACATAATTATGTTGCAAGTAGGAGCTTCCAATATTATTAGGATTACTTCATTCTTTGTTGCATAAGTTATGACACTTTAGTTTGGGTTTTTAAGAAGCTATCAATGTCGGTTGTCAGAAAATTCAAATTGAATGAGACAATAAAATTATTATTGATGGGATTAAAAGGAAATTCAAACTGTTGTGATAAGTCGATTTTATTATTAGAGATATCATTTATCTTATGGTTGGCGTCTCTATATGTTTCAACCAATCATATTTTTAGAGAGGCTAACAGTGTTGTTGACCAGTTAACAAATCACTCAGTGCTATCTCTTGTTGCTTTGTCTTACACCCCTTCACGATCCTTTTTTCTATTCTGCTTGGTGATAATGTAGGTATAACCCTTGAAAAAGACTACCTAAATCACTCTTTGTATTGCCTTTTACCCAATAGTAAATAATAATAATAATAATTGTTTGATTATAGGAGTCTTCAATTAGAAAACTATTTAGTTATGGAAGTTTCCTTATTAAATAAAAGGAATTTCATTTGATCTTGTCTCCCTAAAATGAGTCAGTGGCTTAGCATAATTGAAGATGTGCCTCACACATTCTTCCTGCAATTCTCTACTCTAAATTTTGGTGGGAATATTGACTAGATTTGAGCAGAATTTGTCTAGATTTCACTCTTTCTTTTGCATGTTGTATTACTTGTACTAGAAAAAGAAATTATTCTTTGTAAATTAAGCTGAATTATCCTTTGCAGTTCTTAGGAAGCAATCCAACATAGATTTGGCAGGGAAGCCAGGAAATGTATCATTAATGCACTGTCAAAACTGCAGTTGCTTTGTCTTTGAAGAGAACATTCCAAAATACATCAAAATCCCATGGGAAAGACAACATCAGCTATATAAGGAAATCTCGCAAAAACAAAGCTAAAATCAATTCTATATTAGAAGATTCCTGCCATGAGAGGCTCTCAGACAAAGTTGGAACTCCAAAATGTTTTTAGTCGTACGTCATGGAAAAGGGGAGGAACCGGTGACGGCCAACATGGATGTAGAAGAAGAAAGGCACCCCGAGTTCCTATAGAGAAATTCGAGTCTCCCAAACATTCGCTCACCACATCTAGAGTTCTTTTCCCCACATTACAGTTCATTATTTGGTTATTAAGTCTTAGATACAAAATCTCTGCTTCACTTGGATGGAAAGCTAGCACCTCTGCTGTCAAATACTTAAAATCATGTAAACAGCGATCGACCAACACCATCTCCTTTAGACTGATCTTGTTCTCCAATTGCCAGTTTCCCTTGGCATAATCTCCAAGTTTCCAAATTACCAACATACGATGGAGGTACCCTCCTGTGATTTGAGACACTTTGAGATGTTCTCCGCATGATCCCAAGCAAACTCCCATTTCAGAATTTAACTCCAGTGGCAGATCAATGACCCGGAATGATCCCCTAGCACCCTCGAAGGGATCAAAGACAGCAATGTTCTCGCCGTTGACTAGCCAATGTAACTTGTTCTTGAAAGTAACTGCATTAGGCTTGAACTGCCATGTCCTTTCAACGCTTCTTGAACAAATTGCCACGAACTTTCTCCATTCCCCTATCTCAGATGAAAGGACCTCTACCTCGACTTGGTTACTACTAGGACGTGAGCCGAGTTCAGGTACTCGCACTAGCTTGTAGGTGTACCGAGAAGCTGCTACATTATCAGAAGCAATGAAACCAATGGCGGTGTCTGCTACTCTATGCCAGCCCGGAGCTGGTGGGAGGGAAAGCCACTGCTTGGTTAATGGGTTACAGATGATATAGACCCCGCCTTGGGAGGGCCTTTTTGGGTCATAGCAAACCAAGAGGTCTTTGTGGGAAGCCACTGCCAAAATGGGTTTTGATTTCCATGGCCAAACTCCAGGAAGAAAATCCAGGTTAAAGCCTCTGGATTTGAAAACCGGGTGCTTTGAATCTGCATGAATTCTGAAATGCAGAGCTTCAGTTAGATGGCGATTCCAGTAGCTGAATTCATAAATCAGAGTGTGATGGCTAATCCGACAGTTCTGATCATGGTAATGGATGAAACTCCTAAAGAAGTAGGGGTCGGAGAGAAGATCAAACCAGCGTTTGCAGACAGATTTGGCTCGAAGGGCAGAATGGCAAGGAAGCCTTTGAAGAATCTCAACTAAGAGGCTGTCTGTGAGGATATCATTGATGTTTATAGATTGGTTTGTTTCAAAAAGAGGTAGCTTAGATATGCTTAACCTCCCCATGAAGATGTAGGTAGGAATCTAGTATTAGTCTCAATTTTGAACTGTTTTTGTCAATTAATGTATGTTCTGTTTTTGTCTTTTTGGTTTGCATTTAACCTGTAATTGACTAATGATGATTGACGAGTTTCTTTCAATTAAGTCATATGTACGTGCTCACCAACTTGTGGGGCTAGATTTTGCACATAGACATGGTTGCCTTGATCATTAAGCACCAACCTAGAGAGGTTTGATCTTTCTTTTATTGATTAAATTATAGGATTAGAAACTCATTAGATGAACTTACACAAGACAACCACTTTCAAACTAAGCTGTCGTCCATTTTGACATGTTTCCTTAACAATTATTACGGGCCGGCCGAAAATTGACGACCCGTGTGAGGGAAACCGATTACCGATGAGGCATAGAAAAAGGCCAAAAACACATCCTCGAGCTTATGGAATCACTAAGGAAAGTCAAAATTTAGCAATCACTGCAGTGGAATCCATAAACCTTCTCTCTGCAAGGGGTAACCGCGATTTTAAGTAAACTTTACAAACGTGTTGTTTGGTTTTCATGCAGGTTGTGTTAAGTACAGGTGCAGTCATGTTTTGAGTTTGAGTCAGTTTCAGGAAGAGTGATTTTCGTTTCAAGACGATTTTGGGTCAATGTTAATATTTTTGCATATTTTTAGTAATTAATTAGTTTATATTATATAATTTATTTTGTCAAATTTAGTTTATTTTGTTTAATGTTATGTAATTATTGAATAAAGTGTAGGAAAGAATACAATATCAAATTAGAAAATTAGAGTCCAAACATTTATCATATTGTGGATAATTTCCAAATCCCAGTAAAACTTGGAGGAGAAGTAATCAATTCCAAATACCAATTCCAAAGGAGCATTTAGAAAAGTTTCAATTAGTTATTTCAATTGAAACGTTTGCTCATATTCAATTTGCTCCAGGTAAATCCGCGTGTTGGATCCGTTTTTGGGTGAATCTATTTTTGATAGCAGGTCAAGTATGGTACGGGTCATTTGTTTCAAGTCAATTTTACCATGTGCAATTTCATGGTACTCAAGATCCGATCCAAGACTGATGTAACCCAAGTAGTTAAGCCGCACATCATGTTTAAACAAGACCCAAAATATAATTTAGTGGCTTGCTTGCATATATTTTAAGAGATATTAACATTTCTCCCTCGAGGTATTTGGAAATCATTTATAAACCCTCCAGGTATTAGTATTTATTTTTACCCACCCTGACTGGAGCGAGTTAATATTTGAGTGATACATTAACTTTTGTTGTTAATAATAAACAACATCCAAATACGATATGTATGCTGATGTGGCATAAAAAAAAGGTGTACAATGCCACAATTATCCTTTTACGATATGTGTGCTCTTTCCGGACGTGAGGGTAAAAAGTAATTCTATTTTAAAAATCAGGGACAAAACTTATCCTTTTACAATTCCGATTAACCCTTTGCCGTTTTTTATGTTAAATATTTTTTATTTCTAAATCCAGGGTGGGTAAAAATAAATACCAATACTTGGAGGATTTATAAATGATTTTCAAATAACTTGAGGGAGGTAAATGTTAATATATCTATATTTTAATACAATCTCATATACTTATTTAACAAGAGAAATTACGCAAAATCTAATAATCTCCAAAATTAATCATAAGCCACGATTGAGGTGAAATCAATGTGAGCATCTAAACATCGTTAGAAACCAAAATGGAACATGCCCGAGTTATGTTTTGCCTTCGTCGGTCTTGGTAGGTAATTGACTGTTCAACGATGCTTTTCCTAAAAAAAAAAGTAAAATGTTTCGAAAAATGAGTTGAAACTCGAGTACGGACATTCCTGCATAGTCAAAATTACTTTGAAATATTTTAATTGAGTGCACGCATTTCAATTCATTTTAGTTCGAAATCAAATGAATGGGAATATAAGTTGAACTTTCTTCCGAGTTATTATCCGTGGTGAAACCTCATTATATAATTGATGCGATCTTTTAATAAGGTGCACACTCTCGGGTTGACCGAGAACCCGAGTTGAAGCCGCGCGGGTAGAATTGAAGAGCGTAAACCCCGATAGTTGATAATTGATAATTGATGGGGCACCTACCACTTAATTAGGTGACAAAATTTGATTTGTAAATGATTCATTGGTAGCTATATATATTACAAGAAATATTAAAATTTGCTAAAACATGTAAATTTTTGTGAAGTATTGCCTGAATTTAAAATGTTTTCCTTTCCTTTATGAAATATTAATCTAGCGGCTCATTGACGATAAGAATGACCTCATTTCAAATAGGTCCTTATTATTAGTAACGTTTAAATTAAGTTTCATTGTAATACCATTAGTAATTAAATCATAATGCTTATAATTTACTTTATACCCTTTAATTTATTACCTAATTGGTTAAGCTAATACTTTCTATTACTAAACTTATTTACATTCATTCCAGCTCAATATTTTTCATACAACACATAACTTGTTAAAGAATTTGGTTTAGCTAGTTCATTGATTGTGATTTGTCAACTTACCTAGATCAAAGGAATTTTTATTTTTGAAATATGCTTCGTGGCAGAGCCACATGAAGGGTGTGGCCCTAAAAAATTTTAAAATAGTTTATTTTTAGAGTGAAAATTTTAAATTATAAATAGTTGGACACCTTTAAATTTAACCCAAAACACGTTGGACACCTTTGTTTGGAATTCCTAACTCTGCCACTGCTAACGATTATTATTATTATTATTATTATTACTATTATTAGTTTATTAACCACTATTAAACTTAATTGTTCATGTCAACCTAAATATTACTTTCAGTTCTTGCCATTACCTTATTTTCTTCGCCTCATTATCTATCCATAAATCAATTTATTTACTTATATTCCATATCCTTTTCCAATTCCCATACATATAAACTTACATGCACATATTCTTCTACAAAACAACATCCTGCCACAATTAGAGATAACTAACTTTGCTCAAATTTATAATAAAACACCTGAAATCACTTCACCAGCTCAAAATTTAATAAATTCAACTATAATCATACACTCCCAATACACAATCCTCACACCATGAACATCAACCCATACCAATTCACACCCAATCCAACTTTCACAATCAACCCTTGAATTCATCTCACAAACACCTTTTTAAAACTATATAATTCAATTATTAACTAAAATCAACAGGTAAATAATAAAAAGAAATGAAAATTTAGGTTTAGGATTTCACCTTCAAGGCCCAAAAAGATGGAAGCCAAGAGGAGTGGAGAACGAGTGGTGGCTCGGGGGTGTTGTCGGCGACTTTCTGGTGGCCCTGGCGCCGGCTTCTGGCGGTGGGAACGCTGGCTGGTGACTAGCAAGGAGGAGCAGCAGGACAGGGGAGGCAAAAGGGGGCACGGGAGGAGAGAAATAGGGGAAGCGATGAGTTTGTGTTGATTAAGCCAAACTGATTTCTTTTTCCTTGCTTTTAATTTGCCACCTGAATATTCCAGAAGCCCATCTGATTTTTTCCGTCATAAAAATCCAGCACTCAGCCTCCTCTTCCAGCCCATTTTCCCCTTATGAATTTCACAAACATTGAACCTTTTTACTTGGCCATTATTTCATGCCTAAAAGAAAATATATGCTAATAATCCTTACATTTTATATCTACCTTCTCTATTTAATTCTATTTTAATAATATTGTATATAAGTTGTACGATCCACTTTAAATATATAATGGTTTGTCTGAAATATAATTTTTCACCACCTTATAAACATATATCTTCACATGTATGTTTGTCATATATACGTATATATTTCTTAATTCTTTACATAAACACGCTATTAAATTTACTGTTATTATTATCATGAGATTTTAGTTGGATGTCACTTGTCGTCTTAGCCGCGTAATAAACATAAAAATATAATTTAAATGCCGAATTGAAGTGCACGCTCGACTTTATAAATTGTAATTAGAGAAATAAATAATATGAATTAGGATCGGACTATTACAGTTTCAAATTTTTAAAGATCGGTACTAAAGATTCTAGTGTATACACGCAAGTTTCTGAATGTTTTGATTAGGATTTTAGAATGAACCCTATGTTTTAATCTAGGTTAATTTGGGTTTGGAATATACCTTTTCTTCCATTCCTAATGTAGAGCACCCGTATTGGAGAATAAAAATTTGAGGTTCTTATATAAAGATGGATTTGATGTTCAGTATTAATCATACTTTATAATGAACTTACAGAAATAATCATTGAAGAACTTTGAGAGAAAGTAACAAATTTAGCGGCCAATATTTGAGGAAAAACAAGTGACAGAATCTGAGCCCAGTTGTCCACCACACAATTCAAACAAAGTGCTAAAATCTACTTCTTAAATTGACAGCATTACACATAAACCACACACAATTGTTGCACCATAGGCACCCGATCAAGTATATGAGTTAAATTTCGATGTTATATGGTAGTCCTTATTTATATGTAATTTTCTGTTGGAGAACTAAATCGAGTATAACGGGAGTATGTATATATTATATGGAGATTACAGACGATTGTTATATCCACGTATATATATCTTCAATGAAGGAGTGACGGTCGCCTTCTTCCACCGCAACCGCCTTCTTGCTGGCAGTTGAAATATACGGTGGCGACAGGTGAGCCTAAATTGTAAATCTGCGAGAAATCTCGAGTGTTGAAATTCTGACGCCATCCTGGAGGATATACAGTTTGCCTTCCGAGTTGCTCAAATAATACAAACACCAGCCTGTGTATCGCTGCTGACGGTTGCGGCCTCTCGTAGCTTACGATTTGTTGCCCTTATCATCCGTGCATGTACCACCATCAGTACGTACTCACATTAAATTAAAATTTAAAATTATTAATATGATTATAAATGTAACTAATAAAGTACAGTAATCAAATTAGCTAGGTCAATTTTTTTTTATTGTTGTAAGACGATCATCTCGATCTTATTCAAGGATTTTAGTACTAATTAGAGTAAAACTTACCAAAGTTTGTCCCTGTGGTTCCTGGAATATCAGTCACCAACCTAAGTACACAGAAAAATATAATAATCAATGTACATGTTGCAATTAATATGGGATGCATAAAGTCTAATTAGACTCAAAGACACCGTCATCCCATAAGAGATAGAGCATATACTTTTATCAATAAGATTCAAATTTGAGACCTAATTGTTTGCGGTAAATAAGTGTTGCACCAATTTAACCCACTCTGAACAATTAACGAAGAGCTTTAGTTAATTTGCTGATTGATTGCTTGGTGCTGAGTGAGTTTCAAAAATCACGACAAAACTATGTTATAAACTACGAACAGAGATGATAAGGAAAGATTTTTCTCAAGTCACCAGTGAAGATATTCTCGAAGATGAGGATTGCTTGGACTAGGAGCATCAGGATCCACCATAACCTATTCATTAAAAAGGGCCAAAAGAAATTATTAGAAAACATATTCAAGTTATCAGCATATATAAAATACTGTAGGAGAATAATAAAGCAATTAATTGGCTACTGTTTACAAAACATTGTATTATTTGATTATCTAAATTTGTTTGCTAACTAAAAAAAATTACATACAGTCACAAGGTAATAGTAGGTACAAGAACACATAACCCAACGATCTCCTAGACTAAAAGAGCTTGTAACAAGGTCGATTAGCCAATGACTAGGTACTATGTGATTGTTACAAGCGTATCGTTCAGAAAGAATCTCATCCCACTCAGTCAATTATGAGAGAGGCTTACCAGAGTGTAGAAGGTCCTCATGTCTTGACCACCAATTTCGACTCGAGGTGAATTAGCAAGTTGGGAAGGCTTAAACTCGCTAGCGTTCACAACAAGCCGGCCATCGTAGGAGACTCTGAGGGGAATAGATGGCACAAACTCGTCTATAACTTCACCCACCACTCTGCCTAAAATCAATGAATATTCACTCATCTTCATTCAATTCAATTCTCACCGTAACTATAATTGATTAGTATGAACAAGATACACTACTTTTAACTACCAGTTGTTTCTCAAATGACATTCTATTTCCCTATTTATACACAATTCCTATTATTCCTTTGGGTCCATGCATCCACCCTGAATTTGACTGGCCACACACACACACATATGACCCAGGTATATTTGTGTCAATTTCCTCCATCTCCATCAAACTCGAATAGACCAGTACCATTGGGATCACTTAGCTACGTTTAGGATGCCAGTATAATGGTTCACTCAACTAGATAATTTGGCAACCACTACGATTGAACCCATCCAAATTAAACCTCCGTCTTGCAAATGTTGTCAAAACTTTCTTTTCTAAATGTTCTAAAAATATTGTCAAAGTTTCTCCATATAGTTAGAAAAATTATATAGATTTGAAAGTTGTAATTAATAAATAAAGTTTCCTTAATAATCAACTAGAGTCTTGCGCGACAATATTTCTGCAACCTACATTGCAGCAAATCTTGTTCTTCATGATCATAGCAAAGGTTCATTTCATTGTTTGTTGCATTCCTACTCAACCTCTAGCCGCAAACATATTTTTGCTAAGTCTCTACATGTAAATAATTTTCTATTTTTATATTTTAAGTACATATATCTACCCTACATATTGAGAGAGTATAATAAAAAACATACTTAATTATGTTATAAAAAGTGGTTCACCTTATATTTGCGAGTATAGGATTGTATCACTTATTTTAATACTGGATTTTCTTTTTGTCCAAAATTCAATCCCAAGTACAATCGACCCATGTTTTATTAGTCAAGATTAACTGGTCCAATTCACAATCAATTTTTACCTCAACTCTTAATTGCCTTTTTTGTTGTCCTTCAAAATAGGGAGTACTATTTTATGTCCATAAGTTATTCTATTTATTTATTTTTTATTGAATATAAGGTATTCTTTCTCTACAACATGGAGAGAAAACAAAATCTTCATTGACAAAAAACATCACCCGTTTCCTTTTTGCTTTTTTGGGATGGTATCCAATACAAATTGCTGGAAGGGGAAAGGTCGAGAGAGAGAAAAGGTACCCTTCTATTAATAGTGCTATCGTCATGCATCACTTAGTAAATACGTGGTTATGTATGCATCACTAACCATGAGGAGATAGAAAAAGTACATTTTACTAATAGTGCTGTGCTATCATCATATAACGAATATTGTTAATTACTGCTAATATGAAGTAAAAATTAAATTAGATAAGCATTGAGATAACCGCGTTAATATATACTCCATCCATTTCAAAATGTATGTCGTTTTAAGGTTATGTAGGAATACTAAGAAAACACAAAATTCGTGGCAAATTTTGTGTTAAAAGACCAAGTTGCCCCTATATCTCATTGGAAATGAAAAAAGAAGAGAAACAAGACAATTAATAAGAAAAAAATTAGTAAACCGGTAATTAATAAGTCATTGGAATTGTAAAGTGATAAGTATTGTGAAACGAGAAAAGTTAGTTAAAATAATAAGGATTATGAAACGAGAAGTATTTGTATCTGTAATAAGATTACCAACTAAAACCTCTATTGTGAAAACATTACTAATAAGATTACCAACTTAATGAATTAACTCATAATTACGGTGAGCATGTCTGGTGGTACCCGGAACCCGTAAAAGATTCGGATTTCGAACCGGAACTAGTCAAACGGTTCATGGTCATGTTTTTTAAAATGTGGAACCTGTCCAAGAGTTTCGGGTCCGATTGTCAAAATTAGAACCTGCAAACAGAACTTGGAACTATTATGACATGTTCCGGTTTTGAATACCTAGAGTTTGGAACTTATAACCTAGAATTGCGGTTACTCGAAACCTTTAACAATATTTGAATGCTTAAGGTTATATCTTTTGTAGTTTCTTTTTAATGATGTCCATCTCAAAATTATATATAAGAAAACTCTAATTAATTAGTATAATCTTAATAAAGGAGTTATATTATTTTTAAATTTAATTTTAATTGTTCCTAATTTCAGTCATTTGGTTGTGTATAATTATTATTTAATTGATATTACAAATTATTGCTAACTTGCTTGTTGAGTTGAAGTAATGTTGTGTATTGAACTTGGATTAGTTATTGTTAGCTAAATTAATTTTTTAAAATTTTTATAAGACTTTGAAAGTTCAACAGGATACTCTAGAGTCCGATTAAGACCTTAATTATGATTCGATTCAGGTTCCTTAAATTCAATAATTAGTCAAATAGGTTTCGATTTAGGTTTTTCAAATTGAAGAACTGGTTAAATATATTGAGGTTCATGTCTCTATTTTTTTAAACAAAGGAAACCACTCACCCCTACTTGTAACTATATATATATATATATATATATATATATATATATATATATATATATATATATATATATATATGTATGTATGATTTGTTGTATTTAAATTAGGGCATAGTGTTTGGGCAGTAAATTTGGTGTGTAAATATGTGCCCAAATTACTTCCAAAACCTCCTTTATAGTGAGCACGTACGTACGCCTTTGATGGCATTATATTCCATGTTTTGTATATTTCCATGCACAAGGTGAAAAAAAATTAAAAATTGCATCTACTTGTCTCAAAATTTGAGGTCGAAAAATTGGGGGAGAAAAAGATAAAGAGAGATGAGCAGTGGGTGCAGGAACGGATATCCATGCAGCCTTATTCGTCAAATTACGCTCCACTTTTCAATGTCCTTCAAGTACTATAAAATTCTGGCCAGCTATTAGGGATCATGGAGCCATGCTCTCCAATGCTTTTTTTTTTTTTTTTTTAAAATTGGGGGCATATTGATATGGACCCAAATTAGTAAAAAATTTATAATAGTTTTCGCGATACAATAGTCACCATAAGATACATTAATCTTTGCACCGTATATGTGTGTCATAATAAAATGTTATATGAGGTATCAGCGGTTTAAATTTTAAATTTTAAATTTTAAAAATGTATTTATTATAATGACTTTTATCATAAACACTCAAAGTCAAAAATTGATTACACCTATAGTAAAACCTAAACAAAATGTTGTAATTAGTAATAAATTCAGAAACTTTATTCGCATGTACGCTGCTTGTATGTATCAATAATGGTGATAACTTTAAGAAACGTTCCATAACTCCTTCGAACTTTGATTCAAACTTGAAAAATGTCTCGTCAAATAGAAGATAACTGTTGTATTTAATGAATCAACTTAATCAAACATTAAGTTTATTAGTCTGAAAGATCATAAAATGTTTTATAAATTATAAAAATCAAGTGAATTTCTCAATGTACTGAAATTTAACACAAGCATATATGATCAACTCTGACTTATTTATAAATTCTATCAATTATGGGTGGGCATAGATAAGTATTCATCTAGTCAAGCGGATCAGCTCATTTAGGCCCTATTTTCTTTTCTATAGTAAATTCTCTAATTATGCTTGTTTTTGGCGTTATTTTTCTTTTATTTTTTCCTGTGTTGGGTCTTTTCTTTCCTTATTTATTTCAATAATATATTCAGTATTTCATATAATAATATTGATATTGTAAAAATATTTTGGGTTTACTTTTGGAATATAGGTACCGCACGCAATAAAAAAGAAAAAAATTCCCCACAAAGTTGGCAACGAAACTCAAACACTTGCCCTCTCTAAGCAACATATTTACACTTACAAGTAGATCACTCCTTTACTTGTGATATCTATCTACCTCCTCATAATATCCTTTAACATATTTCACGAAAACATAAGTAAAAAAAACCGTAACACAACCATCTTCTTTATCTTCGCATTTATTGTGGAAACCATGCCTCTACTGCTGTCCAAGTCCGATCAGGTCTCCTATTTGCCGCCCTTTTCCTCCTCTCTACTACTCCGCACCTCTGAATTTTTTGTCGGTAAACCTGACTTGGTTTTTCGATCGGCAACCCATCTATTCTTCCTCCATTCAAGCCACCAACCGAACTTGTAACGACAACCTTCCAACCACTCACCGACTAGAAAGGGATGGTTGTCGTCAGCGAGAAATGGGTGGTTGCTAGAACATTGAGCCGGTGCCAGAAGGCAAGAAAGTGGTGAAGGATGGAGAAGATGGTTGAATATTGAGATTTTTTTTTTTTTTTGTATCTTATGTTAATGAATGTGAAATAACCAAACAAAGTCTAAAAATATTAATGTTATTAAGGTGTTGTTTGGCCTGATTTATAAAAAACTGTTTTTATTTTTGAAAACAGTTTTTCTAAAAGTAGTTTTTGAAAAAGTTATGAAACGTTTGGCCTAATTTATATGAAAATATTTTTGAATAATAAGTTGTTTGGCTTAATTTTGTTTAAATTATTTATTATAGTATAATTTAATATTATTTTTTATTTGCATAATAATTATTATTTAATATTTATTTTTTATATAAGATAATATTTATTTATTTGTTAGAGTAAGAGATAAAGATAAAACAAAATAAGAGAGAAAGAGAAAGGAAAGAGATAAAGATAGAGGAGAGAGAGAGAGATACAGGTGATCGAAAAGATAAACCTTTGAAAAGAAATTTGTCCCTAAAGAAATAGTTGAGTGAGGAGGGAAACCACAGTAGCCTAAGTAACAGACATCAATTATAGCACAATTCCCTTTGTGACTGTTGTTTTCTTGGGAAATTTTATTAATCATTCTTTTTTAACAATTCGATGTATTTAGACTTTTATTTGGGAAAAGAAAGAGTGGCATTAACCTCAGCGGATTTCGAACGAATCGAAGAATGAAAAGATTGAAGCGAATCCAAAGAGAAAGCACAAGGCCAATGCAAACGGCGAACAGCCTCCCCAACTAGTCGTATGGGGTGGGGTGCCTTATACATTGTTTTTAAGAATTCGTGAAAAAATGACTTTCTTTTTAAAATTTCAGTTTGCGCTCTATTCCGACTTTTCTCGGCTAACTACTAAGCTTTCCGGGTTCGCTACTAGCAAGAAAAGCCCTCTTATTTCACGCATATGCTTTCAGGGCAAATCCCCCTGAATAAGTAGGCCCCGTGATTTCCCAAACCGGCTCCACCGGAAATAATTGAAAAAACCCTCATAAATCACCCTCTTCTTTTTGACCCGCAAAGTGACCTCGGTCGGCCGTCGCGTATAGGATAGCGTTCCGTCATGATATTTGCCTACAACCGACATTGTCGAGTCCATTAAATCTTCTATTATGGGTGCATGCTTGGGTGATTTTTTTCAAAAATGGAGTATCTGTTTCCCTTCCTTTCCGGAGAAGCCGAGTACAGGGCTCTTACCGATACCACATCAAAGATTATTTTGTTGTGATGCTACATCTTTTCTCAACAATAGGAAAAGCACTTTTTAAAACCACTTTCAACTAGAAAAAGTACTCCACACATTAAAAAAGGGAGCTTTCCGCCTATTCTTTATGTAAAAAAAGGAGAGAGAGAAAGAATTGGATTCTTGATGCTTGTTACGTAGTTTTTTCGAAATTAGAAACAGTAAATAATTATTTGTCGTTTCGTTTCGAGGAGTTTTTTTTCCAAAATCACTTTTGAAAAACAGCTTTAATTTTTTTTTTTAAAATTAGTGTTTGGCCTAATTTCAGCTTTTAGAATCCGAAACGAGTTTTAAAATCTAGGCCAAACACCCTCTAAAATTTGTAAATATTTTCTACAAGTTTTAATTTTTATTAAATTTAAAAAATGAATGGCTAAGATATAATGAGACACAAGGATTTTTTAATTATGGTGATTGTCATACTATTGATGGTCCAGGTAACAATCATGGGATCTCATCTACTATCTAATAAAAATTAGGGTGGTAAAATTTTCTCCTGAATTTTTCGATCATTCAATAATCTGAACACAAATTTTTGTCTATTTTTATCATTAAAAATTGATTTAAATCTAAATATATAAAAGATAAATATTTTATCCAAAATTTTAGACATCATCTAATTTGTTTAATTCAAATTTTGACCTGGATTTAAATTTTTTCCACTCCTAGTAAAAATTAAAATATTAATCATACATTAGAGCTTAGGTTTAGTACTCCCTTTTACTTAGGTTAATTGTAATATTTTCTGTATTACATTGAAAGAGTAGGGAACCGATAAACCATTTTTTTTTAATAAATAGTCGGGAAAAAGTTAACGAAAGTAAACATACAACAATAATAATAGTTAAAGTTACTTTGAAAAAAATTAAAACAACTGACAAGACGAAAACGACAACAAACAATAGTTATAACTTAACAACAATCAATGAATCATTTATAAGTGGTAAACTTAACATATTATAATAACAAGTTGTTAAAACTAGTCGTTATGGCGGTTATGAGTGTTATGAGCTGTTATAATTAGCGGTTATAACCGTTATGAGCTGCTACAGTGGATATAAGTTGTTATGAGTTGTTATAATGGTAATAATAATATTAATAATTTGTTATAATAATAATAATTATAATAATAATAATAATAATAATAATAATAATAATAAATAGGTGGGCTTGGATATGGGAATAGTGAGAAAGTGAAGTGGTGAGAAGAGTAAGTACATTGATTTTTCCATAACCTACTTGTTGCGCCTGTCGAAAAAATGTGCCGTCGAAATTGATTTTGATGAATTCGCTCGAAGAAGTAGATCAACTTACTAAATAGGTGAGCATGGATATGGGTATTGAATGAGAAGGTAAAGATGATGATAAGTAGTGAGAAGAGTAAGTATATTGCTGCCACTCGCCCAATTACGTTTAGCCCAAATGAGTGTACCCATGGGTTTGAGAATCTCGTTCGGAAAACAATGTCATTACGTGACTTCTAGATGCTCCACAACAAGTACAAAAATTTTGGAAATATCGGCCTCTTGGGCAATAAAAAATTGTGTAATGAATCTTTGATCGAAACAGAAGGGTCGTGGAATGGATATTGACAAATCCATCCATGCTGAATAGCTCAATCCCATACTTGGCATATAAAAGGAAAGTGGCAAAAAGGTGCTCTTTATCTTCAATTTGTGACAAACAAGCTTGATAAAAGGGTCCAATTGTATGCCACGCTACAATAAGTTGCCTCTAGTCGATAATAAATTATGACATACTTGTCATGAGAACAATTTAATCTTAGGCATAACATCGAATTTCCAAATCCAATAATATTTCCACACTCGGTTGATCGGGTTTGAGATTATCATGAGCTTTCCAAGTGACAAATTTAGTAGAAAATTCACCATTCCCGAGTAAATCCCTAGTAAAACTTATCCTCCATCTTTACAAGAGGGATGCAAACAACTAAAACATAAGGGATAAAAGCCTCGGACAAAAACTGCAAAATTTTAGTTTCATCCTAATTTCTATCGGTGGTAACAAATTCACAAACTTTCATTTATAGATCAGTTTAACTTAAAAGGTTTACTTGCAATAAATCAGCCAAACTAAATTCGTGACACCAAGCATAGGTCCAAATATTAATCTTTTTTCAATTCCCTAGTTGTCATCTCATGCCTTGACGAATAAATTTGCGGGTAAGTAACATATACTTCCATACTGAAATTTTTGTCTCGCTTTTATTTATTATTAAAAAACGTATCTACAAACCATACTTTGCTCTCATCCGTTTAACCCAAAAATTATCCGGGTTAGTTAGAAATTTCCAATAAAGTTTGGATATGAATGTTGTTGTAACACCCCTAGACCCACCCTAGGAGTATTACATGCCGGGGTTCCCAGGAGGAACCCCTAAGGCCGCTTAAGATCTCAACTTGGGGTTAATAACCCTTTCTTGGATTGGCGGAAGCGTAATTCTAGGTTTTTGAAGGTTTTTCTGGAAATTTCGGCAGAATTTCCTCGTAATATGGCTAATCCCATAGGCTTAAAGCCTTAACCCCGCACGAAATGCAATCTTAAACTCAACGAGCCACACGCTCGGAGTAGCACAACACGGACTCAACGAGCCACACGCTCGGAGTATTCACATAGGGATTTTACATTCATAGGTAAAACTTAAGTTCAAGTACAACTGGTCTTTACAAATATCTTTACAAGAAGACACAAAACATGAAATAAGCTCAAGCATCTTCTATCCGTATGCTATTTCGAAAGCCGAAGGCAACTCTTGCGAGTCTACTTCGAACCTGAAATGTTGGTGGGGTCATGAGCTCACTAGCCCAGTGAATAACCCAAACCCAACCCCGAGTTTCACTTTGCACATTAATTCATTAACAAACACACGTAAGTTCTCAATTCATTCATAACATGCGATTCGGATCAAATAAGCTTAAGACATGCGAGATTCTAAACTTACCAACTTACCGAGAAGCACAATGGCATCAATGGCTCATGAATTCAATCAAACATGCTTCATTCGTCTTTCTACACAAGTAAGTCATAGAATCATTCATCATGCAAGGCATTCATCACACAAATCATATCTTAGTTCTTATCGTATTCATCTCATATGAAATCAAGATTTGTTCTTCTTCTTATTCTTTTTCTTGAGTTCAATCATGCACTTCATAAATCATTGGTTCTTTCTTGTTCGTCACGCATGATCATACATTTCTTCATATCATACTTCTTTTAAGTCTTCTTAGTTTCGAATGGAAAGAAGATTTATGTTCTACTCTAAAGACCCAGTTCTTGGAGCCAAAACAATTCATGGGCTCGGTTCACGAAGGCATACAATTCGTGGCCTCGAGGCAAAACAATTCGTGGCCTCGAGGCAGCCGCCCATCCCCGAAGGACGCATACTCGTCAATAATTCTTGGAAGCAATTTAATTCGTGGCTTCGAGTTGACAGACACTTTTATGGCCATAACTTCAGAGGGTTCTTTAATTCGTGGGGTCTTAGATCAATAACACAATCCTTTCTCCCTTCTTTAGTGCTTTATGTTTCTTATCTTCTTATTACTTATAGATAAGATACACTTAACTCATATAATTCATGCTCAACACGTTCATGTGTAACTACTTCATAACAAGCAATTCACATAAGCAAGTTCCAACTCAAGCACAATCAATTCATTTCACATACGCATGCTTATGTCATTCATAATCAATGTAATTCAGGATAAACACATACTCACATAAACATGCCAACTAGGATTTCCAATCAACGAACTTATCATTTTCACGATCGCGTATTATCGCGTATAAGTGATTAATGGTTCTATAACTTTCCTTAATCGATATATATCTTTTAATCTAGCCACATAACTTCTTAAATCTCAACTCTTAATTCAGTTACTCATTTAGTTCCGATTTTGCTCAAAACATGACATTTTCACTTAAAATTGCATATCTCCCAATCTACTCATCCAATGCATACCAAAATTTACAGAAAATTTTCATAAATTGCCATGAAGCTGCAGTAAAAATTACAGGAAATTTGGGCTACACATGAATTCACAGAAATTCGGACAGCATGCTTAATTCATAGAAATCTGCACTCGAATCATGAAATTAACTTTCCGATTTTTCTCCCTAATTCTCGCTCAAGCTAATCTCATCCAATTCTCAATAATCATGCTCACTAATACTTAAACATCACAAATTCAGAGCTAATTATCACATAATCACAACATGCTCTTTGATTCGCGAGTTGCTAGTTTCGTGAATTTAGGCTTCTAACTTTTTCAATTAGCTTAGGGTTTCCAATTTCATACCTCAAATTCATGTTCAGTCCACCTAATTCATTTTATTTTAGAGGATGAATTCAGATTACTCACCTTAAATTCTTAGAGGTTCTAAGAATTCGGTTTTGGAAGGTTTCGAATTGGGTTTTGCTTTACTTTACTTTCTTCTTCCTTCTTCTTTCCCGACCCTCTCGCTTCTTCCTCTCACTCGCCTCGGTCCCGGTCTCCGACTTCTTCGTTTCGGTCTGATTCTGGTCCTCTTCGTCGCCCTCCTCGCGCTCACCGGCCGTCGGCCGCGGTTCCGTGCTCACCGACCGCCTTCCTCGGCCCTCGCGTTCGCTGGCCGCGGAACCCCTTCGGTCCCCTCTTTCGCTCGGCCTCTCTACTCTTCTCTTTCTTCGTTCCGCTTGGCCTCCCGAGCTCTCGCTCTCCCTTGCCCACCGACAGCGGCGCCCTCACCGTTCAGGCGACCACCGGCCACCGGCCTCTCACGCTCTCTCCCTCTTTCGCTTTCCCTGCTCCCTCTCTCGCGTTCCCCGTCTCTCGCTTTCCCGTTCCTTTTTCTTTCCCCGCTTCGCTTCTTCGTTTCTCCTCTTTTGTTCTCAATCCCAATTTCTCTCTCCTTTTCTCCTAATCACAGACTAATGGCTTTGCTTGCCTAATTCCAATTGGACCCCTTAATTCTTTACTTCTTTCTTTGCCAACACAATGCCACTAATCTCCATTTCTCATTACTTTTTCTTTTTATTTTAATTGGGCCCAAGTAGCTTCACAAGGCCCAATTTAGCTAGCCCACGCTCGGGTTTCGGTTCTCGGGTTTCTAATTCCGACTCGGAAAAATTCTAATAATTTACTACCAGGCAAGCACCTGAAATTTCGGGGTCTCACAGGTTGTATTGACAACACTTGTTTTTCGCAGCCCAAACCACTATATTTTTTTAGTTGGAAGATTTTATCCCGAACTACTATGGGAAGGCATTTTTCTCGTATTAGATTTTTTCCAAAAAAACTCTCGATGAATCCAATCTAAAGTCCGAGAAATAAAAGTTGAAATTTGAAAACATTGCATGGCATGACTCGGTAAAGACTCAAGATTCAGTTGAATAAGAGCAACCCTACCAACTTTAGAAAGAAAGGTTGTCTTCCAATTAGCAAGATTGGATTCTACTTTTTGGGTAGATTCTAAAATAATTCAAGAGTTGGATAACCATGGAAGATTGAGCATCTCAAATATTTTTCCTAAAGAAGAGTTGTGGGAAACGTTAAAAATCCCCGAAACAAGTTGTTTATCTAAATTGAAAGCGTTTTTCGATAAAATAATATTAAACTTATGAAAATTCACTAATTGGGTAGAATGTTGGCAGAAGGAATCCAAGATAGATTTTAGGTTGAAAGAAGTCCGAGAGGTCGCTTTACAAAATAAAAGGCTATCATAAGCAAAAGTAAACAAGGGATTACCTCTACTCTTGGAGCTAACTTAATCCCAATATCAAATTTAGGGGCTAAAGCGACCTGATAAAATTGTTGAGCCAAAAAATTCATACAAATGACACGAGTAGGTTTGAAGAAACCACACGGTTTATTATTAAGCAAAATAGAATATGAAACTGTTGATACTCACTTTTTAATCCAATTATCCATGTGATATGGAATCCCATGTTCTGCAAATAATAGAATAAAAAATCTCATTCAAATATTTCATAAGATTTTTCCATATCAATGTTTACGTCTGACCTTACCTGCTACCTTTTTCAAGGTGCATATAGCAACACGAAGGTTTTTATACAAAAAACATCTTTCAACTTAAAAAATATGTTTTCAACTCTAAGTTACAAAAATTTCCTTTATCGTTGCGTAATTGAAATTATAAATAAAGGATAATATAAAAAAATCATATTAAAATACATACAAGCTAATAAAAGTATAAAAATTGAAAAATCAATGAAAAATAAAAAAGGATAAAAAAGTTTATGAAAAAATTATTAAAATATGAAAGAAAACCCCACATCTAGTCGGCAATTATAACATGGCCCCAGGTTCATAGATCTGTGCCACATGTCAAGCATCAATAATTCGAGGAGTGGGTATTTTTTTATATGCCACATAGTATTTGGCATATAAAAATTGTCTTATGTGATTTATAACTATGGACATGGGATCATATAATAATTTATAATATCTAGTCCCTACTTTTAGTTAGGGGTGTAAAACAAATAAATCAAAAAATTAAAATCGGCTAGAAGAACAGAAAGTTTGGTCTGCTATTTGGTTTCAATTCGGGGTACAAAAAAATCAACTAACACTAACCAAAGTCGAAAATATTTAAATTTTTTAGAAATGATAAGAACAAAATTTTCAAATGTTATTTCTTTGTTTGTGTTTTAAATCTCATAGTTTATAAATAGTTAACCAATTTTATTAAAAAATAATTAACTGGCAGCCGAACTGCAATATTAGTTAAGTAATCTAAATAACGGGTCAACCAATTTTTCGATTCAAGTAACAGTTTGAAGTATAGAATTTTTTAAAATAAAAAATCGGCTAAAGAATACATGATTAGGGAATCTTGCACAACCCTATTATCGACCAAAAAAATTAAGGTAGTTGAAGGGCTTATATTAGTGGGAACTAAGTTCGGTTTGAGTAGACATAGAGAATAGGTCATTCGACTTGGATAAGGGTAAGATTAAATTTTGATTGAGCTCAATATTTTGGATAAACGATATTTTAATCTTAGTTCAATTGATGTTTAGTTCAATAAACTTATTTTCAAAAATAAAGCATTAATTTTGTAAGAAATTATAAATCAAATCTTGTTCGTCTCGGACATATTTTAGGTCCACTTTGTAAGTAAAGTTGGTTTCGATGTGGATTGGATATTTGTATGGATCATTTGATTTGGATTTTATGTCCCAGATAATTTACATTTCGCAAGGTCTAACCTCAACTTTATTTGTGGAGGTACCCGCTAAAATTCTAAAGAGCAATAGGTTATTAAGCTGCCAAAAAGTAGTTAAGATCCTTAAACCTTCTAATTTTGAAAGTCTAAGTCCTTAAAATATAATTATTTCAAACTAACTAGATTATTCCTCTTGAAGGACATTAATTAACTCTATTTCTCTAGTTAGGTAATTTTATTATTTGCTATTAATTTATATTGATAAAAAATAATAATAAGTTTAAAAAACATAAGTTAATATATTTCTCTTTAAATAATTAAAATAACAATATTTATTTTGATTTTTTCATAACTTATTCCAATAACTTATTTTTCATTATTTAACTCCTTATTTTTCTTTTCTCCTCTTTGCAGCTTTAAAGTTTAAAATCTCAATTTTCTTTTAAAAAAATTGTCCACGGAGTAAAGACAACATTTTATCTAAATTTACAATATCACATGGTATTATCCACAAAATTAAAATAAACTAGTTTTGGAGATATACACATCCAACATAATAAATATATGATACACAATTTCACAAAAACTTAGTTATCTCTAATTTAATTAAATGCATGAACCATATAAATACCATACATAACTATCTTATAATTGTTATGCACATAAGCATCCTATATGTCAATCATACGTTGATTCTACCAAATTTTTTTTTAATACAAAAAGTTAGCTAATTTTTAATTTAATTAAATGTATATGAACCATATAAGTACCATACATAACTATTTTGCATTATTGCAATGTCATGTAAGAATCCTATATGTCAATCATATGTTGATTCTACCCAATTTTAATGTGTGTGTGTGTGTGTGTGTGTGTGTGTGTGTGTGTGTGTGTGTGTGTGTGTGTGTGTGTGTGTGTGTGTGTGTGTGTGTGTGTGTGTGTGTGTGTGTGTGTGTGAGAGAGAGAGAGAGAGAGAGAGAGAGAGGGAGAGGTAGTATAACCTAAGTGTGAATCTTGGCAAACGCACCGCATGATGACTAAATATTCTCAAAAGTTAGATCAAGCACTAGGGCCCTTGCAAAATTTTGGAGATTAATTAGAATGCATCTGATCCAAAATTAGATGCAGAGTAATTTTTTTTGTCGCAGGAATAAGGGTGAATGCTATTCAAAAATTTTGGAAATTCAAATGTTTTGATACTTATTTTAAGGTTTGTTATTTTCTACTTAATATAAATACTTATCGTAAGTATATGGTATTGATGAGTACTCATTATCACCGATGAGCACTTATCAACATCGATCAACATTCAGTCAACAATAAGTTAATAGGTCAAAAAGAGCAAGTTCTAACTTAAATCACTTTCAATCCATAGTTGTTATAAAATATACATCAAAACATAAGTCTATATGAGATCGGAGGAACACCCTGCCGACAAGAACACAAGAGGAATAAAAGAGAGTTCAGTGATTGGAGTATATATTCAGGGACGCTCCATTGGGGATTCTTGGTGGGCGGCTGATAAAACAAATCAAAACAAGCACATACCAGTAGCACCAACGAAACTGAAAAGGGGTTACAGTTTAGATGAGCATCTGGATTGCATCTAAGGGACGCAACACATGTGCAATGAAAAAGTGAACACAAATTGGGATTCTCAAGCAATTAACTTGACCTCGATT
This sequence comes from Talinum fruticosum, assembly GCA_021018815.1. Lineage (NCBI taxonomy): Eukaryota > Viridiplantae > Streptophyta > Magnoliopsida > Caryophyllales > Talinaceae > Talinum > Talinum fruticosum. The sequence continues at coordinate 273,831 of JAITYX010000083.1, forward strand.
CGATCCATCTGTATAGACAGCCTCCTCGTGATCTCATCTGCCCTTTTCCGCCTCTCCCTCTCTATCTCTCTCTTCCCCTCCCTCCCTCCCTCTCCCACGAGGTCTCACTTCACACTCTTGCACAAAAACCCCCTTGTTTCTTCTTGGTATATTAACATCTACTCCCCGTGTTATCTTAAAATGAGTTAAGTATACCCCGACATTTATATATTAATTTGTAACATCTTCATCGTGGTAACAAATCTTTTGAAACTCCATAAACATTAAATAAAATTAATATGTGAATGTTTTTTTTGGGTAATGAAACATGTGAATTTCCAAAAAAATATATATGAATTTCTAAAATACCCTCAAATTGAATAATATATTTCTCTTATTTTCATTTCTCTATCATCTTGAAACGTGAATTATCTTTCCTTATCACTATTATCATATGAAATCTCCATTGTTAAAGAAGCTTCGGTACATTGCCCAGAATGGTTTTTGATGATCTTGACTAAACGAGGCGCTTCATCTTGGGAGGTGAGGAGAGGAGAGGAAAGGAAAATTCATCTTGTGAATTTGAAAACCAAGAAACAATCGCGAGAGGGTGGCGGTATAGGTATCTGCTCTGTGAGACAGTCCAATGCAGTGTTTTTGACTAAGTTGGGATAGAGGCTATTGACTGAACCAAACTCATCTTGCCTCTCATGCTATTAAGGGAATCTCTCTAGTATGTTTCGATGGAGCAAATTTGGATACCGGGACATGGTTGGGATTGGGATCAATTCTTTGAATTTTTGTCAGATGAAGCTCTAAAAGTTATTGCCTCCCTTTCTTTTGTAACTAAGGATGACGCTATGGATCGGTTGTATTGGTGTGGCACTCTTAATGGTAGGTTCTGTATAAACTCTACATTGAAGAATATAAGGAACGTAGAATATGATCCATCGAGTAAATTCTGGGATGTTGCTTGGAGAGCGTTGTGTCACAACACATTAGGGTGTTTTTACAGCTAACCTTGCTAATTCGAATTGGGTTATTCGCCATTTAACCGATGACCTAATTTGCCAACACTGCAACTCAAGCGAGGAGACACTCATCCACATCCTTTGTGATAGTAACACGACCATTTTTGTGTGGAATAATCCTGGTATTCCCGTTCAAGTTGTTGGTAAGTGGGGTTCTTCTGAGTGGATTATTGATAATCTAAACTTTGAATTTGACCATGGCCCACAAAAGTGACTTATAAAATTTGTTGTCACAGTTCGGTAGTTATAGTTATAGAGGTGGCGAAATGTTTAGTATTTTTAAATGAAAGTGATATATCCATTAGTGAACTCATCCTTTTTTTTATTTGTCGATTTGAGGACAAGCATGAGTGAGTTATTTTAGATGAATGATACTTTGGCTACCCAAAATATTTGAAATTTGAGAAGTTAGTTCCTTGGGAACCACCTCGAGATGGTTGGAATTTACTTACTACGGATGGGGGTGGCCAAATGTAATCCAGGTAGCGCGGGTGGTGGTGGTCTCCTTCGTGACGATGCTCAAGACGGTTTTGTGGTAGGGTTTTTAACTAACTTGGGCTATTGTATTGCTGCTATAGCCAAATTGTTAGCTTTACAAATAGGCCTAAAAAATAAGAAACTAAAAGTTCAAGTTGACTCAAATTTAGAGGAGGGTTGGCTCAAAAGGAGATTCCGGAATCTTATCCTCATTTTTTTCTTACCAATAGTCGTAAGTTGTTGATCAAGGCAGATGGTTGGATGGTGCGGATCCATCGTTGTTATAGGTACACTAACCGGGCTGTGGACTGGCTTGCTAATCAAGGTTTTTAGATTTGGTCGAATATTTCTTTTATTAGCTCCTCTCCTCGTGAATTAGCTAGAATTTTGAGTGAAGACTATTGAGTGTATCCTGACCCCATCTTGAAGAGACAAAAATGAAAATATTAGCATTGTAATATTTGTTGGAATGTGGTCCAACTATTATTCTCTATTATTGTTCTTGCTTATCGGAATCGAAACTATTTCATTAGTGTAAAAAGTATCATCATAATAATAAAAAATAATATGTATCGGCTGCTTTGACCTGAAAAATAAGGCATTGTATGTAGAAACAATAGCGGCTTTCTGATATGTATAAGATGAGAGTACTTTTAGATTACATAAAAGCATTTCACTCGGCATATTAGTTTCAAATTAGATTGTACTAGTATTGATCTTATTTAGTTTGATTCTCATCTACGTTCAACTATATTCAATTTGATAGTCCCTTGTCGATTAACAATTGGTTCAATAAATTATTTTTAATTAAAAAAGTTATTTTACAAAGGAAAAAATCAAGTTGAGGTTAGTTTCAGTAACTGGGGTGGATACATTACAATGGAATAGGTATATTAATATTACCATATATTTCACATATTATTGTATTTTAAGGCAAGTTCTTTTGGTCTAAAAATGAAATTAAATTGGGAAGAAATTGAAAGAAACAAGAAAAGATAGAAGGAATTTTGGAAGGAATTGGAGCGAGTTGGAAAGAACTAGATTAAACTGTGAGGAGGAGGGGAAAAAATTACAAGGAGAGGTTTTTAAATAAAAATAAATATTTGAGAAAATTATAATTTGGTAAATTAATTATATCATTCACATGTGAATGCTATAGTGATGTTTAAATGCTCATAGAAAGATGAAGATAACCATATTATAGAAATCAACAATACCAACAATTTACTAATATTAATTTCAAAGTTACACACTTTCCTATTATCAACAAATAAGATCACTAAAAATAATTTAACTTGAAAATATATACAACACTTTTTGATGGAAAGTTAATTACACACTTTCATTCCTAACTTTGTTCGAGAGTAGAAAATGCTTATCTAAACATGAAACTAAAATATATAAAACACTTTTTGATGGAAAATTAATTACACATAATGTCCTTCCCTTCACTTGTGGGTACTACATGTATCTGTTATTATATGAAAATTTTATGTCCAAATATTAATTGAAAAAAGAAATATTTTTTCCAACTATGTTATAATGTGTGACGATATTATAAAGGTTAGAGGAGTTAGAAGAAGTTGAAAGGAGTTAAAAAGAGTAAAAAGGAGTTGGAAAAAATTCAAAGGAACAATCAAATTAAAAATAACACACTGTTTGTAAATAATAAAGAATAATAATCGGATCGTGGATAAAAAAATTGGCATGTCTAAGTCAACTATCTTTGTACTTTACCCATTTTGTACTGTAGTAAATAATAAAATTGATTGTACCTTAAAAAGGAAAGAAATCGAAAGTAAAAAATAAACTGAACAGGAAGAGCATGCTAGTTTTAGGGCCCAACTAGGAAAGACTAAAATGCTAAATGGAAACGACACGAGTTCTAAGCCTTGTTTAAGGTCAATATGAAATTAGTTATATGGGCCAGCTCTGTCCACCTTTCAATGAACCAAGCCCAACTCTTTCTAACCCAAACCTGAGAAAAGTCCGAAAGGCTAATTATCTTCATCCTCGTTTCTCAAATGATCCAGAAATTATATCCCAATTTTTTCGCTGAGTTGAACTCCAGTACATTTTTTTTTTGGAAAACGGGTAAACAAGGGTTACATGGAAACTTTAGCGTAACCCTTCTCACAAGAGTTTTACCTAAAATATCATTTGCCGGAATAGTCGAAAAGGGGGGAAGGGTTAGACCCCAAATAGTTGGCGTGTGAACCATATACCCATAAAGTGCGAGTCGATCGGCCGCACAATTAGCTTCTCTCGAAAATGTGACTAATGGTGCATGTCGTGAAGAAGGACATCATTTGAGTAATATCCCCGATAAGGAAATCAACCTACCAAGGTGGTTTACAAATCCCTTTAACTCGCGTCAATGATGATTTTGTTGTCCCCCTCTCGTATGAATACTTCGGATATTTTCTTTAATTGCTTCTTGAAGCCCAAATTTAAGGGCACTCGGCCTCCACCACTAAAATAGAAGTATGCCCCAACTTAGCTAATCCTGCCTTAATTTGATTTCCTTTATCATCCCGTAGCGTAAATCCCATAGTCGCTCTGTTGTTTTTTAATGAGCCATCAAAGTTGAGCTTAACCAATCCTTTTGAAGGTTTTCCATTTGACCAAGTGGATCTCGCTTTGATTTGGTGGAGTCGTTGTCTTTGTAGAAGTCCTTCAGGGAGCATCTCGTTCTTGATGTCAACTCCGCAAATGCTCTCTTTACTCCGATCAACACTCGATATGGTCGAAATCTTCACTTCTAAAAATTAGTGCATTTCTTTCCTTCCAAATGCTCCAAAATAGGAATAAGACTCGTGGAGTTGATTATGATGCAAGGAAGAATTGGCCGCTTGGAGAGTACGTCTTCCGTCGGAATTTGGATGAATGAAATTTGTGTGATGTAACCAATGGTGGTTGGTTGCAATTGCCTACATAATTTGTGTTCGAGGGCAATTAAAAAGAGGTATTCATTGATTTCATCATGTGCTTTACATAATTGACAAAAAGGGTCAACTTGTAGACCCCTAGAAGATAAATTATTTTTAAGGGGAATTCCTTTTGGAGGAATTGCCAAAGGAAGATCTTGATTTTTGGTGGGATGTTATTATTTCAAATTCAGTACTCCTCCTACCTATCATGGCCTATGGAATTTTGGGCTAGCGTAGTGGCAGTTTTGTAGAAAACACATCATTCCCCGAAAGTCTCCAACAATTTTCATCGGACATAGGGTAAGTAGGTAATGGTGTACTATTGATGAGGCTAACTATGTTAACCGGTAATATGGCCTCCAACTTTGGTAAATCTCATTTCTTGTCATTTGTGATAAAGTCACACACTCTACTTTGTAAATTAAGTGTGTTAGGGTCATACCCCGTGAATTGTAAAAGGTTTTGGTCAATACACCGGATGTCGATCCGTAAGAGAATATCTTTGCCATTACCGATTTTCCATCGAATACCTTTGCTCAATATTGAATAACATTTAAATAAAAATTTCCGGACCCAAGAATCAGTATTCTTAGGCGTCTCTGTAAATAAATTTCCTTTTGTAGCATATTTTGCTTTCATGTGTTGTGTCCATAGATTATCCAGTTCTTTTAATAGTTTCCAAATAAGTTTACATTGGCCGGCAGTATTGATATCTTCTGCCTTACAAGGGCCTAAACCACCTTTATATTTTGGTCGGCGGATCCGATTCCACGCAATCATGGGTAAACTTTTACTATTAATAGAATATCAAAAAAAATTTTGTTAATTTTATCTAGGGAGTCCGATGATTGCTTTGGGAGTTTAAAGCATTGCATAGTATGTGTGGGTAAAGCTTCAAGATTTGACTCGTATCAAAACAACTTTTCCAGCCTTTGAAAGGGGATTCGCTTTCTAGGAACTAAGACTTCTATTGCCTTATCAATAATAGGTGAAAACAGAAGGATCTTCTTTTTCCCTGAATTGCAGAGCAACCCAAATATTTGTCGAGGGATTCAACAATCGGGATGTGGAAGATAGCAGAGGGTATTTGCCGAGGCATTAGAAGAAATAATCATTGAGGACTTGTGAAAATTAATCAATTAGCCAGAGGCCACACGTAAATCATCCACGGTTCTTTTTAAGACACAAAAAGATTGTTTTTTTGCTTTACAAAAAGGAGGGTATCATCAGCAAAGAAAAGTGCTTGGAATCATATTTCTTTTAGCACAGAGTTTAATACCAAGACCATTTTTCTTATTTAGGCTTACTTCCATCAATTTAGAAGAGAGGGCTTCCATGCATAAGAGGAAAAGATAAGGTGAAAGGGGATCACCTTGTCTTAGTCCTCTTGATGGGTTAAAGAAACCATTAGGTTGATCATTGATAAGAATCGAATAGGAAACAGAAGAAATGCATTCTTTGATCCATTCAATCTATATCTAGGGAAATCCCATCAGGTTGAGGCATTGAAGGAGAAAATCTTATTCGACTCTGTCATAAGCCTTTTCCATGTCAAGCTTAAGTGCTACCCAAGCTGTTTTATTTTTATCATTCTTAAATTTGTTCATGATTTCATGGGCAAGTAAGATGTTGTCATGAATCTGTCTTCCCGGTACAAAAGCACTATGGAAAAGAGATATTAGACTATTTAAGCACTGCCGGAGACAGTTGACTAACACTTTTGCAATAATTTTGTACAATGTATTACATTAGACTAATCACAAGTGTGAAAATTACCAATTTTCTCGTACTATTGATTAGTTATAGAACAATATACTATGAGTGAAATTTTAATATGCACGTATCAACAATCAATAAGAAAACACAGGTGCTTCATACATGTCATCCATATCAATCATTCAAAAATCAAAAGTAATGAAATAATAAGTCCTGTATGAAGGCACAACTTAAGTGTTTTTTCTCGATTTAAAAATTAGTATATCATGTAATACATTAGAAAAAATGGTATGATTGAATAATAGAAGTGTATTAGAACTTACAAATTTAAGTAAAGCCACTATTTTGTCTATAATTTTTATATTTATAAAATTACGTGTATGACACACCTTTTGGGTAGGTTAATCCAATTACGATGCCATTTGATACTTATCGGCATCGCTAACGATTATTCAGGCTTTACATTCATAATTACTCATAATTTTTTAAAAAATTATGAAACACATTAGTATAAATTAAAATAAGATATTTAAAAGTAGCTTCATGCAAGACAAATATCAACACCCTTTGAAGCATTATTTTATAATTCGTAAATGTTCTCTGCATAATTTAGGATTCCCTACAAATTTCGTCAATTATTTTAAAAGTTTCAAGCCTTTATCTATGCAGTATAGTCTACTTCGTTGTGGTTTCTGCTTATTTAGGAAAAAAAGGTTAAAAAATGGTAAAGCTATAGTTAGCTGGCAATTAGCATAGGTTCATTTTTATTAGAATTAGCTATTCGCATTATGCATATAGCCTCTAGGCCTAGCATTTTTTAGGGTGGTTGTTGGTCAGACAAGCCAGCCAATATTCTTAGTTAGGTTCTGTTGTTTCACTCAAGCTGGGTTTCATGGCCATAAATTTCAGGAAGATGGGAAGAATATTTGAGGTATGGTGTGCCAATTTACAAAAATCTGCTGTCAGAGGGGATTGGAAATCAGCAGGACAAATCTGTAATGAGTATCCGCCATGTTTTTACAAAGAAGATCACAAGATTCTGTAGTGCAACCGTGATGGTGTCTTTAGGCCGTGCAGTGCAGAATACTTGGCCCTCAATAACAACGTTGATTGGAACCACAGCTCTGTGCCTAGCTGCAGCCTCTGCCTCCGTTGCCATTGCCAATGATTTCAGGATGTGAAAGATTATTGACTTTTTTCTTTTAAATGGCTTACTTAGGTGCTTATATGCCATTTGAAAGAAAAAGTCAAAAGTAACATTGCCAATATGTGCTATTTATTAAAGGACAAATTTGTTTATGGATCCATTTATGTTTAGGTAAATATTTAAGTAATTCGTTAATTTCAGATAAATATTTTGAGTTCCATACATATTTAAGTAAATATTTTCTGAAAAAGTACATGTTGAAAACAGGAGAAAAAAAAGGAAAGCTCAAAACTCTCCCTCCACCTACCCAAGTAAATTTCCACTAGCCTATGCTGATGCAGGGAAAGTTTTGGGGGTTTTTTTTCTCAAAACTTGACAATTTAAATACTGGGGTTCAATCATACTAGGGAATGGAGAGATATCAACTAAGATATTGATCATCGGATAAATACATGATGGCAAAAAGGAGGTATGCATCTATAGCTAAATGGAAAAGTTTATCATATGGTGGTTAGATCAATAATTTTATATGGTTCAAAGTATTGGTCAATTAAGAAGATTAGTCACCAAATGAGTGTTATTTTAGTGGTAAGCATTCCACACTTTCATCCTCTCTATCGGGGTTCAAATTTTGGTGGAGACAATTTGCTTGCTAGGTGTGCAAGAAATTGGGATGTATTGTGGGCTTAGTTTTTGAACTTGGGCTTGATATCTTTATCCCCTTTCCTTGGACCTTTAAACCTGATTGAATTTACCCCTAAGATAGGGTCCAATTGGGTCGCCCACACTTACATTGTAAAAAAAATTAAAAAGACTATTTGAGATATTAAGACGAGAGAGAGGGAAAAAGAGATTGGGATTAGAAAGGGAGAAAGAGAAAGAGTGAGAGAGTAAGATTTACTTTTACGAGGGGAGGAGGTTATTGGGGGCGGCTGGTGGGCTGCGACGGTGAAGAAAATTAAGGTTAATTAGGATAAAGTTTTTAAATTTTAAAAATTGAAATTAAAATTTTCTAGAAAAAAATTACAAGTAATTAGATGGGATATTAATAAGATTGGATGTACCAGCCTGTAAATCTTTTCTAATCGGATTTGGATTCAGATTATTTTTTATTAAAATCATATCAAATTCTTTTTACCGAATTCAAATCAGATTATTTTGCCTCAAATACGGTCTGATTTGCTTAGATTCGGAAAAAGCACCTCAAAGATCATACTATTCACGTTTAAGAAAAAAGAATGATCTTATTTTTGTCCAATTATCCCAAATGTTGGTTTATTTCCATCCAATTATGAGGTTCTTTTAGAATCAACTTTTCTGCCGAAGAAATATTTTCATGGATAAGGTTGCCTATATTTGGATATTTCTAAATCCCGTAAATACGAGACCAATATTAAAAGTTATTATTGTTGAATTTTTGTTGTTATTGTATCAACGAAAAAAGATTAAAAAAAAACTCTTTTTCATTAATTTAGCCTCTTGATCCGTGTACTTATTTTCGATATATATATGTTATTTCATCCATGCAAACTCATGAAACTTGTTATTTTAAGTTAGTTTACTTTATGTCAAACAATCTTATCCAAATATTATCCAACAATTGAAAAACATAATTTCAACTATAGTTTTGTATAATGCCCATTTTTTTATTTTTCAAAAGATTTAAAAACTCCAACATGACATTTAAAAATCAGAATAGAAGTTGGTCGTCAAATGCACTGGTAGGCTCCACTGGTTATTCCTAAATGGCTATATTAAGCAATCAGTACTAGCTAGTGCCTGGCATTATTCTTCCAGGTCCAGCTATATATAGTTAGAATATTTTTGCAATATTAATAATTCAATTTGCATGTGTAATCATATGGTCGTGTCATAGAGAAGCCTATATATAAAAGCTCTATTGAGTTCTTCTTTGCCATGCAACCTCAATTCAACACTATCTTTGGTCTTTTAATCCTTCATTTTACTAGAACGAAATTATCGTTGTTGGTGTTGTTAGGTTCGAACTACGGAATTCAAAATTAAAAATGCCAATGAACTACGAGAATTGTCATCACAATGACATAGAAAATCCAGCCGAAGATGAGGACCATGATCCGATGGTGGAGCATCCACAGCCCTTGAATAATGGTAAAGTTTAACCCCTCAATTCTGCAAGCACGCATGCAATAATATGTATATATTACCTTTGTGTCTTGTTTCACTATACGTTCACGAAGCAAACCTTATTTTCCTGGTTGTTTAATAGTGTTGGTAGGCTACAAAGTGCTGCTATACAAAGCTGCTCTCAGTGGGGATTGGAAAGCAGCGAAACAAATCCACAACCTCCATGGGGATTGTTTCACTGAAAGCATCACTGAAGATGGCGATACTGCCTTGCACATAGCAGCGGTGGCAGGGCATTTCAAGTTCGTGGATGCGTTGGTGGATTTGATGGTACCCTTGGCCGGAAGCTCCTATCTGGCTAAGAAAAATGACCACGGAAACACAGCTCTTTTCCTAGCCGCAACATCTGGTGTTGTCCCTATTGCTAAGAAGATATTGGAGAAAAACAAGGAGCTGCTAAGACAACGAGGGCAAGCAGACTTCACACCTCTTCATTTGGCTATATGCGTAGGGCAAAGGAAGATGGTCCAGTATCTCTTAGAAGCACAACGTAACTATGATCAGAATGATTTCACTGTCCAGGAACGCACTACTCTTTTCTTTGAGGCCATAAGATCACGCTTATATGGTATGTAGCTTAATGCATCTAGTACTTCATTGTTATAAAATTGATTTAATAGTCCAATCAAGATCGCGTCTGGTTAGCTAGGCCGGGTTGAATATCTATTATAGATGGATTTGCAATAGGCAAATTATTAATGTAAGAACTTAGTTAATCATGCATTATGTCAACTGATCGATCAGCGTTGACTATTTTCTTATATGAAATGCAGATATAGCTCTTGAAATGCTAGAAGGTCATATAGATGAATTGGCTACTGCACGTGAACCTCCTTATCCTGAACAAACTCAGGTGCAACATCAGCAAATACGGGAAACACCGCTGCACATTCTGGCTCAACAATCATTTCCTTCGCAGCCTGGCTTTTGGCCAAAATGCTTCCGTCGTTAGTCATTTTCCCTTCCAAGCTAGTTAACTTTGCATTATTATTCCGCCCATTTTAATACATAACACTCAAGGGCATATACTTTGCAGTATTAACTAACGATTTGACTTGAATGTTTTACCATCAGTTAATGTGTTTGGAGGTAAGGAGAAAAAAGCAATACAGGCTAAAAACTTGAACTGGTAGAGCGCATCTGGAAGAGGGTACTACAAGAACCCAAAAAAGTAAGATCGGAGTTGATGGAACAACCAAGCCCGTTGATATTTGATGCGGTAAAAATGGGCAATGTCGAGTTTGTGAGGACGCTAGTGGGAAATTATCCTCACCTCATCTGGAAATGGAATGAGGATGAGCCAAGGCGAACCATATTTCATACAGCGATTGAGTTTCGCCAAGAGAGGATTTTTCAGCTAATTTATGAGCTAGGTTGTATTAAGGATTTGCTAGCAGTATATTGCGATTTAAAAACTCGTAATAACATGCTTCATTTGGCTGCCTTGTTGCCATCTTCGGATAGACTCAACACCATTTCAGGGGCAGCTCTTCAGATGCAACGAGAGATCTGGTGGTTTAAGGTACTATGCTCATTATCTTAACAAAGGAAATTAAAATGAATTTCGACCAGTCATATTGATACAACTTACTTAAACTATTAATCAAGATATATATAAGTAGCTCCCGTGTTCCAACCCTATTTGCTTCATAAAATCTTCTATTATATTACGAGTATATCATTTCATATCGTAGTCATCTTCATACCAATACAAACTTACAAATTGTTTAATTTTGAACTTCATAATTAATTAAGAAAATTAAGTAGCTCCCGTATCAATCTAGCTTGTTGGTTCCAGTGACCACTATATGGTTTATGGTGCTCCTTTGATGATGCATATGTACATGGCTCTGAATGCAGAAAGTTGAAGAGCTTGTGCCGCCTTCATTTTCCTCAGCTGAAAACAAAGACAAGAAAACTCCAAAACGTCTATTTACCGAGACACATGAAGGTCTGCGAAAAGAAGGAGAACAATGGATGAGGAACACAGCTACTTCCAGCAGTGTTGTTGCAACTTTGATTGCGAGCGTGATGTTTGCGGCATTAAGAGTGCCTGCGTTTCAGGAAGATGCATCTGACAACCTTGTAAGCCACAGAGGTGTTCAATACTGGATGCTTGCTATGTTCGATGCTGTGTCTTTGATATCCTCAACAGCTTCAATTTTGATGTTCCAATCAATCTTGAGTTCGAGGTATGAAGAGCAAGACTTCCTACAATCATTGCCTCTTAAGCTAATGACGGGCATCACGTTGCTTTTTATATCCATCGCTGCTATGATGGCTTCCTTCACTGTGGCTTTTAGCATCATCTTTAAGCATGGCTTGCTTTGGGTTGGGATTGCTGTATTAGCTTCTGTTCCAATCATCCTCTTCGCTATACAACAACTCCCTCTTTTACTGGCAGTTTCCCGTTCAACTTTTGGGTACAGAAAGCGTTCAACTCTTAAGATCACTGGGGTGACTTCCCAAGAGCTCTCTGAGCTACTAATTAAGTAGAGATTAAGTCAATTTTCAACATTCTTAATTTTTCAAGGTGTGATCTTTCATTGAAAACCACGTCTCTTCCCTATTCTTTTTGGATGGTGATCAAGTTTGTGTGTGTTTCTTTATTAATTGATTGATAACGTAAAGATTATACTTTGTACTTCTTAGTAAGCAATACGACATAGATTTGGCACGGAAGCCAGGAACTGTATCATTAATGTACTGTCAAAACTGCAGTGGCTTTATCTTTGAAAAGAACATTCCGAAATACAACAAAAGCGCACCTTGATTCCAAATGTGAAAGAAAAAATCAGCGATATCTATTAGAAATCTTCCAAAAACAAAGCTAAAATCCAAATCTATATTCGAAGAATCCTGCCTAAGCGAGGGATGAGAGGCTCTCAGACAAAGTTGACCTTCAAAATGTTTTTAGTCAAGTCATGGAAAGGGGAGGAACCTGTGATGGCTAACATGGATGTAGAAGAAGAAAGGCTCCCCGACTTCCTGTAGAGAAAGTTTAGTCTCCCAAGCATTCGTTCACCACATCTAGAGTTTTTCTCCCCAAATTACAGTTCATTATTTGGTTATTAAGTCTTAAATACAAAATTTCTGCTTCATTTGGATGGAAAGCCAGCACCTCTGCTGTCAAATACTTAAATGTAAACAGCAATGATCGACCAACACCATCTCTTTTAGACTGATCTTGTTCTCCAATTGCCAGTTTCCCTTAGCATAATCTCCAAGTTAGCACACTACCAACATACGACTTAGGTACCCTCCTGTGATTTGAGACACTTTGAGATGTTCTCCGCATGATCCCAAGCAAATTCTCATTTCAGAATTTAACTCAAGTGGCAGATCGATGACCCTGAATGATCCCCTACCACCCTCGAAGGGGTCAAAGATAGCAATGTTCTCACCGTTGACAAGCCAATGTAACTTGATCTTAAAAGTAACTGCATTAGGCTTGAACTGCAATGTCCTTCAACACTTCTTGAACAAATTGCCATAAACTCTCTCCATTGACCTATTATTAGACAAAATTATATAAATAATTTTATGTTTCATTATCTTTTAGTTTCCTAGTTTACTTCCTCTAGGATACTAGCTATTATCTGTTTCTTATTTCATGCCTAGAATCTCTCCTGTATTATGTATAAGTACACTTGTAATTATCAATGGAAAGATCATGGATTATCTTCTCACATGGTATCAGCCTAATATCGATCCTCTCACCTTCCTCCTTGCTCTCGGCGTGCACACCGGCAACTGCTTCCCCCGGCAACTGTTTCCTTCTTGCTATTATCTCCGAATGGCTCCTCCCTTCTTTCATCCCGCCCTAGCTGTGAACAACATCAAAAATTTGATTCCTATTACTCTTAAGATGGAAAAGGTTCAATACTCCTCATGGGCTGAATTATTCAAAATCCATTGTCGTGTCTACCAAGTCCTTCACCATATCCTCCCTCTATTCCCCACTCCAACTCCTACCCCTTCCTCACCCGATTCCTCCGCCACAGACTCTGACACCGTTGATCCCAAACTTTGGTCTTGCCTTGATGCCATTGTTCTCCAATGGATCTATGGTACTATCTCTAATGATCTTCTCATCACAATCATCGAACCCAACGCTACGGCTCATCGTACTTGGGAATGTTTAGCCAGTATTTTCCAAGACAATAAATAGTCCCGAGCCTTCTACTTGGAAAATCAATTTAGTCAAGTTCGTCTTGACAATTTTCCTAATGTCTCAGCCTACTATCAAGAACTCAAGATGCTCGCCGATTAACTTTCCAATGTTGATGTCCCGCTCTCCCAATAGCGCCTTGTTCTACAATTAATTGCCGGCCTAAACGAAAATTATGATGGAATTGCCGCCATTCTTCAACAAACCTCTCTCTCCCTCTACCGCTCAGCCCACCTTCTCAGCCCACTGGCCTGGCGCCCTCTTCGCCGCCCTCACCTGCTGCAGCCCACACACCCACAGCCCAACCCACCTCCCAACTCATCCCGTTACCCTCCTCGCTCGGCCTTCCCTCCTCTGACCGGCTCGTTTCCTCCCCACCGGCCCAACTGCCTCAGTGCTCAGATGAAAGGACCTCTACCTCGACTTGGTTACTACTAGGACACGAGCCCAGTTCAGGTACTCGCAATAGCTTGTAGGTGTACCAAGAAGCTGCTACTTTATCAGAAGCAATGAAACCAATGGCAGTGTCTGCTACTCTATGCCAGGCCGAAGCTGTTGCGAGGGGAAGTCACTCCTTGGTTAACCGGTTACAGATTATGTAGGACCCGCCTTTGGAGGACCTTTTTGGGTCATAGAAAACCAAGAGGTCTTTGTGGGAAGCCACTGCCAAAATGGGTTGTGATTTCCATGGGCCAAACTCCAGGAAGAAAATCCAGGTGAAAGCCTCTGGAGTTGAAAACCGGGTGCTCTGAAACTGCATGGATTCTGAAGTGCGGAGCTTCAGTTAGATGGCGATGTCAGCAGCTGAATTCATAAGCCAGAGTGTGATGGCGAACCTGACAGTGCTGATCATGATAGTGGGTGAAACTCCTAAAGAAGTAGGGGTCAGAGAGAAGATCGAATTAGCGTTTACAGACAGATTTGGTTCGAGGGGTGGAATGGCAAGGAAGCCTTTGAAGAAGAGGTAGCTTACATATGCTTAGCCTCCACATATAGATGTAGTAGGAATCTTGTATTAGTCTGCAATTTTGAACTGTTTTTGTCAATTTATGTATGTTCTCTTTTTTTTTTTTTGGTTTGCATTTAAACTGCAATTTGACTAATAATGATTGATGAGTTTCTTTTAATTAAGTCATATGTACGTGTTCACCAACTTGTGGGGCTAGATTTTGCACATAGACATGGTTGCCTTGATCATTAAACACCGACCTAGATAGGTTTGATCGTTCTTTTATTGCTTAAATTATGCGATTAGAGACTACTAATTAGATGAGCTTAAACAAGATAACCACTTTCAAATCCATTTTGACAGGTTTCCTTAACAATTAGGCTGGGTTTGCTAAAAACTGACGACCTGTGTGGGGAAACCGATTACCGATGAGGCATAGCAAAAGTCTAAAAACACATCCTCGAGCGAGCTTATGGAATCAACAAACAAGGAAAATCAAAATTTTAGCAATCACAGTGGAATCCATAAACCTTCCATCTGTAGGGGTGAGCATGATTTTAAGTAGACTTGGTAAACAGGTTGTTTGGTTTTCATACAGGTTAGGTTAAGTACTGATTCAGTCATGTCTTAGGTCAATTTTGGGTCTATTAGTATTTGGTCCAGTAAGTTTGGTTCCCCAAAAAAAACAACTTCTAAGAAAATTTCGGGTCAAATTCAATTTGGTTTGGGTAAACTCAGGTTTTTGATCCATTTTCGGGTGAATCTATTTTTTATAACAGATCAAGTACGGATCATTTCATTTGTTTCGAATCAGTTTTACTAAGTGCAGTCTCATAGAGATCCAATCCAAAACTAATGAAACGGTTCTATTCTCAGTTCTATATTTTTAGAGACCTGTCATAAAGATTCAAGTTCCGATTTTTTCACGGAAAAAATATATCACAACTTACCTAGACAAAGTTCTCAAGATATTTATTTTGATGAGGATTTTAGAATGAACCCTGTCTTTTAATCCTAAGAGCATCAACGTTAATTTGGGTTTGGAGCATACCTTTTGCTCCATTCCTAATATAGAGCATTCGTATTAGAGAATAAAAATTTGAGGTTCTTATATAAAGAGAACTTAAAAAAATACTTTGTAATGAACTCACCAAATAATCATTGGAGAACCTTTGAGAGAAAAGTAACAAATTCGGGGAAAAAACGAGTGACAGAATCTGAGCAATGGCCAGTTGTCCATCACACAATTCAAACAAAGTGCTAAAATCATCAACTTCTTAAAGTTAGAACATTACACATAAACACACACACACTATTACATCATCGGCACCTAATGCATAGGAGTCACTTATGACGCTATATGGTAGTCCCTATTTATATATGATTTTATGTTGAAGAACTAGACCTGAGTATAACGGGACTATGTGTATATATATGGAGATGCCTGGCGATTGTCATATGCATGTATATATTTTCAACGAAGGAGTGGCGGTCGCCTTCTTCCACCACAACCGCCCTCCCGCTGGCAGTTATAATATACAGCAGCGACAGGTGAGCCTAAATTGTAAATCTGTGCGAAATCTCGAATGTTGAAATTCTGACGCCATCCTGGAGGATATACAGTTTGCCTTCCGAGTTGCTCAAATAGTACAAACACTAGCCTGTGTATCCCTGCTGAGGGTTGTGGCCTCTCGTAGTTTACTATTTGTTGTCCTTATCATCCATACATGTACCATCATCAGTATGTACTCACATTAAATTAAAATTTAAAATTTTTATCATAATTATCGATGTAACTAATAAAGTACAGTAATTAAATTAGCTAGGTCAAAACAATTTTTTTTGTGAGATCGATCATGTCAATCTCACTCGAGGATTTTATTACTAATTAACAGTAAAACTTACCAAAGTTTGTCCCTGTGGTTCCTGGAATATCAGTCACCAACCTACGTACACAATAAAAACATCATCATCAATGTACATGTTATAATTAATGGGGACGCATAAACTCTAATTAGACTCCGAGATATCATCATCCCATGAGAGATAGAGCATGTACTCTAATCATAAATTTTCACCATTTACAAGATTCGAACTTGAGACCTAACTACTTATGATAAATAAGTGTTATACCATTTGAACCGACCTGTGTTGATACCTCTAAATGACTAATGACATTATAAATAAGAGCTTTTTAGTTAATTTTCTGATCGATTGCTTGGCTCGAGTGAGATTCAAAAGTCATGACAAAACTATGTTATAAACTACATATAGAGATGATAACGGAAGATTCTTCTCAAGTCACCAATGAAGATATTCTCGAAGATGAGGATTGCTTGGACTAGGGGCATCAGGATCCACCATAATCTATATTAACAAAAGGTCAAAAGATATTATGAGAAACATATTATGTGTAACGTAGTCAAGGCATAAGAATAAAATACAAATAGCAGAATAATAAACTAATTGGTAAGTTAGTGTCTGCTTTGTACTGCCTGATTATCTAAATTTATCTTATTCAAAAAGAATCACATAGAGTCACAAGTTAATAGCAGGTACAAAGAACGTATAACCAAACAATCTAATAGAGTATTAGAGATATTATTGTACATAAAATAATTGTAAATTATTTTTCAGTATTATCTTCTATATATATGAATGTCACACTCCCATATTGGTGGGTCATTCCGTCATATATCTTTCACATGGTATCTATTACAATCATATAGAGGGGTATGTCTACGTGATTGTTACAACCTTATCATTCAAAAAGAATCTCATCTCTCACTCATTCAATTGGGGGAGAGGCTTACCAAAGTGTAGAAGGTCCTCATGTCTTGCCCACCAATTTCGACTCGAGGAGACTCAACAAGTTGGGAAGGCTTAAACTCGCTAGCACTCACAACAAGCCGGCCATTGTAGGAGACTCTGAGAGGAATAGATGGCACAAACTCGTCTATAACTTCACCCACCACTCTGCCTAAAGTCAATGAATATTCACTCATCTTCATTCAATTCTCACCTTAACTAATTGATTAGTATGAATAATACACTACTTATAACTATATCAGTTGTGTTTCAAATGACATTCTATTTCCCTATTTATACACAACTTCTATTATTCCTTTGGGTCCATGCATCTACCCTCAATTTCAGTTGCCACACACAGACATATGACCCAGGTATATTTGTGTCAATTTCCTCCATCTCCATCAAACTCGAATGGACCACTACCATCACTTAGCTATGTTTGGGATGTCAGTCTATGGTTCAATCAACTACATAATCTGGTAACCACTATGATTGAAACCCTCCAAATTAAACTGTATTTGTCTTATAAAAGTTGTCAAAAAATCTTTTTAGATGTTCTAAAACTATTGTCCAAGTTTCTCATTATAGTTAGAAAAATTACATACATTGAAATTTCTAAGTAATAAATAATATTTCCTTCATGGTCAACTAGAGTCTTGTGTGGATATTATATATATGGCATGTTTGAAATGACAGATAAAATAAACAAAAATAACAAATATAGCACAAATGAATAGAAATGAACATAAACAAACAGAAACAATTAGTTATTATAGTAGAAATCAACATAAATGAATTGTTAGAACTATTATAAATTATTGAAGTCATTACGAGATGTTACCAAATTTTTATTATGCTATTAAAGATATTATTTATTTTTTATATTTTACAATATTGAATATTCAGTGAATATGTGTAGTAGTAGTAGTTATAATGACAATAATGAGCAGTTATAATAGAAACAAACAGAAACGAAGCATAAATGAATAAAAATAAATAGAAAATAGAAATAGATGTTGGTATAAATGTCAATTCGAACATGTCATAAAAGTTGGATAAAATCAATATATGATTCACATGTATGATGCTTATGTTTGCATGGTTCTTGCATTTAATTAAATTAAAAATTAAATATTGAACTTTTTTTTTAATATTAGATATCATATGTTTATTATCTTGGATGTATATATTTCTAAAATAAATTTATTTTAGTTTTGTGGATAATTTTGAGTAATATTGTCAATTTAGATAAAACGTGATTTCCATTTTATGGATATTTTTTTAAAAAATGGATTTTAAAATTTAAAACTGCAAAAACGTTGTTCTTACTAACAAAAAGTATATTAAAAGTATACCGACTCATTGTGATTGGCGGATTTTAATTTTTAATCAAAATACCTTTATTTTTATGGCAATATTTTCTATCTAATTACAACACATTGTTGTGGTGAAAATTTTGTATTCATTTAGTTAGTATGTCTAGAATGGTTGACGAAAAAAATAAAACAAGATAAATAACAAGTTAAATACATGAATAATAAAAAAATAAGTTATTAGAATAAGTTATGAAAAATTTTTAAAAAATTAATTTCATTATTTAAAAAAATATCCACTCATATTTTTTAATTTATTATTAATTTTTATTATTATAAATTAATTAAAAATAAAAAAATAACTAATTATAAAAATAAAATTAACTATAGCAGGAACTATAACCCTAGTTTTATTAATAGTGCTATCGTCATACATCACTTACCAAATACGTGGGTATATGTGTATGTAAATAAAAATTCCTTGGCTTGATCAAAAATAAATAAATAAATTTTTTTGTGTGCGACCATTTATGGTGAAAAGGCATGTTTTGCCTTTGATGGCATTAATATTTATTCCATTTTTTTCCCAAAAAGAAATTTCTTCCTCAAGCGTAAGTCAGTGATGCTTTCGGCTACTGGACTCTAGCCATCGAGGGTGCGGTACTTGGTTCGCCTTTGATAGCATTAATATTTATTCCATTTTTTCCCAAAAAAATATTTATTCCCTCCGGGGAGAAATTAGAGATAGAGAGATGACCAGTGGGTACAGCGAGGGACAAATATCGATGCATTCTTAGTCGTCAAAGTACAATCAACTTTTCAATATCCTTCAAGTACTGTAAAAATCTGGGTACCTATTAGGAATCAGGCTCTCCAATGCTTTTTATAGTTGGGGGGGGATATTGATATGCACCCAATTTAATGGTCGTCCTCGTCCAGGTAACAATTATGGGATATCATCTATTAGCTAGTAAAAATTAGGGTGGTAAAATTTTCTCCTCAATTTTTTGATCATCCAATAATCCGTATGCAAATATTTTTTCTATTTTTATTGTCAAAAAATGGTTTTAGACAAATATATATATGTGGATAAATAACAAAAACCAATTTCCTAATTCGCGTGGCTCAAGTTAGACCAAAAAGTTGAATAACAAAATTAAAGTAAAGAAAGCTAAAAAGGTGACTCGATTGTGATTTAGATAACTAACTATCTAATTAGCCAATACTAGGCTCTAACCTACCTAACTTAAATTAATAAACAAAGATGGTCGGTTACATCAAGAAAGTTTACCCAAGCCCACTTTCATGGGTCATGATATAGCCTGAGTGGTCTAACTACATATTTTTCATGGGGTTATCCCAAATAAAGCACAAGGTTAGCAACCCTCGGACCTAACTCTGGTTCAGGTTATTTTGATGCCAAAATGATGGTCATTCGATTCTCTTACATTAGCAAATCAACTTCACCATTCGGTGTAAGCCAATTGCCCAAAAATATAGATGAAAACTCTTTCAAGTATTTCATCGAACACTTGGTACGCATGAGTAAAAACTCAAAATTGCAAGCACAAATTGTATTTGGCTAAGCCTAATATACGACTAATTAGCCATCAAATGGTTAATCACAATTGAAGTCAACCAAACTACTCACTAAACTTTACAAAAACTACGCTAGAGTATGAACTCGCAAAACAAGAAATAAACATGGAGGAGAGAGAAAGAGTAAATTTAACTAGGTTGAAACAAGTAAATAAACATGAATAAATATTGAAGATTAAGCATTGAAACAAATTACAACCTACACTAATGCTAAATTAACAAAATAAATAAGAGTAAAACAAGAAATAAAGAGAGAAGAAGAAGAAAACTTAGATATTTATGCTTCAAAGTTCCATGGTTCACAATCTTCAACCCAAATGTACATGAATCTAACCTAGTTAATATCTTTAATAGATTTTTATTTTGACTAACTATAAAGTTAACATAACTCCTAAACCCTAAGTAAGGGTTCTCTCAATATATCTGCTCCCAAAATTTACCCAAAAAATTGCTTTAAATAGATAGAAAAATGGCCAAAAACCAACCCGAGTAGTGACACGAGCCGTGACACGGATGTGTTAGAATCTGGACAAAGAAGGAAGAAAAACCAAAAAAAAAGGCCACCACGGCGTGCCTCACGGTCGTGGGTCAAACCATGGGAGCTGCCACGTGTCAAGAAACGCTCCAAAATCCTCTTTGTCTCGTGACACACGATTATGCCACTACCAGTGGACCTGGGCTGTTGAGCCTCTAAATGGCCTCTTTTCTCTTTAACGTTTGTTGGGCGGCATTGGAACTACCTCGGGGTGATTTTGGCCGCTCGTGATCGCTCCGAAGGGTATTGAAGAGGTTCGTCTTGGGTCACAAAATGTTACAAATGCTTGAATCTTGAGTGTAATGATTTTGAAACTTTTACTTCGAATTTCCAAAACTCTTATGAAAAGTTCACTTGAGCTTACGAATGGTTTAACATGGCTACGACAAGTTGAGTATGGATCTTTCAAAGCTTGATTTGCCTAACACAAATGTTAGAGGACATTTAAAATATGTCGTTTATGCGCTTAACAGTTCAGTATTCCTTTTGTTTAGCTTAATTGTAACATTTTCTATCTTAAATAGAAAGACTAGGGAACTCATGAACCATTTGTAAGTGGTAAAAGACATAATATAACAACAAGCGATTTCACTATTCAAACCTAAGCGTGGATAATGGATTGTTATGGTTTAGTTTTTGAGCCAATAATCTAAAGATTAGAAGATTAGGGAAGTAAGAAATAATTTGTCCAAAGTGAAGAGTACAGGGCAATTAAATTGTCCTTTTTAGCTTATTTGAATAAGAAAAAATATCTCCAAATTCCTATTATTTAAATAAAAATCTTACATTATCAAAAAAAGTAATTTTTACTGATAAATGTCACAAATATTTATTTACGTCGAGGGAATTTAGAAGGGAACTAGTTAATATTTATTCATATATATTTAATAAATAGCCAATGAAGTTTTATTTATTCCAGTTGAGGAAGAAAATTTGGGGGGTTGAGGAGAGAGAAATTAGAGATAGAGAGATGACCAGTGGGTACAGTGAGGGACAAATATGGAGCATTCTTTCGTCGTCAAAGTACACTCATCTTTTCAATATCCTTCAAGTACTGTCAAATTCTGCGTAGTTGTTAGGAATCATGCTCTCCAATGCTTTTTATAATGGGCTTTCAATATCTCTTCGAATGAGCGCTAATATATCTCGTTTTTTAAATAAATTTATTAATTTGTTTTCATAGTTTATGGTTATATGTGATTCAATTGTTAATTAATTGTCGGATTGGTCGCGAATGAGCGATTAATTCTTCAAATTCGACTACTACAACAAATAAATCTATCCGAAAAGAAGGTTATATAAGATTTGTGAAACTCCTCGTTAAAGACTTTATGACGAAAAAACGATTGAATGGAAGAGGAGCGTTCGTAAGAGTTTCAATTAATTCTTTCAATCGAAACATTTATATTGTTATTTTAATTATGAATTTGTTTGAGTTTGATTTTTATTATGAATGCCGAATGACTTTCAATTAATGAAATTCATCCATTATTCTAAAAAAATGCAAAGAGTAATTGAAAAATACTTTTATACTTAAAAAAGCAAGTAAATATTTCAAAAACACATTGTCATCATATAATTATTGTTTAAATATGAAAAGAAAATCACATTTAGTTAGCAATCATACAGTGATCCAGAGTTTATGGATCCGGCCAGGTATAAAGCAACAACAATTGGGGTAAGAAGACAACAACAACATTTGACATATAAAAAAGAATAACTTCTTTTTGAAACCTGGATTTATAAACCTGAAATCACGTAATAATTTGTAATATCTAATCCCCGGTAACTTTTTAGTTACCATCGTTAAAAAAAGTAAACCAAAAATTGAAATCGGCTAAAAGAACCGAAAGTTTGGTCTGTTATTTGGTTTTAGTTCAGGGGTTTTAAAAAAGAGCATCAACTCAACTGCCATTAACTAAAATTGGAAATTTTTAATTTTAAAAAAATTTTGAGAACAAAATTTTCAAATGCTATTTATTTGTTTGTGTTTTAAACCTCCTAGTTTATAAATAATTAGCCGCTGCCACAAAAAAAAAAAAAACAATTCAACTAATAGGAAATTATGGATCAAATCTAGTTCGTTTTAAACAAATTTAAGTTTCAGGTCCACTTTCAAATTTGTTTCAATGTGGATTAGATACTGATACGGATTATTTGATTCAAAATTCAAGTTACGGGTCAATTATATTTCACTAGATCTAATTAAGTACCTCAACTTTATTTTTGGAGGCCTCGTTAAAATTTTAAATAGCTATAGATCATTGAACTTCCAAAAATAAAGTTAAGATCTAAAACCTTCTAATTTTGAAAGTTTAAGTCCTTAAAAGTAATGATTCCAAACTAATAGATAGTATAACGTAAGTGTAAATCTTGGCTAACGCATCTGAATGACGATAAAATATTCACAAAAGTTGTATCAACACTAGGGCCCTTGAAACATTTTGGATATTACTTATAATGCATCTGATCCAAAGTTAGATGTGAAGTACTTTGCTTTTGGTCATAGGGGGAATGGGACTTCAAATGTGATTCAAAGACTTCAGATATTAAGCTTTTGGATATCTATTTTAAGGCATTGTTTTTCAACTTATTATAAACACTTATCATCGTAACTTAATATTGATTAGTTTTTATTATTATTGATGAGCACTTATCAAGACCGATCTACTCTCATTAACCATATACATTAATAAGTTGAAAAAATGAGTTCTTAATTAGATCAATTTTTATTTATAAATGTTATGGAATATCTATCGAAACGTAAGCTATTTTTTAAAGTTAGGGGCACAAATAGAACAAAAGAGAGTTTCATTGATTGGAGTACATATTTATTATGTACGCTCCAGTGGGGATTGTTGGTGGGTGGCTGATAAAACAAATCAAGACAAGGACATATCAGAAGCACCAATGAAATTGGAGGGGTTATCTACTTGCCCTCGGTGACTCCTCAAGTATTAATCTCTCAAGTAAGAGCAGCGACTTACTTTACAGTTTAGATGAGCATCTGGATTGCATTGCATTCTTAGGGACGCGACACCTGCGGAATGAAGCTCATCTCATGAAAAAAGTGAAAACAAATTGGGATTCTCAAGCAAATAAAAACTTCCCCTCGACTCGATCCATCTCATCTCTATCGACACCCTCCTCGTGATCTCATCTCCCTTTTACTGCTTCTCCCACGAGGCCTCCTACCCATCCCACTTGCAAAAACGCCCCCTTGTTTCTGTTTTTTTCTTCTTATTAAACAATGATTTCTCATCTAATATTTGTTTTGTTTTTGTTTTTTAAGGTTGTTTCCTTTCTTGTGTTTTTTGCCAGAATTAAGTGACTTAAATGAAAAAGACTTGCATTGCAAACTGTTAAATCAATAACATGCCACATGGTCCCATCTTGACGGCACAAAAATGAATTGTTATATTTGTTCAAATATGATTTAAAACTGTTATTCTCTACTGGTGGGACTGTCTATCGAAATCGAAACTATTTTATAAGTATAAAAATTTATCACTTTAATAATAAAAAAGTAACATATGTCGGCCACTTTTTACTTGAAAAGTAAGACATATTATAATTTCATTCATACATTGGTTTCAAATTTAAACGTGTTGGAATTGATGATATTTTAGTTTGATTCTTGTCCGCTTTAGATTATATTCAATTTGAGTGCCATCAATAATTGGTTCAATAAACTATTTTTCAAATTCAAAAAAAAATTTACAAAGGAAAAAATTCAGTTGAGCTTGGTTTCAGTGACTGGGTGACGGGATATGTTACCATAGAACATGTATATTAATATCACCATAGTTTTACATATGGTTGTATTTTAAGGCATGCTCTTTTCAACTAAAAATAAAATTGAAAATGGGAAGAAATTGAAAGAAACTAGAAAAAGATAGAAGAAATTTTGGAAGGAATTAGAACGAGTTGGAAAGAACTAGATTAAACTGGAGGAGCATGAAAAAATTATGAGGTTTTTAAACAAAAATAAATATTTGGGAAAATTATAATTTGGTAATTAGATTATATATTATTTTGTTGCCATAAAAACTGATGCCCATGGGCCATGACTTGTCAATGTTATTTACTCTATGGGCATATTATAATTTTTTTATTTTATTTTATGAATAACAATTCTATATGTACATTAAGGTCTTGTTCAAGCAACAGTGTTAGGAATAGCGTTTAGTGTTTTGACAAAATTAAAACACTAATCAATCAAATATTAGTGTTCGATAAGGTTGTGTTTCAACTTGCCTTTGCAATAGCTTATAATATTTCAACTAGCATTTGTATTCACTTATATCGTTTCAAGTAGTGTTTCTAAAAACTAAATAATATTAGCTTTTCACATTTAAAAGTAGCGTTTTATTATTTTATTTTTTTTACAAAAACATCCGTTCATTAGTTTATATTTGACAAATTATTTATATCCTTTAATATCAATTTACAATAATAATCTAACTTAACCACTAAATTTACCAAACACATTTATTCAAACGCTTAATTGAATAGTTATCCGCTAGTAAAACAACTCATTTTACCAAACAAAGCCTATTATTTGCATCAAGGCTTTATCCTATGCAACACAAGTTGTCGATCAAAATGCCTTCTTTCTATATTCACACGAACATGAAGCTAAAATATACCAGAGACGACCTTGTTATCTTTTTTTTTTTTTTTTGATAAACTAATACAAAAAATAAACTAATATTAATTTTAAAGTTGCACACTTTCATACTATCAACCACAAAGACCTTCCTAACTTGGTTTGCAAGTAGAAAATGCTCATCTAAAAATGAAACTAAAATATATAAAACCCTTTTGATGGCAAATTAATTACACTATGTCCTTCACTCGTGGATACTACATAGAGGTTGTGTATGCATATGTTATTATATGAAAATTTTATAATCAAATATGATTGAAAAAGAAAACATATTTCACAACTATTTGATAATGTGTGAAAATATTATAGAGGTGAGAATAGTTTATAATGCCTAATTAGAGCTTTTTGGCACATGTTTTCTTCGTTTATGAAACTCCCTTTAAAGAAAATAAATTTACGTCAAATCATTATAATCCACCCATGTTAGTTGTGTGTTTAGGATTTGTTTATTCACACGGGTGTAGTATCATTTACGAGGTTATTGTAGATTAGAGTGTAAATTTGTACTATTTGATCATAATTATTACTTTATTCCACTATAATTGTCTTATATAGCGCTGGTAAAAATTTAGGTTTTGGTTAAACTCGACTTAGAAAAATTGGTCATTGGATGAAATTTTTTGTCCGATACCTGATTTTTTAAAGGTCGGACAATACGGATACACATACATTCAAGTTAAAATTGAGTTCGGATAACGTAAATAGGAAAATTTTATATCCGAATTTAAAATTCGGACATAAAGGTCATACCTGGATCTGATTTTTTCGGTTCGGACAAAATTTTGTCAGTGCTAATCTTATATTAATTTTTTAGGATCATTTGAAATTAATTTTAACCACTATTTTGTCACAAAATTTGAAGAAATCTTTTTTTTTAACTTATAGTAAAAGTTTATAAAATTTGACTAAAATAAGTCAATTAAGACAGTCATAATAGGACAAAAGAAATAGCTAAATATTGAAAAAAAAATTGTATTTTGATTATGAATTTATGATAGATCATTAAAAGAAATTCCCTCAACACTCAACTATTAGCTTCGATTTATTGGGCGTTATTTTTATTGCTCCTAGTTTGTTGATTATGATCCTCTTTAAATGCTTTTTTTTTTTTATTAAATTTTTAAAATGATGAAGGATTGAATTAAGTAAAGTTGTAGATTGTTTATAAAATGGTCCTTACTGCATGTATATATAAAATATTTGATCCAATTAAATTTCTTTTCTAATCACTTGTTATGAAAATGGACAGTAACCTGTAAGGACCGAGGTTGCTTGAATGTAGAGCATTATAAACCAAGGCAAATAAAGGGTAAAATAAAATTTGGACTTTAACAAAAAAATTTAACTCTAAATAATAAGTTTGAATGAATTGGGCCAGTCATGGGGAGGTTACGGTCGCGTGGCCATGACCCACCCTAGCCTATTGAACTACTATTATTGACCTGACCATGACCATTTTACTATAAGTTGGCCCTGATCCGCCTCGCCCCTACATATTGTCCAGCTTTAGTTTAAGCTCGAGGCTACAATCATTATACCATGAGCAATTTCAACATGCATGTATCTCATTCCACGTTACATAGTATCTTATATTAGACATATACACATGTAATACTGTAAAATCCATTAAAAAACATAAGTGCTTCATACATTCCATCCATATAAATTATTTAAAAATCAAAAGTAGAGCAGTAATTAATAGCTCAAAAAACAACCTCCTTTCTAGCAAATAAGCTCAGAAAATTCTTTAGTGATGAAATATGGAGGCCAATTTAAAGCATAGATCACTTATTTCCCTCTCATTTAACGGAATTTTATAAATATTTATCCTATATATGTATTTTTAAATTTAAATGATCTATCAAATATTTAAGCAAAAATAAACTTTAAAAAACGTAGTATTATAATAGTACAAGAGCAATGACATTCTTGGCCCCCTCGCCCACCAAAAACAAACTGTATGTCTAAAATATGTCATCCCTTGATATGCAAAAAATTGAGACCGTTATCCAATACGAGTGTCCCATACTGACCCAAGTGGACTTGGGATCTTTATTTCTTACTGAGGGACCGATCCACGTGAATTCGGATTCAAGAATCTGGACCCATCTGGATAATCTGCCACGTTTCACCCCCTTTCTTCTCTCTCTCATCCATGTCTAGAAAACCCCACTCTCATTCTAAAACCTCGTTTTGCTGCTTCTCTCTCTCTCCCCCTCTCTCTCCCTCTCTCTCCCTCCAAACAGGAAGCAAGAAATTCAAAAAAGATGGCAACTTTGTGTATTTCCGCCATTAACATGTACTCAAATCTCTCTCATTCTCTTTCCCCTTCCTTAGTACCCAATAAACCTTACCTCTCAGATCTCTCTTTTCATTCAAGTTTCACTAATCCTTCTTCTTTGAGGGATTTCAAGCCCGTTTCAGCTTTCACAAGCACGACTCAACCCAACAAGAAGTTGTTAGCGGTTGTTTGTTTGTCATGGGATGGTCCTCTCTCTTCTGTCAAACTCATCCTCCAAGGCCGCAATATCGAGGTATTTTCTCTTCAAATTATGCAAAGCCCACCTTTGTTTTCATGTATATCCCATGAAATTTCCATGTGGGTGTGTTTAAATCTTTGACTATCTTGACATCTCTGGTCGATTTGTGTTCTTTTCCTTTGATATACAATGTGGGCAGTCAAAAGAAGCAAGCTTTTTCATGCTAATGTCAATAATTTTCTCCATTTTTGCCTTTAATTGTTGGGTGTCTGCTTGTTTTGGGTTATTTGATGTCAATTCCTGAGGAAATTTTGAAAAGCTAACTGTTGGCTGCATCAACAATGAAGATTTTGGGTTAAATTTTGTGGATGAAAATCTGATGTTTGAAATTCTTTGGGTCAGTTAACTGATAATGTTAGAAGTTATGTGGAAGAGAAAGTTGGGAAATCTGTAAGAACCCATAGCCATTTGGTGAGAGAAGTTGATGTGCGTTTATCTGCTCGAGGTGGAGAGCTTAGCAGAGGGCCAAAGCTCAGAAGATGTGAGGTACCCATTTTCATGACATTGATGATAAATTAAATTTCTTGGTTCTGATGTTTAATCATGATATAATACTTGTACTAAAAGAATTTGCGATTCATAGGTAACTTTGTTTACCAAGAAGCACGGGGTGATTCGAGCTGAGGAAGATGCAGAGAGTCTGTATGGTAGCATTGATATGGTGTCATCAATTATACAAAGGAAATTGAGGAAGATTAAAGATAAGGAGTCTGACCATGGTCGCCATATGAAAGGGTTTAACAGGTTGAAGGTGAGGGAGCCTGAGCTGGCTCAAATAACCGGGGAGGAGGATGAGGTTGGTCCTTTGGAGGAGCAATTGGAAACTGCTCCAGTTGATACTGAGAAAGACTTCATTGAAGAGGTTAGTTTGGTGCATAATTTATGCATATGATTAAGTATTTCATGGCATGGTACGCCCTCTCTCAATTTGAGCTGAAACTGTACTCAGCAAGTCGCATAGTTGAATCATATTTCATGCTTTATTGGCTACTATGTTCGTTTCATATGACATAGGATTAAGAACCGCAAGAGTTAAAACATTTTTAGTCTAAATCATTCCTCAAGCATCCCACCGATGAGTGTCGGGGGAGGGGGTGGTGTCAAATGTAGCAGTCTTTCCTAAATTGAAGAGGGGCTGTGAGATTTCTGTTCATTATAGTAGTAGGCTAGTGGCTTATATTTCTTCCCTTGTTTTGGATGCCTTATCAGATTGTTCGGACAAAGTATTTTGAAATGCCACCTCTGGCAGTCACTGAAGCAATTGAACAGCTTGAAATGGTGGATCATGATTTCTATGCTTTCCGTAATGAGGAAACTGGTATGCAATCTTTCATCTTATGTTCATCAAATGCTTCACCACCGCAACCAGTGTCCTAGATACTGAGTTTTATCTATTGACATGATGTGCAGGTGAGGTTAACATTCTATACAAAAGAAAAGAGGGAGGATACGGGCTGATTATTCCCAAGAAGGAAGGCAAAGTGGAGAAATTGGAACCTCTGCAAGTACAACCTGATACTGAGAAACAACCCTCTATGGCAGAATAGACTGACCAATGCACACAAACTAATTACTCAGGGTAACTAACCTTTCGGATTCTCCATCTCTTGTAAGTTGTAACTGGTGTGAGGTGAGGTTGATGATCAGTTAAGTGCAATGCATACAGAAGTTGTTTTGGGATTGCACCAAAAAAGTTAGTGCTTTTTGGGATTATGGAGATTATTCTGTTGTGATTGTCAGCCACTTTCTGGATGAGATAAATGTTGCGACTACCTGATCATGATGAAGCAGAAATCAGCAGAATTTGAGGGGAGACGGATACTTGTTTATACTATCTTGTAAATGAATGAATTAGCTGATTTCAGTTCTACTAATTTACTTTTCCTGTTTATCAGTTCAGCCTTTCAGGCATCAATAGCTCTAGAATCAGATTTTAGAGCAGGGGCTTGTCCAACCCCCTCTCCGCCCTTCAAGTTTCACCTACATCGGCCTTCATGTCTCCCTTCATCCAAAAAAAAAAAAAAAGAAAAGGAAAACCAGTGTGGAGCTACGTGAAACTTTGCTTTTGTAAGATGCTTATAAAATTAGGATAGTGAATTATCAGGGAGATACACATGTCACAAACGGAGATACTTATGTGACAGAGTATCAGGGAGATACTCAGATACATATCTCACGAATGGAGACACGTACGTGGCAGACAAATAGTTCGTCTCAGATATTGTATATATGAGGGCATATTTGCTTTTCCAGAAGTGGATGGGTTGAATGAGCCTTTAGGCCCTCAAATGATGTGGGAATCAAGGTCCTGTTCGAATTAGTGTTTATAAAAGTTATAAAACTGCTAACTGTTCATAACCGTTTATAAAAGCTTATAATCGCTCATAAACGCTAATCACCGCTCATAAATGTTATTACAGACTCATTATAACCGCTATAACAATTGCCCACTATAATAGCTAATAAACTCATATTATTATTATTGTGATGATTATTATTTATGATGACAATGATAATAATAATAATAATAATAATAATAATAATAATAATAATAATAATAGAATATTGGACGGGATAGACTTTGGGGGTATTAGCCGAATTTAATACGAACAATTTCTTTGGTCATGCAACGTAACCAACTTTGGGGGTATTTTTCAATATCGAACACTACCGAGTTTTATGGGCGGCGACTGTCGGGAAAGTGACGTGCCAAGTGTATTGGACACATGTACAATGGAGTCAAAAGTTTGACTGGATTTATGATTATTTATGAAAATTTATTATTTGACTTTAAAATTTTGAGATTTTAGAGTCAGGTAAGTAAAGTTTTTTTTTTAAAAAAAATTAATTTAATGAAATTTAAATACAATTAACCTCATCCTCTCTTCAAATAATCATGTCTTCTTTACCAAAAAAACAAAAAATCTTGTCTTCATCTTTATCTACTTTTTGTAAACATTCCCATGGCTCTTCATCTCTCTTTCTCTCTCTTCGTAGCTATGGCCATGAATATCGAAATTATCCCAGATTCCCCGTTCTCTCAAGCATAGGGCAAATTGACAGAGACATATTGACATGAATCCATCTTCTCTCTCCTCCTCCTCCTCTTCTTCGGCCTCTGCGTCTACTTCTTCCTCCTCTAGCGCCGGCTCCTAGTTCTCCGGCATAGTCCAAAGCCGCTCCGAGAAAAATACATCCCCGCCGCCTCCACTTTAGCCCCCACCCCGCCGCTGAATCCTGCCTGGGCCCCGTCTCAAAGAAGAACCAATTTGAATTTCTTTCTTTGATTTGAGCTTCAAGAATGGCATCGTTGCTCGGTTAAATTGCGATTCGGTTTTTTTGTCTCTTGTGTTGTTTTTGCTATGAGTTGATCGACAATTGGCAATTTGTTGTGATTTCAATATGATTCTTGAATGTGCAGATTTCCCAGGAGAGGGAAAGGGAAAGAAAAAATAAGGAGGAATGATTGTGTAGATCTAAAAGGTAAAAGATTGGAATTTGGAAGATGTGGATTTTATTATCATTGAATGAAAGAGGAAACAATCGAAGAAGCAATTGGATTTACGCTAAGAATGCTCCACTCACCTTCAACCTCCAGCCCTCACCCCCACCTCTAGCCCCAAATGCTCCAATCACCTTCAACCTCCAACTTTCCTTTGCTCACTCTCTGTTCTTGAACAATATGCTCATCGGAATACCAACCACCTTCCTCTGCCCATTCTTCCTCCTTTTCTCTCTCCTTCTTGCATTGTCTTCATCTTTGAGCTCTGTCCTCCCCCTTGACACTCGAGCTCTCTTAGCCTTCAAACAAAAAGCCGACGTACACAACATCCCTTCAACGCCTCTATCTCTCTTTGCGAATGGCAAGACGTAGAATGCTTTGGTTCCCGAGTTGTCCGGGTTTTAATTTTGAAAGTGACAATGTGGTTCGGAGAAAGATAGAGCATGAGGGAGGATGAGCAAGAGAGAGGGAAGAGAACGAGAGAGAGTTTTAGTTTTGTGGGTTCCGATTTTTGAGGGGGAGCAAAAGCAAGAAGGAGGATGAGTGAGAGAGAAGGAGGAGAGTGACAAGGAAGGAAGTAAGACACATCCGATTTTGAGAGAGATAGAGAGAGAGAGAGCGTAAGTGGGATAAAGTAGTAGAATTTTAAATTCTTTTTTAAAAAAAATTCATTGCTTAACTAGCACTAAAATTTCACAAATTCGAGTCAAACATTTGACTTTGCCGTACACGTGTCCAATACACTTACCACGTCACTTTCCCGACGAGTCGTCGCCCATAAAACTCGGTGACGTTCGATATCGGAAAAATTGGTTACGTTCGCAACCAAGGAAATTGTTCGTATTAAATTCGGCCAATATCCCCATAGTCCGTAATATTCCCATCCAATACCCATAATAATAATATAATTATATTATTATTATTATTATTATTATTATTATTATTATTAAGAAAAAAATTATTTTTATTATTATTATTAGTAGTAGTAGTAGTAGTAGTAGTAATAATAATAATAATAATAATAATAATAATAATAATAATAATAATAATAATAATAATTGTTCAATTATATTATTATTATCATTATTATTATCATTATTATTAAGAAAAAAATATTATTATTATTACTAATATCATAACTATAATTATTATTGTTACTATCATTATCGTCGTTGTAACTTCTTATTATAATGGTACTCATCGTTATCGTCATCGTACTCTTGTGACAATTTGATAATATTTTTTAATAATATTTTTGTAACATGCACACATCAATTGACTTGAAAAATATTAAAATTAGTAATGAATTGATTTACAAATAAATGACTAACTATTGTGCAACATTTCCTACTACGCCACTAATCATATTAGCTATTTCATCCGTAAGTGCATTTATTATTTGTGTGTTACGATGATCATAAAACTATTATTATTATTATTTTCATTATTACTCTCAATACTTCATAATAATAATAAGAATAATAATAATAATAATAATAATAATTATTATTATTATTATTATTATTATTATTATTATTATTATTATTGTCATTATTATTAAAAAGTTATTTAGTTATATTATTATTACCATTATAACAGCTTATAACCGCTCATAACCGCTATACAACTCATAACAATTATAACCGCTAATTATAATAGCTCATAACAACTCATAAACGTTATAAACACCAGCAGAAACGAACATGCTCCAAGTACCTGAGGTTAAGAAGGAACTTAATAACCCTACCTATAATTTCATATATGCTATATCTTTAAAACCCTGACTAAACATAAGATATGGAATTTTAACACCTTTATTATAGTATCATCAAGCTGCCAAACATCCAGAATAAGACCTTGATCATATGGATTGCCAAATAAACAGGCCTATGGGTTGATTTCCAAGTGTATCCTCATCCTAGTCTTGTGAAAGGCCTTCCTAGGGGTGGCCCAATGTTAGGCCTAAAACGAAAAAAGGTGTGGATAAAATAATAATCTATACTATATATTTCTGTCATTTATTTGACGTAGCAACCATTACCATCCAAATTTATTTGGAATTCAAGCTGAAAACTTCGTTAACCAAAAAGGGGGTGGAGTATACCTGATCAGATTGATCCAATATTCAAGGCTTGAATTGAATGACCATATTTACACCAAACCTAACACCTGAAAGTTTAAACAATGTAAGTAACTCAATATGAATACTGAATTTGAATTGATTCTGCTCCAACTTTCTTTCAA
This sequence comes from Talinum fruticosum, assembly GCA_021018815.1. Taxonomy (NCBI): domain Eukaryota; kingdom Viridiplantae; phylum Streptophyta; class Magnoliopsida; order Caryophyllales; family Talinaceae; genus Talinum; species Talinum fruticosum. Next base: position 307,610 of record JAITYX010000083.1, read on the forward strand.
AGTTGATTTTCTTTGCATGAAAGCTTATTGATCAATTGACTTGACCTAATATTTCATCCATCAGGCATAAATGCATAACCCCATGTCATATCAACTTGATCTAAACCTAAACTTAAACCGAATTATCCTTCTACCAACTCCAAGTTGGGGGATGTCATATTGGAAAGAACTATCGAGCACTTTACCTTTTGTTGACAACTTGTCTCACTTGAGGAACATACTGACCTACCCACTTAGGTCATTCATCCCCTAGTAAGCGCCAAGAGTAACGATTTGAAAGCCTAAACAACTAGTGGCTCAAGAAGATTTGTATGTGGCAGCAATTCTCCATTCTTACGCACGCACAAAAACTGAATGGCTCAACCTTGGAAAAACACTAAAAAGTCAATACCTATAAAACTTTACCACCAACCTAGAAAATAAGTTGTGGATGACACAATAGGAAGGAAATCAAGGAGTCAAATATTACGGCTTGCTCAAATAACGAGGATTGGACTGCAAAAGCCTCTACTACATGCATTTGACTATGTCAGAGCTCTCAGTGTCGGATACTAAAGCTCACATGAGGAAGCATGTTAAAGTATTCATGATCATAGCTACCGAGAAGCCCTCTGGGATTAGTTAATCTGGAAAGCAGATAGCTACTTATTAAACAAACTCGATCTAGTTCAGGTTTTACATTGAGTCCTGAATATAGATCGCCAGAGTAGTGAGTGCTTCGGTGACTACATTCATCAGCTTAACTCCTGATTATATTGTCATTATATTATGACAGTAGACATAATCATATTTACAAGTTATAATAGTGTGTGCAAAATTCTAACAAAAATTTTACCTGATGCCATTTCCAGTAAGCAAAGAGGAAAGAGAATCTTACCTTGATCATGATTACTGAATCTGACCATATAATCACAAAGCTGATCGAATAAAGAAAACCCATTGAGCAATCGGATATGGTTGAAATCAGTACTTGGAGTCTCTCCATCAGTCAGTATCAGTTCCAATCCTGCATGCTTGAGCAAAAATTGACAACTTGAGTCTGAAACTTATGAAGCAACAGCCATTAAAACTTTTCTTTCTAGGAGTAGTCATTAAAATTTCTACCTAAACTGCAAAACAAACAATGTAAATCGACATGCAGGCATCATTTCAAAATAAGATTTCTCATAGTGTTGAAGCAAAGAAGCAAATGATAATCCTGAAGTACACACACCAATGGTTGCTTCTGTTCTCAAGATTGTATCCAATAACATCTGCTGCTAAAGAAAAGCTTGGATGGTACTGCAGAATCCGTGATAATGTTTCTTGCTTACTAAAATTATATTGTCACAATTGAAGATACAATTCATGAATAGAACAATGGCTTCCTTCAGATTCTCCGAACCCATGTTGATAGCTAGACCCCAAATTACATTCAGAAAGGAAAACTCCATCTTGAAGATTTTTCTCATCATTTACGCCCAGGATGGCATTAATGGCTCCAGACATGACTTTGGAAATCCACAACACCATAAAAGAATGCAGCTTGTCTATTCGATACATCTCTTCTTCCAACTGTATCTCTTGTACTCAGCTCGTGAAGAAAACCAATTCCTGAAACGGCTGCCAAGTCTGTGCTTCTATTGATCACACCCTCCTAAGATTAACATTTTTGTCGAAAATGATGGGCAATATTTACTTCATAAAAATGCCATAAAGCACCAACTCAATCATATTATTGAAGCTGACAAGAAACCTGGGCTCTGTCCCTCAACAAAATAAGCTCAATTTTGCTTTCTGACACCATGAACAAAGAATATAAAACTATAATGGATCAGTTTCTTGAGCTGTAAGTACATTTGGGTACTTTAAAAATCAAGCCTAGACAAAGCAAGTACATCAGAAACTGGGAATTGAACTATTTAAGTATTATAATTTTATCAGGCAGAATGCACATAACATGTTTGTAAATAGGCGTAAAAGAACAAGGTACCTGTGCCAGCAAAATCACTAGTATGTGTAGCTAATTGTTCCCCTTTTTCTGTACAAATACACAAGTGGGTTGTCATATCCAGATATGCCATCAGGGAGATCTTTCTTTCTGCAGTGAAACAACCAGAGGTGGTGAAGTTGATGAGAGAGAAAAATGCCATGGGGGACTGCACTGGACTGGGTAGCCATACAGACCAGTTTTAGGTAAAAAAAAGGGTAATACGTGAGGATTAAAAAGTATAAGTCAAGAAAGCAATCATCTTTTGCATGTCGCTTTATGACTTGATTGGTGAGCGAATTCTCGAATACCCAACACCATCTCAACCAAACCCAACCCGAACCTAGCCTTGTCAACATCACACCTATACTCTCCCTCTCTCTCTATCTCTCTCTCTCTCACACACAAACACACACACACCCCACACACAGTTTCTTCCACTTTCTATCCACCAATGCCAAGATGCCATTACATGCTCTACCAAAAACGTGCATAGTTCGATTAATGAAAAACAAGAAACGTGGATCACTCATCATATTGAAATTTGGGAATGGGAAAAGTCTATCTGCCGCCAGAGTCCGCCCTATGCCGAGCATAGGGGTCAAATAAAACACTCTTATTTTCAAATTAGACGGAGACACATTTCGTTATACTGAAGGACCTGTTCTTTTCAGTGAGAACCCCACTCCTCTCCCCTCCCCTCCCCTCCTCCCACATCCTACTCCGATTCCCACTGAAAACGAAGGGCGTTGTTTTCTACTTAATTCATATATACGAACCAAAGGATTGAAAACTGCTCTGAACTACTAAGCTTCAAGACTAACTCAACACAATCAAATTCCAAAATTTGACAGCTTTTATAAGATCAAAAATTGGGATATAATATTTGTATAATGGGAAAAATAATAATATATTTGATTAAATACAGCAAAAATTGGAAGCAATTTACAGTCCTAACCCAAGGTAGCATCTTTGTGACGCTATCAAAATGCAACCCATAATTCCTCCCATCTGCACGGTCAGTTCATCAGTCACTGCAAGAGGATTGGGCTGATATTGATCTGATGCCAGAGAAAAGAGCAAGGCTGATTGTTGGCAGCCATCCACTTAGAGCTTCCACAGCATTTGCTCATACAATCTTCATTTGTTTCGGGCGTTTCTTCAGGGAGCTTTTGCCCAGAACCGGCACCACGCTGGTGTTGCTCAATGGAATAGATTTTAAGAGAATTACTGATGAGCCTTCATTTCCAAATTTCTCTGGGGGTCTAGGGCAAGGGCACCTGTAATGTCAAAGGCATTTAGATTATATCATGATTATCGTTTTGATGACGAATAATTTCAATGCTATGTTACCAACTTAGTGGAGCTACTCCAAGAGCAACACTTGCCTCTTATGGGGAATCTTGCCAAGAGAATCTGATGTCTCCCTGAAAGATTGTTCCTTCTTGTCATTCTGGGATTGAACCTGCATGAAATAATAGAAACCACAAAGAAAAACTTGTCAGCCATCACGAAACCATAAAGGAGCCATAGCTTGATCTGCAATACCTCGATTAGAAGGGATCTAACATATGATCCAGTACTGCCTAAATAATCACTGAAGCACCCATTTTCAACTAGAGAAGAAAACATGGGATGCAAACTCCATTATAATTCAAACACAGCAAACACGGCAGAGAGGATTCAAATAAGGATGACAGAAAGCACCCTAAAATAACAAAAATAAAATCTCACGAGGATTGCATGCGAAACTCAAAACAGCATAGTACTCGACATGAAAATCCTCATGACTCATGAAATGCAGATTATCCTACATACAAGAAAGAACAAAAATAAATGTCAAGTGCATTAGATTAGAGAAAGTTCTTAAAATGCTAGAGCATCAGAGAACATGCTATGCCAATATCAAATGCCACATGTTTACATTCTATAGCCTACATCAACAGAACCTGAAGTGCAAAATTTAAAACCATAGCAACAGAAATGAGAGAACAATTATAACCATATCACTAAAAAATCGGAAAAGAGCAAAAATCCAGAAGCTAGCTACAAGTTTTCAGAGACATCTGCCTTCACAGAAATTAACTTAGCACCTCAGCATAACAGGCTCTTGGAAGTTATTCTATAATTAGTTATATAATTTAACAGACTTTAAGGCTATGATTTGGCTTCACCTGGTACTCAACTTCTAGTGGACACTGTTACAAGTGAGTCTCATTTATCGTTTTCGAAATATCTGATGTGACAAATAATGAGAATTGACAGCAGCATGTTAGTCTTTAAAATTGGCATAGGATCAAAATAAATGTAGAAATGAAATGCTCCCGATGGTAAGGGTCTCTTATGCAGCTACAGAAAAGTTCTCGGGCAATTAAGGAGATCGCCAATAAAGCTATATATACTGACTCTCCGCTCATCCTCCTCACCAATAATCAAGTAGATGTGAAAGGGCAAAACTAATCAAGAAATGCTGAAATAAGATAGTTTCTAAGTAGTCTTGACTTCAAAAGAAAAGTAATAGGAGTGATAATTCTTCAGACAAGTCAACTTTTCAAAATTATGCCTTGTAAACAAACTGTTAAAACTGTATGTGTCCTCTGAATGCAAGGGTTATATGCATAAAAGACATAGAGATGCTGGCTTACAAAGATTGCCAAAAAAGTGGGCATGAAACTGGGATAAGGTTTATCCCTCTCAAGCAGCAACTAAATTTACTGGGTCAATTTAGCATACCGATTCTTTCTGTTTTCCTCTCTCATCCCTTTTTCCCTTAGGTTAGGGTAAGACCCAGCAGCAATAGATGAAAAAATATATGATGGATGGGCTAATTTTAAGTCCCTAACTATAGGAAAAAATTGAACCATATTCAACATCCTCCAAATTATTCATATTTCATGTCAATTTATCAAAACTCTGCCTTCAAAAACAGCCAAAACCAAAGAAATCATACAGCCAACAGCATTTGAGGAATAAATAACCAATCCAATCACTAATTTAAATCATTCTGCTTGTATCAGAGTAACTGAATCCAACCCATACCGAAATCTAAGGTTTGGCCATGTGAATGGTATTCAACAATAAAGAAAACACATCTTCTAAATTAGCATACAATGCTATGCTTGCCCATGACTAATGAGAAAAACAAGAAAGCCCTAATAATCAACACCGAGAGGACCCAGCCAAACAGTACTATGTATCCAGAAAATAGGAGAGAGAAAGACAGAGTCTATTGAATACTCCCAACATAAGGAGGACATGTATCATATGATTAAGGGGCAATATGCTCGAGTGGGGCGGAATCACAGTCCATTTCAAGAGTTGAACACCCCCAAGGCATGACAATTCTACAGCCATGAAAGATGAATAGAATATGGAGGCGAAATGGTCAGCAAATTCTGCCATAATGAGATTCTCTCAGGCTCTTAAAATAAGAGCAGATATTGCACATCAAGGCCACTCAACCACACAAACAACGCCATATAAGCAAATTAATAAAGCATTCGACAGACCTTCAAAGCAAAAGCACGATCAGAGAATAGAAACAAAGCTGGCCACACATCTCTTAGATAATAGACCAATCGGATCATGCAAAATTTCTTGATCATCATCATAATTTAAACCAAGCCATGGGCAACTAATTAATAAGTTTTTGCATCACACATACCATAATCCCAACAGCAAAATCCACAACAAACCCACTTAAGAACTCGCTTCAGAGTTCTATATGCAACCTAAAACCATAAAGATGCAAATCCAAGTGAATCATCAAAATAACTTATGATTCTTCCTTGAATTGATGTTTAGACCCAAAAAACTACAAACCCATGAATTTACCTGGGCTCTTGAGCATGAAATATTAAGATTCAAGCTAAGAAACACCATTATTGCCCATCAAACATGTTGTAAAAACAGAATAAAACCCAGAAACCTAGACAATCATTGACATCCCATGTAAAGAAACACTTTTTCTTTGTCAATCTAAGCAAGGGAACCCAATCTAAAGAAGAGAGTCAAATAAAGGAAATTATTGATGTTTTTATCATCTTACTTTCTTTAGGGGAAAAAACTCTCTCCATCGCTGTTCATCTTCCTCTTCTTCTGACCTTTATCTAATTTCTCATTATTCACAGCACTCACTAACAACTTCCTCTTCTTAACACTCGAGACCCTGGATTTGCCCTTCTTCTCTTTGATTTTCCACTCATCGTTTTTCCTAAAAACCCACCCATCGAACTTCCACTCTGGCAAGCTGGTGTCAATGACAAACACCTCGCTCCTCGAATACGCCTTCAAATCGACATCTTCTTTCTCCTCGGCTTCAACATCGAATTTCGCAGCGTCAGCAGCGTTCTTCTCTCTCCTCTCGTTCAAGCTGTTATCCCCGCTCGAAGCCAACCCATTCTCGCTCTTATCTCTCCTTAAGTCGTCCGACGAGCACAATTCGTTGGTCTCATTTGCGCCGCAGAATCTAGGGTTTGCTTGCTTCCGGGAACCCCTCTTCTTCGAGAAACTTCTAGAACTCCCCTCTCCCATATTGAAGAGATCACAGAGGACGTTGGACACTTCTCCGAGCCACTTGTCGTTGTTCCGATCGCGAATCGTCGGCTGGGACTGAGTCGACTCGGAGTGAGTCGACCCAGTGGTGGGAACCGAACCAGAGCTGGAGGTGGAGAGGAAGCGGTCGAGATCCGGTTCGTCACCGGTCGGAAAACCCCTGGATGACCGGAGTCGGTCGAGCCAGTTGGAACCCGACTTCGTCGTCGACACCGACGCCATCGCTGTCAATATAGAGAGGGAGTGAATTGAGAAATCGAGAGTCGAAACCAGGAAGAGATTGAAAAGAAGGGCATTCAATTTCTTTGAAGAATCGGAAGAAGAAAAAGGAATTGAAAGAATTTCAATTAGATGAAAGGAAAGAAAGAGGAGAAGAGGGAATTTGGTTTTAAGTCTGGGCCTTTTTGTGTTGGTTTCAGCGTCTCTTTCTCTCTCCTCAAGCTTCACTCTGGAGAAAGTGGCGTTCAGCTTCAACTTCTGGGCGCATATGAGAGAGAGAGAGAGAGATGGAGAGAGAGTGAAGGTGATCCGCAGCACTTGAGCCAGCCACTGACCCGACTCCATTATCTTTGAATTAATTTTGTTTTATTTTTTTAGAAATTTTGGGCCTGTTGGGTTGGATCCAGTTGTGAGGTTTAGCCCAATTCATGGACCCATGCCCAGCCGAGTAGTATCTTTTTTGGGGGCGGGGGTGACTCACAAAAACAGAAGGGTTTGTTTATAAAGGAAGGAACGGAAGATTTTTAATAGATAAAGGTATCTACCATGGATGTGTTCGGCACTAGGTTTTGAGATTAGTATTTTGGATAAGATAAAATATTACTCACCTAAAAATATAAGTGTTGGGCAAAGTAGTGTTTGACATAGTGATTAAAGTTTTATATAGTATTTTCGAAAAGTTAATCAAAGTAACGTTTTCAAAAACACCACTTAGTGTTTGCATATATCTTTCTGAAATTCTCTTTTTTATTTTCTAAAAACTTTTATCAATTATGTCCTTTTAAATCATCTTATACAAATTTGCTACTTAAACAACTACTATTACCAAACACACTTATCCTAAATCACTAGTTGAACATTTAATCGCTAATTGTTGTGAAATAATATACCGCAAGTGCACGGTGTAGCTATAGCTAGGAACCGGAAAGTACGGGTCGTGTCCACGAGGAACTCGCTTTCAAATACTAAATCCACCTAAAAACTCTAATCTAGGTAAAACTCGGTTCGACGAGTGATTTCGTTTTCGGATTCAACTAATAACAAAATAACTATGAGGGAACAATGAATAACAAGCCTTAGATTGGGATTAATCACACTACTATACCTGAAATCAAAATTGAATACCGTTTGAGATTTTCCTATGCTAGCAGTTTAGAAGGGGAGACACCAATTAAACCTATCTTCGCCTACCTTCGAAGGTCAAAGACTAATCTTGCACAATCTAATCACCTATTTTCATGGGATTAATAAAGAGCAAAATCACAAAGAATGCATCTCACAACGCCCGATTAAAACCTTAATTATTTTCATATTGAGGTTCTAATCGTTCACAACGTCATTCTAGGTAAGTTTTCATCTTTCGATATTTACAAAACCTTAATAAAAACATATGAGTCCTCTTTCGAGGCAATCAATGAAAAAGTGATGAGCGAAGTGAATTCTAACCTAACAAGTATAGAACAATTCAATTAATACTCAAGTCATGATTATCAAGGCATAATAGGGATCAATCCCAACCTAAGTAGAGAAATTAGCCCCTAAACATGATACTAAATAATTGACAAGATTCAATGAATATAAGCATGAAGGCTATAGAGAAATCGCAAAGAGCAAACATAAAGAGAGAGAATTAAGAATTACCGAATAGAAATCCGAATGCTTGAATTCAAATTAATCTTCAAAAATTCAAAATCTTAAACTTCAATCTAAATAGATTTGACGGCTGGAAACTACCCTAAAAACCCTAAAAATTGATGGAGAAAAGAATTGCAAAAAAAACTAAATAAAAATCGCTTATAAAGTTGCTTGAAACAATGTCGCATGGCCGTGCAGGATTTTCGCACGGCCGTACGAAATGCCTGAACTTTCTGCCTCTCTTGCACAGAGCCGTGCAACTTTGGCGCGGTAGGCCGTGCACGACTTCAACTTTCATAACTTCTCGCACGGCCGTGCGGCCTTCCTTCACTTCGAGCCCTACGCTCGATGATCCGCACGGCTGTGCAGCTGCGCACGATAGGCCGTGCAACTTCTCTTGATGTGTTTTAGTCTTCTTTTTGCCTCCTCTTGGGCCCGAACTCTCCTCTTGATCGCTTTTCATCAAATTTGCCTCGAATCTCTCTAATTTAAGCCCAAAAACTTATAATAAAGATATTTACAAGCTTCAGTGACGATAAAGAGAAAATGAGCAAAATCCAACCCAAAACTGAATAAATATCATTGAAATCATCACGGAATTTGGTTAAGTAATGCCTTAAAAATCCATAAAAACGAAGTTTAACACTAATAAAATAGCTTAACAGACTACTAAAACAGTTGATCACTACTAAAGCGAGTAATTTTACCGAACACATCTATGTATGTTCAAGAAATAAATAATAAGTCAATCATAAAACACGAACTTGGAACTCCTTGATTGCTTGTCTTCTCACAATTGTAGTTCTTGGATATAATGTAGAGAAGAAATCTACAAATCTTATACATAGTCTTATGGAGGTTGACATGTCGATTTGGTGTTTACTCTTGGGTAAGAGCTTCTAACAACATAAAAGATTGTAGTTGAAAGGTCCAAACCTATTGGATACATAGTTTAAAAAGAATAATTAATATTCCTTCTGAATTTACAAAATTATATAAATATAGATAATAATTAAGAATTTGTAGTTCAATTGGTATGAGAGTAGAGTTTTCGCACTCTCTATCAAGATTTGAAACCTGGTGGTCACAATTATCCTGTACGGAAGGTATGTGTAAATTCTTAAATGCTCCTAAGTTGGCAGACATATTTACTTCGCTTTTACCTTCTCAAAAAGGCGTCCGATTTTTGGTATCTTTTTAATGAAATGTTACTTTTAAACAGTTATTATTATTATTATTATTATTATTATTATTATTATTATTATTATTATTATTATTATTATTATTATTATTATATATATATATATATATATATATATATATATATATTAAAAGTTGAGTTGAAGTAATGTATGAGCGATACGTAGGATGTCACACAGGATGTCATGTAAGATGCCAAATAGGTAAATTCAATGCAATTTTAATTCAATTTAATGTTGGGACTATTCAAATTAACATTAAATATAATGGACATTAAGAATAAAAAGTATATTAATCAAAATATAAAAAATAAAAAGACATATCTATTTATTGTTTATAATAAATTATATGAAAAAGAAAACTTTTGTTTTGGTAGGAAATTAGAGAAATTTAATTCTAAGTAGAAGTTAGGGGTAACAGTTCAAGTTTACAATCTTTTTGATGGTTTCTACTGCATGCTCATGCCATTAGCGAGTACAAATCCGGTACTTAGCCTCGCCTTTTACTAAGAAAATGAAAATGACACTTTAGGCTTTCTTGGATTGTTGCTATAGTTTTGTCCACATCGGGTTGCTTTTGGTTGAACACCTTCTCATTCCCGCATCTGCAGATTTCATAGAACATTGCTGCCACTCGTTGTTCTAATAAGAGATATGTGTTGTTTCGGTTTATTTAGCTTCAACGACCAGTCATAAAGTTGGCTATAGGTGTGTGCTTGAAATGAAATCGCATCCAGTTCATGATCTCGTTGTTTAACAGCTTTTGCAAATACACAATCAAACAATATATGTTCTTGTGTTTCAATAGAAGTTGAGCATATAGGACATGATGTATCAAGAGATGATATATATGCACTTATTTTCCGAAGGACTCGAAGCTTCTCTTACATTATTAACCGAGAGGAGAAAGGAGTGTTTTGGAATATTGGTAGGGTTCCAGTCCAGCTTGATCCATTTAACTCTTTCTTCATGCTGCATCGGCCGATTGTAGCCATGCTTTGTTCTATATGCACCTTCAGTATACATAACCTTGTTATCATAAAAGGCATTCTTCATTTGATCTCTAGCCTTCACCAACTTCTTAAAGTACCAACAACAATCCGATTTAGGGTTGAAATCCCACCAGCTCATCTTCTTTAAATAATGGGAACGTATCCATCTCACCCATAGTATCTCCTTTTTGGAGGCTATGGCCCGGACATGCTTGACAATAAGCGCCTTGTTCCAAGCTGCCAAGTTTTTAAGCCCAAGACCCTCTTGCTTCTTTGATAGGCAAACTTGATCTCATGCTACCAATGGTCTTCTTGTATACGTGTCACTTCCTGTCCACAAGAAATTTCTACACACAGTAATGACTTTCTTAATAACAGCTTGGGGTATCATGTTGAGAGAAATATAATACCGCAAGTGCACGGTGTAGTCTGTAGCTAGCCGAGCAAGCACGGGTCGTGTCCACAGAGAGTTGCGTTTCAAATACCAAAGCTAACCTAAACTTTCTACCTAGGCGAATCAACACGGATGAGGTAGATATGGTGATTAAACTAATCTAGAAAGTAACAAAAATAAAATACTCGAGGTTGTGATTTTACCACTTAATAAACTAACTAATCAAGACAAGCCTACACCTAACCAAGTCTATGCAAGCATTTAGGAGTGGTCGGTTGCACCATCAAAAGCCACTCAAGCCACACTTTCGAGGGTCAGGAGCTAATCTAATTGTTCTAACCACCTACTTTCGTGGGGTTAAACCAATTCGACTACAAGAGAAGCAACCTATGGACCTAGCTAGGATTCGGGCTATTTTCATGCCAAAATCCCGACTATCCTCTTTACCCACGCTAGTAAATTGACTCCACTTTTCAGGTGATAGACCAATTACCCAAAATCAAGATGAAAATCCCTTTCGGGCATTTCATCGAACACGTGGTGGGCATGAGAAACAATCCCAAACAACAAGCATAAACTAGTTGGGTTAAGGCCTAAACAAGATTAATTATCCATTAGGAAGGCTAACCACAACCAAAGCAATCAACTTTAACAACTAATTGACATTAAAACATGAAACAAAAATAAAAACTACACTAAAGAACAAACTAACATAAACCGACTTGAACAAGAACATAAACTAGATAATTAAACTCAAGCATGAAAACAAGTAACAAATCTAACTATAATTAACATCTAGACTAATAAAAATTGAATCTTGAAACTAAATTAAACAATCAAAGTATTAAACTAGAAGTAAAGAAGAAGAGAGAAAGAGAAAACTTATGTTTGAATTGAAATTGAAGACTTGAATCCCAAAATCTTATACAAATCTCTACACTAATCTCCCCTAATGGGGTTTTATTTTGGCTAAGTAAGAACCCTAAGAGGTCCCTAAAAACCCTAAAAACGCCGCCTCCCGAATTAGAACCAAAATTATCCTTTTATAACCTGTAAAACCGAGAAAAATCGAACCGGGAAGTTGCACGGCCGTGCAACTTCGCACGGCCCCGTGCGACTTCGAATAGCTTCGGTCGGTTCGCACAGCTGTGCGACTTCGCACCGCCTCCTGTGCGACTTCGCACAGCTGTGCGAGGTTGCACTGCCCTGTGCACACCATTATCTTGCTCGTTTTGCTTCCTTTTTGGCTCAAACTTTTTGCTATTGTCTCGATTTGATTTATTACCTTCAAAAGTAAGAAAAACAAGTAAAAATCCTAAAATTAAATTATTTTACAAGTCAAAAACTAAGTAAATAAGGGTATAAATGACGTAATATTTGTACCGAACATATCACAAAGTTTGCAACCTAAAAATCATATACACCAAATAGAACACTATTAATCAATGTTATTCTCCCAAAGATATGACAGTGTTTGCTTTGCCATGTTCTGATTTGTGCAACAATTTTATCCACCAATAGTTGACAATAGTCTATTGGTTGTAATTGGGACCTCTAAATACTTAAAAGGGAGTTAACTTTCCTTAAAGCTAGTTAAATTCAACAAGTGCATTTTTCTCCATTTCCGAAGCCCTTGCAATGATCATTTGTGATTTTTGTTGATTAATCTGCATCCCCGAACCTACAAGCAAAGTTTTCAAATGCACTCGACCAAGCAACTAACGAAGATTTGTTAGCTTTGCAAAACAAGAGAAGATCATCAGCAATTAATAACTCGCCACGGTTTTAGTTCCTTGCATCCGGAGTGGTAGCTGAACCGAGCAGATTAGATGTGGCATTTTGTATACCTATTAAAGGTCTCCATTACCAAAATAAATAGTAGGGGGAGATTGGGTCTCCCCGCCTTAGTCCTCTCGTTGCCCTTAAAGTAACCATGGGTATCTTCATTGAGGATAAAGGAAAAGAAAGTCTGTTTTGAGACATACCATTTTCTAGTGAATGAACCTTTGGGGAATTTAAAACCCTTCAAAATATCTTGTACAAACCCATGTTCGACTGAATCATATGCTTTTTTCATATCAATTTTCATGATGCATCTTGTTGTCCTCCTCATCCTTGTATACCCCCTTGTTAACTCCAAGCAAAGCATTACATTGTGTACTAGTTCTCTCCCGGTACAAAGGCACATTGGGTTTTGTCCACTAAATGGTCAAGCACGAGTTTCAGCCTCGGACACATAAGGTTTGAAATACATTTATACAGACACGAGAACAACAGGCTATAGGTCTAAAATCACCAGACTTCTTTTGGGCATGCAACTTTTAGAATAAGCACCAAATTTGTGTTGCAAATTTGTTTGAGAATTTTGCCGATTTGAAGAAATCTAGGACAACATTTGTAACTAATTCCCCATTTCGAGGCCAACATCTCTTGAAAAAACGAGTTATTAAAACCATCGAGCCTAGGGATTTGCTATCGAGTCCGATAAACATAACTTGCTTAACATCTTTGGTTGTGAAGGGTAAGCAAAGAGATACTTGTTGTTCAATACTTAACATGGGACCATATTGGAAAATCTTCTCGTTTCAAGGCCCATTTTGTTGTTGTACTAATGAGAGTACGGTTGTCGATCTCAGGGAGCTAGGTCTCTTACAAGTCTAAGGTCAATGTCCTTACGAACTAAGCAAAAGCACAATTCAGATTTGGTTGGTAACGCAAACACTAAAAACGAAATTAGGCAAAGAAAACCTTAGGCAGGGGTTTACCAAATTAACATGCCAACAATCTTAATCACATGCTTCTACACTATTCACAATTGCGATGAACTAGGGAATCGATGCGGTTTAAACCACCTAAGCCTTCTCTCGAAGGTCATTAAGTTAACTCAATTGAATTAATCGTTGTTCTCACACAATTAAAACCAAAGAATTACATGATTATCGACTCTTCTCTTAATAACAACCTAAATTGTTCTCATATCTAAGTTGTAATCATCCAACAAGTTGAAGTAGAACTAAGTCTCTTCTCTCGAAGTCTACTCAATTCCCAAAAACAATAAAGGTAGGATTCTCTCGAACCTCACACCAATTCAATAAGTATCAACAAGTCGGAAATTCATCAAACAATTGCAAATTAGTATCAAAGCATAAATTACGATTAAACTAGCATATTAGTGGCAAATACCCAACCTAAGTTGGAAATTTAGCCACACATATTCATGGCATTTGACAGCAGATTGAGGAATAAAGACTGAAAAGAATGCAAGATAGAAGTAGAGAGAAGAATAATAATACCGTAAACTTGAATTAACTTGCGATTAAATGAAAATAACTCCAAGCTTTGATCTCTTAACAATGGAAATAAGTGCTTAAAAGTAGAGAGAAACTAGCCTAGAAAACGCAGCATCAAAAGTCTGTTCGAAAATTAACAGTTTACGGAATAAAATGTGCGAAAAACGAAACCGCCGATTGGCACAACCAAGTCTTGAAACCGTGCTTAACCCGTGCAAGCTCACGACTTCTTCAATTAAATCCCAAATTCCTAGCATGGCCTGTGATGACTTTGGCATTGCCCGTGCTGACCTCTTACGCTTCAGACACAGCTCGTGCTAGGTCTTCTTTCCTTCTTTTCTTCAGCACGGCCAGGTGCTACAACTCGTGCTAACTTGGCTTGACCTCTTTCTTCGCTCTCCGACCTTTTATGGCCTCCCGCTCTTTTCCTTAGCACTTTGAAAGACGTATTCTTCATCATAAAAGGCGGGATTACCTCAAAACATAGAAATTCGCACACTTTAATCATAAATGAAGAAAGTAAGCGAAATCAAATAAGAATTTAGGTGAGAAGGCCTTTGAAGTGTCGAAATTAGCCAATAAGAGAATGGAAAAGCACGTAAAATTCCGGTTTATCACGCGTGCTCTATTTCTCGCTGTGCCCGACATATTTTGGAAAAAGGAAACCATGTGGTCAGTTCATCGCATCTCTTCCCTCCAATCTTTCATATGGGCTTTGGAGTGAATAGATAAATTGCATTTGTCTTCCGTGCTTAACGTAAGCAAAAAACATCTTAGAGCTTTGATCTCCCGAGTTAATCTAATATGCTTTACTCTGTTGTTTCATTAAGTTGAATGATGCCTCAAAGGCCTGAAGGTATGCGGTTCGGTGACATTTTCCTCTTCATGTAGTGTGTTGTTTAGGGGTTCCTTCATGACTTGCTTTTGGATCTCAGCGAGTTTAGCGAGATATGATCTCCTTATTTTGATGCACACTATGAAATACCCTCTTATGTAGCTGCTTGAGGGGTGTCTTTAAACTTCTTAGTTTTTCCACGAGTTTATACATTGTGCACCCTTTACACTCCTTAGCAAGAGTTGTGCGCAAGATAGCTTCGAACTCGGAATGGGAAAGCCACATATTGCGGAATCTAAATGTGCCAGGTTTGAAACTTGTGTCCAATGGTATGACCAAGATGGGAGTATGACCTGAAATTCTTTTTGGGAGGTATTCAGCCAAAGTGTCCATCTCGTAGATACCAAGCTTGATTAGCAAAACACCTATCAATTTTGGAGAAGATTTTGGGTCTATTATTGTGTCTATTGGACCAAGTGAAGGTTGCACCAGTGGAGACCATTTCAATGAGCTCACAATCTTGAAGACAATTGAAAAATTCTTTTGTTTCCTTTACTCGTAATATCATTTCCGCCAATTTTATCCTCCATAATGAGAACACTATTAAAATCCCCAAGCACATACCAAGGTTGGGATGTAGTAGCACTTATGTTTTTCGGAGTGTTCTAGAGGGGTCCCCTTAGTTCGCTTTTATTAAAACTATAGACAAAGGTAATCGCAAACGAAATTTCATCACATTGTTGTATGATAAACCTCGTTGTTGCCGGTTTTTAAGGCATTATTTAACCCAATTCCATGATGATTTCAATGATATTTATTTAGTTTTGGGTTAGATTTTGCTCATTTTCTCTTTATCGTCACCTAAGCTTGTAAATCTCTTTATTTCAGGTTTTTGGGCTTAAATTCGAGATATTCGAGATAAATTTGATGAAAAGCAACGAAGAAGAGAGTTCGGGTCCAAGAGGAGGCAAGGAAGAAGCCTAAAGCACATCAAAAGACCTTGCACGGCCCTCAGTGCGAAGCCGCACAGCCGTGCAGATCATCGAGCGAAGGGTCCGAGTCAAGAAAAGCCGCACGGCCCCTCGTGCGCATTTCACACGGCCGTGCGAGAAGTTACGAAGTTGAAGTCGTGCACGGTACCCTGTGCCAAAGTTGCACAGCCCGTGCAAAAGAGGCAGAGAGTTCGGGCATTTCACACGGCCTACTCGTGCTATTCAAGAATTTCGCACGGCCTACCGTGCAGGATTTGCACGACCGTGCGAAAATTCTCGCAGCCTTGCGACGCCGATTCTACTGGCTTTATAAGCGATTTTTGTCTATTTTTTTGGGTAGTTCTTTTCTCCATCAAATTTTAGGGTTTCTAGGCTAGTTTTCAGCCAGTCAAATCCCTTTCAATTGAAGTTTAATATTTTCAAGTTTTGAAGATTAATTTGAATTCAAGCATTCGATTTTTATTCGGTAATGCTTAATTCTCTCCCTTTATGTTTGCTCTTTGCAATTTCTCTATAGTTTTCATGTTTATATTCATTGAATCTTGTCAATTGTTTAGTATCATGTTTAGGGGCTAATTTCTTTACTTAGGTTGGGATTGATCCCTATTATGCCTTGATAATCATGAATTGAGTACCAATTGAGTTGTTCTATACTTGTTAGGTTAGAATTCACTTCGTTCATCACTTTTTCATTGATTACCTCAAAAGAGGACTCTTTTGCTTTTATTAGGGTTTTGTGAACATCGAAAGATGAGAACTTACCTAGAATGACGTTGTGAACGATTAGAACTTTGATATGAAAATAATTAGGGTTTTAATCGGGGTTGTGAGATGCATTCATTGTGATTTTGCTCTTTATTAATCCCATGAAAATAGGTGATTAGATTATGCAAGATTAGTCTTTGACCTTCGAAAGTAGGCAAAGATAGGCTTAATTGGTGTCTCCCTCTTCTAAACTACTAGCATAGGCAAATCTCAAACGGTATTCGATTCTGGTTTCGTGCATATTAGTGTGATTAATCCCAATCTAAGGCTTTTTATTCATCGGTTTTTCTTAGTTATTTTGTTATTAGTTGATCCAAAAACCAAATCACTCGTCGAACTTAGCTTTTGCCTAGATAGAAAGTTTAAGTTAGCTTTAATATTTGAAACAAAACTCTCTGTGGACACGACCCGTGCTTGCTGGCTAGCTACGACTACACCGTGCACTTGCGGTATAATATCTCTCTCAACATTGTACCTCACAATGAACATGTTATGCTGAACTTTGGATGTTATTTATTGTGTACTCCTGTGGGTTCCAAAAAACCAAGATTCGACCATTGGGATGGTGGTCATTGGTAGAAAAGTACTTCCACCCGAAAAATAGTCTATGGCACACTCGCTTTCATGTTTTGATTTTTCACCTTTGTTTCAACCAATGCTCCTATTCTAGGGTATATTTTCTTCAAGAAGGCTTTGACATCCTCCTCGCTTATTACGCTTGTTAAGGCCTCTCACATTCCAAGCACAATATCATGGAGGCCCCGCTACCTCCCCTTTGGACACACGTGAAACCTGTTCGAAATAGCTTGAATAGTTTGCACTTGTTTGAGTTATATTCTTGGCACTAGTCTTCCTTAAGACAGGGATAATTGGGTAGTGTCCCTATTTTCTCCATTTTCTATACTTGCCTGTGTTCCATCTCCAGGTTCTTCAATAACAATTGCATCGGTTGGGGAGGTGGCCTGTGTTTCAAGTATTCACGGCTTGCACAGTGTTTCCACACTTGTTTTGGAGGAGATTTCTTCTTACAATATGCTTCTAAATGCCCAAACATCTTGCAGAAAGTACATTTTGTGGGTTTCCATTTGTAGTCCACCTTTTGAGACCTCAACTCACCATTTTCGAAGCAAATTCTATACTGTCTCGGTAGTGGATCTCTAGTTTTCATTTCAATTAACAATCGGGCATAGTTCAACATCGATTTTTTCATTGTTGGTTTTTCAGTCTTAATTGGTCCGCCAATCATACTTCCCAACTTGCCGAGGCTTGGAGGACCCCAGTATTTAGCATCTAACTCGGGAATTGGACCCATATTGGTAGCTTCTCAATAAGTTCCATTTTGAATTCAAGGTTTTCATTCCATGGTTGCATTAGCACATGTTTTTTTTAATCAAAGAAGCAAAGTCCCTTTTTCAGTACCATATCCCGGTCTTCTACATTATGAAATCGAATCAAGAAAAGGCCATTTCGTAGAGCTATAACTTTATGCGGTTTATAGGACGCCTAAACCTAATGTACAAAGCCGTAAAAGACCTTATAGGAGGGATTTTCCCCACAACACAACAAACAAGAGAGGAAGACCAAGTATGCAATTTCCTTAATGATATCAGATTTTTCAATCACAACACATTTAACACCTTGAAATTCATGGCAAGGAATGTAATCCAGTGACATACCTTCATTTGTAAAGTAGCATACGTAGGTAGGGCTTTGGGTACAGTGCAATGAAATAGTGTTATGATTTTTCCCAAAAGCCGCATCAATATCTTGGATCAAATTGCTCATTAATTAAGTCCAAGTTGTTTGTAGTTGTTTCTGCCGGAGAAGCGACGACAACCCTTGTTTCCGCTGGATTTGCCATGGAATCGGGGTTTGGGTTTTTGGGGTAACTAGGGTAGAAATTGGGGTGTTTGGAGCGGTTTGCGTGGAGATCGGAGTACCGATTGTGGTTACCTGTGTGGGCAAGCTCTCACGTGAAAAAGGAGATGACACGAAAATTTTATTTTTTTAACTTTAATTAATTTTTACTGTTATAAATTAATTAAAAATAATTTAAATTATTAAAAATTTAATTAATACCCTTGCATAGCATTTGTGTATATTATTTAATTTTTACTAATATAAAAGTGAGTGTAATTATTGTGGTTGCGACACTTGGCAAGGTAAGTAATGAATTCTTGAATTAAATTAAAGAAATGCATTTGTTGTTAAGAGGTATTGTAATTATTTGTGTATGTTATTATTATTATTATTATTATTATTATTATTATTATATCATATCATGATATAAATATATTTAAAATTGACTGATTTGCCAAGAATTAAACCTTCGTGTGTTATAATTTATTTTTTAAACTTTTATATTAATTTTTTAAAAGAAGTATTCGTCATAAAAGGCTATTTAACAATACGTAACTAATGTAGTTACAGAGGTACTCAATTAAAAAGAATATTATAAAGCTTTTATCTTCATAAAGTAGAGGAAAAGTACTGAATTAGCAAACCAGTATGAAAGACAAAGTGAAATTTGTTAAAATATCAAAACAAAATTAAATAATTAAAAAATAAATGGTCTAATTTTGAAAATTATTTCTTTATTTTTTTTATTTTGGGTTGAACTATTTCGATTATGAATTAAAGGGATTTGTATGAGTTTTTAGTTCATTCTTTGCTAAGTTGATAAACCGATGCTTAGTCGGCCATTTACGTTTAGTTGCAAGCTTTGTAATGGTATTTAGTGGGTTTATATACGTTTAATAATTATGCTTATAAATGGTTATAATTGATTGATTTTTCCTTTAAGTAACAGTTATATTTCTTTGCTTATAAAATGGCCACAATAGGAACGTCATGATAAGTCATTGTAATAATTATTGGTTTAGTTTTCAGGTTTCTTATCACTAAATCTAGAAGTCGAGGATTAATGGATTCTTCAACTTTGTAGTATAGTTACATTAATAATATTTATCTATATAATACAAGAAGGTATTTGTAAGGTTTAAGTGGGAGTTTAACCTAGATTTTAAAAATGTTTTTAGATTCTAAAAATTGAAATTAGGTCAAACACTTACTTTTTAAAAAATTAAAACTGTTTTTTAAAAATAATTTTAGAAAAAAACTCCCCAAAATAGAAACAACTATTTGCCATTTTTGTTTCTATTTTTAGAAAAACTTTCTAACAACTATCCACAAGTCCTATTATCTCTCTTTCTCTCTCCTCTATCTCAATCTCTCTCCTCTCCCTCTCTCTATGTTATTTCATTTTATCTCTATCTCCTTTTTGTCTCTTTCTAACCATCTTGACCAAACAAATTAATTATTTAAAAAATAATTATATAAAATTTAGACCAAATATTTCAATTTTTATTTAAAAATAATTTTCAAAAAAATACTTTTAAAAAACAGAAACAATTTTTTTAAAACTAGGCCAAACATGCTCTAAGATTGGTTATTTCTTGACCTTATTTTTTTGGGAAATTAGACGCCATTAATCCAAAGTTTGGGGATGTTGAACGACATTAATCCCAATTGGAGAATTGGACGCCAACACCTCCAACTTTTGACCTATTTACATTTCTTGCACCGCCACCAAGTTGAAATCGATTGCTAAATGACGTAAAGGTGGTATTATTACATGTGGAGAACGATAATAATAATAATAATAATAATAATAATAATAAATTTTATTATTATTTGGATGAAGATGGTAAAAAATGCAATTATACCTAATGTCTTTACCCCATCGTGATGTGTTCTCTATCTCTTTTTGGGGTAAAGATATTAGGTTTGACTTGTATTTTTTTATCATTTTTGCTGAATTATCATCCAATAAATAAATAATTTTTTACGGTGTAATAAAGACTCGTTGTCCATGTCATTCAAGCAACCAAAACTCGGTGGTGGTTCAAGAAATGCAAATAGGTCCAAACTTTGAATGTCTACTATACACTAAGTATTGAATTTCATTCCACCATGATTAACATAACAGTTCATTTATTGTCTCTTCTTTCTGTTTTTGCAAGGGCAAGTTTTGGAAAGTCATTAAGTTCTAACTACCAATTTCATTCATATTTAGGCAAATTATGATTCACGTTTTCAAAGAAAAATGTTCCCTAAAAAGTATGGACACACAAGATATAAATTCTTGGTCATTCTATGATCTACATCCTTTTTCTATGGCCAAAAAAAGTTCAAAAATCTTATCACAACTTTTAATACTAGTCTTGTTTTCTTCCACCCTCATTTTTTGTTTTATCTTTCCATATTTATGTGATTAAAAAAATTATCAAACTATATTGTATAGTATTATTTTTTATTTTTTTGGACGGTTGATAAGATTTCCTTATAAGATTTACTGTTATATTTAGCTAAAGTTATAGTGATTGTCACTATAAGTACAATCACTCGTAATTCTAATAAATCTCCACCGTACACGTGTGTATATTACATCATGACTATTTATTTTTTTCTATATATAATTAAGTTAAAAAATAAATTTAATTAAAACTAAAATTATATTATTAGAAATTTCCAATTTATTGATAAACTGTTAGAAAAGTATTCTTCTTAAGTGTTGTTTGGACCATTCATAAAAAAATAAAAAATAAAAAGGAACAAAGAAACAAAATAGTGTAAAAAAATCAAAAAGGAAGACTGAAAACAATGGCCGAACCAGAGAACCCCCCCGAAACCATTTTTTTCCGGTTCCTCTTCCATTTTTCCCGATCAATCCCATACGTATTTAACCCAACGAGCAGCCCCTCCAATTCTTCATCCTCCCCTCCCCCGAATTCAGATCCTCATCCCCCAACCTTAACCCAAGCCTCCATTAGAATCGATTCAATACATTTCTTATGTACCCATAGGTGCTATATTGGATTTGAATCAGATTTCGGACAATAACTCCCGGTTAAGTGTTTTTCACCGAAAAATTAAAAAAATTCTCACAAAATGTAAAGGGTTTCAGTGTGGTTTTCTATACGGAGTAAATGAAAGATTGCCTCCGCTAAAGATG
The DNA here is from genome assembly GCA_021018815.1 of Talinum fruticosum. Lineage (NCBI taxonomy): Eukaryota > Viridiplantae > Streptophyta > Magnoliopsida > Caryophyllales > Talinaceae > Talinum > Talinum fruticosum. The sequence continues at coordinate 329,468 of JAITYX010000083.1, forward strand.
GAGGTAGAGGGGAAGGTTATCGCCGGAAAACAAAGAAAGGGAACATCGTCATAGTAGACCTAAAAACCAGATAAAAATATCCCTGAATAGAAGACTGCAATCGTTGCATTATAGAAAATTGAAGGCCAGAAAGATAATTTCTTTATTTTTTGCTATAATTTTCACCTTTCTTTTCAATAAATGGAAGGAAAATATGAAAATATCTTTGATAGTTTCTTTCCATATTTAATTTTTTAAAAATTTTTAAATAATAATTTTTAAATTAAATTAAAAGATAAAAGAATGGATAGTTGTGATTAAATTAGAACATATATACGGTGTAGATTTTGCTAATTATGGTGATTGTCTTATAGTGACAATCACTATAATCGTATGCTTATATTTATATGACAACGGTTAAATTTCATAAATCATGTGACATTTTTTATCCACTTGTATTTATCATATAAGTAGTTAGTTTTAATATGTGTACATTGATGTGATTTATGTCGCTCGTAAAGGCTTTGATAACATGTTCGAGAACCAACTCAACAAAAAGTTTATACCGATGGTTGAAGCGCTCGGGAATAGGTTTATACTCTAACACTCGTGTGAGAGCAAGGAAGGGAGGGGGAACCCTAAACCTTAGGCCCATTTGATCATAGAGAGCAATGTGCCAATGTCCTTTCAGAAGAACACAAATACAAGTGATAAATGGTCATAGAGCCAACTGTTCCCGGCTTACAACATTCTCACTGATTAACTAGGTGTCTTTGAAGTAATGGTAGACCAATGTCTCGAATATTCAAATACAAGCAATATTCCATAAAAAGATAAGAAATATTACTGGGCATTAAGAGGTTATGTCCTCCATTGAATCTTGATGTAGTTTGTGTGGTCTTCACTCTTTCATACACCACAATACGCTGACCGAATTAGCCTAATATTAAGTTTTTAGGTGGAGGTTTTATAATCTCATAAAATTCCTATCGAGCTCTAACATAAAGTTAGTAGAGTGATCTACTTCTCTAACTTAAAATACAAATCTCGTAAGTGATATAAAGAATCGGACTCCGCCTGTTAGTTATCTTATCTCGTAAGTGATAGAGTGATATTATTCTAAAGACAAGTTACCATTGATCTTTAAAATTTACTAATTTGAACTTTGAAGGGTTTGAAAATTAGTAATCTAAATTTAAAAACTTATTGTCACTGACATGAACTTTTAATATTATTATTTCTATTATTCCCCCGAGTTTGATTAGCTGAGGGATTGAATCATTAAAAAAAAAAAAAGAAAAAGACACTTTTTATTTATTAAAAACATTAGAATTTTTTTAATCATCTTAAACACATCAGCATTCAAAAACAAAGGAAATGGTATTTTTTAATAATAATAATAATCGTTTAAATAATAATACTAGTAATACCCCACTCCTCTGTCTCTCCTCTACCATGGATGTCGCCCACAAAGCCACTATCAAAGTTTGAAAAGAACCTTCTTTGGCCAGTTGACTTCATGGCAGAGGAGCGAGAAAGACAGGGGAGGATTATGACCGCCACCATTGCCTCAAGACTCAGCGTCAATGGTGGTTGTCAATCCCACTCGCAGTCGAGGAATTCGCTGGCAACACTTGCACTCAGCCGGAAACGAGTATCATCCCTCGTGCAACATTAAGCTCGAATTGAATGATGATTACCATAATTAAAGGCAAAATTATGCTCCAAATAATGGCAACAAAGGGACAAATCGTGGCTCCACCAAGGGAAATCAGATGCTAATTCGATTTGGGGTGGCTCTCCGGTGACCAACGAACCCTTTGTCAGCAACATTATTCTTCTACTTGCAGAAATTTCTTGAAAACGTTGAATTTCCGGCAGCGAAAAGTTACAGGAGAGGGCCTCGTCGTCGGTGGACAGCGACCAACGGTCACAGGGTTGCATTGTTGGTGACATTGGGCTGAAGGCTTGGGATGGAGTGGGTGGGTGAATATGATGATGACGTGACATATTTTGGGCCCTAGGGTTTGATTTTAATGGTCCTGACTCCTGATAATAGTTGACTATTTAACTATTTTAATTATAAGCAATTTAGGTGCAGCAAAAATAGTTATAAGCAATTAGGAAAAAAATTAGTCTTTTTTTCATTTAAGGGAGGAAAGAGAGGAAAAGAAATATTTTAAAATCAATTTTAATTCACAAAGTAGCAGCAAAAAATATATAGTATTTTATTAAGAAAATGATACACGTAATATTCAACTCGCACCATTTCTTCACCGAATCTAATTTCTGTTCGTTTTTTAGTCAGAAACCAGTTGATATAGCGATTATGAGTTATTATGAGATATTATGAGCTATCATGAGCTATTATGAGCTGTTATAATTAATTGTTATAGTTGTTATGAGTTATTATACCTAGGTTATGAGCTACTATGAGATGTTATAATACTAATAATAAAATTTTAAAATATAATAACTTTTTAAAATAATAATAATAATAATAATAATAATAATAATATCAATATTGTTGTTGATTATTATTATTATTATTATTATTATTATTATTATTATTATTATTATTGTTCTTGTTGTTAGTATTATGTCATGGAGTAGTAGTAGTAGTAGTAGTAGTAGTAGTAGTAGTAGTAGTAGTAGTAGTAGTAGTAATAATAATAATAATAATAATAATAATAATAATAATAATAATAATAATAATAATAATAATAATAATAATAATAGGAGGTTATGATTAGCGTTTATATTGGATAGTTGTTATAGCAGTTATAGTCGTTAAGAGTTGTTAAAAGTTGTTATGAATTGTTAGTAGTTATAAACGTTTTTATAAACGTTAATTTGAACAGATCCTTAGTGGTAGGCGAGAGATTAGAAAAATTACATACAAAATTCAACTTTTTAGTAAAAGTTTCTTAAGCTCAAATTATTAGTTTTGAAACCTCCCAAAATTTAAATTATTGTATTCCTAAAATTATATTTTTTAATCATTCATCCAACGTGAGATTAAAAGTGTCTCACACCCTTTTCATATGAAGTATATATATAGCTAGCATGCTAAGCTTTGCTGACATAAACCTAATTATTTGTGTCCTCTCTAGGGGACCTTTAAATACAACCATGTGAATAATATGCATGTTCTTCACACCATTCCTTTAAAGATGATTAGTTACATTTTTGAGATATTGCCCTTCCTTTTCATGCACATATATAATATCACAAATTTTTTTAAAAACAAAAAAAATCCAAGTCAAAAGTAAATTAAAATATCAAAAAACTTGCATCATCAAAATATCTAGTAATGTATGTCAATATTTGCCCACAATCGTGATATTAATGTCATCAAAAGTAAATGCTATTGAGACTATGACATATTCGATAAAATGAGATGTTTGAGCAAGTGCATAACTATTTAATTAGTTGATAACCTGTTAAATTTTAATTATTAGCCGATAATTGTTCAATTCAGCGGTTGAATAAATATGTTTGGTAAATTTAGTGGTTAGATTAGATATAAAAGGACATAAATAATTTTCCAAATATAAATTAATAAAAGTATTTTTTTTATCAAAAAAATAAATAGTACTTTAAATGTGAAAAACTAATATTTTTAACTTTTTAGAAACACTACTATAAGTTATTACACTACTTTACCAAACAATAATATTTAATTGATTAAAATTTTGACTTTAGATAAAACACAAACGATATTCCAAATACTATTACCAATCAGGAGCTGTTTTTAAAATAATGGAGTCCAACTTATGTGCATAATTTCTTCCCCAAGGGCCAAAACAAGATTTTTAATCTAAGTAACCACCTTATTATTATTTGAGAAAACATAATTTTTTTAAAATTCTCTAGTGCACTAAAAAATATTTGTGGAACTCAAATAAGACAACTTATAAAAATCTAGGGAAAATGCATTTCAACAACCAAATTTGGTTCCAACTTTTAAAATAAAAAAGAACTTGATCATTAATAGCATTAGATCCAGAGATCTGGTAAATGGATCAATTCAGGTTTATTTATTTTATAATCAAGTTAGCCTTTTATAAATTTTAAAAATAGTTTATTTAAAAATAAAAAATAATCACTTTAAATGGTCAATTTATATCGACTCCTAGCAAAATAGTATGCGATTTATTTCTTTCAGTAATTTCAAATAAAATATAGATTATATTATTAGATCTTGTCAAGTTTTCATAACTCTACATTAGGGGTGTAAACGAGTAAAGTCGAGCCCGTTTGGTTACAATTTAGCTTGGCTCGGGCTCGACGTTAGGCTCGAGCTTAGGCTCGATTTTGTTTTTGGATTTTCTTAAAAAAATTTAATTGAAGGTCATAATCGAAGTTAAATTTTATATTTTTATATTAGATTCCAAAAATAAGGGTTTAAATAGAATTTTGGCAATTTTAGAGGTAATTTTATACTCTCCACACAAGTATTTTTAGAAAAATAAACTATTTAGCTTAAATCGAGTCTAACCGAGCCGAGTCGAGCCTAACCTTACCGAGCTCGGGCTCGAATGGGGCTTAGTTTGATTCGAGCTTGAGCCGAGCTTTGACCGAACCAAATCCGAGAGCTCGACGAGTCGCCTCGGTTCATTTACACCCCTATTCCACATGGAGTAAATTCCAGCTCAAGGGTAGTACTAGAAAGAAGCTAAGTAGTAGCAACAAAAGTTGTTGTAAAATCTAAATAATTCCCTTAATTGACCTGACAATTCGGAATGTTCATCCTTTGGCACTGAATTAGACCACTTTTGGTGCCCATAAACGATACGAATCATCAAAAGTGGGAATGACTAAAATCCATATATATACCACTTTGGGTTTTTTTGGAACTAAAAGGACTAATTTAGCACCGTCCAGATTTTTTTAAAAATTGGTCGGATAAATAGAACTAAAATAGTCCATTCTATCCACATTAAGTTGAATAAAAGGTTGTTTTAAAATATTATGACATTGAAAAACTCACAATTTATTATTATGAAAATCTCTAACTTAAAATATTAAAAAGTTCATCAAAATTATAATTGTGTACGCCACGAAGAATCAATTTTTATTAAAAGAAAAAGAGTCTTTTAAAGAAAAACAATGTTAAAAAGGTTTAAAGCATCCATATCCACGATTCAAAACTTTGGATTACTTGTGAGGGCCTACACCCTCCATATATCTCACAATTTGAATTTTTGGAGCTCAATTCATCATCTCTACACCCTTGAATTATCAACATAGATCGTCAAATAAAATGTTACACATAAAGTGTACAAATATATATATTTAATTTAGTTTTTTTCATTAGATATGGAAACGTTGGCAAAAATTAAAACGAAAAATTATGCAAGATGAAAACGGGAGTAGGATGAGTAAACGAGTGACCATGCGGGCGGATCGACCTCGAGCTAAATGAAATGTGCATTGCGGCAAGACGGATTAAATCACATATACAAAATTGGATCACAAGATCTCACGGTGCAATTGGTCTTAAAAGTAAGGTTGTTAGAATTGGAATTCTAATTAGTATTGATTGGGGGCTTAGGATCGAGATCATAGAATCGGATCGAGAATTATAAGATTCTAACAACAAAGCAAAATTATCATTTACAACTTTATGTTTACTTTAAAAACAAGAAAAGTAAAAAAGGGCAAACAAAGCCCAATGATTTTAGCTAATTCTAATGCGATTATAACCCATTATAGTATCTTTCCAAACGATTATGATATGATTCTCACTTATTTTAATGCGGTAAGGCACGAATTAGGATCGAAATAATGATTCCGACGATCCTAGTATGACCATTGTACGATTCTAACGAGACAACGATCCTAGTACAAGTTGAATTGTCCGATCATTTTTGGATCGTAGAGAATTTTAGAAATTTTTTTAGTGGCATTAGCCTAATATATAAGGTCTATTTATTTAGATTATGACCGTTAACGTATTGTTACAACTCCTTATTGTATTTTACCACTTTTAATTACTCTATACACAACTACTCAATTTCTATATCTCTCCCTACCACTAAACCCTACCTCTCTTTATTGATAATTTTAATCGCGAAAACTATAACCCTTTATAGCTGCTTAATGCGTCTATTAACTAAATCTTTTCTTTTTGATTGACTTATGTTAGTGATCATGACTTCAGTCGCAATAGTTACTCGTATAACTATTAATTTTATTTATTTAGTCATTTTAATTTTGTCAACTAATTAATACAAAAGAAATTGAAAATAGCAGCAATCATAGTCACAGTAGTAGGTTAAGTAGAGGGACAGCGTGAATTTCACCGTCCAAAGCCAAAGGTCAAACAAACGTGAAAAATGACACCGCGGAAATTTTAACAGTGTACACACCCTCTCCTCTCTCTCCCTCTTTGATGATCTGATGATCTGATGATAGAGAAAGTCACTTAGAGAAAGAAACCCAAAGCTGAAATACACCTGTCACATCTTTTTTTCTTTATATTTTTTCTTCCATCATCTAATTTGTCTATGGAATGGCCCCCAGAGGCCTCAAATTTGTAAGCCCCAGAGTATTTATTCGAGTTTCTGGTGGGCAATCTTTATCATTCACAGGATTTTCAAGCCATCTCAATTCCTGTTCGATATGGTTCTATGTCGTGCATCCTCATTAAATTCCCAGAAAATGATTTCCTATAAACCAAGAGAAAAATAAAACTAGATTAAAGATTTCGTCTGCGTTTGGGAAGAGAGCATCTTGTACCCTTTAGACATCCTCATCCTTATCCATATTTCACTGCCCCCACTCTCTCTCCTCTTCCTCTGTCAGTCACAAAATAGATTTCTTTTGTCCTCTTCTTTCCCAATCCCAGCTATAACGCCTTCACTTCCCTTTTCTTTCAAGTGCCCTCCCGCTGGGATAGGATAGATTATTGGTTTATCTTTTTCTGGGGCTGGGCCTAATTTTCTCATGTCAGAGAAAATCCCCTTTAATCTTCACCTAATTTGTGATTTAAACACAAATTTGTTTCTTGGTGTTTAACATTTGGCTGTAATTGGGGGAAATGGCATTGATTGAAGCATTTAGGGGCATATTAGGGGTGCCCACATCAGTAGGGGGTGGTTTTATGATGGAAGTTTTATTGTTGACTATCCCAATTTGGGCTGGATTTCTTATTGGACTTGTGGCTGGATGGGCATGGCGCCCTAGCTGGTGGCCAAGCTTTGACAAGAACAAATTTGATTCTTTGATTTCAAAATTGGTCGATTTTTCTATCCCCTCTTCTACTTCAATGGGGTTACCTTCAATTCAGAGTTTGGCTTCATTGAATTTGAAGTTTTCCGGCTGTTCTTCAGCTGTGGGTCAGATTAGGGTTAATGACAAGGATTCATCATTGTTTTATCAGCCAACTAATGGTGATGCCAGTTGCAGGTATTTGAATTTAAGCTTTGAATCTGCTTTGGGTTTTGATAATTATGTGGGTTTGCTTAATTTAGGTAGAATGTATGTTGTGTGTATGAGAGAATTGATATTGAAAATGTTGGTATTTTGAGCTTCATTTGATTTGATTATGCTGGAATAGTCGTAGTAAAGATGAAGTTGTGCTTGTTTTTTAGTTCATCACAGCGCAAAGGTGAGGAGCATTCTGACTTGAATGAAGGTGATTTGAGATATCTTTTCCAGCTTGTTGAGGTGAAGGATGGAGGTCCATCGTGGATACAGATGATGGATCGCTCTACCCCGACTATGAGCTATCGTGCTTGGCGGAGAGACCCTGAGGTAAATCCCTTGTTTCCCTTTCCTTCTTGCAGTTTCCTGGTTGATGATATTGTGAAATTAGATGACAAATTGAAGTTAGGATTTAGGCAATGTCTGCCAATCTGTCATAATTAGCCAAAAAGTGACAGTTACAATTACCCAAAAAGTGGTGGTTTAGCGATTAAGATAGTAGAGAACAAGCCATGAATATGGAAGGTGTTCATCGATGATTTATGGATTTAATCTGAAATTTTGCAAGTAATATTGAGAAGCATACAAATAAATAAACAGCTAGAGTTTAGCTATGTTTGTCTGATTGCATGTATTTTTGGCATTGCTAGAATGGTCCTCCACAATATCGTACTAGTTCAATTTTTGAGGATGCTACGCCGGAGATGGTGAGGGACTTCTTTTGGGATGATGAATTTCGAATGAAGTGGGATAACATGCTTATACATGCCAAAACCCTTGAAGAGTCCCAGACTACAGGTACTATGACAGTGCAATGGGTACGCAAGGTAAGAAGGGTTCTTATGAATCATTCTAGCCCATCAACTGATTTTGGGGCATATATATAATTGATGGTTGATCCCTCTTGGTGCAGTTCCCATTTTTCTGTAGTGACAGAGAATACGTAATAGGACGTAGGATATGGGAGTCGGGGAGGACATTCTACTGTGTGACAAAGGTATGTATCATAATATTATTATGCTAAAACCAAATGTGTGAACTTAATAATGTTTATATTCTTTTGGTTTCCTTATGACAAGACCTAAGAATTGCCATTAGAGGCACGACCTCTGCCATCTTGCCTTCTGCTAGGAGGTGAATGGGATTAGTTGACCTGTGTAAAAGAGACGAGTTAATTGAGTGTCGAATCGACACTCAGTACTACTTGTGGATACGAAGAGACTGATTATTCGATTTGCTAACCTATTTAGGACAGCAACATAGTATTGATGTGATATAAATTCTCAGGTATCTATGTTTTAGTATCATCCCCTGTTTACTTTCAAATCTTGTCAGGCTAAGACTTTGAAGCTCAACTCGCGATATCAATTATCCTTCTCTTATTGTCTTCGTTTTTTTTTTTCCTGATGTTGTTCAGGGAGTACCTTGCTCTTCTGTTCCACGACGGGACAAGCCAAGACGTGTGGATGTGTATTATTCAAGCTGGTGCATTCGCCCAGGTAGATATTATTAGGCTTTGAGTTTAAACTGTTTTACGTGATCAATATCTTGAAGATAAGTATTTGTTTCTGTGTTTGCCAACTTATAATCAAGGAATCTATAGAAAAGATGCTGATTCTCATATGAGACTGTTTCACGAAAGGACTAGTTCCTATGCACTAGACTGAACCTTCATTTCATCCTTGTCTAAATTGAGACAGTATCACCCTAGACAACCTTCCAGAGAATTGGACATGTTTTTTCGGAGAAAAGTACCTTATTTGCTTCATTGTCTTGAAACATGATGTTTCTAATCAGACATCTCTTTCATGTGCCAAACCAGTTGAATCAAAGAGAGGGACTGGTGAGATGTCAGCATGTGAAGTGCTTCTCTTCCATCATGAAGACATGGGCATCCCCTGGGAGATCGCTAAGCTCGGAGTCCGCCAAGGGATGTGGGGAACTGTGAAGAAGATCGACCCCGGTCTTAGAGCTTACCAGAAAGCAAGAGCTTCTGGTGGGCCCCTCTCTGGCCCTGCCTCCATGGCCCACATCACCACAAAAGTGAGCCCACAATACTTGGAATCACTGTCAAGTGGTGATGATCAATCAGTGACTGAAGTATCAGTTCCTGAGGAGAAACGGCAGGGAGGAATGAACATACAGAAGCTCCTTGTGTTTGGTGGGGCGGCTGTCCTGGCATGTAGCCTTGATCGAGGGCTTTTAACGAAGGCGGTTATCTTTGGAGTTGCAAGAAGGCTGGGAAGGATGGGGGGAAGTTATAACCAATAGGAGCTGCAAGAAGCAAGCAGGCATAGGCTTCGTTACTCTGTCTTTTTGGGAGTTTCTTGAATTTGTAATTTTTCATGAGGAGCAGTAGTATACTGCATATATAAATAACTCTTGAATATTAATTCTCGCGCGCCTTGATCCCGGATAAATCTCAGTGGCTGATTATGGCTGTGCTGGTACAGCATGGATCTCAATTTGTCAATTTACAAATCAAAAGTCACGTTGCAAAGAAACTATCAATCAAAGTATGTTGGAATACATGGAATGGAGGTTTTGAATATGCTTTCAGCTGTAAATGTTGATAACTGTTAGTCACAACTTCTAAAAGTTAATAATAGTTATGTTTAACCGCTGGTAAACGCTGCTCATCTCTAACCATTAATTATACTCGCTGATGACGGCTATAGTTGATAACATAGATAACCGTTGGTCATCATTAACTACAAACTGCTGATAAATGTTGATAATCACTAACTGTTAAAGTGTAATTGTTAAAAACTAAATATAAACGCTGAAACAAACTGATAAGTAGTGTAACAACTTGAGATCAGGAAGAAAAGGAACACATCATTTTCAATCTCATGTAGAGAGCCGAGGAGCAAATCAACAAAACCTACAAAAAGAGGAAATTATCAACATGAATCACATGAGCTAAAATGACCTACCTTTTTCTTGGTTTTCGCTTCGATTCAACTAACTTTGAAACATAGCCATCCTTTTGTTCATCCTCTCAACCAGAATCTTCTTCTAAGTCAAAAGCTCTTATAACAAATTATCATCTAACTCAATAAATTAGCTTTATAATTGAGATGTGATTGTATACAATCGACAAGTATTTGTAACATTATACCAAGCAATCAAATAAACTTTTCTTTATATTACTTTATATCGAACCAAACAATTCTTTTATTTATCTAACAGATTGTCTTTTTTTATAATTCATTCATCTAATGTATAATATAATTAATTTTAATATTAAGTGTGGATAATTTTATCTTGACTCGAATTATCTAAATATAAAAACTTTTTTCATCAGAAAGACTGAGCTCCTTTTAGATGTCAAAAATATTGTGATTGAGTGAAGTTGTCAAAGAAGAATAGAAGATTTCAAACCTTGAAGATGGATGATTATCCATACAAAATTGCGTACAATTTTGCATTTGGAGCGTAGAAGCCCGCAACCCATCTCACCAATGAATTGAATCTGGTCAAGAAAACATTACGCACCAATAATACTTGAGTCTATCCTCTTGAGTCTTTGACTCATTCTCATTTGACTGACCAGGTCCGATGATTCTACTTCGGGGCCTCCCACTCTTTCTAGTGCCCTCTGCCGAAGTAGGACTACACTTCTTCTACTGGATCTTTTTCTTGCCTTCTCTTTCCAAATCCAAACTTTGCCAATGAAACTTTTACTTTTTTCTATTTCGTCTTTTTTTTTTTTTTAGAAGTTAATTTGGATTCCAATTGATTTAAGTATTAATCCCTATTAATATGATAAGTAAATTATGGATAAAATTTATTTTCGGAGGAAAACGGTGTGATGATGTGCATGATGATTAAGAGAGAGAAATGATTTATTGCTTTAGTTGTTAGGGCGTTGTACGATCCGATGGATTCCACGCGGTGATACGAAACCCGCAAAAAGGCGAAACCCCGGAAGAATTTCTTCACTTTTTGAATTTGTGGGATTTTTCAATAGATGAAAGTTTTGGGATTGATGTTATCCACTTTTTATTTGATGGGAGTAGGTGTGTATTTATAGGAGAATTTAATGGGGGTAAAGTAGTAATTTATCATAATTAAGGATAAACCCTAACCCTAATGGGCTTTGGTCTTTACTTGGCCCATTGAGAGTAGACTTGGACTGACACTTCCTTTGTCCAACCGATTGGGCCTAGATGATTATTAACGTGGCAAGTGAGTTAAAACTGTCTGGAAATATTCGAATCAAAATTATAAATTTAAATTGATAGGTTTAAAGTATATTAATATATTTTACACAAAAAAAAACATATTGACATATGAGCGTGTGTCTGTCACCACTAAATAACTTGTTTAGTGATAGCATTGGCAAAAATTTGAATTTGGGTCAATTCGAATATTCGGACAAAAATCTCATATCCGAGACTTGTCCGAATTGCGCTTTGGGATACCTAACCGCACTCTGAACCCGATGACCGATGTTTGAACCCGAATGTTAGAATGTCCGAATTTGTGACGTAAACTTTCAAAAATTAGACTGGAATTATGTATATGACCGAACCCGGACCCAAATTTTCGATGTTCAAATTTTTTATTGAAAATTTTGTAAATTTTTGACTAAATTATACCTAAATATGAATGACTCGAATGTCCGAACTTGGTTGTCCACTTGTCCGAACTCGAATTAGCGATAAAATTCCGACAATTCGGACCCGAATTGTCAAACCCGAACCTAAAATGTCAAACCCCGAACTCGACCCAAATTGCGGTTCGAACATGACCGATTATCCGAATTTAAAATTTGAACAAAAATTTTGTAACCGAATCCAATTTTTTTGAATAGTATGAATTTAGACAATTAAGTTGGACAAATTTTGTTCAATACAATACATGTCTCATATTCATAGGGTCTGGCAATGAGGTTGGTACGAGATGAGTTTTCCTATACCCACATCCATACTCATTTTTAAAATCCATACCCATACCCATAGGCATACCCATTAGTTGCTAAAAATCCATACCCATACTCATACCTATACCCACCGGATTTTACAGGTATGCAGGTTTATTCGGTTACAAATATCCTAAAAATAATGATACCCTACTCATTTAATTTCTCATTGTTCAACAAAAAAAAAAAAAAAGGACAAGAAGACACCAAGGGAAGAGACGGGAGGACATGCACTCATAAAATAGGATTTCTTCTCTTTAAATGAATTTGGACTCGAAAATTGGGTCTAAAATTCAGCCCTCAATTTTTTATTTTTTATTTTTACCATTTAACAAAGGGGTTGTGGGTGTTAAGTGGGGCGGGTGTTTCAGTACGAGTTATGGGTGTTATATGGGACGGGTGGAGCCTAAATCCGTATCCATTCTCGACCCATAACCATTTTAACCATACCTACCCCATATCTATTTTTAAAAAATTGTACCACCCATTCAGATTTTAAATGGGACAGATTTTTATTTATTTTAAACGGGTATGAATTTTTTTGCCGGTCCTAAATATCCATATCATATTGACATTTAATTGATTAATAATTCACTTGGTCAGTCGAACTTTATCTATTTCAGCCTAACTCCACCTATTTCATCAATAAATTGGTCTTCACCTAATCCAATTCAATTAATTAATAGATTTAATCCAACCGAACTAGTTTGTTAATAAATCGACCTTAGGCACCTAACCCAACCAGTTCTTTTACTAACTTTAGTTAATTATAATATATTTTATTTTATTTTATATTATAATTTATTTACAACATTTTATATTTTATTATAATTCTTTGTAACGTTTTACCCTCCTTTTATAATTAAATTTATAATTATTTTACGAAAAATATTTTGTAATTAATTTAATAACTTTATAGTATGTTGATATAATATTTATTTGTTGGATTTCATGATCAGTTGAATAAGAAAAGCGAAGAAGAGGACAAAGACGAGAAATTTCATCAACAATTTACGCCTCAAAACTTATTGAAACCCCCACTCAACAATTCTTCCAGAGAAGGAAAAGGCTGTGAAATTGTATTCGATTTACCCAGTAATTGTTCATGTATATACAAAGTAAGAATTGAATGTAAAAAGAATAGAATCTAGTCAGAGGAAAAATCACTATGACTACTGTCTTTAAGAATTTTGAAATCTAATAGGGGATAATAGTTTCGAAGCAATGGACACCGTCCAACTCCACCGCAAATCGAGGACCAGTGTTCTTCTTCTTCGTCGTCATCATCACACTTTGGTCATCAATCTTGCTGGAATTCTCTGTCTTCAAGGAACTATCACGATCACCCTTCCGATCGAATTTTGTTGAAGCTCCCGAGAGGGAGAAATTGAACAACTTCCAGCCGTTGGATTCGGCGCACAGCGCATCGAATGGACTGAAGATCGACATCATCTTCGATATAGAGAGTTATTTAAGAGAGAGATTTTGTTGACCAAGTACTGTTTGGAGAAAGAAGGCTGAGAAGGGGGAAAGAGAAGACCGGGTTTATATAGGAGGTGTAAGGGGGAGAGCAGAGGAGAAGTAACATTGAGGAAAGATATTGGGAAAGTGGGAATTTCGTTTTTAGTGGACACTTGACCTGACTCGTCACGCGTAAGCGAATAAGCCGCCCGGGTCGGTTGTCCAGTCGGTACCCCTCCGCTTTCGGTTTTCCCTGACTTTTCTAGACTTATGTGGAACTCCCCAGTTGGTCCACGTCCACCCCTCCAAAAAGGAAAAAGGAAAACAAAAGGTGGTACATATAATAATAAGTATATAATAACTGCGATATGTGATATGTCTACTGATTTTGCTTTAAACTTATAACAACTGTTCAAATTGAAGTGGTATGCTCATACTTCTCCATAATTTATATGAAATAATAACGGATCTAAAAGACTGTAAAAAATTATAAAATATTATTAAAAATATAAAATTATTATAAAATTAGTTATAAAATATTATAAGGATTTATAATACCATGTAACAAAGTGTAAAATAATTAGTAAAGTTATTTATAAAAAGTTATAAGAAAATGTAATAACTGTAAGCGCTATAAGTTAAAGTTAAATAAAACACAATCTCAATAAAATCAAAATAAACTTAAAATATTGTCGGAGTAAGTGTGGGAGAAATTTTTAACTTCATTAGTAGTTATTGAAATATTTTAAAAATTACTGTAAGTGTAAAATTTAAGGTATAAATTTTCATAATTTGTAAAAATAAAATAGCCATTGCGAAGAGAATATTTATCAGTTTTAAATTACTTTTTGATTAATTACTGAATTGGGTATACTTTTTTTTTTGCTCAACTCTTTGCTTACTAGAATAGCCAGGATTGGGTGTTTTCTTGGCTCCAACTATTTGGCTACCAAAATAGGCAGGAGTCAGTCACTTTAGTGGACGCAATTATGAACAGCATTAATGGCAAAGATGCTTGATCAATTGCTTGTGGATTTCAAGTTCACTGGTAAGAGATTTATTAAATTTCACCTACTTGTTCTTCTGATTTCCTAATAGAATTAGGAAACGCAGAATCATTTAGTTCAACATGTCATATTTATTTGACAGCAATTTAGAGTGATCTGATGATCCGTCAGGCTCCCACGGCCTCGATCTTTTTCCATTTATCCAAACAACGCCACGAATTCACAAGATTCAAGAGTAAAACCAAGAAACGAAGGCATAAACTTGTATTTCTATCGAAGATCTTCGTCTATATACATAGAGCAATTGAATTGAATGTTTCAGGAACAAAAAATGAATTGAGTATGGATCAGTATCAACCAGTACAAAATTTAGTAAGGGAGAATAGTCTCAAAGCAATGAACGCCATCCAACTCCACCGCAAATCGAGGATTCCTCTTCATCGGCTGGCGGAAACTTCGATCATCAATCTTGCTCGAATTCTCAGTGTCTTTCTTAACTGGAGTTGCAATCTCTCTCCTCGAACAATTCTCATGATCGCGCTCAACAGTCGCCGACGACGTAGAACTTTTCCGATCAAATCGAGTTGGAGAAGGCCCTCGAGAGAAACTGAACAACTTCCAGCCGTTGGATTCAGCGGAAAAGGCATCAAAGGGGCTGAACATCGACATCATCTTCGATCTGTTTCGTAGTAATTTGATTTATCAAGGTGAGAGAGTCTGATGTTCGTGGATACTGAGGGAGAAGGATGTCTTGGTGGGGAAGACGGAGGGGAGGGGGTATATATATAGGGGAAGAGAAATTGTGATAGGGTTGAAAATCGAGTGACGCGTGAGGACCAAGCAAAGAACGTTGATTTTCTAGGCTTGTGTGGAAGTTGCGACTTGGCCAGCACAAACATGTGAATCCGCAAACTCTCTCTCCTAATTCTAGTGTAAGTTGTCTACTTGCGGAATCATACCACTTTATTATTTTTTTCATTTTTTGCTTTTTTCATACACATACCACTTTCTCCTCCCTAGACCAAGTAGGCCCTTTGCCTACAAATGTTATCCTTTTAGAAAAAAATTATTTTAATTTTTAAATACTTGTATTATTTTTTTATTTCTCTAAACTCCTCTATTTTTCACTTGAATATTGTTCCGAGTCATAGTGTTTAAAGTTTAGTGTAATATATTTGAGTTATCTTCAATTTAATTTAGACTAAAAATATATTTATGTTTAATACACAGGGTTATCGAAATAATTATCATATATATTAATTATAAATATTTTGTGTTTAATTTTGTTTTTTTCAAGTGACGTGAAGTTTATGTTAAAAATAAATTGCCTTATTTTAAAGATCTTAATCCTTCACTATATTGCAGTTGAGAACTATTTTCAATGTAGTAGGTTTTTTCATTAACTAATTTATACACAAAGAAATACTCCTAAATTATCACACATTCTTCTCTAGTCCGAATTGCTATTTTTTAAAACATCTCTACCATCGTTCCTACTTATTTTAACGACTTTATAAAAGGAGAAAGGCAAAGCTAAATTTAAAGTAGGATAGAATTGTTCTATTGAAAATTTTTTTGAATAGAGTATCCCGCTAACTAGACTTTGTGACACTATAAAAACTTAAACTTTAGTCCCCACTCCTCTCTTATATCACTTGTTATTATAAGAGTTTAATGGACACGATCGATTGATGACGAAGAGTAACTTCAACTATCAATAACTTTTAGTTTAAATTATAGTAGAAGGGTAAATTTAACCATATAAATCTTAATTATATAGATTAAAACAAAATCTCTCCAAACATGGTTCCCAAGAAATTAACTCTTCTGATGTGAATTATTTGGATTTAAAATAACTTGGTTTCCCTCTCTTCCTATATATGGTAAGAATCCTACAAAGCATAAGAGCTCCCAAAGCCTCAATTTTTCCTTGCAATACAAAGACAATAGACAATTGAAGGCAAAACTCGCAAGATAATAGGCAACCAAAAAAAGCATAATCTAGTGTTTCTGGGGAAGAATTTTGTGTATCTACACAAACCAATTGAATATTTAAACAAAAAAATTGAATGGAGAAGTATAACTATCAACTAGCAAAATTGAAGCATGAGAAATCAATTAATAGGGGATAATAGTTTCGAAGCAATGGAGGCCATCCAACTCCACAGCAAATCGAGGATTCCGATTCTTCGTCACCGTCATCGGCTTCCGGAAACTCCGGCCGTCAATCTTGTTCAGATTCTCCGCGTCTTTCTTCACCGGAATTGCAGTCTCTCTTCTGGAACATTCATCAACAGTCGGCGCCGAAGACGACGACGCTGCAGAACTTTTCAGATCAGATTGAGTTGCAGGAGAGGGAGCCGGCCGGCGGGAGAAATTGAAGACATTCCAGCCGATGGATTCAGCGCAAAACGCATCGAATGGACTGAAAATCGACATCATCTTGGATCGGATTCTTGTTTGATTTCTTGAAGAAAGAGAGAGAGAGAGATGACATGGGGTGGGGGTAAGGAAATTATAGAGAACCGGGGGTGTATATATATGTATAGGGACGAGGGAATTGGTTGAAACTTGACTTGCGCTTGGGGAACAAGCAAGGAATCTGGTGTACGTTGATTTTTCTACGCTAACCTTTTTTTTTTTTTTTTTTTTGGGAGTTGGCGACTTGACAAACAAGTTCTTTCCTCTCATCTATTTGCATACAAGATGCCTTCTTTGGGGGCAGGTTGCCAATTTATTGTTAAACTAGGTAAGATCTGTACGTTATCCTAAGATTAATAAAATTTAATTTAAATTAGAATTATATTCTTATCATGTAAGAATATTAATTAATTAATTTATTTTATAATTAATTATTTTATTATTTTTAATTAGTTTATAATAATAACAACTAATAATAAGTTAAGTAGAATCAATGTATGATTGATATGTAGAATGTTTATATGACATTACAAACATCTTACATGTCAAGTATATATTGATTCTACCCAACTTTTAATATATATATGATGATACATATGATATATTATTGTATTAAAAATATAGACTTTGAATACATTACTAATACTTGGGGCGAAGAATAGAGGGTGGGTGATCATAACTTGAAATTAATTATTTTAAAACATAGAACCTCCTCCAAAATAGAAAACAAAAGAAAGAGGTCGCCCAACTTAAAAAGAGATCTCCATATGATACCCTTTTTTCATAAGAATATCACCATGTCTCAAGAACCATTTTCTCAACACTATCAATATATATTAACAGAACGCTACGATAATGGCAGTGCAATTATGGTCAAACTGAGCAAAGTCATTCCTTTCTTAATATGTCAAAAATGAAAAAAAAATATGGAGGGGCAGTTCTTACAAAAATATCATTTTGTGATAATGTCAACTATACTAATCTAGATAGTAAAAAATTATAGAGTTTAAATATCGAAAAAGTACTAACCGAATTAAATCCTAAACCTTAAAGACTATAGCAGAGGGACGACATAAATAGAAAAATAAGGATTTATATTAATCAGATTCCATCCATGTACCTTAAGCCATGCTCTTTTTAACTTATAAAAAAAACTTAATATGAGTATTTAGTACGATTCAGTATAATTCACGACATTTTAGTATAATTCAGCATAACTCAATATTTATAAAATTACTTGATTGATTAGATTGTCCTTAACATAATTATATTATTGCTTACTAATAAATGAAACTAATATAAATAAATCAATTAACATAATTTTTAAAATATTATTATTTTAAAAATTGAACTACTTATGCAAACTCTTATATCCTTTAGGAATAGGAGTATAACCTGAAGTAGATAAACCTACCCAGAACCCATCTCTAATTTCTATTAATATATAAAATTATTATGTTAATATCAAAACAATCTAAGATTGTACATATATTTGTAAATTAAGTTAATTAATATATGATACATATCAATTTAAAAAGTTATTAATCAATTGATTTACAATTATATCATGCCAAATAATGATATAAAACTCATTACAATATATTCATATTTTATTATAAAAAAATAAATATGCTTTTTGATAATTACTTTTGATGTATACACATTTAGGTTCCATTTGATTCTAAGAAAATTACGAGGAAAGAAAATAAATATGGAAAATGAATTTATTTCCCATGTTTGAATTAAAGAAAAATGAGAGAAAAAAATTTGATGGAAAAACTCATGCAAAATTTTGTCAATTTGGTCAATGATATTTTTCTTCCAAAATTGAGAGGAAAAATGGAAGAAAAATTCAAAAAGACAGAGAAATGGTGAAAAGAGAGAAACTAGTATTAAGAAAGGCCATTAAAAATTTTTTCTCTCCTCTCAATTAATCAATACTATTGAATATTTTCTTTCTCTTCTCCATGATGTGGTGGATGGGTAAGATGTTGGTAAAAGATTATAATTTTTTTCCCTCTATTTTTCCTTGAACCAAACACAAGCAAAAAAAATAATTTCCTCTTAACTTTTTCTCCTCATCACTTTTTTTCTATTTAAAATTTCTTTCCAACCTATTTTCTTATAATTAAATAGAGCCTTAAACAACTTTATAAATATATTTGTTAACTTATTTATAATTAGACCATAATTATAGAAATTAATTCAGCATAATATACTCATTATGATTTAGTATATTTCAAGTATGTTTCAACAACAAGTACAGTTAAATATTTATGATAAGTTAAAAATCTTTCCCTTTGACTATAATTTTTTTCCAATATGGTTTTCCATCGGAATGGAACATTGTGATGGGTATTGAGGGTGAACATTCTATACAATGAAGGTGTAGAAAGCTTATCTGTCTTCTGCAAGTTCTATTTTAAGTTGTCTTTCATTGTATACTTGATGAATACGAGTATTGGGGCGCAAATTTTGTAGACACCTTTGATGGTTTGCCTACATTTGATTAACATTTGAATTTCATTTTTGCCCGGGGGGAGGGGATGTTATTACATCAACATAAGAGTCGTGATTTTTTTTTCCAATTACAAAAGTTAGTAACTTGCACCTTAAGAACGCTTGCCTACTTTAAGTTACCAATGTATGTCCAATTTGAAGGAAGTTGGGAAGAGTAAAGAGGGGGTATGTAGGAGTATAGAGGTGATGACCCCAACCCCAAGGTAGCAAAAGTACATTATCTATGGATCCAAACAAACACAATAGTCATACAGAGGTGATGACCTCATCCTCAAGGCAGCAAAAATATATCATTTATAGATCAAAACAAACACAACAGATAATCATAAGAACGTTTGCATTATGTGGATCTTGATCCTTTCTTCAATAAGGAGACACAGGATAAAATCTCGTGGCCTTCACTTGCACCTTGTTGTGGTGATTGTGAGAAGGATTGACCAGGCTCTTGGGACTGGGTTTGGTAGGCTTGTCCCACCACCACCACCCTAGGGTGTGCACACACTTTTATAACTTGTCCATGTAAAAAAAAAAAATATATTCCCACTTATAATTTTATTAATCTTTCATGAGGAACTAAAAAGATATAATCGATTAGTATAAATATTGTACTGAATATACATGTACATATTAACCGACTAATACATATATCCCTACTTTTACTTATGATTGTAGGTTACTTATTATTATTTTTCATTGTAGTAACAAATGGAGCCCCCCTAGTGGTGCCCTTTTTGAGCTAGTTTTCTAACCCAATTTTCTGGTGAAAATTATATGCATAAACTTATAATCCTTCGGTTTATTGAAGTTCAGACTTAAGCTAGGAACCTTGTAGTGATGTACTTGGAGGAATCAATGAATACTCTTCTTTGCTCTTGTTCACCCTCCTATATATATACTGACGAGCTCTTTCTAACTCTTGTCCACAAACTCCCAGACAAAACCGTTACCATTATCAGACGTGATGTTCAAGAACAATTGAACAGTGCTGATGATCAGTAAGTTTGTACATGATATTCGAGACAATTGCACTCTTGTCCGCGAATGGAAGACTTGGGCCGAATTACTGTTTAATCTTTGACAGCCTGCTATCAGCATGAAGGTATGCTCTTCAGAAATTACAGATTATCAAAAACAGGAAGAAAGTGACATTTTCCAGTGGCTAGGAGACTTTGACTAGCGAAAATTAATATTGTCCAACTACTTCGAAAATATTACAAAGAAATGGATTTCCTTGGATATTGCCTGGTCATAGTTGGTGAACATGAGATAAGATTTTTGTGCTACTCTAGACCTGGGTGTTCTAGGAAATTTCTCAGTCAACAGGGCAGTCTGAAAAGTACACAGTCTGCGAAGAAATATGCCTACATAAAACTTGGAATTTACAGATTACAGATAGAACATGAGTTTCTACAATCAATGGCTATGAGAGAACAAAAACCCCCTAGTGAATCCCCTCTGGCAGTTGTGCTTCTGCTGCTATGTAATTTCCACTAGATCACAAACAGATACCCTTCGACAAGGTCAGCAGCTAAAGGATGGTGACTACTTGATCTCAGCTGGCGGATTTTTCAAATTGGGATTCTTCACCCCAGGAGCACCGGATACTGCAGGTTATTTGAACTCTGAAGGATACCTCCACCGAGGACAACAGGAAACTGCAGGTCATTTCAACTCTGAAGGATACCTCCACCAAGGACAACAGGAGACTGCAGGTTATTTCAACCCAGAAACTACAAGGAATCGCTTCATTGGCATTTGGTACACTTGCGATTCTAGTATGAACCCAGTGTGGGTTGCCAGCAGGGATACACCCATCTCTGGGACATCTGGAAAACTCGAAATTGACAGAAATGGTGAATTAAAGATCTCACAACACGGTTCATCTCCAATTATTTTGACATCCAATAAGAGATCTGTAAGGACACTTGCAATTCTTAAAGATAGTGGCAATTTTGTGTTAGAAGAAGTGAGTTCAAATGGGTCAGCACGAGGCAAAGTCATCTGGCAGAGCTTTGATTATCCAACAAATACACTTGTTCCTGGTATGAGACTGGGATTTAACTTCATAACTGGGCAGAACTGGTCATTAACTGAGGGAGTTCCAGCTCTGGGACCTTTCACACTTGGTGCAGACCCAAGTGGAACAGCCCAGTTGATTATGTGGAGAAGAGGAGAAATTTACTGGAAGAGTGGTATTTGGAATGATAGAAAATTCCCAAATCTCAAGGATTACCTACACCATTTTGACTATGTCTCAAATGATGATGAAAGGTACTTTGTTTTTTCTGCAGTGGACAACTTGTACATTACTGTTTCAATGTATCAAATAAATGGAGGAGTTATAAGTATGTTAATTCCCTCAAGCGAACAAATACAAGGAGCTCTGTCAATGAACACTGTAATCGATTGCATTTCCAAAGGATGGGTGACGAGGGGGACACGCCTAGATCTAGGGTGTGTGGAACATGAGCTACCTGAGTGCAGAAGGGGACAATACTTTGACAGAAGCAAAGGTTATGTTATAACTGAAGGTTTCAAGCTTGACGACGGAAAAAACATATTGGTTGAATATGATTGTGAGGCCAAGTGCTTGAACGACTGCTCTTGTGTCGCTTATGCTTCTATCTACCCCAATGGAACGGGTTGTGAGTTTTGGAGTAATATGACACAATTGCTAGAAGATGGACGTGGAGGTTACCGGGAGCTTTATATTCAACGAGAAGCCAAACAGGAAGGTATGATAAGCTGAAGCCTTTCCTTCTACTAAATTCAAACCTTATGCACTATAATAGTAAAACCAGAACTAGCTCAAGGTTGCCCAGAGTAGATGTAAATCACTCCCAGTGCAAAAGGCTGTGCAACTGTAAATTTGAGAAGAGTCCATTATATGATGATTTTATGGGAAAAGGTTATTGAGTTACACCTTTTAATTTTAAATGTTTAACACCCTGTTATTTCACAACAAATAGAAGCAGAGAATAAGTTAGCAAGGCCTTTGAATTACTCTATAATCAAAAGCTAAAAAAGAAAAAAAGAAAGAAAATTGTTTAGCAGTGACATTTTCAACTCTGCTAAAGATATTGTTACATTGGCACTTCATTTTTGTGCAGCAAAGAAGAAATTATGGTGGATATGGCTCATTGTTGCAACAGCCATCACTATGTTCCTTCTATCAGTGGCATGGGTAGGATATCGCATGCAAAGAGTGCTGCTCCTAGTAGCAAGATTTTTTGGATGCTAGGTTATTTTATACTACGGATCCTCAAAGCAAATCTCCGGAAGCTATACTACCATGTTCAACAGAGTCTCGAAGCAGGTAACGATTTTGAGAGAGGGTCAGGGGCTTCAAATTTGAAAGACATTTTTCAGCAATTCATGCTGCAGCATTAACCCCTAATCTATGCAGGAACACAACAAATGGAGCAGATGTCACTAGCTGAGCTGGATTCTAGTTCTCGACACTCTGTCAGATTACTAAGAACTAAAAAGGTCAGAACAATTGCCAAGAAGAGCAATGGAATCAAGCTATTTAGTTTTGAAAGTATGGCTCTAGCCACTGATAGCTTCTCGTCTTCAAATAGGCTCGGGCAAGGAGGATTTGGGATAGTCTACAAGGTAGCCCACAATATCCCTGTCTTTAATTTGAAACACTACAGAATGGAAATTAAGCAACATATGTATCAGGGGGTGCTAGAGGATGGTCAAGAAATAGCGATAAAGAGGCTTTCGAGAACTTCGAAGCAAGGCAGATTGGAGTTCATGAATGAGGTTAAACTAGTTGCCAAGTTACAGCACACCAATCTTGTCAAGCTCATTGGTTGCTGCACTGAACAAGGAGAAAAAATTGTAGTATATGAATACATGAAGAACAAAAGCTTGGATTATTTCTTGTTTGGTTAGTAACCTTCAACATATTAATCAAACAATTTTCTCCAGTTATTGCGGTGTCCAAAGGCCTCAAACTCATGATGTAGTCACTGTTGTTTGAATTTTTCTCCAACCCCCCGGTACTGTCCAAAAACAGATTTGAGAAGAAAAATACTTCTTGATTGGAAGAAACGCTTCAACATCATTGAGGGTGTAGCTCAAGGACTTCTCTACCTTCACAAATATTCGAGATTGAAGATAATACACAGAGACTTGAAGTCAGGAAACATATTGCTCGATGAAGAAATGAATCCAAAGATTTCAGATTTTGGCATGGCAAGAACCTTTGAGAAAAATAAAGCAGGAGCAAATACTAAAAGAGTTGTTGGGACACCGTAAGTAAATTAAATATATCATCGAGGAGGGTTTATAAACTGTTCTCAAGCTCTGATATTTGTCCTTCCTTTTCCTTTCAACTTTCTGGTGCAGGGGTTATATGCCTCCAGAATATCGAATAGATGGATACTTTTCAGTCAAGTCAGATGTTTTCAGCTTTGGGGTTTTTCTTTTAGAGACTGTCAGCAGCAAGAAGAACAATGGATCTTACTGCTCAGACCGCCCACTCAATCTGGCTGGATATGTAAGTCCTCTATATTTAGAAACATGATTGGTTATCACTCCCGTTTTGATGCTTCATGATTCACACTTTTGGTATGCTCAATCATTCTTCAGGCATGGGAGTTGTGGATTGAAAATAGAGGCTCAGAGTTGATTGACCAATCCTTAAATTTGAGCGACTTTGACCATGCAGAAGCAATGAGGTGCATTAACGTGGGCCTGTTATGCACACAAGAGCACCCAGCTGACAGACCCACCATGTCGACTGTCGTTGCTATGATCCATAGTGAAGCCACTCAACTACCTAGACCAAAGAAACCAGGATATTTCATCGGTGATGGTATACAAAAGGTCGAGCATCCCCATGACCTAGAAAAGGCTTCCTTAAATGATGCATCATTTTCTGAGATGGAAGCTCGGTGACACTATCTGTTTTCTATGATAGAAGCAATACATTACATTCAGACAGCAGACAAACAATGGTGATAAATACTAGTTATGGAATGTTCAACTTTGTTCAGAATGTTGTTCTGAACGATCCACATTCTATTTTACTTGTGCCCCTTCCTACTACAGTTCGCCTTCTGTCAGTTCTGTGTTTAGAGAAACCTAGATGATAAAAGTAATATATCAAATTTTATGCAGGCTAGAGATTAAGGATTTGTCTTATCTTTGATGTGTTCACGGAGGAATAAGACAGTAGTAGAGTCTATACAGAACACCATAATTTCCAAGCTCCATTGACAGTATTTAGAGAAGTTACCCACCCTGTTCGATATCTCACTTCACTTCTAACCTTAGATCATCTGACTTGAATTATTTGCACTCCTTTTTCTGGTAAACTCATTCCTGCTTCAAAATTTTGATGTGTTATGTTGGTTGATGGGTTTGATTATTCATCAATTTTGGTTTGGCCAATTAATCCCTTCAGAATAACACTTGCAAGTTACAGTACGAGGGAAGGGACTCTCTCTCTCTCTCTTCTCTCTCTCTCTCTCCCCCTCTTAAAGGGACACTGAGGAAGTGAGGATTGACGTAGATTGACCAAAGCTTGGTTTCATGGTGATAATTTCCATTGACTTTATCGGATGAACTGACTCAACTGTCAAATCTTACACACTGTTTGGACATAAGGGGAGGGGAGGGAAAGTTGATCAGGGAGGGGAAGCGAGGGGAGAGCATATACCTTCCCTTTATTTGGATTTGGAATAAAAGGGAGCGGAGTTACTAATATTTTTTTGTTTTGGATTAAAAAGAAAGGGGAATAGAGGGGAAGGAAAATGTATTATTATTACCACCATAATCACTTTAAATTAAAAATAATAAATTTAAATTTAGTATAAGGAATTTATTTCCCTTAACAACTTTAAAAAAAAAGGTTTATTTTTTTGATAATTATTTTTTATATTTGTCGAGTATTACCTAAAGTAAAATAAAATAAATAATCAAATAATATAAGCACTTAAAATAAAAGAGTAAATAATTAAAATTAGGGTAACGGTAAAAATATTAATGTCCACATATATATTCATGGTGATTAATATATATATCTTATCGATCATAACTATGAATCCAAAAAAGATACTTAAACTTATTTAGAATAGTAATACAACCCTATTATTGATAAAAATGAATTAGAATAAAGTAACTAAAGGGGATTAAAAAAGGGGTTAAGAGATATTAACCATAACGACGATATGTAAAATAGAATAGAAGTACGACGCTAATGTTGATATATTTATATATAATTACTTTAGAGGGGAGAAAAAAGAAAAAGAATTTTGGAGAAATATAAACAAAAAAATAATAGAAAGGATAGAAATATGATTAAAATTAATACAAAAATGAATTTTATTAGTTATTTTACTTCCCTTTCCCTTCCTTCCGCTCAATTTGGAGGGGAATGAAAAATAGTTAAAGGAGGGGAACGGTTCCTCTACCCTCATCCCTTTTTTACTTCCCAAACAAGGGGAAAAGGAGTTAATTATCCTCCTTCCCCTTTCTTCCTCTCTTTTAACCCCAATCCAAACATAGTGTTAATTTTTTAAATTAAAGATTAAGTGAGTTTTCTTATATTTTTAACAATTTTCTTTCCACAGATACGCGTTGGAAAAGTTTACAAATTTTTAGACGGCACTAATCTAATTATATGAAAATACATAAGAAAAAAAACAAAAAAAATTCTTTTTAACTATTAAAAATATCAACTCCTCTGTTATGCATATTTACAACGGTATAGTTTGAACGTTATAAAGATAAAATCTTTTCAGTAGTAAACACCAAATAATTGTTTGATTTAATTTTTACTAGACTAAATTGAATTAAATTTATTTTTATTGAATGAAATTTTTTTCCATGAAGTAAATCGAACAAAACTGAATTTATTCATATAAATTCTGAATTTTATTTATGCTGAGTGAACTTATTTTTTGAACTAAAGTAAAAAAAATTTATTTTTAATATTTTTTGGGACAGTAGAGAACTGAATTTCACTGTCGAGTTGAGTTCCCACAACAACAGAAAAACTGAAGACACTGCTGAACCTGAACATGTAAGTCCACGTCTTTTATTTAATTTTTTTTTCCTTTAACTAATTTGTTGTTAATGGAATTTATTTATGATTTATCTGAATTAATCTCTGGCAGAAAATTGACGCCAACTGGACTCGAACTAGGGTTTTACTTCCCTCTTTCTTCAATAATCACTTGCAGCCCTTCTCGCCGGATTTGATCCCGGGATCTCTTTCTCTCTCCCCCTCTCCTCATTCTCTCTCTCTGTTTTCAATTTTCCCTCCAATTTCTAGCCCCTGCAACTGTGCCGCCGGAAGTTCGCCGGAAATCAATGTCGGCGGCGGCGGCATTCCAGGTTGCGTCGCTGGTTAACCCTCCGTCATTCCCCAATTCCATCGTTTGGTCCGAGGACAACTTAATTGCCGTCGCAACAGGTGATATTGTTACTATTCTGGTAATTTCTGAAACCTTAATTGATCGTTTATCATCCTTCGTCAAAAACAAAGCTTTGATTTTCGTTTTTGAGTGTAAGTTCCTCTTTTGATTGATTGTGTTTTGCTGAATTCAGAATCCAGACCATCCTCATGCTCCTCGAGGAGTGATCACAGTTACTGTTGGCAAGCCTTTCCCTGTTGGGATCATAGACAGAGCAGGTATCCTCTCTCTCTCACTCACTGAAATTAGCCTCTGATCTGGAAATTTTGAAGGTATTATGAGGTTATTGTTGAATTATCTTATATAAGTAAGCTTGACTAATCAAGACTTCCCCTAGTGCCCTGATGTAATTAAAATTTAGAAAGCATATTAAATGATGATCTTTCAGGCTTATTTTGGTGACTATTTGAAGTATCCTTGGAATCTGGGACATGGTACATTTGATTAAGTTCCTCGAGTTTTTGGACCAATAATTTGGCAGTTTAGTTTGACAATGTTTGATAAATTATGTAGATTTGCTCTCTGGATGCTTATTGCCAACTTGCTTATCAAGAGATCGCCAGCCCTGTGTTCGGTCAGTCTCATGGTCCCCTGCTGGATTTGCTCTGAACAATGGGTATGAGAACATTTCTCTTTGATTAAGTTGGTTAAAGTGTCATGCTTATATTTTTCTGCTATGGTAAGAGAACAACTTTGCATTCACTGACTCCTGTGAAAACCCCCATTACAGTTGCCTGCTTGCTGTTTGCTCCACTGAAGGACGAGTGAAGATATACCGCCAACCATATCGTGAATTCCAAGCGGAATGGATAGAGGTACGCAATAAGGGGTTGAACTTGTTACATTTGGGAAATAAGTGCCAGGGGCTAGTGTGCAAGGGCTTACAATCTTCTGGAGGATTACAAACATTTTAGGTTTTTGAGCATAATATGGGTGTAACAAAATCATAGCTAAACTCTCTATAGCTCAAGGGAAAGGTTAACATTATAGTTTGGGAGATGGTTAGAAGAGGTTGCTCTCTCGGTTTGTGGACTCTTTTGCACCTGTATCACTTAGTTTCTGGTTGTTGGTTGCCCAATGAAATGTCTTTTTGTTGATAACTGTGGTCGGTTATTTCCAGAAGTTGTTCTGTAGTGGTTTAAATTTTTTATGTCCATAGCTTAACTAGGACAAGCAATCCCAAAAAAGCCCCATTGCCATAATTGTTAACCCCTTTGTTCAGAATGCTTGCTTTCATATTAACTTTTTCATA
This sequence comes from Talinum fruticosum, assembly GCA_021018815.1. Classification (NCBI taxonomy): domain Eukaryota; kingdom Viridiplantae; phylum Streptophyta; class Magnoliopsida; order Caryophyllales; family Talinaceae; genus Talinum; species Talinum fruticosum. Next base: position 357,896 of record JAITYX010000083.1, read on the forward strand.
GTATACTCTAATAAGTTGTTTCTGATGCTCAGTTAGTGGACATCTCAGACATGTTGCATGGGTATCTTGTGAAGATCAACTATGGGGAGCCTGAAGCTCCCTCATCGGGAGTGTTAGATGCTACAGCTGCTGATTTTCTTTCCAAAATTAGTGAGGTCCATGCTATGACTGAAACAGTTGTCTTCCCGAGCTCCACTATGCTAGATGGTTCATCAGTGGAGGTAGCATGTCATGTCATAACAAACTTCCTTTGGGCTATCTCACTTCAGTCAATAATTTAAAGGTCTTATATGCAGCTCTTGACTTCTGTAGGTCTTCAAATTGGATGGAGGACAATACATGTGGCTTCCTGGCAAGTTGCTATGCTTAGAAGGATCAAAGGCCTTGATCCAGTTCTCTGAAACAGATGCAAGTAGTGAGTGTTCTTTTATTTTTATTTTTAATTATGTGTTCTTGTGGTCACCATATTTATTTTTAACTTGCTTATTAAACTTTGTATGTCTTCTTTGAACCTCTACTTTGCACACCCATCAATAGGAGCAGACCAAGAGTGGTTTGAAATGGATTCAAGAATCACTATGAGCAATCAAACTAATACTCCTAGTGTAGCTGGTGCTGATGGGGGCAGCACACCTAGAATTCGTCCTTGCATGAATTTGACCTGTCTTCCGGAACAGATATCATTTGCAAAGCATAACAAAATCAGAGAAATTCTAAAAGCTGGGCAACTGGTGGAAGCCTGGACCGCAGACAGGTAATGTTTGTTGAATTTCTTGATTGCTGATACTAACTGTACTAAAAAATGGCAATTATGCATTGACTCTTCTATCAGTTACTTTTTGGGTTTCCTTTATATAGTTTAATGGGTTCTCTATTCTTCCATCTTAATAATCTGATTAACAATATGATAATGATATGCTTGCTTTTGTGGCTAATTTTCGGAAACTTTCCAAAATGTGACAGTGGTGTTTCATCTGTGATTTGTCACAGAGTCATAGGCTGTAGTTTCTCCATTCATTTGCATAATACATCCAAAACTGGTGAAAGCATGTAATTTTGATGCAGGTATTGGTCAAATAAAGGGAGCAAAATGTCTTGATTTAGATTACCGAGATTTGAACAGTGCTTCTAAATCATAATCCAACTTGAATTTTCACATGTAGGAAAGCTGAAAATAATTACCATGTGGCAAAAAGGAACATCGATTTTCTCTGTAATATGCTACATTATGACTATCTGCCCCAGCCTTTTGGTTGTATACCTCAGATCCAATTTGTACCTGCTTTTGGGGCTATCTTACTGGTTTGCTTTGCGGCTGTCTTACTGGTTTGCAGTGCAAACTGGTGATAATTACTCTGGTAGAAGGTTCCTTTCTTCTCTATTTTAGTCTTAAAAGGAATTATTTTGTTCTTTAATTGCACAAATTTTAATGAATAGTTTCAAGTGATCAATGGGGCAATTGGTGTAGAAGCTTTTAGAGAACCTCAACTTTGTCACCTTTGTGGAAAGTGATGATTATTCTGTGTGATCATGGAAAGAGGCAACTCTCTTGCTCTCTCTTTTTTTTTTTTTTTTTGGCTGTACTGAAGATGAGTTAAGATGAGTTCATTTTCCCTTGGAGCGCCTAGAAAATATGAACAAGTCAAGGCTTTTGAGATTTGTAAAAGAGTGGTACATTAATGTATGTGTAGCACTACAGCACTGCTATTTGTTAGTACTAGTATTAATCATCATAATAAGAGTTTGGCTTGCTTAGGAGAGTTGGGTGTGGAAAATTCACATGACTTCGTTCTCCCACACATCAGGCTCACACTTAGGTATAGTTCTCTATAGCACAATCTGGATGTGTTGCTTTGTTCTAATGTTTTGGATTTTTGATGCTTATGCCTCCGCACTGAATGTCTTGTCTAGTTGTGATTGGTTTATTAGTCAATGCTGCTTTAAGTTTGAGACATAGACCTTTTTTGAATTTTATGACTCAATTGAATTGCTCTACCATATTTGCAGATGGGTTGAAGGTGATTTTGTGGGTTTCTCTGATGGCAATCTGCTGGTCAAATTTAGTGGTACATTCTCTACTTCACCAAACTCTGTTTTACTTTGTATGAGTAATTGCAGTGCTCTGCTACTCTCTTTCACCTGAGATTGTGTTTTTCAGGTAATTTCAAATAATATTTTCTCTAAACAGCACAAATATATGAAATTCAAGTTACATACATTCTTTTTGAAGTTCAAACTGACTGAAAAACACAATATCAGGTAATCCTTGGATTGAAGAAATAAACGTTTTTTCCATGATAAAAAACAATATAGGAAATCACATTTGATACAAAAAATGTCACACTAGACAACATTGTATTAAAATAAGATTATGGAATAATATATAATTACACCAATTGTAGAAGTATTCAACACTAGAGAACATTTAGGTAAGATCATTTATATCATACATAGTTTTTCACTCAGAACATATTATGTGAGTTGTTGCCACCAACCAGGCGAGTGTGAGAAAGGGAATTTCTTAATCACTCATGAAAAATATATGGATTGTCATCTCATCAAAAGTACACACTGTGTGGATGAGCCATGTGGATAAATTGAAGAAAATCACGGTGATGGCTGTAGTAGTTATATGCCTCAACATACTCTTCCACATTTAAAAGTTTGAAGTCCTGTGTCAATGTACTATTGGGGTTGTTGGCCTTTTTTTTTTGGATGGGGGCGGGGGGAGGAAGGTAAAACTCTTTATTGGACTGCATGTTCTGGATGCTTGATGACTTGTTTCGATCAACATGAAGTATCTTTTCAGTTTTTCATTCCTGCTTTGTGCTCAGGGGATGCTGCAGCTGTGGCATTAAAACCTAGTGATGTTAGGTTGGCACCATTATGGGTTGCAGAAGAAAAGTCATGGCGGATCACCCTCGTTAAAGTAAACATACAAGAGTGTCCAGAGGTGCAGTCTCCCTTCATACTATCTTGTTTATAAGCCTGTTTTAAAGGCTTTATTTACTTTTTAATCAAATTTCTTGAATTTGCATGGAATTTTTTCTGAAGTGTAATTGTTTCGAACAGAAAAAGAGAGGTGCAGTCTCCGTTCATACTATCTTGTTTATAAGCCTGTTTTAAAGGCTTTATTTACTTTTTAATCAAATTTCTTGAATTTGCATGGAATTTTTTTCTGGAGTGTAATTGTTTCGAACAGAAAAAGATTGAACTAAGCTAGGCTTCTTTTTCACTTACTTTTTATCCCTGATAATACTGGGACCCTACCCCGTAAAGGGGTAAAAGAGCATGAATTAAGCTTGAAGTCTGATATGGGATTATGAAATTGCCTTCGCTATATATTTAGTTGCTTTGCTTCTGAAGGATCATATGGACTCTTGAGATTGAAAATTCACGTGACCTTAACAAGTTCCACTTTTAAAAAGAATTAAAAAATAAAAAGAATTAACAGCTTCATTTTCTTTAAGTGTTTGCTTTAATCAGCTCATGATGGCCTCAATTATTTATCAGATGGTTGTCAATAAACATGGCAAGGAGAAAGTGGATAACTCTCCTCAAATGAGTTCTGCTACTAAAGTTAGAACTAATCGTTCTAAAAGGATGCCAGTGAATCACAGCCAAGGTCTTATAACTGCACATCAATATGCCTCACGCTGTTCAATGCTATCATCTGTTGTTGTTGCTTGGTCTCCGGTGCTGAAGTTTTCTGCAACTGGTGTGGACAATTCATGTGACTTCTACTCGCTATTAGCCATTGGAGCAAAGTCTGGGGATATTTCAATATGGAGGATCCATAGACCACCATATTACTCTATTGAGCACCAAGATGATCCAACAACTATAATTCTTGTTGGTGTACTTAAAGCTCATAACGCATGGGTCAGTGCACTGAGCTGGGGATTGCTCGAGTCTGATTCAAGTCATCAGATTCTATTAGCCTCTGGCTGTTCTGATGGGAGGTGGGTTAACTATTGGTCAGTGCTTTAAGCCGTAGTGCATTTCTTAACTATTATCTTAAATTGGAACGAATTTTCAGTGTGAAGATCTGGGTAGCATGTGGCAATGATCTTGAAAAGTCATCTGAAGCTAACCAGATTCCATTTTCTCTTTTCAGCGAGGTGCTTCCTCCCTCATTTCGGGACTCAAAACTTTCATGTATAGCAGTCTTTTCAGTGTTCCATTTACTGGATTCTTGTAACCTTACTTTGAACAGGTTACGGCTGGTGGTAATGTCCTAGTCTCTGCACTTTCTGTCTTGGTGCCAGTTCAATCTCCACACAAGGTTCTCCTAGCTGTTGGCAAAGGATCAGGATCTTTTGACGTATGGACATGTAACGTAAAGACCAAGGGCTCTAAGAAAGTTGGATCTTATGATGCACATGTCCAAGTTGTAAGTTGTTGTCTTTTACTGCTTCATATGGTGTGTTTTAAATGAAAAAGAAATGAACTTGTTCTTGACCTTTTGCAGGTCACTGGTTTGGCTTGGGCTTTTGATGGACGCTGTTTGTATAGTTGCAGTCTGGTAATAGATTGATAATAAATTTACTTCTATTAGAATTCTTATCTATGACTGATTTTGGTGGGGATCATTGTGAAATTGTCTCTGTAGCTAGTGACCTTCAACTTTTTGATTCTCTGTGTTGTGGAAATTTGATGCTTTTTTATAACTGTCGTAATACATAATATGAGAGCATTTAAAATGTGGGAAGAGAAAAATGACGTTCTAAATTTGCTTTCTTAAAACTATAAAATCTGAATGGTAGGATGGCTAAGCCCCAAGGAAAGCTTTGCTGCTTGAAGCTAGAGCATGTGCTTGATATTAAGGACTGCATGTTTGAATTACAGGACAATTCCGTGCATGGATGGATACATCATAAGGGGTCTTTGTCTGAAGTATCGATTCCACCAAATAATCTTGGCAAAAGCTCCTCAGATGTATGTTTCTCCTACCTTGTGCCCTTTTTACTTTGGTGCAAATCCTTCTCGGTTTGCAGAGAGCAATGGTGTATTTTAAATGATGTCTAACAAATTCCTATGTGTGAATATTTTTGGCAGCTTCCTTCTGTGTCTGATTCATGCTATGGGTTGGCAATTTCCCTGGAAATCTGGCCTTTACTGTGGTAAGAAGGTTTATCTCCCTATTAGCTTTTGATATATGCCATGCCTTTTGAATGCTGATTCTGATGCGGTTCAGTCTTTTTGAATGTGTGATGTTATTGGCTTTTGTATGTTGTGTGGCTCTTTTTCTTGGTTTTTTTTTTTTTGGTGGAATGGATTTATTCTTTCATTGCCAAAACTCCTGTCACTTGTTTTTTTTCAGATTTGATACATTTTTAGCTTAGCTCGAGCTATTGTCGGGCCATTAACCTTTGGCCAGCTTTGGAGTCTCAAGAGAGAAATGGCCTATGCACCCGGTTTCCAACTTGCTCAAAGTCTTATTGGGTTTTCTTAATTACTTGTATAGCCAATCTGTTTTATGATCGAAAGAATTTTACCACTCATTATTTCAGCCTTTTCAAATTTGATTTTTAAGATTTTCAGACTTCCCAAAAAAAAAAATTTAAATGAGCTGAAATTTTCAAAATCATATTTATCAACTGTCAGAGTTTTAATAGAGTAGCTCCCTTGAATATCTGGTTAGATTACCAATTTTGGACGAGAATAGCATAACTACCTAAAGGGTTGAATTTGTGACATATTATGCAACATGTTAAAGAATGGATGCAAAGACTTACTGAACATTGTCCCATCTATTCAGGTGCGTAGGTTTGATGCTGTACTTTTAGATGAGATGTATCAGAAAAGGTATAACTGCTTCTGATTGTTGTTACTATTTCTAAGGATCTTCATCCCTTAAATTCATGATCTAATAAGCTCAAGCATTCAGAGTATATAATGCCTTGCAAACATGCAGGACCAAAAGGGCTGCTGTTGAGTTTTTCTGGATTGGGGGCAGCAAGCCGACATTTCATCAACTATAAACTCAGATTTTGACATTGAAGCATGCCCAGGTTTCTCTACGGATGATCTGAAATGGTGGGGGTCTAAGCTGTTGTGGTCTCTAAGCCAATTTGAGTGCCATGACAAACACCTCGTCATTTGGGATATTATTGCTGCTGCTTTAGCTTTCAAGAAATGTGCTCCAAAGTTTATCGAGTGCATATTCCTAAGGTGGTTGCAACTTGTATTTGAGTGCCATTTGGGTTCATCCACCAAAGATTTCTTGTCAGATGTGCTCACACATGTGTCAAGCATCACTTCGCGGCGTCTGCACCTGCTCAATATTTTCATTAGGCGCGTAATGTTGTCTTCTGGCTTCAAGGAGAGTAAAGCTTGTGGTAAACCTGCAAATTTAGAAGAATCGAGGTGCACAGAAAAGGACATACAGTGGATGGATCTGATGCTAAATAGTGAGAAAGAACTGAGAGAGAGGCTTGTAGGCATTTGTTTATCTACAGTTGCAAGCCATATGTCTCAGCCAGCCCCTAGAGAAGAGCTTGGATTGTGGAATCCCACGGGAATTGCTCAGATGCTGAAGTGGGTCATTCAAAATCGTGTTTGTGTGCACCTTCAGCTAAATTCTCTTGCATCAGAAGTTAGAAAACTTACTGCCCGGTATTAAGCTCCTACTTTCATATTCCAGCTGATCTTTGTTTCTTGTATCATGGCGCAAGAATTGATGCTTTTTTGAGGGCTTTAAAAGTTACCATGCACATGCAGTTTTGGTTTTTACCTTCCTTTTGGACTTTTACTTTGTTTTTGGATGAGCAGACATATTAACTGGGAGTATTCCACTTTATAAACAGGCTCCATAGTTCAGATGACTACAAAGAAGACGAGCAATGTAGCTTTTGTTCAGCAGTTATTCCTTTTGAGTCTCCAGAAACTGCATTCTGCCAAGGCGTAAAATGCTCTGATAGGGAAGCACCTCAGAAGCATAAACTAGCTCGGTGTTCTGTGTCGATGCAGGTTTGCCCCCTTACTCCTTTATGGTTCTGCATCTGTTGTCAGAGATGGGCTTCCAAATTACCACCTCACCAACTGTTTACCATGCCCAGTTATCCTTCAGATTTCATGTCCTTGATTAAGCCTGTGATTAACACTCTGTTACCAAAACCATTATGTCCCTTTTGTGGGATATCTCTACAAAAACTCCAGCCAGACTTTTTACTGTCCATCTCACCTGTATGAGCATCACCAAAGTAGTTACTTAGAATGTCCGATGTATGTCCCCATGACCCACATTTTGGGGACCCACTAATCCCAAATCTAAATTAGGTTAAATTTGTGTAATTAGGAAAACCATCCCCCACCTAAGTGAGATTAGTGAAATGTTTCTCGATAACTGTGACAGGCAGATGTATGTAGGATAAATTAGTCCTTGGTAGGTGGTAGCAACTCTAAGCAATGGCTGAAACATGTACCTGTAAATTCGTATTGTGCCTTAAATAAAAAGTGTTTATATTTGCATTTTCGCTTTTATCGGTTTCCATACCCCAGTTTATGCATAGAATTCTGCACTGTTCTTTTTCTGGGATCTCCACCATCTGTTTTATTTTGACTGAAGTTTATGGTCTTTGCAAAAGTAGTTTATGGGGTCAAAGATTGAACCCCCAATCACCCAATACTGACTTTATCGCCTTTTATTTTATTTTATGGATTATCGCTTTTATCCCATAAGGAAGAATATTATTTATAAATTGTGGGGAAAAAAATCAACAGAAAATTGAATGATGGAAATTTCATTTTGGGGGTCAGCAATTAGTGAAATGAAATTCTGGGGAAACGACTAGGATGAAGATTCTAATTGAACATCTGAGCTTCGACTTGAGTCTATGCTGATGTCACAATTGTTTTTTGATTTTTCTCTTTTCATCCCTATTAAAAAAAGTAAGAATTCACGCTGACAAATACGTTCAGATTAGAATATAAAATTAACAAATTCAGCTCGAGTCAAATAATAATCTTCAAGATTTTATTATTTTTTTTAAAAAACTGATATTGCAGGATCGCCATATTAAAAAATTACTGTGATATTTTGATTATAATAATTAATTCCGCAGAGTCACGATTGGGTTTGGTTTTTTATTTAATTAATTTGGGCAAAACCAATAATCAAAACAGCATGAAACCAGCCAATGCAATCTCTGTCAAGTTTGGGGGCCATCCATTTTATTATATTTAGACTTTTTGGATGAATTCAACCTGCGGTTTTACACTTCTACCTTCTGAAGCATCAAGCATGTACAACACCTTTGGAGGCTTGCATTGCATCATGAAATTGAAAGCTACACTTCTAAAGAAATTATATTAGATCGTGATGTTTCCCGATCTTCATAAATTTATTAATCTACTAATTCAGATCATTATTTTGATATTTATTCTTGAATATTTGTCTTTTTTTAGCCTTGTTTTAAGAGTTTTTGTTTTCATTCGCAGGACACTATAATGAAAATTATATTTTGTATAATTTCGCTAAACAAAGGAACTTCAGTAGATAAGTACAAAAAAATAAATAGATTTTTTTGAAAGATTTCACTTGGTCCATCACAAAAACATTTACTTAAAAAAATTCTTATAGGATTGTTACATACCGAATCCCAAGAAGTATACTTATCGGTAACGCTTTTATTTTAAATATTTGCGATTCAAAAATAATTATAAATATCTTTATTAGTAAAATCTTCTATAATTGTTATCAGATTTATAAATTTAGATTCTAACTACTTTAATATGTGTGATTTATTTTTATAAAATTTTAAATTTGAACATAAAAACCGAAGGTCTAACTAGATAAATACAAAGAAAGTAATAAATTTTAAAAGGAAATAGGAAAATGAGGAATTTTGGAGAAGGTAGCACCAAGAATGATCAGAAAAGGGGAAGGGGGTAAGGTTATCAAATTTTAGTGTATGATGATGATGATGATGATGATGAAGAAGATGATGATGCCCTTCTCAAGAAATTCAACTGATGCCTCGCCCTGTCATTCTGCAGTGGATAAAGACAACACTCACCAAACTTACCTCTAATAAATTTAATCAGAAAAAAATTTTAAAAATAAAATCTAAAAAATTACAAAAAAGCAAAAAAGAAGAGCTTTTTTTTTGGGGGGGCAGGGGTCGAGGTTCTGGTAATGGCATCCTTTTATGGCCACAATGAATTAAAAAATGCAGGGAAATTGAAGAAACGTGGCAAAAATACAAAAGTGCCAAGCCGCGCAGCTTCTCATCGGTGACCGACCAATGGGGACACGCCACGTATGCTATCCACCTGCCCACATCATCCCCCACATGTACCCAAATTAGAGGGACATTTAATTTTAGATGTTGCCCATGGGTAACCAAGGGAGATTCGGATTTTTATTATTTTTATTTATTTTTCTTTAGGCACATTTTATGCTGCCATAATAATTAATGACACCAATTAACATAATCACATGTAGGATTAAGCATAAATTTCTACTTAATCAACTTGTGGGTTTTAGAATGCTCACATGATCACTTGAGGAAAAAGAATGCTCACATGCTATATTTTTTAATCTATTTCTTTATGTATTGAAAATTAACAAGTACACATTTTTTTTAGTCTTGACGATTTTTAATAAATCTCAAATTATGATTTTTTATTTATATTGAAAATATTTTTGATATAAGTATTATCGAAATTAATTTCTGGTGCTTCAAAAAAAAAGACTTTTGGCAATATGATACGAGTAGAAAGAGTGAAAAGAATGGGAAGGAACGCGAGGAGATAAAATGATTGTTATGACTTTCCTATATAAGAAGAGAAATATCTTATAAAAAATAACATAGTTAAACTTTTCACAACAATGTCAAAGTAATTCACAACTAACTCCACTATATACAAGATACGTTTACTTTTAACAACTTAATTATCTAATTTTAGAAAGTAACAAACTATGACTCGCATATGATTCGAATCTTTTATTCTTATCAAATATCTTTTAAAAAATAATAGATATAATAAATATCAAACACGAAATATAATACAGATTTTTTTTTTTGAAAAACTTAAATATTACAAAAATAAATATTATTCCAATAAATATACGCACAGTAAAACTAAGTCAAAAGCGAGGCAAATATAATAATATTGATTTATGAATAGGGAATTATGGTATAACTTATACTCCAATATATTGTTGACAAATTGAAATTAGAACAATTAAAGTCAAACATGAAGGAGCAAAAAGAATTACGTGCACCATTTTAAGTACATGAACTAGAGGGAAGAGAGATAAGGATATTGGATACATACACCTCTAATGGAATTTATTTTTTATGATATTCTTTTTTTTTCTTTACTTGGAAAATAATTAAAATAAGATTAAAAAATAGAAAAAGAAAGAAAACTTTTATTATGCACCATTTCAGGACATCCCTCGCAAAAGTCCAAAACGGACTCTCCGAAGAAGAACCCTCTCTCTCTCTCTAAACAAAAAGAAAGAAAAATAAAAATAAAATAAAAAACAGGTAAATAAATAAAGAAAAAGAAGAGGTGTGTTTTGTTGCTCTGCTGTACTTGTTTTCTCTGTTATTTTATTCCATTTCTCTCTCCTTCATCGCCATTGAAGACCAACTCCAGCAACGAAGAAGACGACATTTTCTGTGCTCTCAATCTTCTGATCAATGGAAATCACTGTTTGATTCCACCTCCAGGTACATTCTTTCTTCTGCTCACTTTCTCTCTCTTCTTCTTAATGTACTCTTCTTTCTGGTTAGGGTTTTAACCTCGTTTTGGTCCGTTCTTTGATGTAAACAGGGGAAAATATCTTTTCTGTGCCTCTTTGTGTGTCTGCCTGTGTGATTTTCTCTCCCTGCAGTGTCTGCTTTCGTGTTCGGAGTTTCCCCGATCATGGCGGTTGCTGAAAACGGCGTCGCATCGGGTGCACAACGCTTCGAAACGACTGATCTTGAACGATCGAACGGGAATCACGTCAGCAACAATGAGAAGAGTGAGAAAAACGGACCTGCATCGAAAGATCAAGGGTTCACTTTGAAGAATCAGAATCACAACAACATCAACGGCACTGATAATCACAAGCAATCACCTCAACTCAACGCCGACGACGCCGCCGGCGGTGCCGATGATGAGAAGAGCGACGGCGCTGAGGAGAATCACGGTTTGACTAAGACTGGTAGTATGAATGGGACTGCCGATGATGACATCAACGAGAGTAATAATCTCACGAACGGGGAGGGGCTTAAGAAGGAAATTAGGGATTTGGAGGAGATGTTGTCCAAGTTAAACCCTATGGCGAAAGAATTTGTGCCCCCTTCTCTTGTGAGTTATCGATCATTTGGGGCAGGTGGAAAAAATAATTCTGGATTTGTTAACAATTTTCTTATCCTGCCTAATGCTGGCGGCAATGTCAATGAAATTGCTGGTAGAAGGGTATGTGAATTCCCTCCCTCCCTTTTGCTTTGGCAACATTGCAATTCGGTCAATTTCGCGTAATTTGGGAACAAATTATCCATTTCTGTAGATTTTCCTGCAGAGGAGGAACAGTTTTGGTCAAGGAAAGAGGAGAATGAATAGCCGCACCAGTATGGCGCAACGGGAAGAGGTGATCCGAAGGACTGTATATGTTTCAGACATTGATCAGCAGGTAGTGAATGAATTATTTGATTATCATTTGGCATTTGTGTATTTGCTTGGGAATTTTTCTGTGACTGATTTGTTTGACAATGTGCAATGAATTTAGGTCACTGAAGAGCAACTCGCTGCCCTTTTCATCAACTGTGGACAGGTAATTCAGCATATGATGTAGTGTTTGGTTTAGTTGAGCATTCACTCAGTTATTCCGGGAGTGTGTATTTCTGAATTACTTTGCTTTTTTGGGGTTTTAGGTTGTTGATTGTCGGGTTTGTGGTGATCCAAATTCTATACTACGCTTTGCTTTCATAGAGTTTACTGATGAAGGTAAACCCCAACCCCCCAACCTAAAAAAAAAAGTAATCCCTTCAATGTCAAACTGTTAATCAATTGGAACTTGTTTTTGATGTAATGATCATTTTTACTGATTTCTTAAGACCAATGTCTCATCTTGGCAGAGGGTGCAAAGAATGCTTTAAGTCTGTCGGGCACAATGCTTGGATACTACCCTGTCAGAGTGCTTCCTTCCAAGACCGCTATTGCTCCTGTTAATCCTACTTTCTTACCAAAGGTGGGTTCTTTATTAGGTCTAGCTTAGTTCTCTGTTTGGTTGCTAATAGTTGTCATTTGGAAAATTTGGTGTCAGTGTAGCCAGTCAATAGTATGCAACACCCAGTGCATAGGTATCTAATTATTTCCTGTGTATACAGTCTGAAGATGAGAGGGAAATGTGTGCAAGAACTGTTTATGTTACGAATATTGACAAAAAGGTACCGTCTAGTCTTCCAGTCTTCATCTGGGCCTGTACTTGAGCGGCGTGGTTTGATTTCTACTTGATCTCATTGTCAAGTATATATGTTGGCCTTCATTAATGCAGGTTACCCAAGCAGATGTTAAACTGTTCTTTGAATCATTTTGTGGAGAGGTGTGTAATTTGCTATGAGCTCATTTCAATCATGCTTTTAGAAAGTTTAAACACATATTGATATGAATATTTCTTTCAGGTTCAACGTCTGAGGTTGCTTGGGGACTATCGTCATTCTACTCGGATTGCTTTTGTGGAGTTTGTTATGGTAATGCCTGAACCTGATGTGTTCATGTAGTGTCTTGTGCTTTATTTTTCCTTGTCTCTTTGATTGGAAAGTGTTTTACTCACATCAGCTCCTAATTATGGAAGATGTTTTGTGCGTTGTGTTCCTCTTGGTGGTGTCATATTTTCCTTGTGTGTTATTCTGTCTCCAATAATTGGAATTTGTTTGAGGAATATGCACTGAATGTGAGGATGAATTTGCGTTTTATGTTTCCTCTATGTCAATTTTTCTGTTAATTGCTTAATTTTTCTGCTAATTAAAGCAGATGCTTGGTGATATTTAGAGCTTGATTGGGGCCTTGATCCTTTTTGGGGCTGAATTTGCGTGTGATTGTCTGTGCCTTTTCTGTTAAAAGAGTGTGTGTGTGTGTGTGTGTGTGTGTTTTTTTCTCAATAGCATCTAAATCTCTCCCCCCCTTCCCTCTACGATCTATTCTTACATGTGTACAATATTCTAAGAACATGGTGGTTTTGGGTGGGGAACTCTGCAATTGAATTACGGGTCTTGTATATAGGATTTCAAGGCTATCTTTCATGTTAATGCCAATGAGATTGGTACTAAAGCATGTTTCTTGCATAGATACAGCAAGTATCTTCTCGAGGTAAAATATCCAATTATAATTGTTTAGGGAAAATTAGATTTTGCAAGGATTTCCAAAGATCATGGTATTGGTAGTTCACTGAAGAGAGACAGTTCCTAAGATCATGGTATTTGTAGTTTATTGAAGAGAGATATGCTGCTCTTGCCTGCATGTAGCCTGTAATTTCTGCTTTCTTTGGAGTTCATTTACTGTCTGGAAATGCAGGATCGTGTATAATAGAGAAGTGTTTTAAATGCATATGTTGTCTATGTGATCTGCAAAGCATTCCCAGTGTAGCAGGGTGATAAATAGATTATTTGGACTTCACAGAGGTGAAATGTTAATACTTTCTGAACCTCTGAAGTGAATCAAAATTGTACATACTTGATGATGTGTGTCAAGTGTACCTTGCTTGTCTTCTTGCCCTATAGAACTCTCTCCCACTAATGTTCACTTGTGCTTTCCATTTCATGTGTTGTCCATAGTTTTGAGGACTATCTTGCCTTGGTATCTATGAACCATATGATTGATGCTTAGGATTTTTTGGGATAATATAATGCATCAGAATGGAGTCTCTATAGGCTTTCTTTCAGAAGATTTTTGGACAATTGACTGGCTACAATTTACTTTCCTAAATTTCAATGTTAGTACTTGGTGTTTGTCAGTGTACTCCTTCTATCCGTAAACGTAGCCTTTGACATTTTAATATGCATTGTGATTGCTATTTGTAGCACAAAAACTAAAATTTTGTTTCTATTAAATCTCAACTGGAAAACTTGCGGATAATTTCTATACCATTAGTAAATAATATAATCAAGCTTACAGGGAGGGGTAGTTTGAATTGTGGCCATAGTCTGCATGTTGCATGAACTTGTAAAACTGACATCGAAATATTAGACTACCTTGTGATATTCATGCCTTGTCCTGAATGTAATGAAAGATCCACTTTCCATGAGTAGAAAGGTGGTTGTCTTTTGGCTATCAGCTTCAGCTGAATTTTAGACCTGAACCTCCGAAGGACAACACCCCCCCAAAAAAAAGGTTCAATTAATCACTTATTGAGATTGCAATTGAAATTGGTTTTTGTCATTTGTAGTTGGTTGTAATTCTTGCTTTTCTTCACCAATAAATTCCAGATTGCCTCCTTGTTTCCGATGTAACAGACAAATGACTAGCGTTTGAGAAGTTTGTGAAGGTGGCATGGAGCTATCTTGTGTTCATTGGCATTTTATTAGCTCAATCTATGTATTATTCATTCTATTAACCACAAGCAACAACCTGCTTGTCTTTCTAGATAATTTGTTTGATTTTTTCCCCATCTTTAGTGATTCTCTGAAGTCCAGTTTTGTTTTGTCTTTCAATATCTGAATATTTGAAACTTGTTGGCATTTTTCAGGCTGAAAGTGCAATTTCCGCTCTCAACTGTAGTGGTGCAGTTCTTGGAACACTGCCTATCAGGTCGATTATGTGGAATCACTCTTTACTTATCTTCTTCTACTTATAATTTCTTGTTTATTTCCCTTTTCTAAAACAATGATTTATAATACCGACCATCAATCCTCATTCACTATGTTTATACAGGGTGAGCCCGTCAAAGACCCCTGTTCGCCCTCGTGCTCCTCGCTCCCGGTGCACTGAACGGTCATTTGTTTCTCAGAGCTGTGCCTGCTGCTGATTATCGTTTACATATATATACATATCTATATATATAGAAACACAGAATAGTATGAAGGTACTCGTGGCGTCTTTAGCTTTGTCCCTTTCGGTATCCTGGGCCCAGTATCATACTTTTCTCTATAGTAGGTGGGTTATTTTAAGTCTTTTCGAGGCTTCTCGTTCATTTGAACATAGTATGTAGAGTTTGGATATGGAGGCAACTTCGAGGCTCTTTTTAGTATTGAGTTGAATTGAACTTGATTCTGCACAGTAGGTTTATGTTGGTGAACTCGGTTCAGATTTGTCTGCAGAGGCTAATGTGTCTTTGCCGATGTTTCTGACTTTTGGAAGCCCGCTGAATTTCTGGGTATTTCAATTCCAGTTCCGTTGTTTATTTTAGATGGTTTTATTTTATCCATTTGATTTGATCAGGTGTTTGAACTCCATATTGGAATATTTGACCATGAATATCATCAAACGTAGGTCTGTTGACTATTTACTGGGTCCTGGTTTTCTGTATTCTGAACGTAAGCTTATTTGACAGATTCATGGTTCTTTGACTAAGCTGGATTTTGAATGGACCTGAAAATGTCAGAATACTATCTTTCTTAGGTATATCACCACCTGATTTACCCGGCGTTACCCAGTGGATTTTTCCGGTCTAAAAAGATGACGTTGTACTTGCAAATAGAGATATTGATTCCAAAAAACAAAACCACTGAATTATTCATTTGACGGCGGTATATAAACTTATTCCCTATATTCACATAAGAATTACCGTGTGAGATATGGCCCATGTTTATGTGGATCTGGCAAAACTGATTTGAGATACAAAACATGATCCGATCCGAAACGGGGGACCGAATAATCGGGCTTCATACTCAATTTGACATATGAAATAGGCTAACCCAAAAGTGTACCCAAAGCGTAATCCAAGATTATAACACAGTTGCTTCCTTTTGAGCAGAACTGATTTGAAATTTTGTTGAGCTAAAATGCAACCTGATCCAAACTCAATTTGACCCATACCCTAATCGAACAACCAATTTACTAGGTTTATAACACATACTGGAATTGACCCAATTTGAAATTTTGTTGAGCCGAACTGATTTAAAATTTTGTTGAGTTGAAATGCTACCCGATTCAAACTCAATTTCACCCTTACTCGAATCGAATAACAGATTTTGTCGCGTTTATAGAACAGTTGCTTCTTTTTGAGCCAAATTAATTTGAAATTTTGATCCAATTTAAACTTAATTTGACGCACATTCGAATCAAACAACCGACAATTTAAACTTAATTTAACGCACATTCGAATCAAACAACTGGTTTGTCAGGTTAAGCTTATGCTTAAAGAGGCAAAAATATCTATATAGGAATAGGGATGGATTTGGATCTATATGCCTAAATTGCCAATTCAAGAGACATATATTTGAAGGTTTGAACTTCTTAAGGCTCTACAAGCCCCATTGCCAGCTAGCCAAGTCGGCCCACCCTTATGATCAACTCATTTACATCCCTTCGTATTTTAGTCTTCTCTTGACTGTTGCTTTAGAGGCAATAATCAAAGATATGATTTCATAGTATTCAGGAAAAGTTAAAGTAAACAGACATTTAAAGAAGCAAAAAGACGTTATAAAGGGGATTACAACTTACAACAACAAAGCAACAATTCACAGCGAAACAAAAGTACACTCAACTTCTGATTTCCACAGTAAAACATCAGCTCATGACTCTCTCAACTCATAACAACAGCAATTTGACTACTTTAAACTAACAAAGACATAATATCAGATCTCCTTATTTCACACACATTTAAAAAAAACAGACGAAATTCTTGTGATTTAGTTTAAACAAGCCTGACTGGAACATGGATGACAGGGGGTCATTAATAGGGTATTTGGGCACAGTGATATGAAGAACCCCATTCTTAAGGAATGCCTTGATGGCTTGTTTCACCGCGGTAAGGGGAGCTGCAGCCTCGTGTCATACGGGCTGTATAGCTGCCTCCCGAGATCTTTCACCACCAGCACTTCTCCGTCGACTTTCACATCAATGTCCTCAGCTGCCACTCCGGGCATGTCCAACCTTACCTTCAACTCGCGTTCATCCTCTGTTGTGGTCCATGGAGAGTGCACTGCAGATATAACAAGGTTGAATAGTGTGCTTAGCTTAGCCTAGATTGAAATATAAGAATACGTAAACCATGGCATTATGGCAATGCTATTCTGTATGTTAGCAAACAGTGATATTGAGTGAAAATCCATACCTGGAACAGTAGTTGCGACTTGGACACCAATGGGTTTGACACCTTCGTATTGCCGAGCTCTTACCCCAAGTGAAGGCCTCGACTTAGGAAGTTTCGATGGTGTGGAAGGCGATGAAAAGGAGACATTGCTTGAGGCGAACCCTGCTACCGGTGGGCTCGATGAGGCCTTGCTCGAGACCTCGGCTAGGGGGAAGCAGAGCAGCTGATCAAAGACTTGCTTGCCATTTTCGTCAAACTATAGAAAGAAATTTGATTTCAAAGTTTTTATCGACTGATTGAATCTCAATTCAATGAAACATTGCACGTCATGAAGGTGTTCAGTGATTGCTGCCTATTTATAGTTGTAGTAGGGAGACAGAGAGATTCAAACAAAGGAAAAAATAATTAACGACATAATTACTCTTTAAATTAACTAATCCAAAACTGAAACCAGTCTCTTTAATTAGTTTGCTTTGATTGGTGGTAAGGCATTATTATCACTTTTGTGAGCCTAATTATTAATTATTGAAATGCTTTAAATTTTAATTAATTGGAATTTCTACACTTTACCCTGTTCAAATCCCCCTCACTTTTCCCTTTTCCTTTTATTTCTCATTGTCCCATGTTTGGTTTCCTCATCCTTGGTTCCTCGACTAAGCTGGATTTTGAAAGGCCAGAAAATGTCAGAATACTGTCTTCTTGGAACACCACCGCCAGGTATGCCACGGCTCATTATGGATCCTGCTCCAGTAATAAGCTATAAAAAGATCATTTACGTATATATAATTTTACAAATGGGTATCAGTCGGAATAATTAATAAAAATTTTAAGAGTTGCTATTAAAAATTTATTTGTAAATTTTTACGTGCGTCGATCTTTAAGCCTATTTCGTTAAAAATAGAAAGTAAATTTTGTTGTTGCAAATTGACAAGTGGATTCCAAGAAACTGTTCTATTTGGTAGCAAAGGTGGATAATAGCCTGAAGAAGGAATCCTGAACTTGAACCTACTCCCTCCCTAGAGAGTTTAAGAGATATTCTCGTGTCAGATATGTCCTAAGTTTGTGCCTCGAAAATCTTTTCGGTTTTTCTGATATAACGAGGCAAAAAAGTTAATTTATGATAAATATTGATATGGACACGATGAATTGAACTTACTTTTAAACTATCTATCCAACATATTATATAAGTTAAACTAGTTTATACCTACTTTGTTACTTTTTTTAGAGTACAATATTTTATATCAATAGAGTTTCAACATTGTGTATTGCATGCTACTTTTTTTGAATTTTCTGTTTATAATTTATTTGTGAAATATTTGACTCAACTTGAGTAAAAACTTAGATGTTAAGAAGGAAACTCTAAGGACAATGGTAGATTACATGATCTAACAATACAGAAAAATATGCCCCTTCGGGGATATTCTAGTGGTAGAATGACTAATTCCCAAATAGAAAAGTAGGGTTCATTTCTCCCTATATTACGTGCCTGCATAAAATTTATCCATCCAACAAAAAATATAAAAAATATAATAGAAACTACCAATAAAGTATTGAAATACTCTGGAACATTCTAAATTACAATAATATTTGATCCTCTCTTTTCCCCATATATATATATATATATATATATATATATATATATATATATATATATATATATATAAAATATGAAAATTAATTAAAAACAATGAGAAGAATTTTAAAGTAAACAACCTAGCTGCAACAGTAGGAAAATTGGGAAAGTTTTATGGGTATGATAGACGTACATGCATAAATCCATCCTGGCAGATTCTGCAATTAAATTTGAATAGAAAAAATATATTACTATATATTTCTCTTCATCTATATATATATTTTTTTCTTGGGTCTCATTCTTTGATGGATTATGTGAGTACATCGTTGTATTGTATTCCTCAACTGTAATATTTACAGTATTGTTTTAAAAAATAAAATTACACTATTCTTTTTGATGGATTTCATTAAATGAATGTAGTTTGAATGCATGCACATCCAATTTTTTATATAATAAATTTCACTAATTTAATTTTTAAAATTTTAAAAAATATTAGCTGATTTTATCAGATGAATGTTTCTTATACAAATTTATATTTAAATTTTATTATTTATATATGATATCATATAATACGATACAATCTCATTGATATATTATATTTAACTTTTATTATTTATATATAATATCATATAATATAATATAACATGATACGATTTAATTGATATATCAAATTAAGAAAAAGTAAAAACGAAATTGAAGAAGCAAAAAGATGTTATAAAGGGGTTACAGCTTCCAACAAAGCAACAAACGACTACAAACAGTGCATGGTACTCATAAAAGTTTATATTTCCACAGGCCTTGTTGCATGAAAAAGCATGCATTTTCATGACTTTCACAACACAAAACAACATAACTATGACAACTTCAAACCCTCAAAGACATAATAACAGAAGAGCTCCTTATTTTACAGGAACAAATAATTAATAAACATAGAAAAACGGAGCTCTTAATTGCCAGAAATTACGAAATAAAATCTTGTAATTGAGTTCAGACAAGCCTGACAGGGACATGGACGACATGGGGCTCAGTAATGGGGTACTTGGGCACAGTCACATGGAGAACTCCATTCTTAAGGAAGGCCTTGATAGCTTGTTTCAACGCGTTTGGGGGTAGCTGGAGCCGGGTGTCGTAAGGGCTGTATAGCTGCCTCCCGAGATCCTTCACCACCAGCACGTTTCCCTCCACTTTCACGTCGATGTCCTCAGCTGCCACTCCCGGTATGTCCAACCTCACCTTCAACTCGTGCTCGTCCTCTGTTGTGGTCCATGGAGAGTGCACTGTAACCACAAAATTTCATTTTCGAGTGAGCTTAGTCGGTCCATATATATATATGTTAGTGTCTAATTGTAAGCATTTAGTCGTACCACCATGCATAAATATATCTTGAATGTGGAAATCGATACCTGGAGCAGTAGTTGGAACTTGATGAACACCAATATGTTTAGCGCCTGCATCGTATTGTTGGGCTCTGACCACAAGTGAAGGCCTCGAAGCAAGAGTTGTCGATGGTGAGGATAAGGATGAGGATGAGAATGACACGTTGCTGGGGTTGAACCCAGATAAAAATGGGCTCGATGAGGCCTTGTTTGAGACCCGAGCTAAGGGGGAAGCTGAGCAGCTGATCAAAGCCTTACTTGCCATTTTCTTCAAACAAAAAAAACAAGAATTAGGTTTTAAAAAATCTGATTTCAAAGTTTGTTCGACCAATTGAATCAATTGAATGAAATATTTTAAGTGGTGATGTTGTTGTTCAGCGATTACTACCTATTTATAGTTGTAGTAGGGAGAAAGAGAGATTCAACCAAAAGGGAAAAAGTTGCATAATCAATTTTTAAATTATAAAAATTATCCCAAAGCTGAAAACCAAGTCTCTTTAGTTTGCTTTCATTGTTGGTAAGGCATTCTTATCACTTTTGTGAGTTTTTTATTTCCTAATTATTGAAATTTTTAATTTTAATTAATTGGAATTTATGCACTTTTCCCTGTTAGTCCCTCTCACCTTTGGTTTTTTTTTTTTAAATTATTATTCATTATTCCATTTTTCGTTTCCTCGTTTTTTTGGTGTTCAGTACAGGCAATGAGTATTTGTCTAAGTAGTATTACCTTAAACAAAACTTTGTTAAAGAAATGTCGAGTTGAACAATGGCTTGTCATATGGGGAACAATATCCTTAGTTTAATTTTCGTCAAGTGGCCCTTAAAGACAGTTTTCATATGATCATGAGATCTACGAAGATATTGTGGGGTGTAGTTTGGTAGGGTCTTTTTTTTAAGGCTATTGTAACAATTGCATTTATCGCTGTAGTTACTCTTGAATTTGTCCGTCAGAGAAAGATGGATTGAAGTTATATCACACTAATACATATTTTATAAATTTATGCAGTATACTATAACCCACCTATGTTCGAGAAAGATGAATTGAATTTGAAAGACACAGGTTGTGGTCAGATTGATGTTGTACATATAGAGTCAATTGAAAGTACATTTTGATGATTTAAATTTGTTTTTGTCAGAAGACTATAAATATAGATTCGTACGGCTTTTTGTGCTAGGTGCTTTATAATGTTGACAATAACAACTATCATCTAAACTTAAAGCTTGCCCTAGCTACTTTTATAGTAATATGAAGGGAAACAATTTAACAGTTGATATAGACAATATCTTATCTAACACAAAATACAGGCATCAAACTAGAAAGTTGACTAGTTAACTCATAAATTGACTAAACTTGGTATAGTTTTATAGTTATATATATAAACACAGGAATCTGCTGAAACTTGAAGGGTTAAGCTTTGCCCAGCTGTGAGCTTTAAGGACTAATTATTCATTAAGTCCCTCATGCAGATTTTGTTTAATTAGCTATTAATATGCTTCTATAGTTATTAAAAAAAAGGGATTTTTTTAAAAAATTTTGGATGTGGCCGACCTGTTTGTTTATGGTGCTACTTTTATAGCTATTAATATGTTTGATTAGGTTACAGTTAATTATGTTTCTAAGGTATGTATATATCATAGCTAAAAAAATAAAATTTAATTAATAAAATTATGAACCTGTTTCATTATTAGAGATCATATTAAAGCTAATCCTATATCATTGACCTAATGAGTTTCTACAAAAGGCCATATCCTAAAAAATTATAATTTCATGCTGAATTAGCAAACCCCAATTGACTGACCCATAGACAACAAAAGGCCAAAATAGAGTGCAGGTGAGGTGGGGCAAATATTCCTCAATATTATTCCACCTACTGCTTCTGCAATATATTTTTGTATCTTCCCTTCCCTCTATATATATAATTTCAAACTGCCCTAGAGCTATCTTACCCTAATCCAAAATAGAGCTAGGCATTAGCTTCATTCCTTTATTCCATTTCAAAGAAACAAATTGTTTGTCAACCAAAACCCATTCTTCTTAACAAAAACAAATTAAAAACCCTATCTTATTAAACCCCTCTTCCGATATCCTCCAAGTTTAATTTATTCTCATATACACTCGATCTAGAACAACTAGATAACGACAACATTATGTGAAGAACTCGTGTTACTAATCTCATGTGAGTGATTGAGAAAAACAATCGAACCATGGGCAACTCATTGGCTTTGTGCATAGCGATCCAAACAAGAGGTGAACAATAGAGATGGGATGGGGTCTTGCAAATAATGAAGATGGATGGGAAGATATTGGATTTCAAAGCTCAACTACTTGAAACTCTTATGTTGGGTTATTCAAGGGAGCTACGCAATCCCTCCCTCTTGATTATAAGTTGGAGATTGGCAAGATTTATTACGTTTTACCTCGGCTTGATTCCTATAATAGTTATTCCACCGAATTCAGAAATATTCAAAATCTTCCTGCCCTCGATCATGAAAGAAAAATTGTGGGTGGATGATCGAGGAAAATCAAAATTGCTATAACGGAAGAACTTCAAAAGTTCTCAAACAGGACCCTTGAGATGTGAAGTTTGCGCTTGTAAGAATTGCTATACAAATACATATATCACAAAGTAAAAATGTCACATGTTTTTTTCGTAAAACACCTTATAAAAATTGCTACACAAAAACCATTTTGCTCGTGAAATTAATGTCAATAGTCAAGGAAGAGTGATATTACGCCACATGTTAGAGTCCGTACGTAGAAAGTAGACCGTCGACGTAAACTTGTTAGGTACATGACAATTGGATTATTTTCTAACAATTTTTTACTTCTTGAATAATGGCCTTAGGCTATAAAAAAAATGTCCCACAATACTACTTTAATAATTTTCTATTTTTTATTAATTTGGATCATAAGGTTATTTTACATATGACCCCTCGACGGCATAGTATGGATATGAATTTTACGTACATGTACTCGTATAAATCTGAGTTGAGTTGCGAAAAATGAATAGGTCGTACATGACATGGGGTGTGAATGGGCTCATATATGTTTGAAGTTGGCAAACGGAAAGGAAGAAGCATGGAATTACACGCAAATTAAAAAGCAAATCAAGTGCCTAATATTATGGAGGAAACAGACTGTTAATCAACGTTGTTGAGGCATTCACAATGTTTGTCCAAAACAAGGCCGATGATGATGATGATCATGATGACGATGATGCTTCTTCATTCAGTATGTAAGTTGGCGTGTTACTTCAATTATACAAAGAAAAAAATGCCAAGTTGTTAAGGAATTAATATTTTAATTATGATAATTAAGCTTCATAATCAAATTTTTAATATTAGAATTCGTTGACCAAAGAGCATAGACTAGGCTAGCTACAAGTACTTTTGTTAACACCAAAGTATTAATTGAATTGGATTGATACAAATTATACTCCATATGTGGATATCTTGCTGCAATTTGGCAAGCATGTGTCCATAATATGTGGTGCTATCTGAATTATACACGTAAATATTGAATTTAAGATAACCATATACTATTTAAACTGTTAATAAGAGTCCTTCATACAATCTATCTTAAAATAGTATTGCTTGGAATATCGCCAACCAAGAGAATTATAAACATACTCCTATATGTATTGACCTTTCGAATGTATATTTGGTACAGAAACATAGCGGAAAACATAATTAATTGATTAGATATATGATTAGCTAATTCCCCTACTTTACATGACTTGTTTAGCTCATATAAGTAATTAGCTAGGTCGTCCCATAATTAAACCCTAGTGTATCCCTTTTTTATCCCCCTATATCTTCATTCTAGGGTATCATTAGCCATGATATCATAAAAAGACAGTATTATAGGACCTATGAACGATGCCAAATCCTAGAAATGGTCCACTAGCCGGCCTCCACCTTAATTAGCTTTCTTGTTTGACAAAAAAATTCTATCTCCTTTTGTTGTTTACAAATTGCAATATGGTGCTTTTTACTTTATTTAAATTCCCATAACTTAACAATCTCCTCTCTTCTTCTTTAACCTCCAGCCCATCAATCCTTTCTCAACTGAATTGCACTTAAAAACAAAAATTCAATAGGAAAAAAAACCCCTTATTTCACACAAACCTGCCCGACTTTTTAGTTTAACCCCCATTAATCCTCCCACCCCTCACTCTTCTTGTGTGACATAATTAAACTTTCCCCTTACTCTTTCCCTTCATTTTCTCATTATCAACTTGCCCTCCAATTTTCCATCACCAAACACCTCCAAAACTTTGATGGGAAACTTTCTGGGTTTATGCGCGTTCGGAGGGTCAAACAAGGCTGTGATGCAAGTGATGAAGATGAATGAGGGGGAAGATACTCGAGTTTCGAGCTCCGATAAGAGTGAGAGATTTGTTGGTAAAGTATCCAAATTCTTATGTGGGTATGTTCAAGGAGGCTACTCAGGCTTTACCTCTTGATTACAAGCTCAAATTTGGGAGGATTTACTACCTTATTCCTTGTTTTAGCACCACTTCTGAGACTTTATTAGCTCATAGAGGAGGAGCACGTACGGATGAAGTCAGGAGGATTAAGTTGGTTATAACAAGGCAACAACTCGAGCAGATTTTGTCAAACCAGGCAACACTCGAAGATCTGATAATGGCGGTCAAGAAAAGGCCATGCAAGCGAGTTAGTCCGGTAAAGGCTTGTAATTTGCAGAAGCTTGAAGCTATTCCTGAAGACGGTGAGGGAGTATATTGATTATCTTTTATATACTTTGCTTGTCAAAGTTTAGGGCAATCGAATATATATAATGGGCAATAAGGAACTCCATTGATTATTGTTGCACTGCATATACGCACATTTATATATATGACGAAAAATTAATAAGTGTTCATTAATTTAGCGAGTAGGGTAGACTAAAAAAAGATTCCTATTAACATCAATGAAGAATATTAGGATCTCTAATTTAAAGGAGATAGTGTTGTCTAGGAAGTTATGCATCCTTGCGCTGTCCAACTTCATAGTGCATATATGTTATGCATTTCTCCACATTAAATTCTTCAAATGAGATGGTTTTATCAACTGCTTCTGTGAGACCGATTTATATCTTATGAGGCATATTATATGGTCCGATCACCATTTCTTAAGAAGTTGAAATGATCTTATTCAAAACAAGCTTTTAATCACATAGTAATCCTCTTGATACTAAATTTTATATCATGTCGATCACGTATTATGTCTAAACGTGCATTTTGTTGCGAGCTAAGGATGAGCTCTTCTATTCATGTTAAGTGATTTTCTCTATAATTTAGAAGGAAACTTAGAAATCGAAAGGGTACTAATACTTTGATCGAGTATGTTCAGTCCAATAGAATCACTACAAATTTGGGTTAAGATTTATTGTCATTTGATGCAATAAGTTTATCTTCAATATCAACGTAATTTAAGCACTCGTAAGATCAGGCTCACACTTGATTAAAATTAAGTTCGACATCCCATATTTGATTCCACATAAATATAAGAGTAAAGTCGTCAGAAATTAAATCTTGAAAACACTTAGTAAACATTATATACACGTCATGATCAATCATACAAAGGCTTCCTTGTTATTACATTAAGCCATCGAAGCACAAGCTCCTCTTAAGAGTACATATAATCTCGATCGAAACGGGTCGGTTGCGTAGATACATCATATGTATCTTTACTGGATTTGAACATCAATGACCTTGCGCTCAACTTGGGTCTTAGGAACAGTGATGTAAAGAACCCCATTCTTAAGCTCAGCCTTGATTTTATCCATCTCACAGTTATCAGGCAACTGAAGCCTTGTGTCATAGGAGCTGTAGCTCCTCCTTTGCCAATCATCTTCGCCGCCTTCTTCCTTCTTAGTCTCTCCTTTGATCACTAACATATCATCCTCCACCATCACCTTGACATCCTCCTTGGACAGTCCTGGCATGTCGAACCTCATCTTGATCTCGTTGTCATCCTCTACGATGTCCCAGGGGGCTCGCATCTCTCCCATCCCTCCTGGCATTGTCATCGCGTCTTCGAAGAGTCGGTCCATGGTTTCTAGCATCTGCCTCATTGTTCTCATTGGTGAAAATGAGTCTATTAGCCCTGCATTTGTTCAACAAGTTCAGAATTAGTATTCTCATTTTTCAGGTATTTAGGAGGCTATAGTACTTTGGAGCCGGCAAAATTGTTCCCGGAATCCTAACCAAACAATCATACCCATACTCACCCTGACACATCCAAAAATGCACCCAAAACCCGAAATGTCCCCGCCAAAAATCTCCTACAAAGTTTTTTTTTTTTTTTTTTGGCAAGATAAGCTTATTCGCCCAAAAAACAGTCCCCAAAACCGAACATAATCCCACCCATATAGACATATTTCCCATGTTCTCAAGGGTTTTATCCAGTGTTTCCATGGGTTATCTATTATAATTGAAAGAGTTATTTTCTTGAGAAGAATCGAGACAAAAGTGAAATCTTTGGCATACCGAAAGGAGAGATGTCAAGGAGCCTTCTGGGGCGGCGCTCCACGGCGGTGCCCTGATTCTGATTGCTCTTCTGGAGCTGAACATCAACTTGGTGGCTTCCCTCTTTCTTCTCCTGGGTCTGAGCCTGAGATTGCTGGGCTTTTATCGCCCCGACTCTCGGAAAATTCTTCTTTGGAACCGGAAAAGAAACAGAGCACTGCCCAAATTTTGTTGGGGTTGAACCCCTGGTTGACACAAGTGGTGATGCAGAGCATGTCAACGCCTTAGTTGCCATTTTCTCACTCTTTCTTCAATGGATTCTCACCCAAATTGGACGGTTTTTTTTTGTGTTTTTTCCCCTGGAGATGGAGAATAGTTGAGAGGTAGAATATATAGCGGGAGAGGAGAGAGATTGGTGAAGTTTTGAGAGGAAATGTGAACGTTCTCGAGTCTGGACTGATTTGATATGGAATAGTAAGAAGTGATTTCTGGGAGTGAAGTTCCAGCTCTCTCCGTTGAGTTCCCGAACCCTCTTTGTTTGGGCTCCATGTAGGATGCCACCTTCCTTTTCCTCTCGCTTCTCCTCTCTTCTGCTTAACCTTTTCTACTTGGGATTAGTATAAGATAGGTCATTATTAGCCCAACTGTCAAATTTCACGCCATACACCTAGTTAAAGTAGTTCTAATAAAAAAATAGTCATTCGAATATGATCTTTACTCACTTCGATAACAAACATAGCAATAGATTCAACTTTAATGTGCAATCATTCAAGTTGTAATCAATGAAGTTTCAAATGTAAACAATTTTTTGTGGGACAATAAGATATGATTTTGATATATACTAATAGAGATACCAATACTAAGAAAGTCACAGTATAATTTTACAGATTATCTGCCAATGTACAAGTCTAAAAATCTTAAATTATTGTGCAACACGAAAACGCCCTTAGACAAGACTTTTGAGTCTTGTGGTTTGAGGCTCTAAATGATGCCTTGGTTTTTGGGGTAGCCCCAGCTCCAGATCAGAGCTTTGGAAACCCTTGACAATGATGTGGCTAAATCTATGGATCGAAAACAAAAGTAGGCCTGTAGTTTTGGGCCGGTATATGCCCTTGATCAACAACATTCAATCATTATGTTGAATCTACTTCGAAAGTCTTTGAATAGGGTAGAACCAAGCTATTTAGTTTTGGGCTCGAATGGCCTGGATTCCGGCCTTTCACAGCCCATGTCTATTTAGGAGCCCACTTTAGACAGAGAGCATCTCGGACCAGAGCACAACATCTCATTCAAATTCTGTTTTACTTGTTTAGTAAGCAGTCAACGCCTTTCAAATTCTGCCTATACAGACTCTCACGACCTTAACGTCTCATTCACACAAGAATATGTTACATGCCCCCCCGATAAAAATGCTAGTCATTATGTATTTATGGAGAACATCTTCCCTCTAAGCTTATTAATGATTACAAAAAACAGCATCAGAAATGGACTGTGGCTGCATGGATAATTATAATCTCTTTCTAGCTGATTCTGCTACTTTTCAAGAATTTTCAGTTGGTAGTTTATACAGTTTCTTTTATTTGAATATCTGGTAGTAGAGATCAATTAATTGAACATATTTGCTCTCTTCAGGAGTGAAAAAGTTCATCCTTCTATTCTTCCCACAACAAAGGATCCTATTATTACACATTTGGTGTTCATACATAGCAAAGAACTGAAGAAATCATACAAAACTTCCAGTCGATCAGTTGCCAAAAGAACTTAGCCCGGCTTACAATGTACCATTGTTAAGCTTTCCAAAACCAAACATCTCAAAAGGGGCCTTCATAAGAAGAACATACATCACTAATTCAACCAGTGGAACGGCATTTCAGATTTTGCCTTGGAGTTGTGATATGTAGGGCTACTGCTCCCACTGCTATCAGAAAATGAAGCATGGTTTTTCTGCAGAACCCCAGATGGAGACGAG
This sequence comes from Talinum fruticosum, assembly GCA_021018815.1. Classification (NCBI taxonomy): domain Eukaryota; kingdom Viridiplantae; phylum Streptophyta; class Magnoliopsida; order Caryophyllales; family Talinaceae; genus Talinum; species Talinum fruticosum. The sequence goes on from JAITYX010000083.1 coordinate 386,484, forward strand.
ACTGCTGTGGCCGGAGGAGTCACAAAATCACCCTCACCGGCATCAGAGGTTGCCGGGTCTGACGGCAATGTAAGGGTGGTGGTGGTGGTGACTGAGCCGGGCCTCAGGACTTCAGCCAATGGGCCGCCAGGTGAGGTGGGGGAACTACCTACCCATGAATCAACGACCCCGAGACCCATTTGGATTTGGCACATATGCTCACCAATACCGTTACCATGACCTCCATTTGAGGAGAAGGGAGTTCTGTTGCTCCCATAATTGTCTTTGTTTCCTGGCAACCCCATCGACCAAGCATCGATAAAAGGCTTTTCTAGCAACCCCATGTCAGATTTAGGATTATACCCACCATGGGAGTTCAAATTCAGGGGCTCCCTCCAAATTGATGCTGAAAAACTGAGGGATTCATACTTGACTGCACCAATTGTTGCCATTGTTGCTCTTCAGCCCATGCCAAACTCCTACAAACAGATCGATTTTATCAACTTTCAGATTAATTCCAATCACCATTAATGAATCCAAAAATTCCAACTAAAACTTGAAAACCCACCTCGAATCCTCAAAAAGGTTGGCAGCAGACACCACAGGATGATCAAAACCGGAAGCTTTCGACATCTGAACAGAAGGGAAAGAAACTGCAACAGGTTGAGTACTGTTTGGATCATTCAAGCGGGTCTTCTTAGAGGCATTAGTGTTCTTAATTTTGTTGTTTGTTGGGAAATCAGAGAGGGGATTATGAAGTAATTGTTCCACAGGCTTTCTTGAACGGGGACGGCCTCGGTGCATATGACGCTCACAGTACTTTTGGTTTGGCGCCACATCCCTAGAACACCTCCATTTCTTCCCATCTGTTCTTCTGCACCTCCCTGGCTCTGCATCTTTGCTGTTTCCTACCCACCTCAAATTCAACCCATTTCCATACTTGCCCAGAACTGCCCATCACAAAATAACCCGAAACAGAAAGAAAAGAACACATTTTTTATTAGTTTGAATACTACCCATTAAGTGGTTGCACATGAAATTGGGCTTTCGGGGAGAAATTACTTACAATATGAGGCGGGGGCAAATGTGGTGGGAGGAGAGAGATTGGTGGGGAAGGAGGAATAGAGGAGATCAGCAGGAACAGGAACCGATGCCACCATATATTTGTAGATCATTGCTTGCCTTTCCAGCTCCTTCCACTGTGCTGCTGTAAATGGAAACCCCATTGCTGCTGCTGCCATACCACCTTCACCTAACACCCACCCCAAAAAAAATCTCAAAGTCTAAGCATTAACAGTACATTATCTACCTTCAATTTCCTGATCATTAGAGAGAGATAGAGAGAATACAGCAGACAATTAAATCACAAAACACCCAGAAAATTTCAAACTTGGGCAGAGGAAAAACAATGGCAGTAGTCTATAACTATATGTAGCTTATGTTGTTAGCACTAATCTCCTAGAACAGACAAAGCTATGACTTTTTGTGAGAGAGAGAGAGAGAGAGAGGGAGAGAGACAGAGACAGACACAGAGACAGAGACAGAGAGGGTACCTGAGGGCTTGAAGAAGGGATGAGCAGAAGAGTAAGAAGCATCAAAAGGCTGCAAGCCCCTCACAAACCCAGGAGTAGAGTTACCAGGAGATGAAGAATGAACCCCAACTGCGATTGCATTATCATATATTATATCACTCTTCGTCATAGGACAAGTGGGCCCCTTCCCACTACCATGCCCACCATCATCACCATTATCATCATCTTGATCATCATCATCACGATGATCATCACCAGGGGAAGCTGATTTTTCACCTTGATTACACAGAAATGGACGGACCTGATTTTGCAGGTTCAGCCCCAGCTCAACCACTACTACTTGACCTTCTTGGAATGTCTTGCTTGAAACGCCAATCTCACCCCCACTCCCACTAGTGCTATTTCCAGTACTACTTCTCATACTTGATTGATTCTCTAATTCTTTAAAAAAGGGGGAAATTAAAATTTAAAAACCCAGAAAATTGAAATTCGAAAAGGTGGAGAATTCCTGTCTTTTTCCTTAGAGGGGAAGATTTGGCAACGAAATCAGAAACCCATTTGCAGAAACCCCCAAAAGGTTTAGATTTGCTACTAATTAATCTCTCTGTGTGTTTCAGATTAGAAAATGTTTCTGGGTTTCTTTGTTTGAGTGAGGGTTTTTTTTATTGAGAAAGGATTAATATAAATAGAGAGGATGGGAGGAAAGGGGTGTGATTAAGAAATGGGGTTGGCCGCCATTTTTAGCCTTTGATTTGCTTCCATGCTTCCAACATTCTCACCATTTTACAAACTGTACTTTTCTCTCTCCTCTTCCCCACCCTACTGTGACATAATTGCGATGTCAATGTCAATTTGTGTTTTTCTTTTCTTTCTTTTTTTTATTATTAAATTTGGGGGCTTTTGGTGAAATGACACGCAATTGGTGAGGACTATCTTTATCTGCATGTTGCACCGTACCGAGGCCCCCCATAATTTTCTTTCTTTAATTATGAATTATGATATAGGGACTTGAGCCCCAACCCCCAACCAAGCATAAATCTCAAAATACTTTCACCTCTACCGTTACCTTGTTCATGCAGCCAATTTAAAATATACTCCCATTTTACACCTTTAATTTCAATCAATATAAAGGGGAAGAACCACAGAAGAGAATAATCTAATCGTTATTATGAAAAGGTATTATGATTAACTCTTTGTTATTATGAGAAGATAAAACGAACATACCTTAGTTATATATTGCAAAAAAGTGTACATTATTCTAATGTTTTACAGGTTTAAGCAATATAAACGTTGTTATCTCATTAATTACAAGATTTTACTCGATTTTTGTTATAATATTTAAACAGAAAGCTTGATGTGTACATAAGAACTCAGGATAACCAATTAACATCAAAACATAACATAATATTAAAGAAAGGTTATGTGCCAAAGATTTGAGAAACCTATTCATCTAAGCTTGTATTGGGAAGAAATAATGGAGGTGGGGTTGACATATATTTGTATTATTAATAGTGGGGGAGGGTGGCCATGGTGGGTTGTGCCTTAGAGGACACACACGATGAGTAAGATGTGATGCCTTAACCACTTGAATGTTTCTTCATTTTTCTATCTTTAAATGTCTAAAGTTTAAAGGAAAGCAAAGGAACAACCACTCTAGTGTACCCCTTCTTTCTCTCTTCTCACATCAACATGACTACTAAATTATTTTGTGACGCGTGAGCTTGTGGCGCGTGGTCCTTGTGGCTATGCATGGCCATGGCCACCAATGGCTGATGTGACCAGACCTAAGGTGTACACTGTATCTACGTACATGATTAACCTAAATATTAAATGTCTTCACATATAAAGCAAATTTTTCTTTATCCTCAACCTCCACTTCTATTGTATAGTCGTTGCCATACAAAAATTTAATGAATATTTAGTCATGCATGCAAAATATATTTGTATCTTATTATGTGAAGTTTTCCGGGGTGAATTTGTCAAAAAGAAATACACATTTTAATGATATATTCAACTATATTAATTTGTTTTAAACATCTTTTTAAAAGTATTTAGAACATTACATACACATCGAAGAAAATACTTTTATTGAACTTCTGTAGTACGTGATGTAGTGAAAAAGTTAAAAAAATACTTAATTAGATAATTAAAATATGTGTTTAAAATTAATTTATTTTCTAAAGATAAAATTGTATATTATTCACTACAACATCGAAACTCCAAAACCATGCAACATCTTCAAAAATCAAATATATACTAGACTAGTCATATAGCTATCTATTATAAAACAGGAAGATTGTTTTTTAAAAATCCTCAATTTTTCAAAGTTTGGATAAAATTATCAATGTGGCTCATGGTACTCTTTCATGTTGTGTGCCATATGAACAGAAATAGACTCATCTTTGACTTATATGATTAAATAGTCTATATATATGGTATCATAAACACTAGTCAAGTACATGCATGGAATGGTCTACAAAAATGTCATTCTATTTGTAGCTCCTATACATGAAATAAGGGTAACGGCCATGACAAAAATGTTTCATACCATAAATTGATCATCTCAACATAAAAGATACATTGTATTCAGGAAAAAAGATACTAAATTTATTTTTTATTACATAGATATATTAAAGTATGTGTATATAATACGATATGTGTTAAATAATGCTAATAAAAATATTTTAAAAATACTTGTATTTGAAAAATAAACCGGTCCAAATTTCAGTGTGTCAAGTAAACTCATATATATATATATATATATATATATATATATATATATATATGAGTTTTTGAAAGTTTTGTAGGCATCATGTATGTGCTTTAATTTAGGAAAGGAAGGGGGCATTGAATATAGAGGGCAAAATTGGCTGGGAGGAGACAGCTGTATGGGGCAAATGGGCTGTCATTGTCACCATCACCATCATCAACATCAACACCAAATTCTGCCATAAGGGTGAAGAAAAATAGGAAGAAGAATAAAGAGGAGAAGAAAATGTTTCCCTTTTTCTTTTCCTTTTTTTTTGGATAAGATTTTTTATTTTTATTTTTATTGGATTTAGGGGCACTTGAAACAGTATTAGCAGTAGGGTATCTAGTTCCACTCCTACACAATTTTAAAAATATATTTGGCTACAAATGCAACATTTTTCAAATTAATTAGTTGGTAGCTAGCTAGCTTCATGTAGCTAGGATGGTGCCTAGCACTGTAAAAAAATTGAAGCTTATTAATTGGAGACTTTCCATTGACTTTTTCCTTCATTACAGTTTACAAAATCACAACCACCATGTATTAATGCCATTTACTTGATGGTTTCTGGGATAATTTGGTATAAATGTCTCAACCTAAAAGTTAATCCCACTTGTCCGTAAAGTTCATTATCATCCTTTTCATAGAAATATGTATGATATGTTCAAAATAACCGTTAAAATCAGTTATTATAAGTATTGTTATAATCACAAAATAAGTCGAATGGTTAGATGTTATAGATAAAATGAATTGAAAATTGTTATAAATGCCGACATCAATGACATTTCAAACAGGCTCGTAAACTCAATAATTGATACCATATATATAACTTTCGATGTTGAAAAGAGCATTACACTAGTTGTATATCTCAATATTAATAAACTATTTGATTTTGTTGAACTTAATATATTTTGACAATAGTCTAATAAAATTATAACCTCAAATTTAACTTCTCACATAAGTGAGTTATATTATTCAAAATCCTTATAAAATATGTTGTTGATATATACATTCATCGATAGACAAATTGGGCGTGTTTATGTACGTAAGTAAAGGTACTAAATAATTATAAAGTAATTATTTTATTGTTACGAGCAGATTGCATAACAGAATTTAATTTGATTTTATAAGGATAAACAAAATTTAATATGAATAAAAATTCAAATAAACTCAAGCATTTGATTAACAAAATTGATAAGTTATATATATGATGGTGATGGGGCAACATAATGTGAGATGACAATAATGGGTGGTTAGATATGCATGAATTTAGAGTTTAGGTAAATTATGAAGATGATAATGAGGAGGAAAAGGAAGAGGGAGGGGGATGTCTCCAAAGGGAGGAGCAATGGAATAAAGAGGATTATGGGGCACAAGAATGGATGGATGGATGGATGGACATGGAGATGGATATATGGATGGGGTAGCATTTTAGATTTAGATCCCCCAAATGAGTTAAAGATGTTTTGTATTTCCCAAGCTACCACCGCCAAGGAAACACTCAATTAAATATTTTATTTTATTTTATTTATTTATTTATTTTCATGCAATAATTCACCAACAATTTTGATAGAAACTTCCCCCTTTGATTAATTGATATTTTTGATAAGGATAAAGATATGGAAAATCAAACTATTGGTAGATTCAAAGTATTGTCATTATTCTCTCCCCCATCACCATTCTTCAACAAAATTGAAAAAAAGAAAATCCATCCATATATCTTTTAACACAAAAAGATGAAAATAAAATATTCCGAGAGAATATATAAGAAGGCAAATATGTAATGCCATATGTATTACCTTACCATTCATGATATTGCCCACTTGCTCATTCTACAAGGATTTGGTGAGGCAATTGCATGCAAAAATAATATTCCTTTTTCTTATATATAAGCTATCCTAATTTTTAAAAAGATTGTATTTTTCGTATAAAATTTAATAAACATTGTACAAATTATAAATTTTAAACTTAAAACGAACTGTCTCGAGAATAAAATAGGATGATTTTTGGAACTGTCTCGGGAATAAAATAGGATGATTTTTGGTGGGCATATTGAGAGTTTTGTTTTGGGGTTTAAGGGACCACATAAAATAGGGTCCATATGCCCTTCGACGGCTTCTTTTGTTGTACTCTTTCATTTCATCCTCCTGTTTCTCATTACTATACGAGCTCTATAGCTAGCTGGATGGATGTCTTGATCTCAAAGATTTAAAGGACCACAGTCATGTGATTCTGTACTGCTTTCATATAATTGAAGAGAGAAAAACTCTTCATACCAAGGACATGATTTTTGGCCACTTCTTCTATTCCTCTTTCTTTTCTTACATCTTTATTTTTCCATCAAGGGGTAAATATTAAGTTTTCTACATTCTCTTCTCAAGTGTTATAATAATTTGGTCCTAAGTTTTCCCCATCCTGATCTTGATGATGTATGCAAACGCCAAATTCATGTCTTCCTCACAAAATTTTCGTTATTATCGCTCTTTTTTTTTTTAATAGTTAGTCTGAATTTGGAGTTTGTTTGAATATTTTACTAATTTTTATTCATACGTAATATATATGTATGAGAAAAACAAGTTTATATAATATTAAATTAAATAAAATGCATGCAAGATGTGAAAAAAAGAGAGGAAAAAAGTGGGAGGATGCAAATAAGTGAAAAGGGGGAAAACAAAAGCGTAGGGTCATTGTCACAACTCATCATCAGTGTATTGTATTTGTGCGTGATTTAAGATGACTAACAAGAATAGTTGTTCAAGACTTGTTTTTTCTTCTTCATTGTTGTCATGGAGAGGAGCAAAATGGAGTCCACCTTCCTCATGATAATGACAATGACTAGTCGAACAACAGTAAGAAGGGAGAAAAAAGAGGGTAAGGGGTCCAATTTATGTGCTGAAAATAATAAATGAAAGACTGAAAATGAATAAATAAATGGGTCCAAAAATCTTCCTACAAAGTAATGCATTTGAGTTCACTGCTAGTATTGTATTCTCTGCAGGCCCAAGTAGTTCTTCAAGTAGCACAAATGCGTGGGAATCATTCCATACTACTGACTACGACGTGACTACTTCAGAGAGAGAGGGCATGACTCCTGTAGTATGGCGTAGGTGTTATGGGAATTAAGGCAGGGGAAATTAATATATGTATCATGTTAAACTTTTAGTCTAATAGATAATCTTTTAATGGAGTTGAATCTTCGCTAGTTGTATTATAATAAGAAATAGACTTTAAACCAACCCTGATTATAGGTTTTGAAATCAAGGTACTGCTGTTGATTACGGTCTTGGCCCTCCGGCCACCAACCACTGGCCCACGAGCAGTAGGTATTTAGCCGGAACAGAGATTCAGTGAGACAAGAACAGTTTCCACATTGCGTGCCCCTTTGTTTACATTTGGCCTGAACAGAGTCTCAGTACCAACACTTTTGGAGGGACAATACCTGTACACACAATTCTGCTAAAATACTCATCATTCTTAGAGGAGGGAGGACATCAGAACTTGTCCATTTAACTTATAGTATACCGCACAGTCTTGACATTTTTGTAAGATTCTGAGAGAAAAGTTCAGTCAGATGCTGAAACCTCCAGAGATTCTTTTAAGTCTGTCATGTAATTATGTTCAAAAGCATGCCTAATATCGCCTTTGTCCTAAGCCCCTGATTCATGACCTTTTCCCTACCAAACATGTGAAACAAGATCCTTTTTGGGACTTTTTTTTTTTGGCGCGGGGGGGATGAGCTCACGATAATAGAGCACCTGAACTGCTGGGGAAGGAGACCATCGCGTTTATGCTTGACAAGATTAACCGATTTGAAAGCCCCTCTACAGGAAGGTAAACCAAACCAAACAACATACCAGACCGCGCCTGCATGAAGGTGATCTCTCAAAGTCCGAAGTAAACTCCTCTCCGACAATAGGAACCAAAATGGCTACTACGGAAATGAGATAAAATCTGAAAGCAAACGCTTATTAACCTTTCCTATCTCGAACATTTCTAATCTCTGAGTTCTCACCTCCACCACACATGAGTGGGCAAACAGAGCTGAGTGGAATATGGAATTCCAACAATGACGTTACGTTGTCTGATTTTAAGAGCAAGTCCTGAGGTTTCTCAATGAAAAACGATGACTGCTTGTATTGTATTTGAATAATGTCCCCAGATGAATCAGTTTCATACACACACCTGACACAAGTATACTTCATAGATTTGATTTCTGCAGCTTAGACTACTACTACATAGTCTTAGAAATTTACCTATTTTATGACTCATTTAACCTTCAAGCGACACTATAAGGAATGGAATTATTTTGAACTGCTATTGCTGTAAATTGTAAAAATCTTAACAGCTTACCAATCCACCTAACACTCATGAAAAATCACCATGTTCATCACAGTATATTGTTCACAAGGGCACATCAGGTAATAAAATTTCATGCATGATAAAGTGGTGTGCTTCAACATAACCGACCCCCAGACAGTTTAGACCATAGTTACAAGGAACACTCCACCTAGCTATCCCCATTCTGGGAACAACCGATCTGAAGCCTAATTAAACTAAATTGTGCATTAATAGAGATCAGTGTTCTGGACTAAGCGATCTCAGAAGCATTCCTAGTAACTATGGTTTAGACAGATGAACCATCAAACAAGAGTGCGCTAAAAACTTTGGAACAAGTTGCACATATATTCATCAAAGGATGATAGAATGATTTTCCTGCAAGTACTATGATTTCTAATTGTCATACATCTATGAGCTATGTGGTTTCGCAACAAACTCAAAAGATATTTATAGAAGTTACAGTGGGATCACAGAGATTACAGTACAAACAATGCCTAAATCCCTTACCAAGAATCAGCTCATGGCTGTGCATCACCATCTAGTCCTCTGGCATTTACACCAGCCTACTATTTGACATCAGCCTATGCCGGCAACGTAAAAAGTGTGATAGCGCACACAACACCTTTCTGTTTTCACAACTCAAGCTCATCTTCTTCCCTCTTCAACATCTCCACTGCAGCCTCCTCTTCTTCATCATCGATCACAAAGTACGGGTTGTGCAATTTTGGTCGGAAATTGTAACCGGTGAAGAAATAGAACGCTAGGGTTCCCAACTCACCAGCCACCACACTAGTCCACTGGTATCTATAGTTTGTGATGGTCTCCAATGCATAGACCACCACCCTTGTAAAGTAAATGTAGCAAATCACCACAACATAGTAGTGTCTAAAGAGGGTCAATTTCATCAAGTTCACAGCGGCCTTCCCATCAGTCCTAGCTGCCTCTCTGAGATTCTTAATCGACCAAACAATGGGGAACAACACCGCACAACAACAAATGACATCAACCAGCAAGAAGACCTGCTTCCAAGTATATGAATCCTGACCATAAGGCCCGGTCTCATCAATCACAACCTGAGCCACATTGGCCACTACCTGAAGTGGGATCACAATCATCAAGACCTTCTTCTCCTTGTCTTGCAAATATGGCTTCAAAAATGACCACCCAGTACCAATTAACACAATCAAAGTGAACAAAGTAATCCCCTTTAAGAAGCTAAACAGATAGAACAACACATCCCAACCATGAGCAGACCCTGTGCGCCTAATGAAGGACTTATCCTCAGCCTCACACAACAAATTCAAGCCCTTTAAAAGAAGCACCGCAAGCATAAATACATGAATTTGATAAACAACCTTCCTTTTGGAATAAATAACGTATACCCAGATCAAAATTAGGGCCATATACATTAGGGCAAAGACGAAATAAATCGTCGGAAGATTGGACTTACCGGCGGAGAGATAATCACGAGTAGTTAGAGTTTTCCCTTCGAGATTGTACATCGCCGAATGAACATCCATCGAAACCTGAAGGTTAGGGATGCAATTGGCGAAAACAAGGGTATAGAAGTTGGGATGGGGAATTTGAAGAGAGAGATTGGAGTGGGTTTGGGCACCATTGTTGAGTTGATCAAAAGAGCGAACGGGGACGATAAGGTCAGATTGAAGGGGGCAAACGATGTCGTTTTGGGCAAGCTGATCGAGAACGTGGAACCAGGAAGCTCTGGTGCTGAGGAAGAATCCGACGAGAGAGAGATCGTTAGGGTTAGGGGTGTTTCCGGGGATTTAGGGTCGTTTTGGAGGTGGAGAGAGAGAAGGGTGAGGTTGAGGTCGAGGAGACCCGAGTGGGTAAACCCGAATTCATCCAGAGGGATGATGGGTCGGGAGTCGGAGCGGATCTTGGTGAAGCGGATTTCGGCGAGGGAGAGGGCGAGGAGGAGAGAGAATGAAAGGGCTAGTGTGAGAGGGGAGCAGGAGTGGGTTAAGATCGCCATTGTTGATTGAGAGGTGAGCTCAGTGGTTGAAATGGGAAGAGATAGAAAGCGAGAGGGAAGACTAACGACGACTGGGAAAGCTGACGACAGTGGCCCTGCCGGTGACCAACTGTCGGTTTCTATTTCCGACTGCCGTTATTTTATTTTTATTTATTAATTTAATTATAGTTTCTCATTTCAAGACAAAAATTCGTTTCTTTATTAGGCTTACGTCATTTTTTTTATATTTGTATTTATTTCTCTTGCAATGAAGTGCGTGGTATTTACATTAACAGTAAAGTCTATCAAATATGATTGAGGGGTAATTGAATTTGTCGTTGCTCTTAAAATGAAGCTTTTTATTACTAAATTATGTGTAATTATTCTTGATATCTTAGTATGTCAAATAATTTTAAAAGTGCCTTTTTGGCCATGTTAAAAAACATCGGACGTATAATATCCGACTTATAACTTAGTTATATTTAATTATTTTTTAAGAGAATGTGAAAAAAGTTATCTAAAAATAAAACTTAATTAGAGGAAAGTTTGTATTAGTTTTAATGAAATGAGACTAAATATATTTTTATGTGTAATTAACTATGGCATTGGTCTCATCCCCCCTCTCCAAACACCACGTGAGTTTCTTCAACTTATTTTTAGGAGTCTCTAATTATTTACTAATAGATGCTATTGAGTAGGTGATTCGGGTCATTCCTCCTTTACACTGAAACATAAAAAAATTCATAAAAATCACTAATACATCGAAATCACCATGGCTTTGCACCCGACTTTGCAATAAAATTTTGTAAAAAAAAAAAAAAAAGAGTTTAGATGAAAACTCTGTAGTAATTTGCAAGTGTTGAGACTCATCATACGTATGCTCACCAAGGTCATCATTCTTTGACATGCAATGGACACTGAATAGTAAGTGGATTATAATTAAGTTTGTTGTTTTTGAAAAAGAACCATTAAAATTTGTAAATATATTATTTTTTTCCATTCTTATCGTTTTATCTTAGATATTATATAATGTTTAAGTGATACATTATTTTATATATTAATTGTGAATTTATTTTCATAAATGAGTTGCAACATGCATAATGCATAGCTCAAAGCCTATGATTTTTTTTTTTTTTTTTGGTCAGTAATATTTTCAACACAGAGTTGAGCATAAATGTGAGCTTACGCTGTTGACAATAGCAACAAAAGTGGTGTCGTGGTGTAGTTGGTTATCACGCCAGTCTAACACACTGAAGGTCTCCGGTTCGAGTCCGGGCGACGCCATATGGACATTGAATCTTTTTTTTTTTTAACCTAACCCTTCTAAGCACAATTAACTAGCTATAAAAGAATGACCTATAATGTATGACACATTAACACAGACTTATCCATTTGCATTTCCATGACAAGATGATCAAATCGCCAAACCCAAGCTCATTCTTAAGAGGTAAAATCATCATGCCATCATCAGCTGATGGGTGTTAGTTTAAGTGCAGTACATAGCATGAGCAGCCATCAAACGAATGCCCATTTTACAAATGTAAAAATAGAGCAGAGTGATTCCAGAACACATTAACACATGCAAATTCACAAGAATAGCTCAAGGACATATACAAATTCGGGCCATGAATGTTATTTATAATTGGGGCCAAAAATGACTGCTAAAAAAGAACTCTTTGATAAAACTGGAAGGTGTGTTGCTGAATCTGGGAAGCATACAACACTCAAGACAGGATAAGAACCTCTAAAAGTCATATCTATTCTGTTGCTTCCACTTGTTGAGTAACTTCAACTTCTTTTAACTTCTCCAATGCAGATACGCGTTTGTCCAGAGAACTGTACAGAAGTTTCATCTGAAGAACCCCAAAAAATTGTAAGAAATAAGAATATGACAGTGCATTTAAACAGACTGACAACAAAATGAAGACCATAACCGCAAAAAAAAATAACATGATATCGCTGTAACAGAATGGTAACAGTCATAGGCGTGAATTTCTTGGAATCATGGTATTAGCCATTCATTCTGGAGTATGCGTGGCATCTATTCAGGAACAAGTGTGCGTGGTAAGATAGATCTACATATGTTCTTTCTGTCCCATAAAATTGATAAATTCTCTTCTTGCCCATGTCCCAAATTTTTTGTATAAGTGATTTTGACTAATAGGAAAAGCAGAACTAAAAGGAGTGATTTTCAGGTGTTCCATATAAAAGTTGATAAGAGATAGCAACAAATGAGCTGGCTTCATAAGTTCTTTTTCAGATATTGACAAGCTTTGCGAGTAAGAGGAGTTATTTTCAGTAGTGTTCTTTGCGGATAAAAGGAGTGATTTTCAGCGTTGTACTACAACCGTTATAACAGCAAACAAAGTACAAATGGCATCAAACTGGGGTCCCGAAATTTCTAAACAAGTAGAGCCTTACCCCTAACATAATAAGCAAGTATTTATCAACAAAAGAACTAAAGTAACTATATTGCTCAGAAGCTACACAGACGAGTAGACAACTGAACCAGAATCAGGAATATACCTAGCTACTTTCTTATTAATCATCATGCAGACAAATTCATATTCACAGAGCAAGAAAATTCAGTCAACATGAAATGATTTTTACTGATACCTGCCCGAACTTACTCAAGCAGACAACAGTACTATATATCTTTTTTTTTAATAAAAGTCAAACATGACAGGAGGCAATAGAAATGAGGCCAGTAGAACTATGGCATCACAAACATTCTGAAAGCTAAATACTGACAAGCTGACCTCAAAACACGAATCATGTATCTTCACAAATGCAGATGAACTACAAAGGCACATCAAAAATTGGAGAACGTGCTTGCAAGTGGTACCTATTGAACAAAATACATTTGATGTATGTAGCATCAGGCTTAATCAAATGACAGGAGGGCAGGACTCAAATGCTTATCCAGTCAAGAAATTGGAAGGAAATTTGACAAACATAGCAGGAAGCATAGTGAAATTACAGACAGGACAAAAAATAACAAAATAGCAACAAAATAACAGCCATATTTACAGAAGCAACCAAAATAACAAACAACTATACTTCCATGAAGGAATTTGTCAACAACTGTGGCAACGGGCAACTGCACAATCATTCTTAAATGCTTTTAGTTTTTACTACCAACCTTTACAAGGTAAAAGAAACATCAGATAACCAGATAAGCGATCAATAGATTACATAAATTGAAGCATCCATCCTGTTCAAACCTTCAAGGTGTCAATAGCTCATATCTAACCGGAAACAAACTCTAGAGACAACAATAAATAAAAAATGAGAGGACAAGAGATCATGACAACTTAAAATAAGCCCAACTAGATGCATTGAGGTTTCACTTCTCCAACTACCATCATAAGATCTAAAAGGAACTCATCACATCTTCTTTTTTGAGGTCTGCTCAGTCATCTGAGAGGACTGGACCAGTTTTACAGCTACATACACTCACAAATCCAAAATCACCCATTGGTGGAGTGAGAGCAGTGAAAAGATTAGGAAATTTTAAAACTTTCAAGAAGCCAACAATACTATGGAAGATTACATGAAAAAAGCCCTCTATTTCTTTGTCGGAGGCCTGCTTGGGGAAAGATTCTCTTGCCCATAATTTGCAAATGCAAATAAACACTTCATGTGCAGAAGGACTGGGGAGTTTTCCAGGCACCCTGTTTAGCATAGTGAGATTGCACCTTCCTTAAGAGATTGGCCTTCTTTTGGTTTCACTTCCAACTACATATGTAATGCTCACTTGGCTTGGGGGATACGTCGAGGATAAATTCCATAAGACTACAGTCAGAATGGTTTCACATAATATTTTCCAATTTTACGCTAAAAAAACCAAAAAAAAGGAAGAGAGGCTTTTGAGGACGTGAGATATCCACGTTTATTGAAGATAAATGAATTACCTTTTGGCATTTTGGAAACACTGATTATTTTCTTTCTTCTCAAATTTATAGCCTCCATTTCCACTATAACTGGGAAGATTGTACTCTGTATGCCCCCCCAAATTTTTTTGAGGATGAACTTTCCTTGAAAGGTATAAACTTGATTACAACTACTCAGGGCATCCTGCGGATAAGCAAATTAAGTACCTACATCAATTGTAACTTTTTTTATTCTAAGCACAAAGGTTCGGCATATTTGATCAACTAGATGCTCTATACTATTCTGTGTACGCTATAAAGGATTTCGAGATATCCTTCTCTACAACATGAGTATATCACGATTGTATTCTGGATGCTTTTACCCTAGATTCCTAGATGATTCAGCATCAGCTTAAGAGCAAATTGAACTATAAATTAATTAACGGAGCACCAAACAAATTAAAAATTAAAAGGGTCAGAAGATTGGTAATGCTACCGAAGTCTGCACATAATAACAAACGCAACTGCATATACCACCTAATTTCCACACCCATTGTGGGGAGTTGGATAAAAAGGCCCCTTGCAATCTAAAAAAAAAAATTTATCCAACAAACAGACAAATAGATGATCATTCTTGCTAACAAAAGAGGTAATTTCGAACTAGGCAGTTGCCAAATCAAGGATATATCTATATAACTTTCTAGATTGAACAAAATCGACAATGCCCAAACCCAGAATTTCAAAGTTCTTCAAAGGAGCTGAGAGGGGGTGGTGAGAGGTAACCTGGTCAGAGATGGAATGATGAGAAAGCTTGTAATCCTTGTAAAGGATGTAAAGACCAGGAATTGAAGCAGCGGCTGCACCCGCGAAAAATGATGCCAATCTCACCCGCACAACGTAACCCATTGCTTTCAACTCTCTATCTCTCTCTCTCTCTCTTTTTCTACCTGGGTTTCTTCCTCCGAATCTAAAATGTGTTTTGAAGTTGAAGCCCTTCCCCCAGTTTCTTCTTCCTTTGAACAGAAGTTGAAACGAGCCCCCCCCAAAACAACTTCCATATTGATTTTTTTTATTTTAAGAAAAATTAGACCCCATAAATAGATCATTTAGTTTATATAAATTTTCATTTCAGCTGACTTTATATTAATGAGTTATTTTATCTAATATACTAGTCTTACAAAGAAAAACTTGGGTTATATCCAACTAATAGTACAAAAAAATTAATATTATATGAAAACTTAGCAAATAAAAAAATCCTAATCTATAAACTTAACAAAATTAAAATCAAAATAATAAAACTAACTAAACTTTCTATGTCAAAAACATACTCAAAACTCATCTTACACTTATAATGTATTAAAGGGTTTGTTCGTTTCGAAATAGTATGTCACTTACTATCATTTATGACCCTTTATCATTGTATAACACACCTTAACACTTTTTATATTGTATTTTTTATTCCTCTACTGGCGTGTTCGGTAAAATTAATGGTTAGTTGTTTTAGTAGAATGTTAGCTATTTTATTAGCGATTAGACATGTTCATCGACTAATGGTTAGTGGTTCGATGTTCAACTAATGGTTTGAGATAAGTGTGTTCGGTAATAGTAGTCTGTTTAAGTAGAAGATTTGTATAAAATTACTTAAAAGGACATAATTGATAAAAGATTTTAGAAAATAAAAAGGAGAATTTTGTAAATTATGTGCAAACACTAGGTAGTGTTTTTGAAAACGTTACTTTGAGTAACTTTTCAAAACACTACCCGAAACTCTACTCACTATGTCAAACACTACTTTGCCGAACACTTACATTTTTAGATAAGTAATGTTTTACATCCTCGAAAACACTAATCACTACCTCAAACACTACTACCGAACACAACATTGTTCCTTATTATCAAAAATGACGTTTGATTCATCAAATTTTAAGCCATGTATAAAAATAAAATAATTCATACCTATACTTTATATTTCACGACTGTTTTTAAAAAGAACCCAAAAGTCATCTTCATATAAGTAAACCAATATACCCTAAAATTCTTTCAAAAAAAAATAACCCTAAAATTTTACAACCCATGGGCATGGAAAGCCTCAATGAACTATATTCTATGGGTGTAGGACCTATTTCCTTTCTTCTTTTTTTTTTTTTTTTTTTACTTATTCGTTTTTCCTCCACTTTTCCCCTCCTGCCTGTAGCCAACTAGCCACTGCACTGCCGCCTTTTCCTGGCCCCTTAGAAAAATATACCACTGCCAATCTCTTCAGTCTTCAAATTCTGCTGTTTCTAGGTTTTCCAATATTTTTCTCTCCCCAAAATCTTCTCGGCAGACCCCAAAAGAGAGAGAAACAAGAGATGCAGCATCATCATCATCAACAACAGCAGCAGCAATCGCCCCAAATGTTCAACACCCCGCCTTCACAATCACAGCCCACCACCAACATTACCACCGAACAAATTCAAAAGGTCTCTTTTTTCCTTTTTTTTTTGTTTTTCCTGCTTCTTTTTCTCGGATTCTCATTCTGGTTACCCTTGCTTTTGCCTCGAAATCTTTTAAGACTATGTTGTCTCTGTGTTTTCCTATAATGGGCATCGCATTTTGTTCCCAATTCGCTTGTTTCTTGCAATGCCGATGCAGTACCTGGAGGAGAACAAGCAGTTGATTTTGGCAATCATGGAGAATCAGAACTTGGGTAAAACCAACGATACCGCCCAGTAAGTTGCTTCTTCCCCTCTCCTAAATTTTGCATTTGTTAAAATCAGAACTTGGGTAAAACCAACGATACCGCCCAGTAAGTTGTTTCGTCCCCCTCCCTAAATTTTTCATTGTTTGAAGTAAAATTCGGGTCTTTTTCTGCTGCAGTTGCTTACCTTGATGGAAAATGGGTAATGGTATGGGTAGATAATGAATTTTTGGATAATCTTAGAACGAGAGCCGCGATTGGATAGCAAGTAGCAGCTGTATATCGTTCAACATTGCTTCATTTGTATTTAATTTCGATTATTTTGGAAAATGCCATATGTCTTATATAGTGTGTGTACCATATCATTTGGTTAAAAGTATGTAAATATAACATAAATAACAGATGCATTTCCATTTGATCGAGTTTGCTTTCTTGCTAACTTATTATTTATGTGAAGGGGTCATGGGAAAAGATGGCTTTTCTTGGCATTAGTATATGTGGATAATTCTTGCACACGCTAAGTTCTCGCTGGAGAGGGTTGCTTTTCTTTGACTTCTTTGCATTGTTTTGTATGTAGTTTATGTGTTTAATCTATCGGCATAGTTCTTGCATAGATAAACGTAAAAGATTGAGATTTCAGTCTCCAATTGAGTTGCATAATTGAGAACAAGTTAAATGTGATGACTACTTGTTAATTGTTTGATGCTCGCAAAGTAGTTTCAGGGTCTGGATATTGTCCCCTTTGTACTTCTTCCTCGTTTTTCTAACTATTGTATCTTGAACTAGACAGAAATGTTAGAGTGCTAAAATGTCTGCATGCCTGTAGGTAAAATATGAAATATGTCCATGGGTTTTCCTCCAAAAAAAAAAGGCGAGGTCCTTAGAGCTAACAATTTTATTGAACTGTTTTAATCTTATTGGAAATGTTAGTTTAAGGCAATATGTGAATCTGAATGAAATGCTGTGCTCGTTGGATTAATTTCGCTGCAAATGCGGGAATACTAGAATGGAAAACAATAATACTCTATGGATGAAAAGATATTGTGGGTAGGGCTTTGGGGGAAAACATGTCCATTCATAGTCTTTCTTTAAGTCCTTTCAGTATATTTCACCATTTTCCCTCATTAGAAAAGTTATAGGTGATTGAACAAGCCTTCCGAGCCTTAAATGATTGCAATTGTATTTTGTATTTATTTTGCTTCTGAAGATGCATTTTTCACCTCCTGAGGTTGTTTGGAGCTGTATAGATGCAGCAGCTAGCTGTGAGAATTATAGAATTTAATCACTAGTGGTTTTCAGAGTCTTGAACACATTGCCAGAGCTCACCTAAGGAAAGCCTGTCTAAATAAAAGCAAGGAAACAATTATATAGTGAATACTCTATGCTCTCTTTATGTTGTGGCCACTTCATGCAAAATATGGCAAACAAGTGAACTGCCTCCTAACTTTCTGCAGTTGACATAGAAATCGGGAAATGCTCCACACTAGAACGGCATACACGTACCACCCCACAACCTCTAAACTATCTCTGCTGCAAGTATTTGTGATAGAATAAATGGTGCCTGAGTCTTCCTAGACGCCACTATCACTGCACATCACACACGAGGAGATAAATTTTTGTGAGGACCTGAACCTGCAAACTACTAGTCCACTATTAGTGTTATGCTTATCTATTGTCTTCATAAGCAAACCATCATCTTTGTTGAGACTTCTTATTCATTTCTAAAATCAGAAACGTGAAAGCATCAGTGTTCAGTTTCTTTTTTTTTCACTTTTAGAATGGTTTATGCTTATTGAAAGAATTGTGGGAAAAACCACCCAATGGATTAGCATGCTAAATTGTTTCATCAGGAGCTTTGGTCAGAGAACAAAAATCTGGCTTGCCATTATATTTTAGTTCAAAGTGCACATAATCCAGAAATACTGAGCGTCCTTGGGAGGGTTTTGGAGGGACTGGGGATTGTGAGCGATGAGCAAGAGCATGTAGTGACTATTTGGGAGGTCCTGATGAGCTTAGTCCACTCTTACTGGAAAGCCTGGAGCATTGTAGTTATCACTAAGAACATTTTCAATAAGCATTCGTGGTGGCTTCATCACCAGAAACTTCTGCATTTAGAGGTGTTATATTAAACGGCCATTATGGTAGTATGCAACGCACTTAACTGTCAATCATGGTCTTAAAACATCCGTAAGGCTGAAAGTGACCATTTATTAACTCTTTTATTTTTCTGAAATACAGAAAAATATGTAATGTTTTGGGAGTCTTGTGCAACTCCGACCACTTTACTACCTAAACCTCCCAAGACTTTTGAAATATGTTCAAGTTCAATGAACATGATAAGCTTCTGGGACCAGCTTGTAGATCTTGAAGCATGCTTCTAGGAATGCCAGAGAAGAAAAGGCATCACGACCATATACTATGCACTTTAATAACTTTTACATGGTCCTAAAATATTAGGTAACACTTCAGGGTCTGTAAGGATATGTAGTCACAGGTTGACAGATACAACTTGCATACTTTGCTAGAAATCCTAAAAACCTTGTATAATAGACTATATTTTGGTGCCAATAGGCTAGACTTCTCTACATGGGAAACTTCTTATGATGTTCCAGATATCCCTCTGGACAATCGAAGTAAACACAATTGTTCGGTTGGAGCATCTTGTAGACTTGGAAGCAAGAGTAAATGGCACTAAGTGGCGCATTATGCTGGTTTGAAATCCCATTGAACTGTCCACAGTCGACCTAATTTACCATAGAATATTTTCATAGATTCATACAAGCACGTGTTGACCATTTTGCAACTTGTTGGACTTTTTTTTTCAAAATGCCAAAAATTGTGTACTAGTGTGCATTTTGGCAGTCTCCAGAAGATGTCCAGTGTTACCTTCAAAACTTTTGAAAATATCCCTTTCGACTATTGAGGTTTTTTAAATGTTATCTCAAAAACTCAACACAGAGTATTGTGGCACCCTGTGTGGCTTTGTGCTTGGATATACTGTTAATTGTTTTGAATGGTCATTAGGAGCATAGAGTCATTGTTTTGCAACTTTTGGACATTTTTGCTGATTTCCTTAAAACTGTGAATAGTAAACTGCATTTTGGAGATTCTGAGAGGCTTTGGTGACCTTATTTTCAGAAATCTCTTTGGATATTCCATATGTCCTCTTAAATGGATTTCAATGTCCATTATGATCTCATTGATACCACCTTGCTATTTTGAAGCATAATTCAAAACTGTCACAAAAGGCATCATGGTGCCTCTAATCCGCACTAAATTATCAAGAATTTTTAAAAGAAGATCCAGAACATCGTTTATATTAGATTTCATTTGGAGGTGGCCACTGTATGTTCGGAACCTCTTAGAATCTTCTGAATATATGTAAACAATTTCAATTAGCACACAGTAACATCTAGAATTGACATAAGTTGAAGAACATTTTGAGGAGTTGATAGAAGCATATAGTCAACACTCGAGAAAGTTGAAAACGTTTTTCAAAAATTTACAACAAGATGTAAAATAACCTTTCTTTCCTCTGGTGCCAAGATGTCATCACCAGTGTACCTCCAGACCATTGAGGTAGTCTAATTTGAACGAGTATAATGTCTTTGTGGGCACCATCTTGAAGATCTTGAGAAGTGATCTCAAATGCCTAAAAGTGGGCAGTGTGTTGATATACACAATTCACCGAAATGCATATGCCTTGGTGGTGCATCAATGAGGTGCTTCTAAGAGCTTAGTTTGAAATTTGCGTCTCAGTGAGGTGCAAGGTTTTGTGACGCTCATTAAAGTGTAATTTCATCGTCTCAATTTTGTGAGGCTCGTTAAATCATACTCCTCGGTGGGCCAGTGGCGGATGAAGCCAAATCATGAGCTGTGCACCTTACATCTCCTGTGCCTTTTTAAATATCTTTTGCTGGATAGTGAGCCTAGTGGTAAACAATCAAAGTTTTAGAATTCCTTGATGTGACCCAAGTCGATGCAATATTGAACAAATGCATTTGAACACAAAATTGAAAGAGGTTTCTTCAAGTTGGATCCGAAATTTGAAGTTTCCCATTAATTTAAACCTAATATAAATTATTATTGATAAATGAGCATTGAATTGATAGAAAGATGGAGTATCTGATTCTCTGGTGTGAATGTGATTCATGAAGAATCAGTAGCTAGCGTTGAATTGTATAACCGTAGATCACAAAATACAGTACTTTCTTCTTTACTGCATATGCTGAAAAGTGAAAAGACACCTAGTTATTCAAGTTCCAGAAAGATGAAATATTGAGTATGGATTACCTCAAAATTTTTCGCCATCTGTCTTGTGAGTTTGAGCCAAGTATGGGATTAGGGTAATTATATGGGTTGGGACTTGTGAGTTAGGACCTATGACCGAGTATATGACTAATAACATTCACACCTAGATCAAGAAACGGTCTTTACTTCATGACCTCAAAATTCTTTGCTGACATCACCAGGGACACCAGCTAATATCCTGATTTCTGCTGTGGCTTATATCAAATATTTTTTGGCGCCTAATCTGATTATTTTCAGGTATCAAGCTCAGTTGCAAAAAATCTGATGTACTTGGCTGCAGTTGCTGATGCCCAGCCACAACAAGAGCCTACAGGGCCTTCTCAGTCTCAGGTACTCAGGTCCCGTCATTCCTCGGTTATGAAATATCTCGTCCTTTGATGCTTAATATCTTATTAATTTCCAGGTGACTACACAACCCACCAACCCACAAGGACCTTTAATGCAGCCTCCACAACCAGCTATCTCTCAGCAACAAGCAGGTTCTTTCGGGTCGAGACTACCCTTTGCTGCTCAGTCTCTTGATCAGCAGCTACCTCATGTCCAACAGCAACAATCCATGGCAGGTGCCATGGGCATGAGAATGGGTGGGAACAATGGCTTTCATCCAGCCATACAAGCTGGATTTGGAAGTGGTAGCCGTCTGATGGATGTGCATGGCAGAAGAGATGGCCCCGAGGCTGGTTTTGGTGATGCTCAAGGAAAGTCATCTGGGCAAGGTGGGGCTGGACAATAGAAAATCATAACAAGACATTCCGTGCTGCTGCTAGGTGTTCATAAATGACATTTGCTTCCAAAACTCGATGAATGGAATGTAAATGGATACTCCGTTCCCTGTATCTGCCATCAGGCAGTATATGTTTCAGTATAGGTGCATTATGATAACTATTGGTAGTTATCATTTTTCCTATCGAATCGTTTTGTACTTTAAAAGAGGCAAAATTGCCTCTTAGATGAGCCAAATAGAGGCATTTGGTTCTGTTTCATGATTCCTCCTACACAAGGATCTACGTGTAGAGTTGAGATTTTTGAAGTTGACCGACCTCATGATGTCTTTCTTTTTTAGTCATGTTGATTGACACGATCAATGAGAGAGCATGCAACTATTATGCATGTTGCATATAAGTTTTGGTTCAACTTAATATGATACATGGAAGTTGATAATATACATATTATTATTAATTAGGAAAATGAGCTTTGAAACCACTTCAAATTTGAAATTTGACATGTAATTTGAATATTCTCTCCGTTTCAATTTATTTATTGCTCTGGACTATTGCAAAAATATCAAAGTGAGTTAGCTTCAAGATTAATTATTATTTATTGCTTTGGACTATTGCAAAAATATCAAAGTTAGCTTCAAGATTAATTAATGACTAAAAGACTAAAATGTCTCTATGATTTATTGAAAATAAGAAAAGAGAAAAAAATAATTAATAAAAATAAAATTAATAAATTAATCATTAATATAATTAAAATTATAAAACGATGGATATTATGAAATAAAAATAATTAAAGTGCCATCATAAAGTGATGGAAATAAAAATAATTAAAGTGCCGAATAAATTGATTGTTTTGAAGAGAATTTCCTGATTGATAAGTAAAGGTTCGACCAGGCACTAGATGAGATCAAGAGACTCTAATCAAGGGTATTATGTGAAGAACGTCCTAGGGACTGGGTTATGCAATAGAAGTTCTCTTTAGTCACTAGACTATATAGGATAGTCCCATAAGTCTTCAATAGCTACTCGCTTGCACAATCCAGTTTACCATTACCTCCACAAGACTTTTATTCAGGGGTGTGTTTCATCGTCTGATCAAAGTCGAGCTATTGTTACTGTCACAGCCAAACAGCATAGAGCTCTTCCTCTGCAGGTCTTTTTAGTTGATAATTAAAATGGTTTGTGCCTGCATCTATCCTCCACCATACCTCAACCTGACTACTACACTTGGCCACGAATCATAAAGAGAGGAACATCAGAAAATGTAATGTAATAGATGAGATGACAGCAGGCTTAAACAAAGTCTTTTTTTGTAGCTCTTTGAATAAATATATGTCGACAGAAATTCTCCAAACTGAATAAAAGGTGCTACATAAATTGGATGGATGCTTGGCCTTCCAATACAAGAATTTCTCAGGAGCAAAAACATCACTGCAGATCCTCAATAGTCAAGAATATCACATTCGATCCAGCACCATTAAACACGAGCTCATTTTGCCATAATGTGCATTACTCCCATTCATCAACTTCAGAAGTTCAGACCCCATCCTACCAAAACCGAAAGTATGTTAGCATATTATATTACTATATATTATCGCCATTTCGCCACTCACAAATTTCCCTGAATAGGTAGGACTCTTTTCCCCGTCAATTTTTTTTTTTTGGGGGGTGGGGGGAAGGTTGGGGGTTGGTTCAACTGTGTCCTTGATATTCCCATCCCACGAGAACACAACTCAAATGTGTGTAAACTCGTGAAGAACACTTACTATCTTCTAGAAGCCAATTGTGCAGAGTTACTCCTGCAAGATACAAAAGTATGTGGTTCAACATGAGAATAAGAATACTATAATCCATAAAGCGCTAGCACGATAAATGCAGTATCTAGAAAGGAAGTTCAGGAGAGTACCTGCCATGCTGTTTACCAACAAAACCAGCACCAGTTCTGGCAGGGATTGGCCCCCTGCTTTGCAGATCGCCGAGGTTAGATCTATCAGAATGCACACCATTTTCCGACACTGGCTGGCCAGGCCTAAATTCAGGGCCATTGAGTTCCAAAGGATCTTTTGACTTGCTCAAAATTTTCACATTTCCAGAAACACTGAACCCAGAACCATTTGGATGATGGCTCTGCATTCCTGATGAATGATTGGACTCAGCAGAGTTTCTCACGGTCACAGTCTTAGCTTCCAAGGAAGGAACCTTCTTAACCCTACCAGAATGAGCCATCGGTGTAACAGCCACTGAGGGAAAAAAGGGTGAGTAGGGAGATGAAGCTGCAGCAGCCGCAGCAACTTTTGCCACTGCTGCTGTAGCTGCAATAATTCCTTGGGCACCTTCTCTGAGTTGAATGTAGTCCTCCTCAATCACAAAAAGCTGCACTTGCAAAAATGGTCATTGTAACCGCTGTCTTGGAAGTTTAAATTCACAATACTAGATACTACAGGAAAGGAAAGGGAAATTTACTTCAGGGTGATTGGCAACAAAGTCATCCAGCTTTCCATATTTCTTTTTGTAATCATGCCAGTGAAGAGGTGCAAGCATCTTGCCAAGCCTGTTTGGCAACTGTTTAACCGACACATCAATGAGTTACTAGTGAGGTCCACGTTTGCATAAGAGCGTAATTAAAAAAAACAAAAGAGTTGGTTGGCTGTCGAGCACTCTAACCGTTGAACTGATACGAATCTTTCCTCCAGGTGGGATTGTTCGAACAATGCAAGCTAACAATGCTCTTTCATCAAGGAGAGCAGTCTCTGTTGTCCTTCCAGTTGACAAAGAATTTGTCTGACCAGTTGAAACAGCAGCTTCAGATAAGACAGAATCAGCATTGCTGACAGCGGCTTCACGAAAATGCATGTGATGAACAGACACTTCAGATGGTGATGGACTGGCAACGGAACCTGTTTGTTCTGCAAGCACATTTTGACTCTCTGGACCATTATCAGTAGTGTTGAGAGGGGTGCTCTCCTGTGTACATCAAATTTTTATGTTAGTAATGTTAAACCAACACCTTCCTCAAGTCAAGACACTCGTACTGAATATTAAATTTTTCATTTATTGTAAGAAACTATGGGATACTAAGCAATTATTAAAGCATTTTATGCAAATTGTTTAGAAGAGTAGAACTTGAACTCAAAACCTCTCAATTCTAGTGCAGGTCTTCTTAATATCCCCCATGTTACCAGGAATTATCTTCAAATAAGAATGAGGATCACTTCACAGAAACTTAACCCAGATTTAAGTTTGAAATCACTTAGTCCACACAAAGATTAGGGGCAAAAATCGTTTCCAGTAAGCATGCACATCCGTTTTACAAACAAAAGTTGAAACTCTAGTATAATCTCTATACACTCCATGTAAAGAAAATAGAACTAGCAAATTTTCAGATCCCCCATAAACCAACAGAGCCACATATTAAAATCACCATAAACACAATTCAAGTTTTGAACCAAACTAAATTAAAATTCCATGCACACATATGAGAAAAACCTTGATTTCATTAATTTGATTGAGAGGTTCCAAGTGCAATGCCTCACTGAATTGCAAGGAAATCTGCTGCAAGTTATGTTGAGGCTCAGAACCAACCAAATAGCTTTTTTCTGCTGACTCCAGGTTCTAGAAAGGCAATTTTCTCATAAGTAAAGCAATATAAGCAAGAGAAAAACCCGTTATGAAAGCTATATCTGAAAACAGTAATCATTATGTGTAAACGCACCTGTGCCTCCTTACTGGCCGACAGTTGTGAATTAGGATCTAATCCTTGACTCATATGAGAATGCAAATAATCCACATGCAGACCTGGTCCATTGACAGAGAAGTCGTAACTATAGCTCGATTCTGATCTGGACGGGTCCTCTTCGTTCTGGGAGAGCGGATATTGGGTCTGAGAGGATAGTTGAGCGCCTTCTGATAAAGTCTAAGAATAACGAAAACAATAAGCAAACATTAACATGGCCATAAAAGTGAATGCAATAAGAAGTTGCAAACATAAACCTGTTGGTTCTGCCACTGTTGGGAAGAAGCCATTGTCGAATGAAAAGGGCCAGCATGGGAGTTGGGAACATGAAGGGGCACAGCATGGTGGGCCCCTTGTTGATGCAAGACATATGGATGCACTGCAGTCACTTGTCCAGGTGTAAGATAGGAGGGCATCCCAAGAATGGTCGAAGGAGAAATTGGAAGACTAGGTACATGATTAGCCTACAGAACAGAAGGACTAGCAGAAATGAAAATATACTCCTCGAGAAGCATCAAGCTCACAAATAACAAGCACAAATTGGACGCAGACATCCTCCAATAGCCACAGATAAAACAGAAGCTAGAGGCATTGAATTAGCATTTAGAAAAATCCAAGCAATACATGGACTGTATGAAAGTCGTAATGCAACGACCACGGCCCATCACCACACCCTCACCCACTCCCCCTCCCCTCGGGACCGGATGGCTGCTCTTTACTTTTGGGTGATTGCTAAAATATTGAAAATTTTCTTTAGCAGAGGCTCAAGTAATTGCCTTTTTACCGCCTTTTGAAACAAAAATAAATAGATTTAAAGTAGAGTTACCAGTGAAAAACTAATAAAAACCATTTTATTATTGCAATTGAGCCCTAAACCAAGGGGCAACTGACACAACAGGGGCCAAATTACAAAAGGTTCCAAAAATACCAAATTATTGCTAGGGCTTAGGTCCCAAATGAGCCCTAAATCTATTGGCTTAAACCAAAACATCCATGCTCAGGAGGCTTATGTACGATACCAGTATGGAACGCATCTAGGTCATCACTTGCAAACAATGTCATCATTTATGGCCTCTATGTATCAGATCGGGAGTTAGTATGTAGTACCACAATAAGAATGCAATGAAAAGAAATAATATAAAAAGTAGAATAAGATGTTTACATCATCAATTACAATAAAAGGAAAGATTACATTTTCATCGAACAATTTACACAACTTGGAAATAAAAAGAAAGGAGGCACAAAAGGGTGAGGTATATTTGCGTCCTCAGGTTACCTATCTCGTCAACCCAAGAACCCTGCCTTGTCAACACGGGAGCCCTGGCCTAGCAGACTTTAGGCAGCTGTTTGGTTTGACAAAATCAGAAAATCTCAATGCTTAAATAGTGGGGCAATATCTGGTCTTTCCCTTCTTTAGCTCTATCCAGCAAATTTTTTTACCTGCCTTTTTCCACTGTCCTCAACCTTAAGGTACCTCCTCTGTATTTATACTTTATAGAGGAAGGAAAAAAAGACTCAGGGGTTCTGTAAAAGAGTGAAACCCTAGGCTTATCAGCAGGAAATTCCTAGGAACCTTATCATGAAGTATTCCAGAAAAAAACATAATAGGGGGATCTCCGAGGTTCTAGTTGTTCTAAAAACTAGACTTAAGTGTAGGAATATGATGGACTAGTGACTCAAAAGCCACAAAGCCTCAAGACTTTGAGCTTGCCCGCTCTATCATGTTTATTTCTTTCTGTACCATTCTATAGCTTAAGGCATGTAAGTTTTATTCAAGGTTTCTTAGACAGGTTTGAATCATCATGGCGCTTTAAAAGCTCTTGACACTTTCTAGTGTCTACTCGTCAAAGAATATTATCAGTTAAAATACAAACAAGGTTCCCAAACACGATAATTCCTAATTCCTGATTTTAACCTGGATAATGCAATCCAATACATCAAAGCTAAACAGAGCTAACTAGATGTTAACCTGATCCAGTAATAACCTATAACCTAAATGATCCAATTGAAACCAAATCAGCCAGCCCGATGTATTGTAATATTTACCATCCAAATAGAACCTTGATATAGGCTCAACCATGGATGCAAAACACGGCCGTTCTACAAAACGACTGCTTGGTTTTCAAGATAAGCACAATTACAGCACAAGAGCAAGTTTTCTGTATCACGACCGATACCGCATTTTGAATACATGGGCTCAACCAACTATTGATCTGATCCAACATTGAATACAGCCCTATTCACAACAGGGTTGCAACAAGAATTTGTTTTCAGGGGAGACATTTTGCAATAGTTCAGAAATGAGCATGCAGCAATGATTAAGAATTTGATAAAATCATGTGTTGTGATTTATTAATTTGCTTAGCCATAGGTGTCAACACTAGGAACTGTGAAGGCATATCCAAGTCTTGTGATTTATTTAATTTGCTTAGCCATAGTTGTCAACACTAGGAACTGTGAAGGCATATCCGAGTGTCTAAAGGTTTGCGATGAAGCAAGTATCCAGTTTAATTGATGACATGGTTAATATAGATGTTAGGTCAAAATCAATACAAGGAATGTCACACATTGATTGTTCAATGCAAAGAAAAATTTAATAAATTTCCCTCCTTAATAGGGGTTAGTCTTTTCAGCAAATACAATTCATGAAGGATGAATTTGTCTTGATTTACTACTTGACACCATCTGAAAGTCCAAAAGCTCCAAGACTCCCACTATTGCTGCTTTTTTGCTTACACAGCCTCCAAAGGTAAGTCTCGAGGAAAATATGCTTAGAAGGAGAAATGTCAACTTGGCAAGTTGGTGCCGTATGCGCCTAGAGGAAGAAGAATATACCGCCTCCTTTTTCATTGTTGATGGGTTTTTCCTTCGGCATCGGTTACTTCCTTTTGATGGGGTTCAGTGTGGTACATACAAAGATGTTGGTGGCTCGGTGGCTTGGAGAAGAAGGCTAAAGAGGAGTTCGATCCTTGGTATTTGGAAGATGGTTTAATCAGGTATATGGTAGAGTAATTCGAAGGAAAGGAATAATTGTATACTTTGACGGAAAGACTAGATTTCAACCTTTATTTTTTCAAAATCTTGTATAGTTTGAATCAAGTTCTCAATTGTGGTAAAATTGACTAGTTTGGATTTTGCAGATAAGATTACACATAAGGGCTTGAGGGCACAATGATTTTTGTAATTGCCCCTTTTGTACAGTAGTATGTGGGTGTCATCCCCTTGGTGTCATATCAATACAACTTCTGATTACTCATCAAAAGAATTCAATGTGGCATCACTCGATAAGAATGTGGTCATATGAAACACAAGAATACCCCTCATTTTTTCGCCACAAGGTTTCTACAGAACTCAAGAGGAACAGACTGCTTGATCATTAGAGTATAGCATGTCAACCACTTAAGCAAGTAAATGTTCAAAAATAATCGTAGTTAAGATAAGACTGAAATAAAGTAAGAATGAAGCAACAGGAAGCTTAATTTAAAAAGCACACTCACAAAAGCCCAAAGCCCACCCTCTTGCGCCTTGCAAGGGGTCAAGCCCAGCCCCTCCAAAAAGCCCTCTGAGGTGCACAGTTTGTGCCTCGGTCATCGGGCAGTTGCACCTCGTGTGCCTCACGAGGCTTTTTTCTGTTTTTTTGCTATTTTTCTGTCTCCCCCTCCCCCTCCTCTTTCTCTTGTCTCTGTCTTTGTTAAGACTCTGAGTAAGTGGGTCAGTTGCCTTTTTCAATCTGTGCTATTTTTTTCTTTTTTCTGCTTGCCTTTTTGGTGAAAATAGTAGTGAATTCATTGTGTTATCACAATCTAAGACTCTTTGTGGTATTTTTCATAGGTATAGTGATATCTAATTACTTATTTGATGTCATAATCTAGCAAATTCAACCAAAAATATTGCTTAAGCATTTTTAGTAACTATGTCTCGTTCCAAAAAGCCAGCACCTTCGTCTCGAAGCCCAGCCCAGACCTCGTGACCCTTTGTGCAGCTTTTGTGCGCCTTGAGCTTTTCTAAACTAATACAGGAAGACAGGGTTCTACCAAGTATCAAGGATAAGATGAATTAAGTGAGACATACATGGACATGAGACATTGACAAAAGAAGCTCCTAAATGCATAAGGAGGTATAGGCTACACTACATGACAAGACATAGAAAAAGAAAACGACATATCCACTCATCAGGACAGTTCATTAACGCTTAAGGTAGCCTAATATCATCACACTTCTACTGCAATCTGCCAATTGGGAGCAGTATATCAATCTCATCCAATTAACGCAAGATGCCGAAAATAAATATTTTTGGAAAAATCCACTGGGGAGACAAGAAGTTCAGGAATTTAGAGATTTCGATTTAAGGTCATGATTTCATCAGTATGGGTTTCTTTTCTTCAGTTATTAGCTATCACTTGATTTCCTAAAGTTCATAAACCCTTCAACTATATAAACCTATACATGCTACAGCGTTAATGAGACATCAACCAATTGAAAAATTTGCATTTGTTAGGTTTTTGGAGCAATTTGTAGTTCTATCTGATCTCGAGCTCCGCAAGAACTGCTCTAAGAGCATCCTACATCACAAACATCATGTTTTCCATGCTCTTTTCCTTTTTTATGAGGGAGCGAGGCAAGAGGGGGCAGTAGCTCCCCAGCGAACTGGAGAAGGTATAAATACAAACTATAATGCTACCCACTCACCCCCATTAAACAAGAAGAAAAAGAATAACCGAACAGCAATTGAACAGATAAATACCTGCGTTGAAGCATTTCCTGTTGAAGCAAATGGCTGAGAATTTTCTGAATTTCCATTTTGAAGACCCCGGAATGTGAAGCACCACCTCCATTAGCTTCAACATTACTTCCATTGTTTCGTCCAATTTGGGATCCATCATTTGCCGTATTTTGCGAGATACTTGATTCAGTGCTATATGTTCCACTCTTTCCTCTGACACCAGTTTGTGCCAACTCAAGCTGAAGCTGTTGAATTGCTTGCATGTGGAGTCTCTCCATCTCTGCAAACTAATAATTCGAAGGCTAAATCTTAGAAACAATGAGTGCATTATTAAATTAAAATTTTAAAAAAACATGCAAAACATATTGCAATACATGAATTCCCAAGAACTGATGGACATGGAAAACATTCACCTAGGATAGTTTTTTTTATTTTTTCTAGCTCAGAAGATTAACAAAGTTTATGTCGAAAGAGATGATGAACCCGAGTACATCACAAATCCTTCTTCATCTCATAAAAGTCGTCAAAAAAATTATTTTTAAATATGATGTTGAAATGTCTTTACAAGTTAAACGGGTGATCTTACAATGAAAAAGTGGTGAGATACAGATAAATAAATGATGTCTCCCTACTCAAACCCCTTCCTCCCATTGTTCCCATGAATGTTGGAGCCACTGCATAAGCAATCTGATCTCTCCCAAAAACTAAAACCAAAATAAAATAAATTAAAAAATATAAAAGATTACCCTTTATCCCCCTCCCCTCTTCTTTTTTCCTATAGTAACAAGTTTTATGGCACAAAAGGAGTACTATAAACAGATCACTGATGTCACTCAATATGACTGGCAGTACTCCAAAAACATTCTAATCTAATTGCAAACTGAATCATGTCTAGAAGTCCATAAACCAACCTGCCGTTGACAACCAAGCCAAAGCTGATTATACTGCTCCGTACGTTCCCGTAGTTCAGCTTGCAAAGTACTTGATTGCAGCACATCTATTTCCTGCACACGTGACATCCAAGCTTGAGCATCTCGTATCTGCTCATCCTTGTAGAGGATGGTCTCTTGAGCTATCCGATGCTGTCACAACAAGAATATCACCAAATTAAACAGTGGAAAAACATCAGCATATCTAACTGAGGCAAATTCCATCCAAAACCAAACTCCTCGCTTCATCAGCAGATTGAAGACAATGCATCCAATCCAAAAATAATGTAAGGTTACTCGATACTGGTTACTGGATAGCTCTGAAGTAAATAGGTTAACATTACTAGACAGGGTGCAACAACGAATTGACTTCATACCTGTTCTTGTAACTCTAGCAACTGCCTGTCTTTCTCTTGAATGTGTTCCTGAAGATCATGTATCTGTTTTATATGATGAGCCCTCTCAGCTTCAATGTTGTCACGCTCCCTCCTACGAAAGAAAGGAATAGACCAATTTGCCAAATTCGCTTTTCAGGGAAACTACGAATAATATAAACAAAATAATACTCTAACATATCATCAGAAACAGCAAAACACATAATGGATTCAATGCCCAAAAAATAAAATTAAAAAAATAGACATCAGTTTCGACAGTGGCCAGACATACCGAAAGTTAGCCAGTTCTTTATTTTGCTCCCTCAATAAGTCTTCCTTGGCCCATGCCTATCAAGAAGATAACTCCGAATGAAACTACATTCACAAAAAATAATCCTATGCAACAACACTACAAAAACCAGAAGTCAGGTTCTTAAACAAAACTAACCGCTTCGTTGTCTAATCTAACAGCATGCAACTCTCTGTCCTTCTCCTCCATTTTCCTCTCTAGCTCATGTACAGTTTGCTCTCTTTCTCGGAGTTGTTCCTGCAAAATGCAACCAATTCCACTTATCATCAATAATAGTAGAAAAATAGCAATGAAACTAAACCACTTGGAGGTTTATTCTGAAAAACCTGAAGCCTTGCAGCGACATTGGTTTGCTCTTTAAACCGAGCATCAAAACTATTCTGCATTTCCATAATCTCGGATTTTATAATCATCTGAGCCCGGAGCTCAAGCTCCATCTGCTGCAACTCTTCTCTCTGCCTAGCCAAACTGTGAATTTTTTGCTCTAAAATACCATCATCAACCCCCATAATAACATCCATTTGTATGGAACAGAAGTCCACCCCATCAAGGGCGTCTTGTCCTTGCTGCACCTTAACCAAAAACCCACATTAAATCACTTACCCCTCGGACCCAGAAAGAAATCAATTTCACCACACAAATAGAGTACCTCATATATGGTTCGTTCATCAGAATGCCCTAGCTTCGACCTCTCTAACTCCTATAGATGAAACCAATCAACCAAACCATCACAAACCTAACTTTTTACCAAACAAACCCTAACTCTTCGATCAACAAATAGGAAAATTCAATCACTGGAGAACCAAAAGTAGTTCATAGATTTACCTCATTTCCTGCGTTTCGCACCGGATGTTCAGAGACAACACGCCACTCTTTACGGGACGGCGACTGAGACACGGAAACGCTACGCCCAGCACTGGCCGCAGCCTCCATTGTAGAAATTGGGGGAAATTCCAAAACCCTAAATTTTCGTCCCTTTCAGATAATGAAGAAAACCCTAGAAATCGGAAACATCGAAGAGGAGTGATAATCGAAAATGCAGGGAAGACGAAGAGAGAATGGCGATGACAAGAGGAAGAAGACTCTCAGTCAGAGAGAGAGAGAGAAGTGATAAGCGGATTGTGAGAGATTGAAGAAGGGTTTTAAGGCGACTGGATACTTTAAAGGCGAATCGTTGACGACAATAACCAGAGAGAGAGAAGGTTAGATAATTAGGAGACTCCCGCCATTTATAGGGGGAATTCTTGGCAAGGTAAAACATGATCACGCTCGTTACGGCGGCGCGTGCGAAGCTGATCGGGCAACTTTAGGCTCATGTGACGGTTTTTTTTTTTTTTTTTTTTGGACGTCAGGGAGGGTTATCTACATTATTGGCATCACACTAAGGAAAGACATTGTCTCCAATCATACTATGTTTTTGGCCCTATTTTACCAATGGTAAAAAGTTTTAAAATAATTATAAAGTTAATTATAAAAAATTATAAGAATTTATAACTAATTATAAATTATAAGATAAAGTTAAATAGAATAAGGTTTTTATCACGGATGATGTTAAAAATTTAATTTCTTGTGTAATTTATATGAGATGTTTTAGGTACTATTATTTTTATGCTTAACCGTAACGAGTTGTGAATTATTGTAAAAACCTTGTAAATTAGTTGTATAAACTGTAAATAGTTGGAATGAACTATAACTATAAGTCAATATGGAAAAAATTATCAATTTTTTTTTACCAAGTGAGTGTTACCCTAGTAATAAACACTCCACACTTTCTTCCTCTCCACCATAGTTCGAAACTTGTTCGAAAATAATTTTTTTGTTAGGTGTGCAAAAAGTTGGGATATTTTATGGGCTTGAGATATCACATGATCTAAAAATGTAAGAAATTAGTTAATAGTTGATAATCATTTATTGATTGGTAAAAATTTTTAATAGTGAAGTAGTATCTACCTATATATATCATTCTTAATATCTCCCTTTGTAATGAAAAACAAACATTTAAACAAAATTAAATAAATCTAAAATTTGAATTTATGATCTTGTAGGATATAGCAATAAATCCTCCCTGTGTAAAATTAATTTAATAGATTTTCACATATATTTTTCCTCTTTATATTTATGAAATTGGATTTTGCAACTTAATAATGTGAACATTTATTTTAATGGGTGAATACACTAAAGCGTCATTTTTATGGAATATCACACGAGTGACATGGTAATGACAGAATGATTTAGAAAATAGGAAACTTCCATGAAAGTCGAATAAGTCTCATGTTAACAATCATTTCGATGACCATTGAGATTTCAAACATGCATCAATCAAAGTATCACCACCTAAAATACAAGTCCAATTACACAACCAAATGGCTATAGTTATTCAATATAAAATGACCTTTTCCAAAACCTAATATTATTAATTAAACATCTAAAGAGAAGCACATTTAATGTCACATTGGTACATGTAATCAAAATATTTTTTAAACAAGTTAGGTTCATTTTTATTTACTAATAAGTATTTCATATAAAATTTTATGATAAATTTTCAATCGATATTTAATTTGTTGTATTGTCAACAAAAGAATCATTACAATATTAATACATAATATTAAAGAGACATTAGAATAGTTGAACGCACCTTAAAGGCATCAATTTACCATATACCTCGTATGAAACTAGTATACATATAGGTGCACAAATTTGACTAATCTAGCCAACTATGACCATACCTACTCCTAGCCCATATGGCCTAATGCATACCATGACTATTTCCACCTATCACAACTTTCCCTTCAAATGTCCTATACATATGTAATTGTGATTTGACAACAAATATAGTTACCAACATGATTAATGAAATCAAGTTAAATAAAAGTGTTAGAGACACTCTTAGTGGCTCCATATCCCAAATGTGGCTAGTGTTAGAGAACATCATTAAATGCATTGTTAAAGAAAAAATTTTAAACTAATGATAGTAGTTAAAGATTAACTTTATTTTGGAACTTCTATAAAATAAAAGATGGAATATCTTTTCGAAACAGGAGGAGTAATATTATAATTAATTAGTGTTTTTCATCAAACGAAGCCTGTTGCATTTACCTTGAGGAATTAAATTGTTCGGTTATTTGCTCGCTTAATGCATATGTTTGTAAAACAACTAATAAAATTATTGTAACATGTTAGTCTTGAATCCGTTCCAGCTTTCTTCACCTTTAAAAGATACACGATTAGTAATTATTTATACAATGTTATTTTATCTTTTTTTACATTATATATTTTAGGAATGTTAAAAGTAACGGATGTTATATTCCTTCTATTGATGAATTTCTCGTTACGTACTTGCAATAAATTTAAGTGCAAACTCTTAAAAAATGTTAAAATGCAACTTAAAAGGGAAAGCCATTAAGTGAAATAAATCAACAAGATAAAATAAATTATAAACTTATAGGCATATTCAAAATTTTACACCACGTTTCACTACTAAAAATACGAAACAAATATTCACTTTTCATTTGAACAGAATTCTCACTGCGATATCTTTTTTGCACTATATAAATCTAAATTTTAATTTACATAAATTCAGAATTCGTTTTAAAATTTAGAGCGGCTTACTGTGAATGAACACAATTTGTGATGTAAAACTCTATCGATTATGGGCCAATTGGAGCTCAAATCCAATGAAATTAAGCATCAAATTAATTAATTTATTTTTTAAAAAAATTGAGAATTTGTCAACGGCCGACCATCCTTAACAGCTAATAGCACTACCTTACCTTGACCGTTCTTATCAGAACCCAATCAGATCTTCGTCAACCTTACACTTGATACGATTTCCTCATCATCCAACGGTGGATATTCATTCGTCAAACCGTAAAAATCACAGGCATGTCACTTTAACACCAAGCTCCCAACTTTAAAAATCACACTATTCACATTTCACCGCTCTCAAAGTCTCTCTGTACATCTCTCTCTCTCTCCGTCTTTCTCAAGTGTTCGCTTGGATTTTTCAGGCGATCAAACGGAAATAATCATCCGGGCTTCCCCCGCCGTTGCATACTGGCAGCCCATTTTCCCTGACCGCGCGAATTCAATCCTGAACGTCCGATGGGCCACTGCCACAGCAAGAAGGCGGCATCAGCCGTCGACAATGTCAGCGACGGCTCAATCGCCGTCGTGGTGAATCCGGAGACGGAGGCGCAGTCGCCCTGGACGAGCCCATTACCGACGGGGTCAACCCATCACCGGCGAGTACCCCTGGCCGGCGGATTCTGAAGTGGCCGTTTCCTCCGCCGTCGCCGGCGAAGCCTATAATGGAGGCGATTAGGAGGCGGCGGGGCCAAAGAAAGGTCATTTCGGAAGGAGGGGCGACTCCAGAGAGAGTTGGAGAGGAGGAAGGTAGGAGAGAGAAGGAGAAGGAGAAGGAGAAGGAGAAGGAAAAGAAGCAGAGGGTGCTGAACAAGAATTTTGGGTTCCCTAAGAATTTTGGCGCCAAGTATGAATTGGGGAAGGAGGTGGGAAAAGGGCATTTTGGGCATACGTGTTTGGCAAAGGGGAAGAAGGGTGAGGTTAAAGGTCAGCCCTTTGCTGTTAAGATCATCTCCAAATCTAAGGTGCGGTGGTATGTGTTTTTCTGGGTTTTGATTTGTTTATAAGTCTTTAATTATGTGAAAATGACTGTGCAATTGGCTTTGTATTTGGAATTGGAGCAAAATTCTGGGAATAATTAGCTTTCAGGATAGTTAGATGTTCATTCTTCAACCCATTAGTCGTAGTTTTGGACCTTTACGATTAGGACCCTCCTTACCCATGATTGACACTAATTGTTGTAGTAGTACCATAGCTTTTTAGACGTGAAGCTAGAAATCCCAATCATTTTAGAATTTTGCGTATGCTTATTAGGTTCCCAACTTCCACATTGGTAATGGGACCTAAAAATTTGCATTCCTTGTTTTGATGATGTATTCATACCACTTGAGCCAATGGGAACGTCCATAGAAATTGAATAATGGCACTTTGGTTGAACAATGGTTTAGTATCCAATTCTAGTAGAAATGTTTTGTGTTCCTACATTCCATGTCTTTGGGAAAAAAACTTCTTGGAAGCTATTTGTCGATCAGGGCCAGGGGTAAGGTTACACACATGTGAACTCAGTTGTCATCATAGTCATTGCTGTGTTCACCATTTATTTTACTTTGTAGCTTATCTGAATTAGTTTCTAGCTTGCATCTTTTGGCTGGAGTGGGAGGGTGATCTCTTGCAGTTAGTCCAATGACATTGACCACTAGGAGGATTAACTTTGGTTTTGCTCCCCTTATTAATAGCATATGGCTTTTTATAGCATGCAATACATAGCATTCTCCCAATGGCGTCCATAAGGTTCATGCCATAGGCTTGCCGGTGTATTTGCTGGAAGGTAGGGTTCACTTAGTAATTGCTTGGTTGGGTTTCTTTGAGTGTTTCTGATTTTGTTAAGAGCTAAGACTATTCTAGTTCTGATGAGCCAAAAATGGAGTAATGATGGGAAATGGTGCCATTTGGTAGATGACTTCAGCAATTGCAGTCGAAGATGTACACAGGGAGGTGAAGATATTGAAAGCTTTTTCTGGACAAAAGCATATGCTCAAGTTTTATGATGCATTTGAGGATTCCAACAATGTCTACTTAGTTATGGAGTAAGCACCTTGTCCTGTATGCTTAATTACAATTACTTATATTCAAGTAATAACTTATGAACTATATTTTCTGGTAGGCTTTTCTTTTCTTGTATCATACAGCAGTCTATTGCAAATGAAAGCATATCTCCTTTAGATCCTATTTTTGGCTTCTGTCTTTTAATTAAATTGTTTCTTCCATTGCCAGCCAGTATTATCTTTATTTACACCGTCTTTGTCCTGGAAAGCTGTCTATGGAACTTGAATATATGTCACTTTATGCTATGTTGTTTCATCTGTGAAGATATGCAATGTTACATTTGTGTTATTGCTCGCTCTTCTATTTTATTCTTATGTGGATTTTCATATGATAAATGAACAAATTGGAACTATTCTGGTTTGCAGATTGTGTGAAGGTGGTGAGTTATTGGACAGGATTTTGCAAAGGTAAACTTGTAGTATTCTTTCTCTCTCAATTTGGCGAGCGAAACTTGAAGTAGTAGTCTTGGATTGTTATGTAAGACCTCTTGCTTGCTTTATAATGCAGAGGTGGAAAATATACAGAAGAAGATGCTAAAGCAGTTGTTGTGCAAATTTTATCTGCTGTTGCATTTTGCCATCTTCAGGGTGTTGTGCACCGTGATTTGAAACCTGAGGTATATGATTACAGATGCTGCATTTGAAGTTCTGTTTCTAGTTAGGGAAGTAATTGGGTTAGAAGTTTATTAACAATTGGGGGACACTGATATCTTGGCAGAATTTTCTTTTTGCTACCAAGGATGAAGATTCTCCATTGAAGATAATAGACTTTGGTCTCTCCGAGTTTGTCAGGCCAGGTGATGTCTCTTCCTCGTGTATAATTCTTCATCTACAGCTGGAACCTATCTTATTGTTAAGAATATGAACTATTTTGTTGGTTAGACTTCATGATTTTATGTAGTTACAAGACTTATGAGGACTTCTGTTTTCTCTTAATTTCTCAACCTATGGTGCATTTTCCAAACCTTAGGACGTAGGTGGAACTAGAAGCCAACAATTGTGTAAGGCTTGGCTGAGTTTGTCACTGGAATCTCATTTATTCTTTATGACATCAAATTTAAACTTTTCATTTTTTCATTCTGTTTACTACATCCATCAGTAATCCCCTCCGCCTGGGATTTGGTTTACTTGATTTTCCCGTTCATAGAGCTCGATGTCGCAATTTATTCTTGCTTAGATTTCTTAAGCTCTTTTTCATGTACAGACCAAAGGCTCAACGATGTTGTTGGCAGCGCATATTATGTTGCACCAGAAGTGCTCCGTAGATCATACAACGGGGAGGCAGATATGTGGAGTATTGGTGTGATAACATACATCATGTTATGTGGAAGCAGACCCTTTTGGGCTCGAACTGAATCAGGAGTATTTCGGTCTGTGCTGAGGGTTGATCCAAATTTTGACGGAACACCTTGGCCTTCTACATCACCGGAGGCCAAAGATTTTGTCAAAAGGCTACTCAACAAGGACCACAGAAAAAGGATGACGGCAGTGCAAGCACTTGGTTAGCATATTCTTCTGTTGCGGTTTTGTGCAATAGTTCTTTGATATTTTATCAATGAATACTCTTGAATGGACCGATGAATGACATTATTTTCAGCTCATCCATGGTTGCGAGATGACAACCAGCCCCTTCCTTTGGATATATTGACCTACAAGTTGGTAAAATCGTATATTCAGGCTACACCTCTCAAACGTGCAGCACTGAAGGTAAGAAGTAAGATATTGTCTACGTGAATAAAAGAATGTGTTTGTTTCACGTGTCATAAATCTACCTGAATTTTACACCATATAGAAAGAGGGAATCTTAGTAAAGATGAAATATGTTGTACCCTTTTCTTCTAATTGCAGGCTCTCTCTAAAGCTCTGACGGAAAATGAGATTTTCTATCTTAAAGCTCAGTTTAAGCTCCTGGAACCAACGGATGGCTGTGTCTCCTCGAGAATTTCAAAGTGGTTGGTCCATCTGTTCCCACTCCCCTTTCCCTTCTTGCCTTTTCGTGTCTATTAGATACATGAAAACCATAATCCAGCTTGCTTACAGTCTTGTAATGATGTGTAGGCTCTGATGAGAAATGCAACTGATGCAATGAAACAAGCAAGAGTAACTGAGGTTTTAGCCATGGTAAGAAAAATTACTTCATTAAAAGTTGCCTTTGCTTGATAAATATCCCGAGTTCAAGACAATGTTTTCTTCATTCAGTAGCTCAGAACTTGAAGTCTTTAATACAGATGGAACCCCTTTCTGCCGAGAACATGAACTTCGAGGAGTTCTGCATTGCGGCAATCAGTGTATATCAGCTTGAGGCTCTTGAAAGCTGGGACAAAATTGCCACCGCAGCCTTCCAGTATTTTGAACAGGAGGGTAACCGCGTGATCTTAGTCGAGGAGTTGGCCAAGGTAAGAAGCCCTTAGTTGTTCACATCTGCATTTTTCTAAGAATCCCACTGACAAATTCTAATTACTACATACAGGAAATGAATCTGGAACCAAGAGCTTATCCTCTGGTCAAGGATTGGATAAGAAGCTCCGATGGAAACCTCAATTTTCTCGGCTACACCAAATTCTTGCATGGTGTTACAATACGGAGCTCCAATACAAGACAGTGATAGCTTTTTTGAGCAGCCTAGTTGCAGCGTACATTTTTTTGTTAGAAAAATTCATTTGCTAGGTTTTATGGAGTCATTAGCCCTTCTATCATCCAATTTTTTAAATTTTTTTCTCATTTAGTTTTTTTAATGTATTTTCCTGTCAAGATCAGCCTCTCGCTGTTGTAAATTTTGAATGAAGCCAGAAGCAGATACAAAGTCAAGCTTCTGAGCAGCTCTGATTGTAAGATTCAGCTGTTTCATGCAACCTGTAAAATGTAAATTGATATCACAGAATAAAAATTTTGGAATTCTGGGTTTCTTTTATTACCTGCTGTGGCATTGAACTGTGAACAATTTTCTGCCGGAAACAGAGAAACATATGAATGCAAAACAGGAAAATCATGGTAGAGAAAGAACGTTATCTTCTTTTTTAGAGAATTGGGCCTGCTTGTTTGAGGTTTGAGAAACATACGAGTGCAAAACAGGAAAATCTCTATTTTTTCGTTCGATCCAACCATATGTTAACATATGACGGGAAGCAAATACTCCAAAGTGGATCTGAAAATCGCAGTTACATGGATGAAATAAAATATAATTTTTTTGGTATAATGATGCAAAGCTTCCTCTTACGGACATACTAACCAAATTAGCTTTCGATGAATACCAATTCTTTGCCTTTTTATTCGACAAATAATTTGTCAAAATACAAAATGTATTAATAATAGTATAAAAATCCTACCTATTAAAAACTGATGCCTTTTAAGATGAATCATTACACACGAACACTATAACATACTCTTTTTTTTTTTTTTTTGTTGGTTCAAAGAAAAAGAAGTCACATAATATGATACAATACAATGAAAAATATGATAATGGACCCTAAAAATTAATGTACCGTTAATCAACAAGTCAGTAACCCAGTATGCCTTGACTAACAATTAGGGTAGTCCCAAACTATGGGCCAGCTCGTTTGAGATTTGGGCCATAGTTCTGAAATAAGGAGCGTCGGTTTGGGTTTATTCTTTTATTTTTCTTCTTATGGGCTATTTCTTGCTGAGACTCGGTGGGTCCACTTTTATCCTTTTCTTTTTTAATTTTCTTGCCATTTGTTTGAATTCAAGCCAGAAAAGAGCGAAATGTAGAAGAGGATATGAGGGCTTAAGAAGAAGGTTTATGGTAAGGAGTAGTAAACAGTTGTAAAATAATTGTAAAGTTAATGATAAAATTTTACAAGGAATCTTGTAAGTAACTGAAAGATTGTAAGGTAAAACTAAATGCACAAGGTGATATATAATCGGTATGATGGAGGAGGAGTAAGTTATATTCTATTAGGTCACTTTTTTTATCCCAAAACAATGAATCTCTATCTAATTATTGAAAAAAAATGAAAAAATGGGTAATTTTGATCCCAAAAAGAAACAAATAGAAGGGGAATACTGGAGGTGAATGACTTTTCTCCCCTCATTCAATTTTTCTAAATAAGT
Source organism: Talinum fruticosum (assembly GCA_021018815.1). Taxonomy (NCBI): domain Eukaryota; kingdom Viridiplantae; phylum Streptophyta; class Magnoliopsida; order Caryophyllales; family Talinaceae; genus Talinum; species Talinum fruticosum. Next base: position 428,463 of record JAITYX010000083.1, read on the forward strand.
AAAATTAAAATTAATTAATTTTTATTTTCCTCCTTTCGCTGTCCCGAACTATCCCTTCAATATAAACACACTATAATGGTATGGGGGTAGTTATTGAAAGAAGTTATAGTTATGAGAGTCATTTAATATCAATAAAGAATTGATATATTCTCGATTTATTCACAATTAGTTGGACTATGAAAAAATGAGGGAAATTACTTGGAATATCTACATCCGTTTATATATTGTTCAAATACATTAATAGAATTATACATAGAGCTCTTAGTTCAATTGTATGTCAGTGAAGTTTCATAATGGGCGTAATTTCAGTAGTGAAAGTTATACATCTTTAATAGGTTACTTATAGGTACAAAAAAAAGACTATAACTCGGTTAGATCTAGTCAAGTGATTGTGCACCCTTTTCCCTAGCCACTTACTCATGAATTCACTAGATTTATGTCTTGTAAAGTGGGTTCAGTGGACGAGTCCACGTACTAATACATAAAAAGAAAAAACCCAAAAACGTGATATAAGTATTAGGGACAAAAAAAAAGGAAAACATTGCACATTACAGATTACAGATTACAGATTACACATAAGGAAAGGGACAAGTGTGAAGTGTGAACATAAAGACTTGAAAGAATTCCAAGGGGTGCATGTGCAAGGATTCAACAAAAGGTGTAAGGAGGGCCTATCAATAGGAAATGCAGTAGTTGGCCTTCCCTTTCTTCTAGATCTGGGGTTGCCTGGGAGAGGGAGACTCTGACTATGGCCCCCTTTGTGTTTTGCAATTCAAGTCAAACCACAAATTTTGATCATCTTGTGGGGTTTTGCCATGTCGTTATGCTAACAACAGTAACACCAATTCCCCCTTCTGTCTATCTCTCTGCTCAATTATTCAGTCACACATTTGCACATTGCCTGCTCAATTCGGCTAATTTCTCTGTCTCTCACCATTTAATTTCCCCTCTACTCATTATTACTTTCAAACTCACCACTTGATTTTATTTTCAGGTATCACCCACTTTATGCTTCCACATTCTACCACTGCCCTGATAATTAAAACAAGTGTGGGCTAAACAATACAATAAATATTACCACCAAATATTCATGTTGCCTCCCTATATATTGTTAAAAGACGAAGATCTCTAAGAATTTTTAAAAATAAAAATTCATAATATATGGTATTTTAAACTATATTTTTTTAATTCGTAGTGCCAATAGATTAGCCAAAAAGACAAGTACAACTAAATAATAAATACCGACAAACAAATCCACCTCACAACTAATCAAAAACCAGCCAATCTTAGAAGTACTCCCATACAAACTTGGAGCACTTATGCTCAATTGAGCCCTTAAATGCTTTAGTATTGGCACTATAGACTCAAAATTATGACATAGCTTATATAGTACTCTACTCTTCCATCTTTTATATCTACTAGGCCTATACCCCTTACTGTGTAAGGATTTAAGTTAATTTTTTTAAATATTTTTATATAAAATTTTAAAATATAATAATATTTTTAAAATTTTTATTATTTTAAATTTAATTGTTACCATATGAACTTTTTATGAGCAATTATGGGGTAGTTATAAATAATATACGAATTAAATTATTATATGTATAAAAATAATTTTTAATCCATGGGTTTCATTATAATTACAATTGTTTATTTTCAGAAATTTGTATACTTATTTTCACTAACAATTTTTTTCTTAATTAATCATTTATAACATATGAATAATTATTAAACTAGTATTGTAACAATTTTTGATAGTTAAATATTTTTTTAATGTAATTTAATAATTTATCAGATTAATATTTTTTTACATGATAAACTATATTTATTTTACTATTTACACAATCATTAATTATCCACCGCCACGGTGTCTTAATGACATTCTTATATGTAATTTATACATGAACTCTATATATAAAGTTGCTTGAAATAATCCTCAAATATCTCTTTTAAATTATTAACCATTATGTAATTAGTATCGCAGTTAACTAATTAATCATGAACTTTTGTCAACTCCAATTCATGTAGTAGTTTTATTGATGTTATTTCATGGTATACATTTTGAAAAACTTAAAATCACAAGTATTTCAGTAAACCAGCCATCACGATAATTGTGAGGAAAGCAAAGTTTTTTTTCATTTAAAAAGGAAAAAAAACACATAAAGATCAAGGGATCCTGGTTAATCTTTATCCTTCTACCATTTTTAAGAACTTGCCCTTTTTGTTTATGCAAGACATCTTATGAATGAAGGGATCTCCTTGTACTTTTTTTTGGGGGAGGGGGTTCTCTTTATAGAAGACAAAAGAGAAATTTCTCACAAAAAGTTAAATAATTAACTCCGAGCCACCTAAAATGCAACTAAAATTTGAGAACAGCAACAATGTTTAGTATAAGTCCTGCTACTATAAAATTTAAGAAAATTATTCAGATGTAGATAGTTATCTCTATAAGAATTTACGTCTTTATGAGTAGAGATGCTTATTGGATAAAATTACCTTTATTTAATCTCTTAAAACTTAAATTCTTGAGAAAAAAAGTCTCGTAGAAGATTTTTTTGAAAAAATATATAAATATAACAGACATTTGCACATGACTAGAGGCCCGCCAAAAAGTGAATAGAATAATGAGCAAATATAGGTCACCTCATTAAAGGACTTAAGCCTTCCATGCTTTTGGCAAAGTTGATACCCTCAATTCAGCACTTGATTTTCCAAATTATCTTTGATCAGATAAGTTCAGTGATTTTGTGAAAAATTACATAATTTCAAAGGTGGAAGACACTTCCCGCAGCTAAGAAAAATGAGGCAAGCAAAGTACTTTTAAGCTTACTTATATTTGACTTTTTACATTTTTTTCCTGCATTTTAAATCGGTAAATTAGCTTACGAGATGTAATTATATAATTAATCACCCTAAAATTATAATCAGAAATAGTGAACCGTAGTCCTAAACACATGAAATTACTAGCTAGTCAACGATATATCTTAGAAAAAGTAATAATCAGAAGACATATGAAATTTGTGGTTTATTTTGATTCCGGACCAATTGAAGTCACAAAATTCATGATGTGTATATGCTTTACGTAATACGTTTACAAACACACGAAAAATAAAGAAGATGACAATTTCAATAATAACTCGATCCCAAAAAATGCTAGAATCATATAAAAACAAAACAACTATTATATCAAAGGGAGCTATCAAGAATATATGATCTATCAGGTTTGGTGGATGTGGCTTTGATTTCTGATTTTGGTAGTTTGATTAGTTGATCATATGATTAGCAACCCCTAATTAAACCCCCAAAATCAGGTGGCTTTAATTCCTAATCCTAATCAAAGCATGCTTAATAATTTAATATCCTGGAATGATTACCATATCTTGAAATCCCTGTATCCAGTACATACTCTCAGATTTCATCAGGAAAAAAAAAAAAAAACCTTGTATTATAACTTGATTATTGCTCAAGAGGCTCATGGTCACATGTAGGGACCATGTGCACTCTTTTCGATCTAATTAATACACACAAAATAATTTTTTTTTTTGGTTTAATAAGCATACTAATTAAGGAAGATGAAACTGAATTTTCAATCCAAATTTCTTATACTATATATTTTGTAAGATATATCAAAGGGTCAAGATATGTCGAGTTTAATTCAGAAATGAAATGATATTATTTTTCAGAATTGAACCAGTTATGTTATTATTTGATATCGACATTTCTACAAACCAGTTTACTTATTGGGTAAGCGGTGCACAAATTTGATAATATGTGTCGATTTTATTGATTTCTAGATGACACCAAACAGTAGACTGGTAGTACATTCTTGCTCATCATGATTAGGTATGAACACGATTTATATCTAGGAGAAAATTTAAGAATATGATGAGTGTGTAAGAGTATGAAATATGTAGATATTTTCTACCCAAGAAATGATTTTTTTAGAAAATAGGAAAATAAAATAAGCTAGGATTGTTTGGCATTGTCCATTAAAAATTGGGAAAAAAGGAATAAGTCAAGCCATAGGGTGTTTCTCACGTTCCTCGAGTCTTCTATGCTTGGAATTTTTGAGGCACCACTTTGGATTCCATCATCAATCGCTGGCCAAACATGGCTCTATGAAATTGGGGAATATGATTCTGCTTTAAGCTAGCATTGAAAAGCAATAAAATTTAAAAAGAAAAAAGAAAAAGTAGAATATATATATTTATATATATATATATATATATATATATATATATATATATATATATATATATATATATATATATATATATATATATATATATATCATAAAGTTGTAAATCCTTTATTCTTTTCAAACCAAATTCTGTGTTTTACGTATTTTTCTTCCCAATGTTGTAATCCAATAATTGGGTGTATATATAGCAGTAATTGTTTTTTTCCCTTTTTTTTTGGCCTTTTTAGTTCTTAGTCATAGTGTACGAATTAAGCCCAATAAATTAGTTGGAATTTTCTTGGCTTGTTGTGCCTAATGTATGAAAAAAGGGATTTCCCGAATTCAATCATATATAGATAAGTCAACTGTAAGTAAATTAGTTGAGATAAGTTTTATTTTTCTCGAAAATTAACAAATATCAATATTATTTGACATTATGAATTAAATAGTTTATTTTTATATTTTAGAACACATCATATAAGTGATTTTTCTTTAGGATTTAGAAAAAGGATTCAGAAAATAAGTATGAAATGGTAATGCACATTGCTTTTATTCAATGTGTTTTCGCTTTATAATTATGTTTTCTCTCATGAATATTCAAAATAATTACATTTTTAAAAAGATTTTACACGCATAATACCATTCAATTATGATAAATTAAATTTTTTAATAATATTAGAAACATATCATGTCGAGTTTGTTTTCTACGGTCTTCTCATATGGATCTTTAAAATAATTACGTTTTTTAGTGGCTATTAATTATAGGAATCTATTTTTTTGTGGTTTGAGGTAGTGGAGGGCAATATTTTTTTAAATTTTTTTATTTATTTTAAGGGATTGAGTGGGTTGGTTCTTTGAAAGCATGGCCAAGATGTAATCTATTTGCCCCCAAGGCAATAAAACTTAGTGACCCAAGATGTTTGAAGGCATCAAGAATAGCTCAAGAGGGGGCCAAATTAAGCACAAAGGGTTTGATTGGCCCTATTTGTCCCAAGTCACAAGCCAACAGTCACCCCTTTTTCCCCCACCCAACACCAATTTTTTTGGAATGGATTCCCATTTTTATCAAAAATTATTAAAAATACGAGTCACCAACCACATATGCCACCTTTTCTTATGCCTTATTTATTGGAATTTAGAAAATTTTATTCAATAAAGATCTTCCCCTTCCCCTTCCCCTTATCCTCTTCCAACCACACAAATAACATATGGCAACACATCATGATCTTGTTTTTAAATTTATGTCCCATCAATTAAAGATAATGTACGGTTAAATCAATGAATTAATATATATGGTTAAATCAATGAATTTAAATTCTTGAAACCAAAGTTAACAAATTACTTTTAAATAAGAATAACACCCATTTTTATAAATTTTTGAAGTGACAAATTTGGCAATTTACACTTGTATACTTCCGTTTTGTAACTACTCCCTCGTTTTCAATTTATTCATCACTTTAACAAACTTTAATTTTTCAGCTTTACGATATCTATCACTTTATAATCTTAGCGACAGATTAATTAACCTTATAACTTTACAACTATCTTACAGTTCCTTATCGCATTCTTAATGTATATATTCTCTTACTAAGGAAAAAAAAAAAAAAAAAAAGAAGGAAACACCTCATTATTAGTTGGAAATGGCATTGGTAATAAGACCTCAACTTGAACCTTCTCTAGTTATACCTTAAACTTTAAGGCTCCAACTCTCTCACCTGTTACTATCAAATAAATGCTTCCTCTTTATTTTCCTTATTCTATTCACATTCACAAATATCTTGGAACTTTTTTCAATTCCAACACGTCCCAATTTCTGTGCTCTTCTTTCTTTTTATTTTTTTCTTTTCCCTATATAAAAATTGAAAAACATGTTAAGTCTAAAAAAAGAGTCAAAAGATTTTCCGAACTTTTATACAATAAACATACTTACAATTTCAAAATAGGGTTATCAACAAAGGGAAAAAATAAAATCACACTATTATTATATTATAATTCATCAATTTTCGTCATTGTCAAACACTTGAATATCGTCTTAATATTGTGTAAACATAAAAACAAACTTTAAAAAAATCCTAACTTTACATTTTTTGTGAACACCAACAACTCCGAGATCATCACAACCATCCAAATCAAGCAATAAAAAAGAAAAAAGTGAGCAAATTCAAGCCTTGAAGCACAAGAAATGATGGTGATGATGATGATCATGACCATGATGATGATGGTGATGATGATGGTGGTGGTGGTGGTGATGGTGGTCACGATCAATCAAGCCCTGAACACGGCGAAAATGCTCCACGTGGCAGGGGATGGTGATGGGGCCCTTCTGAGCAAATCCATACTCCTCTTCAGCCTCTTTCAAGAGTTGCAGGAACAATGGGTGGTTTGTGTATGCAATTGGGATTATGAACCTCTCCAGTTTTTCCTCTCCTTCGTGCCCCACCATTACTGCCATGCACCCTTTTGGGACGCCCTTGATTTGATCATCCTTGTGCCCCCTCCCATGGTTCTGACTATGATGATGGTGGTGGTGATGGAGGAGGTGGGGGAAGTGCTTTTCACCACTGCCCATGTTGGAAAATTGAATCTGAAGAAAATTATTTCAGAAAATTTGCAATTAATTTCAAGATTTGGGGTTGAATAATGGAGGAATCTGGGTGGAGTGGGTTAGAGAGAGAAAGGCCAGGGATCAGAGGAGGAGATGGCAAGGAGAAAGAGAGTGAGGGAGGAATTGATTAAAGAACTTGGAATGTTGCTCATGATATATTCTATGAAACCAAGAAAAAAACCCACATATGAATTCTGGTAGGGATGAAGAAGAGAAAGGGAGGGTTCAAGGGCTTTGTATTTATAGGAGAAGGCCTTTCAGGGTTTCTTTCTTAGCCCACAATTAATTTCCCTTTTTTTTTTTTTTTGAATTTTTCAATGTTTTTGACTTTTTTTTTTTGATAATATGTAGTAATTTTTACAGGTGGAGTTGGGAACAAGGGAAGGTGGGTGGAAAAATAAAATAAACTAAAAAAATATCAGGGGGTTAAGACTTTGATTGGGCAACGGAAAATAGAAAGGTCTGTTTGGGGAGGGAGGAATATTGTTAGTGTCTCCAGGGAAAAAGATTTTCTTTTTGTAAAAAAGAAAAAAAATTGGGATTTGGTTTGGTTGACCTGTCATTTTTTAAAAATTTTTAAAAAGTTTTTACTAATAAATTTTTATTTTTTCTTATTGAAAAAAATTGAAGCATTTAAGATGTCGTCATTTTCTCCACCAATTTTGCTACTTTTTCATTGCTTCCTTTTTCCCTTTGAATGTGGGTAGAGGTAAAGATAGGGGCCCTATTTATCTTTTTTTTTCCTTTCATTTTTTAAGTCTTTGCGTGATTAGTTGTCTTGTGTATTACTCCCCGTTTTAAAATACATGTCCTTTTAATATTACGAAAAATACAAAAAATACAAAATTCATGATAAAATTTATGTTAAAAGACTAAGTTATTCCCTATATTTTATTGAAAATAAAGAAAATTAATTAAAAAAATAAAGTAATGAATAAGGACAAAATTGATAAATTATTGATTAATATGTCATTGAAATTGTAAAATGACAAGCATTGTGAAACGAAAAGTTAGTTAAATGACATATATTTTGAAACGATAGAAGTACTTGTGAAAAATTTTCATGTTATAATTTGTATCTTATTTATTTACTCTTTCCTTTTCACAATACATGTCACTTTAACTAACTTTTTTTGTTTTATAATACTTATCACTTTACAACTTCAATAGTATATTAGCAACTAGTTTTCCGATTTTACCATTATTATTATTTTTTATTTTTTAATTTTTAGAACTATTATTTTTAATAATATTCTAACATATTTATTTTTTAATTATTTATTTTTTTTTATTCACATGAAAATGAAAAAGAAAAGAGAAAGAGAAAGAAATAGAGAGATAGAGAGGATATAAGGAGGATAGAGAGAGTATAGCGAAGAAAGAGATTTTGTGAGATTTGGAAACTGAGAAGAGAGATAGAGAAATATGAGATTAGAAAACTAGGATGAGAGAAAAAAGAAAAAGAGATGTGCAATTTCACTTGAAATAAAAAACTACAGATAAAAGGGGTATATTAGATATTTTATCACTTAACTAACTTATTTTTTAATTCACTCTAAATTTTTTTATCGTTTTAAAACAACAGATAATTTGAAACAGAAGGATATCTCACCTAAAATAGAATTACGATAAAAAAAAAAAACTCATATAAAATTAAAAGATTATTTAACAAATCAAATCAAACCATTAGTATCCTAAATTACCAATTTTTACCAAGTTAAAACACATAATATTTTTTTGACCAAAGGAAATACACAATAATGTCAATGTATATATTGTAATTTTTATTATATATGCCAGCATATCGTGGAGAGTTAGCAATATACTTTGGCATATATTTAGGGTATATTCATTTATCTTTTTTTTATGGAGTACAAATTTACGAATGGAAAATAAAAACTACTCAGTTTTATATATAGTTTCTTCCTTTAGAGATTATGAGAAATCAAAAAGATCTATTTTCTTGTAATTGCAGAAAATATTTTATTTTAGTTTGACATGCAACAATTTTTTTTAAAATAATACTTTATGCAACAATTTTTGGTAACCAAGTATAAGTTTATACTATCCAATTGTAATTGATGAACCCAATTTAACACAATCACACTGCTCTTTGTCACAAATGTAATTTTTTATATTTCATATCCAACTAAACAAAATTTACGTACAACACTACCTTAAATATTTCATATTTATTTGCCAGCGATTTAAGACTCATTGGTGATGAGCGACCCCAATAGTAGGGTTCACGACCACTGGGCAGACCTCCGATGACTGCCTGATGGTGGGACAAAATTAGGTGTTCTTCCTTTATCTCTTACTCTATTCCTCTCCTTTCTCTAAATACATTTCGTATATATTAAAGCGGATTTAAAATTATTTTAATTTTTCACAATTTAATACGATTGTTTTTTGGAAGTCACACAAATAGCATGTCTTAAGAGGAATATAAGGCGGTATAAGCCGACATTTACCATCATTTAAGGTTGGTTCAAATTAAACATGATTAGAAGGTGATTATGTAGATCGAGTCAAAAAGTCCAAATTAATATAGCTAGGCAGCTAAAAAATGTCAGTGGGACCCAATCTACATTCAGATTGTGTTCCACGTGGACCAATGGCTGTGGCCATTAACCCACCATAATCTTGCCGACACGTTTAAACCACACGCAGAAGGCGCCAACTAACGTCCCCAAGTATACGGGAAGCTATGCCCCCAATTAAAGTCACTAATATTAAATTAATCCAGTCAAAATAATTAAATTAAACACTGCTAACCTGGGCCCTGCTTTGAATTTTCTCATGTACATCCCGATTTAAAACCTCCAATAATTTAATCCGTAAAATTCGTAAAATAAAGTATCATATTATTTCCACCATTTCAAAATATTTATTGTCTTAAGAATCTAAGAAATACTAACGAAACTCAAAATTTTCGTTAAAGTTTGTATTAAATGATCAAGTTGTCTCAAGATTTTATTGGAAATGAAAAACATTCACGAAAAAGAACAGAAAAAATTAATTAATATGGATAAAATTGATAACTTAGTCATTAATATATCATTAAAATCATAAAGTGATAAATATTATAAATTAAAAAAGTTAGTTAAAATAATATGTATTTCAAAATAGAGTGAATATTGAATAATCATGTTGCGGCAACTATTATACCCGTAGTCTTTATACTTCGAGTTAGAACTATAATTATGCACACAAAACTAAAAATATGACTGAATATATCATTGAAAAGATGGTTCTAATGTTGTCTCATATAATGACAAAAGAATCTCCATCTACAAGGTTAGATTTAGTTGATATGTCCACATATGCAAAGCAAAAATGAAAACCATATATACAATACATACATACAATGGTTAAGTATCCATCTCAAATGGGTCCAATAAATTAATTTAATGAACATATATATATATATATTTTTATCGTGGTCCAAGAGTCGTGCCGCAAATGTTGCCTAGCTATAAAGTTGATTGGTGGATAGATCATAGATGTACGTACTAAACATCTAAATAAAAAAATACATGTTAATAATTTAAGTGAATTGATTTCTTTTTTCCTCAAAAAAAAATTCGACTTTTTTTTTCTAAAAACCATAATATATTTGTATAGAATATAGATTGCAAAAATACATATAATTTATATTAGAAAAGCTCTTTGTATTACGTATATAAAATAACAATTAGCTTGACTAGAATTGATAGAAGATAAAAAAAAACACGTTGACATAAAATGCCAAAAAAACCTAATAAATTTATAAATTCATCGTACTATGTGATGTCAGTGTTACAGAAGCAGTTGGCATCGCAATTCAATTCTTTGACTATATATATATATATATATATCCAATTTGAATAACGTGATGAAAATACTGGGCACTTCATGGAAGAAGACAAAGCTGGTCAACGAAAACCCCTGTTACTGTTGGGATCATGATTAACTAATCAACTTACTAAACGGGTCTATGAAAATTTATTTAATTTCTCTGAAAATATTCAGCCGATTATATCATACGGTCTTATCAAAATTTCAAAAAGAGACTATATATTCAAGCATATTTTTAAAGTCAACTATTATCACATCAATTTGATCAAGTCAAGTTATTTATTCTACCATGAAAATTTAATCGTTATGTTACGTACTGTTGTTAATTTGTTTTCCGACTTAAATTTGAGTCAAATCCAAATATTGACACCTCTATTTAGAGTAAATGATTAATATCGAACCTAATATAAACATTTAAAAATAGAGAAATTTTTGAGGTGCTCTTACTATCATAGACCAACATGATGTATTTTGAGGTAATTCAATTATTGAAAAAATGGTTAAAATATATAAACCCATTTTTTGTTTTTATTTTAATCACCATGAACACAATGTTAATACGTTGTAATTATGAAATAAAAAGGGAGAAGAAATGAGTCGATAATGTGGTTGGTTAAGGCAGAGAATTGAAGGGTGCGTCTATGCCAGCAAATATTATGACGATAATGCTGCGCAACAGAGACAGACAATGTGTGAATGCTGGCCATGGGCCGGAGGCTACGACTTCTGGTCAGTGGACACGGCACATCTCTAGCAACCTTGTTCGACAAGAAAAGGGGAAAAAAAGAAAAAAGAAGAGGGTTTCATTCTTAATTACGGTAATTAAGGTGATTTTTAGCTTAACAACGAAGTAATTAACTAATTGCAACTCGCTGAGAACATGGCTGGCATTAGCTTTACTGTCATAACTCCTATGTAGGGTTGATAATATGGATGGATCAGATCTATCCGAATCGGGTGAAGATGTGAAATTTGTTACCCATTTTCGTTTGCTCTATGCGATTCATCTATCATATATAAAATTATATCGCATCCAATTCATCCATCATCTTGGGAGAAATCAGGTGGATCAAGTGGTAAACGAGAGATAAAATGTATGTGCATATAATATATAAAGTAAATTTATGTGAAAAATATGTATATGTTTTTTCTTTCAAAAAGAAGAAAAAAATGCGTTACGTATAAGAGGTAGATGAAAATATGTATGTCCGACCCTAAAAAACGGAAAACTATTATTTATTTAGTATGTATTGTATAACAAGCATGGCGTTGGGTGTGGCTCAAAATACACCTAATAATGCTTTCATAAGGTGACACGATCAAACCATACACGTTATGACCGTGTCGTGGAAAGAAGAAACGAGAAAAGCAAAGAGGCTCGCGGATGTGCCAGGCTCGCTTGGACTTTCGTTGTTTGCTACTGTTACGTCTCTTTGTTTCCTAATCTTAGAATAATTTTAGTAGTTTATTTTAGGAAGAGTTATTATAGTACTAAATTTCCTTTTGGGGTAGGGTTTCTTTCCTATTTAAAGGAGGGTTGACCTTTATTGTAACTACTAAGAAATTATTGTGAGGAGAGTGTTGTGAGATTGGGATATCTCGGGTTTGAGATCGTTTTTGTACTCTCTCATAGTAGTGAAATCATTGTGCTTGTATCGTTCGTGATTTTTCCCGATTTGGGTTTTCCACATTAAACTCTTATCTTGTTTCGTTTATTGATTTCCATCTAATTTCTTGATATTATTTTGTCATCCTAAATCGCTTCCGCATTTTTACTTTAATTTCACCTACTAAAGTGGATTTAGAGTATGGCTTATTTCCTAACCCATGGGTAAAAAAATCACCTTTTTCTTAGTCCACAATATATATTTTCTAGTACTTTTGGGTGTAGACTTTTCTGCTCAATTAGCTCCAAAAGTCTTATGGGATATATTTTTCTACTTTTTCTGTTTTATAGGTCAGAATTTTTTTTCTCTGCTATCAACATGTACCTAACACCTGCAAAGTAAACTAAGATTATTAGTAGATTTTTTATGCCAAAAAAAAAAAAATGTAGTACAATTAACCAAGTACAGTTTGGGCAAAGGTAAACTCGACGTCTGTCCATGAAGTTCAGTGAATCTGATTACATTCCAGAATTGGATTGATAAAATGCATGAGAATGACTTTAAGCTTAAAGATTTTATGTGATTTTTTCAATGTTAGCCTATGCAAGGAGCTCGTCTGGTTTGTATGGCTTTCTTAGTTTTTCCAACTATCAAATTTTATTGGGAAAAATTGGAGTTTAATATCCCGAATTTTATGTCACCTGATTCATGATATCCATAATTTAAGAAATAATCAATACTTGAATTTTCAAAGTTATTATGTTTAATAATTTGCGTGCTAAGAAGATCGACTTGTGTTTTTTGACCCCGATTTCAGGTCATCACCGTTCAATTTTTTTAATATAAATTATTGACAATAAATAGGCTAAAATTCGGGGCACTGTGAATAATTTGTAAGTTTTGAGATATTATATTATTATGTAAAACTACCTTGTATTCGATCTCGGAAGGAAGTTAAAGCACTACTCTTTTGGCTAGTGTAGCAATTAGCCTTTAGAGCAGCTACTCGATTTGCCTCGTACTTTTAATTGCTCAAAGATACGAGCCCAGTGGACTAGACCTACTTACCTCCAAAAAAAAAAAAAAAGAATTTTTTTGGGTTAATTCAAATAGGTTTACATGTCGAATATACATACCTAACGCCTGCAAAGTAAACTTGCAAGTACAATCAAGTGATTAGGTAGGTACCGTTTAGGCAAGATTTTCTGGTAATTAACACGACGTCTGTCAGTGCAGTTCACTGAATCTGATTTAGTGATCGATTATATATATATTCAGCCCTGGATTTGGAGAGAGAAATTGAATCAATACATACATGAATTTAAGCCACATGCGCTTTTATGTAATTTGTTCAATGTTTTTTTTTTCCCGAGTTGAGGGTAATATTATACGTTGAATGTTTGGGTTGTGTGCTTACTCTTTGGAGTCTCCAGGACTTTCTCGGGTTTTAATTTTCCAACTACCAAATTAATTTACGACTTTCTATCCTTCATTGTTTCCATCTTCTATGCATGGAAAGTACTACTATATCCTAGGCTAACTTTTTCCACCTTAGATCTTTTTATCACCACCACGATTTATTCCGTCCCTCCTCTCTTTTCGACTTCCTATATCATACTCTTAGAAAAATTTATACTTTCACAACCACGTAAATGTAAACATATTAAATTTACTTATATAACAAATATACATAGATAAAGAGAGCCATGTGACTTACGGGAGTAAATACTCCTAGAAGATTCTAAAAGCAAGCACATGTGGTACTAGGTTTTTTTTTTTTTTTTGATCGAAATAGATACTACTTGTTGATGTTAGTCAAACTTTCTCTTGAAAAGTGCTTACAGAAAAATTGTAGGACGGTTCATGTTTATGAGAAAGATATTTATATGGACTTCTCTATATACAAGAAATGATAATTTATAATCGAAGAATCAACTGCATAATGGTTATTCAGATTATTCAAAATAAAGGTGGACTTCAACATGAAACAAGAAATGAATGAAATGTAATAAAAGTACAAACACATTACAGGAGGCTCTGAGTAACAGCCCCATTTTACATCAACTACGCAGTGGTAATTAGCTGAAAATACGAGAAAAAAAAAATTGAAGCCAAGTCAGGAGTGGCAAAAGCTAGAGATGATGGGTATGACAATCAGCAGAATAATGACCAAAAGTAGAATAATCCCAATGCACATCCATCTCCTGCTACCCCTCTGATAATCCTTAGCCTTACTAAGATTTTTATTCCCATCTTGGACGTAGTGTGAGGCATTGATCACATGGTGTTCAATGTTATCCATTTGCTCGCCCTGAGCCTCCACCATGACGGCCATGTCTAGGAACACCTGATGGAGCTCGAGCAGGCTCCGCTCGATCTCCTTGGCGGCATCATGGCGGCCTTGGATCTCCACCACCGTCTCCAAGACCTTTCCCCGCCCATGCTGCTGGATTGCCCGGCTAAGGATCTCCCCTTCCCGGCCCCATTTGATATGATCTTCTCGATCACCTCCTCATCTGGGGTCTCTCCTGTCACTGTGTAGTAGCACCTCCCCACTGTCTCCTTGTACTCTGACACCATCTTTTGCCTTAGGGCTTGAAAATCCATCATTAGCTCTTTTAGCTTCTTCCTTAGCCCATTTGTCACACAAGTTCTTGTCCTGTTATTGCACGTTTGAAAAAAAGGGTTAATCTACGAGTCAGAAGGCAATCCATGATCATCAACAAATCAATCTAATTTGGCTGATGGAGTTCTGGGCATTCTATCAAACATATTTTGTTCATTCCCAATCACAATTTTTCACACAAGTAATAGTTTTTGTTTGGAAAGATATAAAGCGATATATAAATATGCAGAAGCGCTGAAACTCAAATTGAGAGAAAATCATGGACAAGTGAAACAAGCATAAAATTCAGTATAATAATAAGAGTACAAGACATAGATTTTAAGGGGCATACAAGCGCAATAAGGTCATATATAAAGGGATACAAGATAATAGATCTTAAGGGTTGATTAACACTATGACTTTAATATTAATACTCTCTAAAGAAAAGTGGACAGCTAGATTGTCTCAAGACTGAAATGGTGCCACACGAATACATTGGACATAAATTTGACCACCATGGACCCAGTCTATAGAGATCTAAATGGAAACTCAAGACCAACAAAAAGACCAAAACTCGAGCAATAATCAGTCACATAACAGCCCATAAAGGAGAACCAATAAACTCCCAAGCAGCACAAGCAAACAAAAAGCAAAGCTGGTCACCTTCTGGGGCTCACCACGAGCCGTAGGTTCCAATGTCAGCCCGTGTTAAGCTGAAACCTAGCTTGGGCAAAGGCACTTGATAGAATATGATAAATGGGCTGCACACGGGGCTGATAAGAAGCCACATAAAGGGAGAAATGGGCTGAGTATATGGGCTAATTTTGACATGGGTAAAAAAGGGAATTTGGGACAAAATAACCTAACAGGTTTTATTCACTGACGTAATAATGTTATAAAGTTTGGTTTCTTCATTTAGTGAAGTGTGGAATGTTGAATACTTGCTGAGCTAAGAGACTAGCTAATTGGCACGAGTATTTGACAAATTACACTTCAAACATTTATAAATTGATTTTTTTGTCTTGTGTTTGGTGCCAGAAAAATAGAAGGAAAAAAAAATTATAATCATTTTCTAACCTCATGTAGAAGAGGGAAAAAATACTCATTAACCTTGATTAATTGAAGTTATTATATTTTTCTTCTCTATCCACCATACCTATGAGAGGAAAGAGAAACTTTTTAATGACCTTTCCTAATAGAATCCCTCTCTTTTCCTCCATTTCTTTCTGTATATGAAATTTTTTTCCATTTTCCTCTCAATTTTGAAATGAAAATATCAATGACAAATTGATAAAATTTTCCATGATTTTTTCCATCAAAATTTTTTTCTCTCCTTTTTCTTCAATTCAAACAAGAGAAAGAAATTTATTTTCCACTTTTTTTTTTCTTTCCACTCAATTTTCTAATAATCAAATAGACCTTTAAGTGTAAAAATTAATATCTTACACTATCAATAAAATCATGCCAAATGGTGAATTATTCTAAAATCTCAATAAATCAGAAATCGTGTCTTTACTAAATTACAACTAAACCCTCTCAGTAACCCAATCAATCAATAAATCAAAAAATATGTGCCACCCAATGTCAAGCGCAGACACTTAATTTGTTAATTTTTGGAAAACCCCTATAATGAAGACCCAATATCAAGGGGCAGAAACACTTTCAACCGAAGAAACACTACCAAAATTTCTTTCTAAACAGAGGTTTCCTTACCTGTCAATGGGGGTACCCATTTGAGCAGAGAGGCGTCGATTTGCAGCAGTCGCAGAGTCCATCAATTCGAGGCGAGCTTTGATGGCTTTAGCCTTCTTGAGTATGGCGACAATTTCTGAATTGATTCGGGCTCGAAGGGCTTTCAGAGTGTCGGGTTTGTGGAGGGATTTGCTTTCCTCATTTGCAGTTTCAAGGGTAGTCAAGATGTCTCTAATGGAGGCTATCTCTGCCTTCACCTTTTCTGCTTCTTCCAGAAAAGCCTCCATTTTCGGGTCACTTTCACCTGTCATCCCCATCTCCAGATCCTGTTCCACATCTTTTGCTGCCGTCTTCTTCAGATCGACGTAGCTTAAGAATGATTTTGTCATAAGATCATTCATTTTCTCCCCTGAACAAAAAAATTCTCAATTAAGGAATTGCGAAATTCATAGACATAGAAGAACAATTCGACAAATGAAGGACTTTGATTTAGTACCTGGACTTCTGAATTGCAGATCAACTCTGAATGGTGGGTGAGAGAGAGAGAGACAGAGAGAATGAAAGAGAGAGAGAGAGAGAACAAAGAGAGATGATCAGTAGCGGAGGAAAAGGAAGAGCGTTATATTTTGTTTGCAGAATATGACCGTTGGAGAGAGAGATATGATCAGGAGAGGAGGAAGACGATGAATTCATAGTTTAAAAATATTCAAAAGTTAGGGATGACGTTAATGACTAAACTGCCCTTGATGGATTCTTTATATGAAGATGGCTTCTGGAAGCTTATTGGGTTATGGCTTCATCGGGCTTAGGGGTCTTTCAACAACATATTAGGGGAAAAAAAACTGTAAAAAAAAAAAAAACCATCCAAGCCTTTTCTTATTTTTAAATTTGAGAAGTGATAATTTAAACAAACTTTTTATAGTATTATCAATGGTTATTGTGTTCAATACAAAAATAAAAAAAAAAAGGCTTATTGTGATCTAATTTCACTCAAAAATTTGTGATGCTCCATTTATCCTATATCCACAATCATTTTTTGGTAGAGGTGACAATGGATGAGTTCGACGAGTTTTGGTTCGGTTAATTGATATTTTTAGTTTAAAAAATAAAAATCGGAAACCGTAACTAGATAAATCGATTAATCGATTTTTTCAGCTTATTGGGTTAACCGAATTTTTAAACCGGTTCGATTTTATCGATTCTCAGTTTGATTTATCGATTCCAATTTTTTGCTCACCCATATTTTTGGGGAATATATAAAAACAAGTATTACATGTATTTAAATTGAAAAATGAGTTTTTCGAAAAGCAAACTTTGACAATGATATGAGACTAAAGTAATGAATGTTTTTGGCAATATTTATGAAATGGAGGGAGTATGTTATATACATGCTACATAAATATACATTTAGAAGTAGTCAAACAACATAAATCAACACAATATATGTTGAAATTTATAAAAATTGTGCAAGTAAATATACATTAAGGTAAAAAAAAATCACATAATATCTAATGTACAACATCTAATTTTTATAGCTAGTGCATCAACACGTACACAAAAACAACACATCCCATTGTTCTTCCCCTTTGTATATGATCAAAAGCCTCCCTCTCCTAGGCATTCTTTCCTCTCTTTTTTTCTTCTCTATTTTTTTTTAAAATTTAAAAAATGGAAAGAGGCTTACATACATTTCCTCAAGACATTTCAAGTGCAAAAGGGTATAACTCATCATATATTACAACATGCATTTTCTCTATCTCTCATCATGGATCGGGTTCTTCATGTTCATGTCGAATGTTACATTTACCATTTTGTCCTCATTTCACAACTGTACACTAACCCCGTGCCGTGCACGTGATCAGTCAATCCTTAATGCATGGCATGGATCTCCGATTCTCGTCACAAGTTTACATAAGTATTAACAAAATCGTCCACCTTTGTATCTCTCTTTACACCAGCAAACCAAGAAAAAGAAATTAGGCTCGTGCTTCAAGGAAGTCATCGTCTCCGGGGTCTCTCTTGACGATCCGGGTGCAACTCCCGATCCGAAGGGCATCGACGGTGGGCTTAATGACCAAAATGCCCTCGCCCACTACCCCGCAAGCCAAGACACAGAAGAAATTGATAAAGTCAAGAGCGTAATACCACAAGTCCTTGGGGTTCCATATAACGGAGACCATCAACATAACAATCTGGACAGAGAGACAAACGAGGATGGTCAAAGCGAGCGTGTTGATACGCGCCCTGAGGCGCTTGTTAATGGCCAGAGAAACGACCTTCCAACACGAGAATAAGAAGACAATTGCATAGGAAACGCCAAAAGCGGCGAACACCACGCCCCCACCAAAGGGTACGTGCAATACACCGTCGGTTCCCGATATCTGTGATCCTCCAAAAGCACGGAGCTCCGGTAGAAAATCTGGGGAGGTTGAAGAAGGATCGGGGCAAAATGTACACGGCGAAACACATGATGACGACGAGGGGCAAACAGGTAATTGCGACATACCCTAGTGCCCACCAAGTGCTGGGTTGTTGTTTGGAGACGGAGATGTCGAGTAGGAAGAGGAGAGAGACTAGGAATCCGGGCTCGTAGAGGCCGAAGGAGAGGATGAAATGGAATTTACAGAGCTGGGTTTGTTGGGGGACAGAGAGAGGGGGATGCAGCGGAAGACGTAGCTCTTTCTAAAGATGGGTAGGTGGAGCATTTCGTTGATGCACCAGAGGGAGATGAGGAGGATCATCACGAATCGGGAAGTCCAATGGGAGGAGAAGCTCTGGAGTTTGGGGGAGAATTGGGACCTGATTCGGAGGTGGAGGATGGCGGTCAGAGAGAGAGAGAGAGAGGAGGAGGAAGAGGAGGATGAGGGTTACGGTTGCGGTGTCGAAGAAGGTGTCGAGTAAGGGCACCTCCACGAGAGGGGCGTCGTTCCCGGCGCCCCCTACGACGGGGGCGGGCCAGTTATACGGCGGCGGGGCGGCGGGGGTTCAAATGTAGTGGTGGTGATAGGTATAGATGATGATGTCATTGAAAGATCCTTGATGATGGTGGTGGGTTATTGCCGCCTCCTGAAAATAATAACAATAACAAAAATCTTTCAATGAATCATCGTCGTTGCTCATGAATTAAGCTGGGAAATTAATTTTCTGGGGTCAGAGAGGAAGAGGGAGAGGGGAGAGAGAGAGAGAGAGAAGAGACAGAGAGGGGTTGGGGGGAGAAGGGAGGGCAAAAGCCCCGCCTTGCCCCTGTCTTCCTCCCAAGGCGAGGGAGGGGTGAAAACAGGGTGGTGCAGAAAGGCAGAAATTAGATTTTAATTTGGAGTTCTGGATTTTCGGTAGTTAGAGAGAGAAAGAGGCAAAGAGAAAGCTAGAGAGAGAAAGGGAGGGAAAAGACGGACTGGTTTTTTGGTTGGGTTCCATGTTTGATCATCAGAGTCAGGCTTGAATTTCGGGGCATTACAATTGACAGAGAGAAGAGAGAAGAAGAAGAAAAGAGCGAGTGGTAGTATTAATTTTGGACGATTCATATTTCAAATATCCTTTCTTCGGCCTTAATTCTGAACTTTTCTCCCATATAATTAATTCTGTGCTGGAATATTAATTTCTCACGCTCATTCACTTTGACTCATTGTCTATGTTGCATTTTTACTATAACACTCTGCCACCACCATAATCTCCATTTCTAATTTTCTATATTATATACTTTAAGTAAGGCCTCTTTATTAATAAATTTTAAATCGGATTAATTTTTTTATAAAAAAATTAGTAAATAAGTGGATTGGATCGAATCAAATTGTTTTCCATACGTTTTAAAATGGTCTAAATTTGTACAAAATGGTAAATTTTAGACTTGATAACAGTTTATAAAGATTTTATCGATTGAGCTTAATCGACACCCATAATTTAATAAAATTTATATCAATAATACACAAATTTTGATATGTCCATGCTGTTTTATGTATCAATCCACCTACAATATGGGTCATGACCAACCAATATTCCAAATTCATCAAAACAACTATAATTTTTTTGGTACAAATATTCTCTAAAATTGACTTGGCCTATAAATTTTGGCCCATCCACCCATGACTACACGCTAAAGTTTTTTTGAAGGATGAACCTTCGTAATTTTTATATCATCCTATCTAAATTTTCTAAATTAGACAAACTTGTTATTCACCTTTTTTTTTTTGATAAAAGGGAAATTTTATTAATAAAAAATCATACGATATTTATAAAGATAATTTTTAACAAGAATAAATTTAAAATATTAAAACTAATTTCTGTTGTGATAAAATTAATGATAAATATCGACCTTTTCTTTTTAACCACTTGTAAAACTTTGCTGTTCATTTTCATTAAAAAAAAACTCTGTTATTCATATGTATTTTTTTTTTTTATAGAAGTTATTCATATATATTAAATATTCAAATATGCATTTATTTGTTTATTTTTAATAATAGTTTGGTCGTTCAAAGAACTTATAGAGGACAGCACGTATATTGGTGGTGGGTAAGCTTAACGGAAAATTTTAATTTATCCCTTATCCACAGTTTTAAATATAAAAAAATGGACAGTATTTTTCAAAAATACTTTTAAAATTTAAATTATTTTATGCTACGTAGAATTATAGAAGATATCAAAATCTCAAGACTAATTATGAGATTAGATGGCCCATAAAATTACTACTGATCCCTTTATTTTAAAATATTTTCGTTTTTAGATTTTAAAAAATATCAAATAAATACAAAATTTATCTTGAAAAATCAAGTTGCCTTAAGTTTTCATTGCAAATACAAAACGTCAATGTAAAAAAGAAGAGAAAGAAAGCAATTAACAAGGACAAAATTGGAAAACTAATAATTAGTACTCCCTCCATTTTAAAATAAATGTCACTTTAACTAACTTTTTTCCTTCTAAAAAAATTAACTTTTTTCGTTTCGCAATACTTGTCTTACAATTCCAATGACGTATTAATGATTAGTTTACCAATTTTATCATTATTAATTGCTTTGGTTTCCCCTTTTCTCACTAATTTTCATCATTTTCAATAAAATACTTGGGTCAACTTGGTCTTTTAATACAAATTTTATTATGAATTTAGTGTTTTTTGGTATTCTCTCATAATCTTAAAACGACAAGTAATTTGAAACATAGGGAGTATGTTATTGGGTTTATAAAGTGACATATATTGTGGAAAAAAAGTTAGTTACAATGATATGTATTGTGTTTGTGAGACGGATAAAATACTGGCTAGCTTTTTTAAAATATTTTTTGATTCAAAAAAATTAAAAATCTAGTTGAAAATACTAGGATAGAGGAAAAAGGGGAACACATTATTGTGCTAAAGGAAGGATTTTAGACATTAATTGTGTCCCCCACCAAAGATTATATATATATATATTTTTTTCCTTATTCTATTGTGTTGTTGTCCATAGAATTCAACACCTGCCTCGCACCCACGCTCATTAACTTTTCATTATATTCTTAAATATTTAGGTCCATATACTTTCTTTTTTTTTGCAAAATTTATTGTTATGCTTCAGGAGAAATAAAAATAAAATCATATATGGAAAAGTCCAGGTAAATAGTTAATCAAAATATTATTACCCGGGCCCTTATTGGGAAGTTTTATTTTTTATCTTTTTAAATAAAGAATAATCGTGGGTCTGTAATTTGTCTAATATTACCTGAGTATAAAATATTCCAACGTTTCAGAATAAAATATTATATGCCCAATTATTATAGGGTTAGGGCACATTTAGGGTATATTTAAGCCGAGTTGTGGCCGAACTTATCGGGCTTGGAGCTCTACTCGTGAGTATCGTTTGTAATTCAACCTCGTCTCGTGGCTCGTCTAACTCGACAAAATCAAGCTCGAGGCTTAGTTCGGCTTGTCGAAAGCTTGAGCCTGAGCTCGACTTGTCCTTTGCTCGTTAAGCACTATGCTTCTTTAAACTCTTATTTTATTAGGTTTAAAATCACAGTCTATATATTTAATATAAAAAATAAATTTGAACTTAATTGAGTCTCTTTTTTTCTCTTCAATCACCATACACAAACTTAATTGAGGCTCGTTGGCTCAGCTTGTTCGGCTCGTTTGCTTGGCTTGTCGGCTTGTTTGTTCGTTTGTTCAACTCGTTTATATTTGGCTCATGTAGGCTCGACGAGCTTACAAGCTCCTAAATGGCAAATTCAAGTCCGCCTCGTATAACTATCCGGGCTCAATAGGCTCTAGTTCGCCGCAAGCTTAACTTGGCAAGTTCTTATGTGAGCCGGCTCTGCTTAGACACACCCCTAGACACATTGTACTGAAAGAACAATTTAAGTTTAAAACTTGTAATGTAAAATATTGTCGATAATTCGTTGGTTATATGTTTAGTCTAAGAATGTAGATTAGAGGTCCATTGGGCGGAGCATTTTGTGAGATCATTTTCATTTGAATTAAAACAACAAATTACGTATGTAACATTTTTAGTTTGTCTGTATAAGTATTTAAAATGAGACTCGAAGATTACATTTATTTATTTATTTTAGATTTTTTAGTTTATAAGAGTTACAAAGGGGATTACAATATAATAAGAAATGAGGGAATTAAACTTGAGGCTTAATATACGTAGAACCTCACTATTTATTACTAGGATAAGACTTCATTGATATTTATTTTAGATTTTGGTATTAAGAAAATTTTTAATTTATGCTCCTTGAGGTTTAGAACATATTTTTTCAGCCCATGAACTTTTTGAATTATTTTTTACCCCCTTGAGAGTTCACCTCATTATCATAAAAATTAAAATTATAAAAATACACATATTATATCACCTTTCCCTACTTAGCCAACCCATAACCAACCTATGAACCTTTTTCTTTATGAAAATCCGACCTAAGCGACTCACTGTCCTCTATAGAAACTCTACTTTGCCAATTATTCGGCGTTTCTTCGTCACAACAAATGATGCATGTTCCACCCTCTTTCCTTTTAAATATTTCAAATTTCTATTTTCGGTGACATTTCGACAATAAATTGTCAGTCATTATAAATCATCAATACTAACTCTAATAATTGGTTGTTGTCACAAAAGTGAAAATTTACGAACTTATAATAATTTGATATAAAGGTATAAAAAGGTAAATGATGATTCAAAAAATTGAAGATTAGAGAAAAGATATTCACCAAAACCTTAAATGATGTCAATGAAAATTTTTCTTGGTATTAAGGAATTCTGACTAAGAGTTATATCTTATCTTCATTTATGGTTCCTGGTGCGAGAATTTAAAGTATGTTGTATGTTTTTAATTAATTTGTGAAAGATGGATCGAGTAAGTATAACATTAGTGCCTATGAACATACCTGTGCATAAAATAAAACCCATTCGTAATATTAATTCACATGGTCGATCTTTTAAAACTGAATGTACATGTGAGTTAAGATAGAAATGAATAGCAATAATAAAAAATGTATTATTTTTTACCGATTAAATAATTGAGTATAAAAATCCTACAAAGATAATACAAGCCAAGAATCTTCGAATAAAGATAAGACAACCACCTAAATAATTTTAGCTAACTAAAAAGCATGGCACATTTCACATGAGCTTTACACTTCAAATGAGCATATATAACTCATTTTCCCTAACACATACATGAGTTACAACATTCTTACACGTATTGCGTGTTTCTGGTTTTCCCAACATTTACAGTTGGTGTAAAAGGTGGAGGAGACTGGAGATCTCGCAGGTGCTGATAACCGGACAAATTAAAGGAGACTGGCTGGATTCATTCACTCAGAGAGAGAGAGAGAGCTGGGAAAGGCGTCAATACCTCACAATTCTGAGATGCCAAAACCCGATGTTTCCGGTCTTGAAACTATTTACTGCCAGTTTTCTCTCAGTTTTCCTGACTACTACTATTACCCTGGAAATCCTTCCACATCCAAAGCCTGCTACACAAGTAAATAAAAACAATACTAATTAAGAGTTATAACTAAAACCACATATATACCAACTTTTTAGTATATTCTGACAATGAAGATGCACAATGAAATAAGAAATATGCACTCACCAACCAAGATCTAACTTATAAGAATCGTTAATTGGTTAGACCTTAGTATATACTTTCAATCTTACGTACTCGTATATTTAGTTTTTGACAATCTAAGTTAAAAGGGGTCGTTTTTCCTCCTACATCCTAAGAAAATCGTGATTAAATTATTCGGTAGTTGACTATAGCTAACTAACCCTAGCAAGAACCACTTGCCTTCTGAATGTCATATGACTAAATTCTCAAACTTCTCAAGTTTCATACTTGTGCTATGTATGACTCACAGAGTATATATCTGTTAGTAAAGATTGTTTTTCAGATTGTACAATCAATGAACTTAAGAAATAAAGTTACAAGATTGAATGTACCTTTTATTTTATGTCGCTTGTGAAATGTAACAACTTGGTCAAGAAAATCGGATAACTATAACCATTATCCTTCATCACAGTAATTGAAAAAAGTAAGCTATATACTACTATGCTAGTTTTTAACATATCCTAATTATTCCAATAACTCCGTCCAAAAGTATCTAATATATCAAAATCGATATGGCTGCATACATTTGATCTTATCCTCAACCACTCTACAGTCAATTGTAGCAAGACTTAAAATTTTGTTATGCAAACACAGAGTTTCAAACTTTCAATGAGTTTCTTTATGCATTTCCACTTCCACTCCTCTGACAATCCATAAAGGGGAGGGGAAAAAGAGGGAAAAAGGGGGAAAGTATAAGATTCCAGCAAGTAACAGCCAAGGAAGCATAGTATAGTTTCATAGTTCACTACTTCACTCTCTCTCTCTCTCTCTATATATATATATATATATATATTTTTTTTAAAAAGAAAAACTTGTACTGAGCATCTAATTCTCTGTGTCAGTTTTTGATCATGGAGGAATCTCAACTACAGAAGATGAAAAATTACAAAAGGATTATAAAAAGCTAGGGCTAACCACCACAAAATCCAAAAAAAAGGGGAAATAAATGAAAGATACCTCTTTCCAGAAAAGCTGAAAGAAATTGCATTGTAACATGAAAATAGTTGATATATGTAGGCATTATTTTGGGTGTTCCATTGCTGTGATGCTGCTGCTGCTACAAATAATCTTCATTCACTAAGTATCTGCAGAGTGAGGTCAGTAACACTCAACAACACACATTAAATATAAAGGGCCCATAATCTCTAACACCTACCAGCATTAAACCCAAAACACAACCTCTTTCTTTTGTTTGTTTTTTTTTTTTGGGGGGGTTCATGTTTACATGACTGGTTTGGATGCTCAAATAATAAAGAAAAAAAGGGGAAAAAAAGAACAAATACAGAAGAAGAAGAAGAAGAAGAAGCAGAAGGAGGAAACCCTAAAATGAAGAAGAAGATAGATAATAGAAGCTTCAAAAGAGGTAATGATGAGAATAAACACTTCAATGATGAAAACTAGGGATTCAAACTGACAGAAAAAACATAGAGAAGCCATGATAACCAGCGTTGAAATTCTCAAACAACAAATCATAAATTAAATCTTAAAAGAAGGAGAAAATAATAACTAAGGAACAGCAATGATGAAAAACCCCTGTGTATAATGAATCGAACATACGTGCTCTCTGTCACAAAGAAAGTGGGTAAATTAAAATCGTCAACCCTTTTCATCATTACACCAATCTGCACCCTTCAATGATGTAAAACAATCAAAATCAATCGTCAAAAAAAAGCCCAAAATTAAGCAATCGAGGAGACAGATTAGAAGGAAAGAGGAAGTTAATCATACCCATCTGTATATTCTAGTGAAGCAGAACAAACCCAGATCAACTTTCTCGAATTTGGACGACTTGAAATTGGTTGGGAAGCTCAGATTGAGGGGAATGAAGCCTGGTCCGAAGGCAAAATTTAAAAAAATCTTGAATTTTGAAAATTTATGAGAAGAAATTCTGGAAAGTTAGTGGCCTTCGAGCCAGACAACATTCCCCTCAAAAATTGAGCTGCCCCATGGATCTTTTTTTTGGTTGATTTTTCTCTGCAAATTCACATTTGTCATGATGGGTATTGGATGATAGTTCTCCAATCAAAAGGGTAAATCAAAAGAATGTGTGAATTTTATAGGGTTTTGTGGGTGAAAACAGAGAACATCATCATGAGCATAATAATTTGTGAGAGAGAGAGAGAGAGAGAGAGAGAGAAGGGGAATTGAAGGTGTTTCTTTGGCTATCAACTTTAAAAGGGTAGAAAGAACCCAGTACCTACAGCTATCCCTTCCCTTCCCTGCCCTTTTGAGTTTTGACTGCTCTTCTTCTTCTTCTCTTTCTTTCTTTCTTTTTTTTTTTTTTTCCTGTTGCAAGTAGTAATTTTGCAAACTAAAAAGATTATGAAGATATCAATTTTCACTAATGTGTACTATATTTTCTTTAAAATGCATGGCTCTCTTAAATTTTCATTAAATTTTACTTGACTTTATTTTTAAAAAATACTGTGATAAAATGACACAGCCTAATAGAAGTATTAATAACACTTGAAAGACTGAGGAACAACTAACTTTACTTATGGGTAAGTTTTACTTTACTTTTGTTATGATTTATTAGAAATTTGTTTAAAAAATATAATTAGATATTTTTATTAAAAAAATCTATTAAAATATGTAGAATTTGAAGAAAGCATATAAACTAGAGAAACCTATTTCAAGATGAAGAAATTTGTATACATTTAGAATTGAAATGCACAACTAACTATTCATAATATAATGAGTATGTAGCAAGCGAGATGTGTGTCAAGTTTTATCCTATGACTAAACCCGTTACGGAAGGAGCGCAAATATTTGAAGTCAAAGATGAGTTTCCCAAATGGGCTCGAGCACGTTGTCAAGTAGTTAAGCATGTTCAATACATCACGTTAGTTTCGAATTTGGATAGCTGATGCATTAACATTTTGATTTAGATTAAGTTATTTAAAAAGAAAAGAAAAACAAGTTTGACTCACACTTAAAAGAGTCAGGTCATGTTGTGAGATGTTTGATTGTCCTGATTATATTTGACTTATTTTTTTAAAAGGAAGAAAGTTGACAAAAACATATAAATATCGGGCTATCAATAAACTGGTTCTCTTCAATCGACAAAATATTCTAATAAAAAATACTGCTGACAACAACAAATTCTCCTAATATTACGAGTAATTAACCGACTTATTAATTTGAATCTCTAATAAGTAGTGTATATTAGCATATAACCTAAATGTTTAGAATTAGCACTAAAAAGTGAAATACTAATATAGTACAAAAACCATTGATTACAGATATTTGAGGTATGATGATGGTCGATTTGGTTGCTTGTTGTAGTCAACAGATATCATTGTTATTGGCCGACTTTTGCTCACAACTTTTGCAGAGATCATGATTAAAGACTTGGCAACTTAAGTACAGAAAAAAAAATTGCAACTCATGTCAGTAATAAAAAAGATTCTGGGTTTCTTTTTCTTTTTCCCTTCCCATTTCCTTTTGAGACTCCTAATTTATAGTATTTTGTTGATATGGTAATTGTAATTGGTAATTATGTGAAAAAGAACGGGGAAGTGGGGGAGACTAGTGTAGTGAGTGGTCAAAGATTTGGGGAAAATGACTGTCAATTGTTTTATGTACTTCATTGTAGCTTTGGACAATTTCTAACAATGAGTTTTTTTTCCTGATTTTGGGAGTCTATGGTAGATCAAAGTAAATAAAATGCATTAATTGCTAGGATGGGGGCAAAACTAGGAATAAATTGAGGTCTACAACGATCAACTTAGCATTGAGTTTGAAACATACAAATAGAAAACTTTATACGAATCATCTTTTCTAACTTATATTATAGATAATAGATAACACATATATGATCGTATCCGATAAGTTTTATTCTTATTAGACAATTCGTGTGATTTACTTTCTTTTACTAATTTTAAAATATTTATTACAAGAAATTTTTTGTTTTTGGAAGACATATCAGACATGCTACTCAAAATATATTGGATATTTTTGAAAGAAGTATGTATTCTTGTAATGTAATAAAATATGCATACAAAATATAACTTCATTTAATTTAATATTATTTTTACCAATGATGTTATGGTGTAGTGGTTAAGACCGAGGTCTTGAGTACATTAGGTCTCAAATTCGATTCCCTTCCCCGTTATATTATACTTGTCCTTTGTGACTCCTCCGCACCAAAAACAAAATTAATATTATTTTTCCTTTTGAATGAATGACCTCTCATACAACATAATTCAGCCAATACTCAAATAGTGTGTAAGGTGGTATATCTTTTAATATTTTTTTTTATAAAATAGCTTTTAACCTTTTAAAAAGTTTTAAAAATATTTTTCCCTTTTCCTTTTCCAACTTCACAATAGGTGTATGACTTGACCCAAAGTTGAAAATTACAAGACATGAGGACTTTTGATATATTCGGCCCAAACAATCCCCTTTTTATAGTCTTAGAAGCTATTTATGCTCTCCAAAAATGTCCATATATGCAATATGCTTAAATATCAAGTACTGACAATCAGAAAAATCACAAATTAAAGGGCCAATAAAGAAAATTTTGGTTCTCCAATGGAGGAAAAAAGCTTCAGTTTTACACCTCATAAAGCAAAACAAATTAATGGCCTTCTCTTACCATAATTTTCAACCAATTTGTTTGGTTAATCATCCATCTTGCCTTGTATTTCTAATTAAAATAATAACGCTGATTATACAATCTTATAATCTATTGTAATTTTGATTTAAATTTTCTTCTTACTTCCCATAATTTATTATGGGTTTTTAGTTTTCTTTTTCCGAATTTATTCCCTTGTATGGAGAAGTTGTGGGCTCGAATAAATCTTAATCAGTAGATTTTCGTTCGACCTTAGTCCATTATACATACTCCTTATAATTAGTGAGTATTTTCGGATCCTATCCAAATTATTTCACTATTACTAGTATTTTCAACCTCCTATTCGAATTGTAACAAATAACAAATTAAAATTTTATTTTCACTTGTACTTAATAATCCAAACAGATCATTCTTTCTTATTTTTTGCTACTTTTTTTTTTAACTCTCATATTATTGAAAGCTATCCAAAATCTAATTTGAGAACTTCCGTAAAAAAATTTAAAAAATAAAAGGTCAAAACTTTAGCAATAAAATTGCCAAGTAGTCACCTTTTTTGCCCCCTTTTTGATATATAAATGTTCTTCTATTGGCGGGATTTTCATTAGTAGGTTTCCTGTTTTACGAAGACTCCCTCCCCCTCTCTTCGGAGCTGCTGATTGGGCTTTAAGAGCTTTGAGGCCCATTAAGCTTGAAGGGTAACAATAAAAGACTGCGAAACTAGCGTGGGCTCGTTTTGAGGATCAAAAACCAGGCCCAATATTTGTTTTTCCTTTTTAATTTTCTTTTTTTGAATTCTCCATACTTCAACATACTTTACACATGATTTTGTGAACAATGCAACTTATTTTCTGTGTAGCAGGGTACCACAAGTTACATATGGAAAACTTGGCTTTATCCTTTTGAAGTCATTACCCTCCCCCACCAAACCGGAGTTCTCACTTATTCGAGTTGGAGACCGGATTGATAGAGATAAAATGGGAGTGGCGAGAGGACATGGTGGACTTGATTTTTCTTCAGATTGATGCCAAAATGATCAAGCTCATTCCCCTTAGTACTTCATGTCCGCCACATCGAATTATCTGGCATTTCTTGTCGAGTGGTGAGCTGACTGTTCGGAATGTGTATCATTTTATCCAAAATAGGAAGCATGGTGATGAGGGCCAAAGTAATAGTAACAATGTTAGTGGTGCTTGGAAAGCTATATGGGGTCTTAATATACCACCCAGAATGAAGCTTTTTGCGTGGCGTAGCTGTGCAAAATCTCTCCCTACATCAATTCGTTTGGCTAAGCGAGTGCAGAATTTTTCAGTGAGTTGTAGTGTGTTTGGGGCGGTTGAAGGAACATATGCACATGCCTTTTTAATGTCCTTTGGCACTTTCGATCTGGGAAGGTACTAGTTTTTCCTCCTTGTTGGATGATTACTCTTATATTTCTGTTTGGGACAGTTTGTTCCATATGTGGGTTGAATTTGTAGCTGTGATGTGGTACAATTGGGGTGTGAGGAACAAGTATTTATTTGCTAATATTACCCAGGTTAACCCATTTGCTTGGAGGAATGCAATTAAATACGGGCATGATTATCAAGATGCTCAAATAAAAAGGACGAGAGGTTTAGGAGTTGGGGAGTGTGGCTGGAGGTGCCCGGATACTGGACTTTGGAAGGTGAACTTTGATGGACCAAAATTGAGTGATTGGAGCCATGGTGGGCTATGGTGGTTAGGGACAGTGAAGGGGATGTAGTTATCCCGAGGAATTAGGTTTATGGGACTAGAACTTGAAGAAGCTCGTGCTTGTCCATTTGCAATTTAGTTGGCCAAACAACAAGGCTTGCGCAATGTTATTATTGCTTGACTTTGATTTCAACCTTAAAGAAAAAGGAGAAGCTCGCAACCAAAGTTGGTCTCATAATTGATGATATCATTCTACTTAGTAGTGATTTCAATTTTTGTGTTTTTCTTAGGGTAACAAAGTAACTCATGTTTCAACTCATCTTCAACCCTATGACTTAGGTTCTCGGATTTGGCTTAAAGATGGTTTAGACCGTGTCTTCAATATGGTCCTGAATAATTTATGTTATATTTTAAGTATTGATTAATTAAACCTCCCATTCTTTGATGATCAACAAAAAAAAAAAAATGACTTTATCATCAAAAGTTATATTGTGGACTCGGGATTTATAGTTCTCAGCGGTGTCACTTGAATAAAAAGGGAAGGGAAATTAGGGGGCTTTAGGAGGTGAAAAAATTATTTTTTGTTTTTTTTTTGTGACATGGGTCCATGGATGTGGGATAATATTATAATTTTTATGCATACTTGTGTGATTGTAGAATATATTATTGTCTCAAGACAATAGATATGACCCATAAAAATCATCCACCTACTCCTTTTTCCTTTTTTTCCCCTTTAAAATCTTCCTTATATCTAAAAAAATATTCTCTTTCCAAAACAAATAATCCCCCCATATCAAAGTTCCAAGTGTATGCTATATAGGTATACTTAAAATTGGGCATTTTGTTGGGAAATCGACACGTGTATATTATTATTTGCTGACTCTATTTTGTCAAATTTTTTTATATTATCCAAACTTTTTGTAATATGATATTTATTGCGTTATTATTACCATATTGAAAATCTACCATCTAAAATTTAAAGGATAAATATATAATATTAAATAATATAATCAAACTAATTTCAAATTTATTTTGTTATTTAAATAATATTTGGATATAAAATTATGA
Source organism: Talinum fruticosum (assembly GCA_021018815.1). Classification (NCBI taxonomy): domain Eukaryota; kingdom Viridiplantae; phylum Streptophyta; class Magnoliopsida; order Caryophyllales; family Talinaceae; genus Talinum; species Talinum fruticosum. The sequence goes on from JAITYX010000083.1 coordinate 460,380, forward strand.
ATACTATAATAACTTGACAGTCAAATATCAAATAATATTTGCAATATCAAAATAATTTTAATTTAATTTTTGATAACTTAACCTTTGATTGCGGTCACAATTACAATCAACGGATACAATTGCTAATAAATTATTTAAAAGATCAAACACATAATGCATCAATGTATCATTTTTGAGGAAGATTTATGTTATGAATATAAATACTGCTCCTTGATCAACCAACCATTCATCTTTAAAGATTTATGTTATGAAGTTTATTTATAAGAAAATAAATTAAATTGTTGTTAGATGCAATGAATGTTGGGCCGCTGTAAGTAATCATACATTGACCATCAAGATTAAGAGTTCCAGTGTAACAAGTAAATTTGTCGAGTAATTTAATTACTCTTTGATGATTGCTTTGTCATCTCCTAATCACTTAACTTAATTAGGATTATCCACTTATCCTACATGGTAGTTAGAGAATGGTGGAATCAATTACATAAAGGATCACTTCAAAAGTTTTTTTATTTGAATACGGTGGAATGGTGGTAACTCAACCAAATTGTAATGACCCGAATCGAACTAACCCAAACCGAAACCGACACGAATAACTCGATTGTCAGATTTAATTAGGTCATATCTTTCCATATAATTTACCCTACATTTGAAGAATACTATGTCCGTCTTTGTTTTTTTGGCCTTATTTAATGATCTGAAGCTAGTGGTAGAATTAATTAGTGTCAAATAACAGAATGATAAACATAATCCATATAAAGTGAACTTTTGTTGTCCAAGAAGAAAGGATGAATATATCTTACAATTTCTTTAATAATTAATAATACATACGATGTAACACAAATTACCGTGGACTTGAATCTATAAATACAATTAGATTCTCTTGTTAGGTGTGTAGAGTTTAATGGGTGAGTTTGGGCTCGGAAAAATCGTATTACAGGACAAGAAATGGTGAGCACGGGTCAAATACATCGAGAACGGGACGTTTCGGACAAAAAGGCGAAGAGTCGCTGGGCAGCAGCCAACACGGGTTTGGTTGTTTTTCTTGAGTTATAGCTTGGGTTAATGTGTATTAAGGCTTGCTACTCAGTAATGAATATATAATGTTGTGTAATCCTCCATTATTGTACAAGAAGTAGTGGAATTACAAAGTGTAATGTAGGTTAGGTAGAGGGTAAAATTTTTGAAACCTACTTAAAATCTAGTGCATTGGTTCATGATTTTTTCCGATTTGGGTTTTTCACATTAAAAATCTTATGTCACATCTTTGTTCTTTCTTTTGTTTCAGTTTTATTTGTTTAAATTAGCTTTGATCCTAACATTTCTTTCTCAAATTGTATCACGTTATCAGTTTCATAATCTGAATCCATGGTATAAGAATTGAAAATGCAGCGAGTCCAAGTATTACAAGAACATAGTTGGATATGAAAGAAGATTATTAACTAACTCCACTACAAAGAAAATTTAGTTGTGATTGTGAATGGCTGGGTTGATTTGACTTAACTAGTTGGTGAATTTAGTGTTGTAACTAAGGATTGGTTGAGTTGCATAATATATGATGAAATGACAAGTGTTATACCAATTAATTAAACTGAAAACACCCAAATATATATATATATATATATATATATATATATATATATATATATATATATATATATATATATATATATATATATATATATAAGGAAATTAAATTTTCCTTAAAATTATCAAATTAGATATTGACCAGCTTTATGTGAGTATATATGAAAAGACATTTGTGGCACATATTATTTTATTTTTTAAATCAATAAGCTTATTAATGATCAATGTTGCTCAATGATGATGATAATTGTAAGTAATTTTTCACTAATCAATGTTAATCGATATTGATCAACATTCATGAGTGTTAAATATATTAATGATAAATATTTATGATAAGTTAAAAAGAATAAATTTATTAATCGACCATAAAAGGAGAATATTGATCCGGTGACAAATACTCCACACTTTCACCCTCTTCCGACGAATTACAGGCCTAAATTTTAAACTCGAACTTAATATCCCTACATCCCCTCAACTTTCAAACCCAATTAAAATTATTATAAAATAAGGACTAATTAGGCAATTTATTCTTATTATTATTTTTTTTTTATAAAAGACCACCAAACATTTTAGATGTCTCATATGTTTCTAGAAGTGCAAACGTAGCACACGTGGGGACAAATGAGTGAATCCCTAGGTAGCGGAAGGCACTGAATTAGTGTTTGGTAATTATGGTGGTAATTTTATCATCTTCTTCAGAATTTTGCGCATTTGATATGACTAAGTCTAAGTCTAAGTCTACGTCTAAGAGCTAATCCTCTCTGATTCAAACTGGGAAGCCAAGCCAGTCAACTTAATCAATTTGATTAACTCCCTAATATTTCCACCAACGACTAAACGCTGCTTAGGGACCACCTAAGCTAACTAAGTTTCCACCAACAACTCGTCTCTCCCCATGTGTCCATCATTCATTCCTTCAAGCACATCAATTTTTATTACTATCGTACTTTTAAGAGTATACACTCTCGACAACAATGAAAATATAGAAGAGAATGTGAATCATTTATATTAATTAAACATTTTTCACCAATGTCTACTTCTTTGTTGATGTCACTAGACTTCGAATTTTATTAACTTCTGAATTCTTTGTACATAAAATTTGGGATGGACTATATCTTTACATTATAACTAGAATTTTATCATAATTTGTGTTTCCTTATTTTTAACTCTTTCGAGACTAGTTAATGGTACAAGTACAAATCTATTCCCGGGGTATTTAACCCTTAGTTTAAGTTTTTGGTTGAGTTTGTTATTGAACATAGGATGAGGTCTCATGTGAGAGGTCTCATGTTCGAATCTCAGCACTTCAAGCTCAAATAAAATTCACACGTGGAGACGTATTAGAATATAAACCTCATTACGGGACCTTCAACCATCGGATAACCTTTTAGTTGAGTTAATTCTTAAATAGTTAAATTTCATAGTAACATTACTAAAATGATCAAATTGATAATTAATAATGATAATCATAGCCTTTTAGAGACAAATTAGTGGGTCTTTTTCATCGATACTGGCTGGCTTTTTTATTAGAGCCAACTTTTCCATCTTGAAGGTGAAAAAGCACAAATTTTGCTTAGGAATAGTGACAGAATAGTCTCCAAGATTTGGACAACAAGAACAAGGTCCATAGCCATAATATATATATATTTTTTTAAAATTAAAATGACAGAGACATATTTTGACAATCGAGCAAGTTAAGGGTACCCACCCAAAACTTTTCTTTTTGCCTAACTTGTCCTTTAATTTTACCAAAGCATTTCACTTTAGTTAGTATAGTACTTTTCTTTTATCTTAAATAAATAAATATATGAATATGAACTAATCCTATTACTATAATTTTGATCATACCACCAAAAAAAGGAAGCATGTATGAGGGCCCAAGTCCTTGGGAAATGGAATTATCTTTATAAAGAATTATAAAAAAAAAGTATATTAATAAAAACCTTACCAATTTAATGTAGGAAGATCAACAACAAATAAAAAGCCAAAGGGTTTGTTGGCCAAATGGTTACTTTGAAATCCCACCTCTCAAGATTGAAATTTTGGAGCGAAATGCCTAGTTTAACTATTTTTTTCATTTCAAAATATCTCGTTGTTTTATAATTTTAATAAAGTATTAATGATTAGTTTACCAATTTTTACTTTATTAATTGCTTTGTTTCTCTATTTTTCTCATTAATTTTTCTTCATTTCCAAAAAATCTTGGGGACAGACTTGATATTTTAACACAAATTTTGTAATAAATTTTGTGTTTCCTTATTATTCCCTCATAACCTTAAAACGACAAATATTTTGAAACGGAGGGAATACTCGTATTATTAGATTTTAATTAATCTTAAAGTGTTGAGTAAATGTAATAATCTAATCTTAAAATTGTCACTATTAATTTTCCCTACACCTTGCTAGGGGTGAGCGGTTCCGGTACCTCGTACCAAAACTAGGAACCTTACCCTTACCCTATTTGACTGGTTCTCGAATTTTAGGAACCTTACCCTTACCCTCGAGTTCCGGTTCCTGAATTTTAGGAACCTTACCCTTACCCTCAAGTTCCGGTTCCGGTTCTAGGGTACCCTGTTTACAACAAGATATTAAGAAATTACCTATTTCGTAATGAGAGCATCGATGAGGACGAAGCCGCAAGGAAGAGTTGTTGGGAATGGGAGTGGGAGGAAGGAAGGAGGCGACGCCAACGCCGACGAGGACTGGAGGAGGTCAACAAGCGATAGCGAGAGAGAGGAGAGAGCAGCGCAACGTGAAATGAAGTTCGATTCGTCGAGAGAGCGGACAATGCGAGCCAACGAGAAGCAAGAAAGAGAGAGAGCAGAGCAATGCGAGTCAACGAGCAGCAGTAGAGAGAGAGCAGAGCAACGCGATGGGAGAGAGAGCAGAGCAACGCGAGAGAGGCGAAATGAAGGAACGCAAAATGGAGCACGAAATGACGAGGAGGAAGGAGATTAGGGTTTCTAATAAGTTGGGTCACACATTAAAAATTCAAAATTAAAAATTTCATAGGCCTCAAAACTGAAAATTTCTGAAAATTTTAGTAACGGGTTCGGGTACCCACGGTTCTAGGTTCCAGGTTCCGATTCCGGGGTTTGATTTTAGGAACTTTACCCTTACTCGTTTGACGAGTTCCTAAATTTTAGGAACCTTACCCTTACCCGTTTGACCGGTTCCGGTCCGATTTTAGAGTACCCGTCAGTCGTGCTCACCCCTACACCTTGCATTGCCCCCAAATTAGCATTATTCTTCCCATTCCCACACCCTTAAAAATTATTTTTGATTTTGTTTAGTATTATTTTCATCAAATTGGAGATGGTGGAAGGTTTAAAACAATATGTTATGCAGCACCAAAGGCCAAATCTAAGCTACTTTACACAAAATATGCTTCTAGAATTGGTCCCCTCCCTTGTCTAGAATTGATCAGACACCCATGCATGCTTTTCAGAATTACATTTTTTTAAAAAAAAAAAACCCCTCAAGAAACATTTTTAAATTTGACCAGGTCATACTTGTGATTGAATTAACTTAAATAATTAATGGGTAAAGGCTTATGAAAAAGTTTTATTATATATGGATTCTGATAAATATACACTCTTTAGATTTATCATGTTTGCTGCATAAGTTTATTTCATCCCATACACAATAATGAATTCATTACACGGATGACATTTTAATTAAATTTGAAAAATTGAAGTTCAAAACTCAATGTTAATCAACAATATCGTATTTTGATGGATCATTTAATTATGATAGTTTATCGGGTATAAAAGCCTAACCTACTATTTATATTTATGATCTCCAAATTTTGAGATAAAATTCTTTCCTAGAGACCCATCACGGGAGAGCTTGGTGCAATGATACGCGGGTGTTATTCGAGCAACAATACGTTTGTTCTTGACATGTATGGTATGGATTGATGGCATTGATGAAGTTATTTGATGGTACCTTGAGAAAACCATCGTGCATGGACAAGAGGGAGAAGAACACATGACATAGCGCGGTTGGTGTTCCTATCTGACATGCACACTCGGTATAGCTCAAGTTCGGTCTTCTCTTCATTGCAAGGGACGACATGTGGATTTGATCCAAAAACACTCTGTATGAGACAGAATGTTAATCATATACTTAGAAATACCTATTTCTCACATACATGTCAACAGATGATTGGACGAATAGAAAAATAAGAGGAGTTTTATAGGCCTAAAATAATGATGTGACATCTAAAAGTACAAACTCTCATATGCATATAAGCTCTCGGATGCATTAATTTTATATAGATATAGAACCTTATCAACACTTATTATTATGAACTTTAATAAAAGATTCCCTCTTTTTAGATCTTCCGAAACAGGTATGTTAAACATTTTTAGTTTACATGGTGAAGAATAATAAACTCGATCAACTTTGGAAATCAATTTGTGAAACTTTTGTGATATATTACTTGATTTTGATGGGGCATTATTTAGGAACAAACTTTTTACTTTTTGAGAATATGATGGACATCTTAGCCTCTGAAAATCCTACAAGTTTCAAAACCATCTTCAATTTAATTTCTTGGCGAGATTGTGTTAGTCTTTCTCTTGAGTTGGAAGAAGAGAGATGATGATGATGGCGCAATTAAAGTATAATTAATTAAACTAACTAAAAAGCAATTAGGATCCATAAAAGTTAGGGAACTCAAGTTCCACGTCGAAGAATACAATTGAATTAGCCATGCATAATTGCAAAAGATTAGTCTTAATCTCATCATTAAGGTAGAGTTACTTACACAACAAGCGCAAATTAACTTGCTCTCTCTCTCTCTCTCTCTCATCGCCCCTCACTTTTTGGTGTTATTAGGCGAAACTGTTGTCCACTCGCTATTTGCCCACTTGTTTATTTCATAATTTCTCCATAATAACTACACATCCAGTGCTAATGTCGTTATTTTTCCACTTGATTAGGCTCCTTCCTCAACATCCAAATATCAACAGCTATCAATAAAATCTTCATTTTAATAATTACAATTTTATATTTAATTTCATTTGTTATTATTGTAAATATTTAACTTGTATTTTATCCGAACCAAAGAGAAGTTAATTAAATTTCCTTAATATCATATCCGGTCGCTATATTTATATATATAGTTAATTAGTTAGTTAGTAATATTATCATGATAATATAGGATTTTCATAGTAAATTTTTAATTAATTCTGCAGACTGAATTAATTTTTATGATATTCTAGACAAGTATTCGGTTTGTTGTGTTGAATGTAAATATGGTGTGATTCTTTTCTAATGGAATTAAATCTCTATTGCAAATTTTTGCTGATAAATAAGTTAATTAATTAAGTACAAACAAAATAAGTCAAATTTAACTAAAAACTCTATTACAAATTGAAAATATGTATAATTTAATTTATTGAAAATCTGACAACTAATAAATAAAAAAAAACAGATCAGGGAAAATTTTTTTAAAAACACCAAAATGTTTATTTCTGAGAGGCTTTTTAACAGTTAACTAAACACGCCAAAATATTTATTTATAAGGAACTTTTAACTAATAGCCTAACACCGATTATAACTTTAATATGGAGATTAATATTAAATTATGAAATCTATATAAGAACATACATATACACCAACCTTTGCGCACATCTATCGATCCATTAAATCATATAAGCATGTCACTCTCGCGCCCATGCAAGATGGCATTCCAAGCAAGCTTTGAAAAGTACCCATATGTGCCAAAAGGGCCCAAAATAATGTCCCCTAGCTTGAAATCCTATCCAAGTTGCCTTCAAATTTCAATCAAGTGGACAACATACACCATAATCTCCAAGTAGAATTTGTCACTTGGCTTGAACCTACCCATCCAAACCTCAATTTAGGCTGCTGAAAAACATATCATAGCATGAATCTTCCCCAGAATTGCCAATTCCAATCTCTTCCTATGAACGTTCAAATAGGGCAATAACACGAAGTCACCCCCAAAGGACATGCATGTCAACATTATATTCCAACAAATTCTGGTGACAATGCAGGCCACGTCATCCTAGTAACCTTTTGGAATCAACGTGCACATAATGTGTGCATGGGAAATCTAGAGCATGGCTGAATTGGTGGACCAAAATCGTTCCCATCCTACCTCTAGCCAAACACTAGATACACAACATGAAAAATGACATGACACTTTTGTACGTACCATCGATGGGACGGGACAAGCATACGTGCAATTTACAATTAAGGAATAGGGTAAAATACTACACAAAAAATACGGCTCAATCAACATATATGCCGCTCATCAGTCAATAGATGGGACGGTGAAACCTTTATCTGCCTCGAAGCCCACATTATTCTTTATCTCAAGTTTCGAGCTAACTGTCACAGAATCTCTCATATTTTTATAATTACGGGTGATGATTACCTTATTAAACTAAAAAGACGGCACAATAAATATAGAGAAGGTGGCTATAGATGTATATATAGTTATAATTACTATTCAGTGAACTGGAAACACCACGAATTAGAGCCAGGTGGAGGGGTGCTAGTAACAAATAGGGATGATAAAGATGTAGATGGTTTCACCGTTGTTTTTCCCTCCCATTGCGGCAAAATTTGATTCAAGAATTCTTTTCCTAGAGGACCACCTCTTCTGTTTGGCTGTCCAAATGCCAGAGAACCAGCTAAAAAGCTAAAGCAACCACACGTACATAATGTTAAGCTACAGAGAGGACGAACGTGACTTGTTATACGTACACCTCCAAGTGTCATGCCGAAATTCTTTCTATTCATCGCGTAACACAAAGGTAAATTCGGTATATTTTAAACACGTAAAAATTTACGAGAAAGTTCTTTTATAGAATTTTAATACTGATCAACAGAACTTTCCGATATAAAAGTTGGTTACAATTTTACTGGATAAAATGAACAATATCATATAAGCTATGGAAATTTATTCGAGATATAATAATTGCAACATCTAATCCAATGATTACGAGCGAGCCAACTGCTTTAATTGAAGGGTCACTAGCTCAAATATAAGGTTACCCACATCCATTTGCTTAGTGATAAAGAAATTAACATATACCTAAAATGCACCCCCCTTTTTTTTTATCATGATATCTACACAGTAAAACGAAGTGACGGTGGTGGTTGAGTCACGGGTGCTTTAGGAGGACAAGGTACGTAAATCAAGATTGGACCAACTGCTTCGTCTCAATACTTTAGAGGGTTCGGTAACCTCTGCTATTTTTGTACCCCATTGTAACCATGATCTTGAATCTTGATTCATTTGTTAATAGTTGGTATTGCAATTTAATAATAATAAAAAAGTTAGCCATAAGAAGGGATACGTAATTCTTGTTGTTACTATATAAGAGTCTTATTAATGGACAATAATCTGTAAAAATCCTTATAAACGCTAATTAAATCGTGGAGCATGCTCTTACTCTCATACAATAATTGGTTTTCAATTTAATTAAGCAAAGCAAATACCTGCACCCATAATAGCCGTTGAAACAAATATATATTCATTTCATTAAAAATAACACAAAAGGAAAAGTTTTCTGCGATAATTAACTGGCCCCATTTTCGGCTTTAGATAAAAACAACTTTAAATCTCCCCTGTCCCATTGGCATGAAAAAGACCCTATGCATATATTTTCTTCGTTACTTGACTATATATCCCCAGACCTGTCCTCCTTAGCCATATTCAATGATTCATATGATCCAAATGAGAAAATGATGCTAGGCAAAGAGGGTGGTGTGGACGACCCCTTGAGCCCCGAGGCGGAGGAAAAGCAGCCACCAAGCGCAAGGAAGAAGAGCAAGAGCAACAGCAAGAGGAGGTTCAGTGATGAGCAAGTTAGATCACTCGAGACTATATTCGAGTCAGAGACGAAGCTTGAGCCTAGGAAGAAGGTGCAAGTGGCTAGAGAGCTCGGGCTCCAACCGCGCCAGGTTGCTATATGGTTCCAGAACAAAAGAGCTAGGTGGAAGTCTAAGCAGATTGAGAAGAACTACAGGTTACTTAAAGCTAATTTTGACAATCTCAAAGTTCGGTTCGAGGCCATGAAAAAGAGAAGGAATCATTGCTTCAGCAGGTATAATACCTTTGCTTTCTTATTCCAGCTTTTACATATCGATTGTACCCTCCACTTTCTAGATACTAATATATAGAGTATAACTAAAACAAAGTTTCTTACTTCTCTGTCTCTACTTCTTATGTTTGAGATAATAGAAGTGTAGAAAAACACAGCCTCTTTACAATTCGTTTGTACGGGTAAGATTGCATATATCTGACGCTCTTATTCCCAGTCTTGGTGGTACTGATGATGATCGAGGGTTATGGCTTGATTTGGTTAACGTGTATTTCTATGCACATCTACCTAAAACCTTCAAGTGGTCGTCAACAGATGCAGGAGATACGTAGTCTCTTGGAGAAATCCCAAGAAAGGAGCATAGGCTACAAAGCCAACGAAGAATACATAAATAGAGAAGACGGGGTTACCTTTGGAGGAATACAGGCAAAACCGATAAACTTGAAGGAAGAAGTAAATCAGCAACGGGTACTTTACTCGGATGATGATAAGGCCAGAAGCATGGCATACTTTTGCCAGCAGGCAGAACCCGAACTTGTAAACATAAGTGAAAACATCAATAGTGGATCGATAATATCCCCTGCTGTGAAATGGTGCAGCTTCGATGCTGTGGCAAGTCTCTTCGATCAGCCAAGTGCTGTTTCACACTGGTGGGAGTCGTCTTGGACTTGACATGATGAACGAGTGATATTCAGTTCAAGCTACCAGCAGGTATGTCCGTGATCAAAGAGAAGCCACACCTTACCGGGATGGATCACATGGTGAATCTAGTGAGGAGCTGACAGTGGGTGGCAAAGAGAGAAATAAGGGAAAATAACACTGTGGATAAGAGCTTGTAAAAATTGTCTTATAATAGTGCATGTAAATTTTGTAAATTTAATGCATTCGGATTTAGAGAATAATCCAGACCATCAACATGCGCTTAGATTATAATCAGTACAGTAAGCTATGTAGAACTTTCACATTTCAAGCACAGGTTTCTTAAAAGTGGTAAAACGATATCGATACGAATATTATCCTAGGTTTCATATCTCTGTAAAATGGACAAAAATCCCATGAATCGTGATGGATAAAAAGAGATGCAAAGAAAAGGCCTTTGTTGGCGCCCTAAAGAGCACACAAAAGGCTAAATTTGCACAAAATGAGTCAAAAAGTGAGATCTCAATGTTTATGCACTTTAGATGTATACATTCCTCATGAATGTGTTGCAAAATGATTCACAGCTTGAAAGTTTTTCCTTTCTTTTCTTTCGAGTCACGCGTAAGCAAGAACTTGAATTTCAAGTGTAGAAGCAATAAATAAGATGACTTTACAAACAACTTGACAAAGTTGCATAAACTTTCTTAGAAAATTTCTTTGGTCATTTGCTCGATCAACATCAATAATCAAAACTTTAGCTTTGATTATCTATAGACTTTAGATGAATGAGCTACTTTTAACACTCGATATCAATTTTTCAAACTCTCCTTTACCCATAGTTCGATTACATTGGTTCAGTGGATTTTTCGTCAAAAATTAGGTTACTACGAATTAGAGGAAGTCTTTATTCATCAGCAACATCGTGATCATGCATGAAGCGTGCAATTTTCAAGAAAATTCCATAGATTGTTAAGGGTACAAATTGGTAGTAGAAGATGTCATAAGCAAGAATTAAAGCTCAATTACAACGTGTAGTTACCATCGACAACACCACCTAATAAGAAATTCCGTATTAGGCTATCTCTAAAGGGGTCTAGTGGAATGTCGGTACATGCCTAAATGATAAACTATGTGTGAAGAATATCATAATGGCAATGTGGGATAAAATGGGGCTTCTTCAACATCGACAAGTTAAGAACTCTTGAGTATATTTATATGTTTGCAAGTTACTCTATTCACTGGTTATTAATATTTTTATGATTGAACGTTATGACTTGTATGTATTATTCGGTTGATTCAGGTCCAATTTATGTAAAATGTGTATAACTAGTATGGAATTGTTTTGGTGGTTACAAATTAACATTCCGAAAGGTTTAAAAACGAAAGACAAAGCCTTAATTAAAAATAGTCAAGCTCAAGGACACTACGTTTAAAGCTATCATCATTTGTGCCTCTATTAAGGGGTGTAACCGTGTAAGAAAAATCGAAATCAAAGAACCAATTATTGAATCAAAAAATAAATAAAATCAAAACGTCAATCAGTTCATCGAATGCCAAAAAAGGTTTTCATTTTAATTTGAGATTTTAAAAAAATGGTTAATTGATGATTATCAAAGAAAATACTTTCTAAGTCAAATCTTCTTAAGTATAAATTGTTGGTTATTTGCTTCCTGGTTTGTACTTAAAGAATGCAATGCATGGTATAATGTGTTAGACTCATTAACTAAACTGAAAAATCAATTAATCGGTTTGTTTTTGTTTTATGTAGTAGAACTTGCTTTCCTTCCGAGGTGCAATCTCCAAAATACAACGCATCTTACTACTAAACACCTCTCTAGTAATTTCTCTTAACTTAAAAGTTATATTATCATATGTCAAATTAAAAAAAAAAAATAGTATGATTGAAGATTATAATGGTGTTACAGCTTGTAATATGTGTAATATAATCTTTTACACAATCTTTTTACAATTGTAAAATCACATGTCGTCGATAAGTCAAAAACGACTCGAGAGTACCCTTAATTCTTTGGAAACTATTTTAGGGAACTATATAAAGGTTTCCAAAGTGATCTAATTTGTATTATAAGTATTATCGGGCTACTTACTATTATAAATTTGTTCAGCTCCGTTAAGTTTTAATGAATTTACTACATTGTCATTGTTTCTTTATAAGGCAACGGTCAAAAATTGATGGGAGTGAGCTTTATATGTTCCTCTTCCAACCTCCCTTCCTTCCAAATAGAGTCTCTCTCTCTCTCTCTCTCTCTTAATTTTTTTAAGCCATTGTTACAAAGGTAAGCCTGGCTCTTTAATTTTTTTGAAGGTTCATAAGCTATTTTGTATCCTTTTCTCTTCCTTTTTTCTTCTCTAATAATCTAATGTATTAATTGTGGCTACTAAAGGAAGTCTAATATTTTAAAATTAGGGTTTGAGTATGTTAATTAATTGATTATGTCAGATTTCAAAATGCAAAGGTCATCATTGCGGAGTAATTGTGTTAGTGATTATGGTGAAGATTTCGTTGTGTGCCCGAGATGCAATGTGCAAAGAACAAGGAAAGTTTCCCATTCAATCCAAACCTCGGTAGAGTTTATGTCAAATGCTTGAGGCATGACAAGTTCTTATGTCTGGGTCCGTGAAATGAAAATTCTAATAGCAAGATTTTGACTGAGATTTGAGAGCTGAAAATAAAGGTGAAGCTGATTGAAAAAGGGCAGAACATGATAGTTGTGTTATTGATTGTTGTTATCTTATACTAGTAATAATTTGTATTATGTAATTTATTAGCTTGTAGACACTAAGACATGTAAGATGTTGCAAATAGCTTTGACCTTTATGAATGGACAAAATCTTAAACATCTTGCTGGCAAAAGTAACTTCATGTAGCATATCTTACTAATATATCCAAGATATTATACAAATCATGATATTATATCTTATGATTAACCTAAATCATAAGCAACCCAAAAACACAAGTGTTTTATAAAGTTTACAAATAGAAGTTTTGATTTGATCATAAGGTTATTTTCCAGCTAGCACAAAAAAAAAAAAAAGAGACAATACATCATGCAGCCTGGCTTGATTGAGTTGGCACAACAGCAACAGAGGTGGATGCTTTGGCTTTTTGTTGGACTTTCTTGGCCTTCCAACTAGATTTCCTATGCTTTGTCTAGGCTTCCTCTTATATCCTTGAATTATTTTGCCTTTGTCATCTCTAGGTTTGTGACCCAATTGCTTGCATTTTTGCATCGTTTGGTTCTAGTCATCCTTGTGTTTCCATCAGGTAGTTGTATCCTAGACTCCTTCCTTTTGTGCTGCTTTGGCTTGCCAATTTTCTTCAGCTCAAATGGAGGGTCAAGATTAGGCAAATATGATTCCTCCCATATACAACTATCGGGGATGAGATGAATAACCCCATCATACAGACTACCTATATCTTTCAACATGGAAAATTGTGGAGCAATAATCTTCTAGTTGGTAGTTTAGCCTAAGTATGCATCTAGCGAGCATGCTTGCATGGTAGGTCAGGAATTTGCCATCGTTGACAATCACAAGAGCGCATTCAATCTTAGTATGAAATTAGTGCTAACCTCATTAACACCAAACTCCCCTCTTCCAGGTGGCACAATGTCAATACAATTTCTTGCATTCTCTTCTAGAAGTTTCATCTTTTTTCAACATGAAGAGTAACTTTACCTTTCCAATCAGTAGCCAACTGGAATCTCTTGTCAAATCTACCTCCAACCTCTAACATGGTGTAAAGTGGCTTACCCTTGAACTTGAGAATGGAATTGTTGAAGCTTTCAACAAAATTATTTGTGTTGTCTTCACTCTTCAAGTTTTGGTCAAACTTGAACCTTGCCCAATGTTCAAGAGGCTTCTTGTCCCTTAGCCAATGGAAAGCTACACTGTTCTTCTCCTTGATTTTGTCCATTGCTTTATTAAACACATATGCATTGTATGCATTGGCATCAAGGTAGAAGAATACATGAAACCATGCACCTTACATGAAAAATAAACATTACAACTAAGTTGGAGGACACATTATTCTAAGATTATAATTCAGTTGCATAATAGGATTTAATACAAGACAAGAATTGTTATAAAAAAATTAAGATAATGAGTTAGGCATACTAGGATACTCAGAGGCAAAATTCTTATAGAAATGCAAAACACATATTCTTTTAGGAGATCTTGGCTTCACCTTATGTAAACAGCAATTATCCCTCGCAAATGAAAAAAAAAACTCAAATTATTTGATGAAGCATGTTCACATCATACTAAAAATTGATTTATATAGTCATGTTAATTTAATTTTTACCTTGTGTCTGTTTGAAATAATTGTATAAGTTAAGTTGTCATCCGATGCTCCAAGAGCTGTAGCAAGGCCATAGAGGAAGAAGGACCATTCCTCCTCATTTTCAATTGGTTCCACACCATAGGCTAAAGGAAATTAGCCATTGTTGCCACCCCTATTACGAGTTAAGAGTATGCCGTGATATGACCCTTTTAAGTGGTAGGCATCAATCCCTATCGGTGGTCTACAATGTCTGTTTGAATGCATTTATGGTTGAACCAATGCAAATCAGACACCTCTTTAAAGTTGGGTTCTTTCCGGGGTCCCGATCAATCTATTTGATGAAACACAATGAGTCGGGTTTGTTTGGACTGGGAATGGGTTGGGCTAGGGTGGTGGCTGTTTTTACTAGGCTACCGAGTGTAAATGCTCGCTTTGTGTTTTGATAAGGTTAGGGGAAGTTGGGGCTTCAACTAAATGAACATTTTGGGCTTTGTTTAGGCTTTTATGTGAGGTAATAGTTGGCTTTGTTAGGGCTTCACATTGGCTTTTTATAAACTCATTTGCTGCCCTTGGTCTAGGTTTTCTAATTGGCAACTTAGTAACTTTCTCGTGTGGGGGCAAGTTTTGTTAGAGTTTTGGGTTGGTCATTAGAAATAACCTATAACATTTTCGAGAGGCAGGAGTCACAATCATGTTTTCAGCCCATGCCCCAACTTCACTCATTGTAGAATTATTCTCAAGTTAAAAAGTTATATGTTTCATTTCTAACACCTTGTTTTGCGAACTACTTGCCTCATAAACCTCAACCATATAGATTAGAATTGATACATTTTTTTCGTCTTCCCCAAACCTTTGTCAATTCAATCCGATCACCATCTTTCATAAATGGCCACTTTTGGTTCTCTATTCCAGGACGATGCCGTGAAAATCCAGGAAACTTAGGGAACCTAACCTCCTTTTCCGTAGCAACAGTTCTAATATCTCTAAATAAGTCAATTACTTGATATTTATCCCACTTAAATTCTACATGCAATGTGGTGTCCTTGAAATGACATACAATACACACGTAGTACCCCGATCATTTCAACAAATACAACAGAACACAAGTTTAATAACTCAAACAGAGTATCATACAAACAACCCAAGTCGTTACATTTTCGGGCAATTTTCACATCATACAAACTTATAAAATGAAATCTTTCATCATTTTAACTAGCTGAGCTACTACTCAAAATTATGTTCGAAAAATTAATTTTTAAACTTAAATTTTAGAATATTTCAAATAATTCAAAACAAACCCTAAAATCATTGCCAAAACTCGAATATCGATACTTTAGTTTATATTCCTTTAAATTATACCAAACCAACAAATAATAAATAAGTATAAAACCTTAATTTTGAATCTTGGGTCACAAATTTCAAATCCATTATCAACAAAGCCAACCCACTCACCCCATTCAAGATCAACTTCAAAATAAAACAAAAAAATAAAGTAATCGCTTACCATTTCATCATCCACGACTTTCTTCACTTTCTTCTTTGCTTCGCTCCGTCTATGGAGTTAAGAGAAATCGAAGGGGGAAAAAGAGTGTTCGAGGGAGGAGACAGAGAGAGAGAGAGAGTTTTCAGAGTGTGGCAAAAAATTAGCAAAAACAATAATGACAGTATATATATATATGTATGTGTGTGTGTGTGTGTGTGTCATGGGTAATTTAGTAAATTCATTAAAATTTAACGAAAATAAACAAATTTTTAACAGTAAGTACCCCAATAATTCTTATAGTGTAATGTAGATCACTTTGGAAACTCTTTTAATAATATAGTCCCCTAAAAATAATTCCAAAAAATAAGAGGTACTCCTAAGATATTTTTTACTAATAAGTTGGTCTAATCTAAGAACTTATAGAAAATATACCCCAGAGATAGCCTTACCACATTATATTAATATATATTTGGTGTCAATTTTTTTATTTTTTTATGCAGAACTAAATCTTAAAACTGCAAGTAACTCCATCATAAAAATAAAAAAATTGCGAGTATCAAAAATTGTATGCACTTTACAATTTAAAATAAAAAAAGGTCGTATGCATTATTTAAAACCCTCTCCCAGTCCTATCAAAAAAGAAACCCTCTCCCAGGCCCGGCCCATTTGGTTACGAGTCACTTGGACACCATTTCCAGATCCAACCCACGTTGCAGGGCCCAACAAATTTTTTTTTTCCTTTAGCGTATTTATAACAAAGTTTTAATTGATTTTTCCCTTCAGCGTATTTGCAACAAAGTTTTAATTGATTTTAGCTGTCTACTTTTTTCCCCTTAAACATCAAAAACGAAAAAGCGAAAATGTTATTGAAAATTATTATATTTCACATCCACAATAATATCACATATTATACACAAAACAAATGAGAGCTCATAATCCAAACCCTAATAAATAAATACGTGATTATCTATACAAATAAATTGTCAACATCCAATGATGAACACGAGGGACAATATACAAATCTTGTAACTCATCCATTCAATAATGTCATGTACTCAATTAGTACATTTATATTTGTCCATGGCAAACATTGAAATTCAAAAATTTAGGAACCACGTCACTTCGCCCGTAAGGGAACCAGATTGAGACCGGACTTCCCTATGAATGTCGTCTCTCTTTGGTTTTTGAAGTTTCTTTTTGAAAGACGATTTTTAAAAGTTCATTTGGAAAGTGGGGGTATGCATCTTATTAATGTTACCGATTTTCATAATTTAATTTTTAAGCGGTTTATTAATTGTTTATTTTAGAAATTAATTTTAAGAAGTCTTATGATGTTATTTCATAATTTAAGAATTATATAAAAATATATAATTTACTTTCCGGCGCAAGGCTTTTATGCCAAAAAGGTGTGATAATAATGGTTTAAACCAAGAGTCAAGCTAGGCTACTAGCCGACGCCGACAAGAGCCTACTTCGGCTATAGGCCAAGACTATGGAGTCAGTCTCGGTCCATGACCTTGGCTGTTAGAAAATAGATCAATTTTGTCACTTTTAAATTAGAAATTTCGATATGTGACTTAAGAGAAATAAAATAGGAAAAGGGGAGTCGTCATTCAGTTTTAGGAAATACTAACAAAAATAAATATAATACTCTTCCAATCTTAGTATGGAAAAACTAAGCTTGGAAGAGGTTTAAAAATGACTACATCGGTATAGAAGTGAGAATCTAGGGTTCGGTGGTGAAGGTACAAAATGTGGAGATAAACTCTCCAATGAGGAACAAGCTTTTGAGGGAAAAAGATTCACGCGCTAAACCCGAAGAGACTAGGAAAGGAAGAAAAATGCTTTTTGTTTGGATGCACATAAATAATGCAAATTAACCAATCAGAAGTGCAAGGATGCCAACAGAATGCCCCTAAATTGGGATGAATTTTATTTGAGTAATACAAAAAGGGCAACACTCTCCTAACAAACTCACCTAATAAAGATGAATTTTATTTTTGCTAATGCAAAAATGAACTCACTTATTTGAGATGAATTTATTTCGACTAATGCAAAAATGGACTCACTTATTTGAGATGAATTTTATTTTTGGCTAAACGCAAAAATGGACTCACCTATTTGAGATGAATTTTATTTTTGACTAAATGTAAAAATGGACTCACCTATTTGAGATGAATTTATTTTTGGCTAAATGTAAAAATGGACTTACCTATTTGAAATGAATTTATTTTTAACTAAATGCAAAACACAAGCATGCTGAAAGTTAAAATGTCAAAACCTAAAACAAACCTAATACTACTGATTGAAGAGAGGAGAGGCGGGTCCATGCCAGGACCCTCCTTGGCTGACCGAGAGGAGGCCGACACCAGCTAAGCCCGACGGCCGATGATCGAAGAAAAAAGCCGAAACTAAGAATTTAATTTTAAACTGACTTGGAAATGCAATTATAGATTGACCTAAAAGAAGAAAAATATTTTGGACCTTTGACTCAAATGCAAATATTGGACCAACTCAAGAATAGTAATTATTGTATTTTATTTTCGTACCCATACAAAGGTCATTCAGTACACTTCACCTAATCTAAATGCTCACAAGAAAAAGGTTAAATTCTAAAAACAACCACACACTCATTTCAAGCATGCAAATAAAGATAAATGGACCTACTAAACAACCAATAATCTATGGTAAAACAAAGGTTTAACTCTAGGTCGAATACATAGTGTCTCCTAATTCAAAAATTTAGTCCTTCATGTGGTGCACGGCAGGAAAAAACATGAATTCTACGTGCCTCGCAGATAAAAAAACCAAGAAAAGCGTGCTATGAGTGGAGACTAACCATCTTTCTAATAATCAAGCCTAAGTAGGTCCACCGTGTCAATATTTCGACCTCTCTAAAAGAATGTTCACTTAAGGGTGAAGCCCATCAACTATGTCCAAGGTTGCCTAAATGCAGCATATGCCTAATGCAAAGCACATTAAAAAACTCACAACTCAATTGTTCAAGTATCACCCTCTTAAATAGCGATGCATCCCCAGCAGAGTCGTCCTGTAGAAACCAGTGGGACCGCCCCACCCCCATAAGGGACCAGCGGCGACCAAATCTCCCTACCAGTGTTGGCTCTTTGCGTTTTTGAAAAGATGAGATGATTTTACTATTGAGATTACCGATTTTTCATAATTTAATTTAAAAGCAGTTTGACGATTTTATTAATCATTTACTTTTGAAAGTTAATTTTAAAACGTCTCATATATTATTTCATAATTAAAAAATAGAAAAATGCAATTTACCTTCTGCAGTAAGCCTTTTGGGCCAAAAGGTGTAATAACACCGATTTGCACAAAGAGCCAAGCTTGGTCACCGGCCGGCGCCGGCAAGAGCCAGCGCTGACCGTAGCTGGCAGTCTATGGCCTTGACTGTAAGAAAGTAAATTTAATTTTGTCCATTTTTAAATCAAAAATATCGAGATGCAATTAGGCGAAATAAAAGTGGAAAAGCGAGAGTCGCTAGTCGGTTTTAGAAGATCAAAACTACAAAAATAAAAAGAGAACTCTTCTAATTTTTGTATGGGAAAACAAAGTTTAAAAAAGGTTTAAAAAGTGACTCTGTCAACCTAGAACCGAAAATCCTCTATTCGAGGGTGAAGGTATGAAATGTAGGGGTAAGTCTTCTGTTCTATCCGCCAACAAACGACCTTTACTAAATCGAGCTATGAGTAAAAAAAAATGTGTTTATCAATCAAGCATATAACATGCAAAGTTCAAAAATTAAGTCATTTAAAACATGCTAGGCAAGCGATAAAAGCATATGGGAAAGCGATAAGAACAAGTTCAAGTCAAGACAAAATAGTACTATAAATTTCGGTAGTGATTTGTCACATAAATTTAGGTTGTGATTAGTCGTTTGACTAACTATTAACCATTAATTATATACTAACTATTAACTGTTACTTGTTTATATTAATTATTCGCGTTAAATTTTACGCCCTCCAGTAGAAGCTCAAACGTGATCAAAGATAGTTATTGGCAATGACAGCAACAAAGTACAACCATATTATTTGATCAGTTTCGGTACTTGGGATGAACAATAATATCCGTAATGCGAATTGTTCAACAGCACACATATATCACTGCAGCACAAAGGCAGCAGACCATTACACACTAGATTTAGACGATCAACAGGGTTTATCTACATACAAATAGTTGAATAACTCCATTAGAGATGCATATATAAGGTAAGAGCAAAGGTTAGAAACCCCTAGATGTATATATATTGCATCTCTGGTGCCCATATTACTATATACAGCTGGGCAATTATTATATGCAGCTGGGCAATAATGCTGCTGCATATAAACATTATACTCTGGATCAGTTAAGTGAGGTTAAGATCTGAAAGCTCGAATTCCATAGCATCGATCGATCAAAACTTTCTGCTTAGGCATGTAGCTCTGGTCCAGGCAAAGACATTTCGGAATGGTCTAACCTTGAGTAACTTAGGGGATCGAGTGACCTGATCATGAGTCTCGGTTTTCTTCAACATTTCCCACATAATCTGCACATCTTCATACTCACAGGCCTGCACTTCTCGGCTCAACATTGTCAATCCTGTTAGTTCATGAAAAAGCATCCCAAAGTCATAATCTTTCACTTGGACTAGGAAAATCAGAAGCAACCAATTTCTTGTTCATCACATTACATAGGTTAATAGAAGCTCAGGGACACATAGAAGAAGCGAGGATTTGAACTTGGAATTTCTAATATGAAAAGCTTGACCTAAAAATGTTAGCATTGTACTGGATTTTGACAGTTGATACTAAATAAGACATCGACTACATGTACATAGCAAGCACGAGGATTTGAGCTCGAGATCTCCAATACTACAAGCTCAACCTCAGTTGATACTTGATAGGACAGCGGCATACATGTATATAGCAAGCACGAGGATTCGAGCTTGAGATCTCTAATACTAAAAGCTCAACCTTAAACAATATATTAGTGCTTCATTGACGAGTCAATCACAAACTAGTTAGTTGTCAGCTACCTTGCAAAGGATTAGTTGAAAGATTAAACTAATTAACAGAAGGATTAAGACATGTCGTGTGAGGATTTTATTTGAAAGACCACTGCTTGACTAGCATTTTTTTGTCGCAGAGCTATATAGATCATAATATAATATGCTTAAACAATATTTTATAACACTGCTAGTTTATTATTCGGTCCACAAAAATAATAGAATTAAAATGAAAGGAAAGTCATAGATATGAGAAACAGCGGGCATAATAGTCATAGATATGAAACGATCGTGGCATGAATATAAGAATATAAACTCAACGGACAATTTTCTCAATTGGTTAGGGATGCAATGTTTATGCAAAACGAATTGTTGACTTAGTAGAACTCGTGTTTTTGTCCAGTTTAACTCGTTCAACCAATATAATTGTGTGAAAATGACGATAAGAATGAATGTCAAATTCATTTGGATTGTTTGTGGCCCCAAATAAAAAGATATATGTACAAAAGTGAATCTTTCTTAAATTCTAATACATTGATTCATAAAAATAAATATATAGTTTAGATAGTTAGGTCCGAATGGGTTAGATTCGATTAAAATTTTTTAAGTTTGTTATCATCTTGATAATAACATAAACACAACACTATTGAATATGATTTATAGTTCATATCATAGCTATCGGGAATACTATGCACCCTATCGGTTCATGTTTTTGGAATAGCCTAATTTAAGCTAAAAATTTATACAATAAATAGTGATCCGAGTTACAGTCTAAGCTAAGTGATCAAAGGAAGCGTTCTCGATAACTATAACTTGGGTTAGAGGATTACTACAATTATTTCTTAATCTCCATCTCTAGAGTGATTATTTCTTATTTTCATTCCCAATTCCCACCAAATTATTTAAACAAATCAACAACTCCGGCCACTGCTACAGCTGAGCAATTCCCAATTTCCCATCATCATTGAATTTCGTACAAATTCCTGGGACAAACTCTTTCATTCCTTTTCTTTTTTGTTAAAAAAACATAACAGGGTCAAGCTTCCAAATTACAAAATCAATCAAACAGTAAGATCCAGAAGAAACGTGGGGGGGACTTTGTGGAAATCGAAACAGATCATCCAATCAGAAAAACCAAACACAAAACTGAACGTCTACTGAATAATGATCATATTAGCAAATCAAGATTATAAACAAAAATCAGATAAGAAACAAAGAGAAGCATAAATACCAGTTTTACGAGAGCCAAGACGAGAAGCAAAACGACGGCAGAGTCTTTTCACAGGCAAGATGATCATCTTCTCCCACCAGTAGTACTCCATTTTCATCCTCTAATTTCTATTTACTTCTTCTGGGTCTTCTGTATCTTCTTCCTTCAGTCCCACCCAGATTTCTCTCTCCTCCTGAATGCCTCCAATTCACTCAATCAGAGAAGAGAAGATTGGGAAAGTTCGGAAAGACCAGTGCTTTTCTTAGCCCACAGGGGTGAGAGAGAGAGAGATGATGATGGTGGTGGTTGGAAGGCGTTGGGAGCGGATTCTGATAGGCCAACTTCCCAGTCAGTGCAAGGCACGTGGGTCTATTCATTCAATTTTTAAACTTATTTAAACTTAAATTTTAAAATATTCGTCACTGTCGGTGCCAAAGGCATGTCATTTGCCGTCCACGTGTGCCTTCACATTTGGAGCGTCTAGTGCTATTTTTAGTTTTTTTGTCTCCTTCCTTTTTTTTTTTCTTCTAAAACTTAAATTAAGGTTGGTAAAAATTTAGGTCAATCGAATTAGAGTCATAAAAATCAATTAATATTTAAAATTTTAATGAAATATCTCATCTAGTATCTGATTTTTTAGGTCGGATAATTCAAATCAATATAAATTCGTATCAAAATTACGTTCGGATAACAGATTTAGAAAAAAAAATTATGTCCAAATTTAAAATTTTGTACTAATAATTAATCATCGGACAAACATTGCAAATGCTACCCAAAATAAAGAAAAAAGAAATAAAAAAGGTAGTTGATAAGCTAGAAACCAAACAAGTGCCATAGATATTGATATTCCCTTGATCCAATCAAAGACTTCAACTTCATCGGATTCTTGCTTACCCACCAAGTTTAAAGTTCTAACCTTTCGGCATTCATATTTCATATATTTAGTTTGCTTTTGCATATTCGATCGCTTTCAAGTCTTCTTTTGTTATTAGTTTCAACCAACATCAAATTTGAAATTGACTTGGTCTGTATACTCAATTTAAATTCGGATTCTTATTCCATGAGTTTTATAAGTTGATATGTAGTTGACATAACTTTTAATTTAGATTGGACTTATCCATTTATTACGTATATATAAAACGATAAATTTTAACTTTGATAGAAAAAATATTCTCTCACAAAATTGAATAATTAGCCTAAAATTTTTGAAAGGAAAACGTAAGTGCAAAAGGTCAACAAACTAGTGAAAATTTGGTATGCCTAGAGTTGATCTCTCTTTTTGTAGAGCAATTTTTATTGATATTTGAATTTCCATATACTCTTTAAAGTCCATATTTGGCATGTTCGGTAAAAGCAACTATTTTAATAGTGGTTAGGCGATTTAGTGGTCGTTATCTGTTTTATTAGCGATTAGTGGTTAGTGGTTAAATATTCAACTAATGGTTTCGAGATAAGTATGTTCGGTAATAATAATTGTTTAAGTATCAAATTTATATAAAACTTAAAAGGACACAATGGACAGAAGTTTTTAGAAAATAAAAGGGAGAATTTCGAAAATATATGTGCAAAGAGGTTTTGAAAACATTACTTTAAATAGTTTTCAGAAAACACTACATATATATCTAATCATTATATCAAATATTACTTTGTCGAACACTTATATTTTTAGATAAATAGTATTTTAGCTAACTCCTTCAAACCACTATACACTACCTAAAAAAATTAGTGCGGAATACATTGAAGTTGGCTGACAAACATTGTATAGTAAATTTTTCTTTTACCAAATTAGATTGTAAAATGTGGAACCTTCTAGGAAGTGATGAGAAGACACCCCAAATGAAAGAAAATCAATCGTCAATGAGCAGACACCAAACAAGAGCTTCAATAATTATTTTTTATATATTGAATTCATTTCTAATTTTTAAATAATAATTTTTAAATCAGATTAAAAATAAAAGAATAAATAATTATGATTAAAATAAAAAACATATATTAATTAATATAATGAAAATATAGTTGGAAGTTCCTTGGCCATAAGTGAATATTACAAGGAGATATTGATTAATTTCTTGTTATTTGGGGTGTGGCAAAAAAAAGGAAAACTGAAAGAAAAGTAGTTCATATGCTAGAAAGTAGAAACCAATCTTCTACCAATCCCCATTGTATGATAATTGTATATTATCGTTTTATGAATCTATCTAAATTTCGAAAAATATGCTCCAAAATAAACAACGGGTCTAAATATTCTTATTCCCTAATCCAGTTATAATTGTAATCCAATCATATTTCTACTTTATATATTCTTGCTTATACACGGTTAAGTTTAAGTCTTTTATTTCGAGTATTGGATTTTTCAAATCGGAATTTACATTCTTTTCATTTCAAATCACCTCTTTGGCTTGAAACCGACTCATCTACAAATCTAATCCAAAAATCTATTGGAATTATAATCCTATGAATTTGATCACTTTTCCTTTTGATATAGTGTTGACACAACTCCAAATCTAAACATAATTACCATTTGTCATGCACAACGTAAATTCTTGTTTTGAAGTTATTGAATATAAATTAAATTTTCTCTTACAATTGTTATGATTTTTATAAAAATAAAATTATTTCCTTACGAAAATGAATCTATAATAAACGGCTAAGCTAGTTTTTTTCAATAAAGAGAAAAATAGATATAAGGTAAGTAAGAAAGTAGGCATCTTATACTGAGTGAAATTAATGAACCATGATGAGTGGGCCAGGGTAAGAAAGTAGGCATGGCATGGCATGGCATGGCATGGCATGCTAGACTAGTAAGGCTGGAGGACGAGAGAGACTGTTTCAGGACGGAGTTCTCAATCTTTGTCAATAATCTACTCCAGAATCTAAGATCAATATGGGCTCAAAGAAGTACTCACAAGGGCGGGGAGAGTCAGCTACTCATATATACCAATAAGGAAAGGAAGCGAATCAAGCTAAAGTACACATTAATAGCTCTTTAGCTTTGGAAAAAGAAAATCAGATGCACAGGAAGTGCAGATAGATTAGATAGTTAAGATCCATCACAACCTCCAAGCTTTGGAATAGCAGTTCGTTTAGACCTTTTAATTCACAAGAAATTGGAAAAAAGTAAAGAAGGCAAGAAGAGGGTAAAACTCACACTAGTTCGTTTAGACCTTTCAATTCACAAGAAATTGGAAAAAAGTAAAGAAGGCAAGAAGAGGGTAAAACTCACACCAGTTCGTTTAGACCTTTCAATTCACAAGAAATTGGAAAAAAGTCAAGAAGGCAAGAAGAAGGTAAAACTCACATTGGGGGCAATCAACAGGAAAGTGATTAGAAGGAAAAACTCTCCTCAATCAAGTATTGAGACCTCCACTAGCATACAACAAATTGCTCAAGAATCCCTACAAATAGCAGTGAGTAGGGGTCGGTTCGGAGAGTTTCAGTTCGGTTAACTGGATTTTTCGTTTTGGAAAAATGTTAATCGGAACCAGTAAACGGATAAACCAATTAACCGAGATATCGGTTAACCAGGTTTTTCGGTTCGGTTCGATTAACCGGAACCATTATCAATTTAACGTTAAACCATATATTCGAGTGGAAGTAGCAAATAAAGTAAGGCAGCGGCAGTAAAAAATAAATAGACAAAATTGAAGTCAATAAATTCATACTAATAGTAAGGCAGCAATAAATAGTAAGGCAGCGGTTCTTCTGATGTTAGAAATTAAAAAAATTATCCATTTTGCTTAATTAATTTAATTGGGCATATGTCTGCCCACCAAGGCCCAAGCAAAGGCCCAGAGGCCCAGTGTGGCCCTGCCTGTCCCCCAGCCGAAAACCAGATTCCCAAGAAACTACACAAAAATGCAAAAAAACACATATTTTTCATCTTAATATTTTATAAAAAAATTAAAAATAATTATCAGGTCGTGTTTTAATTAACCGGCAGTTTTAAAATAGTGAATCGGAATCGGAATAGGATAAATCAGTTAATCGGACATTTAAACCGGTTCGGTTTTACCGGTTTTCGGTTACGTTTAACGATTCCGGTTTTTCTTATCACTCCTACCTACAAATAGGAAAAATTCTTGGGCTGGCAGTAATTGAGAATGAAAGAGGTGCAATAGCGAGAATTACTAGAAACATGAAGAAAACAAGGAAACTACAACATCAAAAGAAGGAAAAAATCGAACAACAAGGAAAAGACAGGAATGGGAAAACGGAGAAGGAAAGCTACAACAAAGAACTTTAAACACATTTGGTAATTGTAAACAAACAAACCTGGCTTTTACCACTTAAGCTCTCTCAGGGGCATTTTGTTGAACTATTGGTAGGCGTCTTGGTGGTTGTAGAAAGGTGCGTCAGATTAGGAGAAGAAAGAAAATTTTGATGGTTAGAAGTCTGTAGATGCATGATATTCGGAGAGGAAGAACCATTTTCAGAGCCTTCAACCCTCTTCTTCAAATGGGCAACATTTGTGGAATGGGTGCAAGGAATTTCAAGTGGAGCAAAGCTATTGAATAATAGAAACCGAAATTTTTGATTTGAGATGAAGTGAGGGGTTGACGAGCGGAATTTGTAGAATGAAGGAGAAAGTACTGCTTTCGGTGGACGAGTAACCATGGCAGTGGATGAGAACACAGAGGCAGATGAAGAGAGGCCATAAGCAAGTGTTGTTTGGAGGAGGGTTGACCACTTGATGTAGCTTTTGTGAAGATAGACCAGGAAACCAAAATAATACAAAATTTTAAGAATCCTTGAGGAAGCTTAACTCAATTTTTTTAAGAAATTGGGACACTCATATTTTTGGTCGTTTATTTGATTTAAGGTGGTTTGGGTTTCTATAACAGAGAGTTTAGTTTTTTTTCCTCCAATTGTTTAGGTTTATTTCTCTATTACCTACAATTATTATTTTAATTGTATGGTTATTTTTGTGACTTTTGCCAATTATCAATAGAAAAAAAGGCATGCCAGACTAGTTGAAGTTCATGAGAATGATTTACTTGGTCAACATTTTGTCTTTTGTTTTTTTTTTAATGAAGAATTCTTGATTTTGAAGAAACGATTTTTCTCAAAACCTATGTGAAAGGCTATTCTTCTTACAATAATTCTTGATTTAGAAAAAAATTTGAACAAATTTATACAAAAATAAAGTTGAAGTATCAAAATACAATAATAATAGTATTAATGTTCAACGAGTCGAAAGTACGACAAAATCACGAGCTGATGACTCTTAATTTATGGAAATAAGAAACTTACATATCATTAGCCTTTCTTCAACAATCCAAATTCATCTATAACTCAAAACTCACTCAAAAAATAGTACTAAAAAGAAACTGATAAGGAGAAAGTAAAATTGGAACATAAGTAGCTTTGGAACATCCAATGCAAAAACTAGATGCCATAGTTTCTTTTACAGTCTTTTCTTTGGGATTATAGACTATTCTTTGGGATTATACACTATCAACCAATTATGGTTACTGGTAATGGGGTACGTGAAAACAGTGCCAATGATATCCACCACAATTTCGCCATCGCTACTACAACCCAGAAGTGTAAATAAATCAAAAGGTCCCACGCCAACTTCTTGGGTCATCACCAACAAGTAACAACTTAGTTCAAGATTATGCCACTCCATAGTTTTTCATCGTCCAAATTTCGAATTCCGCCTCATTATGTTTGAGTTCATCTTCATAGTATCCAAAAGCCATTGTTAATTGTCCATGTAACGCTCCCAATCCGCAAATTTCCTTATTGTCAATGCTTGGGTAGGGCATCTTCTCGAAATCTCTCCCTAAGTGATTAAAATAGAATAGTCTCATAGGATCGACATTGAGCCAATGTGGAATTCCATTGACAATTACTCCTACTTGTTCCTCGAATGACACTCGCTTAATAACCGGCCAAGACTTACCAAACTCTTCCCACACACCACTATTAAAATATAGGAGGTATCCGATTGTGAAATGTTCGTAAACTTCATTGAAGTTGCTTTACCAGATGAGACATCCGTGATGTCCGTATAGTAGCTGACCACAACCGCCATGCACTCAGCGAACACTTGGCCTCCGGGAGCCGAAAATCGCACTCTCAGCCCCATAAGGTGGTACCCTTCAAGAAGCTATCTCTCAAGCACTTTCAAGCCTCCGGGAGCTGAAAGGTCGCGCAAAGACCCATTCCGTCATGGGCACTCGCACTCCTAACAACAGGTTGGGCAGTCGCGTTCTCCGTGGGATGTTCCCTAGCGAGACTCACGCACTTTCGAACCTTCATGAATCGAAAGGCCGCGCAAAGACCCATTCCGTCATGGCCACTCACGCACTTTCGAACCTTTAGGAATTGAAAGGCCGCGCAAAGACCCATTCTGTCATGGGCACTCACGCACATTCGAACCTTCAGGAATCGAAAGGCCGCGCAAAGACCCATTCCGTCATGGGCCCTCACGCACTTTCGAACCTTCGGGAATCGAAAGGTTGCGCAAAGACCCATTCTCGTCATGGGCGCTCACGCACTTTCGAACCTTTAGGAATCGAAAGGTTGCGCAAAGACCCATTCCATCATGGGCACTCACGCACTTTCGAACCTCCAGGAATCGAAAGGTCGCGCAAAGACCCATTCCCTCATGGGCACTCACGCACTTTCGAACCTTCAGGAATCGAAAGGTCGCGCAAAGACCCATTCCGTCATGGGCGCTCACGCACTTTCGAACCTTTAGGAATCGAAAGATCGTGCAAAGACCTATCCCGTCATGGGCGCTCGTACTCCTAACTTAAAGTTAAGAGGTCGCGTTCCCGTGGGACGTTCCCTAGCGAGATATCCATACTCAAATACTTTCAAGCCTCCGGGAGCTGAAAGGTTGCTCAAAAGTTACCCTCCGAGCCCGAGGGGCTACGTAAAAATCATTCTTCACAATGAACGTCAACGACAAGACAAGAAGGCAAAGAAAGACAAAGTTAACAAAGCTAGCTTCATTCATTCATTCATACATTAAGACAAGAACGCGCAGTGCGCCATTACTAGAGAAGCAAAGCGTCTAAAACTCAAGTTACTACGCTACGACGCTATGGCTATACTATTACGCTATAGTTACACTACTTAGGCGGAATGAAGACCCCGGCTACCACATTACTTCTCCTTCGGAAGGTTCCCTTTTTCTCCGCCGGAAGGTTCCTCTTCTTCTCCGTCGAAGGTTTCTCTTCTTCTCCGCAGGAGGCCACTCCCCTTTGCCATGGGCAAGTCCCCACGTTCAACAAAGGAGTGGGTTGAAGGGCCATCCACCGACTCGCCACTTTCCATAAGAGGATTAGAGGACGAGCCAACACTCGAAGGGGCCCCTCCTCCCGCCGCATCGCTTGTTGAAAAGCTCGGGTTCGTCGCTTGAAGTTCGACGAAAAGATCATGGTTGTGCTCCACCCAGGCCTCAAGAATATCCCACTCGGGCGGATCGTGGCTTGAAACAATTTATCATACTCCTCACCATCGTTTATCAACCTCAGCTTCCAAGCATCATCGATGAGAAGCCGGTAGAACGTTTCCACGACAAAGGATGGTCGGCGACGCTCCATCGCTGTTTGCTCGGCCTCATCTCGGTTGAAGCGAGGGCACAACTTCTCGTATCCGACCGGAAGCGATCCAACGCTCATTTTCTCCTAAGCGGGAGAAAGGAGAAGGCTGAAGAAGTGGAAAGGTGCTATCCTTCTCAAGATTCACCCCTATTTATAAGAACTTGGAGTCATAAAGGCGTAGCGGAATGGACTCCACATTCCACCTACCTACCTCGGGAGGCATGCAGGCGAACGTGAGGGGCTAAATGATTCGGGTATTTCCGGACGGTACCAGCTCACCCGCTACGTCACTAGCCACCGGGCCTAATCAGTCGGATAAGGGAGGAATCGGCCCATGATAACCCTTAACGGGCCAGGTAAAAGCCTAAAGCCCACTAGGGCTAGGGTTTCCTTAAACCATGGTAAAGTACTTGTTTTACCCCTTTAAAATCTCCTATAAATACTCATTATTTTCCAATCCCAAGGCATGTTATGTTCATTTTTGGCAAGACATCTCTTTGGGAGGATAATCATTCAAGCATCCAAATTCTCTAGCTCCTAAGCCTTGAACATTCATCTACATTCATCGGATATTCATCCACATTCAACCAACGTTCATAAACGTTTATCAGCACTCATCCCGAGAACTTCCATCTTTGGAAATATTCTCGTCTCCCAAGGAATCCCCCACGCACATCGAGGAAGATCTCCTCGATCCATTCAACTTAGTTCACTACTAACTTGAGCGTCGGAGGGCGTTCCCGGGATCCACCACCCGGGCTTCGCCTTTTGCGGAGTTCAAGCAGTCGCCACTCGGACTCGGATCAATCGTGCCACGTCCTCGGAACCGGAGCGGTAAATCCTTCCTCTCTCCGAATCATCAATCCACATCATCGACTCAATTTTATCCGGAAACAAGTACTATTTTGGAATGAGCCTTGGCCTGTAATCTCCTATAAATTAAGCAGCCCCATTTCTTTTCCTTGTCAGAATCTTGATTAATTAATACACCAAATAAGAATTAATCCCTTGAAAATTCCTTGGAGTTTTGGTTTTGGAGCAGAAATGGGTTCAAGGGTAGTTCAAGTATGGCTAGTGCTCCTTTTGGCCATAGCTGTGGCATTAACATGGAGTGGAGCCAGAGTTCAATTGGGCGGCTGCTTGACTTCGCTAATTACCCTGTCGCCTTGCTTGAACTATTTGACTGGCAACGGTTCAACTCCGTCATCTTCATGCTGCACCGCTCTTTCAAGTGTGGTGATATCGCGGCCCGAGTGCGTTTGTGTGGTCCTTGGTGCCGGAGCCTCGGCTTCCTTAGGCATTACTATCAACCAGACTCAAACCCTCGGTCTCCCCTCTGCATGCAATGTCCAAACTCCCCTCTTACCTCCCCCTCTTACCGACTGCAAAGGTAAGCTTTTCCAAAAATTAACGAGTATAAGATCACATAAATCGACATGGCTAGCTCTGCCCAAAATTCAACTAACCATGAGTTATCATGATTCTGGCTAGCACTGAATTTATCATCGCAAATTGATTTTTTTTTTTTTTTTGACATTGTTTTCCCTCATTTTTGGGTGAAAAATAGGGAATGGAGGAGCTTTAATTTCTATTGTAGCACTGGCAGAATCTCCAGTAGCTGATCCAAATAAAGAAGCTCAAGCCTCGGCACCCGGTGTTCCTTTCAAGTATGTTGCATGATTCTGGCTTGAAATTAATGTCCCCAAATACGTAGCCTAAAAACATTGGCGGGAGAGGGGTGGAGGGTGGATTAATAATTTAATGCCGGGTTATTTTCTGGTTGATGCAGGTTCTGGATCGAAGAAAGTTCCATCGACTTCAGGGGGCACATCTGATGGAAGCTTCGTCAAAACTTCCATGAACCTTTTGGCCTTTGTTTTTGTGTCTTTCACTTCAGCTTTGGCTTTGCTTTGAGCTACTTTATGGTGACTCGCTCTACGGCTTTGGCTTGGGTTATGTTTGGCACGTTTGGTAGTCATTTTGTTTTACTCCAATCAGTAATAGAGAATACTCATCCATATTGAGTGCCACATCAGAAATAACTTTTTGTCCTTCGGGAGTAATACATGGTGGTACATATTATTTGTGAGCCTGTGTGACTATTTGTGCTAAGAAAATCGTACCGAATAATTCAAATTATGGTATTTATGGTGTATATATACTCTTGTGAAAATTTTTATGAGTCTTTTGGTTAATATCTTTCTATCTAAATAAGTGTGTACGGATGAAATTTCTACATAAGAAGAATCTTATGAGACTTTACGAATATGCACAGAGTTGTTTTCATAAACCAAACTTTCAAGCCATGTACTTTATACATGCCCATTTTATCAAAAACATAAATTCAGTCCTTAAAAAAGTTAATGTGGCTTGTATTATTCATTATACAGGGACATTGTTTTACATATTTATTTTTATTTTAAATTAACATGTTAAAAAAATATGATGACGAAGACTTAACTACATAAAAATTAAAAAAAAGGACACACGTTCAAAAGAATATCACAAATAAAATTAACCTTTGTGCTAAACGTCTCTCTTACGGCAATAAATAATAAGAATATAATGGAATATAATTATTAACAATACAGAGATCATTCAATTTAAAATCAACTGAAAATCACTTCCCATATATATTTGTCAACAGTTAATAAAATGCTTCTATAAAAAAATCATAAAATGCACTTGCCATTGAAGATCAAAATGAAGAAGATAATGGTTGTTTTTTTAAAAAAATTTCAAAAACTATGGCCAGCTTAATTATTCATGTCACTTTCATAAGAAACTAGGTGATAAAATAAGAAATAAATAAGGATGAGACTGTAGGAGGAAATATTTCCCAACAATTAAAAAAATACGGTACGAAATAAGGAAAAGGGAGAGAAAGTGCTGAGGAGTTTGAGTTTAACGATACAAATTAATGCATTTTATAACGACTGTCGTATAACGACAGTTTTTATAAATTTTTTCTTTCTAATTATACAATAATTCTAAATATACTAATTAATATAAAATTTTTACTAATATGACTTGACGCAAATAAATACTTTTTATATTTAAAAAGGAAAACATACGTATCTACATGTGAATAATTCTCTAATGTAAAAAATCGTACTTGACTTAAATGCATGCATTGAATATCGTACTTGACTTAAATATGTACATATCTACATGTTATCATCTCAATTCTTCGTTGTTTTTGTGAATATTTATTTAAATGCATGCATTATTTATTTTTGTTGTATTTTAATTTGTTTCAAATCATGCTGAATGATCATCATTTTTTTATTTGATGAGTTCACATTTACCCTCTTCACACACAAAAAAGAACCGTTTTCAAAAACAATTTTTTAAACATTTTATAAAATTATTTTGCACATCATTAGGCATATAATGTGGACTATGTTGAACAATTCTGCATCATTAAGCCAAAAATGTGAAGCATTTAAGAATTTCAATCAAGTAATTAACCTAATTAATTAATTATTTATTGTTAAACATGTACTTTGAATTATTTTGCACATCACTAGGCATATAATGTGGATTGTTTTTTAACTAATTACTTATTGTTAAACAGGTACTTTGAATTATTTTGCACATCATTAGGCATGAGGTGTGGATTATTTGAAACAAATTTTACATCATCAAGCCAAAAATGTGGATTAATTAATTGTTTATTATCAGAAGAAAAATGTAATTGATTAGACAAAGGGAAGTATGAAAGTTGCTATGCTATGTAATTAATAAATTAAGCTGAATGAAGAAGGTTTGCAATTAAAGAAATGAAGGTATGATTGAAGTAGTTGAGCCTGTAATCTCCTATAAATTAAGGCACCCCATTTCATACCCTAGCCAACAGAATTCCCATTAGACACACCAAATAACAAGTAATCCCTTGAAAAGTCCCTGAGCAGAAATGGGTTCAAGGGGAGCTCAACTATGGCTTGTTGGAAATTAGAGTAAAGTGGTGTTATAAATAATTAGAGCTACTAAATATTTGTTACCAATACTTAGGATGGTGTCCGGGTCACTTTATTTGAGATAAATGAATCAACTTAATTTAGTGCCTACAAAATACCAAACAAACGAGTTAGAACCATTTTACATAATAGTATTGAAATGAAAAATTAAACCGTGTCGTGGCCTAACCACTGTCCTAAGAACGATTTCGCTGAAGCTACGGTGCAAACTTCACACGGGCAGCCGTTCCCGGGATTAACACGGTGCTAATCAATCGGGTGCACTCTAAATTAATTAACTTGGAGTACTTGAATCAATGCCCAAAGATGTCTATATTTCAAGTTACGGTTTATGAGTTTAGGAGAATTTAATTGGAAGGGATTGAGCTATGTTTTGGTGTGGTTAAACATGAGTTAGAGAGGAAAATAAGGGGTTGAATTTCAACACTATAATGCAAGTAATGAAGTTGGAATTTTCTGCATAGAAATCAATACACAAGCCTCCTTATATAGGCAAAGGCAAGTGAATAAGGCCAAACAAAAAATCATTGTAAGTATACTCCTTGAAGAACAAGTTAGACAAAACTTGCATGGGGAAGAAAATAATCCATCATGATGTTGGCCACTTGGGGAAGAAGACAAAAATCCATAAAGGGACAAACAACCACAAAGGACAAGCTTTAAGGTTTTTCCAACAATCCCCACAAAGATCAAAGCTTAGAAGGAAAAATATAAATATGTCAGGGCACAGAGAAATTAATGCATCGATATCAATGTCTTGCAACTTGAATTAACACCTAGTGACTCCAGGTTTTAAAGACAAACATCCTAACAAGTGACAATTATCTTGAACTTGATAGGGAGTTGTAAATCTGCCACTTGGGCACACATTAATTTCGGATATTCACATACTCGCGGTTTGGCACCTTATACCGGTCATACGCCACTCCTGGTAGATCATATGTGCTCTAGGAGGTTGACCTATACCAACCCTCCGACAAGAAGCGAGCAACACTTCCACAACTAAGTAGGTGGATCCATCTAGCGTATGCTACTTTCACGCCTTTATGGTCCATGAAGAGCCAAATGCTCAACCTTACCCAACAAGTAGCAAAACACTACAACTCACATACACCATAGGGAGGGATACCATGTAGTGCTCCCAAAATTAACTAAGGACTTCGTTACTACCCTTTGAACTTGCTTTGCTGCAAGTAGGGATCCATCATTATAGTTCCTCAATGGGTCGCAATCCCATCCCCCTCAATGTATCAAAGACCATTTTTCTACAAAGGCCTTTCGTTAGCGGATTCGCAAGATTCTTTTCGGACTTCACATAGTCCAATGATATCACGCCATTTTCCAAGTAGCTCCTTCACTACTTTGTGTCTCAATCGTATGTGCCTTCTTTTTCCGTTGAAGACCTTATTTGTTGCAACCGAGATAGCTTCCATATTATCACAATGTAGTGTAATCGAAGGAGTCGGCTTCCCTACAAGTGGGACATCTCGCTAGCGAGACTTTTCAGCCATTCAGCCTCACGGTAAGAGCAATAAACTCATATTCCATAGTAGACATAATAGTACAAGACTCGTTTAGCGATTTCTAGGATGTAGCACATCCAGCTTAGTGTAAACACATAACCACCGGTGGAATTAATTTCATCATTATCGGATACCCAATTGGCATCACTATATCCTTCCAACACGAAGAAGAAATTTTCCATAATGCAAACCCCAATCCATTATACCTTTTAAATACTTAAGCAAGCGTTTCAATGCATTCCAATGGTCATCACCGAGGTTATGAGTATATTTACTAAGTCTACTCACAAAGCATAGGCAATATCAAGCCAAGTATAATTCATTAAGAACATAACATTGCCAATTACTTTTGCATATTCAATTTGGCACATAGGAACACCTTTATTCTTCACCAAATGCACACTAGCATCATAAGGTGTCCTAATAGGATCAACATAAAATGAATCAAACTTTCTAAGTATTTTCTCAATATAATGAGTCCGACTAAGACTAATGCCATCTTGGGTCTTCTTAATTCCGACTCCCGAGATCACATAACCTTCACTCATATCTTTCATTTCAAACTTAGTACTCGTAAAGTTTTTAGTTTCATTAACAATATCTATATTTGTGTCAAATATAAGCATGTCATCAACGAGATAAACATATAATAACACAACCATCGAAACATGTCCGTAATACACACAAGTGTCACCTTTATTTGTTTTAAACCCATTGGCAATTATCGTGTTATCAAATTTTTCATACTATTGTTTAGGGACTTGTTTTAATCCATACAAGGATTTTACCAACTTACAAACTTTATGTTCTTGCCCGACAAGTACAAAGCCCTCAAGTTGTTTCATATAAATTTCTTCATCTAGTTTCCAATTTAAGAATGCAGCTTTAACATCCATTTGATGCACAATTAAGTCATGAATAGAAGCAAGTGCAATCAATACTCTAATGGTGGTTATTTTAGTCACATGAGCATAAGTGTCAAAATAATCAATTTCCTTTCTTTGATTAAATCCTTTAACCACGGAAGCGAGCTTTATATTTAATAAACATTTCTTCCGCCTCATCTTTTGAACGTAGGAGATAGACCATAGTGTAACATGAGTAGTCATCAACAAAAGTAATATAATATTTTTACTGCCTCTACTCATGTGGTTCTTAAAATCTCCTAGGTCACTATAAACAAGCTCAAGCAATTCAGTTTGTCTTTCTATGGATTTAAATGCTTTCTTATGAAATTTAGCTTCAACACATAATTGTTTGACAATGATAAGTCCAACTTAGAATAACATTACCTTGGACAGAGATTTACAAGTATTATACCTTGTGTGTACATACGTGTAACGTGGATTTTGAAATAATACTATCATAATAATATTTTTGAGATTATATAATTTGGATAATAATAATAGTAATTATGTGGTGCTGAATAGATTTTGAACCAAAGACTACTCAAAAGTACAGAAACAACTCCCAGAGTTAACAACAGAAATTCTGTGGTGCTGTTATGTCACGATACTTCAAATATTGTTGCCAACACAATCTAAGTAAATATATATGTATTCCTACAAATTTAGAACTAGAAACCTAAATTAGAAGTACTTAAATGCCATCTCTTATCTAATTTAAGGTAGAAATCTATATGATATGATTTTCAAAGGTAGAAATAATATAGTAACTAAAACAACTTGAACAACGAGAACCCTGAGAGAATCAGCCAAAGACTCTGTGAGAAAATTATCGACGGACTTGAAGCTGATCGGGCCGGGTGAACATTGGAGGATGCAGATGGAGCATCAACCTCGACTGGTGGTGACGCCTCTGATTGTTGGTTGGCTGTTGGTTTATCAGCCGCTGGTGTTAAGGCTGCTGCTTTAGATGCTGTTTCCCAAAATTTATTCAAAAAAACTTGTCGTAAGTTTTAAGCATTCGTCATGGATTGGGGGGAGAACTCTGTTGTTTAACCACACTCTAAACTTTGCGTACTAGTATATATGATATGATGATCACAAAGGACTCATAAGCGAAGCATGTAAAATTATAAAACAGATGTATATTCCTGTGTTTACTGAACTCAACTTAAAATTTAACCTATCGTATTTTGGACAAAGGACAAATGGTGAAGGATGTACCTTGTTGTAGATTTTAATGTTAAGATCATCATACTATATACAATTTTGTCAACTATAAGATCAAATGCATATTCTTAACTTTTATTGATAAGATTGATCTATTATATGTTTTGCATTTGTTGACAAAGTTGACAGTCTTCAACTCGATACCTGTAATGAACTCAATTGATCTCTTACTGGCCTCTAGACTGTCTTTTAAAAAAAAAAAAATCATGCTAATGTACATGAATAACCGAGGGTTCAATCATCTTGGGAATCTAAGACAAGAGTTAGACAGACATTGTGTTGTACCTGGAGCTGGAAGAGGACTGCCACCAGCTGCAAGAGGCCATAGAAAAAGAACAAAAATGTCCAATTAGAAACAATAAGTCCAAGGAACATAAAAGACGATCAGAACTGAATTGAGCTAAGCATTTTGATGACAAAACCTAACACTTCATAAACCTATTTGGAGAGGTTGAAATGAAGGCAGTGTATGTATACCTTGGCACTGAACTGAGACATCATCAGTACCACACAACCTTGGTAGAGAGAGTGCTAAGTTTCTTTTGATGTAACCGAGAGGCAGGGGAATACTTGCAGTCACCAACATGCAGCCGCAGTCAATGCTGGTGCTCATCAGTGATTTGAATGCATCGCAGCAATTTGATGTAGGAGCTGAACCGTTGGCAGTGCTCCCAGTTATGAAATCCATGCATGGGGTGAACCCATACATCATCGAGCCCGTGCATGGGGTTTTAATCTGCCCAATTTGACCCTTCACTAAACCAACCAAGATGTAGGATAATATAGTTAGTATTAATGCAACATTCTGTGGTTTTGGTTTCACTCCCTCCATTTTAAGAAAGTTTTAGTGTGATTTTCTTTAGTCAAAGTTTCAAGGGATGATTTTGAATGAGAACTGGGAGAGTGATTTATAGTGGGAGTGTTTTGTTTCTGATTGGCGGTTCAGGGGAAAACCAGGGAGTTCTTGAGTTGGGTTTTTTGGAGATCAACTGTTCTAACTAATGGAAGTGATGGGAGGTTCTAGTAGTACCACTGTTTTTCTCCTGTGAGGTTTGCAAAGGGGTGATCTGTCCAATTTTGTTTAGAGGAATGGTTTCGGTTGGATTATGTTTGGCATGTTAGTTGAAGCTACAAACTGGGCACATTAGACTGTCAATTTCAATGAGTCATTTCTCTCACTTCATTCATCAATAAGGGTAAGATCTAGGTGTGCCTTACATACCAATCAGTGAAAGTAATAGTTCAATTAGCTTGGAGGTTTCCATCTAATATAACAAAAACCATTTCTCAGTTCTTTTCTGTCAGATTTATCAAGCCAAGAATTTGGAAAGTAGGGTTTCTAACATGGAGAATTACTCATTCAAATTAAGTGCGATATCAGGATTGCTTTCTACCCTTCACTAGTAATATTTAGGTAAATGCTTAGTTTTTGTGCGTGTGTAATGCATGCACCTCGTAAAAGCAGACGATTAATTAAGTAAATACTCCTGAATGTCGAATATTATGCACACGCACCTTATGGTATGTGTTTGGATGTGAAAGTCCTGTCAACTAGTTACTCTTTAGTCTTTCTGCAAAAAATTTGACAATCATCCTCGTAACATCCGGGGAGTAGGAACCCAAAAAATCAGTCATTTATTAGATCATGTTGTAAATAGGCACAAATGCTAGCTCTGAAGACATGTCTATTGCCTAAATGTAATTTGTTTAACAAATTATAGCCAACTGTACACATAGAAGTATTAAATGTGCTATCCTATGTTGACTTGATTAACATCTAAAGCTCAACTAACCTTTCCAACTAAATAAGATTTGGCCACCCAAAACTGTATTATTTAACTGCTTCAGCTTGTAATCTGGTATAAAACCACCCCATTTCTTTCCCAAGATCCTCATCACCACACAAATTACAATCTCTTCGAAAAAAGAAAAAAAAGGTCCTTTGTTTTCCCCAAAAAATGGCTTCAAGGGGAGCTCAAGTGTGCCTCATGCTCCTAGTCCTAGGAGTAGCATGGAGAGGAGCCAGAGCTCAATCGAGCCCCGGTTGCACAAACGTATTAATGAGCATGTCTACTTGCCTTAACTACATAAGTGGCAACTCCTCAAGTCCGGCACCTTCATGCTGCTCTGCTCTTTCCAGTGTTGTCCAATCACAGCCTCAGTGCCTTTGTGCGGCCCTCAATGGTGAAGCCGCCACTTCCTTAGGTATTAGTATCGACAAAACTCGAGCACTCCAGCTACCGAAGGCTTGCAATGTCAAAACTCCCCTGTCAGCAAATGCAATGGTAGGATTTTCCTTAACCTCATTCCTGATTGCTAACAAGCATGAGACCTAGACTTGGCAAAACTGACCCATGTCGTGTGAATGACCCAAAAATTATCTGAACAAGCTTAATTATTGGATAAACTGGCAGTGCATTAGGTGAGTGTGACCCATAATTTGACCACTAGTTAACTGATATAAAGTCTAAACCTAAGTCAAAGGACACATTTGCGAAGTCTAATCAAACAGACCTCTATGAAACTGCTGAACTTCTGACTCTGAGCACAGCTTAAGTCAGTGATTGTATATGCTCTTTGCTGGATACAAGGGCAATGCAAAAATAATATCAGTAAAAATTGTAATCTCTATTTTTCACCCTTATTTTTTTGGGTGAAAATAGGGGTGGTGGAGCTTCAACTTCAGGGGAAGCACCAGCAGAATCTCCTGCAGGTGTCACAGATGATGAACCTAAATCCCCTCCATCTGATGTTCCTTCAGGTATGTCACGTTCTTGTAGATTGAAATGAATGGTCACGAATAGGCCGAAATGCATAAGAGAAAAAAATGATAGACATCAATGTTGGTTTTTGTGGTTGATGCAGGTTCTGGATCAAAGACACTTCCATCAACTCCGGGAGCACATCTAATGGAAGCATCACCAGATATTCCCTTCACCTTCTGGCCGTTTTTGTGTCTTGTGCTTCGGTTTTGGCCATGCTTTGAACCATTAAATCTCCTTTTCCAGCTTATTGTTCTTGATTGTATTTCATTTTGATACTTCGTGGTCTATTTATCCATTTATTGTGGTTTGTAGAATAAGCCTTCACATTGGGTCCCTTGTTTGAGCAGTTTATGTGATCAGTGCATTGTATTAAGCAGTTTCTCTCAGTGAATCCTATTGAACTCAATATGTCAAATTTTATTTTATTTTTTTCTGAGAAAACAATATGTTATATCTATGAACTCAATAAATGTGAATCAAAGGACAAATGTAACTGGAAACACACATTTTGCTCAAGAATCAAACGGAAGAAACTTTCTGGTGCTGTGATAGCACACATAATGGCCCATTAAAACAAACAGTAATTTGCAGGGAGATACACTTTATAGTAAATCACATTTTTCAATAGTGGATAGAGATGTTACTTTCATCAATACATATATCCACCCAGAGCAACATGTC
Source organism: Talinum fruticosum (assembly GCA_021018815.1). Classification (NCBI taxonomy): domain Eukaryota; kingdom Viridiplantae; phylum Streptophyta; class Magnoliopsida; order Caryophyllales; family Talinaceae; genus Talinum; species Talinum fruticosum. The sequence goes on from JAITYX010000083.1 coordinate 501,331, forward strand.
ATCGAAGCATATTCCGCAGCACCCTGCCCCTTCCTGAGTGACACTGAGTGGCCCACGCACCAGCAAGCTCCTCGCTGTGGCTTCAGGCAGCAAAGGTTCCTCTTACCTTGTGCAATAATCAATATGGAAGCTGCTGAGATTCAAACTTGATACCTCTAGCTCAAAGGCTCTGAAACCATGTTCAGGAACCAACTCAACTTAAGCTGATGGTTGAAGGTACAAGAATAAGTTTATCTGATAACACATCTCCACAGGACCGTCAGAGGCATGCCCAGGGCACCACGCTTCCAGCTCCTCTGGCTGGTGCTTTCCATGATAATAGCCCGTACTAATCTTAGATAAGATTTTAGGGACAAGTAGAGATATGAGCGAGGTTTAAGAGGCAGGAATAGGCCAGGGTTAAATAGGTTTTGCCGTTGCTTGCTCACTAATCTGGCGATTATACTGCTAGAATTCTGTTTTCTGATTTTCTTCCTATTTCTTTGGGTTTAAGCTTACCTCAAAGAAGAAGAAAAAGAAAAGGAAATTACCATGGGCAGTAACTTGAAAATGGTGTTTCTAGTGCTCTTTGTGGTAATATTTTCTCGATGGTTTTTCTGGAATTGTATACAATGCACTCCCATTTGGTTTTAACACCTATATATATGTTCCTCAATTTTTCCTTATATCTGCAATCATTACCATATATCGAAAATTGGGATTGGTCGCGCATTGATAAAGTTTGTGGGATGAGCATACATATCAGCTGATGGTCATTGCCAATCGGATTTATGGAACCCGCACTTGAGCTTATATGTATTGTTCTCTCTATTAAGGCATGGTATATATAAACAATACCCCTGTAACTGATGTATTGCCATATCAGAAAATGAACTGACTTTATGCATTAAGGATAACTGATTTGGTCTCAACAGTGAACAATACATAATAGGCAAGGATAACATATGCATATAGCCATATAGGATTCTAGCATACTGCTGTGGTGCTCAATACAGACATTCCTTGCACATTTCCTTAGGTTAATCTGGAATCTTATTACAAACAATTATAATAATGTACTAAGCCACAATATAAATTCATAGTCTAATTGAGCAAAAGTTGAAAAACTATATTTTTATCCAAAATTTGTTGGGACTGATGACTGAAATTTATATCTGGAAACCTGTTAGCTCACTTAACATCTTTACATTAAGGAAATTAGGAAAATTAGTTGGCCCAAACATTTTCTTTGACTTCTCTTCAATATCCAGTTCTTCCTTATAAAACATTGTACTAACACTTCTCCTAGCATTCACTTTCTCTCAAACAACACATTCAAATTGATCTAAGATTACCATCCCAGCTCCCAAAAGGGCATCATCTTTGATCAGAAATTTGCACGATTTGAAGATATGGGTCCATCAACAGGGACCAGAATAATGGTAGGGCTGGCTCTAGTCATTACCGCGCTATGGGGTGAAGCTATGGCTCAGTCAACACAACAGTCCGGGTGCACCTCACAGCTGGTGGGCTTAGCACCATGTCTCGGTTACATTACAGGAATTGTGACGGTTCCTTCATCCCCATGCTGCAGGCAGCTAGACAGTATAGTTCAATCACAGCCTCAGTGCCTCTGCCAACTCGTTAATGGGAATTCGTCTCCCTTGGGAGTTGCCATCAATCAGGCTCAGGCTTTATCCCTCCCTGGTGCCTGCAATCTCCAGACTCCTGATGTTAGCCTCTGTAAACGTAAGTACACGAAAACCTTTCAAAAGAACAAAACAGAAGTATTTTTCATTAATTCCTCATTATATGCATGTGAATGTGAGATTAAAATGATGTATGTATGGTGCAGTTTTAAATCAGCCATCAGGATCAGGATCGGGATCAGGGGACACAGGAGGTTCAACTGCAGGATCCGGATCCCCAAGTAGTTCCCCAACTGATGATGCTTCGACACCTGATTCTTCAGAAAATCCTGAAACTCCTCAGACTACCCCATCAACATTTTCTGGCATTCCTTCATTAGGTGAATAACATTTACATTTTTCTCCATTATTTGCCAAAAAGAAAAAACAAGGTGTTTTTGGAGTACTAATCATAATTAAATTTCTGGATATATGCAGGATCAGGATCTAAATCAACCAAATTTTCAGTTCAGTTGACACTATTTCTTCTCTTCATCGCCTCGAGTGCTTCTACAATCATCAGAATAGTTTGAGAACATAAACATGAAGAATTTGAGCTGAATATACATACCTCATGTTTTGAAGATCCACTTCAGATCATTTGTAAATTGATTGATATTGTTATATTTAATTGATAAATATATATCTGATACATATAGATCGAGGACAGCCTGTTGCTGCTAAACAATATACATACAGCTTGTTATATACTGATCAGCAATTTTTTTTCTCCATAGAGATGAATACTTGGGTTCATGAAATTACTCAACATTTATGTATTTAGAACTTGGCAGTATCACACATGCATATAAAATCTCTTTTCCATACCTTTTTTCTGAAAAATTACCTAATAATTGTCTCAGAACAAATTCTAAGAACGATATGTATCAGCAATAATGCATTAGGAAAAGATATACAATAGAACCTCTGTGTTATGCAGTGGCTATGAATTTGAGGGCTTCGGATATTGGAATTGAGCTTTATCAAATTGATTCAGAATTGAGATAAAAGAATCATGAAAGTTATCAAGGACACAGTTTCATAGCTTCGCAACTCGCATGCAGCAAACCAGTGCAAGACTTACTAATTTCAGTGCTCTGTCACAGGGGCAACCCTCAATGCTTTCATTCAATCATGAAGATGACAATTTAATCTTGAATTTTGACTTCATATACAATTTAATCTTGAATCACACCAATAATTTTGATATATAGAACTAAAGTTTAGTCAATGCAACAAATCCATGAAAAGAAATCAATCTCTCACATCAGTAACATGCATACAAACTAAATTTGTTTAAGAAATAGCATTAATAACTCCCCAAAAAATACCAAAGTAGTACAAATAGTAAACTTTGACTTGATAAGTCATTTCTTATGGAACAATGGCATCATTTTCTATGTGCAAGGTTAGAATGATTTGACAATTTTTTTATGTTGGTAATTTTTTTTTAAAACCTTCTACCAATTATCAGTATCGAATTAATTTAGATATGAGTCATCGTATTTTAAGGATCAAGGGATCAGATGTATAAACTCGGGGTCAAGGCTTAATGAAAACCGTCACCAGTTGGCATCTACAACTTTGTCTAGGAGAATATTTGCATATCTAGAATGTGAATCCAAATAGAAGGGTTGAAAATCTCATATCCATAAAACTTGAGCTCAAAGCTCTTGACATTTCAGGGAAAGACTTGCCAAAGTCTTAGCTAAGCAGGATTCAAAAAGTCCGAAACAGAGGGAAGTTGGAAGTGGTGGTTCATCTGAAATTCCCAAATCAAAGCAACCTAACCAACGACGTTTTGCCACCTGTCAAACTGTTTTGGTAATTAATTTGCTTCTTTTAACGAAACATGAACCTGCTCTTCAACGGTAAAATATAATACTAATAATTGTAATTAAGTATTCTAGGAGATCAATTAATTATTGCCCCAAAAAAAAAAGAAAAAGGAGATCAATTAATTAATTAATTAATTTCATGTAAACTCAGGTTGATTCCTAATGAACTGAGGTCAGCACTTTAATTTTAGTTGTCTATTACAATCTTAATTAGCAAGTAATAATTTACAGGATGGTTATGGACATGGACCAACTGTTACCGCATGTTTGAATCTTGATTCTTTATTAACAACCGAAACAAGTCTGAGAATTCATTCGTAAAATTTAAATCTAAAATTTATGCTGATTGTTTCGTTCGGAGGAAAATCTGATATAACAATTTTGACATTAAATAACATGATTATGTAAATTACTTTGTTCTTTAATCGGAAGACGAACTCAAAATTTATATCGAATTTTTGAAATGGATAAAACTATCACAATCACAATATGTGTATGTATATTGTCTTTTACATAGCTATCTAAGTCTCAATAATTATGGTTGATTAAACACAAATTTACATATTGAAATGAAAATGGCACGACAAAAACAAGTGACATAATCTGTGATACATGGAAACTAGACGGTGTGGAAAGATGGCCACAAAGCAAATTTTGTCAATGAAAAAGAATGTCATAAGCTATGCTAGAAAATAGAGACACGTAACCATAACTTTTTATTTGATTAATCCAAGTATAAGGCAAAGTTGGTCACCCAAATCAAACCACTTTGTTTGTACCTGTCCTCTGAAGCATCCCTTTAAATACCCCAAATCACTCCTCCCCATCTTCAACCCAACCCAAAATCAAACAGCAAAAATCACCCCAGAAACCCAAATCTCTAAATTAAGTAACTACCCACAGCAAAAATGGCAGGGATCAGGAAGATGGAGATGGTAAAACTTGCCATAGTGGCTCTAGTGGCTAGCTCAATGTGGGCAGTGTCAAATGCACAATCAGGGTCAAGTGACAGCTGCACCAATGTGTTGATCAGCATGTCTCCCTGCTTGAACTACATCACGGGGAACTCGTCCACCCCCTCCTCCAGCTGCTGCACCCAGCTCGGGAGCGTTGTCAAGAACAACCCCAAGTGCCTCTGTGAAGTCATCAATGGTGGCACGTCTAACTTGGCTGGCATGAGCATTAACCAGACCCAGGCATTGACTCTTCCAACTGCTTGCAAGGTCCAGACTCCCCCATCAGCCGCTGCTCCACTGGTAAGAAATACTGCAGTGTCTAGCAAACCACTGTTAGCTGTTAACTCTTAGCTGATTGTATACGTAATCAAAATCATAATATACTGTTGTCAATGGCAGGTGGTGCTCCATCTGGATCCCCATCAGGAACTACTCCAACTGACTCAACTACTCCACGTATGTCACGCATTTCATTCATCGAACACTAAAATATTTGGTTTAGATATAATTGAACTGAATGGAGTTGAATTTTGAATTTGGTATGTACAGAAGGTGGATCAAAGGCAACACCAACAACTGACGCAGGATCATCGGATGCGAACAAGATTATGACAAAGGCGGCATCAGTTCCTCTGTTGTTGGCTCTGTCATTCGTGATGGCCTTCGCTGCCCTGTAAAGCTGATCCTTTCACTTGAAGGGGCTATTTTGGCGTTCTAGTCTTGGAATCTTGATTCTTTTTCTGGGTTGTGACTTTTTTGTTGTTCTGTTTTTGGGTTTCATTGTTGATTTTGGGATGTAGTTCTTCACGCTCGGGATTGGATTCTTGGAATGATTGGGATGTTCTCATTCTTGTTATCTTTCAGTGTTTGAGAGGTATTATATAATGTAATGATTATTTGGCTTGTTATTTTTATGGAGTTTCTTGTTCAGTAATTTCCATTACGATTTTCGTATAGAATATGAATATCTCCTCCCCTCCCACCAAAAAAAAAAAAGAAAATAAGAAATACCTAGAAAGAGTTTTTTTTTTAAAAAAAGAAAAAAATCCCTTTTTATGATTTTCATATACAATTCAATCCATCTTGAATATGCTCCATGTTACCCTAGTCTCATCTTAATATTTGATAAATCAATGTATAATGGAAATTATACTATCTCTTAAAAAAGAGTAATTAATATTTTAAATCAGTCAGATATGTCAAAAAAGTTAATATATATCATTACATCTCAAGAAATTCTATTATTCCAACAACTTATTAATATATATCAAAAATCTTATCCTTGGTCACCTGGAACATAAATAAAGCAAATTCTTATGTCATATTCATAAAAATAAATGATTCTTTAAAATTTAGTAACATATATTCTTTGCAATTATATGTTCAGATTAGTGCTTACATATCTTTGGGAAGTACATTAGAAAATTTTATATATTTTACCTCCAAATGAAACTTAATGGACCCACTTCTTATCTTACCAGCTTCATATAACCTCGTTAATCTTTTAAAAGAAAGAAACTAAAAACTAATGGAGAAAATGATATAATTTAGGTACATGGATTATCTTTATTTTATTTATCTATATTTAACTATTATTGGTTTAAAAAGAGTATAGAGCGTTTTCATCACAGATTTTCTATTTCCATTTACAAGATTCAAATTTGAGGTCGTCAAACCACTTGTGAATGAATTTAGAGGTGGCAAATGAGTCATTTGGTTTAGATGTGATTTGAGCTAAATTTGAAGAGGATCATGTTTTAAGTTGGCAACATTTTGGTTCAATTCGGTGATTTGTGGTTCCGATCAACTTTGAGTCGATTGATGTCCGATTCAATAAACTTGTCTTTTTAAAAATAAAAAAAACTTTGTACGAAATTTCAAGTCGAGAGTCGGTTTGGCTAGTGTAAACTTTTAATTTCGATCACTTTTACAATAGCATATTCAATTTATCAAGAGTTTGTTTAAAATGACTAATAAAATCGAGTAGAAATACTTGTTATAGAATAAACAAACATAAACGAATAGAAATAATTATTATAGCCAAAATGTAAATATAAAAACGAGTAAAAATGAGTTGAAATGAATAAAAAAAAAGATATAAATAAATATTGATATATATATCAATTCTAACATATCTTAAGTCAATTATAAAAACGAGTTATTTGATTCAAATTTTAAATTTCGGATCAGTTTTAAGATGATTAAGATAACACATGATGATTCAATAGGCATCCCAAAAAAAAGAGATTCCTTGCGGGTTTTCGTCAATCAGACTACCGACTCTCTTTTAAGCACCCATCCATCATTATCATTATTCTCCTAATCCCAATCCTAATCCTAGTTCTAACCCAGCGTCTTCTTTTCTTTTGTTTTTGGTTGGAAATCCAACGGTGGAGACGCAGAGCACAATGCGATCGAGCGGCGAGAAAATCACGAAATTCGCTGGCGTGTTTTCTCTGTCCCCCTTGACCTTGTAATTCTGTAGCTCTCTTTCACTTCGTCGAACCCTATAAACCCAAACCCAAAGGCCCCCTCTCTCTCTCTCTCTCTCTCCATCATCATCTCCCCTGTCTCTCTCTCTCTCTCTCTCTCTCCTGTAACTCTCAGATTTCATTCAGGCTGGAGAAAGAACGAGTCTCATTTCCATTCATTTGGGTTAGTTTTTGTGATCTTCATCATCGCCTATTTCTCTTTTCCCTTTTCATGTCCTGATTTATTTCCTTCGTTTTTGTAACTTTGGGTTTTGACAACTCTATGCTTAATTTCTAGTTCATTTTGATTTGTGAATTTGGCGGATTAGATTAGGGTTTGTGGGTAAGTTTGCTTTCTTCTTACTAGTTTGGCCTCTGTAATTACTCTGCGATGTGCTATAGGTGGCATGAGATGGCATTTTGCCATTTTTAATCGTTTTCTGGTTCTCAATTATGTAGTGTTGGGGTTATCTGTGTAATGATGCAAGTATAAAAATTAGGGTCCGGAGGAGTGATGGGCACTATTGTTGATAGTTTCTGATATGATTGTGATGAGCTTGGAAAATGTTATTATGTTGGTGGACTTGTGGGGGTGGCTTTAATTTGTTGCTGCTTCATGGGAATGTATTTCGAGGTCTGTTCTGGATGTTGCTATGTGGGGGATGATAATACCTAGCCCTGCAGCGTGGGATACTTTATGAAACTCGAGATCGAGAGTGATCTATCATTCATCATTGGCTTATTAGGATGTTATTGTCGTTGAACAACTAATGAGAACATCCTATGAATGTGAAAAAGCATATGTTCAAGAATGATGATTTTTCGTGGTTGGAAGGTGGGTATATGGAAGGCCTGGGAATATTTCTCCAACCATACGTTGGACTTATCCAGGCATTTTAAGACAAGAAGTTTTCAAAGGATCCATGTCAAGGTGGAAATTGCCGTTTCTTGTTTGAAGATTATGAATCTTGGATGTTTAAATTTAGAAGTACATTGCAATTAGTAAAGGGAGAAAGGTAGACATGATTTACATTTTGAGGGAGTGGTTTAGTGGTACTACTATTTTTTTTTTTTTTCACTTCAAGGTGATATTGAGCTCCTTTTTTTGGGGGGTTTCAAGGTGGTCGTATACTAATTAAAGCATCAATATATTCTCATGCTGGGGTCATGACTCATGTATACCTGGCGAAACCTTTTTCTAGGGGGTGTCACCTTAGGCAGTGTGTGGGACGGGCCGGACGGGCTTTGTCATTTAGGAGTTACTAGTGGCTTCTCTGCTTTTTGGGGGTGATGCAGCTGACATTTGGAGTTCTTCATACCTCACTTATGCGGGATCCATACTGGGACTGTTATTCTGTCAATTGGGAACCATTTTGTGCGTCTCAGCTTTTGGATGTTAGAAGCCTTGTATATTCGTTTGGGTTCTCCTTCCGTGTTTTTCTTATTTTCTGAGATGACTATACTCAAACTTTGGCCTTAGTATTATCATGGCATGAGAATATTACTTGTGAAAACCATGCTTGGTTTTCTGTTTAGCCTCAAACTCAAATGGTAAAATGTCTTCATTAGCGCGTCATCACTAAAGCAAAACTCTGCATATTTTCTAGGTTCAGTTGGCTTGTCAGTTTGCACAAGGCTCATCATGCCAAAGCAATCTGTCAATTGCGTGATAACAAAACTTCAGAGAACTATTAAGCATAAGGTCACATTGCATACCTAACTAAAGCTGGGAAGTAGCATATGACTCCTTGGAATTGGGATGTGAAACATAATGAATATATGACAGGGAATAGAACGGTTTGCAAAATCAATCTAAGACAAGTGGATAGATGTCTAAAACAGCTAGTTTTGGTTTCTTGTGTTGGTTATATTAATCATAAGATTCATAAGTAATGGCCAGAACTTGAGCAGAATGTGTTCATTATGGTTGGGTATACTGAGTGTATTACCCTCTGTGGTTTAAATGATTCTGTTATATATTACAGGGGATTTGAACCATAGATGAGTCATGTGTGCTATTACTAACTGTTATGCTGGTTGTTAGCATGGTGTGCTGAACTTGATACTACGTTTTTCCTATATTTGAGAGGTGGTGTTTCTATGTGAAAACAAAACTGTGCGGAATTTTAATTTGTCCTGTTTATGTCTTCTGTGTTTTTCTTGAATACATAAATTGGTTTGTGTGGTATTGATGTATGTGTACAACTGCTATGATTCAGGTTGCCTGTGCTGAGAACGAGGGCTTGAGCCTACACAGAGTGGGTGGCTTCACATGAAACACATGCGACATCTTCTATTATGTCTGTATTGATTGAAGGTCTCCCAGATGCTGTCGCTCTAAGGTGTCTTGCTCATGTTCCATTTTACCTTCATCCCAAGTTAGAGCTTGTAAATCGTTCATGGAGAGCTGCCCTTCACAGCCGTGAACTATTTAAGGCCCGGGAAGAGGTTGGTGCAACAGAGGAGTTTTTGTGTGTATGTGCTTTCGAGCCAGAAAATCTATGGCAGCTTTATGATCCTCTGAATGACATTTGGATCACGATTCCTGTTCTTCCATCAAAAATCAGGCATCTTGCCCACTTTGGGGCTGTTTCCACCAGAGGAAAGTTATTCGTGCTAGGTGGTGGGAGCGAAGCTGTTGATCCTCTGACAGGTGATCAGGATGGAAGCTTTGCAACCAATGAGGTCTGGTCGTATGACCCTGTTATGAGGAAGTGGTCACAATGTGCCTCCATGCTGGTGCCTCGTGCAATGTTTGCATGCTGTGTTTTGGATGGAAAAATAGTTGTTGCTGGCGGTTTCACAAGCTGCAGAAAATCAATTGCTCAGGCAGAAGTTTATGATCCCGAAAAGGATTCATGGGTTTCAATTCCCGACCTGCCTTACAACCATAACGTGGCCTGCTCGGGAGTGGTAATTGGAGGTAAGATGCATGTTGTTCATAACGGGCTCCCCATGGTACAGGTCTTGGAGAGTCCTTCCGAGGGTTGGATGGTGGAAGACTATGGCTGGCTTCAGGGTCCAATGGCAGTGGTTAAAGGTGTTCTGTACGTTATGACCCACGCCTTTATTTACAAGCTGGAAAGGGAGAGAAAAGAGATGGTTGTCTCAGCATCGGAGGTTAGAAAGAGAATCGGATCTGCAATGATCGGGTTGGGAGGAGAGATCTACGTGGTTGGAGGTGTGATTGACCCCGAGGGATTCAACCAGGATATCAAGCCTACCTCCGATGTTGATGTTCTGAGTGTGGGGACTGAGAGACCTACTTGGCGTCGGGTCACTCCCATGTCCAGGTGCCGTGGAACCATACTTGGATGTGCTCTGTTGAAAATTTAGGGGTTTTTAGAATGATGGCATGCTCTGTTGTAAGAATTGTGCCCTTTTGTCGAGGTTTGGCACCCTCTTGAGAACCAAATGTGAGGGCAATTGTTACCTTGCCCACCCCCTTGAATTGTTTGTAACTCCGCTCGATTCTGAGATGTTGCAAAGCTTTATACAGTGAAAGATCAACGAGGAATGTAAAGTTTGTTTTTGCCCATATTCTGAGCAATTGAATGAAAGGAGAGAAATTTGTCCAAGGCCGTTCAACGCCTTGCAATGAAGTTCGATCAATGTCTGCTGAAAGTGTTGTAAAAGAACAGGAACCCTGGCAATTCAAATTTTTTAGTCACTGTTGAATAAAGCTTCTGAATATTACGGACCGCTGCACCCCCCCGGCCCCTCCCTCCCAGAAAACCAGAAGACATGGAGTCAACATCCAAGATCCACTTGTCTTTCCTTTCAAAGTTGCCCTTACAATTCTGAGAGTCACAACATAAGTTCATTAAAAAGTACTCGAAACCCTTTGAGTTTAAAGTGATACATAAACTGATAAATGCTCAAATCTGTGTTTGTGTTTTGTGATCTATGTACAACAACGATTCAGAAGCCCAAGATAGCTATAGTGTTCATACTATAATCTATCAACTGGGAATTCACAATTCTGGTAACTATTGATGTGATGTTAAGTTGTTACAACAATTAGCCTGGTGTGATACTGCAAAGTTAGATTTAAAAAGAGGGTTAATTTCACTCAACCACTGACAAATTCCTAAAATGACATTGCCCATCGGCAGGAAACAGAGAGGGATGATGCGGATTTGGAAGGGCCCGGCACAGCAGAGAAAGCATTTGCTAAGCTTAAACTGCATCACTGGAAGTTGCGGAATAAGATCAAAATGCTCAGTGGCCAGTTACTTCAGATCTACTTCAACTCAACTTCAGTCATTCAACCCCCAAAAGTAAGTACATAGTCAGAGTTAATAGATATTCGGCTTTTAACTGGGTCATAGTCTTAACACAATGAATGACTTTTACTTTGACAACATTAGTCGTTGTCTATCAACACCTCAGCTACAATGCAGTGCAAATAATCATCCCTGCAACCCACAAAAATCCGCCCACCTACCATGACTGGTGAAGAGAATATGTCTCCTTGCAGGTAAAGTTCTGTGAGTTTTTAACCGCAAATTTCTGTGTCTCATCAACACAACTTACACAAAGCAAGTGAATTCCTCCTGAACTAGTGCAAACACAAACTAACCTTTCTGTGGCCAGACAAACATCAGCTTTTAACTTTATATTTTCATCCACAAATGCAGAAGCTGTGATTGGATCTCCAGCATTGTACTCCCATAAAATCCTTCCTGCTTCCACTTCAAAAGAATAGACTTTCCCGTTCCTCGAACATATAATGGCCTGAGAACCCAATTCCTTAGATATGCATGGTCCTGCAAATACAGGACCATCAGTTTTGACCTTCCAAACAATAGATCCTCTTGGATCCACAGAAAGAACATCTCCATTGACTAACCCACAAATGACATTTCCATTGCAACCGATGGAAAGAGATCCAAAAATTGGAGCTCCAAATTCAAGCATCCAGAGTGTCGAGAAAGCTGAACCCTCCAGAGTTATAGCTGTCAAACGCCCATTGGTCGTGCCTACATATAGTGTATCATGCATCTCATCAATTGCAGGGGAACCAAATATACTTCCTCCACAAGAGAACTGATGAACAGATCGATGATTTCTATAGTCAAGAGCATACAAATTATGATCATATGATCCACACCAAACAAGATTCCTGCATTTGTCTGTTGCTGGTTGTGACTTCACTTCACCACCTGTTTGGAAACTCCAATTTAAGTTCCCCGTCATCATGTCTATGAAGTATATCTTTCCTTGGTAACACCCAACAACAACCTGAGCAAAGTCCCCATCGACCACTGCCGAACACTCTATTCGACCTTCCAGCTTTATCTGCCATCGCACTGAACCATTTCTGGCATTTACACATAGAAACTTGTGTGAATGAGATCCTATAAAGATTGAAGTATCCTTATCCTTGAAGGCAATTAGTGGTGAAGCATCAACACAAGATTCTAAAGGAACTCTCCACATTTCTCGCAAGGAACCTTTGCTATTTCTTGGAAGTTCAACTTCTTGTGTATTAGGCCACGGGGTTCTTAACTCATTGTTGCCGATGTACATTACCTTGTTGCAGCGGCTCAATGTATGCTCTTTGAACACCGAGTAGGATTCCCAAGGACAGAAATCAATTAACTTTACAACTTTCACATCTGAAGTCAAACTGGTATCCACCTTAGAGCGCTTAGGGCCACCACGCTCAAGACTATGCATTGATTGTGTTTCTCTGTATTTTCTAGACCTAACGAATTCTGAAGTAATAGAAGCATAGGAATGAACTGACTCCCTTTGTGAGTTTGGGATAATGCCTCCCACTTCAAATTTTTGTCAATCTTAAGAGCACCTTTCTTCTCTGTGAAAGCTTGGTGGAGCTTTGAAGGAGTTGAGAACATGTACAACAATCTCATGTCAATTCCTAATTTGTGAGCAACATGAGCTGCAATAATGGAGTCACCACCCAATACAAAGAAGTCATCATCCTTACCAACCTCAGCAACATCCAAAGCTTTGCCAAAGGCTTCTTTAATTTGCTCTAAAGTATAGGCCTGTTCAAAATGGCCCTCATTGGGACCATTGACAGGAGCCAAAGACTCGGATATTATCTTGTAATCAACTTTTCCTGTAGACAACCTAGGAATGGCCTCAGTGCAAATAAGTTCCTTTGGAATCATTGGGGAAGGAAGTCTGTCAATCATCCAACTTTTTATAGACCCCAATTGTCCAGATAAATCAACATTGTCCAACACAAGAACTGCTCCAAGAAAGGCATGTCCTTCATGATCATTGCGGAGAACTACAGCAGCATCAGCTATACCAGGGTGTTCTCTTAATGTATCCTCTACCTCCTCCAATGCAATACGTTGACCATTAACTTTTACAGTCCGATCTTTTCTTCCCAGAAAAACTAAGTCACCACTAGCCAGCCTTCTTGCAAAATCACCTGTTCTATAGTAGATTTTGCTACTTCTGTTACCACCAATAGAAGCAGAATCTTCACTCAACTCTGTATTCTCCAGGGGCACGATTTTACTTTCAGAAAAGTAACCACTTGCAAGACATACACCCGTTACAGCTATTTCACCTTCATCACATTTCTGATCTTCTTTAATAAGCTTAACCTTGCAATTAGAGATAGACATCCCGATCGGAACACTGCTCAGCACCTCATGCTCAAGCATCATCGGCAACCTTTGGCAATCAAAGTAAGTGCAATCACCAGACACCTCAGTGCTTCCATAAATATTCAAGATACGAGTCTTGTGCAATATCCTAGACAGTTGCTTCCACAAGGATATCGGGAAAACTTCACCACTCAAGACCAACAGCTTTAAGGAACATTGGATTCCCGCATAATACCGATCTTTTAGAACAGAAAGGAGTGTCCTAATCAATGAAGGGACAGCAGTCAACCTAGTGATGGAGTAATCATCCAGAAAATCCACAATGCCAAATAAATTCCCCTTAACTCGGTAAATGGCGGCACAACCAATGTACATCCTGCAAGCATTGGGGCTAGAAATTCTTGAAGATGGTCAACAAAGCTTATGGATGTCTTGAAGAATAACACTTCATCCTCTTTCAATGGGTACAACTCTTGCATCCACAAAAACCTATTTAGAATCCCCTCTTCTGTCCCACAAACACCTTTAGGTTTGCCAGTAGACCCTGAAGTGTACATCAAATAACTAAAACACCTTGAATTTTTACTTTCACAAGGCCAAACCATATCAATTTTCCCACATTTTTGTTCAAGAATCTCATCAATGGATATGCACAAAACAGGAAATTTAGGGCAATTTAAAAGCCAATGTGAATCGCTAAGCAAATGGGAACTGTTTTTTGGCCAAAATTCGAACACCCAATAATGAAATCGATATTTGAAGAAGATATAATTGACAAAATCCTTTCTTTGGGCCAAGAGGGATCAAGAGGGAGAAAAACCATACCACTCCTCAAGATTGAGAGAACAGCAACAACATATTCTACTGAGGGCACCATGTAAACTCCCAGTATTTTAGTCGCAGAGTTGGAATAGCTGTGGGAATCATTGCCTGAGGTGGGTTTGATCAAGGAGGTATCATCACCGCCGTTGAGGATACGATGGAGGCGTAAGGTGAGAGAGTCGACGGCAGATAACAGCGTTGAGAAAGTGAAAACCTTGTCTCCATCAGAAACAGGATTTTTAGGGCGTTTTGGGGCGTGGATGATGGCTATCTTGGTGGGGTTGGTGGAAGCGGTACGGTGGAATACGTGGGATACGCAGCAGTAGGAGGAGCGAGAAAACTCCCTATGCCCCTGCTCTTCATTTTCCATTCACATTCTCAGTGATTATGGGCACAGAGGCACCGGGGATGAAGTTGAGGTCAAGTCGGTTTTTCCTATAAGACGGGTTGGCAAATGTGAATGAGCAATTTTGCCGAGTTCCTCCCACTCGAGTCGTAACCCACATAAGAGATGGATCTTTCGGGTCTTCTGCTCTTCGAGTCTATTTTTCCATATGGAATACAAGGAAATGGGCTAAAGGGATTGTGTCAGAAATGATGAAAACCAGGCTTTATTGACCTAAAAATTTGAGTTTGATCAAACTCAAACATAGGGTTAGAAGAGATCGAATTAAAATAAGTGTTATAGACTGATCGAGTAAGCCTACGATTTCCTTGTTCTTTATAATGCTTAAGTCATGATAAATTGAGGATTCAACCTGATACCAAAATAGGCTTAGTCATTTGATGCAAGTTTGATAAGACAAACTATGTGTTCGTTTTGTGGCAAATTTGGAGCTGTTTGAGTTGAAATCTGGTAAGAAGTCATTGGAAATTCTAACAATTACTAAGTAATATCATCACCAGTCCGGTATTTTGATCTTTTTCAAACACAAGTTTCTTTGTGAAACCGTTTTCTTTCAAAGCTGTAGTTACTCCGTACAGGAATTCCTACACATGAATGACTCATATTCATGGAGTCTTTGTTTCAATTTCCTCTGAAATGAGTGCACGAACTTCTGCCTTCTCCACTTTAATTTTGGCATCTGTATGTTGTAATTATGACTGATACTGCAGCCCATGAAATTTGGAGTTCGTACCTAGGAAATATAGTATGAGCGTCTCTTCTTGTTCTTATTTTGTGGGAGATGATGACAATAGAAGTATGCTTCTTTTCTTATGCATTATATTAAACCAAACAGTCATATATTGATCGAATCGAGCCATTTTTGGGTTTATATTTGGTCATTCTACATAAATGGTATCCTACTAAAGGTTCATATTCACCTATTTTTCAGGGATTTTTTCCCCTAAATCCTCCTCAAGTGCACAAATTTGAGTTCTCGGAGTAGTGTATCTCCTGTTACTAATCTATGTGCCATTGCTGATGGTTTTACCGTTGCAGTTGCAATCGAAAAGGCAAGTTTTAATTTACGAGATTCCTTGGTTCATTGATATTTTCTTGTTCATGTTCAACTTGTAAATTATTTCATTTAGAAAGACTGCCTTGTTCCTGTGGGTCCATATTGTTGATTTGCTGGTTCATTCTTTAGGTAGCAAGGAATATTTGTTATTTGACTGTGATCTCAGCCAGTGCACTTTCCATATCCAAGGCAGGAACATTTCACACTGTTGTATATTTCTGTGCTGATAGAAAGTGTTATCAGCCACTGAGTCCTCTCCACCCTCATCTCCCTCACCACATACCTCTCTTTCCTTTTTTCCCCAGGGGGAAGGGGGAGGGTTATGTCATTGATCATCATCTACTTCTAAATGAAAAGAAGTTGAGGATAGTTAAGTGAGAATTCGATCCAATTGATCAAAATCCAAGACAACAAAATTGCTGACAAAGAAGCGAGTAACAAAACAATGTCAGAATTTGACAGAACATCAAGACCCGAGTCTTCTAAACTGCGAAATTTACATCTAATAAGGTAGATTCCGATATGTGCCTGGTTTTCCGAAAGGTTATCTCAGTGCTGAACAGAATTACATAAGGAGACCAGGGCATTTCTGATGACTTATCTGGGATGTTGATGCCGTAAATGCTGCGCTAAGCAACTCATGGAGGAAAAAACAGTACTCGAACAAGATAAGAGAGCTGGGAAAAAGGGGGCCCAAGTTTTAAGAAATTCAAAACATAAAAATGAGATACTTAAGATATCCTCTTAATATTGTCTGAGATTAGGTTGGGATGTTTCTGAGGTATCTAATGTCTCAGAGTCAGGCCTCTGCTCAAATGTAATGTACTTGCACTTCAGCTGTAACAGTAAGGATAATTCCGTAAACAATTTCTTCTCTCTCTTCTCCCCTATCTCTCCCAAGTTTCATAAGTTTCATAATAGATGCACACAAAGATAAGTTTTAGTCTCCGAGCTTGTACATTATCCTCTACAGCTTTACTAGTTAAGTCAAGTGAAATCTTCATGGACGCCATTTGTATAACAACATGTAATTTAATACAGGTGTTCGATATCTCTCACGACACCGCCATCTATGCCATAGAGTTGTCTATGAAGGCCCTTTATTTGATGAGTAGCCATACATGGGCATATTACCTCACTAAGCTAAAATCATTACAGCCTAACTTCACCTTGGTAGTTGATTCAAAGAGGTGCTCGATTGACCATTAAAGCCCTAAGTGGCCCTAGCTCTTAAGATTACCTTGATACTCTATAGTGTTTAAATCACGTGTTTGCGAGGTTTATTTTCTAAAAAATATTTTGTACAACACTCTTTAGGTACGACTTCAATCTTTCTTATGAAAATCAAACATCATATCTATAAATTATCGAATGGGCTGCATCTTGTTAAATTTAATGGATACGTTATTTTTTGAAGAGTGAAATTTTATCTCATTCTATCTATAATGGTGTAACGTCGGCCCCGATCACCATTACCTAATAATCCCTAATTAGAGGGCATTATGTAAGGTCACTCTTTAGGTACGACTTCAATCTTTCTTATGAAAATCAAACATCATATTTATAAATTAATGAATGGGCCAAATCATGTTAAATTTAATGGATACGTTATTTTTGGAAGAGTGAAATTTTATCTCATTCTATCTATAATGGTGTAATGCTCGGTCTCCGATTACCATTACCTAATAATCCCTAATTAGAGGGCATTACGTAAGGTCACAGCGGAAAATAACGATTGAAGGCATTACCGTCGCCTTAAAAATAGGATAAGGCTAAATAAGTAAAATAAAATAAAATACAATTTGCGCATCCAACTGTTACATTTTAGTTGGGTCCTGGTAGGGGTAAATGCTTATAACCCAAGTAGTTAAGTCATACTTCATATTTAAACAAGACCCAAAATACGGTTAAGTGGTTTAGTGGCATAATATTTATACAACTCACATATTCATTTATTCCACAAGATAATAAGCAACATGTAATAATTTCCAACGTCATACCCAAGTCATGGCTAGGGGTAAAATCACTCGTGAGCATCTAACACCTTTCGAACCATAAATACAACATGTCCAACTATATTTTGCCTTTGTTGGACTTGGTAGATAATTGATTGTTCACCGATACTTTCCCTAAAACAAAAGCAGTAAAATATTTCGAAGAATGAGTCGAAACTCAGTATGAACATTCCTGCACGAGTCAAATTTCTTTGTAAACATTTTAATGGAGCACGAGCATTTCAATTCATTTTAGTTTGAAATCGAGGGGAGAGAATATGAGTCAAACTTAGTTGCCGGTTATTGTCCGGAAGTGAAACCCCTTATATAATTGATGCGATCTTTGAGTAAGGTGCACACCTCCCGGCTGACCGAGAATTCGAGTTCAAGCCGCGATGGTAGAATTGAAGGGCGTAAGCCCCGATAATTGATAATTGATAATTGACCGGGGACCACTTAATCGGGTGACAAAACTTGATTTGCAAATGATTCGTTATTATTAGTTATATATATCCAAGAAATATTGAAATTTTCAAAACATGTGAATTTTCGAAAGGTACAGGCAATGAACGTACTCGGATTAAAGATCTTTCCCCTTATAGAATTTTAAGTTAGAGGCTAGTTGGCAACGCAAGTGGCCTCGATGTCTGTTTCAAATAGATTTATGTTATTAATAAAGTTTCATTTGAGTTTTAATAATTAGATTCGTGTAAGTATTGACAATTTATTTCATTTCCTTTATTTATTATGTAATCGGTTAAACTAAAATTTTTATACTCAACTCTATTATATTAATTACGTTTAAATTCTTGTCTACCAAACATATTTGTTAAAGAAGTCGTTTAGACTAATCGATGATATTTACGTGATTTAATTCGTTAGTTGACTCGGATTAAAAGATATATATGTATATACGCTTAAACATTTATCATAGTTATTATAGCCCATTTACCATCGTAAAATATGTTCCTAATGGATATTATTGTTTTTATTATTATTATTATTATTATTATTATTATTATTATTATTATTATTATTATTATTAACTTCAACTAATCCGATTAGTTTGTCAAGTCTAATGTTATTTTCAATCCTTATCACTAGCTCACTCTTCACCTCGTTACCTTCCATAATTTAATTAATTTGTGCAAAATTTATACATCCCACAAACATTACTTTAAGGTTATATGCATCATTTTCTTAACAAAATTCACATCCACATATACAATTTGGTACACTAAATTGCTCAAATCTTTACATACCACCAACACAACTTATTATCCACCCTCAATCTCCCTATACATCTTCTCTTTCTTTTGCTTAATTATAGCCGATTCCAAAAATAAAGTGAGAACCATCAAATTTACTCAAAATTCACATCAAAACGTTCCCAACACAATCATCCCACCAATTTCACAAGAACAATTGCAATTATTCACTTTCACAACACAATTATCCTATCAAAATACCAAATCACAATAATTCACACTAATTCAAACTTTTCCAATTCAACATTTAAATTCACATCATAGCATCTTTCTAAAGCTATATAATTCAATTAACAAGTACAATTAATAGGTAAATAATGAAGGGAGATGAATTAGGGTTTAGGGTTTCACCTTCAAACCCAAAGAGTAGAAGCCAAGAAGAGGAAGGAGTAGTGGTGGGGCACGGTTGGGCTCGACGGTGTATACACCTAAAAATTGTCGTCATTTTCTCTATTTTTTTATTTGTTGGTCCGATGATGATATCTCGAGTCCTATTTGAGGATTTGGATCACGGGTTGAGTTGATTGGTGTGACGAAGCCGATAAACCACAAAGAACCCCCCAACTTTACATAAATAACCTTTTGCCTTGGGTCGATCCAAAAATCCTTTTTCTTTCGGATGATCAAAAGCCGAGCCAAGCCTCCAGAGACAACAGAGTCCAATGCCGCGTACCGAGGAGTTCCAAGCTTAGAATTTTGCGTTTCACTTCGATCCAAACCAGACAAGGAGTTGAAGACCTTAATATGAAGTTAGGTGTTACATTTCATGATCACGCATCCCGCACCAAAAATGAAACCCGCCACAAATAAAAACCCGCCAAAAATAAAAACTTTCCATTTTTGGAAAATCGCTATTGCGGCGCCCGCCACCCCAAACTGTTAATTAGAATGCTGCGTTTTGCCCCGGAGATTCCCTTGAAAACACGCTAGGGTACGAAACCCTAGGCATCCCCTTGTGGCCGACGCCGTGAACTATCATTTTATCTAGTTTTATCCTGGTTATATCCGGCTCAATCTTCACAATATCCTGCCTCGGTTTTGTTCGTTGCTTTTGGACGATCGGCCGAGAGCTAACCCTAGGTTATTCTTTGACCTAACTTCTCCCTATAAATAGAAAGTTTTGGCTCTCACTCCCACACGGCTTCTTGCCTTAGCACCACACTCGCTGAAACTCGCCTAAGAGCTACTAAATACTCTCATCTTTATTCCGATCTCTTGGTCCCTTTTCAGCCTATTCTTTCTCTACTTCCATCATACTCGATACATCCGATCCCTAAATTCCATCATTCACCTACATACACCAAATACTCACAAAAGCCTTCCTTGATTCACCACCGTTACATCAAGAGGTTCAAATTCGAGATCCAGATTATCGGGTAGGACAACCTAAGGGCATAGATCCGGTTTTCACAACGGTTTATTTTATTTTATGATTTCTTTATTATTTTCCTTATTGTGGACAATCGCTTTTAATTCCTCCCCACCCGATGTAATCTTTTAGTTTTCCGCTTTCTTTTCTTTTCGCTTTGCCTTTTCTTTTCGTTTTCGTTTTGCTTTTCTTTCTTTACCGCTTTCTTTATTTCTTCCTTTATTACTTTCATAATTATGTTTTAGTTGCTTTAATTCTTTATCGCATGTTGCTGCTTGCTTACTTGTTTCACATTATTTGAATTCACTAGTCGAACTAGCAACGGCCGTCTCCGGACGGGCGGAACGGAATGGTTTATCCCTACGTTTCTTACCCGCGCCCCAAATACGATTCTCGGTTCAACAACCGATGGAATCATTTTTAGCCTCTTTTAGTCTTAGTTTTCCCATACTAAGATTGGAAGAGCAAATCTTTTATTTTGTTTTTATTAGTTTTTTGTTTCCTAAAACCGACTAGCGACTCCTCTTCTTACTAATTTCTATTCAAATCTGCTTCCCGTCTATTTTTGATCGAATAGTGAAAAATAGGATGTGGATCTGCCAGCCGGGCGGAGGCCGATGCCGATCTCATCGGTCGTGGCCTCCCGGCGCCGACCACCACTAGGTATAGGCTGCCACCTGCACCATTTGGTGAGTAGGCGGGCTCGATTCCAAACCGGTGTTTTCACACCGGCTTGACCCTAGAGCCTCACGGCAGAAACAACGACCCTAATTTTTATTTTTCGGTTAAGGGATAATATCCCGAGACTTCGAAAATAATTACTAAAATAAAATAATTAATAAAACCGTCATTCAAACTTTGCCTAATTCGTTTTAAATCAAATTTAATAAAATTTAAAAATCTTACTAAAAAGTTTATCCCCACTTTCTAAAACCATCTTCAAAAATCCTAAATCAATCTTAAAAAAAAAAAAAAAAAGAGACACGACACAAGTGGGAAAATTCGGCGAGCCCCGGCTGGCCGTGGTTCCTACTGAGCGACTCATTGGGCAATGATCGACGATGAGTTCCGGCGGCTGGGCTGCGGCTGATGGTTGGCCAATGGCCACATCGGGGACGCGCGAGAGAGGAGAGAGACAGAGAGTTATGTACAGGTGGCTTTCGGTGAAGCCGGCGCCGACTTCGGCCGGCGTTGGTGGCGTCCGGTGGCCGGAAAATGAGGCAACAGGGAAGGATAGAGAGGCATGGGAAGTGGGGAGTAGAGCACGGGAGAGAGAGAGAGAGAGAGAGAGAGAGAGAGGAGTATAAGGGAAATGATTTTGGCTGGATAAATTTGAAGTTGTATACTTTTATTTTTATTTTTATTTTTATTTTTATTTTCTCCTTTTTTTGGTGTATGGTAAATTCCAGAAAAGTCCAATATGGATTTTTCTAAAAAAATCAGTGTTTTTATTTTTATTTTTATATATCTTATTTTTATTATTATTTTTATTATTCTTTAACTTGAGTTATTATTTCATTCTAAGAAAATATACACTAATAATTTCACACTTATCCTTCTTAAATTGTAACTTAATGCTTTATTTTACTAAATTTATTGTTTATTTTATTTTAATAGTTTCGTAAATAAATTATACGATCTGTTTTTTAATGTAATGCTTCACTTAAAATATAAAATTTAATAATCTTATAACCATGTACCTTCACATTTATACTCATTATATACATTTATACAAATTTCTAAATTTTCTTTCTAAACATATGCGTAAATTACAATAATTATTATGAAATTTTCATTGGAGGCCACTTCGTCACCTTAGCTGCATAACACACACATAAAAAAGAATTCAAATGTCGAATTAAAGTGCACGCGCTCGACTTTATTAATTTTAATTAGAAAAATAGATAACATGAATTACGGTGGGGCTTTTACAAATGGTGAGACTAGTCCATCTTAAATCATTTCTAAATGAACTAAGTTTTGACCTTTTACTAGTATATATTTAAGTTTACATATGGTGCATGAATTTGATTAATTATTTTTGATGCCCATGTGGGGCATTTTGGTCAAATAGCCAATTACATTTCTACAAGTTGGGGCTTCTATAATTGATTATGTTAAAAGAGAAGCACCATTTATATATATGATGGTCTTTTCTTTCATTTTCATGGCCAACATGATCATTAAAACTAAATTTGAAGAAAATGGCTTCCACTTGGGCTTAATTTAGTTCGTTGAGAATATCTTCAAGAGTCAATTAAACACTTTAAAATGTTTTTTGAAATAAGTAGGACCAAAATAAATATTAATGTATCCAAGTGGAAATAAGGACAAAAAGAAACTTATCATAACTTGTAGTTTTATTTTGTTTGATGGAAAGTGTTCGAGGGTCTTTTATTTTTTTCATATAAATATTTTATTTTCTTTAAAGGAGAGAAATAGATGAATAAAAAAATGATAGAAATTCCATATGCATACTCTTTTAAACATTATATATATAAAGGAGTTATACGTTTATATTAAGAAGTAATTAGATATCTTTAAATTTGATTTAAAAGACATTGGACACCTTTATTTTAAATTTCGACTCTGCTATCTGCATAATATAAGAACATCATGTGGGAATATAAAAGCAAAGCTAGAGGGAAAAGAAAAACTAGGTGGGAAAAAAAAAAGGAAAAAGGATAGTACATATGATTCAAGGGGTAGGGGTTGGTAGGCATACTTTTGGACGATCAATAATGAATCCATCTTTTGATATTGTAAATGGGGCACTCACCATCATCGACTTTGTCTTGGTTTATCACGGCTGTATATGTTCATGCATCTTTCAAATTATTTGATCAAAATAAATGTGTTTGTTTTGTTTTTTTGCAAAGGAAAGATAAATCAAAGGACACTATGTACTGTGAGGTGAATTTAGTGATGATCCATGTCCTTATAAAGTTTTATTGTTTTTTGTTATACGTTTCTTTTAACCAATTTAACCCAAATTTTGGTTGTATTAACATTGGACCGACTTAGGTACTTATTCCATTTAATTGTAAAAAATTATAAAATAATTATAAAGTTAGTTATAAAAAGTTGAAAGTAGCGGTAAAAAGGTGTAGGGTTATAACTTAAACCTAAATGGAACAAGGTTGATTAAAATATGCATTAATCTTACAATTTGAACGTGGAGTAACCAAAAGGGGGTAGGGGAAAGTGATTCAAGTAGGGTAGAAATTATTTTCCTCGAGAATAAAGGGTTTAATGAAAAATAAGAGCGTATTTATTTTGGCTATTAAAACTTAGTTGTTAAGTTTTACGAGTTGTTAACTATTATCAACGGAGTTATAAACGTCAAACAAACATTTTCTGAGTAATCTAATGAAACTAGAAGCCATGAACCGAATGCTCACAAAAGTGAATTACTAGTAGATTTAGAAACCGGATCATTCGGATCGATTTTGGTTTGAATTAGTTTGAATCGGGTCATGTTCAAATCCGTATGATTCGATTGAGTTTCGATTCAATTCAGGTTCAAGTCCAGGTCGAGGTTGACATCATGTCAATTGATATTTGGTTTCATAAGCTTGTTTTATAAAGAAAAATACTTTGGCTGAAAAATATTTAGATCGAGTTTGGTCATCTCAATTTAATTTTTAAGTGTTGTTGAATTTCGGATCATTGATTGAGGTCCGGTGATTGTTATAAGGTCTAATTACTAGTACAAATCTTAAACAATTTGTATAAAATAATGCATCATTGCATTATTTGCATAGGCAATGTGGATTAATGCATAGCACTTAGTAAACGTCAAGTGTCAGCAATTCCTTCAACTGCGTGCACTGATTCTCTCTCTCTCTCTCTCTCTCTCTCTCTGCACCTTGAAACGCTCATTTTCGTACGCCACACACTCACTCTGACATATCACAGGAAGAGAGAGAGAAGCCAGAGATTCTTTATTTCTGTAAAAGGACAAAACTCAGGCCTCCTCTGTCAACTCCTCAAGAAATCCTATTGGACAAGGATAACCAAATTTTAATGCCAAATTAGTAAAAAAATGCAACCACGTAATTAGGGGAGCCAAATATCACATTAATTATAAAAGATATTATATTTTTTCATAGTTTTTATATAAATTTCTAGAATTTATTTTTTTGGGTTAGCACTAGTAGGGTCACCAAATACATATACTCCTCCTATGCTATTACAATAGTCTAGTGCAAGTTGGATTCATAGTTTTTTTAATAAACGCTTAAATTAATGAAGCAAATCAATAATATCAATCTCGCGTGTGCATATAGTCTCCCTAGGACTGTCTCATGAAAATTTGTGATGAGACGGTCCAAAATGTTGAAGTTTATATATATATATATATATTCATGGAAGGATGAATCATTAAAAATGGAAATTTTTGTAAGGGTGAAATGAGAATTTTCCAATTTTTACAGACAAGAACAGAAAAAATGAAAATGACCCAACTCTTTTTTTTTTTTTTTTCAAAGCTATCATTTTCTTGGTGGGGACTAGTTTTATTAGCACTCCTCTTTTTATAAAGGCACTCAACACGGAATTTCCAAGTTTTTCTCTCAAAAACAATTCTCTTTCTTCATGTTTAGAGAAAAAAAAAGGGTTTTAAATAATCTTTGTGGTGGTTCTTTCTTGCAGCGCCAAACTAAACCCATTTAAAACTCTAAACTGTTGGTGGATAAACTTGCGAAATTTATGGGGCTTCTCAAAAACCCACTTACCCATTTTTAAGGAGAGAGAGGGTGAGGAAGAGATAGAGAGAGAAAGAGTATGATGATTATGACGAAGAGCATTTTTTATTGGGATTAGCAAAACAAAATTCTGCAACTGATACCCAGCAGAAGCAGCAGTAGCAGCAGCAGAAGAAACAGAGAGAAGTTCTTGAGATTCACTACTAGTAAACTCTCTGAAATTCTCTCTCCTCCAACCCTGGATTTGATCTTTTTTCACATGGGCTTTGGCGCTTTGCATTGCATCTAATCTTTGGTGGTCCTCGTCGATTTTTGGAGCTTCCTTGATTGATTGAGGAGGGAGGAAACAAACTTACAAACACAGGAGAGGGTGCCCAAAAAGGCAGGAAAAAAAGTTTTGATCTTTCAAGATTTATGTTTTCTTCAGTTTGGGTAGTTGAGGGATCCAAATTCTGATCTTCAGCTCAAAATTCTGCGATCGTTGGAGGGAAAGAAAGAGGAGCCATTTCCAAAGCTTATATAGAAAGGTCAAATTTTGGGGTCTTAAATACCTGCAGTTTCCCAAAGATTGGTTATTGGAACAAGGTATTCAAGCTAAATTTTATGTCCTCTTTCTATTTCTCACCCCGTTTTGACTGTTTTTCTTTCTCTTAATGCAAGAATTTCTCTCTAATTGAGTTACTGGTATGGGTTTTTAGGGGGAATGCTGAGGAAAAGATCAAGACCAGTGACTAGCAAGCCCGCCATGGATGGTGGTGAACATAATAACCTGCTATGGCTTCCCCAGAGAAATCCTCAAAACCCAGTTATTTTTTCTTCAATTCTCCCAGATTTCTCAGGAATTTCTTCACAGTTTCTTCAGAGACTGAATCCACCATGAGCCCGACTTCCATTCTTGATACAAGACCCTTCTCTGCACTTGCAAACACTTTCTGGGCGGAGAAGAAAATCCCAACCCCGAAAGCCTTGTCAGAAAACAAACACTCCTGGGAGCAACCAAACAACTCAAAGGGTATCGGCATTGCTCTCGTCGACAATTCTGAACCCAAAAACTCTTCATCTAAACATGATCAGAAAAGAAAATTGGTTGTTTTTGGTTCACAACTGAGAATCCAAGTACCTCCTTCCTCTGCTTTCCCCTGTTTTGCCCCTGAATCAGCAAGAGAGTTTGGGATTAAGACCCCGAAGTCCAATTTGAAGCTCTCTGAGGAAATCCCAGCAGGAATGGAGAGAGAGAACATATCAATGAGCGACATCGAACAATCTGAGGATTACACCTGTGTAATCTCTCATGGGCCTAATCCTAAAACCACCCACATCTTTGGCAATTGCATTGTGGAGAGTTGCTGCGGGGTTGATGGGTCTTCTTCTCTTTCATCGAAGAGAATTGGGTATTTGTCTCCGGCTCCGATTCCAATCCCCTCGCCGGAGAATTTCCTCAGCTTCTGTCACCATTGCAAGAAGCAGCTTGGGGAGGGGAAGGACATCTACATGTACAGGTTTATATCTTCAAAGTTGAATTACTTATGTCCATCTGTTTTGCTATAATTTTATCATTAAGGTTTAATTTGGACCAATTTTGTGCATACTAATTAGGGTTTATTTGTTCAATGTTTGTGCAGAGGGGAAAAAGCATTCTGCAGTGAAGAATGCCGCTGCCAAGAAATGCTTTTTGATAAATTAGAGAGCTAGAAATATTGTTCTTTGATTATCTAATTAGATAATAATTAGACAACTTACAGCATCATCAAATCAGACCAGATTCTCTCTTCTTTTTTTTTTCCTACTCTTGATCACAATGACCTAAATTGTAACCCTTTTTCTGTTTTTTTGGTTTTTGCCTACAAGAGAGAGAGAGAGAGATGTGAAGGGAAGAGCAAAGTTGATGTTCTGATGCCAGTGATGGGTGATGACTTAAGTTTTGATTCTGAGTTTTCTTTGCCCATAATTTCTTCTGGGTTTCACTGGAAGATGATGTCTCAATCTTGATTTTATTTTCCTTTTTTTATTAGTCTTTTTGTGAATTTTTCTTGTTTAATGCCCAATCATGCATCCAATACATTATAGCCATGGGGCCAGGGGAACCCCAAGTAGTAGCTCCTTGCTGCCTTTATATCCTGTCTTGTTAATTTCTCTTTCCAGATACTCCTTCCCTAAGTTTCTTTGTTTTTTGTTGTTTTTTTGGTCCTACAAATGACCATGGTTGTGGCTATCAGTTAGCTCAATTGTCAAAATATCTTGATGTTATCACCAAAACTCGGGTTTGAATCTCACTACACCTGATTTTCATCTCTTTCTGTAACAATCTAGCAAATAAGGTAATCAACATTTGGTTTCAACTGAAAATTCAGTTATTCTCATTAGTTTGTGTGGAATTTTTTTTAATTGGGTAATGTTTTTGAAAACTCAATTAACAAAATAGCAAAACATTTGCTGCCTTCATTGCGGCTTGAGAATAGTTTATATAAATTGTTGTTGGGCCATGGTTGATATATTTGAAATATCTTACAGAATTTAAAAATAAAAAGAAATATCTTATCTTAGAAAGTAGAAAAATGTATCTTGCACATTTTAATAGCTCGAAATGAAAGCAAGTTAGTTATGACAGCTCAACCGTTGTGCCAAGACTTGAAAGGAACCCTTTCCGTTTCTTACCCTCAAAGTTGGGGAGAATATGTTGGCTTAGGTCATAAGACATTGTTAAATATAGATTTTGTACTTAATACTTGTACGTTTAGTAGTCAATTAAGCGTAAAACAAAGGCTGTAAGTGTTTCGATTGCGACCGACAACTAGGATTCTTTGGTTGCATTGAACTTTCGGGGCTTTATTTCCTTATATATCGGGTTCAATCCCAAATACTGATAGGTTTCGGCCTCCATTGAGCCTAACAGGTTCCGATCTTCATTCAGCCTAGACAAAGCGTAGGTAAGCCCCTCCCCACAATACCTCCCAAAGATTTTCGTAAAGATTCTTTATTCATTTTGTTTTGAATGAGCATAGCAAAAAGACCAATACACCAAATGGTTGCATACAAACAAACAGAAAGAGGAATACCCAACCTACAAATACAGAAGCAACTATTTTGGCAACGGCTACTTCATGCCAGAAATTTTTAGGCATGAAAGGCAAGACTACACCTAAATACACATGGTGAAGCTCAACTAGCTTCTTTTATCGTTGCTCATATTACAAGATAGTTTGATAGTTTTCCGCTCTTAAGGTTTGCTATCTGCTTATCTAGTTTCTCGTTTATACAATTTAGGCAGGTATCAAGTCTGGTTCAGATTTTCAACCAATCTATAACGCATTCCACCTGTTCATTTTGCAAAGAACTTGAGGGGCTCATGTTTTCAGACATATGCAAACTGAAGAATAAATGAAAACTTCAATAATAAAGAAAATGTCAGACAGTGATATACCAGCATAGACAACCACTAGAACACTGATGATTAAACTGATAGTGGAAACAAGAAACATTCCCATGAAAAAAAAAAAACCACCTACAATTGATAACTGAGGATCAAAGAACAACGTAGAACAAGGTTCGCAACTGCCTGTTAAAAACTACCCATTTACTAGGTTCAAAGTACACAAGATAAACAACCAGCACAGCTTGGGACAATGAACAGTTCCGCGAGCAGGTCTATAGTATGCCAACTTGAAAGACGCCATCAATCATAAGCCAATAACACATCCACTCAATTGACTCCTTTCATTCATCTGTTTCAGACAAGTCAGGAAACAAGCTTATCAACCCCATATTCTATGGAGATACATTGTGCACATATAATAAAAAAATGGAACAAAACACATCTTTTATCTTACCTCAGCGAGAGCTGTAGATCGCCAAACACTATATGAAGAGAAAAGGAAGCACGGCAACTAGCAGGGGGAAATTAAGGGAGGAAGCGGAAAGGCTAAAAGAAAGAAGTTCAAAAGCCAAAAGAGAGAACTACCGGAGGAGATTTTTGAAGTGTCATGCCATCTTTCCACTTTAAAAACTGGAAAAGAATGCAAGCACTGGTTATTTAGTTGCAGTTAAACAGAGTTAGAACCTGACTACAGAAGAGAAAAGAAGGAGAAAGTATATCAGCAAAGAGAGTGTGAAAAGTCACTTCAAGGCATTAAAAAGAAAAGAAGTACCAGGTTAAGAGTAACTGCTGAGGGTTAGAGAGAACAAAGGATTAGCAGAACAAGAAATGTGTCTATGGCTGAATAGAAAAGCAAGTATAGGAAGAAAGAAGATAATTGGGGGTTCTAAGCAACCAACAAGTTCAATATTCTACAGTATTTACAAGAATGTTAGACTTGAAGACTACAGTTGAGAGCAAAGGTTGGAAACTGTGGTATATCAGGTGAGGGAAGCTAGTCAGAACTAGGTTGGAACAATCTGAGTTTCACTATATTAAGTTGCCACTCGATTAACTTCAGTTACTCCCTTGATCTTCAAAACCATTCATCCAAATTTTCCTTCATGCCCATATCCAGCAGACAATCAAGTCGTGGCTTCACCTAACAATGTCATGTCCTGTGATTACAAGGAATAGACTATCGAACCCACCATGAATCCAGCACACAATCTCTTCTGCACTTCCAATATTCTGCAAGAAGTTGTCAATGCCAATGCCACAACACCCCCTCTCTACGTAAACATCTTGCTACAATTGAAAAGAACTAAGTGAAACACATCGCTTATGATTACGGAACCCCACTCCTCTTGA
Organism: Talinum fruticosum; assembly: GCA_021018815.1. Classification (NCBI taxonomy): domain Eukaryota; kingdom Viridiplantae; phylum Streptophyta; class Magnoliopsida; order Caryophyllales; family Talinaceae; genus Talinum; species Talinum fruticosum. The sequence goes on from JAITYX010000083.1 coordinate 531,198, forward strand.
CTACCAGCTGCAACTGTGTACCTCGTGCACCCACTACCATAGCTACTAAACTTGAAAGTCAAAACAAGCCTTACTACAGGAGCTTTATTCCCTTTTGTATATACAAAGTACCATCCTACCTGTACTTCACCCTACACACTAGCCTCCACTCAATCATCAGCAATATCCAGATTCAGGATTCGACGGAGTGTCTTTGTAGCAGAGTCATCACTACGTCGGAAGTCAACTGCTGGACAGACGATTTCCCTAGTCGGGAAATAGGGGCTGACTTAGCCATGGGCTGCAAGTTCAAATCAGACTCCAGCACAGGCAATTCAAGTGACACCGTCCTCTTTGGTTTCAGAGAAAACTTGGGTATAGGAAGAGAACTCGGAGGGGGTGAGTTCGAGTAAGCAGGTCCGGCCCAAAGCTCAGAGAAAGACAGATTATCCCTTGATGGCCTCTGCTTCCTACCACCATCCTTCAAGTTAATGGGGATAGGACTACTACTCACGGGCTTTTTTGAGGGTTTAGTATCCTCACGCTTCGAACTCCCAGCGCTATTAGTAATAGCACACAGGGTTTGATTTGTAGGAGATGATAAAGCCCGATTCAAAACTGGACCCTCATAAGCCTTGAAAGGACTAGGAAGCAACCCAGACCGGGATTCAAATGCTCGACAATTGATGTCCCTAAACCCTCTCGGTGGCGATGAACCAAACCGAGCCAGACTATTCCCCTTTCCCCTACTACCATAGTAATGGTTACGGTGCTGTGGTACAACTACAAGGGTCTCCATTCAAAAGGCAAATATTCAGTAACTGTACTCACAAGATAAAGAAATATACTATTTTCCCAAGTTGACACTACTAAACCTCTTTCTTTCTCTCACCAAATCCTCCTAATAACAACACCCAGATCTACCCAGAAATGCACGATGAAAATCTAGATCTTCTCCGCAACCAAAAAGACATAAGAAATTATTGATAATCTCAACAGAAGCAACAAAGGTACCCAGTTTTTGGCGCAGCGAACAAAGATCACCGGATCAATAGTAGCCAAATAGTAAAGCTGCCCAGAAAAAGACCCGAGAATTAAACCAGACCCATATCATTATTATTCAAAAAATTAGAACAAAATCGAGATCCAAGTAATCAAAAACTTACCAGAGTAGTATCAGAAATTGCGATCTGTGGATGGAGCAGCGAGAGGGAGAGGCCCTCTCTGGGTGTTTGTAGGGTTAGGGTTTTGATGCCTTCGGATGTGGTTAGATGGGTGATTGTTTGGTTTCAAAATCCCAGCAAGCGAACTGAGAGAGAGAGAGAGAAAGAGAGGGCATCGAGAAGAAGGGCAAAGGAGAGAGTAGGAGTGAGGGAGAAGAAGATTGGGATGGGAAAGAAAGAGAATATGTCCGGCATGGGCCACTTTTAATTCACGAAAATGAAAATGACAATGGTGGTGGTGCAAAAAAACTCATAATTGAAAGGATTTTTTATTTTTGCCTTTCTTCTATTTTCCAAAAAATAAACGTTATTGGTCCATTTTTTTCCTCTCAAAATTAATATTTTCACTAGTGACTAAAATCAAGATAAGATATTGGATATATAAGATGTCGTATTTGAACTTCCTTTTTGCATTAAAAGTATAATGTCGAAATTTAGTTAATAAAGTTAAAAAACATATCAAAGTCATATAAAAGTGCAAGGAGTGGGAAAAAAATAAAAACGATTTAATCACGTAAGAATTTCAATGAATAAACATTAATTTTTATCTAATTTAATAATAATATTATTTTATTAAAATAGTTTACAATTGTATAACTAAAAATATTGCTCTTGCCCTCCTTATATGAATATGTAGAGAACAATATTTTTAATTCATATCAAAAAAGAAATTAACATGGTTTATTTGATTTATGAAAATTCATATTATCCACTAATTTCCTATGTTGCCCTTCAAATAATCCTCTTGAACCATGCCCCTCCCTTGTTTGAGGCTTGAATTTTGATGCTTTCCTTTTTTTCTCCCTTTTTTTAAATTTTGATAGTAAAGTATTATTTTGTTTATGTCCTTTGTGACCTATTTACAAAAAATAACGCACACTAAAATTTAAAAATAATTCAAAACAATTGAAATACTATAAAGAAAATACAATGAAAAATACATGTAAAAATGTCATATGTTCTCAAGTGTCAAACTTTAATCAATATGTCTATATTTTTTATTCCAAATATTCAAGAAGAGAAATAGATGATGAATGAACATGAACTCGAACTCGATACGAGGTTCTATTATGGGGACGATATTCCAAAACATGAAATAAAACACAAAATAAAGAGAATAAATAATAATATTTTGTTATTATTGAGAAAGTTATGAGTTAGATGATGTTAAAAAAGTCAAACAACTAAAAAAATTCTTTTTAAAATTTTTTTTGGAGTATGAAAGATAATAGTGGATAAAGTAGCTTAATATTTTTGACATTAAATAACTAAAAAGATTTGATTCCTATAATAAAAGACAAATTCTTTGTCCTGTTGGTAGCCCCTGTTGACTATCATATTTTAATACACAAATTTTAAATATTGAATTATTGGATGAGAATCTCTGGCCTTTAAAAAATAAAAAAATAAAAAGCTGCGAATAACACAATAATTTTTTACTGTACTATTTTTCTTTAAACCTCTATGGGCCTTAAGCTCGAAACCCTCTATATGGGCTTTTCAAGAACTGAATGGAGCCCAAAATCCTAGTCTCTCTGTTCTCCTTCATCTCAGCCCTGGAAGCTTGGACGTCTTACGGCCCTACACTTTGGGCTTCTTGCTTGAATGGAGCCCAAAATAATATTTTTTAATTTTTTTATTTGCTTGGATTGGAATAATTAATTTTTCCTATTTATTTGTTTATCCGTTCTCTTCCCGAATTGTGTCATATTACTAGATCTTTACACTCAAGTCTACGATATTAGTTTACATGGAATTCACACCACATATCAAACAATAACGTTTAAAAATGTTGCTAATTAAACTAATGAACTATGTATAACTTATTCATTAACTAAATTTTTTTATGATCTTACATCCATAGACCCGAGTTACAAGAGATAATTTTTTTTCTTTTTTGTTATATGTCAAATGTTGCTCCGACCTCCTATCCCTGATTGTTATTTGCTTGACAAATGACATGATCCATGATACATGTGTTGCTCATTGACATTCGGTTATGACGTTGTTTCACACAAGTGTAATCGGAATGAACTTTTTTTAATACCCAAAAAACCAAAGGTTAATTGATACTACTAAAGTATTCATTATAGACCAGTGAGTATATGTTCTTAGGACATGTCAACAAATAATTAAACGAAAGAAAAAATAAGAGAATTTTATAAGTTAAATTTAATGATATGAAAACTGAGACTATATATACTCTGAGAAGATGTTTGCAGCTTGATACATGTCATGTGAGGCGCACGAGTACGATGGAGCTGTCTATGATGGTTTTTTTTTTTTTTTTTTAGGGCTGAAAAGAGTAGTCTATGGTAGCTGAGTATATAATTGCATTATCTTGGTCTTCCGGGATCCAATCTGATTTTTGACTTAAAAAAAAAAGAAATTTTTAAAAAGAAAAAAAGGGAGAAAATCCCAAATCCGTCGCTACAGTGACTCTGCTCCTGCAAATTCCAATTTTGTAAAATTCCCATTTTTCCGATCATTTTCCATCCCAGTTTATCCCATTTTCGAACAATTTTCTCTCTCCTCTGAAATCCCCCAAGATTTGCTGTGCTTTCCGATCAATTACACCCCCAATCTCAATTCTGAGATTTCAATCTAGGGTTTTCCCAAATGAAGGTCCATCCAAAGAAGAGGAACATCACCCTCCGATACGACATCGCATCGCCTTTATCGGAGGCGCGTGCGGCGGCCTGCCGGGGGCTCAAGAAGCTTCGCCGCCTGCCCCATGTCTTCTCAAGGTTCTGGAACTTCCCTTCCACTCCGACGAGGACGTGTCCGTGGAGGAGACCCACGAGTTCTTCCGGTTCACCGTTTCCGACACCGACATGGGCCCCGACGCCCGGGCCGACCCGGTCCAGATCCACCCGGGGGTTACCAAGATCGTGGTCCGGTCCGGTTCGGTCCTGGACGTGTCCATGACCGAGCTCCAGCTCGACCTGTGGCGGTTCAGGCTGCCCGAGTCGACCCGGCCCGACTTGGCCACCGCCAGCTACGAGGACGGTGACCTCGTCATCGTGGTTCCCAAGGGAGAGGAGGAGAGAGAAAATGGGAGGGAGGCTTGGGAGGGTAGTGGTGAAGGTAACCTTGTGCTTGTACAGTGATGCTAATTTCAAGTCTTTCTTTCTTCCTTTGGGTTTAGTCGTTTTTTTTTTTTCTTTTTCTTCTTCGTTTAGTTTTGCTTCTGTTGCATCTGTAATCTGGAATTTCTGCAAGCTTTATGCTTTTCAATGAAAATGATGAATCCATAATGATCTTGTGCAATTGTTTGCCTCCGGTTTGAAAAGTGCAATCTTTTGCTGGATTGTGGTTTAGTAGATAAGCTATGTTACAGTGAAATGCGCTTCTTCCCGGTATTTTCGTGGATTTTTGTGGCTGCTTGTTCTTTTATGCAATGGTATCTGTACTGATCATAAATGTAAATTGATCAGCAGTGCATTGTAATGTTTGTCAGATCAAAGGTGGGAATGGGATGTCCATATTTGATGGGAATTCAATTTCTTCAGGTTCAATGTGTCATTTCTTATCAGAAGTTGATGATCATGAATTTTACCACTCTCTCTGATGTCCATTGTTATCCCTGTTTGAATTTCAATTATTGTGATGTTTTTACTGTTATCCGAGTTACTGTGAGTTACTGTAAGTCTTTCTGTTGCTTGTGAAACTTGGTCTTTCTCTGTTTTTTCTGCATCCAGTGAAAGATTATGTAGGTTTTTAATTTACTACTGTTCATCTTCAGCTGCGTGCCAAGAAAAATTTGAATACTTTGAAAGTTTTTGTTTTTTTTTTTTAATATACTTTTCAATGGGTATTGTATGCTTGAATTTATACCAGTAATGTCTGTGATTCTGGGCCGGATAATAAGAAGGGATGGTGCTTGTCGAACTTTTAGTAGGTCCACATACTTGGATCGTATAGTTCAAGTGTAATTATACATTGTTGGGATTTCTGGGTTCTTTTGGGATGAACTTTAATGCTTTACATCACTTTATTATTATGAAATGGCTCAAATCTTTATTAAGTGGGGTGATGAAGAGGTAATAAAAAAATAATTAATCTAAGAATGAGTTTTAAAATGGATAGGGAAGCGTATAATATCCACGTGTGACAAACCCAGCAGAGCGTGGTCATGCTTCCCATCCACGCGTCGTATGAATACCAACCTACAATTCCACCACCATGCAGTATATACATCGACAGAGCCCAAGAACAGAGAGAGAGAGGCGTTAATAATTAATCTAAGAATAAGTTGAGGTGAGAGATCAGAGTATTAAGGCGGTGATAATGGCGGAGGACCATCAGCAGCAGGAGCAGCTACGGCGGGGGAAGGGCCGATTAAGTACGGCGACGTCTTTGAAATGTCTGGGGAGATGGCGCAGCAGCCTATTTCTCCGAGAGATGCAGCCGCAATGGAGTCAGCCGAGAACCGGGCTTTTGGCAAGACCATAAAGGGAGGCCCTGCTTCCCTTATGCGCTCCGCCGCTGACATCAACGTCCGGGCTGGCCTTGTCAGCACCGATGATTCTTCCCCTGCCTTTTCCCACCAAGCCGGATTGGTACTGTCATAATTCACTTGTTTGCTGCTAATTACGTACTGCTTTTATTGAATCTTATTCACTCTTGTTTGCTAATTAGGTGGAGGGAGAACCATGGAATGAGTCTCAACCGGCACACCAGCGAATGGAGTCGGCATTATCAGGACCGGGCGGACTGGGAGAGGATGGGGCAGGTGGAGGCGGAGGTGTAACTATAGGAGAAGCTCTAGAGGCAGCTGCCGCTGCCATTGGGGACAAACCCGTGGATCGAGCTGATGCAGCTGCTATACAAGCTGCGGAGATGAGAGCCACGGGCGTGGAAGCAGCGCTCGGGTCTGGGTTGGGTGCTGAAGCCCAAGCAGCCGCCACCGTCAATGCTCGGCTGGCTTATGATGAAGATAAGACCACCCTTTCTGAAATCATTGGGGTATTTGATATGCACATTACTACTACTACACTGTATTTGATAGCTTTGTTAATTGTTTGTGAGAGCTTAATTAGGATTTATGGTTAATGTTGGAAATCAATATCGATGATGATCATCTAATTGCAGGAAGCAGTGAATATGTTGACAGATGACAAACCGGTGTCAAAGAGGGATGCTGAGTTGGTGAGAGCGGCGGAGCTGAGAGGAGACCCTGAAGGGTCGATCGGGACTGATGCACTTGAACATCGTACTGTCAAGCAGTCTACCACCCCGGGTGGTGTGGCGGAGGCGGTTGCTGCTGCCGCTAAGATTAATCAACCGGGAACTGATTGATTAGTAGATTAAAGCTATATTACATATCAATAATACGTTAGAGTAAAACTCGTTGCCGAGATGTTTCCTAAGCGATGAAAATTCTTTCATGATTTTGTTTTCCATATTGTTATCGTATTTTGAGAGGAGAACTATGCGTGGCAACTGCGTTTTCATAAACAAGAACGCAAATGTAATTGACGAAAACGAGCTACAATCTCCCTACTCATCATGGTGAAAGCAACTATACGTGCTCTTTAACAACCTTCGAAAATGAGATCAACACTTTAAAATCTATTCCTAGAGCTTGAAATATATATATATATATATATATATATATATATGTTTTGAGGTTGGATTTAGAAGATGTATTAAATTTTTTAAATTTATTTTTTAGTATTTATAGGATTTTTATAGTTGATTTTTGCGTTTAAGAAGCTTTTTTATAACATTAAGATAAGAGTTTGTTCATGAGTAAGTAAGTAATTAATTTAGTAAAAAAGTTATTAAATTATTTTATTGTTTATATTTAATATATCGATTGATTTTTTTATTATTATTAATTTAAAAAATTAAAAAATTTAATTATATTTTTATGTAAAATTTATTCTGATTATTAATTTAAATCTTTTTATAAATTTAGTAGTTAAAATTCAAAAGGTTTAAACCTATATTAGTATATCCTTTTGAATATCGTTATTATTGTCATAAATTATGCATTAATATCAATACATCAAGCAAAGAAAATATTATTATTATAATTTTAATAATTAATATTAGCTCATTGATCATGATATTTTTTTTTTTTGATCATATTTATATGAATCTTTAAAGATAATATTTATTTATTATTTTTATTAATTAAAAATTTATTTTAAAAATAAATTTATGTAATAAACTTGAAAAAAAGGTAGATAAGTTAAAATATAGAATATAAAAAAATTATAAATAAGTTTTTAAATAGTGCATTCACATGTTCGCAAGCTTTTAAGATGTTGATAATAATAATATTTTGTAATTTAAAGCAATACTCAATATTTTGTACCACTTGAAAAATTCATCAAAATAACGACGGAAATAATCTGACGAGTAATCCAATGAGAACCGACGATATGCTTTTTTTAAATGACAGACAATTCGATCAGGTTGATTAATATTTAATTAAGAAATATTATATATTGTATATGAAGTTTATTCATTTTATTTCTTAAAAAATTAATACATGCATCATGAATCTAGAGAAAAAGAAATATATATAACACAATATATAACTTTCTATTTTCAAAAATAAATATTAGGTTTTGAAATTGTCTCATAGGTTGCTATTAAATATATATTCATTCATTGTTTTCAAAAAATGCAGTGTTTATGAATTATTATTAATAAAAATATAAATGTTAGAAAATTAATAAGTTTGTATTTATAGAAATAAATAATCATTATTTAACCAATATAAAATAAATTATAATTTATTGTAAATTAGTAATATAACAGTATTGTTATATAATTATTATATAATATAATTTAATAATTTAAAACTTTATCTATTAGTAAAAAATCTTTTGAACTAGAATATTATTTTATAAAAATAATTATATCCTACTAAAAATAATTTTTAAAATTAAATTAAGTCCACTCACTTTACATGTAACTCAAATTAAATTATATTACTTGTTGATGATCAAGATATATATAACTAACTATCAAACTATGTTAATTTTTTATAATCAAATCAATAGACGTTTTTCTAATAGAAAAAGATTAAAGAAAAAAATGAATTATATAATATACATCTTATAATTTTTAGACAAATATTACAAATATAACTCGTGTGTTAGTATGGGTTAAAAACTAGTTAAATTTATTTTTAAGCCCTTTAAGAATCAACTGAAGCTTTTAATTGAGTTGGTTTGTAAATGTGGTATCGAAGTCATTATGAGCGAGATATTTCAAGTTCGTTTTTATTGCATCCGTGCTTTAACATAAAGAATTTCAATCATGAGTTTAAACTTTCGATTGAATTGAATCTCTAACAATATTGAACCTGAAATTATGTAGTTGACATAGTTTCATGCACGAGTGTATATAGTAGAAGAAAGTGTCCCATTTAAGCCTAAAGTTATTGTATCATGTAGTAGGAGTGTTAAATTCATGAAAATAATAATCGTGCAAGAGCAAATTTAATTGTAGTATTGTTGACAATATTGGAGTTTGTGTAAAGGAGAGGCGAAGAAAACTCAACTCACACCAACCTAAAATTAAGGTGATTACATTTCAATAAAACCAAAGAAGATGCATCGATCTAATTTGGTGGAAAAGGAAAATTAAAGAAATATTATGACAGGGTATGAGCTGTGTAGTTATAAACACACATGTAACTCGGAAAGGACGGCCACTTGTCAATTTTATGCAACAGCACTTTGTATATATGCGACTGAACTCTGTGTCGAAGAAAACCTTGAGAATTATTGTCTTGGTAGAACATATACATAAGAAATGGCCCATGCACAAGCAGCGGGAGAGATAGGAAGAGGATCACAACAAGAGGCGGCGGTGACGATAGGGGACGCACTAGAGGTTGCAGCCACCATCGTCGGAGACAAACCCGTGGATGAGAGTGATGCCGCGGCTATCCAAGCGGCGGAGATGAGGGCCACCGGAGCCACTGCCCCTCCTGCCACGGGCCTCGGGATTCAGGCTCAGGCCGCAGCCATGGTCAATGCTAGGAGGATCTACGAGGAGGACAAAACCACCCTCGCTGAAGTCATTGGGGATGCCAAGGGGAAGCTCGAGAGTGACAAGGCGGCCACTATGAGAGATGCAGAGAGAGTGAAAGCGGCGGAGCTCCAAGGGGACGTGGAGGGTCTTATCGGCGGCCATTTACTCCGAGATGCTCCCAAGGAATACGTCACTCCCGGCGGCGTCGCTGAAGCTATAGCCACCGCTGCCTCCCTCAACCAACAACTTCCGCCGCTCTCCTAGCTTAACCCTTTTTTATTGCAAACTCATCTACTCAAGTTTATGCATGTAATTAACAATTTCATTCAAAATTACTTTTCTGCCTAACTCACTTTAATTTATGCAATATATAATATCATTTACTGGGTGTATATATATATATATATATATATATATATATATATATATATATATATATATATATATGATGGAATTTCAATCTCCAAATTAAATTTCATTGTCAAAACATTTGGACTTTTTGCAAAAAAATAGTTTGATAACGTAAATTGAATTAAATTTGTATAATAAGTAGCGATTCAAAACGGATTAAGTAATTTAAGACACGTTGTCATCAATAATTTTAAATTTAATGTTGTTTAGAAATAAGCCATGCGTTACCATCAATTATTTAAATAGTTATATTTACTTTCCTCAGGTCGTTAATTAATATAAATATAGTTAATTTAAAGTTAACCTAAAAATAAATCATTATGCAATAAAATAGACTATTAACCATTAAATCCATATGACCAAAAAATACTTGACGACGTGTCATCTTTTGAGCTTGGCAAGTGTCTCAAAGTATGAAGCTTAAGAAGCCACGTGTCAAAAACGTGGCAGGATTTGCGAAAGCTAAAAGAAGATGGTCATCCTTAATCAACTCGGTGGACGCATCATTTCTCTTTCCTTCAAAAACGATCATTTCTAGTTCTCAACCCTACCAATTTGAGAGAAGAAGAGTTCCCAACTCAGAAAACTAAATAAAAAATGGCCCAAGAGCAGCCCCGCCGAGAAGAATCAGGCCCAGAGAAAGAGCCCATCAAGTATGGAGATGTGTTCTACGTCTCAGGTGAAGTCGCCTCCAAGCCCATCTTACCTGAAGACGCCACCGCCATGGAGTCCGCTGAGAAGATAGTTTTGGGCCACAATCCGGTTTGTGGTCCGGCCTCGCTTATGCAATCCGCCGCTACCTTCAACCTCGAGGCGGGTCTAATTGACCCGGGTGCGCCCAAGATCACTGACCAAATCCGGATCACCGAGGCCAAGGTCGACGGTACCCGATTCATCACCGAATCTGTTGGTGATGAGGTACGGTCTGTTATTAATAAGTCGTCATTGAGTTTTGGTAAAATAATAAATTTATTATAGTATTTGTAATGTATTTGGAAAAAACAGGTGGTAGGGCAATATGTTGAACAGCAACAGGAGGAAGGGGAGGGAGGGAGTACTAATCTTCCAGCGGGGAGATAGATGTTGAGCCTGCGACACTAGGGGAGGCGCTGGAGGCGGCAGTGCGTTGTGCTGGTGGTGAGCCGGTGACTATAGGAGAGGCGCTGGAGGCGGCAGCGCGTTGTGCAGGGGACCAGCCCATCGACGTGGCAGATGCAGCGGCTATAGAAGCGGCGGAAAAGCGAGCTCTAGGCAGCGATGTCCTCCCGAGCGGAGGCCTGGGAAGCGAGGCTCATCTTGCGGCTGCTTGGAATGCGAGAACGGTGAAGGAGGAATTCATGACTACCATAGATGACGTCCTTAAGGTGCGTTATAAAGTGCTGTTTTTACACACTTGACCTATGAATGGTGTAGTTCAGCTAAAAGGGTTTTTGTGAATTCAGAATGCAAGTGGGAAGCTGGAACACGATAAGGCCGTGACACGGGAAGATGCGAAAGAAATAGTGAAAGCCGAGATGAGGAATGATCCGGAGATGACTACGACAATCGGGGAGTTGCTGAGATGATGGCTGCGGCTGCGAAGATCAATGAATCCTAAGAGGATCGATCAAACTAGTACGTGAACGTGCTAGGTATAATAATACTAAATATAGTGCATGTAAATGTATGTATATATGTACGTACGTGTAGGCTTCGGACCAGTCACATTTTGCGCTGGACTCGGGACTGGTTTGCTTGGATTCCCCTCCTTTTCGAGTATTCAAGTTGGGGAGCTGTTTCCTCTCATCTAACACCATCTATATATGTATAAGGTGGCCAATAATTTTCCGATTAAGGCTCGGTGTGATACTAAAATTTGGACTTCTGAATGCTTTAAAATGCATAATTTGACCAATAGTTTTTCCGCATCGTTACATATGATCGTAAAATTTGGACGTTTAAATATTTTAAAAAGAAGTTTTAAATATTTTCAAAAGAAAGGCAGAACTTTATGTTAAGTAGTGTAAAGTTCTTGGCAAATAAAGGTCATGTTAATGAAGACAGAGTAAGATAAGATTTGAAAAATAAAAAAATGTATATATGAAAGAAAAAATAAAAATGATAAAAATAAAATTCTTTTACTTGATTCCCTTTGAGCATTGATATGTTTTGGGCGAATGAATATTGGTTGGGTTGAATGGTTTAAATTATAAATATTGGTGAATTGTTTTTTTTTTTTTTGGTGTATAGGAGTTAATACAAAGGGTAGTATAATACAATATAAAATGTGACGTAATGTATTCGAGTATCTTATTTTTGACTATTAGGTCAGGGCCACATTGGTATTAATAAATTGTCTTTTAGTGTATAAAAGGTATAAAAATCAATATAAAAGATATTTTAGTAATAATTTTTGAGATTTTATTGGTTTATTTTAGATTAATTAAACATGAATTGAGGTGGAATTAATGCACACAATTTTATTTTATTTTTAAAATAACAAGGGGTATTTGAGAAATAATGAGGGTGTTTTTGCTGGCAGGGTATAATTGATAATGTATGGAGACAACGAAGGATGTTGGGATCTCAGTGCAGTGAAGTGGCCACTTGAACCAGAAGCTCCCAAAAAATAAGGGCACAAATTATTGAGATGTAATAATAATAATAATAACATTACAACAAAGATGCTCGATATTATTTGTCAGTTGCAGTATAGTCTGTGCAGGGGATGCTCTGACTATGAATCTCTGTCTCTTTCTTCTCTTAATTATTAATTTAATTTTATCATTATGTAATTAAATATTGTCTTAATCATATTTTTAGGCATGATTAATTCGTGATCAAGTACTACACTTATGCCCAGATATTGTTGTCTCATGGAATCATCATAAATTCCATCATCAATCGATCCATGCCAGTTCAAGTAGTTCGCTTTTCTCTTTTAAAACTGCCCAAGTTTCCATACACCATTTTATACTATTATATAAGTCAATTAAGAACCCTTTGTAAACCCCGTGAGCCATGAGCCATGCTCAGTCCAAACTGGATTGAAAACCGAGTAAGATCGATGTTGATAAGAGGACTGAATCAAATTCACCGGTCGGGTGTCACTTGGTCTTTGGTTCAGTCTGATTTTGGAACGAATAATGAACAACTATTACCTTTAACCTAAAGAGGTTTGAACAAACTAGCGTGTATACTGTTCTTGGTCCGTTAAGTTTGAAGAGCTCCTGTTGTTATGCATGCGTATGCATTTATAATTGATGTTTCTCTTGAATTACGAACACTTCCCGTGTGCTTGTATATCCATCTTAAAAAGGCACTATACAAGTTTGTGTATTAGAACAATTTCTTTTAGAAATCCTTACTAGTTCCCTCACATAATATAAGGCATACTCCAAACCCAGATATACAGTATTATCTATCATACGCTTTGTTATATATATTGAGCTTTCCAAACAATTAGAACTTTAACAAAAGTTAAGGCATCATTTATTTATGTTTTCTATTCGATTCTGTATTTATTTATATTTCTGTTTGCTTTTATGTAACTTCAAATAGGCCTTACTTAATTGAGTAATTGTTGTTTTCAGCGTTGGGGAAGCGTAGCTTTCAACTGTATGACTGCATACCATACAAAGATATCATGTAGAAAATTGTAGATATTAATGGAGTACGTACTCAAAATGACTGTTGGTGTGTGTTGTTGTTACGTGCATGTGATGTGAATGAGGGCTCTTGGCTTTTGTTCAGCGTGACTTTTTACAACGAGAGAGAGAGCGAGAGAGAGAGTTTAGTTTATGTCACGATGTGGACTCTTCATCTATGGAGGAATGCATAATCACATTATTCTTACATTGCATTGCAATTACTATTAGTTATTTCACTGCTTTGTTTGCCCCCTTTGTGTCATATTGCTATGCTCTCACACTTAAAAACCCAAAAAAAAAAAAAACAATTATGATGAGGTAATAGATAATAAATATATAAAATAAGAGATTTTAAAACACTGGTGACGGATAAATGAACAAGTGGATCAGATATCCGATGGTTGTTCCATGTTGAAAAGGGTTATATGACGGATTTGGATGAACCTACAACCCTTTGAACAACTCGATAGCTTCGTCATATTTTGAAATAGCAATAAAGAGACGCACCTAATAACTAACCGGTATTAAAAGGGAATTACTTGAAGCTGATATCTTTCATGATTAGGGGCAGAATAAATAAAAATAGGCCAATATTGATAACAAATTGATTATGGCAAAAATCATTGGATAGGCAAGTTCCTGTTTGGATGAAGGAAAACAAGATTTCCGGTGGAATTGGAACTGGTAGTTGGCATGTATACAATCTACACCAACCATCCATATATGAAAAAATGCTAACTTTTTTGAGCACCCTAAGTTACCTATTTTTGATTTATGCACTTTAATTAGAATTACACTTCCAAACCACTTTCCTACGTAGCTTATCTTAATTTAATCAACAGCTAACCTCTATTAAAATAATTTTCCTCCCTTTTTCCCCTTCTCTAAATTAGGTATGCTTTTTTTTTTTGGCCTACAAGATTATCTTTGAAAAATTTAACAATAATTATATGACTAGATAAAACTACTAATATAATCTCTGTTATAAATACGATAATTTTAAAAGCACACTCATTATCGATATTTGAACATAAATACTATAAAGTATTATTTTATAACGAATTTTTTCATATACAAAACTCAAATTTAAAAACTTATACTATCTTTATATGTCACTGTAGACTATGATCTAAAATTTTGATCCAATTTTTTTTATATAAAAAATATTATTGGACCGCCTGATCTCCCTCTCACTCATACCCACACCCTTATATACAGCTCCCACCCAACACACTGTCTTTAAAACCCATTAGTAGGATCTAGAGAGAGAAATTGTTGGACAGAGAGAGAAAGAGAGATCATAATGCCAAAGCCAAACACACTAGGCAAAAACCTCCACCTTTGCTTCTCGGCAATGAAACGCCCACAAACACACCCCTCCTCCACTGCTTCTCCCCCTCAAATCCTCCCCAACTACCACCACTCTCCCCCTCCCACCACCACCCTCATCAAAAACTACAACTCCCTCTACGAAGAAGACTGCCCCACCGCCGCCGCCTACTACTCCGCCCCAACCTCCCCTCCACCGCCCCGTCCGAAGATACCGACGAGGCTGCAGTACTGGCTCCCGCCACCCCGGATCTGAGCGCCATCTACGCGTCACAGCGGTTCTTCATATCCTCCCCGGGGAGGTCCAACTCCATAGTAGACTCCCTCTCTCTCTCCTCCACCTCCTCGTCCTCGTCCTCGTCCTCGCCCTCCCCCTCCTCCGAGGTGGCGGGGGCGTTCCAGTGCAGACGTACTCACCGAACCCCTACGTGGACTTCAGGAGATCAATGCAGGAGATGGTGGAGGCACGTGATCATCATCATCAACCAGAAGGAAAAGAGGCTTCTTGGGATTATTTGCAGGAGCTGTTGCTGAGTTACCTGTCGTTGAATCCCAAGAACACTCATAAGTACATCGTGGGGGCCTTTGCTGATCTCGTCGCTTCTCTTCTCTTGTCCCCTAATCATTTTATTAACAATAATAAATCCTAGCTAGCTCCAATAATTAATCAATAATAATGCTTATCATAATCATAATGATTCATCATTATTTAATGTAAACTAGCTAGGACTTGGAGTAATTAACTATGTAATATGTGATTTTATTTTTAGTTCTCTCTCTCCATTACAATTCATGATGTATATGATAATAATTCATCGTCAATTTAGTATTTGAAATTTTTCCTAAACGCATTTTTTCAGGGTGCGATAAGCTTGTCTCAAGTTTCCTTATAAAAATTTGATATTTTCTCAATACTGTGATAATAGTGTTACATGTGATATATTGCAAAGCGAAAAACATATTCTAGATCATTTACAAGCTTGTGAAATACATATATAGAGAAATTGACAAGCTTTCTTACAGAAATCAGACATTTTATTAATACCGGGATAATAGTGTTACCTATGATATATTGCAAAGTGAAAAACATATTCTACATCATTTACAAGCTTATGAAATACATATATAGAGAAATTGAGGGGCATCTTTTAATTTTAATTTTTCAATAATTATTGAATGAAACAAGACAATAATATCGTGTGAGCTCATTATTTTTGGCCCACTTGTCTCTAATTCGATAACATATATGCCTATTGGTGATTAAAGTGTCTTGTCAAACAAAGTTGAATCTTTTTTGTTCCTCTTATTTTACGTATAATATATAATAAAATTATTTGAAACGATGAATTTTTTAATTATGTTCTTTAATTTAAATATAACATGTGATAACTAATTTATGATTAAAAAAAAAGTTACTATAAAAATTACGAACTATTATAAATTATACTATTACAAAATCTGAGTGAGCACTATTCCCTGGAGATAAATTAGCACGATTTTCAGCTTTAAATCTACTGTAGATTTTTGGCAATTAGCGAGCTTTAGGGTAAGTCTTTTGAACAGGTTTTTTTTTTTTTTTGGCCTGCATAGTTTTATGCTCAACAAGTTTTTATTACTGTACCCATGTCAGAGAAAGTTTAGAGCTTCTTATATCTTACTTTTTTTTTTTTTTTCTCCTCCTAAAACATTATGTTGAATGTCATTATTCTCAATAGTAATATAGTTCCCAGCTTCAAAAAAATCTTAATTTGATAAGTAATTATTTGATATCGTCGAGGATTAAAAAAAACATCGATCTACTTGTTTGTTGAAGTAAATAGTTGTACAAATAAAGAGTAATAATAAGTTAATATACTTTTAAATGCCAAAATAAACATATCATAAATAATATGTAACAGTAACATACATCGTAATTCGGCAAGATCTCTCCCTTCTATTGCTAGACTATAATTGAATTTTTCCTCCCCTATCTACTATCAAATATTAATCTTATCACTTTTTAGAAATCTCTCTAGTGTTTTTTTCCCCACAACCGAAGTACAATTCAAGCCTTGAGTACAATCGAACTCTTTTTAATATTGAATGTGAAGCCTCGTATATGATAGTCTATATATATTGTACTCTCGGTGTAAAGATCACGAGTGTTATATTTTACTCGTAAATTTGTAATAGTAAGAAAATTTTGATATAAATACATCGTTATGGATTGAGTATGAATGTAAAAAATACTTAAAAGGTGAGAGAGAGAGAGAAATGGAATCCCTCTTCCTCCCTCCAAATCAGAGCCACGGTCTTGTCACAAATAATTCTCCATATCAAAAGAAGCCTACATGAATTGATATTCTTTGGCTTATTCTTTCCTCATCTCTACCTTTTGTTTTTTTCCTTCCTTTTTTTTTTTTTGTCAAATTATTTCTAAATAAAAACTATTTTATAAAAAATTGACTATTTAAAAAAAAATTTAATTTGTCTCATATGAAATTATTTTAGAGAAAAAGTTATTACAAATGTCGTAATTAAGATTATCTTATAATATGCTCATATATACCGATATATTTTATATAAATTTTTATATTTTAATTTATTTTGGTGGGGTTTCATAATAATTTTGTCTAAGATGAAATTCAATGGTTGGAAATCTACATTTCAATGATGGCCAAATATTAAAATAGATCTCCTATACCCACAAGTTTAGAGGTATTATCCATGCACTTTTTCAAACTTGACAAGATGGGGAACTTTGTTATGTACAAGACAAAAGTTTAACTATTTATATGCTTGCCCTCTTCATATACATGACAATTGACACATCTATTCATTATAACCTTTTCCCCTAAAATAAGACCATGTTGAATCATAAATGAAAACACTATATATTGCTAATTATGTATGATCTATACAATTAATTATTCATTAATTATAGTATTAGCTATATCTATAGTTAATCACTTTTACGGGTTTTTTTGTTTCAGGGAAGTTGATATTTAATATATATTATAAAATCATGTCCATGATCATTAGGGAAAGCTAATATTCTGAAAATAAATAAATGTAAACAACTAATTTAATCGATCAACAGATCAATCGCTAACAGTTGATTGTCAAACGAGGATGATACAAATTAAAGGGGAAAGGAGGAAATCTAAGGACATGTTAGACTCGACAGAAGCATAACTCATATTATGTCCCTAATCAATTTTCCGGGAAAAAAAAAAAAAGGTCCTTCCCAACTCCCATAATGCGTACAAAAATACTGATAGATGTTTTTGTCATGAATTAAAACTTATAATTAAAGTAAGTTGATGATGCCTAATTTATAATCTTCCTTCATGAATTGAATAAAAAGTTTACCTTTGTCGGATTAATTAAGTAATAATTGTATTATTTAGATGCAATCACCATTGTCGTTTCATCACTAGCACGTGCACTGTGATTGTATATGCGAGCTCTTCTATGTATTTCGACCGTTGGCATAGGGACAGGCTCGGGTCATATTACAGCCATAGGTGACTTTTTATCGGTTTTAAATAAATTTAACGGTAGACTGTCTTATGTTTACAAACATATCATAAAAATCACCCTTTTCGAATCAATGATAGACTATTAGACCGAAGCATTTGGTGATAGATTTGATTTCCCATTTCCTCTTTGCATTGTAATTATATCATACTGTCATTTATCTGATTTATTGCGCTAATTATGCAAGTTGAGAGCAGACAAGACAAGCAATCACAAATAATAAATCAATTCATAAACACTATCTACACAAAATTTCGAGATTCCTGATTTTGTTGGTTTCTTCATGCATATATGCCTACATTTTTTATTTCTTCTTTTTTAATTTTTTTATTTTCGAACTATGAGAGACATTAGACTTAGGGATAAGCTACATAAGTTGCATATATATTAATTCTGTCACGCCCAACAAATGCTTAATTAATTTTAATATATATATATATATAATGGTGAATGATTTTGATATAAATTTAGAAAATGGTTGAAAGAGAAAGGATGATAAATGTAAAGTGCATGTGGGTTCATGTGAAGAAACCTGATTGATCATTATCATTCATAAATCATAAGTGTAAGTTTTGGATAAAAAAATAAAAAAATGAAATAAATAAATGATAACTGCAAGGACTGTTTTGCTTAAAATGGTCCTATTTTGTCTTCACAAAGTACAATTTTGTCTATTGCCACCAAAAGCTTAGGTTTCAAGCAAAGGAAAGCTATGCATATATCTTTTCAAATTCTTGTTTTTTATTTCCCCCACAAGACAAAAAATTTAGTTGATTCCCCCTTGGACAAAAATTTAAATCTTGAGTTCATAAACAATTTAAACTAAATTTACTTACGGTTAAATGGAGTCCAATAGTATATATCGATTTTTGCATCTCATTCGTACATTAAAAAATATCATGCAGCTTTATTTAACTTTAGTTTACGATCTTGCAACTATTTACATCTTTTTATGACTAACTTTACAACTATCTTACAATTTATTACAGTTCCTTACAAATTATAACTTATAACCTTACACCTTATTACAGCTAAATAAAACACAGCCAATATTCATATATTATCTATGATTTTTTTTTTTTTTTTTGGTGCAGACATTATCATATTCTTACATTATCTAATATTCATACATTATCTAAGATCTTGGCTCTCTCCAAATGGACCTGGCACAGAGGCTTCATTCTGGGCCTGTAAAGGCTAGGCCCAACAAACAAAATTTTGCTATTGAGACTGCCAAATTTAACATGCATTTTTTCTACCATAGTAAATAGTTTTTCCAATCGTATTTTCTCTCATAGGAAAGAACCCAAAATTTTAATCCCTATGTGTAAATAATCCAATATTGGTTCCCAGTCAATAACATCTTTACCATTTAAAGTAAAGATGAGTCGGAAAACGCCATGCATGAATTGTGAGGACCCATATTGACGATGTAACAGTATACAAATTTAACGAACTCGCATTTCAACATTTGATCTATAAATTAAAATATATCAAAATAGAGATACAAAGCTATTAATATCATATATTGGTTTAAGAATGTTACTATCATATTTTGGTGTTAATTAAACAATTCATAAAATACTTAAGAGTAACTACCAAAACCCTAGCTTTCAATCCACTCCTCGACCTTTGCATACATGTATGCATAACTAATTAGTATTTATCGCCTAAGGACTTCTGTTCAAGTCTTCTAGGCAAAAGTGCCTATTAAGTGTATGTCACGCGAGCTTTAGTCCTCATAGGGCAATTGTATGCCGACTATGATTAAAAAATAACCAAAAATCGAAAAAAAAAGGAGATACAAAATTTTCATGCTACACTCTGCATTTATTTCCCTCAACCTCTCACTAGCTTTGGTTGACACATTATTTCAATATCTGTTACTTCTGATCTTATCTCTGCTTAATCCAGTTCAAGTTCTTCGAAAATATGCAGCAAGGTGTTGCATAAGACATCCCTGTAACAACGAACCTAGGATTTTGAAGGTAGACCATGGAATGGAATCTAAGCATACTTCGATGAAAGTTGGAAGTTTTCAAAATTCATGTAATGCTAAATGTAGATAATCACAATATAATCCTTCAGCAAACAAAACTTTGATAAAACTCACAGCTAACTTCCAAGTAAACTCATGATAGAAGTCTCATAATCTTTCACTAGAGCCACTAACACTAATTTGGGTGAACTAATAAACAAAACAGCTGAGAGAGTCCAAAACTGAGGGCATTTGTAGAGCAAGATCCACCAAACCTCCTCAAAATAATCGAACTCTCACTTCTTCTTAGCGGCATCACCAGCCTTGGTCTGCAGGAAGCAAGCATAGCCAGAGATGAGCAATGCGTAAAGAAGGTAATTGGGAGAAACAAAACTAAACTGGAAAAATAGGATGGAAGGATTTCAAGATAATAGTTTCGACATCTGTAATGTACCTTCTTCACACCACGAATCTTTTTAGTTCTGTTCTTCCTTTCCTTCAACTGTTTTCTAGACTTCTCTACCTTGGTGTCCAATCCATTCTGTATCACAACACGAGGAATCAAGCAATCAATATAAAACCAAGGAAAACGCAACTTTTAACTTGTCTCCAAGGACACAATTAATCACATCGAAGATTTTATCTGATTACCCTGATCAGCCTGTATTTGGGCTCATATTTCTTTGCACTCTCAACAGAGTCGTAAATCAAACCAAAGCCAGTGGATTTGCCTCCTCCAAAATGTGTACGGAACTTGAAAACAAAGATTGAATTCTCGTCTTTCACTTCGTACATCCTCGCCAACTTTTCCTTCAACTCTGCCTTCGCAGATGGAAAGAAACAAGGTGAGATGATTGTAAAAGGAGCAACAGATGAGCAGCAGCTAGACTAACGGCCAAAAGGCAAAGGGTGCTGTTATATGCTCTCGGACGTTTCTAAACACATGAATACCTCCATGATACTATTAATCCACAGTACCACTAAACCTGCAGCCTCTAACAGAGCATCCCCTAGGGAAACATTGGTTTTTTTCAAGTTGCTTTTTTTAGAGGAGGGGGTTTCAAATGCATACCACCTATAGCCATTCACCTTACCCTATAAATGCTGGCGGCCTGTCTTTAGAACATCTAGGGTTGGACATGTATAGGAACACACACACGAGTATCAATAGAACTCAAACAAAGACACACTCCTAGAAATAGAGAGTGTAATGGTATGGACTTGGACATTTTAAGATATCAAGTACAAAATCCCTAATTGCATGCACAGCATGTAAATTACAGGAAAAAAAAAACAATGAATTCAGAAAAGCTAGTAATTGGCTGTTGAGGTGTTGCCACTAATAATATACAATGGTAAATAGAAATCATTAAAAAAAAACAAACAGCGCAAGCTGAGAAATTCAATAGAAGAATCCCCATCTGAAGAACCCCCCTCCTCCTCAACTCAGATAGACTAATTCCCAGAAATAAAAATAAAGAGGGATTACAATTACAATTACAAGTTCTAGTGTTAAACAACATATTGAATATTGCAATGCAATCTAAACACCAACTGATTATTGCTGAAGAGATAGAGAGAGAAGCCCACATGCATTTATTTGAACAATTAGGCTATGCAGTTTCAATTCTCCACAGTGAGCTAAATTCGAATCTGTATATACATACAGACACTAAACCTCGAGTACAAGAAAAAAGATTCGATCTTTTTCACATAAATCAGTGCGCGTGTATCCTAAATACAGTTTCCGCATTGCAAGTTATTAAAGGGATGGGGAAGAGCGAGAGAGAGAGAGAGACCTTAGAGACGTTAGGGCGACCAGGATGAAGAACATCAATGATCTGCGATGCCAGAACGAAACCCAGATGGTAAAATCAATCACAGACCTTCCGATTTACTAACACTCAATCAACAACTCGTCAAAAAGAAAGAAAGAGATAAGAAAATGAAGGAGACATACGAATTGTTTCCTGGAAAGCAGACGATTAGTCATGAACTTGCGAGTTCGGATAGTCACTGCCTTGTCCGCCATTTCTATGTCCTCTACAACAATCAACAAGCGCTTAATCCCATCAAAATCGAGGCCCCAAATCAAAGAACAAAGAAGAGAGAGTGGAGGAGGGGGAATGGAGAGTACCACGTGAGATGGGTCTCCTTCTGCTCCGTCTGCTTCTCCGTGCTGCTGCGGCTGCTGCTTCTTCCAACCCCAACTTCTCAAGAGCTAAAAGAGGAGAGAGAAGGAGGTCTTTCTACTCGCTAGGGTATCTAAAGATGGCTTATGGGCCTTAGCTATTTTTCCAGGTCTTCTTTGGCCCAACTCCTTTCCTATAATTGCTAAGCCCAATTTCACCCATTGCCATTTCCTTTTCCATTTTAATATTCTTACCCTATTTTTCTTGTTTCTTCTTAGGCTCTTTTTTTTTTTTTTTTTTTTTTTGTGTGGGGGGTGCGGGGGAGCTTTTATACCGTGATCCTGGATGCATAGACCCGGGTAGACAACACGTCTACGTCAATGGCAACATTGGTAGGCGCAGGAGGGGATTTTTCAGATAAAGAAAAAAAAAAAAAAGAAAATTTTTTTTTACACTACTAGTTTCAGGTGCACTATATAATTTGTTGAACTTTATTGATATTTTTTTGTCTGTCCATATTGCTTTTTATTTTCAAATGTATTTTAAAAGTTTGCAATTTAGAAAAATGTTTTCTAATTTTTTTGTCCACTTATAATAATGTTAGCAGGATTAATGTTGCTTAAATTTGGAATTCTCTAACCTCTACGAAAGCGAGATTCGCATAAAAAAATTAGTTAGCCTTTTGGTTTTATAAATATGTGATAGAAAGATACTATCGATCGTAAAAGTATATACAACAAATACAATTATATACCATAGGAGTAGGAATGAAATTTAGGACCTTATATTTTTAGGATTCCACCTTTAACCATTAGGCTAAGAATTCATTGTTTTTTTTTCCATAAAAAAGATTTGTTTTATTGACTTTGTTCGTTTTTAGAGTTCATTAGTCTCGACTTTTAGGTGATATTGATAATATATCAAGAATGAATATAGATGATAATATCACATTGTTCCATATAATTTTTAACTTAACTTCTACAACGCGTTATATCAGTCGTTTCATAGTAAATTATCGTATGATTTTAAAAATTTACGTTTTATTTTATAGTTTTAGATTTTTGTTATTTTATAGTATGTTTAAACTCGGGTGAATTTTTTTCAGGTTTCATATCATATAAGCTTTAATGAAATGACAGCAAGAATGATGATGTTGTTGTAATACCTTATTTTATAAATTTAACTGAAATTGACGTTTTCATTATTGAAAATGTAAATGCCAAGTTTGTCATCATATTAACATCTAATATGATAAAAGTGACATAGTTTGCAAATGAGAGAGGTACGTCCCACAGAAAATTCTCATTCCTCCTTGTAAATTCTATTTCTTTTATTTTACTTTTCAAAATTAGACAATTTTTTTCTATCGAAAAAAAGCCATCTTATAGGTAAAAGACGCTTAATTTTATATTTAGATTATCGAGAATATATGTTTATTGCAAATTTATAAAGAAATATGCGTAAAATGTTACATATACTCTTCACATTAAAATGTTCAATATTTATTCTTTTCAGAGTAATAATTTATCCATATTGCGAAATACATAATGCAAATCTCACACAAACAATCGATAACTTTAATAACGAAATGATCTAACCACACCGTCCATATTTTGATTAAAAAAAAAAAAAAAGCTTTGATTATGAGCCAATATTATGTACAAATCCACCAACATTTCTTCACTCAAATAGCCATATAAATATTACATGATAAACTGAATGCTCTTCCTAGAAAAAAAAAAAAAAAAAAACACCTCAACGGTGAAACAAGGGAACAAAATTCCCATCTTTTTTTCTTTTTTGTTTTTTTTAGGCAAACCTCCAGATTCAGCAGAACAACTGGGATGACAAAAGGTATAAGAGGAGAGGAGAGAGAGAGAGAGAGAGAATATTTACACAGGAAGGGAGGCTAGAATGCCATCCTCTTTTCGTGCAGGAATTATTTACCAAAGCATGAGAAAGTATTGATTTCAACATTTACAGTCTTTGAGTAATAATGTCTGATTATGCAGTGGATTTGCAGAACGTGACTCCACCAGTATAGACCACAGCATCTGCACATCCTCACACTGACAAGATTTCACATCTTCATACAGCAAATATATCCCTCTACTCCCTGCAAATCAAACACAATCAAATAAACCCCTCTGCTAGCAGGGAAAAAACTACCCATATACATACAGGATCCACATTGAATGATGATGATGATGATGATGATGACAGTGAAGAACAACTGATCCCCGGAATCGAAAATCGAGCATTGTGGAGACAAAGACATGAATAAGAAGAAGGATGAAGAAAAGTGATTACGTACGCTTACGATTAGCAGAGTGGAAGCGATCCCAGAGCTTCTTGAAGGGATAGATGATGGATTGAAACCAGCCCATTTGGGAAATCTTGAGTGAGGAGATAGAAGTGGTGGGATTTGGGTCATGTTAGGTGAAGTTTGGAAGGAAGTGTTGCCTATTTAAGCTAAGTCACCCTCAACCCTCAACTCAACTTGCCTTTTGCTTCAAACAGTGGTAAGTAACATTAATCCTGACTCACTGCCAAAACTAAATTCAATTCTTGCCCTATTATTATTATTATTATTATTATTATTATTATTATTATTATTATTATTATTATCATTATTGTTATTATTATAATAATAAAGTATAGTCCTGGATGGGCATATATATTGGGTAATGGTGATAGAGGTATTGCCCCAGATTGAGTGCATTGACTAGCTAGCTAAAAATGGGCATGTTTCACTCTTTGGTACTAAGTCTTTGTCACTCAAAGACCCACACCATGAGACCTGAACCACTCCTCTCTAATGGAATGGAAAGTTGTTTGGATCACACTTCAACTATGTTCTCCCTATGTGTGTAGTGTCTTTTACCCTTTGCTTTCCTCCATTCACCTTCTCCTTCTTTATCAACCTCCACCACTTCGTGGGTAGATTTAAACCCCTAAATCTAGATGGAACTCTCGGGATATAATTTTAAATTTTTATTTTGACCGTATCAAATCCAGTAAACATAATAATTCAAGTACAACTTGGTGTATGCTTTGGGATTGATTGAAAGCTTGTATTTCACCTTTCTAAACTTTTTCCAAAGTGTTTTGATTGACAACAGATAGAAAGACTTAGACAACAATTGTGATATGCCCTTAAAAGTTCTACTTTAGATTTTGTGAACATGGCATTATATTAGGTGATAGCTAGTAGTTGCTTGAGTTAGGCGATAAGTGATAACATTATCGCGGTTATAATTTGACAAGTAAGATCTATATTATCAAATACTTAGGTTTGAATCTCATGTACATAGTCTTTACGTCTCATATTACACCAAAAAAAAAAAGATTAAAGTGTTTAGCATACGAAGATAAGTATTATAAGACATAACATAATACAACAGAGTATATACGTATATGCATGATATATAAGAAGTACTCGTCCTATATATATTAGCATAAAATTAAGTTAGGTTGTAGACCATTTTCCGTAGATAAACAAGTGATTAAGAACTAATTAATGTATATCAAGAAAACCAGAAAAAGATAATAGCTTGTAGGAGAATAAAGTTGGTGGCTTGAAGATCAAGGCTAGAAGCTAAGTGGTACAAGTTTATGATTTACTTACTTGTATATATGCCTACTATCCACATGGACCACCATCGTATACCCCCTATGCCCTCTTTCTACGAAAAGAGAAAGTGCTATTCTTTCAAAAATAGAACAATTATATTTCGTATATAATTTTTCCCAGGAGCTGCAAAAAGTTCCGGGTACGTAAATTAGAGATTAAGTGGGTGTTTGGACTAAATTTTAAAAATGTTTTTACATTCTAAAAATTAAAATTAGATTAAGCATTAATTTTTTAAAAATTAAAATAATTTTGAAAAAAAACTCCTCTATCTTTATCTCTTTGTCTCCTCTGTCTCCTCTTTTATTTTGTTTTATCTTTATCTCTTACTCTAAAAATAAATAAATATTATCTTATACACAAAATAAACATTAAATAATAATTATTATGCAAATAAAAAAATAATATCAAATTATACTATAATAAATAATATAAACATAGACCATAATTGTCAAATATTTTACCTATTTTTCTGTACATAACTTTAAATTTTTCTGCGTGAATTGTGTTAGGGAAATTTCTGATATGAACTATAAATTATATTTAAATTAAAGGAGATGTTGAAATATTAATTAATTTAATTACTACCATTTATCATCATGAAGAATGTATACCTTGAGAAAAACATTTTGTCAAAACCCAAAATTATACAGTCATACCTTGCCCCCGCTCCCCCCCAACAAGTCTTGTTTATATAGTTAGTACACCGTCTTTTCTCGGGGGCCAGACGTTATTATCATTTACATTGCACATTTATCATACAATTGACATTTTTAAATATAACATTTGTAGTCTCTTTATTGTCAAATCGATCGGGTTTGATCTTAGGTGAGTGTTAAATTTTCACTTTGTATGAAGATGTTATGATGGACTTGTAATCTCATTGGACTTATGCATATACCCTCTTCCCCGCTTGGAAGCTCGTTGGCTTAAATCCTATAGAAGGGCCCCAGGGGGTGGGTCCATATACCAATTAAGAAAAATGTTGCTCCTAACTAGACAATGAATTATTCTGTCATGGTTAACTTCGGCTCGATCATATTTGGGTCATTAAGATAATATAGCTTTGGTTCTAATTGGATCATTCTTTTATTAAGATTGACTTTGGGTCACTTGGTTTTTTGTTGAATAAAAGCTTGTCTTGGAAAGAGAAATAAGTTTAGAAAAAATGTTGAGGTCGGTTTTGGGTTGACGATGGGATCCACTGTTGCAAGTATCGAGATAAGGTATGGGTTCGCATTATTCGTTTGAATTATCGGGTAAACTTTACCAAATCTACTTATTTTTTCAAAGATTAGACATCCGATAGAATCCAAGTTATAAATATTTTTAAAGACATCCGATAACTTCTAAACTATAAGGACAACATAGACCATTAGATTCTAAACCCAATCCACAGATGCAAGTTGTAACATTTCTTAAACAACCCTTCATTATATAATCAACCTATCATAAAAGATCACTCATTTAGGGGTTTTAAATTTTCTATTTTGCTTATAAACTCCTTATTACAATGACTCTGGCTGGATTGACCATGGGTCATTAACCAAATATTTAATTTCATTTGTATATATTTTTAACTCCATATATATATATTTTTTAATGGCGACCCCATCCCCATGTATATATTATGATTTCTCATAATTATTGTGTTGTTTTTTTCTTTTTCTTTTTGGTTAAGTTATAATTGTTGAATTGGTTTTTTTAATTTTTATATAATTTGAACTCCATATATCATAATTTTAATCACATGGAAACTCCTTTTCAAAAAAAAAAAAAAATCATATGGAAACTTAATATTAAAGATATTTTTATTTATACTTTAGGCCTGATATTCTCAACTCAACCCAAGTAGCCCAGCGATCCAGTACATAAGCCCATCACTTATATATGATTATGATCGGCCCAGCCCAAATAATCGTAGGATGTGGCGGTGCAAATTCAGGTGAAAGTCTCCCCCTTCCTCCCTCTCTTCCCTCTTTCTCAAATCATTCCCCAAAACCACCACCACCACCAACCTGAAGATGGGTCGACCCTCGTCCACAATCGAAATCCCCCGCCGTCGGTCGCCGGAATCCGACGATTCCGGGGACCGCTACCGCCGTCGTAGAAGCCGGAGTCCTTCGTACGGTAGATATTCTCCAGAGAAGCGTTGGCGGCGATCTGATTCTCCCGAGTATGCCGACGGCGGAGGAAGAGGGAGGAGACGGAGCCCTAGCCGAAGCCGCAGCAGAAGCCGGAGTCGAAGCAGAGGCCGAAGTCCTAATCATTGGAAATCAAGGAACGAGAATTTCAGGAGAGAGAGAAACGGTAGGGTTCCGGATGATGAATCTGACGAAGAGTTGAGAGGATTGAGCTACGAGGAGTATCGGAGGCTCAAGAGGCAGAAATTGAGGAAGACGTTGAGGAATTGCATCTGGAACATCACGCCTAGCCCTCCGCGCGGCGAAAACGACGCGTTTTACGACCAGGAGGAGGAAGAGAAGGAGGAGCGTTCGCCTCCGCGGAGAGAGAAATCCAGCCGCGATTCGTCGGAGTCCGAATCTGAGTCGGACTCGCATGATTCGGTTTCGAGGTCGGATTCAGATTCGGATTCTAAATTGATATCTAGGTCTAGGAAACGACGGGGAAAATCTAGGGATAGGGGTAAGAGTTCGGATACTGAGTCTGAAAGCGATTCGGATGATTCGGATAGAATGCGGAGGAGGAGGAAGGAGAGGAGTACGGGGAAGGGTTCGAGTTCTAGGCGTAGAGGTAGGAAATCTCATGACGATGATGATGAATCAGATGAATCAGATGAGAGTAGTGACTATTCCAGCGACGAGTCTGATGAGGAAAGAGATAGGAGGAAGCGGAGGAAGAAATCGAGGCGGCATAGTGAGAGAAGTAGCAGAAGAAAGAAGAGAAGTAGCAGAAGAAGGAAGAGCAGAGACAGTGATTCAGAATCAGATGATGAGAGCGAAAATGAGGAAAGTGATGATGACAGGGGAAATCCAAGAAGAGCAGAAAGAAGGGTTATTCCTCTTCTGGCTCGAAGAGGAGTAAGAGAAAGAGGGACGAAGAATCAGGCAGTGCAAGCGATGAGAGCAGAAGTAGTGGTGGCGAGTCTGAGAAAGATGAGAAAAGTAAGGCCAATAAGGTAGAGGAAGCCAAGCAAAGCGAGATTAGCCCAGAAGTCTTGAAGTTCAAGGAGATATTTGAGTCACAGAAAAGGCGGCAGCTTTGATCAATGAGCCCCCGGTTGGGCCAATGCCATTGCCGAAAGCTGAAGGGCATATTAGTTATGGTGGTGCACTTAGGCCTGGTGAGGGTGATGCTATTGCACAGTATGTTCAGCAAGGGAAGCGTATCCCTCGTCGTGGAGAAGTGGGTCTTTCAGCTGAGGAAATTTCGAAATTTGAGTCTCTTGGGTATGTCATGAGCGGTAGTAGACACCAGAGGATGAATGCCATTCGTATTAGGAAAGAAAACCAGGTTTACAGTGCTGAGGATAAGAGGGCTTTGGCTATGTTCAACTATGAAGAGAAGTCCAAACGTGAAGCCAAGGTTATGTCAGACTTGCAGCGGCTTGTGCAGCGTACCATTGGGCAAGATGTCGGTCCCAATCATGACCCGTTTGGTGCCAAAGAAGGAGGCGATGCTTGATTGTAATGTATGCTTGTAATTTTGGGTTTAACCTTCTGCTTTGTTTTGTTTAGTTAGAAACCCATGATATCTTCTGTGCTTAAGCGAGCTAAAATTTTCAATTTGTATTTGACAAATTTACGCAATATTTTTCTTATTCTTACTCTTCTTTTGAAGGCATATGGGATGAATAGTTGAAAGCGTATTTGCATAGTTTGTTTGCTTATGTTCATGATCTCCCGTCTCTATGCTGATCTGAGGGCGCTTTGGTTTGGTCTTTTTCGTGGCTTCCTTTACTTCTTTGAGTTTGCATCTCATCCATGGCTCGTGAGTTTGATCTTGTGATATCGTTTGTTATGGTGGCTGAGCATGTGTAAATTCATGTTGGTTGCATTGGCAGGATTTTATCAGGCAGCCAGAAAGTGGAACTTTGGTTATATCCTCATTAATATATAAATATATGGGATGTGATATATGAACAAGTTTTGGAAGGTTTCTTTGTGTGGCCCTTTCTATTCAGCATTTCAGCTGCAATTGTTAGTTTGCCGGTTCAAATAACTGTATAAATACTGGTGGTGCACTCCTTTACTGAGCAAGGCTGCAGCGAATAAATCATGATACAAATCAATCCTCTCCCCTGCCTTCTTCCGTGTTAAGCCGATTGGTGAATGTTATTGTGATCTTGCTTGTTGTGATTGTGGTGGTCATACTGTGATGATGGACAGCATATCATGGCTAGAACATAAACCAATCGTTGGAACAGATTTTTGCTGAGGTCTGATGGAGATTCATAACGTTCTCTTCAGATCCCTACAAGGATTTGTGGACCAGTATTGTGCTGTTGGACATAATGGTGCAGTTCTTTCAGTTGCCATGGGTTTGTGATTAAGGATTATGACTCTTGAAACCGGGCTCTTTACTTGCAAGGGGCAAGGATGCCGGCATCTGGAGTATGTAAAGATAGCATTTGAAGAAGTTGTTCTTGCTGTTGTATTCTTCATGGATTGAAGGTTTCAAGTTTTACTAAACCCTTTTGTGGTATGGTGAATGGTAGTATGTAAAGATAGCACGTTATTCTCCTAATGTTAATTTGCTGATTTTTAGCTTCCGAAAAGTGTGCTCATAATCTGGTAATGTTTCCCGTTTCTTTGTCGCTTGGAGAGCTCTCATCCTTTCTACAGGATCCCAATGCCTTTGTGATCTCCCATTTTTGCAAAGTAGCTGAGCTTCATCTTCCTCTTCAACGACCTACGTTGCAGTGTTGGTGTTCACTGTGCGCTGTAAAATGCTTTCGGGGGCTGTTGCCACCCTCAATGCTTCGACATGTCCAAATTGAGCATGGCGTCTGCAGTTGGTTTCTACACAACTAGGAATAGGAGGTTCCTTTGCCACTCCAGTTTTCGAAATTTATGATCATCATAAACATAATCCATTCAGGGCTTTCACGAGTGGCTTAGACTTGATTCTTTTGTGTGTCGATGTCTTTGAGGCATATTGTAATAAGCGTCTTTTAGCACTCGTCCAACCATACAATCAAGTTTCAGCAATGCCTTCTTCTGGCTAGATCGAATCTCCCTCCTGATGATGCCCTCAGAGCTGATTAAAACCTCCTATGTGAAAAAGGACAATGTAAGATAATCATTGATTCAAGTGATTTCCAAGTTACAAGCATGAAACACTCTAGTGCACTATAATTGCTTCTGCTTATCTGTGGTATCAAACGAGTCCTTTTCCCCTTTGGTGTTTTACCAAGTAGCCATCATTAAAATTTCATCCAAGGGTTTTTTCATTTCAGCGGTCCAAATTATTAGTTAGGAATATAGATTAATAACGAGCAGTAAGATTTAATGATATTCAACAAGTACTAAAATTGTATGCTAATACGAGCAAACCCTAAATCAACTATTTCCAAGCACGGCACACCATTTGTGACTAGATCGGTAATTTTTTTCTTTTTTATATATAATTTGAGGGAGAGAGTAATCTCTTTTGACTTCTAACATTTAAAGTAAAAGTTTTTCCAACAAGTGTGCTTTTAAGAATTTAAATTTGTAGTTAATGAGGTGAGATCACTAACGCCTAACTAACACTTTATTGGTCTAGACACATAGTTATACAAAGATTTTGTAATTGGAAGATAGATAATTCTTCAATCAAGTATATGAATGAATTCATTGACCGTCGCTAGCGTTGACTATGAGTCACTCATCAAAAGGATGGCCTAGTGAATCCAAGACTTTATCTTTCATATTCTGAGAGAAAATTGCCTAAAATTTCCACTGAACAAAGAAACCAAACTGAGCATTGGCAATATTTTCCAGTCAATCAAAAATAATATCTGAATTCGGATCATTTTCGGTCCTGCAAAAGCTTCAAGCCTTGAATAAAAGCTCAAAAATGGGAGCTTTCTGCCGCTCTCTTCCTCTCGCTTCTCTCTCTTCTCCCTTTCAACTCCATCTTCACTTACCCTCGAAGAAAACCCACCTCTCAAATCCAATTCTATGGCCGAAATTTCCTTCTGGGCTCCTTCAATCTGTCACCTTTCGCAGAGAAAGTACAAGATATGGAAGCAAGTCCAGAGACCCAATTGAGTCTGCCTTCATGGACGATAATGGCGTCGTCGATGACATGGAAGGCTACCTCAATTCGCTCTCCCTCGAGTATGATTCTGTCTGGGACACCAAGCCCTTTTGGTGAGATTTCCAATTACAATTTTTTTCTTTTTCTTTTTGGTCTCAATCCATGAGCACTTTGAGTAATTCTGTGTCTCAATTTGTCCGTAATTATTTGCATTTACTTTTGCATTTTTGGTAGTTCTTTTAGAATGTGGAAGACAACCATTGATGTCTTATCTTGATTAGTGAATTATGGATTTTTGAGATTATAGAATTATGAAAATAAATCAGGAAGCAAATGTATGATTTTTTCAGTAATAAACTGGTATAAGCTGTGTGTCTTGTGGCAACAGTCTGCTGTTATGGAAATGACTGTATGTGATGTCCAAATTGAGCTTGGAAGATGACAAAACCTTCACAGATTGTATGATTTAAGGTAATGAACCAGTGAGAATTGTAACTTATAGAGTTTATTTTGCAATAACAATGTCCTGTGGGAGCAATTGAACGCTATCTCTAGTGTATTAGGTTATGCATCACCACAAACGAGCTCTTTCTTCGTTGCCATTTTTGTTACTGCTATATCCATCTCCCGCAACAACCGTAACAAATCCGCATGTACATTCTGATTGTCTAGGAAGATCCATGTATGGGTAGCATTACCCTTCCGAGCAGATGGACTGTTTTCTAATGATCTCCCATAATGGTGATAGAACCTGAGCATAAGATTCATTTCATTTCCACATGTTCAAATCTCTTGTAGTGTGATTTTATAAGTAAAACCCTCCAATTTAAGCCCCATTATATTTTCCTTTGTTTATATGAGATTATCTGCATCGTCTCTGATTTAGAAGATTTCAAAAGTGATTGTACTGGTTAATGGTTGTAGGCAGTGGCTTCCAGTTTTAGTAGATATTAAAATGGAGGAGCGAATCTATTGCTATCACTATTGTGTTCTTCTGGTTTATGATCAGATTCTCTTCATAGAACACATATAGCTTCAGTGGCTATCTGCATCGTCTCTGATTTAGAAGATTTCAAAAGTGATTGTACTGGTTAATGGTTGTAGGCAGTGGCTTCCAGTTTTAGTAGATATTAAAATGGAGGAGCGAATCTATTGCTATCACTATTGTGTTCTTCTGGTTTATGATCAGATTCTCCTCATAGAACACATATAGCTTCAGTGGCTGTCTTGGGTTCCCTGCTCCCATTTTTCTAGGGTGTCAATTGCTGTGTGGTTTACCACATTCTGTGGTACTTATCTTTTGTTTTCTTATTGCCACTCGTAGTAATCAACTGAGAGGATCATCTACAGAAATAGCGAACAAGAAATAAACCATTTCAGGTTCCTGCAGTTGTAAATGTGGGAGCTGCTGATTCCTGTGTCTTTTAGTTCAAGCATATACAATTGTCGATTTTTCACCATAAAATTCGACTATTAACTGATGTTTCTTTTTTCATTTGCCTGTTAGGTGTCAGCCATGGACTATAGTTCTCACAGGTGCATCAGTGATTGCATGCAGCTGGATCATTCTACACTCCGTTATCGTTACCGCCTTAGCTTCTTCACTAATTGGTGCGTGGTGGTATATCTTCCTATACTCTTATCCAAAGGTACAGATTTTTCCTACTAGAACTTCTTATATATATATTGCATGGTAGAGAGTATTTGCTTGACGCTACCTATTTCAATAAAAGCACAAGTTCATCATTAAGTCGTCTAAATAGTCTCTGTTTGGTACCACTAGGTCCTTCGATCTTCGTCCCTTCCTCTCTAATTGGTGGATGTGTTTGATCTCGAACACCCTTTCCAGGACTCTTATTCTACCTTTGTAGGAATATACATAGCAATGTGTCACAGGTTTGAGTTGTCTGAAATCAGAACTGACAAACATCAAGGCTTGATTTTGATCCTCCTTTTATTTAATTCTATTGATTTTGGGATGTGAGGCAGGGGTTCATTCTGTGGTATTTTGCTTCTTTGATTTCCCTCAGGATTTCAACTCAAAACTTATGTTACTCCATTCTTTTCTATTCAGATGAACTTAAACTTCTGCGAGTATGAAACTAGGACACTTTGGGATCATATTAGACTTATGCCATGCTATTGCTGTTTTCTTCAGGCGTATACAGAAATGATTGCAGAGCGAAGAAAAAGAGTGGCAAGCGGTATGGAGGACACATATGGGTGGAAAAAGAATGAGGTGTAATTGGCATCAGATTGACTATACCTAGAACCTCTCCCTCTTATGGGCTTGACTCAAGAGTAAAAGGGCTCAAAAGCTATAGCGTGATGGTAGTTTTGATTTCTTTTTCAATGGATAGGCTAGGAGTTGGATATTGAGATGTGCTTTGTAGTTGAATAAACTACTGTGTTTGGTATATATATGATAATTCGTAGCCATCCAAATATCTAATTCTTTGAACCTTGTAATAGTATTATACATTTGAAATGCATTTTTGCTTTTCAAGTACATATTATGTACGTCTTAACGATCATTGGTTTGTCTTAAGCAAGATAGGTCGCATAATAACCAAACAAAAAAATCAATAGGTTTAATATGCGAAACAAGTCCTGTTGACTTTTCTTGCACATAAATTTGAGAACTATTTCTTCCCAATACTTTGTATTGAGTCAATAGAACATTGCACAAATTAGACTAGTTTGTCACTTTTAACATAGTGGCACTAAGGACTTTTTTAAGGGGGTGGGGGGTGGGGGGGAGGGTTGACTGATCGACGACTTAATTACTCCTGATATAGTAAATATTCAATTAGCATCAATTCTTGTTCAGTTCTATGAGTATGAATTTCTTCAAATCCAGTAGCCAAACCTGAGCATTAAGTCCAATTAGATTACATTGAAAGTTTCCGGCTTTTCTACATCCAAACAAAAATCTGAATCCTCTCAATTTGAAATGAAACCTGATCTTTTTATACTGTCACGAGCTGATTCATTACCCTAAAGAACTAGTCTAGGTCTTGTTGTAGTAGAATCCGGAGAGCTCAAGATGTAGGCGGCCTCACTCCTGCAAGTACAAAGGTCCATCAACAAGAAAAATTTGAATAAAATGCAACCCATTAACAAAAAACAAATCAAAAGAGACACCGAATTGCCAGAAACATCAGGGCATTTGGTGAAGTGCTATAGTCTCTGTTTTTAATCTTTCCCTACTTCAGAGAACTGTAAGACCTTGCTAACTGCTATCTATAAAGTTAAGCCTCCACTTCCATGGACAGATCTTCTGCTGTTCAACATAGATCCCTGAAAGGCGTAACTCATTACAGCCACCACAGTTGATGCACTAAACATAGAATTCTGTGGGAAAATAATGACAGATCAACAGGTAACAATTTCATTGCCAATAAAATCAAGGCATTCGGTCTGGCAGTATGATTCTTCCTCTGGGGAGAAAGAGGTCCCAAGTTTAATTCTCGGAATGCCGCTTGCAAAACAGATCATTGAAGGCAAACTTTTACAGCGAGCAAGGTCTGCCTCCGCCCGTGGACATGTTTTTTGTTTTTTGTTTTTTTGTTCAAACCACTTCACAGCCATGTTGTTCAGGAACAAACAAGGTACATGACCCTAAAGTTGATTCACATAACATAACCATATGGATAGGAGCCCACAGCATAAGGTAAAGACTATATGCCTTTTGAGACAAACTTGAGAAAATGTATGAAGAAAATTATAAGCACATTACCCATACAGGAATCCACAAAGGCAAACATTGAATTGAAATGCCTGTAGTATTAGGGGATTTGGACTAGAGCTATTGAAGAGTCATGTCAGAACTTTTCATCAATCAAGTTTTGATTCCATTCATCAGGAGACTTCTTCTTCTTCTTCCTTTCCTGCCTTTTTTAAAGAAAAGTTTTAAGTCGTATTCGGATCAACACTAGAATAGCTATACTTCTTGCAATCTTGCTGCTGTCATGTGGAACAAAACTTAATAAAGGATGTGCACCAGATAGAAACCCATAACAAACTATAAAACAAGGTTAATTTCCAACACAAGATTTCAGAGAAAATACTTTTAAAAATAATATATTAACAGTAAAAAAACATACAAAAATATAAACAATGATAGCCAGTAATAAGAGGGCATTTGGTCTAGTGGTATGATTCTCGCTTTGGGTGCGAGAGGTCCCGAGTTCGATTCTCGGAATGCCCCAACTAATTTCCAACTACTCTCGTTTTTAGCTGAAACTTCATAACCAAACGCATTTGGATGTCCTGAATAACAGATAGCGTCACATTAATCTGTCAGTGAGCCTTAACCAAACAAATAATCGAAGGCAGGAGGAATAGTTTGAACGTCGAATTCCCCAAATATGGTATTTTTGCTCACAGCACAAACACGCTCTGAGTTCATAAACAAACTCATTTGGCTAATGTTGGATCCTTTTAGAGATGTTCTGAATGAAAATGGCATTCACATTTATCAGTGAGCCATAACCAAACAAATAAGCGAAGGTACGAGGAATAGTTTGAACGTCAAAGTCCCAAAATATGATATTTTTCTTACAGCACAAACTCGGTCTGAGTTCATAAAAAGAAGCTGCAAGCCTTAAGCTATAATAATCGCAAAGCCATAGCTACATCGAGTAAGGTCAGCAGCATGTAGCAAATTTTGTTTTGCCTCGGAGCTCTTTTGATAGCAACCTACATGAGACGGGCATGACAGATAAAGGCAGCCGGGGCACTAGTATCAGTAGCCCCAGTACGTAGCATTATAAGGGAAAAACACAAAAAACAAAAAAAAAAGTCAATGTAAGTTTCTTGATGATGAAAGAAAACACCTGAACAAGTCTAGAGTTACATACACTGTTCAGAAAACTTGGGATGCCATTGTGAAACTCTAGTTGAAGATCATACTTAATTAATGGACATATTGTAACAGTATCAAGGGCGATTGGTCTAGTGGTATGATTCCCGAGTTCAATTCTTGGAATGCCCCATCTTCTAACTTTCTTTTTCTTTTTTTTTTTGGTTTAAATGGAGAAGTTTGAATAGCATTAAGTTCACTACCACATGCAAGTGCCATTCACATGGAATATTAAGTTGTCATTAAGCACAAATTGAGAAAAAGGAATATGACCGCTGATTGAGTGACCAAGTTTAGTATCTGTATTTTCACTTCTTTTCTCTCCATTTTAGTAGAGAGACAACTTGGGTATAACCCTTATGAAAAGGATTATTACTTATTCTCTCCAAAAAAAAAAAAAAAAAAATCACTACCATAATCCTAAACAAAAATGTCCACTCCACCCTTTCTCGTCGAGACCTTTAGGAAATTCTTTTAACATAAACACAAAAGAGCTTGGAAAACAAAGACAATATAAAAACATATGTAAAATTAGACAGTTCTCTTACCCTTTGAAAAAAAGATTCTCACTTTGGATACTAGAGGTCCCGGGTTTGATTTTCTCTTAATGCCCCCATCTTATTGATTGCAAAAGTCAACTATTCATTTTGCACAACACCAATTCACCTAATTAGGGCAACAATTCAGTCTTTAGATCGATGATGAGGTAAGATTATCTACATTCCAATACTAACGGTTTGTTATTATTATTGTTGTTTTTTAATATGCTATAGGTTCACAAAGTGTTATACATATTTCTTGAATATTTTTTTTCTTTTTGGGGGATTACTGATAAGCTTCAATATTTCTTGAACTTTACATCAGGAAATAGTATTCCAAGTGAACAAAATCCCAGCACATGAATGAAATATTGACATATCCAAGAAAAAAATGATTAATAATTGAAGTGGATATTTGGAGGAAACAGCCTGGAGAATCATCTCTGAAATTAAATTAAATTAAGTTATTTATTAACTAAAATTCAAGTGTTTAGACAGTCCAAACAAGTTTTGTTTTTAAGCACATCCTATGTACTGATGTATTAGTCAATGGTGGTGACCTAGAATCATGCGGGCAGGAGATTTTGTAAACTGTTAATTGCAGTACGCAATGTCAGAAAATATTTCAAAGTATAATTACTTTCACATGTTTAATTTGAATGTCAAGTTTCTTCCAATAAAAAAAATTTAAAAGTTAAAGTCAAAGTCAATTCCTTCTAATTAAAGCTACTCGACGAGATTGTGATATCACTCAACATGCATTTTATTCATTACTGTCTGATGGACGCGATTTATATATAGATAATGTAAACTTAAATAAAACATTTGTCATGTCCACTCGGTACTCGACATAAGAATATATACACTATTTTAAATGTATGAGAGAAATCCGGATACAAATCATCACTTATACACGTAAATATATTAAATGCTTATAGCAACGAGCGACTATTCCTAAGTAAACAACAAACTTTATTAAAGGTATATAAATAAATTATCAAGATAATTCAGTCAAAAACAGCGCCCTATACTTACGCCAATGCAGTTCATGTTTCATACATTTTGTAATATTCTAGTTAATTTTGACATGACAACAAGTGGGCATTTGGTCTAGTGGTATGATTCTCGCTTAGGGTGCGAGAGGTCCCGAGTTCAATTCTCGGAATGCCCCAATCACCTTTTTCTTTTTCTTCGCATAGAAGAATGTGACCACATAGGGAAAATTAGAAATGTATGCCTAAGATAGTATGACCACATAGGGAAAATTAGAAATGTATGCCTAAGATAGTATGTTTACCAGATAATTGGTCTTACAAGAAGTATTCAAATCTCCCTTTCTCTCTCCACTTTCGGATACAATCAAAGGCTATGGTTTTAGATGTGACATAATTAAACCTTATAAAAATGACCTGAATTTCAAACTGGCACTTAAAAAGCTAAATTGAGATGATTTGAACCCGACTCAAATATTTTCCTTCAAAGTATTTCCAAAGATCAACTTAATTGGAAATGAACCCCACGTAAATCCTAAACAAATAAGAACTCAATCAAAATTTATTGACCAGATCTAAACAAATCCAAACTGAAACTCATCTTAATGACTCTGATTATCAGCATGAATAATTCAGCCCGAATGTATTGGTTCGTTCAAGACTATTAGG
Source organism: Talinum fruticosum (assembly GCA_021018815.1). NCBI lineage: Eukaryota > Viridiplantae > Streptophyta > Magnoliopsida > Caryophyllales > Talinaceae > Talinum > Talinum fruticosum. Next base: position 570,295 of record JAITYX010000083.1, read on the forward strand.
CAATCGGTGGGCAGCAATACAATTGAATTAATTCCCCATCAAGGCCAGCCCTAATTTACTGAGTAAAATATAATTAGCTGATCTCAAATGAACAATTGGGCATTTGGTCTAGTGGTATGATTCTCGCTTTGGGTGCGAGAGGTCCCGAGTTCGATTCTCGGAATGCCCCAATGCCAATCAATCTCAGCTGCCAAAATGTTTTGGTCTTGCTGTGAAAGGTACAAAGGCCAACACACCCATTGGTTGACTTATTAACCTATGCAACTATTTAGACAAGAGGGCATTTGGTCTAGTGGTATGATTCTCGCTTCGGGTGCGAGAGGTCCCGAGTTCGATTCTCGGAATGCCCCTTTATTTTTCCCCGCTCCTATTCTACAAGCTTTTATTGGTATCAGCTAATTATGTTGATATCTACTCAAACCAAAGCAGTATATTTTTGCCATTGCATTTCTGACACTGCAGTTTACGAGTAAGGTTACATCCGTCTATTTAGTTACGGCTTAATACGGGTGTATATGAACGAGCGTAAGTAACATAGTCTCAAATTATATTGCCGTGGGATTCATCATTTATACTATTTTGTATCTTTGATTAATGTTGGCCAGGTAATAAGTCTCTCGTTTGATCTTATTTAAAAACTCATAAGGCTTACGGTACGTTCAGCCAGTTTCAGCTTACTGGAAATAACTTACTCAGACAGGATAATCTGTAGAACAAAAGAAAATGTACTTAAAATATCAATATATTATTGTGCTCATAACTTCACAGCAATTTGGCATTTGGTCTAGTGGTATGATTCTCGCTTAGAGTGCAAGAGGTCCCGAGTTCAAATCTCGGAATGCACCTTAGTCTGTTTTTTTTTTTAAAAAAAAACCATATTTCCAAATTATTGTATATGTTTTTCTTTTTAATTTCAGTATTCTTTAAAATATTAAGTTTACAAGCAAATTATTTTTATTTTGTAATGCTCAACTGAGATGATAACTCATAATGTAAGAGCCTTTGATTACTTTCTTTCTAAATTATTTGTAAAATACATCACCTTTTCATGTGACGTGATTAAATAGAAAATATTACCTAGGACAAAATTACTAAAAGAAATTCCTAATATTCAAAATAAGTGTTTTAATTACATATTCTTGAAGAAATCAACAGCATGCACTAGCATTTCCTCAAATTGCGGGATTATAACATCCATAATTTCTTTTTCCCCGTTGCACTTACATTATAATCGAAGATTTGAAGGGAGATATATAATCAACCTCGGGATATAGTGGTACATTAAAAATATTTTCAAAGTAGACTTGCAGGATTAACACATGATACCAAGTAATTTTGACTGTAAAATATTCATGACCTCTGACCAGGTTGCTTAGATGGTGCCTATAAATAGACATAATGTATGGGGTAAATTGCACAACTCAAAACAAGAATATAATCCCAACTTTTCCCCAAACAGAAAATACACAAAAAGAGTAAACTATGGCTAGACTCAGTATCACTTTCGTTGCTCTCTTCTTTGCTTTCCTTCTCCTGCATTGTGCTGTTGTTCCTACACTGGCCAATGGTACGTAATGTGTACGCAGTGCGTTATTTATGTGTGTGTATATATTCGCGATTTAGTTTAAAACTTATGCATTTCAGATGAAAATTTAATTTGTAGAGGTCTTTAAAACTATATATCGCGTGGGTCTTTAAAATCACTTTTCCATTGAGCACGTTACATTGTTGATCTATAGGAGCACTTGGGAGGAGATCTCCCTCATCTTTTATGTTATCTTTATAAATAATTTGTCTCTTATATTGTAAGTAATTTTGAAATATGATGCAGGCGAAGGTGGTAGCACAAGGAGGACTCTATTGTCTTGTCAAACTGGTGGGACGAAGTATGGGAGTGCACTCTGCTCACTACATTGTGTGTATTTGGGCCATTGGAAAGGAGGGTATTGCAGCAAAAGTCAAATATGCAAGTGCTACTAATTAACTCTACTCATAAATTGCTTAATGGATATGGATCTACTCCTCAATTATCCCGAATGTAATATACAATAGACGTGTGTGCACGTGCATGCGTGTGTTGTGTTGTGTGTCTTTTATGTAATAACGTGATTGTGCTTGTTAGGATCTGCTTCCCGTGCATCAATCTTGTTCTTAGTTTTAATGGGAATAAAGAAAAGCTTTTATGTTACTCTTGATGAAATATTTGATCATGAGCTTCATATATATATATAGTATGAATAAGTGGAGAAATTAAAATGTTGTCAAATTATATATATTAATTGGGGGATATAAATAGCACGCACGTGTACACACACGAGGAAAAAACAAGGCCTCAATTTCAACGTCTGCTTCTCTTTTCTTTTTGATTGAATTGATTAGTAGTCGACGTATCTAATTATGATACACATTACTATCATCTTAGTATAAAGATTCAGACTTAAAATCTTATTTGGATTCGAATATCAGATAAAAGTAACGATGAGTCCCCTAAGTTTTTTATATTTGGATCAATGTACTTAAAATAATTGCATGACAATGGGCGTCAAACTTATCCACAAGGGAAAAAAATCATTATTGCATCAACCAAAAAAAGTGAAATAATATGTATCAGGATAAAAATATATTTTAAATGTCTTCTTTTAATTTAAAAATTATTATATTATATAATAAATTGAAAAAATAAAATGGTATGATTGAATAGTAAAATTGTATTATAACGTACAAATTATATAAAATTACCATTTTATCCATAATTTTTTACATATATAAAATGACACGTACGATACACCTTATAGATAGAGTTAATTCGATTAGGATTTCATTATTAAAACTTTACATTCATAATTAATCATAATTATTAAAAAATAATAATTTTAGATCATAAAATAATTAATATAGATTAAGTTAAAATATTAGAATGTCTTCATACAATATACATATCATCTCGATTCAAATAAGAGGAGAAAATATTATTTACTATTAATGTTAATTAATGTTAGGATATATTTTGCATTTATCATGATATCATATAAGTGTCGTTTTTTATATGGACACGTAAGGACTGTTATGGTTTGGTCATAAATTAAGCTAATATAAAAATATCTGAATAATATATAGTAATCTACTGTGTTTATGCGAAAATGTATTTTTGGGATCGATCCAATGACAATTATTTTTTTCCTAGGAAGGCACTGGTTGTGAATAGGGATGGCAATGGGTCCTGGACCCGATCTAGATCTGCCAAATTCGACCCATTTAATTGAGTTTGAGTCTAATAAATTTGGATTTAATGGATCCGGGTCAGGTCCGGGTCTAATTGTCCCTGATTCGGGTCTCAAAAATTAAGACCTAAATCTGATCCTAGACCCGTTTAATACCCGAACACATTTTATTTTTTTAAAAAAAATCACAGTAGGAGATAGTAATAACATATTGTAATTTAAAATTTAGAAACTATACCTAAAGTCACTCTCTGACTTCCTTCTCCATCATTCACGCATCCCCCCTATTAATTTTTTTTTCCAATTAGTGTGTTTCAGTTGTGAAAAGTATGAATGGATTTGGTGTATTTGGTTTGTATAATAGGTTGGTTGAAAGATAGGTTAGTATGATACTAAAAAGGTTATAAGCAACAAAATTTCTTGCTAATTTACAATAATATTAAACAGGGTACAAAATATTGATTTTTAAAATTCATTTGTGATAAAAATATACTAGACCCATTTAAGATCCGTGGACCCGTAAACCCGCCGGATCCGAGTCCGGATCCATATTTCACGAGACTCGCCAGATTCGGGTAGGGTTTGGGTCCAGGTTCAAAAAAATTAAATAGATTTAGGTCCAGCCAGACTCAACTCATTATCATCCTTAACTATGAAGGTTTGGTCCATCAAAAAAAGAGAAAAAAAGAAAGAACAGGAAATAGTGATAGAAGCTATAAGGAACAATCCAAGAGAAATGTCAGTGTCAAGTATTACAACTCCATGAAGTTTTCAACAACGAAAATTAAGATGTTAGCAACCTCACCCTGATAAAAGTAATAATAAGTTTGAATTTTTAGAGGTGTACTTGTTGGGATGCTCGTCGTTCGAAAGAGTTTATACACTTGTTTGAATTTTTTGCGGTTAAAAAATTTTTAGATTTTGAATTAAAAAATGGACTTTATCGATGAGGTACTGCTCTAATGGCCAAAATTTAAAATTATGTGTACATTAGATTATAGATTTGATTATCTCCTTTGTCATTGTAATATAATTGTATTGTACTACTCTTTATTACTCCTCTATACCAAATAAATAAAAGATAAATTTCTACCATCCATATATTTAGTTTTTCAACAAACAAAAAATTTTCTTGCCAAAAACATAGGATTATTGTGAGTTGAAAAGAAGATATACATATGAAGAAATCAAATTTAATTTATTATGTTAATTGAGTCCATTTCTATTGGCTATCAATAGGTTAAGGGAGGAGACATACAAATCAAACTAAACTCAACAAGACCTCGTAAATCCACAAAAGGGAGATTGTTAGCTTCCCATTTATGAGAGTTATGATTAACATGTGTAGTTCAAGACAATAGATGAAGATTGATTTTCAAATTATTATAGTATAAACTGTGATGTTCTCTATCAATATGAAATATGGCGAGTCATTAAAATTTATCCATACGAAGTTTGTCATGATTTCGGAGTCAAATGTTAATTTAATTATTTAAAATTTTAATTATATATATATATATATATATATATATATATATATATATATATATATATATATATATATATATATATATATATATATATATATATATATATATATATATGGATGACAAATATTACAAGTTCCTCAATATTATCAATAATTTTCTAAACTTTTTTAATTAATAATTTCTTATAATTACTCCATGCATAGCACGGGTCCAAACTAATATTAGAAAAACGTTATAGGACTTAAAACCATAAGTTGCTCCATTTGTCCTAAAAAAGATAGTTTATTTTATAATAAAAACTATTTTTTGAGACATAAATAAGACTATTTATTTTAAAATAAAATAATATACTGAGTCATTGGATCAACTCGATATAAATACATTTTGTTAAGTAATAATCTTGTTGGCCTATAAAAGTGATAAAGACGGAAATCAATTAATCTGCTTGATGGCTAATTTAACGATGGTTGAATTGGTCCATGAATTTCTTGAGGGTCGAAGGGGCACTCATTTCTGCCTATAAATAGGCATCTTGTCGACCAAGAGTTAAGCAAGAAGCCCCAAGCTATAATTACAATTTTTAAAAAATAAATACTTCCTCCAAAAATATAAAAGGTGCCGTCAATGAGTAAATGACCAAACTCTATAACCATACATAACCCACTTGGATCCTTCAACTTTGACTTTATTGAGATACATATAAGTTGGCTATCAAATCCAACCACTTGTAGGATGTGATATGTGGTATAAAACAAGTAAAACCCAAGTTTAAAGCAGGATGTATTCTAAAAACATACTTGTCTTAAACAATCAATAAAATATGTAAATTTCTTGTAACGCCGGCTGGACGTTACATCACTAGAACCCTGTTCGAGGATCTTTAAGGTTGATATAGGGAATAATTAGGTAAATATAATCTGTTTGTTAAACTATTGAAAGTTGAGCTAGAAACCATTTTTTTCAATAGACAAGTTACGATGAATCTTGAGGCTACACGGCTTCAGGTTAAATTTTTTGGTTCATACAACCTTACACCATAAAACAAAGTACAATAATAACGGAGTTTTGGTGGGGACTACCGAGACCAAATTAGAGCGTCTACAAATGCCAACCTACATCTAGCTACAAACATGCCCGATTACCAAATAATTACATATCATGCTCATAAGCATACACAATTAAACATAAGTAATCAATGTATTAAAGTTCCTTGTAGCTAAAAGGGTATCAAAACGGCCTCCAAAATAATAACATTTTCCAAGAACCTTACTGTTACTCTAGATCTGAAAAGATGAAAAAGTAGGGGAATGAGCAGCCACAACTCAATGGGAGTCATTCGCCTCCCAAAAACCAAAATAACTTTACATGCGTACATATATATAAATATAATATCAATCAATACATAATGACCATAATATTAGTAATCAAGTCGAATCATAAAGATAATTTTACCCTACTCCGCCCTTAATCAAATGGGAAAACCATAATACATTAGAACTCAAGTGAACCACATTTTTTTCACAAATGTGACCAATCAATTCCCAATCTGGAACATAGCTTAGTTTTTATCATCTTTAATTTCTTTGGGCAAAAACTAGTACTCGATACTCAACCGACACCTGTGAGTCGACCCAATGTACCACGGTACTGGGATTCGGAACCACTCACTCGTGTGTACAAGTTTCCTATCTGGGAGGACTCGTAATCTAGCTGTGAAAGTCGTTGTCCTCAGGTCGGAATAAGTCACCCTCCTAAATTTTATATTTCGACGCCTGTGAGCCGACCTAACGTACCACAGTACAGGGATTCGAAACCACTCACACGTATACCTAAGTTTACTACCCGGAAGGACTCGTAATCTAGGAGTGAAAGCCGCTACTCGTGGGCCGGAATATGTCACCTTCCTAGACTTGGTGTTTCGACGCCTGTGAGCCGACCCAATGTACGACGGTGCAGGGATTCGGAAACACTCACACGTATACTCAAGTTTCATATCCGAGAGGACTCGTAATCTAAGAGTGAAAGACGCTTCCTTCAGGCCGGAATAAGTCACCTTTCTAGATTTTGTATTTTGACACATGTGAGCCGACCCAACGTACCATGGTATTGGGACGCGGAACCACTCACGCGTATACCCAAGTTTACTACCCAGAAGGACTCATGATCTTAGAGTGAAAGCCGCTACCCGTAGGCCGGAATATCATCTCATGTCATCTTTCTAAATTTCGTACCAGTAAAGTGCTCAAACCCAAGAAATCAATTTCCCATTTTACGTTATGTTTGTTATCTCTATCATTTTTTCACATATGTTCTTAGTAAATTGATTCATGAGGCCCAAAGGCATACTTCAAATCTTAGACTCGTTTCTCGACACAAAATACAAAGTTTACAAACATCACGAGACAAAGCCCTCGGGTTGTGAGGGTCCAAATTTCTTTGGAGGTCTCCACGTACCTTCCCACGGCCAATGGAGGTCAATGGTTGGCCGTAAAGGTCATCAAGGGCCTTCCCATAGTTAGTGGGGAATTCTGGTGGCCACCATGGGCTAACCCACGGCCTGTGGCAGCACCCGCGGTGGGTGTCTTAAATCAATTAAATTGTTGCTGCCCACCACAGCCTGCCTCAAAGCCTGTGGGGGCACCCGTGGTGGGTGGCAGTGGCTCCCAAACTCCCTTTTCTTGTCTTCTACATATTTTGTCTTTGTAAGATATATAAGAAAGGTTTATTTTATAAATTTTTCAGTATTGTAAGTATCATATTAGCTCAATAAAATCCATTAAAAGCATATGTAAGATAATTACTTCTCATACCAAGATTTGGGTAAACTTGAGTTAGCATTTCCAATCACCCATACCTAATAGCATCACACCAAGTATATTCACTAACATATTTTAAACCTCAACCAAAATCATGATTTCACAAAGATCTTAACATGATTAGTACATTCTCATATTCCTGCATGAAAGTATAACAATTAAAAGAGAAGTTCAACCAAGTGGATGATGATGATTATGTTTCTATTTCTTTTTCCTTTCTAACATCCTTCTAGCATATCTATATCAATAAGCCACTCCCAAAAATACATGCATGCAACAGTTTCTTGCATTTTTAGCATTCAAAGTTGGTCCACAAGCACACTTACGAAATTCATTTAAGTTGGAAAGTAATATACAGTGGGGAGGAGAAGGGAACCCACCTTAATGAAGATAGTTAGAGCTAAGTTCTTGTTGGTTGTTGTATTCTTGAACCTTCCTTCTACCCTCTTACCTTTGTTCTTGTCTCTACTCTTTCTTAGTGAATATGTTTAATAATAGAGGTTGAAGTTTGAAATGAATGAGATTGAAAAAGATAAGTTTCCTTTATTCTCTCTCTCTCTCTCTTATTTGGAGCTGCTGGATTTTACATGAGGAAATGAGACAGAATTCAACATCACATTTGACTTATATATTAGATTTGGAGGGGTTGCAATTATTATTTGGACTATGGGGCAGATAGGTTGAGTGTGTCAGATTTGAGGAGGGGAGTGGTGTTGCAATGATGGTTGGAGCATGGTGGTAGAGGTGGAGTGCAGCAATAGACAAAGGTGGAAGGAAAAGCAATTAGATTTTTTTGCCTAAATACTGAGGTTTTGGGATGAAAGTAATATGTTTTGGATGTTTAGACATTAGGAAGATAATCATACTTTAAGATTTATTTAATCTAATCAACTAGCAAAACAAATGAATATTTTCTAAGATTACTCCTAATATTATTTCCAACTAAGTTAACCGTTAACTAAAAAATTTGTAAATAAATAAATAAATAAATAAATAAATATATATATATATATATATATATATATATATATATATATATATATATATATATATATATATCACATTATGAATTTTATTATAACTAATTATTTAAAAGTTATTTAGAGAATAAATCATATATATTAATTAAATATTTTTTTCTTAATATTTTTTTAGGGCGATACATTTCTTAAGTTGGCTAATCCAACCCGGAGACTTCATACTGCATGTTATTTTATAATATTACCTCATATTCTATCATATAATATCATATCCATGACAAATTTCGCCTGCTTAATGGTTTGGTAATGCACTTTCGTGTTGTTGTATGGAAACCTAATCCGACTCCAGTCAAAGTAACTAGGAAAAGGATATGATATAATATGAGGAAATATTATAAAATAACATGCAGTATGAAGTCTCCGGGTTGGATTAGCCAACTTAAGAAATTTACATATTTTCTTGATTGTTTAAGACAAGAATGTTTTTAGAAGATATCCTGCTTTAAACTTGGGTTTTTACACGTTTTACCCCACATATCCCATCCTACAAGTGGTTGGATTTGATAGCCAACTTATATGTATCTCAATAAAGTCAAAGTTAAAGGATCCAAGTGGGTCATGTATAGTTGTAGAGTTTGGTCATCTACTCATTGACGGCACCTTTTATATTTTGACAGCACCTTATATAATATGTTCTATTACACTCAGAGTGGAATGTTGAAGACACTCTGAACTTCTTGTCAATGATGGCGAAGCCTAATTATTTGCTCCAATTTCTTGGCATTCTTCTTTTTCTTACAGTTGCATGCAGTGCTACCATGTACATAGTTGGAGACAACTCTGGTTGGGATATTAGTACTGATCTTGATTCGTGGGCCAGGAGCAAGAGACTTGTTGTTGGAGATGTCCTCAGTGAGTTCTTTATTTATTTTTTCCCGTCTCATCCGCCTTCTCTTTCTTTCTTAACCTCCACCTACTTCCCAAATAAAAAGAAAAAGAGAACCCAATTAGGTTACATTGATGGTAATGTTTTTATTTTGTTTCCTCCCTGTATTTGCAGTGTTTCAGTATTCATCACCATTTAGTGCATGTGAGCTGACAAAAAGGGATATGATACATGCAACACGAACGATGTTATACGACAGCTTTCAACAGGGAACACAACCTTCCCTTTAACAAAGCCCGGGGACTTGTACTTTGCTGACTGCAACCGCCTGTACTGCTTGGGAGGGATGAAGCTTAAAATACATGTTGGGCCAAACACAACAGCAGCTTCACCAATTGGAGCACCAGCAGCAGCACCAGGCGCAGCAGCACCAGGCCCTTCTAGCGTACTTCCTAAAACTTCAAAGACCAACTATCCTGCTCTTAGTTCCTCTGCAGAGTTCAGCAGAGTTGGTCAGCCATTCTTGCTGTTGTTGCTCGGTTCTGTGAGCTACTCTATTCTGGGATGGATCGTTTGAGAAACCATGCCAGTATGGGGAAGGCAGAATAGGGGTATTAATCAATATTTGCATTAAGTTTTGTATATTTAATTTTAATGATATTATTTGACTATCAATACTTGGTCAAGCATATACAATATTGTAGAAAATACCTTACATAAAATCTACATTCAAAAATTTATTGAATTTATGATATTCAGAAGCATGAGACTGACTCTATTTCATGTATCATACCAGGAAGACCTGGAGAAAACTGTTTTCTCTCTCTCTCTCTCCCCCTCCCCCTTTTTTCTAATTGTCTATCATAAAGATGAAGAATGAGTTCAGATAAAACCCTTAGAAGGAGAATATAATCCTCTCAAAAGTACTTCTTTGTCATCATCCCATTTTTTACGGGTTATATTATTCAGACTCTGGTATTGCCCATACTGAAGCGTGGAGTGTCCTAAATGGGTGCCGTGCAAAGCTTAACAAGTTTTCTTTATATATAAATTTTAATTTTTGTATATAATCGAATCTCCATATCCTTCAGTGACTTCGATTGATTTACTTTGATTTGTGATTTATATTTGTAATGAATTTACTAATTAAAAAAATAAAAAACAATGGATACTAAATTAAGGTTTGTTCGTTTCAGCGTTTATGATGACATTTATAATTGTTGACCATAATCGTTGGTAAACATTGATGACAACTATTCGTTAATCTTAATTATTAAAAAACGCTAGTAACTGCTAATCATAATTGTTAATAATAGTGACAACCGATAGTAGATATTAATAACCGATAACAATTAATTGTAACTGTTGAAAATTATAAATAGTTAAATTGTAATTGTTGATAACATTGGGTTGATTGAATTGTTTTATTGAGGGACAAAGATGAGAAAAAAAAAAAAAAAAACAAGCCAACGAAAAACGAGCGGCAAGATGATCTCATTTGCTCTTCTTTTTATATATTTATATAATTTTATAGCGGTATGTATGGTCTTGTAGATGTTTAGTTCAATTATATGGTAATATTATCTTGAACCATATAGCTTATTATATATAAAGAGAAGAGCAAAGCATTTGAAAAAGACCATACATACCGCTATAAAATTATCAACACTTTAATCTTCAATTTCAGTAATCTTGTGAGAAGAGACATTTCAGTTATTACTGCTTGAAAAAGTTACTTTTACATCGGGGAAGAATTATTTCAGTCAAAGTTATTTTGATGAGAAGTTCTATGTACCGAAACTCATTAACATTCATGGTTCCAAGAAGGACAAGCATGGTCCATATCCATCCTACTAATTAAGGATGCCCCATTGACATGAGGTTCGAGACAGAGAGAGAGATGATGAAACGTGTGTCTAAACAGTGTGACCTAGTTGGAGTAAAGTGAGACAGGTTTTAGAGAAAGTAGTGCTCTAAGTTGGACCAATGGGATGTGAAGACTCAAATTTTGGGTGTCCTAATAATAACGAATTGTGCTACTCCTACTCTTATCTTATCTTTGGAAAAACCTTAGTCTTGTTCTTTTCATGCTTGATTAGTAAACCGTCACTACCCATAAAATGGGGTCCCTTTGTCATGTCAACAAATTTTTGCCATCTCTCTTCCACTATGATTTTTGCCATGTTCCCCTTCGATAAAACCAAATGAGCCTGTCCAATTCTAGGAGTCGCGACGATGATTTGCGGAGTTGACTAGTTTTATTTAAGATATTGACGTTATTGTTATATTAGTTGTGTAAATTAAGACAATTATAATAAGTGAACAGAAAACAAATATGGTGATAAAAGACATGGATTATAAAAGTTTTCATTGTTGCACAATCAATTATTTGATGTGTGCAATTGACCAATTTTATTTAAGATATTGAATTTTCGATAAACTAATATTGCCTTAAATTTAACGAAGATCGATATTTATGCTATTCTTACATTAATTAAGACACTATATTAAATGCGTAGAAAACAAATACGGTGATGAAAGATTTGGAGTATAAAAGCTTTCATTGCACAATCAATTATATATCCCTTCTAAGGACAACAATCAATATCATATGGTTGAGAGAACTTACAGTAAATGGTACATTGGCACTTAACCTGCTCTAAATGAAGTTTAGTTTAGCACATATGTTTGGTAGCATAAGTGCAACAACTTTCACACACATTGAAGTGAACCCATTTCCAATTCGTTTGGCCTTTTTTTTTTTGACAGTCCAATCATTTATCCTCAATATGAGATGACCCATATTCAGCGACTTAATATGTGGGATTCAAAGGCTTAAAACCTCATTCTCAAAATTAGAATTGCAAATGATGTCAAGGTCAGTGACAAAGATCAATTGAATTATCAGATATTCGGATTCAAATACTTCATACATACGCTCTTGAATTATCAGAAATTCGGATTCAAATACTTCATACATACGCTTTGATAACACACACGACAAACAAAACAAACCAATAGTTCTTGTCAGTCCAATTACTAAAGAGCTACTAGTTGGGATATTTTTCCTTGGCAGTTTTTTTCTTTTAGCTGCTCTATTTCCATTTCCTTTTTTTTTTGTGCTTTTAAGAGGGACCCCTAGAAAAAAATATATATAATGAAAGACTTTTCGATTAAATTGACAAAGGAACACAAATAACACAGCACATGCACCCAAAAAATGAAAATAATAACTTAGACAAAGTTAAGGTCGAGGCCTTGAGGGAGATTTTTGCATTGAGGATGAAAAGTCGATGCATATTCTTCCCTGTATTTTCCCTCTTCTTTTTAGGTGATATGTGATACATATACTACTTCGACAATTCAATACTTTGTGAATTTATATCAATATTTATTTTTAATTTTTGTTCATTTGAGTTTATTTCCACTCGATTTGCTATAACAATTTATTTCCATTTTATCTATAACAGTTATTTTTTACTAATTCTATCATCAATTTCGAACAGACCCTAAGTATATAACATTAAGCATGAAACCTAATCAATTCTAGAGTAACGAAAACCCATTCCCTATATCTCTGGAAAAACCCCAACTTCCAAGTATTAAGAAACACCCCATCAACTCATTTTTTCCAAGAATAAATACAAACCACCCAACTTGGGTCATATCCTAGAGGTAATCTCAATCAATTTAAAGGCTCACAGAGGAGAGGGATACCTAGCTCGAGTTTACAGCCCAAGCTTATAGCCCACCCCAACTCCTTCGTACAACTCACAAAAAAATTATTTCCCTCAAAGTACAACTCACAAAAAATTATTTCCCTCAAAGTTCTAAGCCTGCTGGAGAGAGTACAAGTGTAAAATATTTGTCACGAGGCTTGCACTCGCTTGATACTATTACATAAAGATCTTCCTGAACCCCATACAGCCTAACCCACACGGGGAGTTGTTATAGGACTCATAAAGCACTACAAAGGTAAGCAGGCATAACGTAAACAAGCGCTAACTCACAAATAAGGCAAGCCATCACATAAGGCACGAATAGTTAATTATTCAAAGCTTCCAACAATCAAATTTAAAGCATGGCTACAGTCTGAAACATCTAGGTGTATCTGTATCACATAGCATTCGAGCACAGAGACCGTCATTACCAACTACAAGGGCAACTACAAAGCATACTAATCCACCATTACAGATTTCGGAGAAGCCACCAGGGACGAAGCATCATTCAAGCACCAGGCAGCTGTGAATTTAAGATTGTGATCTTTCCCGAGCTGGAGGCGAGCGACTGCAGAGAAGGGAAAGAAACATTAAAAACATGAACATATATATAACTGAACGAATGAAAAAAGAAATTCAACTACAGGCATGAATTTAGAAACTCAAAGCAAACCTTCTATATCTGTCATCCACAGGACTTTCATATTCACCATCTTCCCTAGGTTCGGGGTTGTTAACTGGGCTCTTGGGTCCCCACTCACGGTCTGGGCTGGCCTCTTCTCGTCGATATGGGCTTCTGCCCAGGTCACGACCATACCCATTCCCAATTCTCTCTCCTCCACGAGGGCTGCAGCTGCAGCTACAGCTGCGGTCACGATGGTAGTCAGGTAAGGCCCGTTCTTCACGACGGGGCTGGGGCTCTGTGCACGGTCGTAATCAAGGCTGCTCCTCTGTAATCTACGAGGACTACGACTTGAACCATTACCGTATTCAGGAGTACCTCTCTCTTTTGTAAGCGGCGGGGCTTGAGCCTGTTCCATAGTCAGGGCTACCCCTCTCTCTTTTGTAAGGGCTTGGTGATCGTCTCCTCCTGTCAGGTGACCTATCACGATCTCTCCTATCCGGGCTATAGTCACCTCTTTTGTCAGCATCCTCCCAAGCAGCATATTCCACTGATATGACTCGATCTAACATCTTGCTGCACATTCATTTGAAGCTTGTATCATCACAGAAGAAAAACACTATATTGAAATTCTCATAACGTATAAGCAAAAGCTGACACTGAAATTGTGTGCATTATTATTTTATACTAGTTCAAACCAAAATCCATGTATCAGAATCCATCTGCAAGGAGGGGGTTAAGCATATTGGACTATTTACAACAACAATCTTGGTGTAGACCCCGCCTAAGTAGAGTCTAGGGAGCCCAAAGATCAAATGTAAACGGTCTCACCTGTCAACAAGTCATGTTCAAGATACAGATGCTAAAACAACTAGTTGAGCCTCAGATTTTAAAATCCTCTTATATAAGAAGGAGAGTAACACATACCTCATGTTTGTTGCATCCAGTGCCTTAGTAGCATCCTCCTGGGACTCATATTGTACAAAAGCAAAATTTCTTCTGATCCTCACATTCATGATTTTCCCATATGGATCAAAATGCCTTTCCAAGTCCCTTGTTTTAGTATGATAAGGAAAATTAATAACAAACAAGGTCTTTGAAGGTTTTAGATTAGCAGATCTTCTTGAACTAACTGCCTTTCTGCCACCTCGTTCATGCTGAAGGACATACTGAGATTGTCAGAGATGAAAGAAGACAAGGAAAAATTACACAAAATGTGAGGAGATTGGAAGTTTTGCTAGTTACCTTAGTCCATTAAACACGAAGTCTTTGGCCCTTCCTATCAAATTCAGTTCGATCAAGTGCTCGAATCGCATACTCTGCATCTTTCATCCTCCATATAAACGTATGCAAAACATATCGAAACGGGAAAAAAATAACAGAGAGAAATTCAGCATATAACATTGCAACACAACACAAAATAACTTTGACAAAGAACCTTCAAACTAAGCAACATTGGAGTGATGGTGCCCTGCCATACATACGTTTCCAAAATATCGGAATAAAGGAGGGTAAAAGAGAGCTAATAAAAAAAAACTAATATACAAGTGAATCTAGAAAGCTAAATGTATTTTAGCAACAGACCTCATGTAACGGACTAAATGATGTCAAGGACAAATTCCAAAAGTGAATGTCATGGTATGTCAGAGATAAGGAAACATCTCCATGTATGCTGCTGCCTTTGCTGCATGGTTGGAATGGTATATGCCATGTTTCACGGAAGGCTCTAGAAAAACCCGGAATCTTCTAGAGTTCTCTCCTTAATTCCGGAAGAACCCGGAATCTTCTAGAGTTCTCTCCTCGATTCCGGAAGAGCCCGGAATCTTCTAGAGTTCTCTCCTTGGTTCCGGAAGAGCCCGAAACCTTCTAGAATTCTTTCCTTGGTTCCACCAAGGACTCCCAAGTTCTAGAATGTTCTACACTTATGTGGATACATGGATATTTGTATAGAGAATTCTACATACGCAATCTTAGCCGTTGGATCAAATAAATCTCCACCGTCCATTGAGGAGGTGGACAAGTATACCCTCAAGGGGTTCATTTGTAATAACTCATCCAAGAATCAATTCCAAGAGTTCAATACAAAGCATTCTCTCAAACTCTCACTCTCTCTCTCTCTAAGTGTCCTTGCTTACTTAACTCTCTCAAGCTTAAGTCAAGCATCATCAAGGCTTACTAACAAGCTTACAAAGAGGGTCTCGGGTCTAGTTTGCTAGCGCCGCACGGGTACTAAGTCCGAGTAAATTATCATCCTGTGACACATGAGACATGTCTGAGATTAGGTGCTGGACAAATAAATGTCCACAAGGAAATGGGAGGCAATGGTGTCTGGTACTAATGAAAGATGGTAGAGCCATCAGAATGGATCAGACAGGCTCTTCTTTGAACAAGAAGAGGAAAGGCGTCACAAGCCGGAAATATAGGGAATGGCCATCCATCGACCAAGGAGATAATGAATATGCCAAGATTATCCTGCGCCAAAGAAATCGTTGAGTGCGGGGTTTACACTTTAAAAACAAACACTTTTTTTGTTAAATGAATTTTGAAACCCATTATAGCTCAACAACGGACACGGTTTTCCTCTCAGACGAATTCTGGAACTTATGAGAACTCAACAATCAAGAATGGTTTAGCAGCAACTGGTACCACGCATGGATCCATCATTCTCGGACGCTGCATAGTGGGAAGGCAAAATCGTATTGCTTTGTATTACAAGATCAGCTTCAGAGCCTGTGACCCCTGAATATTATTTGCGGTAAGAAGTTTGAATTTCAGAGGCATGAAGTGGCCTCCTATGGAATGCCATATGCTGTTGACTCTCATCCGTTTCAATTCAGGGTGAAAATAGCTCCATCAACAGGATCGGTCACAGAATTTGATCCTTGAGTCATGTTTCACAGTGAAATATTGATTTGGAGAGGCAGGAAATGTGCTGTTTTCAAGGGACTTCCAAACAGAGAACTGATCGCAGACGTGACAAGCAATATAGCGCACAGAGTATAATATCCAGCGTACCATCTTGACGGGCATGCTGCTGCTGCTGTTGTGTTTGGCCCAACATGTATTTTAAGCTTCATTCCTCCCAAGCAGTACAGGAGGTTGCAGTCAGCAAAGTACAAGTCCCCGGGCTTTGTTAAAGGGAAGGTTGTGTTCCCTGTTGAAAGCTGTTGTATAACATCGTTCGTGTTGCATGTATCATATCCCTCTTTTGTCAGCTCACATGCACTAAATGGTGATGAATACTGAAACATTGCAAATACAGGGAGGAAACAAAATAAAAACATTGCCATTAATGTAACCTAGTTGGGTTCTCTTTTTTCTTTTTATTTGGGAAGTAGGTGGAGGTTAAGAAAGAAAGAGAAGGCGGATGAGACAGGAAAAAATTAATGAAGAACTCACTGAGGACATCTCCAACAAAAAGTCTCTTGCTCCTCACTCACGAATCAAGATCAGTACTAATATCCCAACCAGAGTTGTCTCCAACTATGTACATGGTAGCACTGCATGCAACTGTAAGAAAAGGAAGAATGCCAAGAAATTGGAGCAAATAATTAGGCTTCGCCATCATTAACAAGAAGTTCAGAGTGTCTTCAACATTCCACTCTGAGTGTAATAGAACATATTATATAAGGTGCTGTCAAAATATAAAAGGTGCCGTCAATGAGTAGATGACCAAACTGTACAACCATACATGACCCCTTGGATCCTTCAACTTTATTGAGATACATATAAGTTGGCTATCAAATCCAACCACTTGTAGGATGGGATATATGGGGTAAAACAAGTAAAACCCAAGTTTAAAGCAGGATATCTTCTAAAAACATACTTGTCTTAAACAATCAAGAAAATATGTAAATTTCTTAAGTTGGCTATTCCAACCCGGAGACTTCATACTGCATGTTATTTTATAATATTACCTCATATTATATCGTATCATTTTGAGGTTTCCCGACAACAACACGAAAGCGCATTACCAAACCACTAAGCAGGAGAAATTGTGCTGGATCCTTCCGCTTCCCTACATCTGAGCCTTCACGAATATATTCCCTCCATGTCTTAAGGTATAATGAAGCTTGAACAAGCCGTTGCTCATTTCCTTATGAATTGAACCTAGATCATAGCTAAAAGTTGGAATATCAACTTCCTCACTATAATAATCAGCAAATAGACGAATTGATTGGAGTTCAATCAGTTTAAATATCAAGCTTAATAAATGTGTAATGTACCAGCATCTGCATTATTTCTGCAATACTCGCACTATGATATAGTATCACACTATGATATGAAAGATCATACTATATACGGCTATACACAAGTTCACAACAGCTTAAACAAGAGAATCGCAAATATGAGAACTTGAAACCAAAAAAAAAAAAAGAAAAATCTAAATGCCAGGACTAGCTCGTTGAGAAAAGGAATGTAAATAAAGCAATTGTGATATGTAATTTATGAAAAGGATACCTCAATTAGGAAACACATTTATCAGAACTATCAATTGAATACCACAAACGGACAAAGACAGTGACTAATAACCAAGATTTTGATATTTCAGGATTGGAAACTTTAAATCAAGGTAGACATGTCATACATACCAGAGACTCAATACATATTCAAATGGATTCAAAGTCAGGTTGTAATGGTAAAAAATGAATCGTACGCAGGTCGATAACCCTCCTCCATCATTTGTTTGGTTAAGATTCTTAACCAGCTACAAATATCCTGTATTTCCGAATGCTTCTGATCTCCAACAACAAACACATGAACAAGGTTCTTGAGCTCGATCCAGCTGCATCCGGGCTCCTTGCCGACCCCCTAAGCCTCATCAACCTCAAGACCCGCTCCGCATCATTCGATTGGCCAAGCGCTGTGTATATTCTTGACAGCAAGACATAAGCAGATGATTCTTGAGAGCCTAGTTCCATCAATTTCTCCCCTGCATAGGCTCCTAGTTTAAAATGGCGATGATTTCGACATGCACTTAACAGGATTCGCCATAAACACATTCCATGATCAAGAGTTGCTGATTCAATGAATTCCTTTGCTTCAGTCAGCCTCCCGGCACGACTATACACATCAACCATACATGCATAGTGCTCTAATCCTGGTTCAATCCCAAATTCGTTGGACATAGTCTTGAAATATGCCAATGCTCTTTCCACTAACCCAATGTGGCTACATGCAGAGAGCACATTCACAAAAGTGACATTATCGGGCTTTATCCCCTCTGATCTCATCTCATCAAAAAGCAACAGAGCTTTGTCACTGCGTCCATTTTGTGCAAGCCCAGATATCATAGCATTCCATGAGACCACATCCCTCTCAGACATCCTTTGAAAGACCATATTTCCTTCATCAATGCATCCACATTTTGCATACATGGTCGAAAGAGCACTTCCAACTGTAACCTCTTGACCAAGTCCATATTTAATAGCATGGGCATGGATTTGCTTACCTTGCTCCAAAGCGGCAAGGCTTGAACAGCCTTTCAAGACATTAGCAATAGTGAGATCATTGGGTGGAATCCCCTTTGCCTCCATTTGGGCATACAAACCCAAAGCCTCCTCATTATCTCCATTTTGAACATATCCCCCTATCATCGAGGTCCACAAAACGACATCTGGTTCTAGTAAATAATCAAATCCTTTCCTTGCATCAGCAAGACTACCACACTTGGCATACATATCAACCAGTGCAGTTATTATATACATCTGATACTCAAATCCCATTTTGACAGAATGACAATGAACTTGTTTTCCTTCTTTATGGGCACTAAGGTCACTACAGGCATTGATAACCCCTACAAATGTATATTCACTTGGTCTAACCCCAGAATAATGCATTTTAGAAAACAGCTCCAAAGCTTTACTAGAGTGGCCACCCTGTGCGAAGCCAGTGACCATTGCTGACCACATGATCGGATTCTTATCGGTGGACATTTCAAACATCTGAAGGGCATCACTTGGACTCCCACATTTCAAATACATAGTAACAAGAGCATTCCTTACTTCCCCAATCCAAATCACCCCGGCCTTAACAGCAAAGCAATGAACCTGCCTTCCAGTACCAACCAGCTTGGGAAGAGTCAATGCACTAAGCACACTAGTGAGGAAAAACTGGTTCCCTCTGTCCTCTTTGCCCAGCAAAATCAACTTAAAGAGCCCTACAGCTTCTTCTGCCAACCCACGCGTTGCATACCCAGAAATCAAGGTAGCCCAAGACACCGAATTTCTCTCAGGCATATCATCAAACAGTTGGCGCGCATCAGAAATAGCACCCGACTTACAATACATATTAAGAATTGAGCTTCCAACCACCACATCCCCACATTTATCAGTCTTTATTGCCAACGAATGAGCTAGTTTTCCAGCCCAACTATCCCCTAAATTTGACGCAGCAGTGAAAATCCCAGCAAGGGAATGAGCACTAGGTAGAGAATTTTCGGCCCGCATTCGCCTGAATAAACCCATGACAAGAAAAGAAGCCTTGGGCCCTCCTTGCTGAGAGTAGGCATTGATAATGGAGCTCCATGAGACTTCATCTTTGTTGCAAGTTTGCTCAAAAGCAAGCTTGGCCTTCGTCAGTTGGCCACACTTTGAATAGAGGTTGATTATGCTATTGGCCAAGTATACATTGGAAAAAGAATTGGTTTTGATGATTTTGGCGTGAAGGGTTTTTCCCAAATGGAGGTTTTGTTCTTGGGTACTTTTCAGAACTTCCTTGAACAAAGCTCGATGGGCAGCACTCATCAACTCCGCTTTAGATTTTCAGAGTCTGCTCCCAGAGGCAACAGAGAGAGAGACTTCGATAAATAAAAGGTTTCTACTTTGAGTACTTCCCTTTATAGAAACTAGCTTGAATTCACACGCAATGCATGCAAATATACAAAAGAGTATTGCAATTATATCATACTAGTTCTGGACTCGTCTTATGCACGGAAGTAATGTTAGTATAATGCATAACTTAAGAAATTATTGAATTATAAAGCGATGTTGTACTTGTGAGTTTCTTTTCTCGATCATTTGATTTTATTAAATGGTTTCACTTTCAACAACATTCTTATACATGTTATCCCCTCATAGCGAAAACGCTTTCGTAACTCATCAAAGTTATCGTAACCTAACACATAAAAATCATTAGAGCTCAACACATATTCATCTTTCAATCATTCTAAATTTCAAAAGAATAAATAAAAATCTAAAATAATAAATAAAAAAGAATTTTAAAAAATATCATCAAGGTTTTAAGATTACACTCGTGATTTAAAATATTAAGAAGTCGAGCCCTCTAAGAGTCAAACAATTTAAATAATCCTAACTCATGCAATTATAGAAATAGTGTGACAATATATTTAGGTATCAAAAGATAAATATTATTAGCAAAAGGAATAATATATGATTGGTAATTATTGAGTTAGATGATCTATAGATGACAATAGATATCATTATGTCACAAATTAATATTACAACACAAAGTACATCAAATCAATAAAAGAATATCAAACTTATAACTCATAACTCTCTACAAAGTCAATACTAATTTAACTTAATTGACGCCTAGATAAATATTTATATGCAACCAACCTACTAAAACGTCATTGACTTAAATATTACATGAACTCTTAAAAAGTATACATATACCCATAATGGGATCTCATTTTTCTAAAATTATAAGGTGAATATAATGATTTATCCATTCTTACCTACCTCTGTACAAAAAGGTAATTAAACATATAATAACTACTTATATTGAGATTAATAGTGAAAAATATTATAATGATAGAAGTGATCCAAATATATTTAACAATAATAGGTAATTTGTATCATAATAAAGGACATGATAGGTCAATTCGTGGCGTAGGGTAATAAAATCATCCGTATTTCGTACTTATATTGAAAATTGATCGCGATTTTAGTAGTGAATCAATGGGGCAAAAGTATCGATACAATTGAGATTTTATAAATACATGTTTTATTCGATTAACAACCATTGCTTCCTCGAGACACAACTCTTCCTCTCAATTAATTAACATAATAAGAGTAACATGAAGTTCTATTTCAAAATGGCGGGGAGGTTTGATGGTAAATACTCATCTTTTAATAATTTAGAAAACTTACAATGGTAAAAATATGATTTAAATATGTTTGTCAATAATAAGTCACGAGATAGACATGTTAGGAAGAAATTAAAATAAACTGTATTTGTAACCAAAAAAAATGATCCGTATGTTGTGCAAAGATTTTGAGACAAATAAATTTATTCGAAGTCCTATGGGCTTAATATAAGTCGGCATATTAAGTTTGCAATCCTTTAAACATAACAAAAGTTACAAACTTAAAGTCGACAAATTACAAAGTGAAGCAATATAATTCCTAACTTTTTAGTCATTACGTTTTATTCCACAACATATTTGAATAATAATTTTCTATCTTGTAGGAATTTTTAAATATTAATATCAAGTATATATGCAGTTGTTATATTTTTATTATATTAATTTATGATTTCTTAAAGTTTATTAAATCATTATGTATATAGGATGAATGTAATAAGCAAATTGCTTCCTCACATAGTTAAATATTCATATATTATTTTTATAACATGTTCCTGTTGATTTTAATTTAAAAATTCTTATAATAAATATATTTTGAACTAATATAATTTTATGGCACCAAGTCAAAAAAACACCATCAACAATGAAAAATTAATAATATTAGACAAAACTATTATATTTCAGGCCCTAAATAATATTGCATATCAATATACATAAAAATAAATGAGAGTTAATATATAATCCAAACCCTAGATAAATAAATACACAACTATATATATTAATTTTATTTTATGTCTTAATATATTTTAATTTTCAGATTACTTTTCTGTTCGTTTCTGTTATTTTTTAGTCAATTTGTTAGAAGTTAGAATAAAATTAGTCTTCTTCAGTTAATTTTATTTTTATATTATTATAAGGTTTAGTTAGAGTCTTAATCTATTAGTATTAATTTTCTTAATTTCTTATAACTGATTTGATATTTTTTAGATTTTTTTTAATTTAGGTTAAAGCAGGTCTTTAATTTAATACATTTATAAATTTAGTTTTTTCATTTTTCATTTTAGGTGTTTAGGATATATTCAGGTCTAGAAAATAATTTGAATATTCTGGTCATTTAATTATTTATTTTCTCATTTATTTAGTGTAGTTTATTATTTATTTTACTTTCTGTTCAAGATTTTATTTTATTTTATTATTTTTAATTCTATTTAATTTTTTTGGAAAACTATAAAAAAAATTTTGGGTTTTAGGTTAATTTTATATTTTTTTAGATTTTTGATTTAATTTATTATATAATTTTGTATATTTTTTATTTATTAATGTGCTAGTTGGTTTTGTTTTTATTTTCTATTTTATATTTTTATGAATTAATGGATGATTAATTATTATTTAATTTTTATATTAAGATTAGATAATTTTAAAATATATAACTGATTTGATAATTTTTCAGACTTATTTACTAATTTAGGTTAAAGGATGTTTTTAATTTAAAAAATTTAAAAATTAGTTTTTTCATTTTTATTTTAGGTTTTTAAGCTATTCGGTCCAGAAAATAGTTTTAATATTTTGGTAATTTAATTATTTATTTTCGTATTTATTTAGTAGGTTTTATTATTTGTTTAACTTTTTGTTAAGATTATTCTATTATTTTATTATTTTTAATTTTGTTTAAGTTTTATGAAAAAGTATTATTATTATTGTTATTATTATTATTATTATTATTATTATTATTATTATTATTATTATTATTATTATTATTATTATTATTATTATTTTGGCTTGGAGTAAAAAGAGTTCATATATGAGGGGAAACCTTTTTTTCAATGATAAATTTTTTTTTTATTGAACAAAACTCCTAAATTTACTCTCAGCCCGCCATGTCATCTTTTTGAAAAGATTGCTATTATATGTAGTAAGTATAGGTTATTATTATTATTATTATTATTATTATTATTATTATTATTATTATTATTATTTTGGCTTGGAGTAAAAAAGAGTCCATATATAAGTGGAAACCTATTTTTTTCAATGATAAATTATTATTTTTTATTGGACAAAGCTCCTAAATTTACTCTTAGACCACCATGTCATCTTTTTGAAAAGATTGCTATTATATAGCACTAGTCCGGACTCGTGCTATGCACGGAGTAATGTTGTACAATGCATAACTTAAGAAATTCTTGAATTACGGAGCGATGTTGTACTTGTGAGTTTCTTTTTCTCGATCATTTGATTTTATTGAATGGTTTCACTTTTAATAACATTCTTCTACATGTTATCCCCTCATAGTGAAAACGCTTTCGTGACTCATCAAAGTTATCGGAATCTAACACATAAAAATCATTAGAGACCAACACACATTCATCTTTCAATTATTCTAAATTTCAAAAGAATAAATAAATAATCTAAAATGATAAATAAAAAAGAATGTTAAAAAAATATCATCAAGGTTTTAAGATTACACTCGTAATTTTGAATATTAAGAAGTCGAGACCCGCTAAGAGTCAAACAATTTAAATAATCCTAACTCATACAGTTATACAAATAGTGTGACAATATGTTTGGGTATCAAAAGATAAATATTAGTAGGAAAATGATTAATATATGATTGGTAAATGTTGAGTTAGATGACCTATAGATGACAATAAATATTATTATGTCACAAATTAATATTACAACACAAAGTACATCAAATCAATAAAATAATATCAAACTTATAACTCATAACTCTCCACAATGTTAATACTAATTTAACTTAATTGACACCTATATAAATATTTATATGCAACCAACCTACTAAAACATCATTGACTTAAATATTGCATGAACTTTTAAAAAGTCTACATATACCCATAATGAGATCTCATTTTTTTTAAATTATAAGGTGAATATAATGATTTATCCATTTTTACCCACCTCTGCACACAAAAATAATTAAACATATAATAACTACTTATATTGAGATTAATAATGAAAAATATTATAATGATAGAAGTGATCCAAATATATTTAACAATAATAGGTAATTTGTATCATAGTAAAAGGACTGATAGGTCAATTCGCGGCATAAGGTAATAAAATCATTTGTGTTTCGTACTTATATTGAAAATTGATCGCGATTTTAGTAGTGAATCAATGGGGCAAAAATATTGATACAATTGAGATTTTATAAATATATGTTTTACTCGATTAATAACCAATTGCTTTCCTAGAGACACAACTCTTCTTCTCAATTAATTAACATAATAAGAGTAACATGAAATTCTATTTCAAGATGGCGGGGAGGTTTGATGACAAATACTCATCTTTTAATAATTTAGAAAACTTACAATAGTAAAAGATATGATTTAAATATGTTTGTTAATAATAAGTCACGGATAAACATGTTACGAAGAAACTAAAATAAACTGTATTTGTAATAAAAAAATGATTTGTATGTTGCGCAAAAATTTTGAGACAAATAAATTTATTCGAAGTCCTATGGGTTTAATAAAAGTTGGCATATTAAGTTTGCAATCCTTTAAACATAATACATGTTACGAACTTAAAGTCCACAAATTACGAACCGAAGCAATATAATTCCTAACTTTTTATTCATTATGTTTTATTCCACAATATATTTGAATCATAACTTTCTATCTTGTAGGCATTTTTAATTATTAATATCAAGTATATATGTAGTTTTTATATTTTTATTATATTAATTTATGATTTCTTAAAGTTTATTAAAGTATTTTGTACATAGGATGAATGTAATAACCAAATTGCTTCCTCGGATAGTTAAAATATTTAAATATTATTTTTATAACATATTCCTGTTGATTTTAATTTTAAAAATTCTTATAATAAATATATTTTGAACTAATACAATTTTATGCCACCAAGTCAAAAAAACACCATCAACAATGAAAAATTAATAATGTAAGACAAAATTATTATATTTCAAGCCCAAAATAATATTGCATATCAATATACATAAAAATAAAATGAGAGCTAATATACAATCCAAACCTTAACTAAATAAATATATAACTATATATATTAATTTTATTTTATGTCTTAATATATTTTAATTTTCATATTACTTTTCTATTCGTTTTTGTTATTTTTTTAGCCAGTTTGTTAGAAGTTAAGAATAAAATTAGTCTTCTTTGGTTAATTTTATTTTTATATTATTATAGGGTTTAGTTAGAGTGTTAATCAATTAATATTAATTTTCTTAGTTTTTATAACTGATTTGATTATTTTTTAGATTTTTTTCTAACTTAGGTTAAAGTAGGTCTTAAATTTAATAAATTTATAAATTTAATTTTTTCATTTTTAATTTATGTGTTTAGGATATATTCAGGCCCAAAAATAATTCTAATATTCTACTAATTTAATTATTTATTTTCTTATTTATTTAGTGCAGTTTATTATTTGTTTTACTTTCTGTTTAAGATTATATTTTTATTTTATTATTTTATTTATGTTTAATTTTTCTGGAAAACTATAAAAAATTATTTTTGGGTTTTAGGTTAATATTATATTTTTTCAGATTTTTGATTTAATTTATTATATAATTTTGTATATTTGTTATTTATTAATGTTCTACTTAGTTTTGTTTTTATTTTGTGCTTTATATTTTTATGAATTAATGGATGATTAATTATTATTTAATTTTTATATTAAGATTAGATAATTTTATAATATATAACTGATTTGATAATTTTTTACACTTATTTACTAATTTAAGTTAAAGCATGTTTTTAATTTAATAAATCTATCAATTTAGTTTTTTTATTTTTATTTTAGGTTTTTAGGGTATTGGGTCCTAAAAATAGTTTTAATATTTTGGTAATTTAATTATTTATTTTCGTATTTATTTAGTGCATTTTATTATTTGTTTAACTTTTTGTTTAAGATTATGTTTTTATTTATTATTTTTAATTTGTTTAATTTTTTTGAAAAATTATATAGTATTATTATTATTATTATTATTATTATTATTATTATTATTATTATTATTTTGGCATGGAATAAAAAAACACCATATATGAGTGGAGACATTTTTTTT
The DNA here is from genome assembly GCA_021018815.1 of Talinum fruticosum. NCBI lineage: Eukaryota > Viridiplantae > Streptophyta > Magnoliopsida > Caryophyllales > Talinaceae > Talinum > Talinum fruticosum. The sequence continues at coordinate 597,132 of JAITYX010000083.1, forward strand.
CAATGATAAATTAATTTTTTTATTGGATGAAACTCCTAAATTCACTCTCATACCGCCATGTCATCTTTTTGAAAAGATTGCTATTATATGTAGTATAGATTATTATTATTATTATTATTATTATTATTATTATTATTATTATTATTATTATTATTAGAGTCCATAGATGAGTGGAAACTTATTTTTTAAATGATAAATTATTTATTTTTTTATTGGACGAAACTCCTTAATTCACTCTGGTTGCAGCATTTCAAAATTTGAAAAGATTGGCATTATATAGTGTATAGATAGGGAGGAAAAATATTAATAATCTTTTTAGAATTAAACTTTTAAAATAAAAGAAAATTCATTCATGCGGTCTTAAATATTATTCCCATTGCTAGTAAATATATATAATTTTATTAAATTGAAAAGAAAGGACATTTAAAATGAGTACTTTGATTAAAAAATGGAATAAAATGTACGATAAAGAAAATTAATGATTAAATAAGAAAATCACCCATAGTGAAAAATAAGATAACTTATTGATGGAGTAATAAAATGGAAACATAATAATCATATATACACTAATGGTTATGTGAAAATATTTTATTCTGATTGAAATAGCATTGAGAAAGATACATGAAAGAAGGAAACATTATTTTGATTAAAAAAATATAGGTGAAAATAATCATAGAAAGATAAAGAAAATGACTATTTATCTAAAAGGTCCCAAAAAATTATAAATTTTAACTAAAAATAATAGCATTGACAACAATAGAAGTATGGGGGACTCTTAATATTGGAAAGAAAAAAGGAAAAAATGTATAGGAGGAACTCAATTTTGTTCAGATTAAAAACTCTTTTTAACATAATTTTCTATCGAAATCGCACTAAGAAAATAATTTTTATAGAAAATAATTAATTTTATAGTGTTATAATATTATTAATCAACATGACCATTGAATCTCTAAATTGTGAAGTTTAAGATGACTTTAAAATATGTGAAAACAGAAAGATATATTTATGAAAAAATAATAATAAAAAATAAAAAAAGAGATTAGACATAAAAGGATTTAAGTTACTAAAAAAATGAATGTCAACTCTTGTAATGAAAATTGGAGGGGTACCTTGACATCCAATGTTGTATGCTTCAACTTCTCTCAGTCTTTTAAAAGAAACTAAAATCATGTGATTATATTGACAAAGAATGTTGTAGGGTGTCTTAAAGATACAATAAGAGCCATGTTAGAGAAGTGAAATCATAAATGAGGGCTTTATGAAGAACCGGAAAGAAGAAATTGAATTACTATTAGAGTAAAAGGTGTAATATTTGGTGGGTTATAACCATAAAAGTGGGTAAGCAAATATTAACATATTTGTAAGAATATATAAAATTAAGTACACAAATACCAACATTAGTATCAATAACTTGTGAAAAATAAAACATACTTATTCTATCATTTGTAATTTGAGGTGTATGTATATTGGCAGTAAAAGAAAATAAATTTTTTTATCAAAAATAATAAAGGAAATAATTTTTTTAAATCAAAAAAGAAAATCATTTTTAGAGGTAAGGTTGATGGAGGTTTTAGGGTAAAATAAAAGGTGGGAGTAGAAAGGTGGCTAAAGTTTTTCTAAAAAAATTTATTGATATATATATATATATAGTGAGAGAGAGAGAGAGGGTGGGAAGGATTAGTTACAATTTAATTTTTATTGTTTTTTTCATTCCATTAGATAAGAATATTTTATCCCTATAAATTAAAAAGGTAAAAAGAACATAACAAAACTTATATATTCATAAGAGAATGTTGACTTTATATAATATAGAATATAAATATAAATATAAATATAGATAGATATTTGAGAAATAAAAGGGTGTTTTTATAAAGTTCGACTCTACAATATGCATCTTCATCTTTTATTTCTTTTTATAAAAATAAACTGGCGGACGTTAATAGATAGTACATTATATTAGTACACATGGATCATATGTGAAAATTTAGCTCAAAATGTATTGAATTTTCAACAATAGGTATTACAAATCATCATAATCTTCAACAGATCCAAAGGAAAGTTAGAGAGAAATTATACACAATTACCAAACAATAAAATAAATAAATAAACCAATCATTTCATTAATTCACTTTTAAATTGAATCAAATATACATGTGCTCTGAAAATGTTAGACAAGAGTGGTTTTTTTAATTAAATTTTTAATTTAATTTTTTTAAATAAACCAATCATTTCATTAACTCACTTTTAAATAGAATCATATACACATGTGCTTTGAAATTGTTAGACAAGAGTGGTTTTTTAATTTAATTTTTTATTTAATTTTTTTGAAATAATTATTTTTATGTCCGAGTAACTAATCCCTATAAGTTTATGCAAAATAAGAGTATAATTGATAAATTAAAATTTATACAACAATAAAACGCCTTTATCAAAATCAAGTTTGCATATGCAATTAGCTACATTCATGTACAACTTATCTGCTCTCCGATTATCTAATGATCTCAATCGATGCTATACCGTTTGTACTATATACATACATACATACATACATACGCACGTAATGTTATGTAAAAAGCTATATCATGTGTGATAATAATGTGATTGTTTTTTTCATGGCATGGGGACTATCCGAGTTGGGTTCTCATCCATATATACAATCCTATCTTGTGCAATTTGTTTCATGAATCATGATTGATTCGGGTATTTCCTGGACAGTTCCAGCTCAACCGACACGTCACCGGCCGACCGGGCCTAATCAGTTGGATAAAGGAGGAATCGGTCCAAGACAACCCTTAATGGGCCAGGTAAAAGCCCCAAAGCCCACCGGGGCTAGGGTTTCCCTAAACCGTGGTAAAGTACCATTTTACCCCTTCAAAATCTCCCATAAATACTCATCACTTCCAAAACCCAAGGCATGTTATGTTCATTGGACAAGACATCTCACATTTACGATAATCCAAGCTCTCAAGCTCCCGAGCTCTCAACACCCAACTACATTCATAACGTTCATCAACGTTCATCAGCACACATTCATCCCCGAGAACTTCCATCTTTGGAAATCTTCTCGTCTCCCAAGGAATCCCCACGCACATCGAGGAAGATCTCCTCGATCCATTCAAACTTAGTTCATTACTAACTTGAGCGTCGGAGGGCGTTCCCGGGATCCACCACCCGGGCTTCGCCTTTGCAGGTTCGAGCGAGCCATCAATCGGACTCGGATCGATCGTGCCACGTCCTCGAACCGGAAGCGAGAAATCCTTCCTCTCTCCGAATCATCATCCACATCATCAACTCGGTTTTCTCCGGAAACAGCTTGGCGCCGTCTCGTGGGGAGGAAGGTAGCATATGGTCGCCAGTGGCACTCGATCTCGATCCAATATGACTCGCGACACGAACCCACCAGTTCCTCACCCTCATCGTTCAATGCCTACGGGGCCAATCCCGCGACGCTCCTCAACCCGAGGATGCGGAATCATCTCAGCGGTCTACCGGCAACCGCCACACCCAACTGGGAGGGGTACGTCACCCTAGGGGCTCTCCGAACCTAATAGAGACCCTTAAAACAATCGTTGCACAACAAGTGCAAGAACAAGTACGAGCCACTATGGAACAAGCAGCATGCCAATCATGCCCTTCCACTACGCCCCAACTCCCGGGTATGGCACAACCCCTGGGAGGTCAGCTGTTGGCTACTTCTCGGGCGGGATGCCCTCCCACGCAGCCCCGAACAACCAACTAAGGCACCAACCGCGCTTGCTCCCGAGCAGCCAAGTGCACTCCCGACAAGGCGTCATGAAGAAGGCGACGCACGAGAAATTATCGACGCAAAGAAAGCTCTCCATAAAGCCAACAAGAACATTGCAACTTCGCACACGGCCTCGACCCCTTATGCTACCCACAGCAGGCGTTCGCCCGGTTCGACGATCATGGCGACGCCCTTGCCCCAAACACGGAGCGAAGACCCTCGGGAGCATAAGGTCCGCCAGCCCCGCACGATCGGCTACACAAAGCCGCCATTCTTATCGAGCCTCGCAAGGCCCCAAGGGGCGACCAAAGCGGTCTCCCGCCCGAGAACGGGAGCGATCAAGAGAAAGGCGTCATGAGCAGTCAAATCCGAAGGGTCCCGAGAAGTCGGAGAGGACCAGGCGCACTCCTCCTCGATCCGAGAGGAGGAAGAGTCCTTCCCTAGTGGAAGTTCCACGCCACCAACCTCGCGCCGTCCCTATCTCCGGCTCCGATTCAAGGCCAACCCAGAGTGCTTTCAACACTCCATTTTCAAAGAAGATCATGAATGCCCCCGAATGAAGAAGATAAAGGTTCCAAACATTGATCCATACAATGGCACAAGCTGATCCTCGAAGATCACTTGGCGTACTACAAGTCCCACATGTACGTTCGGGACTGGGACGATGCAACCTATCGCCGATTCTTCCTCGCTACACTAAAGGGAGTCGCGCAGAAATGGTTCAACAATCTTCCCCAAGGGAGCATCTCTTCCTTCGAGGAGCTATGCGAGAAGTTCGTCGCGCAATTCATCGCGAGTTGCAAGCGTAAGAAGACTAGCATCCACCTCTCTAAGATTAAGCAAGGGAGAAACGAGACCCTTAAGGACTATGTCCGAAGGTTTCATAGAGAGGCCGTCCTTATCTCCGACCTCGCAAGATGGAGTCGCCTACACCGCCTTCCTTAACGGACTCGAGCTGGAAGATTCAAATTTTCCTCGCTGAACAAAAGGTGTCCACCTTGGCGTAAGCACTCCGAAAGGCGGCCGACTTTATTCAGGCCACAGAGATCTGCATGCGGAGGAAGGAGATGAGGTCGAAAGAAAGGAGGAGATGGAAAATTTAATCCTCGAAATGAAGTTGACCACCGCTTCAACACCGACCCCCGCAGTATTCTCGATGGAGATCAAAGGGCACCCCATGCTCAAAAACCACCTCCCATGTCCACTCCTGCGAAAGCGCGAGCTTCCAACAAATATTGCGAATTTCATGAACAAACCGGACACAACACTACAGAGTGTCGCGCGTTAAAGAAGGCGCTTGGGAGTTGGCGGATAATGGGCAAATTGATCGCTTCCTCGAAAAGATACTCATGGAGCACAAGGAGGTTCTTCAAGGCAGGGTTATGAGCACTATGATGATGACGATGCTACTAAGATTGTAGCCACCATCGCTGGGGATTCGCAGGGGCACGACCCTCTCCTCTTGGAAGGCTCACCTCGGGAGCGCTCAACAAGTCCTCATCACCGGCCAACCTCCACCTCCGAAGGTGCCCACAGTGACCTTCGGCGAACAAGACTTGAAAAGCATGGCCGCCCCACATGAGGATCCTTTAGTCATCACATCAAGATTTCGGACGCCATGGTCCGCAGGGTTCTTATCGACACAGGGAGCTCGGTAGACGTCATCACCATGGAATGCCTTAGACAGACTGAAGTATGCCCCTCATAATCTAGTCTCCCTCATCAATCCCGTCGTCGGATTCGGAGGGCGGACGATACACCCCATAGGCATGATCCGCCTACCGATCGGGGTTGGAGAGAAGGTCGGGGCCGAAACATCGAAGTCAAATTCCTAGTGATCGACACCCCTCTCGCCTACAACGTCATCATTGGACGTCCCACCCTCAACCAGATCAAAGCGGTCGTCGCTCCATACCTTCTCCTCATGAAGTATGAGCTTGACGACGGATCCGTAGGTGAGACCTACTGGAGACCAAAAGACCGCACGTGAATGCTATATAACAAGCCTTCGACCTTTGATGGAGAAGCGAGAAAGAGGAGGGGAGGACTCACGGTGATCCTAAGGGCAAGAAGCTAAAAGCGGAGCCCCAACCAAAGTCTTCGAGACGATGATGGTGTGCTTCACCACCTCGTAAAATCATGTCAAGGTCCGGCTTGCACCTCCCAAAGACATCAAGCTCATTATCCGGCGTGGGGCCTTTCTTTAAAGACCCACCCAGCTTTAAGTCCCGTGAGATTTTGTAAAGGAATCACCCACGATTGACGCGACTTTTCCGAAAGCGCTCAACTGGGGCACACATTCCTCCCTTCCGTACGGACTTCGATCTTTCATCTATACAATGAGCAAGTTTTTTGCATCTTTACGTCTCATATTTTACTTAAAGACGATCTTGGGGGCATGAGTAGGGGCTAATACAATCCCCTAGAACACCCAAGTCCCCGGTTCCTTTCGTTGTATTTTCTTAACTTTGTCAAAGTTAGAATAAAAGTAGGGGCTGATATGACCCCCTAAGGCCTACTAGTTCCTTTCGTTGTACGTTTTTCATTGTGCCGATTCTGGGGCAACACTCGGGGCTAATACAATCCTCGGGATAGCCAAGTTGTAAAACTCAAAGAAGACCCCACTATGATCACGTATCCCAAGCGGCGAGAAAGCAAAAATCGGCAACAATAAAAAGAAGCAACGAGGCAAGTAAGCATCCAACAAGCATCACAAAGCAAGGATCAGTCGAAGATAAAAGTTCAAGCAAAACGAAAGAGTATCAAGTCATAATGGCACGCAGGACGTCAAAAATAACTCATATCCCACGAAGAGTCATGGAAAGGGGGCCAATCCTCTGAGCCATCTTTGGCATCCTCGCCAACGCCATCATCCTCGTGGATCTCCCCTCCTTTGGCGCTTCTTCCTAAGGGATTGATACGGCCAAGGAACTTGACTCCAAAGTGAGATCTTTAGAGTAAGGTCCAAGCATAGCACAAGTCAATGCCAAGCATGAAGAGAACGACTATGGTCCTCGGATGCGTACATTCGTCAAAAGAAAGGCCTCTTGGACGAAAAAATTACGAGCGTACGCGACTCGACAAACGAAGATCACATAAGATCATAGAGGATCTCTAAGAGACATCACTCAAGCCTTAGGTCACCGGAAAAAGGCACGAGATCAACGCCCTCGAAGAACACTTTTGTTCCGCAAGAAACCGCTCCAACACTATAAGGGAGCGATGGTTCGCAAAATGAAGACGAAGAAGGTTTTTGGCCCCTCAAGGTGTACGATCTTTATGATAGCCCAACGCTAAACGTCGTTTGACGACATCAAGCTCGGAGGCAAACGAGAAGCTAACGAAGACCTCCAATGTAAAATTACGACTTGGGCACAATCAAAGGCATCCTACAAAGGCCCACACTAAAGAGTTGATATATTCAGCTTAACGTGGAGTCAACACAGGCTCACCTGGAAGGAGGTTCGATTTTTCTCAAATCACGTAACGCCCAACATGTTCGACTAACGGAGGCATGACCATTGTATTTCCGCAGCGAATTGGGTTCGTATTTTCCGTCCGGAGGAGCCTATAATTTCTTCGCCCGAAATCAAGGTCGGTATTTTTCCGTCCCCTTCAAAAATCTTTACGCATAAAATTGGTCGGGAATGTTTCCCAAAAATATGCCAAGCATAATAAAAATAAACAACTTAAATTCCGAGGGTTCGGTAGGGCTCGGGGCTAGGGGTCGGGGTAAGGGGTCGGTCTCGGGAGGACCGAGTCCAAGTGGGGAAGTGAGGGAGAGAGGAGGTCAGCGTGAGGGAGAGCCGAGTAGTGTGGGCGCACGGCGTGAGAGTGAGAGGAGGGGTCGGTCTAGGGGTGAGGGGTGAGGGTCGGTCTCTTCGAGACCGAGTCCGAGTGGGGAGGGAGGGGTCGGTCTCTTCGAGACCGAGTCCAAGTAGGGGAGGGGGTCGCTTTGGGGTGAGGGGTGAGGGGTCGGTCTCGGGAGGACCGAGCCCGAGCGAGGGAGGACAGAGCAGCGGCGAGGGAGAGAGAGTGCGCGAGAGAGGTTGAGAGAGTGCAGGGAAAGGGTGAGGGGGAGGGGTCGGCCTCGCAAGAGGGTGTGCCGAGGGGTCGGCCTCGCGGGGTGTGTCGAGGGGTTGGCCTCGCGGGGGTGTGTTGAGGGGTCGGCCTCGCGGAGGGGGTGCCGAGGGGTCGGCCTCGCGGGGTGTGCCGAGGGTCGGCCTCGCAGGTGTGTGTCAAGGGGTCGGCCTCGCGGGGTGTGTGTCGAGGGTCGGCCTCGCGAGGGTGTTCCCGAGGGGTCGACGCGAGGGGTGCGCATGAGGGGTCGCTGCGAGGGGTGTGCGTAAGGGGTCGCCGCGAGGGATGTGGAGAGGTAGCGTAAGCTTTTTGGGTAGGAGTCGTAGCGTAAGCTTTGGGTAGGAGTCATAGCGTAAGCTTTTGGGTTGGAGTCGTAGCGAAAGCTTTTGGGTAGGAGTCGTAGCGTAAGCTTTTGGGTAGGAGTCGTAGCGTAAGCTTTTGGGTAGGAGTCGTAGCGTAAGCTTTTGGGTTGGAGTCGTAGCGGAAACTTTTGGGTTGGAGTCGTAGCGGAAGCTTTTGGGTTGGAGTCGTAGCGTAAGTTTTGGGGTGGAGTCGTAGCGTAAGCTTTTGGGTTGGAGTCGTAGCGGAAGGTTTTTGGGTAGGAGTCGTAGCGTAAGCTTTTGGGTAGGAGTCGTAGCGGAAGGTTTTTGGGTTGGAGTCGTAGCGGAAGGTTTTGGGTAGGAGTCGTAGCGTAAGCTTTTGGGTAGGAGTCGTAGCGTAAGCTTTTGGGTTGGAGTCATAGCGGAAGCTTTTGGGTTGGAGTCGTAAACCCTTCAAGATTGAAATTTGCGTTAATTTCTCAAAATATTTCCGCAACGAAACATACAACTTCGGAGTCGGAAAGTCTCTCGACGTCAAGTAACGACTTAGCCTCCGGGAGCTAATAAGTCATATTTCCACCTCCACAAAGGGGACATCCTTCGAAGTTACTGGTAGCGATAACTTAGCCTCCGGAGCTAAAAATCGTACGCCTAACTTCATAAAAGGAACACCTCTAGGAGGACACACAATTATGCACTTCTAAGCCTACGGAGCTGGAAGGTCGCGTAAAGACCCATGTCCGCATGGGCACTCGCACTCCTAACTTAAGGTTAGGGGGTCGCGCTCTCCGTGGGATGTTCCCTAGCGAGAATCATGCACTTCTAAGCCTACGGGAGCTGGAAGGTCGCGTAAAGACCCATGTCCGCATGGGCACTCGCACTCCTAACTTAAGGTTAGGGGTCGCGCTCTCCGTGGGATGTTCCCTAGCGAGAATCATGCACTTCTAAGCCTACTGGAGCTGGAAGGTCGCGTAAAGACCCATGTCCGCATGGGCACTCGCACTCCTAACTTAAGGTTAGGAGGTCGCGCTTGACAATCATGCACTTCTAAGCCTACGGAGCTGGAAGGTCGCGTAAAGACCCATGTCCGCATGGGCACTCGCACTCCTAACTTAAGGTTAGGAGGTCGCGCCCGAGAATCATGCACTTCTAAGCCTACTGGAGCTGGAAGGTCGCGTAAAGACCCATGTCCGCATGGGCACTCGCACTCCTAACTTAAGGATAGGAGGTCGCGCTCGACGATCATGCACTTCTAAGCCTACGGGAGCTGGAAGGTTGCGTAAAGACCCATGTCCGCATGGGCACTCGCACTCCTAACTTAAGGTTAGAAGGTCGCGCTTGACAATCATGCACTTCTAAGCCTACGGGAGCTGGAAGGTCGCGTAAAGACCCATGTCCGCATGGGCACTCGCACTCCTAACTTAAGGATAGGAGGTCGCGCTCGACGATCATGCACTTTCAAGCCCCCGGAGCCGAAAGGTTGCGTAAAAGACCCATGACAACGCTGCCATGGGCAAACTCACTTTCTTCGGATCCGAGGCACATAGGGGCTGGGACGCCTTGAGAATCCTAGAAGGATCACGAGAGGACTCATCCTCCCGCAAGAGCCCTAGAGGGACCATGGGAGGACTCATCCTCCACGAAGAGCCCTCGGGAGGTTCACAAGAGAACTCATCCTCCCCGCAAGACTCTTTTTAGCCCCAAGGGGCTAAGTAAAAAGTCAAATCAAATCATCATCACAAAAATCCCACAAATTCCAAGGATTGCAAAAACAAAACGAGCGAGGCTCGAAAGCTTGTCAAGCAACGACTTAGCCCTTGAGGGCTAACAAGTCGCATCCCTACCTTCACAAGGGGCTATCCTTTGGGGAACAAGGTCAGCTTGCACTCAACGACCACTTGGCCTCCGGAGCCGAAAATCGCACTCTCAGCCCCATAAGGTGGTACCCTACAAGAAGCTATCTCTCAAGCGCTTTCGAACTTTCAGGAATCGAAAGGTCGCGCAAAGACCCATCCTGTTGTGGGCACTCACGCACTTTCGAACCTTCAGAATCGAAAGGTCGCACAAAGACCCATTCCGTCATGGGCACTCACGCACTTTCGAACCTTCAGAATCGAAAGGTCGCGCAAAGACCCATTCCGTCATGGGCACTCACGCACTTTCGAACCTTCAGAATCGAAAGGTCGCGCAAAGACCCGTCCCGTCATGGGCACTCACGCACTTTCGAACCTTCGAGAATCGAAAGGTCGTGCAAAGACCCATTCCGTTATGATCACTCACGCACTTTCGAACCTTCGTAAATCGAAAGGTCGCGCAAAGACCCATTCCATCATGGGCACTTGCACTCTTAACTTAAAGTTAGGAGGTCACGTTCCCGTGGGATGTCCCCTAGCGAGATATCCATACTCGAGCACTTTCAAGCCTCCAGGAGCTGAAAGGATGCTCAAAAATTACTCCCTAGGCCCGAGGGACTAAGTGAAAATCGTTTATCGCAACAGAGCGTCTACGACAAGACAAGAAAGCGAAGGAAAGCAAAGTTGACAAAGCAAACTTCCTTCACTCATTCATCCATTAAGACAAGAACGCGCAGCTGCGCCATTACAAGAGAAGCAAAGCGTCTAAAACTCAAGATGCTACGCTACGATGCTATGGCTATACTATTACGCTACAATTACACTACTCGGACGTAAGGAGAGCCATGGCTACCACCTCACTTCTCCTTCGGAGGGTTCCTTGTCCTCTCCGCGGGATCGTTCCTCTTCCTCTTCGTCGGAAGGTTCCGCCTCTTCTCCGCCGGAAGGTGCATCTTCTTCTCCGCAAGGAGGCTACTCCCCTTTGCCTTGGGCAAGTCCCTCCGGCCCTAAGAAGGAGTAAAGGGCCATCTCGCTAACTCTCCACTCTCCAAGGGAGGGTTAGACGACGAGCCAACTCCGGGAGCGGTTCTTCCTCCCGTCGCAGCGTTCACCGAAGGAATAAGGTTCACCGATTGAAGCTCAATGATGCAATCGTGGTTACATTCCACCCAAGCCACAAGCGTGTCCACTAAGAACGGATTGTGGCCGGAAGCAACTTACCATACTTCTCACCATCATTTATCAACCCCAGCCTTCCAAGCATCATCAATGAGGAGTCGGTAGAACGCCTTCGCGGCAAAGGATGGTCGGCGGTACTCAATCGCTATTTGCTCCACATTCCACCTACCTACCTCGGGAGGCATGCAGGCGTAACGTGAGGGGCTAAATGATTCGGGTATTTCCTGGACAGTTCCAGCTCAACCGACACGTCACCGGCCGACCGGGCCTAATCAGCTTGGATAAAGGAGGAATCGGTCCAAGACAACCCTTAATGGGCCAGGTAAAAGCCCCAAAGCCCACTGGGGCTAGGGTTTCCCTAAACCGTGGTAAAGTACCATTTTACCCCTTCAAAATCTCCCATAAATACTCATCACTTCCAAAACCCAAGGCATGTTATGTTCATTGGACAAGACATCTCACATTTCGATAATCCAAGCTCTCAAGCTCCCGAGCTCTCAACACCCAACTACATTCATAACGTTCATCAACGTTCATCGGCACACATTCATCCCCGAGAACTTCCATCTTTGGAAATCTTCTCGTCTCCCAAGGAATCCCCCACGCACATCGAGGAAGATCTCCTCGATCCATTCAAACTTAGTTCATTACTAACTTGAGCGTCGGAGGGCGTTCCCGGGATCCACCACCCGGGCTTCGCCTTTGCGAGTTCGAGCAGTCATCAATCGGACTCGGATCGATCGTGCCACGTCCTCGGAACCGGAAGCAGTAAATCCTTCCTCTCTCCGAATCATCATCCACATCATCAACTCGGTTTTCTCCGGAAACAATGATAACGAGCTGTTGTGTTGCGTAGGCTTTTCTTGCTTCCTCTCGTCTTTTATGTTGTGTGCTAATTAATGAGTACGGAGTAATTTTTATGTTGTGTGCTAATTAATCAAGTACGGAGTAATTTTTATTCTTGTGTATGCTTTATTTTTAAACCCATGTTACTTATATCCAGTTTAAACTTTTCTTTAACTTTTCGTCTATGTTAGTTATTGCCTAATTAAACAATTGATCTTCTGCTCTTATATCACCGAAATTGAACTACTGTTTTTACAAATGTTCTCTAATAAATTTAAAGAAGAATTTATGGCGGATCCAGGATTTTAAGAGAGGGGGTCGCAAAAGACCGAATGGTAGGGCACAGTTTAAAAATTGGAGAGTTGTAGGATTTTTAGATACAAATGAAAGAAGTTGAAGACAACTATTAGCAAAAGTCCCCCACGACACCCCATCCCTCCCCCCTCCCCCAAAAAAAAACCACAAACTCTCATAGACATGCTTGGCAAGGCTTCAAGTTTGGGAAAGCAACGAGTGTAAATTAATGCCCAAAGCCCCACACCATACTCTTCTCAAACAGACCAACTAAACTAGTTAGGGTTTGATTTCCGAACAAATGGAGTAAAACATAATATAATCACCAATTTTTTAAAAAGGCAATGAATACAACTATAAGGAGGCTATCACAAGACTAATTAGTAGCATCCGCAATTAGGGAAGCTCATTGAACAATGTATAGCTCTTAATTGGCATATCTTCTTCATTCAATGGTGAATTTTGGATCTAGAACTTGAAGGAATAGAGGATTCTTAGCTTATCTTTTTGAAATATGTAAGTGTTTTGATCTATAATAAGAACTAAAGCAAAATTAAAATCACTCACAAGTCACAAATATAACTACAAAAAGCAAATTAAACAACAAAAGAAAAAAAAACACAATAACTTCAGCCTTCACACAACTTAATCAATTTTCGTATATTCTAATTCCATAATCCACAATCCATAATAAAAAAATCAAGCCTAAAATAGTAAAATTAATCTATAGAATGAAGTAATTATATGATGCAATAACATAATTAAGCCTAAAATCGGAGAAATTAAACCTAAAATCGCATAAATTAAACCTTGAATTCAAATGAAATTGAAAATTTTTTAACTTAGTAAACTTACAGATTTGGGAAGAAAGGGGGAGAGGCCCTAAATAGAAACCGGTGAATGGGCTGGGCTGCGCGGCGTCGGTAGTGATGGTGGCGAGAGGAGGATGGCGCGGTGGGTGCCGATTGAGGGCGGCGACCATTGGATGGTCTGTGGTAGTGGCCAAAGATAACTCGCTCGCGTGCGTGAGAGTGAGGGAGAAGGCATGACTATGAGTCGGTGAGGGATCGGGCTGGCCCGGCTGGGCGGCGTCGTAGTGGCGGCGGGTGCTGCACCTGAGTGGGGGTCGCGGCCACCGGTCGTGGTAGCAGAGAAATTGTTCGCGTGGCGTGCGTGAGGGAGAGAGGATTTCGAAGCGGTAAAATTATGAAAAGGAATAGCAAAAAAAAAAAAAAACAATAGAAGGAAGCTGAAAAGTTTAAAAATGAAAGTAAAGTCGCGGATGAAGGTTTCGAACCCCGACCTCTCGCAACCCTAAAACGACTTACCATTGGGCTTAAAACTCATTTGACAATGAAATTGCTGTATAAATATTTTATTTGTTTTTGAATGGGGGTTTGACTCCATTGAACCCACGTTGGCTCCTCCAATTATCCTATTATTATTATAACTAGGGTTATACCCTTGCATTGCAAGGATAAAATAAAATATTTTTGTTAATATTTCATACATGTAAGTAACTATAAATATTTATTTTGAAAATTAAAAAGATTTTTTAAATTTTAATAATCTGAGTATAATATTTTTTTGTTGTTATTTTATAAAATTTATTCCAAAAGACCTATGGCTCAAATATTTTTTAAATTTAAACAAGAAAACTTAAATATATATGAGACCACATTTTTTTAAAAAAAATGTCTCAAAAATTCATGTATATTTAGATGATTAAATTTAATTTGAAATTCATAATATATTGTTCATCAACTAAAATTATATCTCGGATGAGATCACTATAGTTAACATTGATAGTTTTTTTTTTAAAACAAATTGCATAAGTCTAAACATTTTCGTGAACAATTAGTTGTAAAGTAACTATTGGATTCAATTTTATTGGATTATTTTCTATTAACAGTAGTAATGACAATTAACATTATCTTTTTTAAAAACTTTTTCAATGTAGTATTCCTTTCAATAAATTTAATATGTAAAATTGAATCGAAGTCAATAACGTAAAAAAATGATTTAGTTTTTATCTTTTGGCTGATTAAAACAATTGTGTAACTTAGCTTTGACATATTGAAATTATGTGAAATTAATTTTTTAAAGTTAACAATAAAAATATGGCGAAAAAGAAGAAGAAGAATAGATTATACAACTAAATGAAGATATTAGATTAGTGATAATAGTAGATTATACTACTAAATGAAGATATTTTATAAAAACTAAATGAAGATAATTGTAAGGTTGTAAAATATGGCTATCATTATTAAAAAATAATCTTTTATATATGTTCACTTATTAATATTATGATTTTTCATCTTACTTATTGAGACTGAATTAATTAATAAAATAACTGAATATTTAAATGTATTATTTTCTCACAAACGAAATATTATTAGATGATTTAAACTCTTATTAATATCGCTAAATACATAATCTAAGTAGACTCGTGTTAATGATCTCCTCTTACTTACATGTTGTGTATAACCTATATCTAAATTTATAAAATACTGTAACTTTATTGATTTATAAATTTTAATCACAATATTTTACAAACTTTAAACCCCATTGCACCATTATTATTAAAAATTAACAAAACCTCATTTCATAATAAACTAAAACACCCAATCTTAGTATGCTTAAATCATAAATGTCGAGAAAGAAAAAGGAAAAAATAATCAAAAAACAAAAGGGGAAGAATATCAACAAAGAAGAAAATTTAACAAACTAAAAATAATGGAAAATAACAAAATCAAAATGAAGAGTAAATAGGGAAGGAGTAGCAAGATATTAGTTTATAATTTAAAAAAAAAAAAACAAACCTAGAAACTCTTTCTTTCAATTGACGATTTGCTTATGAAGTTAATTTTTTAATCAAATTAATTAATTGGTAAGTTATTCTCACCATTGATGATATCAATTAAGGGTAATTAGCCAAACTTTATTTTCTTTTCTTGCGCAATCAAGGCTCCAATTAAAAGTACTATTAATTTCCTTTAAAGTAGTTTGAGAAGATGAGGTGTTACAAAGAAGGTAATTTGATTAGGATGATGATAAGATTTTAACGTATATATGAATAAATTCAATTATTAATAAATGTGTATTTTTCATAGAAAAAAATGCTTGAAGGCTCTACTTTCTTTTTCTTCTTCTCTTTTTGTTTTTCGACCTGAAGGATATATCTTCACTTAAATGGAAGTTGCTCCATATATATTTAACTGTATTTTTTCAAAATAAATATAAGATAAAATATTTGAGCTTGAGGACTATATTTAACAAAATTAAAAGAAATTAGTTTTAGAAGATGAAGAGTAAAAACTAAAGTTCATTATCAATCATTTTTGATAATTTATGATTTTATTTTCTTTCATTTGACTTAAGTAATCAAGTTCATTTTATCTTTCTCTCTTTTCTTTTTTTTTTTATACGTGCAAACATTCTTAAAAATATTTAATAATTTTGAATTATGTATGTGTCCAAAATAACATAGTATGACATATTTTATAAATTAAAAATATTTATTTATCAATCATTTTATCTTTCTCTCTTCTCTTTCTTTTTTTACATATAAAATTACGATTAAAAATGTCTAAAGACTTTAAATTATATATGGGTTCAAAATAACAATGTATGGAATATTTCATAAATAATTTTTTTATTTTTTAAAAATACAATATTATAGAGTGATTGGTGATATAAAATTTGATCAATAATTAATTAAAATTTTCTTGGCTAAATAATAATTAATCAATCAATGAGTTGAATATATCATTACTTCCTTAATATTAAATCCTAATTATATGCATCTATGATTATGTGGCATTCCAACTAAACTTTTACGTGTCAATCATACAGTATTTTTACCCAAATTATATATATATATATATATATATATATATATATATATATATATATATATATATATATATATATATATGATTTGTCAATGTTATTAATTATAATTTCTATATAAAAAGATATTTTTGGAGTCGGATTCCATGATGAGTTGTTTTCCTAGGAAGGCTCATCCATGCTGTGACGGTTTGCTTCACAAAAGAACAAGCCAGTGATAAAAATTTAAAATAGTTTTACGAGATATATGAATCACTAATTGAAAAAAAAATTTTGAAGTGGCCAAAAATTGTGCTTCGTATAAATCATAGTATTAATTAGGTTTTCACAAGGTACAAGTACACTAAAAAAATTCTTGGTGAAGATATTAGCAAACTGAGATGTTGCTGGGTGAATTACCATTTTATAAACTAATAATCAGACTTTTGATGGCTACAAAAAATAGTGGCGGAGTCAAGAATTCGAAATAAGAGTGTCCAACGTCTTTCGGGTCAAATTTAAGGGTGTCGAATTACTTATAATTTAAAATTTTTACTTTACCCTTAGCCTTCATGTGGCTCCGCCACTGATGAAAAACGACATATAATTAGTGGGAATATATATATATATATATATATATATATATATATATATATATATATATATATATATATATATATATATATATATATATATATATATATATATATATATATATATATATATAGTCAACGAAGAGAAGAATTAAATTTACACCCAAAACCATAGGTTATTATTATTGACCAACCTTAATATACATTTGCTCGATCGGTCCAATTGAAAGTATAAACATTATTAATTGTGCGTGTCAAATTAGTAAAATTTTTAAGAGTTATTATTAGAGACTAAAAGTATAGTTCACGTATATGTCGGTCAACTATTTTTTGAGGGAAAAAAAGGAAAAAAAGGGAGGATATACATTGCAAGCCAGTGAAAAAGAAAGGGAATGAAAATTTTATCATAATTAACATCACGTAAGTATGGTTGTTATGAATTATGTAATAATTTAGTGAAAACTGCTCTTGCGTGGAGCTCTCTCTACCCATTATTAGGGTTTTCCAGGTCAGGATTTCCAAATCCTAACCTTCTGTTCCTGATCTTTGCTTCGACGATTCCTGTTCTCGCTTTGCTTTCGTCATCATCGATCGATAAGGATGAACAACAATACTGAACAACCGGAATTCGAGCAGTTAGTGAAAACTCAAAGACTATGAGGAAATAATGATCAAACCCTAGAACTGGAGATTGATGAAGAACTTGAAATCAGTCTTGATTCGGGTATTTCCTGACAGTTCCAACTCACCCGACATGTCACCGGCCGATTGGGCCTAATCAGTTGGATAGGGGAGGAATCGGCTCAAGATAACCCTTAACGGGCCAGGGCATGCTTTTATGTTCATTGGACAAGACATCTCATTTGAGGATAATCATTCAAGCTCCTAAGCTCTCAACACTCATCTACCTTTATCGAACGTTCATCAAAGTTCATCCTCACTCATCCCGAAAACTTCCATCTTTGGAAATACTCTCGTCTCCCAAGGAATCCCTCACGCTTATCGAGGAAGATCTCCTCGATCCTTTCAATCAAATCAGATACTAACTTGAGCGTCGGAGGGGCATTCCCCGGATCCACCACCCGGGCTTCGCCTTTTGCGGGTTCGAGCAGTCATCATTCGGACTCGGATCGATCGTGCCACGTCCTTGGACCCGAAGCAGTAAATCCTTCCTCTCTCCGAATCATCATCCACCTCATCAACTCGGATTTATCCGGAAACAAGTATCAACGAATTAACCGTGGCCTTGTTCTAAGAATTGATTTTTGTAATCACGATAAAACTTTCCTGTTGGTGTTCATCCTTCTTTCCGAAACATGTACACCTGTTTTGCGATGTTCTTTGTCCCACGGAGCTAAATTTCATTGAAAGGGTTTTGGGTTTCTTTGGCCTGTGATGGAGAAATCGAAAATTGGAGGAAATGGCAATTTGGAAGCCATGAAAGTAGAGAGAAAGCAAGCAACAAGCAACCCAAGTAGCAAAACACCTCTCTTATCGGTCTCTCATGCTCTGCGAAAGTCTTGGGGTCTCCTTCCCTTTGACGCCCTCTACTTGTTCCTTCCTTCTTCCTCTTCGGTCTCGCCGTTTTCTATCTCTCGCCACCCCTCGCTCTCTTCCTCTCTTCTCGGTCTCTATCTCCCCAAGCAAGTAGGTAGCCAACAAAACGAAACCGGGCAAGCACCACAACAATACACAAGCTGCTCGGTGTCTCTCTCCCCAAGCAAGTAGGTAGCCAGCAAAACAAAACCGAGCGAGCACCACAACCATACACAAGCTCCTAACAAAAAGCACAGAAAACGAGGAAAAACTCTCCTTTTTACTTGAGAGAGAAAAAAAAAGGTATGGTTATTATGGACACGTAATGTTGTTTATATCTAAACAATTAAATAGTCTTTGAATAATTGTAATTTTCATGTAATTAAAAAATGTATTTTCCGAGAGCAATTCTATGATGAGTTGTTTCCTAGGATGGCTATTGCGATGAAGGTTTTGGTCCACAGAAGGAAGAAACCAGTATATTTAAGAAGAGAATGTTGTATACAAAAAACAATGCAAGTCAAGAAAAAAAAATATTTAAGAAAAGAATGTTGTATATAAATAAAAACAAGCTTTTGTACTAAGAAAAGGAAAAAAAACCTAAAAGAGGATCACTATCAGCTGGAAATTGAATTTATTTGAAGTAGTCAAAATTCTATAGACTTTTTTTTTTTTTGGTTGGTTGGTCTTATGATGAATATTTTCATATAGAGCACACTCATCTATAGATGTCAATGCAAGTTCATATAGCAATGGATTAAAACACATGTCGAGAATTATGATGAATATTTCCATAAGGAGGATAAATAATGATGAGTATTTCCATAATGAGGATAAATATCGATAAATATAGATATACTTTTTGAAATTCATCACTATTGTTGTAAAATTCAGTTGTTTATATTAAAATAATTATTTGTAAAATATTCGATGTACTTTTTTTTATTTATATACTTTTCACATGAACAAATAAAAATACATGTACTCATCATTTTTTAAAAATAATTAGAGAAATATATGTTTAAATTAAAATATTTATTATATTTACATTAAATTTATCAGTATACATTGATAATTTTCAGTTAAGTGTAAATAAATTTTATAGAAAAGTTGTAATTAAGTAACTAAATTTTAATTAATTATTTTTCTATTAGAAAGTAAATATTAAAATATAAAATTGTCAACATTATTGAAAAATTATCCAAATACAAAAGTTCATCATTTGATTATAAAATTCATCAATGCAAAAAATTCATCATTTTATAAAAAAATCATTAACATAAAAAAATTTATTTTATAAAAAATTTCATCGTTGAAGTAGGAAGCTTCCTATTCCAGAGTATAAGGTATAATTTTCGCCTTTAATATCATTTTTTAGTCGTATGTTTGGAATCATTTACACCGATTTATATTCATTTACTGATATTTTATGGGAAACAAGAAGTTGACTGATGTATTCATTAACTAGGATATTATTGTTTTTTTATAATATTTATATTAATCAAGGATTCATTAACTAGGGAAGGTGCTTTATGAGCTGAAATTCAGTTAAAGGAGAAAAAAATCCTTATTACATCATAATGCTTATGTACAACAACCAAATTATTCATACAATATTATCTCGATAAATATTTCTATGTGTATTTTGTATGTAAGTGACTCAAATTAGATAACTTATTATCGCTAAATTTCTTTTTCTATAAATATTCGAACTTACATACAAAATACACATAAAAACATAAACAAAAACGAATATAAATAAGTTGTTAAATAATAAATGAACATAAATGAACGAACATAAACAGATATAAATCAACATAAAAGAATAAAAACGAACATAAAACATAAATAGATTATATTTTTTATATAAAGTCGAATAGACTCTTAAGTGTTGAAGTTTATAAAAGTTACCGTCAGAACTTAAGTGCCATTAATATTTGCCTTCTTTTCAATTCTTTAATTTTGACTTAAAAAAATATGACTAATTTAATAGTAATAACTAAATTCTAACATAGTTCCCTTAAAATGATTGCATCTAACTATAATATAAAATATATTTCTCTAGTGATGATATTATATGATAAATATAATATCAGATGGAAATTGAGTAAAACATATTCTGACTAGAAAAACAATTATAATGTTGAATTATCTATCCATTGATTAAGACATGGACCCTTGAATTGGTCCAATAATTTCTTGTAGAGGCTCCCAATCAAGGGTGAGCCACAACATGTTTTTGGCTATAAAT
The DNA here is from genome assembly GCA_021018815.1 of Talinum fruticosum. NCBI lineage: Eukaryota > Viridiplantae > Streptophyta > Magnoliopsida > Caryophyllales > Talinaceae > Talinum > Talinum fruticosum. Next base: position 617,660 of record JAITYX010000083.1, read on the forward strand.
AGGCATCCTGTTTTGCGAGAGTAGAGCAAGAAGCCCTCTAAAATTGCAAATCAATCCTCCATTATTTTCTCAAAGCAGAGAGGCAATACATAATCCAATTCTCTAAGAGTAGTTTTCAATATAATGGCTAAGCTTAGCACTACATTTGTTGCTCTCTTCTTTGCCTTCGTTCTCCTCCACTGTGCTATCGTACCAGCTGTTGCAGGTGCTGACATATATATCGACAGTACATTATTGTTGTTGTTGTTATTTTCATTACACTGTAGTAATTATATGTATGACAACACCGTCGCTATTGCATGTAATAATGCAGGTGGATCAGGGCAAGGCGTCGGAACAAGGAGAATTCTGACGTCCTGCCAAGGCGGAGATTTTTTGGAGAAGTTGTCTTGGGTGCCGGGGGCGGGACCATAGCTTGCACAGCACATTGTATAGAGCAGGGAGATTATCATGGAGGACATTGCGATGACAACGACGTATGCGTCTGCAACTAATGACATAAGCCCATGCTGTTTCCGCTCTTCTATATGTAATGTAATATATGAATAAGGTGATTGTTCATGGGGATTACTTACAGCTTGTGCTTGATTAATCCCTAATGATGGATTTGCTTGCTTACTTTCTGTGCGGTAAGGTTGTGTGTTGTGTGCTGTTGTTGAATATGTAACAGTGTGATTTACTACATTCATTGTGTATCAGTTTTTCCTCTTTAATTTTGTCTGTGTGCTTTTTTAAAAAAATAAAAATGAAAAGTTGAATAGTAGAAATTGTTATTATCACTCAGAGAAGAGAAGGTGACGCTGAAAATTGAAAATGGGTTAGAGTTATAAGACAATCTAGTTGTTCTTTAAAGTAAATGAAATTTATTTATTGATTGGAAGTCATACAATATTCTTCCTTTATAAAACTGATTCGTATTAGAAGGTTTGTTAGGCAACATAAGTTGTTTGAGTAGTGGATAGTTGTTTATGTAGTGGATAACTTTTTAGGTAAACTAATAATTACTGTTAGATTTTAATGAATAGTTGTTTAACTGAGCAATTGAATAAATGAGCCTGGTAAACTTAATGGTTAGGCTAGCTTATTGACATAAAAGAATATAAATAATTTACCAAACATAAATCAACGAAAGGATATTTTTGTCGAAAAATATGAAACACTATTTTTAATACTACTTGAAACGTTATAAGTTATCGCAAACGTTGGTTTCCTTACCGAACACTAATATTTGGTTGCTACATACTCCAAACACGTGTTGTTGAACAGGGCTGAAGTAGACCTGTAAATGAAAGGATCGCCATTGGTATGTAATGGCATTCACTTAAGTTGTTCTTTCGGAGACATAGTCCATGCTAAGAATAATACGAATATTTTTTTTTTTTGGGCCAGATTAGTCAGAAAAATATGACTAGGAAACCCTTTTCATACTTACAGCTTATTCTATATATAGGGTCTTATTCAACACATTCTTATTATATCATTCTTGATTGAAATCAACTTTGAAAAATATGATTAGTTCTTCATTTGCTTAAGTCTCTAGGTTGACCAGAGAATGAGTGATTGTAGCTTTCGATAAGCATAATTTTTAGAATCTTATACTCAATATGTTGAATCATTGGATCTAACTATAATATAAATACATTTGCTAAGTAATAATACTCTTATAAACACCGAAATCAAATTAGAGATTTAATCTATATTTATTAGTTTCACTGTTTACAATAATATTAACACGATCACATCATAAAAGTATGTATCTTTTTGGTTTAAAGAGATCTACATGCATATAGCACACTTTATCCTTACAAGTAGAGCGGGAATTCGAAATTTTCAAAGTTAATCAAGTGATCCGAAGTCTTGACTATTAAATCAGTGCTTGATTAATTATATTGGCACAATCTACATATGACTATGATTGATTATCTTTTAAGCATAAGATTTTGCTAACTTTCTAATTGATCTATTGAGTATGAATCAAACTAAAGTAGAAAATTAACTAAGCATGTTTTTGACCGGAATAAATAATTGTTATATATAAACCACATGGGGTGGGATGGGGGGTTGATGATGAGCCATGTATGGGTTGCCTATAAATAGGGCATCCTGATTAACTAGAGTTGAGCAAGAAAGCCCCCACTAATTACCCAAAAATTACATTCAGAAATCCATCACAAAATTTGAAAAGACTATGGCTAAGCTTAGCACCACTCTTCCTGCCCTCCTCTTTGTTTTCCTTCTCCTCCATTGTGCTGTCGTACCTACGTTTGCAGGTAAATATATATACATTGACACTTTACTACTTATGGTATCGACAAATAATAATAAAAAAGTCCTCCAGCCTTCGTAATTTGATAAATTGTTAGTCTATCATGTCCTTTCTTCAAGAGCTTACTATCCTATTTCTAGGATAATAAACGGTCAAAATTAAGAAATTTTTTACTCTAAAAAATTGATAACTTATGAGATTACTAATTTATTATTTATAAAACTTGATGAATATTTTTCTATAAAATAATTTATCAATATATATCACATGGTAGTATACTTTCAATATTTCTTGCATAATATTAGCATTGTTGTCACACTATTTAACCTAATATAAATTTCATGTGTATTTAATTATGTAGGTCGGTCGCTCCAAGGCGTAGGAACGAGGAGAACTCTATTATCTTGTCAAATTGGAGGAAATAAAATTTGTTCACTGCATTGCCTCGTACTTGGTCGTTGGGGAGGACACTGCAGTACTCGTAAAATATGCGTGTGCAACTAATTATGGTTGCACCAAAAATACAACACATCAGTGACCGAAATGTAATCCTATGTACTAGGTGTAATAATAATAATAACAATAATAATGTCGAGATAATAGTAATTAAATGTACCAATATTGTGATTATTCGTGGGAACTTGACTATGTGGTTCTCATCGAAATAATCCTATCTTTTCTTTACTTAAACAATAATACTCCTTTCAGTTTAATTTATTCGTCGCTTTAATTTGTATAATTAATTTCCGATGATATCTTAAGAAATTTTTATGATAAAGACGAAGATGACTTTTTTTTTGGTGGGAAATTAATTAATCAAAGATAAGATGATAAGATAGAACCTGGTTTAATTATTTTTATATAGTATAATTTATTAATCAAATAAAGAATACAAAAAATGAGGACGAAATTTCCTCTGCGTTTTGCGTGTATGAAAACTCTAACAATGAATGTAGTTGACTTTACTAATAAGTTAGATGTTGGTGCTAATAAACAGGATTGGAGGAAGCCCAAGTGCTGATTGTTTTCTGCATCGAAACATAGACAAGTGAGGTAACGATAATGATGAGATAACACCATAAACATAGCCGAATACTACTTAAGCATGACAATATCAAAATGGAGAGCAGCATTTGATACAAAGCCTTAATCTTTAGCACTTACATCACCGCAAGCAGAAGATAATCTAATAATATAAAGAGACAAGTCACGATAGCGCAGGACATGAGTTTTCAGTGTATGTTGAACAAGAGCACAGAAATTACTCATTATTGCAAGTCTCTAACTCTTATATAAAAAAGACAGGACAAAACCATTGTGAACCCCACCGAACAGAAAGACTCCTACCAATTATACTACATCAAATACAACTATGAGCCACCAACAATGAGCCAAATTAGTTTAGAAAGTGCTGTTGAAACTAACGATCTGTATAAAAGTTGGTGGTAGTACAGTTTTAGAATGTCAGGGCCTTAGACAAGTCTAATATGCAGCAAATGATGCTAATCAATAAAGAGAATGATTTTCCAAGCTTGAACACAAAATTCAACACATTGAGTTCTTAGTTGTAGCAAATTTTTTTATTTTTGGAACAATTTTTGCACAAATGCCTTTTGGACATCAAGTAAGTGTGTTTCAGACAGCCTATGTGGGATTCGAACCCATGTCTAGAGTGAGTGCCTTTCGGGCATTGAGTGAGTGTGTTTCAGAATTTCTTTTTTTAGAACAATTTTTGTATTTTTATTCGATGTCTAGAGCGAATTCTTAGGTTGCAAACAACCTATGTGGACTTCGAACCCACATCTTTGTGTTATTACACATTACTCTACCTTTAAGCTAATAGGCTTACACATCTATACGGTGTGATTATCAAAGGAATATAGAGACTAACTAGTAGATTCTTGGTCTTATTATTTGTGGAAATTAGGCTATATCTTTACACTTTGCGATGCCAAAAGATGACCGCACTACTACTTGTGTTAAGCAGATAACAAAAATTGAAATGAAGAATGAAAGAGTTATGCCTCTTATAGTGGAGTTGATTACACAAATGGTCTAGAGGTTTTACTAATAGTCGACCATTTTCCCATTGCTAAAAACGCCTCTGCAAGTACATTTTCATTGGCGGACCTTATTCGCCGGTTCAATTTATTCCCCTCAACCTGTATAATTAGTTTCCAATAATATCTTAAGAAATTTATACCATAAAGACGGAAGTTGACTTTTTTGGGAGGGAAATTAATTAATTAAAGATAATTAAGATGATAAACCTTTTTTCCATTTTATATATAATTTATCACTCAAATAAATAATTAAAAAACGAGGACGAAATTTCCTCTGGTTTCTGCATGTATGAAAACTCTAACAATGTAGTTGACTTTTTTTCTGATAAGAGCTGTTGACTTTATTAATAAGTAAAATGTTGGTGCTGATAAATAGGATTTGGGGAAGCCCAATTGCTAATTAGTGTATTTTTGAAAAAACACAGGACAGGAACAGAAGATCGATTATGGCTAAACTTGACACCCCATTTCTGGGTCTCTTCTTCGCTTTCCTTCTCCTCCCCTGTGCAATTCTACCTGTTCTTGCAGATGGTATATTTTTTATGCTCTGTCATTTTCATATACATGTCTTTCTCTGTTTAATTATTTTGGCTCGATCCAATTAATTAAAAGGCATCCATGATCTTAATCGATATCCATCGATCAATGCAGGAATATCTATGCAAGTAATTGGTAGGACGAGGAGAACCTTGCTGTCTTGTACCAGTGCGACTTGTTTGATTAGCTGTTTAGGAGTTTGCTGCGGAGGCCGATGCATTTGCGGAACGAACAGCTGCCCCTGAATCTCTGATAACCCAATTATAGTACCACTTAATCTAGTCTCTGTATTTCCAATGGATTAATCTTGCTTTGTACGTTCGAAACTTTGGATGAAATAATGAAATCAAAATATATGTGACTTGTGTTGAATTCGATATTTGTCAAAGTATATATGTCTGGTACAGTTATTGTATAACTTGTCATGATTCTTTAACTATTAGAGTAAGTTTTTTGCTGATATACTTCTTATATATACAGTATCGATCTCATGTTCGATATTAAATTACTCCCTTGGTTCCAAGAAAATGTTTTATTTGACATTTTGTCATCTTCGATACATCACTTCGACTATCATAAAAGGCATTTTAAAAAATAATGTTAGGAATTAAGTCACCCTCTAAACCTCACTTTGTTAGGTAAAATTGGAGCAAATATTACAGAAGCAATTTGAATGACAAAACAATATCAAGAACTTAATGGAGATTGACAAATAAAGATGAGACAAGGATGTTAATGTGAAAAACCCAAACTCGGGAAAAATCACAAATGATATAAATACAATAATTTCACTATTACGAGATATTATGAGAAAGTATAAGAAATGATCTCAAACCTAAGACCTTCCCAAAATCCCCAAATATTCCAATCTCACAATATTGTCCTCACAATAACACTCTTCAATTAGATTCCCTCTAATTGACTTTCCCTATTTAGAGTCCCCTCTAATTAAAACTCACTCTTTGATAAGATTTACCATATAGGTACACTTACAATGAGATGTCTTTCATCTAACTAGGCTTATCAAGAGATGTCCCCCAAAGGGCTCTATCGCGGATGATCCACCACCCCTCCCCCCACTCCACTTTTGTGTACTCTCCCCTAACATTTTTTACTACCACACTTAAGATGTTCACAAACCCTCCTTAAAATAGAAAAAGAACCAACCCTAGACCATTATTAACTCTTCTTACATTTTACATAGCGATAAACCTAGCAGTCCAAGTAGAAAAATGAACGAAAACGGATGCAAACGAGCCATCAAACCTTGCATTTACTGTTTGTCAAATCATAGCCAACACAACCCATTAATAAGATGGACAGATGGAACTTGTTTCGAGAGAAATTTCGTTGATGATTGGTATTTTTAAGTCGAAAGAGTGGACTATTCACGCATAATAAATAAGTTATTATTGGCTTTTAAATTGAAAATTGACGAAAATGTCTTTGACCAATGTATTTAGATAATTATTGGAAGTGGTCCGTCGTGATTTGACCAGGTGAAAATTGAGCTGGCTTCTAAAATCTCCTTCTGTGAATCATTTCACACCCACAGTATGCTTTAGTGATAATTTAGTTGATGCAAATAAATTAGATCTATCCTATTCTTCCGAACCGAATGAGCTGACCTCAGTGTTAACCCTTATTTTTTAGAGGGTAAGTATAGGTTATGTTTACTGGACCCCTATTTTAGGGATACCAAATGGAATTGGAGGCTGGGGAGGGAACCCAGACCCAAAGACTTGGTTGCTTACACAACTCCATTCCACACAAGGAATTTGGACGACCACATAAATTTGTCTATGATCTCTCTTATAAAAACAAGGCACGGTCGGTTGGTATTAGTGGCAATCTATCGTGGAGTTTAGTGAGTTTTGGGCTCGAGAAATTGCAACTTTTAAGGGTGGCATGATGAAACTAGAGCAAGAAAAAATGAGATGGCAGAGGGGTGGCACGGTTGAGATCGTGCCACTGGGCATGCCCATGCCGGGTGTATTTGCAGCACGACGTTTGTTTTTTAACCGTTTCTGTGCGTTTTTTTTGCTTTTATGTTGCAAGTTATGTCTATATACTGATTGGGAAACCTCCATTGTTGAGGGTAGCTAGCAAAGTATCAACCTCTTGTAAAACTATCAAATTCTAGTGTAATCATTTATAATTTTTTTTACCAATTTTAATTTTGGGGTTTTTATATAAAATTCTTATGCCTCGTTCCAGTATTTGCTCTTATTTTTTTTATTATTATTTGTGGGTGTGACTCCTGATGTGAACATCTAAATCTATGGACCCAATGATACGACACAATTTATAAGAAAAATTTTATCTTTTTTAAAAAAGGAGACTATAAAACAAAATATTAATTGTGATAACTTATGTATTAATATGGATCCATGTTATAATTTATATATATATAAACACACTCAAAGTCAATAATTTTCGGATTACAAAAACTCCACTGCAAGTGCATTTTCATTGGCAGACAATGCACTTTCCCCATTGATACCAAGCGCCGAGTTTTTTCTGACATCTAAAATTGCAATATTTATACTCACAGATGTGTTTTTTCGCACGCACTCTTCCAATCCCACATTTTCCAAAATGCCATTAGTTTGCGATGTATAGAACAGTTATAAAATTAATTGTAAATAATTGTACGGTGCTATAAGTAGTTGTAATCAAGCTATAAGTTTAAAGTTAAAAAGAACGCGAGACCCTTGTTATTATATTTGGAATTACTACTTGGCGGATATATACACTACACATTAATTACTTACCAGTTGCAACAGCAGGCACAAAAATATTATTAAGGACAAGGACAGCAAACAAGAGGGCAAACAACGTGTTTCTAGCCTTCTTGCTCGATCTGGTTAATTTTGATAAACAAGTAGGCCATTTATAGGCACCACAATCAAATTAATGAGAGTTATATATGTTAGAAGTTTCGAGTTATTAGATGAACGTTATTTAATGTTCGTTTTTATTTGTTTCAAGTATAATAAGTTTTATGTTTGATTCCTCCTCTTTTTATTGTATAATACTATATTTATCACTAATTTGAAAAAAAAATCGTTATATTGTCCGAGTTTTATAAGTTGCTTTTGCAATTTGGCCCGGCTGAATTAATGTTAAAAAACATCATAGATAAAAAAAAAAAAAAAAAAGTTTCACGATAGTTTGTTTAAGAAATTTACATTACATATTATTCTAATAAAGAACACATTTTTTCTGAATTTTTTTAATAATTATTTGGCATGTAGATAGATTTCTTTGCCACTAGCACACATTCATTTATGATAAATCAAATCGAAAGTTGACAAATATGTTTTGTAGTGGTGCATCCTAATTTGACCAAGTGAGAGCCATACACTAACACTATCCCTTGGACCGACTTTGGCCCTCTAAAATTTGAATCTGTGAATCATTTCACACTCTTAACTCAAGTTGTGACCTTATTATAAGTTGATCCATGGGGACATGGGTTATGTGTTGTCTGCCCTATAAATACACGCTTTCTTCGCCTAAAGTTCATCATCAACAAGCCTTACTTTTGACCCCAAAAAATCAAGCACTAGATCAACTAAGTGCACATGGCGAAGCAAATTAGCACCACTTTGATCACCGTCGTGTTCTTCGTTTTCTTCCTCCTCCTCCTCCATTGCGCTGTCATGCCTGCTCTTGCCCATGGTACGTGACGTTTCCAACCTTAATGTCATTGATTTAAGTCATGTTAGTACTATGTAATTGTTCATCAATGTTATTTTGAATTTTGAAGGTGACGGGACGAGAAGGACTCTACTTTCTTGCCAAGCCGGAGGTCCCAACTGGGGTGCTGCAGTTTGCTCAGCACATTGCCTCAAGTTGGGGCATTGGCATGGTGGATATTGCGATAACCACCAAGTGTGCCATTGCACCCACAGCTGATCACATATGCCCGATCATCTCGACTTGACTCGACCCGATCCTAATGCAAGTCTACTTGCTGCATACGCTATAATTATATCAAGTACTATTGTAAAAGAGTAATGTTCATGAGGGGTACCTCAACTTAGATCCCCAAGAACTAATCATATCTTTTATGTTCTCTCCATTATAATCTATGATATGATAAGAACACCATATATACTTAATAATATTGCCTCTGTTTTTGAAGAAAGGAGATATAGAATATTATTTTAAAGTAATAATAATGCAAGTCGACATATTTAAAATATATTTAGGAATTAGAAAAATGAAAAATATAAGCTAATTTCCCCAATGAAATTGACTCACAATTTTTTTTTTTTTTATCATATCAATTTCTTTTTTAATTTTTTTTTTTGGTGTGGAAAGAGGGACAAGCCCTTAAATTAAAATTTTATTAGTTTCTAACAAATCTAGGCAAGACTACCCTTGATACATCCTCAGCTAGAATTGGAACTAAAGAGGGAGGGGGTAACTATGACAAACAAAAGGCTCGTTTTGCTCCACCCCTTTGTTAGCAAGAAAATCCGTCGCTCGATTCGATTCCCGATAGCAATGGGAAATAGAGACTGTCCAATCCGAATTAAGTGGTAATAAATTTAAGGAGGAGATTATGGCAGGAAATCAGCTCTATAATGATTAAGCATCAATAGAGAAATAATCCCTGATAATTAAGGCGGTCAATTATATCTTAATCCCTGATAATTAGGGTGGTCAATTATAAGGGATTCATTGGTTTTCTTAGTCGAATACTGTTAGTTTATGAAGCTAAACAAATGCTTCACCAAGATCCGTTGTAGTCTAGTTGGTTAGGATACTCGGCTCTCACCCGAGAGACCCGGGTTCAAGTCCCGGCAACGGAATTCTTTTTGTTTTTTTTTTTGGGCGATTGCTTGAAGGTCGTTAGCATCAGATATAAACCAATTTGTTGAAATCTTCTCTTGATTGCTTTTGCAATTAATTTGTATTTTTCCAAAAATGCTTTCCGAAACACATTTAATGGATATCTCTTAAGTAATTAAAACTTTGTGGGTAAGATCTGTATTAGGATGGATGAACGCCCAAATAATTTGTGTTTTTCCCTCAAATAGAAGACTTGACCCCTTTGTTGTCCCCGAAAACAAATTTATAGTTGAGATTTGAGAATGTCTCACACAATTTTGTCTGTGACATGTATAAGAGTATAATTTAACTATACTGTAATTTAAATCCTGCACGCACGTTAATTTCACTTGAAAAATTACATGATACCCTGTTATATTAAGCATTTATACACATTAATCAATAGTAGATACACCCCAATTAAATTGGTGAAAAAAATAGAAACCATAATGACAAATTACATTTCTGTAACATTAGACATAAATATTTTCAGAAACCCACATAACTATGTGAAGTGAAGCCTTTTAAGGGGTGGGGGAGGAGGGAATATCTCCTCCACCAACCTATGATCCAGAATAGTTTGCTTTAAGCAAAGTAAACAAGGAGAAAGCAATTAAGCAAATCATTATGTGTGTTTTTTCTGCTCATATACACAGTATTTAATAATCAACTCATAAAGATTAATTAATCAAAACCATCATTAAACAAAACACTCACTTTATATACTTTACAGGACAGATTTGATCACAGTTCATACACATTGACACTAATGTACAGGTAAGCTAACTCCCTCAAACTTTGATCAAAACCCATGTGAACTGATCAAGTGACACATCTGACCCCCCAAAAAAAAACCAAAAAATAAATTAAAAAAATCCCCCAAACAAAATCTTAAAAAATGAAAATGAAGAATAAATACAGCTAGGTTGCTAATCCTAGTCTGACAATGTAATAATAGTGTTATGTGCCTGAGCTGGGGAGTGGAATCATTGTTGGATCTCCCAGTTTCTGCAAAAGCCAGCTCCTCATGCTCACAAAAACAAACAGAAATGACAGCTTCAGCTTGCCCTCTTCACTATTTTCATTATCCTACACACACTTGAAACCCATCATTCCCCTTTTCCCCTTAAAGGGTGGTGATGGGCAAACCCCAAAAGAAAACAAAAACAAAACTAACCCCACATAAAAATTTGGGATCTTTACTTTGAACAAGAACAAAACTTGAAGTCAAAAGATAATTAAAAAGAGAAGAAAAATGGGTGAGCAAAACTTGGTGTTTTTTTACCCACCAAAAACCTCCCTCTCCATCTAGGGGGTCTTCCACTGAATTCTAGACAACAAAAGTTATGTTTCGCGGTATCCTTGGATCCCAACAGCTGACACTCTTTACTCGGGTCTAGTAGCGAGCATTTGACATTGAAAGTGGGAATCTGCAAATTACAAGGAACGTACGTTTTTAGTCTGTCAGGATAAGGTTGAGTATATGCAACTCTCTATGGACACCGTTTGGGGAGATGTCAATACATTTAGGCCTGTAGAAGTATCAAATTTAGTAGCAATTGAACTGAAAGGGAACATTTAGTTACCTATAATACACATAAGTGTAGTTGAGAATTTTATACTGAAGCACATTGATCCATGTTCTTCATGGCTTGAAGTTCAACACTTTTTAAATCGCGAAGATGTTGTAAGATCTCTTGAAGGAGATCCAAACCCTTGTCACCTTTCCTCAATGAGCCAATGCAATGCTTTAGGAACTCTCTATCCGCTTCAAGGGCTTGAAGTCTTTCATAGACATGGTCAACCTCTTCCTCAATTGCAAGCCTTTTCTTTTCCAACTCAAACTTTGTGGTAGGAGATTTGTTGAATTCTAGATAATCAAACCCTTCTTCGTTTCCCTCCAATTCTCCATCGGGAGATTCAATGAGTTCGGTTGCATCAAAAAGAGGAAGAAGCCTCTTTTGCATTGAACCATTCAACTTCCTTTCTTGTTGATGCTTCCCATTCACATGAGAAAAGCCATTGTCATCTCCATTAGCATCGAAATCTTTACCATTCTCTTCACAGAATTGCTCAAATGGCTTCATGTTCTCCAAGTGTTCCTCTTCCTCCTCACCCAAAGTGAAGAGCTTTTCCTCTAAAGCCTTGAGTTGCTGGAGAATTGCTTGCCTCTCCTCTTCAAAGCCAGCCAATGACTCTTGCAATCCTAGAACAGCCTCAGTAGGTGTATCTTGGTGACCATTTTCTTCATGACTATGAGGAGAAGTGCCATCTTCTTCATGGTCTTTGACCTCGTGATTCAAATCGATCGACAACCCATCACTCTCCTCTCCGTAACTGCAAGAAGCAGAGGAATTCCTGCTTCTCATGCTCCCTTCTCTCCTTCTACACAACACCCTCATCCTCTCCCTCTCCTCGTAGTCCATCACCTTCTTCCTCAACACCTCGAGCTCTTTCTCAAGCTCTTGCTTCTCTTTCTCTCGCTTCACCATGAGCTCATTCATCATCTGCAAAGCTTCTTGATCATACTCAGACTGCTCTTCCAGCATTCTTTGGTATTGCAAGGCTTCCATTTGCATTGTTGCCTTCTCTTCTTGAAGCCTGTTTATCATTGCCATTGTTTGGTTAGCTGCAATGGCTGATGCATTCCTCTCTTCCTCTAGCTCCTTGTACAACGTTCTCAACGATTTTCTCTCAGCTTGTAGTTCTGATTTGAGCTTCTCAATTGTTACACTTCCATCCACATCTTCGGGCTCACATGTCATACTCCCATCAAGTGATTCCTCAGTGGCTGATTCCCTTCTCCCCAAAAGCAATAGTTTCTTATGCAAATTATGTAGGCTTTCAACTGAGGTGGGTGTTTCAGGAATTCTCTCTTCTTCTAACTCATTTTGAGACAAACCCACCTCAACTTTCAGGCTTTCTTCACTAATCTCAGGAACTATGTCTACCTTGTTTCCTGTTTCAGCTTCACCCTCCCCAGTTTGCCTACCATCTGAAATCATAACAAATGAGACAAGTTCTACAAAATAAATAAAATGGTAGAAAACACAAAGAGAAGATAACTTTGAAGTCCCAATACCTAAAGGAGTAGAAAATATCTCAGTTGGCTCAGTGACTTTCTCTTCTTCCTGACGCCCTTCCAAAATGTGCACACTTTCAGCTGGAGGACTCTCCTCCTGCATTTGTAAAAAGTCTGCATTCTCTATCTCTCTCGTCTCCACTAGGGCAGGCTGTGATATTACTGAATTCTCCTCCATCTTCTTCTCTTCCTCCTCTTCATTCTGCAAAGTCGCTAAGCTTCTCTCCTCGATCTTGTTCTCCTCTATGTGGGGTTGTGAAATCTCCATTTTCTCTTCTTCTTCTTCTTCTTCTTCTTCTTCTTCTTCTTCTTCCTCTTCTTCTTCCTTTTCTTCTTCCTTTTCTTCTTCTTCTACTTCTTCTTCTTCTTCTTCTTCTTCCTCTTCTTCCTCTTGTTGCTGAGTCGATAAGCTCATCTCACCATTTTTGCTCTCCTCTTTATGAGGTAGTGAAGTCTCAATTTTCTCCCCTTTTCTTCTTCCTGCAAATTTGGTAAGCTCCTCTCGTCATTCTTGCTCTCCCCTTGGTGGGGTTGTGAAATCTCAATCTCCTCCTCCTCCTCCTCCTTTTGTTCCTGTAAATATGATAAGCTCCTCTCATCAATCTTGTTCTCCTCTTGGTGGGATTGTGAAATCTCCATTTTCTCCTCCTCTTCTTCTTCCTCCAAATTAGATAATCTCCTTTCTTCAATGTTGTTCTCCTCTTGATGAAGTTCTAAAGTTTCCATCTTCTCTTTTTCTGGTTCTAAGCTTCTCTGCTCAGTCTTGTTGTCCTCTTGTTGGGGTTGTGAAATTCCCTTCTTCTCCTCTTCTTCTTCCTCCTCCAAAGCTGGAAAGCTCCTCTCATCAATTTTCTTCCCCTCTTCACTCAATACTATTTGTGTTTGATTCTCCTCTTCTACTTCTAAATCTACATTCTCCAACCAAAGTTTGTTCATTTCCTCTTCCTCCTCTTGTATACTGGGCAAACTCTCTTTAAACATACATCCAGAAAGAAGTTCATTTCCCTCGAAAACCAACTCGAATTCATTAGCATCTTCTTGTTGACTCGAAATTACCCTCTTTTCCACTTTCACTGAATCCACCAAGTCAACAGGGATCAACCTATAATCATCATGATCAATATAAAATTCTAGGTGTTGAGGAAGCATATCTGGGCATAGATTAATATTTTGATCAGTAACAACCTCGTTATTATTAATATTATTATCATCATCTTTATCTTCATTTTCATCTTCATCATTATTGAGCAGAGGCTCCTTCTCTGCTTTTAATCCCACATCCCCTTCTGTCTCCGGCTTTTCATCAGCAACATCATCGACATCATCCAGAATTTCGTATCCAAATTTTGAATCAATTTCAGGAACTATCTCCCCCTTTGATTGATCACCAAATCTCTTGTACTTTGATCCAAAGATGAAAACTTCATGATCCCATCACAACAAGAACACCTCTTCACATCATGACCATCATCATCAGCATCAGCTCTGACAATCCCAATCTCTCTCATCCAGCTGAAGAGGGCGGCATCATGGGCAGAGGAAGATGAACAATCGAGACACATACTCTGAGATTCCACAAGCTTCCTGTGATGCGTGCAATACCCAATTCTCGAAATCTCAGAAGCATGTTGCTCACAGATTATGTCTAACGAAAAGGAAGATGAAGAACTTTTACTTTCCTGGGGTTGTCGGAAATGATGATCGAGCCTTGAACAGAAGATGCAGGGGGTTTAAGGCCGAAGAATCTGGCAAATTTATGGATGAGGAGAGAGAAGAGGGAGTTAAGGAGGAGGAGAGAGATCAGGGTCCATTCAAGAACAGCATAGATGAGAACCCGAGTGATTTTGTTGGTTCTTCTGTGCAAAAGGGCAGCAAATTTGGTATTAGCCATGGATATATTACAACCAGGAATAGGATATGGGGGGTTTCTGGGTGTTCTGTACAGTGGAATCAAAGCAAAGTGGAGCTGAGAATGATGGATGATTGTGCAAGAGAGAGAGAATGGGGTTTGAGTTAGAAGGTGGAATCAATGGAAAATGAGGTGGGTTTGTTTGAATTCAGAGAGAGAAAGAGAGAGGAGCCAAGGAAAGAGAGGAAGGTGGGTGTGGGTTTAGAGTGGCCCCAGAAAAAGAAATGCTTGTCCCTCTAATTGGAGAAATACCAAAAAGGAATTCAAGTGAATGGTTTGCTCCATTTCTTGTTTTGAAAAGATTTTTAATTCAAAATTTATTTTTCTCTTATTTAATTTAATTAAAGCATCCATACTTTTGACCAATTGAAATTTTTATGTGAACCCACTCATCCTTTTACATTCGACAACATTTTTTAGTTTTACCACCAAAATCAACTTACAAATTCATATGCAAGGAAAAAAAAACACTTAAATTCATTCTATTTGAATAAAAATCCTCCAAATTTTAAGTCAGACAACAAAACCATCCATGTTCATGCTTCGAGATTTGTATATAAAGTGGGTATATTTATTTATTTATTATAAAAAGTTACTATTTGGATGATAAAATCATTGAAAAGGTCTCAAAAAATTAAATTTAGGTTGTATATATTTTATTAATTATTGTGTTTTCCTCTATAACGTATGCAAACTAACAAAAAATTTTTTAAAGAAACATTTAACACCATGTATGAGAGGTGGAGAATAATCCTATATGTATCTTTCAATTGCATCATCATCCTACATTTTGGATTAGATCAGAGATTTTTAATTTATATTCTAATCTGATGAAAATGAAAATGGGATATTAAAAAAAAAAAAAGTAGTCGGTGACGCATGACTGCATGAGTGATATGATGAGAGAGAGAGAGAGAGAGAGAGTCCAAAATAGTTAATTTTTGTTGTATTAAGAAATAGAATTGGGAGTATATTATTTGTAAATTGATGAAATTGTGGGGAAAATTGAAATGGAAATGGAAATGGGTCAGCTTTCGGCTGCGAGCGTCTGAGTGTCGACCAAGCGGAGCCCCCCCAAACACTGCGCTCCACCTTAGTTTCGGTAAAACTCATCCGAAATCAATTCCAGCATTTTCCTTCAAACTTATTTTTCTCAATAAGATAAGTTTATTAGATAATCTAAATATCAACTTACATAAAAAATGATACGATCTATGATTGAAATTAAAAAAGGTTTCAGTGACCCAAACATAATCAGACCTAAAATTAACTACTATATAATAGAAAATCGAATAATCCATTTATCAGTTCACTTCACCGTAATCCTAACCCGACCCTTGACCCTGATGTATTGTTTTTGTTGGTTAGGCAAGTCTAATGAAGAATATGAGCAAGAGTGGCCCCTCAACTTGAGAAAAATCAAAAAATGAGGTGGTGGACCATCAAATTTATTTAAAGGCATCCAATCAGGGGCCCTTCCGATGCTTTAGATGTTGGGTCTTAATCATGTTTCCCCTCATCATCCTCCCCTTTATTCATTCATCCCTCAAGGTTTTCAACTTTTCCCTCCCTTCAAAATTAATGTATAAAAAAGTGTCAGCAAATTTTAAAGTATTGATCGAATGGTCCACATACTTTGAGATCGTATGTCAGAATCCCAAGTGAAGAAATTTCATCAATGATCAGACACAATGTTCTGATTATAGTTGTCCAAGTGTTGTGAAGATGATTGTGCAAATTGTTTGTGGCGCAAGAAAGGAAGGAATGAGTCGGGCTTTCCATCTGGTAGAATGTGATCATGGTAAGGGATTTATTCAGAATAAGCAATTGGGGTATTTAAGTCCTTTTTAGCGTTGGATTAATTTGAATCGGATCATGTTCGGAGTTACTAAGATTTAATTAAGTCTCGGTTGCGGGTTAGGATGACTATGGGTAGATTGATATATGGTTTAATAAAGCTTATCTTCTAGAGAAATAACAATTTAATAAAAAATATTCTAGTCGGGTTCGAGTTAGGTCAACTTAATTTAGATTTTTAAGTGTATGATCATATTCTTTATAATTCGAATTTCGAATCATCAATCTAAATTGGGTCACTTTCCTTAGGTATAGATTTACTTATGAAAAAATTGTCGAGTACATTTACTAAAAATTTTATCTCAACTTCAAAAAAAGACAAATTATTATTCTAATATAGACTTAATCTTAAAAATTCTTAAATAATTACTCTTATTCATATTTTTCTTATGTATAAAACTACAAATCAATGGTTATTAGATGATAGGTAGTAGGCTAGTAGCTATTCATCTATGTAGATCATCTTTAGAGAGGGGGAGGGGGAGTGAAGGCTGTTCCTTAGAATTTTTTTCTATGGTACATGTTTAGTTAGTTAGGTTGAAGTGCTATATACTTCCCCAACGTGCCCATGCCCTTAGGCCTTAATTATGATTATCAACATAGCAAAGGAAATTAGTCTACCCCTATAAAGATGCAACATGTCCTCAAAAGGAAGGTCCAAAATCCCATTTCTTTTAATACTTTTGAAAAAATTTTAAAGATTTAAATATATATATTTTTCAAACAACATATCACTACTACAAAACAAGCATATTAGCGACGGAAATAGCGACGGAATAATAATAATTAGCGACGGAATTTCTCCATTAGCGACGGAATTAGCGACGGAAAAATTCCGTCGCTGAATAGCGGGTCGCTAAATATCGCCGACGGAAATTTTCAAGTCCGTCGCCAATTAGCGACGGACTAGCGACGGAATATCGTTCCGTAGCCGAAACCGGTCAGCGACGGAAAGTGTTCCGTCGCCGATTTAGCGACGGAATTAGGCGACGGAAATCCCACCTTTCCGTCGCAAATCGGCGACTGAATGGAGTGATTTCCGTCGTTGATAGTCGTATTAGCGACGGAATTTCCGCATTTCCGTCGCTAATGTCCGTCGCTAAGCGGCACTGCACCGTCGCCGATCCGTCGCTGTTACGTAAAAATTTTATATATTGTTTGCTAATTATTCGTTATCCTAGTACGTAACATTGTGAATGGATATACAAATCCAACATTCACATATGTGACACTTACATTTGGCATTTACATATGCCGGCCACAAATAATTCATCAAAGTTGGATATACAAATCCAACTTACATATTCAACATCATCAACAACCATAACATAGTTAAAACAAATTTGTAAATAGTTCGCAAAGTGATGATCACCAATATATACAAAAGTTCACATTTGAATTCACTCATCCTCTTCCTCATCCTCTTCCTCTTCCTCTTCCTCTTCCTCGTTGTGGTTCCGGTGGTCGACGGTGCGATCCGGATGCTTGCCGAGACTGCAGAAATTCATTCATACGTGCTATTGGCTCAGCGAAACCGTCGACTCGTGCCTTCGGATGCCGATTTTGTACGTCAAGCAGCCGGCAATGCTCAATCCAGTGATGTACCTCGGAATTTAAATTATGCACTCGTTGCTCTCCATTCCGAGTCATCCGTAGTAGAAGTTTTCGGTGATTTGAAGGACATTGTTGGTTTCAAGTTTGTAGCCTCGGATCCAAATCCATAAATGCGACCTTTCTTGTTCGCATTTGCTTTGACCCACAACTCTTGTTGTGAAGGGGTGGATACATGATCCTCGAAGAGTTGGGGTCATCATCTGGAAGTTTGAGTGGGTTGAGT
The DNA here is from genome assembly GCA_021018815.1 of Talinum fruticosum. Classification (NCBI taxonomy): domain Eukaryota; kingdom Viridiplantae; phylum Streptophyta; class Magnoliopsida; order Caryophyllales; family Talinaceae; genus Talinum; species Talinum fruticosum. The sequence continues at coordinate 636,053 of JAITYX010000083.1, forward strand.
GTTTTGCAACTCTTCCCACTCTTTTTGAAACTTCTCCCGAATATAATATAAATATTTTAGGCATGTAAATATAACGAGTTGTTAACGAAAACAATAGATAGAAAATTATGCGGAATTCATATATACGATTACTCACGTAAATGGCCTTGGATTTTTTGTCCACCCATTCGTCCTTTTTGTTTTGTGCATGCGTGCAAATAGTTGGGTCGGTAGAGGCTGAACTCCTTTAAGCTCCTTCATCTAAAATTGAAAACAAGTTAGTAGAGAATCAATTCACAAATATGAACATGTTAACGAGTTGCATGCGTAATCAATAAGAAAGGGGTACGTACAAATCGCCGCTTATGCTCCGTCATAGGGATTGAGCCACACGTATGGAGTGATGAACCAAGTCCCCCCGATCAGCATGACGGTTTTTCCGAGCTTGCTCGCAGAACTTCTTGTACTCAGCAGTTTCCCAATATTCGAGCAACTCGCGCCGGTAGTTGTCACCCAACCATTTCGGCTTCTTCTTAGTTTTCCTCGCCTTGAGCATGAAGTCCTTCAAGCGATCACCGCCTTTCTTTTCAAAATTTCTTCCGATTTGGACTTCATGGGTTGGGGACCACGTGAAAATTTTCTATATAAATAAAAACGTCGTTTATATGTTATGAAATTAAAATATAATGCTCGAACATGCACAATAAGTGATTGTGTTATTTGAACTGGAGAAAACTAATGATGTGTCATTACCTTGAACTCAGAAAACCATTGATCACGTTGTGATCGAGGGACTTTACCCCATGTAGGCCAAGCTCCATCGTATTTGCTTTGGAAGATGTGGGAAATCGTACCCACAACTTTGTCAATGGGGTAGAACCTTATCAATTCAACATATAAAATAGTTAGTCCTCCTAATAACTAATATGCTTATTTTATTTTATTATTTATTATCACACTCACCCTTCACCATCCGGCTCAATTCGGATTTTTCTCAGCTGCTAGCGCTACTTGATTGAAGACAAGGATCCTCGTTCCCGATATCAGTTGGTCCTTCATTTGTAGGCATTTGTGGTGGCCGTTGTTCGGAACCAACGTGGATGCGTGGTACATTATTTGTACCATATTGTTGATATGTATATGTACCGAACGGGTTTGAGTACATATGGGGTTGCTGAGAATATGGAGTGTTTAGAAAGAAAGGCCCACCCAGTGGGTTTTGCATGTGTGGGACATTTGGGAGTTGGAAAAAGGGAGGGTTGGGAATAAATGACCCCCAATGGAGTTTGGTTGTGAGGGGAGTGTGGAGATAGTGTTCCACCGGCAGAAGTTTGAAGGTTCCGAGGGTTTTGAGAGGGGGTAGAAGTGCTGACATCATTACCTTCCCCATCGGTAGAGGTGTTTCTAGCCCTTCCCGAGTAGCCGATCTTTTGGTTCTGCCTCTACCTCTCTCCATTTTTCTGTACATAAACAAGTAATTCACAGTATTAGTAAACATCCAACGGTTCAAGTGATTTCATATAGAACAACATACAAACAATAGTAAACATATGCACATGTAAGAGCGTTAGATATAAATCGAAGCATGTGAATAAAGTACGCTTCAATGGTTTCACCTTCGAGTACATTAAAAAGAATTCATTCGATTACAACATAAATGAAAGTTGTACAATAAAAAACAAACCCAACAAAAGCACATTATCAACTACTCATCATCCTCATCATCAGTCTTATCGTCATCTTCTTCACTATCATCTTCGGCGTCATTGAATAGGGTATGTTCTTCTTCATCATCGGTGATATTGTCATCATCCCATTCCCCTTCTTCATCTTCTTCACCTTCCTCTTCTTCACCAACATCCTCATTCTCATCTTCTCGGTTTAAAATAAAATCATCAACTAATTCTTCTGCGGAGCTTGAGTTATCAACCAAAGTTTCGGCAAATCTCATTAAAGCAATTTTGAGGCATGTTGTAGTCGGACTTAATGCTCAACATTCTAACAAGTGGCGAGACGACTCGGTGTGAGTTTCATTTCCTGCCCACAAAGGTCGTTGCGCAGCCTCAACCATATTAAAGAAACTTTGGGCATGGGTATTTGGAGGCTCACTTGTGGAGTTTTGATTTGGGATCATAGCATCTCGTGACCATATCATTCATACGGTCGATATTTGTTTCGACATCGCCGTAGTTCATATGATTGGCGCCACTGTCGTCGTTGAATACGTTAGAAACCATTGTTTGCTCCTCATGTAAATGACGATCTATTTCTCCATGACTAGTCCAATACCAATAGTTTGGAAGAAAACCATATTGATAGAGGTGCAACTTAACTTCATCGGGATCCTTATACTTCCGATTTCGCATTTGCGACATGGACACCTATATTGTTGATTATGCACAAATTCCGATTGGCTTCTAGCATGTGCATCAAACTCCTCAACCCCGTCTAAAAACTCTTGTCTATACCCAACTCTACCGGGTAATAACCTACGATACATCCATCTACGATGTGTAGGCCCGTCCATATATATTCGATTGAAATTTAACAATTTATTACATTATTAGTTAAAAATACCAACACATGGAGATGGTATATGATTACATATTTTCTATAACGAACATAATCTATATATAACCATTATGCATCTATAAATTTTTTTAATATACATAGATTTCTATAATTTTTATATTTTACTCTTCAATATTTATTTCATAATTAAAGTAATCATACCTAATTAGCATAAATGAACTCATATACATATAATTACACTAATCATACAAGTAAAGCAATCATACCTATAAGCATACCTAATTAGCGTCAAGAACCTCACACAAATAAACAACAAACAATTACGCATATATAAATCAAAAACACCATTTCCCTCAACTTCAACAATAATGTCCCACATATCCTACACAATTGCACATTTGTCTATTCAAATTCATCCACAAACAACATTAATTTCCACCAAATTACATATATTCGTCAATTTCAGCTTACATTTTTGTAAACCCTAAATTTAACTTCAATAACATTTAATCCATAAAGAACCAAATTGCACAGTTTTCTATTCAAATTCATCTACAAACAACATTAATTTCCACTAAATTACATATATACGTTACTTTCAAGTTACAATGTTCAAAACCCTAAATTTAACTTCCATAACATTTACTCCACAAACAACACAATTGCACATTTTTCTTCTCAAATTCATTCACAAACAACATTAATTCCCACTAAAGTACGTATATTCGTCAATTCCAAGTTATATTTTGTAAAACCCTAAATTAAACTTCAATAACATTTACTCCTTAAACAACACAATTTCACAATTTTCTTCTCAAATTCATTCACAAACATCATTAATTTCCCACAAATTACATATATTCATCAATTTCAATATCAATTTTGTAAAACCATAAATCTACAAAAAAGCAACACAAAAATACCTCCAATGGATGGGCGGCACCGGCGGCGGCACGAGCTGCGACGGCGAAGCTCGGGCGTGACCCGGCAGCGGCGGCGGTTGGTCGGCGGCGTCCTCCACCCGAGCGGCAGCGGCGGCAGTGCAGGGGTCGGGCGAAACGAAGCCGAGAGCGGTGGTGTTTCGGCCTTCGGGGTCCCGAACTTGCGGCGGCAGGGAGGCGGCGGCAACGAGCGACGGCGGCGTGCCTCGTCGCCGGCGGTAGCGGCTGATGGCGGTGGTGTCGCGGCCGATTGCTCTCGCTCTCGGTCTCGGTCTCGCTCTCGCTCTCTATCGGTTTGCGAAATCCGGAGCCGGCGGTGCCGCTTCGGATTTATTCGTAATTAGCGACGGAACAGTCCGTCGTTGTTCCGTCGCTAATTACAAAATTGTCATTAGCGACGGCATAGCGACGGAATATTCCGTCGCTAATAAGTACGATTAATTTTTTTCCCCTTTCAAGGATTTTGTAGTATACGAATTCCCGCCGACGGAGTAGCGACGGAATATTCCGTCGCTGAATCAACTCAGCGACGGAAGTTCCGTCGCTGAGCCGTCGCGGAGAACAAAACAGACGACGGAAGATACTTTCCGTCGCTAAATCCGTCGTTGTATGTTGCGGGTGGCATTTTTGTCGGTTTCGTCGTCGATTCCGTCGCTATCTCGGCGACAGATTTGTTTCCGTCGCTATTTCCGTCGCTATTTTAAAGTTTTGTAGTAGTGTATATAATTAATGAGTGTTAAGGTTATTTACATCATGAACAAATTTTTAATTAGAAGATACAACGAGAGAACGTGAGTGACAAGACTCCTTTCGATGTTGCACTTTCTTGTGGTCATGACTAGTTTGCTCCCATCACAATGTTAAAGGATGCAAAATTTTAAACTGTTTATATGTGTAAACAATAAGTGTGGATCTTCCACTAATTCTCTATTTTTGCTAAGAACTTGGAAGTGAAGTGGATAACAAGTTTACTTGGAGACTATATTCGAACTTTATATGAAAAATAAAATTTATTTAAATTTTATATTTGTTTATGTTTTTGTATGTTTGTTTATGCTCATTTATGTTGGTTCGTTTATACTCGCTTTCTTATTTAACAACTCATTTACTGTTCATTTATATTTGTTTCTTCTCTTGTATGTTTGTTTATATTCGTTTATATTTATATTTATATTTATGTGTATTTTGCATGTAAATTCAAACATTTCTGTCACTCATTGATCGATAATAACCGTTACAACTAGAAATTAATTATGGCCACAAAGATTTGAACTTTTAACCTTGTAGTCCTCAAGGTGAAAACTCAATACTGAACTGGCAACATAAGTTATAATGCATTTGATCTGGGCTAATATCCACCTTCATCAATCTCAGGCTTACCCTGTGACGAATTTTAGCTCAGCCCATGATATCCCAGATTCCCAGCCCAATTAAGGACAGTAAATTGATGGCCTTCTTCTTCTTCCTCTTCATCTTCGTTTTTGTTCACCCTTCCGATTGGACTGAAAATTCCTGTAGCTCACTGTGGAACTGGTGCCCTCTGGGGGAGGAGAGAGAGAGAATGGAAAGTCAAGTGAGACGCTTTAGAAGAAGAGCAAGGGGTCAAACCCTTTTGCCTCTTCGTTCTGCTAGCCTCGCCAACACCATATCTTGCTGGTACCCTTCTCCCCCTTCCAATTCGCCAAATCTTCGGCGTTCATTTGTGGGTTTTTGATTTAGCTTCTCTGATTCGAATCCCATTGATTTGGGTTTGTTGGGTTTAACTAATCTCTGCAGGTACTGCGACCTCAAGATTTCATCTTTCAACGAACCTCTTTACCGTTTCGGGCAAAAGCATGCAAGGTCACCATTTCTTCTTAGTTTGCTCTCCATACTCATACCTACAAATCTGCTATGAATTTTACCTTGGTTTATTAAATTGCTCTGGCTCCTGTGTTAACTGGGATGCTTATGTTTGTGTGTATTAAATTCAGCTCGGGAATTTTCTAAGCCTTCTTTTTGCTTATTATGCTAATATAAGAAATTTCAGAAATTTTATAATATGATTTTTGCAAGATTGTGGACTTTGATTCATCTGATTATACTTTTAAGGGGAAAAATGTGTCTAACTGAGAGGTAAGCCATCTGGTGACACTGTGTATAGTAGAAGCGTTTGGTTGGATGTAAACAAACATGCAATGCAAACAAGTTTGTAATTGTATTTCCATTACTTTGGTTGTATAATAGTATTGCCATCAAACACCTACCGTGCAATTTTACTTACCACAAGTTATGCAATCATGATTACTTTTACAAGGTTGATTACATTGTATTACATCCAATCAAACGCCACACTGTGTAGGTATGGCTATTTCTGTTTAAGGCAGTCTTGCATTCAATCTTTGTTAAGCATAAGGGAAAAAGAATAATAACAAATGTATGTAAATTTCACCAATTGGCATTGCTAGTTCCGGGTCATTGAGTTGAAGTTCACTACTTCCAGAAAATGTGACATTCATGTGTGATTTGTGAAGGGCATTATGTATTTTTGTATTCTGCAGATTCACTGTTATTAATACCACCTAGCAAATAAAAAGGAGAACAGGTATGGCATGAGATAATAAAGAGTCTGGTGTTATGAGCTATTCCACCTTTTTTTTTTGTTCAGTAAAGCTGCACGTAATGGTCCGTGGACTCATATTGTCTAGGATATGTATGAATTAGCCTTACTCTCTAATGCAATGCTATGATCTTTCAAGTGTATACAATTTTTAATCCATACTTCCTACCCGTTGCCTTCTTTTATTCTTTTTACAATTTTGTAATAGGAATTTTGGAATTTATTGATAAGTAATTCTCCTTGCTCTATAATTGTATAGCTCATTGATGATCCGATGATGCACTTGTTTTCATAGGTTTTTGCGAGTATGGTTTACCGTGGGGATTGGTTTCAGCTTAAGTGTGCTGTTTGGAGTTGCCATGGTCAGAACACTACAAAACTTAATATGCATGATCTCTCCCATGCCCCTTCTTCTTATCCGCTCCCCCTTTCCCCTTCTTCTCTCCTTTTTGCAACCAGCTTTGAGGGTAGGTTTAATGGATTAATTTGAGTGCATTTTGCATGTACAGATTCTTATTTGGGAATCATTGGCCACTCTATTCCTGCCATATGGAAGCAAGATGAGTGAACTTTTCAGCTCCTTATTATTTGGCCTTAACCCTTCTGTGAGCTTTCTTCCGTTTCCATTTTTTCATAGAAAGTTTTACGTAGGCATAAAATTTCCAACTTGGAGAGTTTTTATTATATATAAGTACTTAAATGCAGAATATGGATCTTATGGTTGTACTAATCCTTTAATACCTCGGTGCTGTTTATGTGTAGGTTTTCATCTTTAAGATGTCACTGGTTGATGTTGGATACCTGATAGCTTCTACTGTGATATCTGTAGCAGCGCATGAATTTGGCCATGCTGTTGCTGCTGCAAGGTTTGTCTTTGTTCTCTTTTGATACCTGTTTTTGTTATAGGTTGACTGAAATCATCATGTTAAAGATTCAATATGAGGTGGAATCTATAATAACCCAAAAGTCTGTTTTCACTGGTTGTCAATGCAGTTCACTTGATATTTGATGTGTGAACCAATGACAGTTGCAACTTCGATAAATTTATCTGTATGCTGCGTTGCGTGACTTTTGCTGCTAGTGGCTGACATGAATTCATAACCAGGCAATGAATTGCCGATATTTAGTTTAGCCAGATATACTTTCAGAAATTATGAAGCCCAATGGAAGTCGTTTTGACATTTTAAGGAGAAAACCCTCTGCTTAACTGTATTTTTGTCCTTGTTTTTAATTTTAGTTATAGTGTTGTTTGTAATGAAATTTTTAATCTGTTACCCAGTAGTCTGTATGAATCTATCACTGAGTTGAGGTGCCTCTTGCTGCTGAAAGTACAAGCCCATCATCTAGTCTATTTAATTTCTGGAGAGCTAGCTTCTCATTTTTGCCATTGTAGGGACCAATTTGATGGCAAGCAGTGAAGGCATACATCTAGAGTACATTGCCATCTTTCTTGCTGGTCTGTTCCCAGGGGCTCTGGTAGCTTTTAATTATGAACTGCTACAGGCTAAGTCGCACGCTACTGCACTTCGTGTATATTGTGCTGGTATCTGGCACAATGCTGTGGTGAGTAGGCCTGAATTTATTATTGGCAATATATTTGGCCTGTATAACTTCCAGTCTGGCTAATCTATTTGGTATTGAAGTTTAAAGTTTATATATGGGATTAATTGGGTTGTGCAAGCTAACTTCTTGGCATATATGTTAAGTGTTGTGCAGCTTGTGGATTGGCATTGTTGCTGTTGCCTTCAATCCTTTCTCCTCTCTATGTATATGGTGAAGGCCCCATGGTAGTTCAACTTTCAAAAACTTAATGTGTTCCCATTGTGATATCTGTATGTTTACTTAATGCACTTATGATCAACTTGATGTTGGCCCTTTCTTACTGGCCTCGTATATTCATGGGGTTGCAGGTATTGGATGTCTCTTCAAGCTCACCACTCTCTGGCTACCTGTCACCTGGTGATGTCATTATGTCACTAAATGGAATTAGGATACATAATTCACTAGAATGGATGGAAATGGCAATTTTTCTGGAGAAGCAAACACGAAGCACTGATGTTATGAACGGTTTCATGAGCATTAATAGGAGGATGATTTATTGTGCCCCAAGTTTTTGGTGCAGAAAAGTGAAAGAATGTTCATCGCAGCAAACCAGTCCTCTTGTCCTGATGGGCACATTGCCTTTGTATCCATTCCCTGTGCTGATTTCAGTTTTGCTGATAGTGGCGAATATGATATTCAGAGGTTCAAGGATAATGGATACTGCCTTAGTTATGCTGATGTTGCCAAGCTTAAGAATTGTGGGAGCCCGGGGACAGCCACTGACATCAGAAGCAACTGTATATGTTCAGAGGTGGGGCATCAGAATATTTTATTTTGTGCTCGCAAAAATTACAATGAAATACCTTAAGATTTAATAAAATCACAGTGAGGTAGCTCGAGATTGTTTATAAATGTGTTAGATACTTTTTTAACAAATTTTCTATAAATGCCGTAGGTACCTTGCTGTGATTCTGTTAAACATCACAGTACTTCACTGCAAAACTTTTCTTTAATATATCTGCTTCAGTTCTTCTTTTCTTGCATCTCAATGTGTACTAAAAGTTTATTATGTGAGAGCACTTTATTTAGTGTTACTTTACTATAATGCTGCTGAAATTGCTTCTTTGATATTCAGGATGAGATGTGTGTGTCACCAGTTCAAATGCCCGGCATTACATGGGCTGAAATTGGATACCGAAGACCTTATTCTCATCAATGCTTGAAACTTGAAAAAACATGAGTGAACCAGTTGAGCATTCTGATTCTGGAGAAGGCTGCCACAAGACTTTCCTTTACATGGGTGATGTAATTTCTATGGCGCGTTCCGTGAGGCTGACATCTTTTCAACCACGCTTTGCCTTTCTTTTTGGAGCATATATTCCAGATATGTTTGAGAAGATTTTTGCATGCACCTTCCAAGTATCTGTGGCTCTAGCCCTCCTCAACAGCCTTCCAGTATGTTCAATGATTTTGCATATTCTTATTTAAAGAATCGAATGTGTTATGCATTACCTTTGGGAAAATAAGAATCTTCTATCACTGTTGAAGTGAAGCCTTTTCATGTTGTAGGAGAAGTCTAGGATATTTCAATTTATTTTCCAAATATAACTTGTTTAAAATGTATTTTCATAAAATGTTTCAGAAATGTCCTCAAATATAGCCAGAAAGCTTGTCAAGGGTAAGGTTAGAACATCTTGATCTCCCTATACCTTGCCTTGGTGGGACCCATATCACGTGGAGGTGGTGGTGTTTTGATTCTAGAGTATCATTGTGAATTGTCTCGGGACAATTTAGTTTAAATCTCGTCATATTCAAGTTGTGAGGATTGGTTGGTGAACTCTCAGCTATGAAGATTTATAAGCCTGATATGAAGTCAATTAGTTTGGTGATTTTAACTCAATGCTATGATTAGTCTCCTATTCTTCTCCAGTCTCCACTATTAGCAATTTGAGTGTTTCATATCACTGTTCCCTAATTGAGGGTCATGGTGGTAAAGATATTACATCTTACCCTCCCAATTCCCATACCTAACTGTGGTGGGACATTGGGATATGGATTTGGATCTAGATTTGGATTTGGACATCATCAATTTCGAAGGTGAAAGCTACAAACTTACATGCGTATGCCAAATACCCCCACAAGTTTCACTTTCAAATGCTATGAATGACCTCATCATCTAAAACATCCTCTATAGTTTTATTCTTGAAAACTAGCAGAGGGCAACCCTTCAGTTGCGAAAGTAGAATCTGAAAAGCAGCTTTTTTTTTTGCAAGGAAAAAAAATTGCCATGGAGGAATTGAGTGGATATCTTACTTGGCTGGTTGTTTTTCCTTATAGAAATTTAACGTAACTCAAAACCATAATCTATTCTGTAGTTGGTGATAGTTGCGGTGTCAGATCATGTTATTGCAGTGGTTAGAAACTAATAATGGTCTACTTTTGTCAGGTATACTTTCTGGATGGTGAATCTATCTTGGAGGTGTGCTCCTTTTACGTCACCTGTTTAAGTCCTGGGAAGAGGAGGCTATGTCTTCAAGCTTGCCTCTTTGCAGGCTCCATCGTTTCTTGCCTTGTGTTTTTTAAAATTTTCTTCATGAGATTTTGGTAAGATTTTTATTCATTGTTTTTGAGGTTAATCCCAGCTTTTATGTTTATGGGGTAGTTTTCAATTAATGTTAAAGATGTTTTATGAATCTTTTCACAGTTTGTGTGCCACTCCGAGCTGCATTTACATTTAGCTTGAAGTAATAGGAGGCTCACTACAGAAACTTGGGACACATTCACACATATTAGGCATAGGTGGATCTGTTTAAAAAATGTGTTAAGATTCCTTCACACACACACACACACACACACACACACACACACACAAAGTTTTAAGATTTAAATTCCTGTTTTAGTATTCTGGCTGTGGAATGCATGGAGGATTAGAGGATTACTATCTGTTTTATGTGTCTCTGTGTGTATATGGTGAGTATTTATTTCCTGCCAAACTTTTCAGTATGCTTTAGATGGATAACTTAAGTGCTGCGATTCTGTTGTTATTGACTTTTGGTGTCAACTACTTTTCAAATATCATTGATATTAGTTTTATATACTGAAAATCATATGCCTGCATGAACCTTTGTCCAGTCAACAAAATACACAATGCATCGGGTGTCTCTGAAGCCTGAGGCATGAAGACTGGCATGGGCAATGTTCATTCTTTGACATTTAGATATCTTGCAGTTTGTACAAACTTGATTTTTGCCACTGCTGTCTTATTGAATAGGTTTAGAAACCCAGGCCACCCACACAGTCACTATTCCTGGGGTGGGTGGGTGTGTTTTTTTGGGGGGAAGGTGGCATTTGAAATTTCCAATAAGGTGGTCAACAATAAGTATAGTCTTCAGCTAGACCATACTGGTGAGTTTCTAAAATAGTGGCTGCTGTCAGGAATATGCTATTTGGTGGATGGTTTATAAGAGGATACGTGGGTACAGCTCTTACGGCTGAGGTATTATGCCTACCTGTTGTGGGCTGTTGTTAGTTTATCTTATCGAGAGTATGAAGGCTTTGTTCAAAATCAGGAGTTTCCAGGATAAAAGATGAACCTCTTAAGAGAGTTGTTGGAGAAGAGCCCTCTTGGGACAGAGGAATCAAGAGTGCAATATGGCCATTTTGGGAGGGGGGGCAGATGTCAAATCCAAACAAATTTCATGTGAACTAGAGCTTTTTGTTGTTGTTTTTGGATAAGGGTGAATTAGAACATCATATTTTCTAGTAATTGGTGGCAGCTGGCTGTTTTTGTTTGTTTTCAGGACTACTGTTCAGTTTAATAAGATGCCAATTCTGTCTTGGACATCTCTCCTCTCCAAATTGTTTCTCGTTTGGCCAAGAATGTAGAATTTTGAAAGCAGCCGCATTGGTAGGTAGGAAGGGAGGTGGTGAGCATGGGGCTAGTTAGGTAGGCAACTATCATGCCGTGGGGTCGATTCTAACAAATAGACCATTCGTGTGTATGTTTAGGGACTTTCCATTTTGATGGGATGTTTGTACTACTTTGAACTTAACTACCCACCAAACTAAATCACCCATGAACCAAGATTTCGTCCTGGAAAATTTGTATCATGCTCAGTTCTTGTTAAGTTGGCTATGAGTCATAGCTACCTAGGTTGGGAAATGCTTCATTTCCAATGAGGATCCAACCCCTATCTTGTTTTTCCGATATCCTTCCGAAACTGACTCTGCGGGTATTCTCTCTTTCTTCAAGGACAATCTCTTTCCTTGCTTCTATGTCTCATGTACTCATTGTTTGATAGAAACCTGGACCTTTATGTCACTATTATTTTTTACTTTACTAAGGCTCTCATCGTACAGCAGCCTTGGCAAGTTGGCAGCTGTCTAGTCAATGAGACAGAGGCCTGGCACTATTGGTGCCTGCCATCCATGATTCCCCAGGTTCAAAACCAGGGATCATACTCTCGAGTCACGATTGAAGGGGTAGTGTGGAGGCACTGAAAAGCTTGTTGCAATAGTTTATGGAGTTCAAGTTTTTGGTTATGCAAAAACAGCTTCTGCTTCTAGTACCGAGTCTCTCCAAAACCCCACCTCAGAATATTATGGGATAGTTGTGTTTTAAGGATTTATAGCAGCAGCTTATGCCCAACCCGGATCTTACCTGCCAACTGGTCCCTCAATGACTTCTAACAGACACCGGGTCCCAATTTTAAATGGGAGAGAGAAAATAAAGGTTGGTATTGGTAACCGACTATCATAACAATGATAGAACCTGAACCTTTGTGTTTGTTTACGTTTTTAATTTTAAACAGTGGCGCTACTCAAATTCCTGCTATGGTAAAATAAATGGTAATCAGTGAAAACTGAAAATTAGAAATGCATTTACAGAATATTCAGATATACAATTACTGTATTTATCCTTGTTCTAGTATCCTTCTGAACATTATAAGCAGTGAAGCTTGGCCTTGTTTTAGTATTTCATACTTGCTCTGTACTTCAATTGATGGTGTTTCCTGTCGTTATGCTGCTTTATACCATTGAATCGTGCATTCATGCCCTAGCTCAGTCCTGTTAGAAAAATGCCTTCAAATTTTTGCAATCAGCAATTTCATACCCTGGTCAAAGTACCTGACCCTGTTCAAGCCGAGTCAATCATCCATTGGTCCCCAATGATTTTGAACTGATACTTATTGACTCGGGCAAATAACTTGACTGCCTGTCTGACACCTCTGTTGCTACCAAATATGACCCCACCTGGTCTCAGCAGCTTGTGAGCCCTGTTGATATCAGACCAGGCGGAGTAGTAATCCTGACCCACATCAATCTCTATTAAGTCCCCCTTGATCCCCCACTCGCAGAGTTTAGCTGTACCCAAAGCGGTTGATACAGGCACAGGCAATATAGACTTTGTTGCATTATCTGATACCACATTCTGCATGAAAAGGTCGATGTATCCCGGGCACCCATGAAATTCACCAAGGCAGAGGACTTCTGTTTTGAGGCCGAGTTCACTCGTCAAGTTGGCCATGTAAGTTGCCGATCCACTGGAGAAATCATTGAACTTGATTATGGTCTTAGGCCGTACTTTTCGTATTAGCCTCTCGTAAATAATGCCATAGTCACCCTGCGTATCGATTCGCTTTTGCAGGAGAGATGAGTTGATCATGCTTGGAGTGATGAAGCCCTCATACGGGGAGCTGCCATAGTAGAAGTTATCAATGATCATCTGGCGGACGAGCTCAGGTGGGGCTGACACAGCACACCGAGTTGCAAGCCTGCCATGCACGAGCATCGAGAGGTGATGATGGGTCCCAAGAGACGAGCCCCGCAGATAGCCCAACCCATAGGATATGATGAGGAGAATGAGATAGGAGAGGCTAAGGAGAGCGAAATACGATATGGGGTGGTTGTATAATCTGTTAGAACAGTTATGAATCTCCCGCCATGAATGCCTCTGCTGGTCCTTCATTTTCTTTGGTATCTGCCATTGATCTTTTCTCTCTCCATTTTATTGTCGCTGATGGGACCAGATGAGATTACGTGTATAAATTTAATATTGTGTTAGTAGCATAATTAGAATTATGTGGGAAGATTGGGTCATAGTTCATGTACCAGAAGAATTATTAATTTTTCTTTAATTTTCTATGATGCTAAAAGAGTAACTAATTTCCATTAAAAAAAAGAGTAACTAATTTGAAGGAATATTTAAAAGTAATGGTGGCTTCTTTTATTAAAAAAATATATATTTATTGGATCAATATATATATATATATATATATATATATATATATATATATATATATAAAGAATATGAGTATATCACATCATTAGATGAAAGATGGATAGATGAATTACTTTGACTCAAACTAAAGTCGGTTCTTCAATCATTATCATAATAAATGAACTCAGAATATTCAATAAGAAGCAGCCACAGCAATTAAAAAACAAAAACGAAAACAACATGATTTTCTATAATAATTTAGAGTTTCATTTTTAATTGTCAATAATTCAATAATGGATTTTCATGTATCTCGATTAAAATGATATTTGCTTTAAATTGGATTTGTTATATGAATATATATACTAAATCGTCAATGTTTATAAAAGACATTAAACTTGAAGAACATTTTGTTGTGTACTACAGGGAGTACGGTTGTTTGTCTCGAGAGAGTTAGATCTCGCACAAGTCTAAGTTCATGTCCTTTTGAACTAAGCGGAAAAACGAGTTTAAATTGTTCGGTATTATAAGCACTTGAAATACAAAATGAAATCGAGATAAAGAAAGCCTTAGGCAGGAATTTACCAAACTAACATGCCAAAAATCTCAATTACATGCTTACGCAATATTCACAAATGCGATGAATTAAGGAATCGATGCGGATTAAACCACCTAAGCCTTCTCTCGAAGGTCATTAAGCTAACTCAATTGAATTAATTGTTGTTCTCACACAATAAAAACCAATGAATTACATGATTGTCGATTCTTCCCTTAATAACAATCTAAATTATTCTCATATCTAAGTTGTAATCATCCAATAAGTTGAAGTATAATTAAGTCTCTTTTCTCGAAGTTTACGCAATTCCAATAACAATAAAGTTCGGATTCTCTCAAACCTCACACCAATTCAATAAATATCAACAAGATGCAAATTCACCAAACAATTGCGAAGTAGTAACAAAGCACAAATTGCAATTAAACTAACATATTAGTGGCAAATCCTAACCTAAGTTGAAAATTTAGCCACGCATATTCATGGCATATGACAACAAATTGAGGAATGAAATACCAAAAGCAAGAACAAAGATAAAAGAAGAGAAGAAGAAAAGAAGAATAATGATACCTAAACTTGAATTAGATTGCAATTAATCCCAAAAGCAATTCCAAGCTTTGATCTCTTAACAATTCAATTAAGTGCTCAAAACTAGAGAGAAAACTAGGCTAAGAACATAGAATGGAAAAATTAGCTCCAGAGAATTAAGCGTTTACGGGGTAAAAAGGCCGAAAAATCAAAAGCGCTAATTGGCACGGGCGGTGATAAATTGGCACGAGCAGTGCTAACTTTGGCACAGCTCGTGCTGAGGTATAACGGCGATACGCATCTTCTACGAAAGCAACACGAGTAGTGCTTGAGTTTGGCATGGGTCGTGCTTGGACTTAGCCATGCCCGTGCTTGTCAACCGTGCAACCTCACGGCATCACCAAATAAATTTCGAATTCCTAGCATAGCCTCGTGCTAACCTCTTGGGCTTCGATACAACCTCGTGTTAGGTCTTTTTCCTTCATTTCTTCAGACACGGTGAGTGCCGCCGCTGTGCTAATTTGACTTGACTTCTTTCTCCACTCTCCGACCTTCTATGGCCTCCCGGTCTCTTCCTCGGGATCTCAAAAGATGTATTCTTCATTATAAAAGGCGGGATTACCTAAAAAGATAGAAATTCGCAAACTTTAATCACCAATGAAGAAAGTAAATGAAATCAAAGAACAATTTAGGTGAGAAAGCCTTTGAAGTGTCAAAATTAGTCAATAAGAGAGCGTAAAAGCCCATAAAATTGCGGTTTATCAACATTGTTCGTGCACGATTGATGTTGTAAGTATAGAGACGAACGGAAGTATATATACCATTAATTTTGTTGAAATAGAACTCTGATTTGATATTTTAGATTTATTTTTGTTAGAAAATTATCTTTGGATATGTTGTATGTATTTTTTAATTAATAGAATTTCTCTTTCTATCCAAAATAATAATAATAATAATGTTAAAAAAAAGAAATTAAGGATTTCATTAATCAATAGTCACAGGCATATACAAATATAATGAAGATCCTATTAATTTAAACATTAATTAGCAAATTAGGAGTCAATAATACAAATTATATTCATGGATATCCATTTTACAAATATTAGGCTTTTTTTGGATAAATTTTACAAACAATGAATGCACGGGACATCGTTAAAAGAGATAAAAAATATTTAACCAATCATAAATTTAAAATACACTATAGCCCTATTTCATTTAATTTTAACTTATAATATTATACTTGTTTACAATTATTTACAACTTTTATAATTAACTTGATAACTATTTTACAATTATTTATAACCTTATAATTTTTTACAATTAAATGAAACAGGATCTATAAAAAGACGTGTTCAACTAGTTATTTCATTTCAATGTGTACATTGAAGAAGCGTTGAACATGATTGGAAAATGGGAATTTTTAGAGGATTACTTGGGTCCTCCATCATTAGTTTGGGAAGCAAAACCTCATTAGAGGATTGAAGAAATGTTGTCAACATCAAAATACCTACCAAATATTATTTTATCAAATTCTTTTATTGTGCTAATATTTCTCTTTTATTGTGTTAGATAGGGTAAGTTAATTTCAGCTGTTATTATTATATGATCCGTATTAATTTTTATTAGATATTTTTCTTACTAAACAAAAAGCTACTAAATGATATGACCCGAGTTTCTTAACATTGTCATCAATTATTCAATTGAAGTAGTTTATTACGCCTTGTTATCCTTAAAAACAAGGAGTTTTACGGATAAAAATCTAAATAAATCAATCAAAATGAACCGATACGTTATCGATGTGACATGATAGTATGACTATAGGAATGGGCCACCTAAATCTGGTCCATTTTTTATGCCCTGAGGGCCCAAATTAAATAGTTGAATCTTAACAATGTGGTCAAGGTCAACGTCTAGACTGAATTTGTAGCCCATAGAAAGATCAAGATGTTGATAAATCGGGTCTTATTGAGTTGGACTTGGATCATCAAATTCTAGAATGGATCCATGGATTTACATACTTTGGATCATGATAAATGAAACAACAAATAAAAGGGCATTTAATTGGTTCCGGGTAACGGTTAAACTTCTTTGTATCGTTTCAATTTTACAAAATACCTTCGTAGAGACTTTTATAGTATTAAAGACGTAAACAATTATTATTCGGTAGTAATAGACATAAGCTATTGATATAAAATCCAATTTCAAAGAACAAAATATGATTTTGTTACCACTCATACATATAATCCTATGATGGTATTGATATCAATATTATATTATTTAGGGGTATATACTACGTGTTAAAAACATTTCAAAATCGTTGTTCATATTATAAAGTTGAAATTATATTTCTTTTGGGATATAACTTATAATTAATGTAATAATTAATCTCGTGTTATATAAAATATAAAATAATCTGTTGTCCTAGAGGTCTCGGGTTTAATTTATCTTTCCCTTTAAAAATGAAATGGTTTTATTATTATATGAACTTTTTCTTTTTTGGCTCATTTTGGTCCCTCGGAGGGGGAGTCTCGAGTCCATAAAGAAATGGAAAAGGTAAAAGCAACTTAATCAAAACGACCAACTTTTACGACACTTTCATGCGTTCGATTGACCATAATTTTTGCTTTATACCATAATATTAATAATTTATTTTAAAAAATTAGGAATTTTAAAAACCATGAATACGTGTGAGAGTAACGTCTGATTAATACAAAAATTATAGTGTTCTAAGAACAAGCAACTTCAATTGTAATTAAATACTATGTACTTTGCATGAAGTGCAAGAATAAAATAATCATACAAGTAATTATTGTCATCATCAAGATGTTCATAAAAACTTTCCTATCTTATTATTGTCGATCCGATTTTTATTACAATATAGTTTTGTTGGCTCATTCATAAAGGATAAAATTCTTTTATCATAAATATTTTTCTATTCGTAAGATTAGAATCTGAATTATTTGACCGACATAAGTATCGATCAGCATTTAGATTAATCTATATCTGCTTAAAATCCATCAAGAAAAGAAGAAGAAGAATTCGAATTAGCCTTCTTGTGACCTCTGATTAAGCATATGGTATCTAAATTAATGATTGTTAAATTAAAAATATTTGTTTGAACGTACAATTAAAGCTCATAATAAGCATATAATATTGTTGTATTAATAAAGTACATTAATTTGTTTAATCTCCATTAAAGCATCCAAATTGTATAAGCTCATTCATCACTACCCTCCCAGTTGCATATATTCATCATTCTATCAAATAATGGAAGCATATCTAAGATTTCCCAAGATTTTAATTTCATTAAAAATGTCACAAAAATTTCAAATTAAAATTATATAATGGAACAAAAAAAAATTATGTAATGGTAGTTAGTATAATGAGTGGTCTAATTAAGACTCTTAGCAAACACATCCTTGAGTTACATATTAATAAATTGAGGAGTACTTATTTGCTTTAATTATAAGTAATTTCATAATTAAGTCTCATAAATAAATAAGTTAAACAGATTCGAGTTTGTCGACTGATAGTAGTTTAATTTTTCTGTCAATAACCTAAAAAATTGATCGTGGACCCGCGCGTAAATAGTAGCATACGTCTAAGTAGTTGAGTTTTAAAACTGGACCCGAAAAAAAAAAAGGTAAGAAAAGATGGACGATGACACGATGATTACAAAATCTTGGTAGGGACCCCATAATGAAGCATTCACCAATTTGGAGACAAACATGATCACTAATAGAGAAATAACCACCCCCTTAATCTTAAAGCTTAATTATAATTAATTAACCTACCTGCCTCTAAACCTAGCTATAATAATAATAAACAACTTTTTTTCTTTTTCTTTTTGGTTGGGGGTTACATTGGGACCTCCAACTGCCATAACTACCAAGACTTTGATTCACATGGCATGGGGGCAATGCCCTTTCCTTTATTGACCAAGCCAACTCTTATCATCACCGCCTTCATCTTCTTTTATTCATCTTCATCTCTCTCTAACCTTTTCTCTCTCTACTGTGCATGAATTACCAGAAGCATGCATGCATATGTATCATTTAGGTTAATTAGGGGTTAAATTTGGTGGCTAAATGCATTAATTTTCACGAGAAAGATAAATGTATATGTGTGTACTTGAAATTAACAAAAACAAACAAGACTCAAATGGCCAGGCAAACTTAGGTTGATCTTCACATGCACCACCCAAAATCTTCACATGCATGTATCCTGTATGATTCAGTGAGAGACTATGACTACCTACATCTTCCCCCAAACTAACTAGCATTGTCAGCTATACCTATGCCCATCGTGTCATCATCTTACGTACGTAACAATATTACTAGCTTGCTAATCTGTTGGTAAAAATCTTTCTGTTAGTTCCGCTTTCCAAGTAATGCGGTGTGCTGGAGAGATCTAAATATAAACAATCTTATTTTTCTCTAAATAGAGAGGTCGAATCAAGACAAAAGACATATGAAAAAGTCATCGAAAAGACAAGAGTAGAGTGAGGGAGGGAGAATCAACGGTACCTAGATGGATATTAATATTGTCGATTAAATAAATAATTCAGAATTTACTGGAAATAGTACTTTTGAAATAAATATTAATTGTTAAAAGATCCAAAAAATAAACCATAGACAGATAAAAAGAACAAGGAGAAACAACAATAGGATGCGGTCAACTTGGTTAAGTAGACAGAGAAATTGAGGCCGCAACAAATCTGGATGGCTAACTTTTAGCATGTGTTTTGGGGTCCTCTCTACCCTTAACATATCCGATGTTGATTTCTCACTGCATTTTATCAAGATTCTTTATAGTACATCACATGCCACACTTTCTTCCCCCAAGAGAAAAAAAAAAAAACATATATGACAAAAAACGAAATGTTATTGGATGATCTCGAGAGTGCCACGTAAGGTCACTTTAAGATCAATAGCAGAGTAAGTAAGAGTAAATAAGAGTACTAAGTAAAATTACCTATTTTTTTTACTTTACTCTTAATATGAAGTTGAAACGGGAGAATAAGGAAAAATGGGGAGGAGTTAACACTTGTTCCTCCGTTCCCTTATGCTCACACAACATGTTTTTGCTTCATAAAATGGAACATTTTTAAGTCTTATTCATTTTAGTATTTATAATTAGCCATAAGTTACGATTAGCTGGTAGGGGTTACCAATAGTTAAATGTTTGTGATTACTATCGGTTATCGGTGCTACTAACAATTAAAAATAACAGTTTTATTAGTAGTTACGATTAGCGGTTAGCAGCGTTTACCGATCGTTAAGATTAACAGTTATTAATATTTACCAACGATTACAATTAACGTATAGCGGTCATCAATATTGTCATAAACGTTAAAATAAACAAGCTTACTTTGTTATCACTAGAGAGCAAGAGAAATTAAATTGCATAAAATTGTTTTTTTTTTCCTTTTAGGATGTTATTTATATTTGTTGTCATGACATAAAAATACGAATATACTATCTTTACAATTAATATTAATTATAACTATAGATTTGATAGTTTGTAGAGAGTATAATATATTTAGGCCTTGTTTAGCAACATCGTTTTAGATAGCGTTTAGTGTTTTGACTAGTTAAAATACTATTTATTACAATTTTAGTTGTTCAGTAAATAAGCATTTAATATTAATAAATATCGTTTAAAATAGTGTTTTTCAAACGTTAAAGTTATTAACGTTTGAGCAAAATAGAGTAGCGTTTCCAATTTGTTTCCAAACATACCCTTCCACTATCAACATAATTTTTTTTAATGAGTGATTGCATCAACATATGGCAAATGACAATTGATATAAGCACTAAATTGTTTTGCTGTCAAGGGTGAGGAGAATTGAGAAACTTTATATATATATATATATATATATATATATATATGTGCGCGTGTGTGCGCAAATGTATTAAAAGTCTAAATTAAGTGCCATTAAAGAAACTAATAATAATAATAATAATAATAATAATAATAATAAGTGGTGACAGTATTACTATTAAGATTAAGAATAATAACAAAAAAGTTTGTCCTTTTTCGTCATTTACTTGTTCATTAGCTAATGTAACCTCTAATATAACCGAACACATATTTTTCAAACAGATAGTTAAATAACTATATGCTAACAGACTAAACTACAATAGCTATCAACTACCTAAACAGTTATCCGTTAGTCAAACAATTATCCACTACATAAACAACTAATTTTACCGAATATGGCCTTAATTTAATATATTGTCTTTATTATAAAAATATTCATCCTATTTGGTCTTGTCTCTCATTACTATGTAATACCTACAGTATCGGATCCAAAACTTTATTCGCCCATAAAAGACTGCTGTCAGTAAAAAATTAAAAAAAAAAAAAGTAGTAATATTTTGTTGAATAAAAATTTTCAATAATTATTTAATTATAATACTCTGTGAAATAAAGTTATGTGAATTTGGTTGTTTTTATTAGGTCTGTCATTTCTCTGAAAATATATAATAATGAGGAGCAGATAGAAAGGCCAAAATAGAGGATTTGAAAGCAGGCAAATGGCAGCACAGTATTCGTGGGTCATGTGGGTCTTAATACTTTGTCATTATGGATTAATTATTCATTAATCTGCTCAGATTCTCTTAATTATTCTAATTAATCCAACGGTTTTGTTCAGAAAACAATGTGCGAGCTAACTAATTACACAGTTTCGTGTCATGTGATTTAGAGTAAATGTCTCTAATTTGAGAAACTTATTCAAAGTAATAGAGGGAATAAGCTAGACATTGTATATGAGTATTGGTCCATTAAAAGGAGTTTGGTAGGATTTCAGGTAAAATTGACGATGTACATATGTAAGAGACCGTGACACAGTGTTTATTAATCGTATTATCATATATTAACGTAGTAAAAAGGGCGTTGATTTAGTATCAAATTGAAGTCATTCTTATCTCGTAAATCCACTAGATATGTATAGATTGATCAACGTGTAAAAGAAAGTGAAAAAAATTATAAATATGTGTGCTATAAAAATAGGAGATTATTGTGAAGGTTTAAGATTAGATGTTTTTAGGTAGTTAACCATCGCACTTTGACTTTTATTTACTTAACGAACATTGATATTATTGACTTGTATGTAGTAGGTGTTACTTTAGTATCACTAATATTTATTGTTGTTGTTATTGTTATGTATTATTTACACTCATCTTTTTCGAGATAATATCTATATCAACACTACTTGACATTAAAATTTATTGCTTTTCTTTACAAAATGTATTTTAAAAACATTTCAATTCGTCAAAGAGTTTTAATACTTTTTTATAGGTCCCTTAAAATCGATATCTCTACTTACAATGTAATGGTGCTGATAGAGGCGATACTATTCCGATATTTAGACGCCCCCAATTTCTGTAAAAGCAAAACCTACCCTGACAATTGTTGTTGTATAGTAGGCAAAGACAAACATCTCGTACATGATCATCAAATGGCATACATGTTCAAGACACATGTAAGTGTTTTGATCTTCTAGTAAAAATCATTGATGAATGAAAAGATGAGGGGATGATGCTGGTGTCTATTTCCTGTCGATCACCCCTTTTACTCCGCATTTTCAGCCACCATTATTCATGCTTTTGCCTCTTCAAATCAAAAGAGAGAGGGATTCAATTCACTTCACTTCATTGGGTGCATGTTCAGGGAAGAGTTGTTGGGATTCAAGGGCTTGGAAAGAGTCACGAAGGAAAGAAAGAAAGTCGTGAAACTGCTGCCTGCTGTCAGAATTAAAAACAAAAAACATGAAGTTTTTTTTTTTTTTTCTGAAATTTGATTGAATTAGAGAGTAATTTCAGTGTTCAAAACAAAACCTTCCAATCAGAAGTGCTGTCTGCGTGATCTGCGTCGTGTAAGTGGTGGGTATGCGACTATGCATGTGATATGCAACATTTCAACACTCAGGATTTCATGTGGAATTTAATGTACCCTCTTCTTCTATTGTCTCCATTCAAATTCTATTTGGAGTTTTGCTTTCTTCTATGTCTTCTTTTTCATAAAATTTATCATGGAAAAGTCATTTTATTTCAAGGAAATAGTAAGCAAGATTGCAGCCTAAGAATTTCTTCTCTTACACGTGAGTAAAGTAGGTACCACGCACATTTTCTTCCAATTTAGACTAGTTTTTCTAATTTAGACTAATTTTTCAACAGAATTTCAATGGAATTACTATTAGTAGAAACTTCCTACCGGCTAAGTAAATATCGACAAACTTTTTGACGAGTCATAATTCCATTTGCTGATGTCAAAACCCAATGGAAAACTCGAGGAAATTCGACCAATTCCGTCGAAAATCCATCGGTATTTCCGTTCGAGTAATAACCCTTATCAATATGTAAAGACTCTTTTTATAGTGATTGTTTAAATACACCATTAGATGATTTTATCTTTTATATTTGATGAAGGATAGTTAATTAGCTTCGTTTCCAGTAATGTGGTAATGTTCCTTCATCATAAATTTTCTTGAATTTTCAGTGGAATTTTGTTTTCATCATAAATTTTCTTGAAATCAGAAGAATTTTTCAGAATTTATTAAATTTTCTATAAAATTTTTAAAATTTTTATTTAATTAGTTACAATACATATATCTACAGTTGGCCATGCACAATAAATATAAACATACATGCTCATTGCCGACACAAGTGAGTATCAATCAACTTTGTGAATTATTAACAACGATAATAATACAAAAGTTAAAAAACTTAAACTCTAAATCTTGATACCTCTTTCACACGTACAACAAAGAGAGAGTCTCCACAATTTTCTTTTCATGATTTATCATAAATCGACTACGCAATACTCACATACATAGAGACCCTATTAAATTAAACCGCTCGTACTATGACATATAATTCATTTTATTAATTATCTCTTTGTAACACCGTCCATTCTAATTGTGTCTAAGTTTTTGCAAATTATTGTATAATGAGCGTACTCATTCACATATCTTATAAATTTTTAATACATCTTTATAAATTTTTAAATAAGATAATTTTATCGATTTATTCGATCTAATTCTTATCCTATTTTTAACAAACAATTTTACGCAAGATTTCACCATCCATATATATAACCATATCTCAAAATGCATCACTTAAATAGTCTTAATTAATTTAATTTTAATTTCCTGAATTATTATCTGGATCATTCGTGGTGGGCATTATGCCCATTTACACAAGAATACATCCTTTTTTTTTCTTTTTTTTTTTGGGGTCCTACACAAGAATATAACTTTAATTTATTTGACCAGTTAGGTCTTGTGTCATCATGTTATGTGTGCCCTAATCTTAATGTTATGCCCTACACATGGAAGATCCCCATTGACTAAATCACAAGTATATAACATATTATTATTTTTGATTCGAGTACCTTAATGAAGATTAAAGACCATCAGTCAAATTAATTACTTTATCATGAAATAATCTAAGAAATTATCCCTTTTTTTTCTCTTTAGTCGTACTCTTTGTGAAAGCCATCATGCCATCTTATCCAATGGAATTCTTGAGAGAATTGGTCTAATTCTTGATTCAATTCTTTTCACATTGTCTTTAGATCTAAATAACATTGAAAGTGAAATGAAAATGACTCATTAAGCAATAGTAAATGTCGGTACACGGACTATTTGGCAAATATTCTGTGACGAATAAAGTTGGGTGCGTGTCTAAATCATAAATTAGCTTATGTTCAAGTAACACAAATCGAAATCTTCCTAGTTTTAGTTTAGAACAATAAAAAACCCATAACACTTATTTTTGCGAGTATTTAGGGATATGCCAATATAGGAGGGGCTTTAAGCTGTTCAAAGGCGGATGATCAATACTCAAGCCGTAAGAGGCCAAGTTACTTCTTCACCCCAATTTTTATACATGAAATTTTTCTATGATTTAAAATTGATATAATAAGGACCCACTTTAAAAGTTAATCCAAGTTCCTGCCAACCAGATTGATGCCCTATGTATAACATCTATATGACATAGATATATTTCATTCAGATAAACTTGAATGTGAAACGGAAACATCAATCTTAGTTCTAGATCTAGATAAAGTAAAATAAGTTGAAACTTTTGAAAACAAAAAGATTAGAAATGATAGTAGGAGGGGAGGAAAGGAGGAGGAGGTGGTGGGGCAAGCTTAATCTCCAACCCACATGGCATAACCTACACAGAGAAGGAGAGGGATAGAGAGATTTATGTGGGAGTCATTTTCCAAATGTTGATTATGTTATATTTGTTAGTGATAGATAGATAGGGTTACATATGGTGGTTGACATGTCCAATTAATGTTAAAGAGTATCATGTATGGATCCATCACTCCATTATCTATTGCACCCCTCTCAAATTGGCCCCTTGTTGATCGAGCAATGTGTCTTTGTGGGGTATGTGGATGTGTCTCAATTTCTACTACCAAAACGACCACACATACCATTCAACCCCATCACTTTTGCCTCCTAATTGTATATTATATGAGTCCATACTCATCAATCTCCCATTTTACACTTAATTTAACACCTCCCCTCAAACTATACCCATGAATTCCATTCTTCTTTCCAAGTGTCTCTACTACCTCCTTTCATACTTAACCACCACTTAGACACCAATCCATCGTAACCACAATATTTGTTAGTTTGTTTTAGTGAGATAATTTGCTTTTTTAATTAAGACAGGTGTTTTTTATATGAGACTGTAACTTTTTATATATCTCCATAATCAATATGGACTACTAGATAAACAATTTAACACGTGATCGTGCACTTACTAATAATATGTCCTATGCTTTCATTTTGAAAACTAATTCTATAAATGTAACTTTAGGGACCCAAATTGGGTGAGTCGCACAAACCTATTTTCCTCACACATCTGGTACGTATCGAGCCAAGGTTGCTCATGGTTGCCACCGCCATCCCATCAAATCAAGCCACGTGTTGGACCTTTTGAATAACCCACATGTAAAAGTCCCATGAAGATATATAGTGAGTATTATCCCATATTGATAGAATAGATGGCTTTGAGCATATCCTTATCTGTTATCAATACCCACTATGAGCCGAGACATTATAAATAGCCACCGCTACCCTATCGAATCATGCTTATGTTAGGCCTTGTGAATAACCCATATGTGAGGGCGTGTGAAGAATATATAGTGGGTATATAGTGAGCATTGTTCCACGTTCACAAATAATAAATATCCTCCAAGAATAATGTTGTATTTATTTCTCAATATATATAAGTCATTATAAATAATTTTTTTATTTTTATATATTTTATTTTAGAATTTCAATGATATATAAATGACTAATTTACAAATTTGTCCTTATTAGTTATTTTTTCCTCAATTTTTTAAACTTTTTTCTTCATTTTTAATCAAATCTTAAGCATGTTAGAAAAGTATATTTTCACGAACAAAATGTACACCAACATATTGTAAGGGTTAATTTTAATTTTTATGTTAACACCCTCTTATTTTTATGGTGGTATTTTCTATCCGATTATGCCACATAATGTAAGGTCTGTTAAAAATGGTTGTTAAAAATAAGTTGTTATAGCTCAAATTAGCTTAAATGTGCTAAAATGAGTTGAAATAATTAGCAATTATAGTTTTTGTACCTGTTATGAGTTTAAATAAGTTGAAATAATTAGTTGTTATAGGTGAAATGAGCTGAAATAGTTAAATGTTATAGGTAAAATGAGCTTAAACTTGTTATAAATATTGATATAAATGTCATTTAAATATGTCTGCAACGTCAATTTATTATCTGTTTTGTAGGTGTATTTAAAATAATTATAAGAAGGTCTAACAAATACTTGAAAAAACACACATGAATTCACTTTTTAAAAATCACTAAAGAGAAGGAGGAGCCATTGAATGATTGAAATTTTTAATTAGTGGATAATTGGATAAAATAAAATATGGTGACGCTATGCATGAACACCTAAAGTTTATAGTGTGCTCTTTTTATTTTTTCTGTTTATTGCTAACCCACCCTAAAAATAAAGAGAACAAAAAAGAAGGCGTACAAAACTTTCTTTGCAATTTTTTTAAAAAAATTAAATATAACAAATTGTAAACTTTATTTATTTGATTAATTATGGTTACTTTTCAGTAAGATAAAGTAATGTTCTTACTTGGATAAAGTATTGTTCTCACCTATAAAAAAAAAAAAAATATTTCCAACTTATCTAAAATCAACTGAGAATATGTTCAAACTTGAAAATGTATAAGATTTTAAAAATATTATATATATGTACCAATAAAGCGACCTAATTTTAAGATTGATAAAGTCCGAAGTGTAATTACATCATCATGCACTCTAATTTCTTTTTAAGAGAAAAGATGACGTATCTCGTAATAAAAAAATAAAAAATAAAATAAAATAAATAATAATAATAATAATAATAATAATAATAATAATAATAATAATAATAATAATAATAATCACTTCAGCTATTTACTATATTATTGCAACATGTTAACTATTTAAGAATTATTTCAACTAAAAATTTACGTAAAAATCACACACAAATATATATAATTCATACAAGGCTGCTGATCAAATCTTAATTTGGGACTTGTCACTTAAAAAAGAAACTATGTAACCATATATTTAATAATAATTCAACCAAAATTTTAGGCTAATGGTTTAACATTATATAAAAAAAATTATTTATATTTTGATGGGATAAATTTATTCAAACACTTTTTTCTTGAATTTCAATCACCCTAAACACAATGATAAATTACCATCTACATGGTAATTAAAAGAAAAAGTATCCCATAAAAACAATGAGAATAAAAATATAATTTAATTTTTTTATATGGATATCTTGGAAAAGTGATTCTCCACTTGGGTTAAGATTGGCTATGGAAATAAAAGAAGGGTCGTCCAACTCTTCATAGCTATTCACAAATCATATTTTATTAGACTTAATTGTATGTATTTTACTCCATAATTGAAGCAATTACTTTCTAATTTGCTCAATAATTTGTCATTCTTCTGCACTAATGCTGACACATACATGCACGCGTGTATTGATTAATCATATGATCGTTAGAACGAAGTACGTACCAAAAAACTATAAAATAAAAAAAAAGGATTTTAAATTGGGTCCATGAGTTATTGAAAGGAAGAATAAATAGACATAAAAACAAGCCATTTTGAGTATATTACATATATAGGTGCCATTTACAGTTGTCTTTTCTCAGATACATTGATATTAAATATTAACCTGTATACTGCTTATAAACCTTAATTAAAATGTATGAGTGAAATTAAAGATAAAGATAATTAAAACGTATGAGTGAAATTAAACGTATGATGTTTACTCATGCTAAACACACGTTAAAGACAAACTTCCCTTGGGCAATTAAGTGGAGGTTAGAAAGACAAGTGGATGGCTTATTTAATTAATCACTTTGTTAATTAGTGATTACTCTTAATCTTTAGCGTGTTCATAGCATTAGCATCAACCCCCTATTTTCATTTTTTATTTTTTAAACTAAAAAGGCAGAAGAAGCCAATCCCGCTAGCTTGTCGGCACTTCACCATGCTCCAAATCGACCAACCATTATATATATATATATATATATATATATATATATATATATATATATATATATATATATATATATATATATAACCACAATCTCCAAAGCCAAAAACCCACAAACCAAAACCTAAAATTTTAATGTTGTTTTTGAAAAAATAGATGTTTGAACCTACGTACATAAAAGTTTGAACTTTGAACAATCAATCCGCGGCTATTTGCCTAAAATTTTTTAAAAAGTTTTTAAAAATAATTATCAATGAATTTTGGCATCTACAATGAATAACCTCCGACAAAATTTGATCTAAAATACTAAAATAAATTCTTATCTTATAACAAGTTAATAATAAATATGTAATGACTTGTTTTGATTTTGTAGCATTCTCGCCATTAACTGTAATTTTTAACATAGCTTATAATCATAGAGTTACTTGCAGTTACTTGCGATTACTTATAACTTTTTATAATTACTTACAACTGTTTGAAATTTCTTATAATTAAATGGAACACAACTCTTAGAAAATCATATTAAATACTTACTTAATAGAATTTTTTTTATATAGATAGGGAATAAAATTAAGGATTATTGACATTTTACTACCTTGTGGTATTGACAAATGATAAAAAAAAAAAGGTCCCTCATGTCTCGTAAATAATAAATTAGTCCTTTTGGTATGATTTTTTTTTTACAATTTATTACCCTTAATATTTAAAAAGTAAGGTACTAAATTGTTAAAAAATTATGTCTTAAAGCACTAATTTATTATTTATAAGGGTTAAGAAACTTTTTAATATTTTTTGATATAATAAAATAGTAAAGTGTTAATATTTCTTATATAAGAAATGAATTGAAAATGACTTAATTTGGGGGAAGAATTGGAAATTACTTGAGAGTATAAAGAAAGGGAAAAGGGGAGCTCAAGAAGGGAATTGTCGGCAATGGTTAGGAAAGGCGGGGCCCAGTGGAGCCGTACAAATTGAACGGTCAACCGTCAGTGGAGACGGCGGAGGAAGCAACGCGTGTCAAAAGCGTTGGGGCAACTGTCAAATAACGGACAATAACGGTGGCCCCCAGTAAACGACAAACAAAAGGAAAAATTAAAAAAGAAAAGAAAAGAGGTTGTGGCGCGAAAGTTTAGGCCCGCCTTGGGGTTAGTTGGACTTGGGGCTCCGCCTTCCGTTGGTTGTTAGCGGTTACTGTTGCCACCCCTTACCAAGCCGTGATCATTGCTTGGACCTATTGTAACAACCGATAATATTTAATGTGAGTTTCGTTTCTATAAAATTTGGAGAGATTTCAATATAAATAATATTATTTATAAATATTTATGTCAATAAAAAGATCGTAAAAATTTTATTTATGTTTCGTTCTATTTAACTTCGACTTACAAACTTACAACTATTTATAATTATTCACGAGTTTTTATAACTAATTTTATAACTATCTTATAACTCCTTATAACTTTATAGGCCCTTATAATTAAATGAAACAGGGTCTTAAATATATGTTCTTTTTGGGAAGAAAAGTAAAGAGTAAAGAAAAATAGAAAGGAATGGGAAGGAATAGAATGAAACGGAATGGAGCTAAATTTTTTGACACGGAGCGGAAATGAATTGAAAATAATGGAATGGAGTAGAAACGAGCAAGAATATAGAGCAATTTTGAATGATTTGATAGTGGAAAAAGTGAAATGGATTAGAGAAATTCATACATCGGTATTTCGCAAGTAGAGAAATCGATTCCGAAAGATCAATTTATTAAACTAAATAATCGTTAATAAGAAAAATGTTGAAAACATAACTTAAATACTTCGACTCGTGGATATCGGTTTTCCTATCTTTGTCTTTCCTGTTTGAAGCTTATAGTTATAGAGCAATTTTTGTTAAAGATCGATGAGCATTTGTAGCTTAGTTATAATTAAAACAAAATAAGCGTCTTCTCTTAATTTAAAAGTTATAATAACATATATTAAATTATAGAAATTATATAATGAAGTATATGAAATAGTGTCACAACTTATAATTAGTATAATATATCTTTGTACATATAATGTTTCACAATTGTAAAATTACTTTATGAGATGTTTTCATGGATAGGGTTGAACTAATTATAATATCGTTTTGTTTCCTTCGATGTAATCAATGGATATTAAAATTTAATATATAGTTGATGATTAAATATATTAATGAAAAATTTTATGACTTTAAACCATATGACATATTACTTTAAATTAAAATAAGAAATATAAGATGTATCTTACAACAAAATAAATATCATCTCAAACTAGTCATGTAGAGAGAAATCACGCTTAAGTTACGAAGGCAAAAGGTCAAAAAACAAGGTCGTAGCAAAATGAAGCATATAATTATATAGGACTATAGGAGCATCAGAAATATTATGTCATTTACCAATGAGGTTATGGTCAAGAGTGAGATCTTGAGTATACTAAAGTTTCGGATTCGATTTTACTTCCTCTATTATATTGCACTACCCTTTATAACTTCTAAAAAAAAAAAAAAGAAATATTATGTCATGTGATTAGGTTACTCCACGATGCTCACTAGGTGCATGTAGTCACGGACTCACAAAATCCGGTGGATATGATTGAGAAATGCCATCACATTAACTTGGAAAAAAATGTTCAATATATTCTATTTAACAATAATTTTAGATATATTAACTAATTATATACAAAATTTTCATTAATATGAAGTGTATAATTAGATGGAAAATATTATTATAAAAATAGAAGAATTTTAATTGAAAAATTAAAAACGACCAATCACAATAAACCGATATACTTTCAGTATATTTTTTATTAGTAAGAATAAAATTTTTGTCTATTTAATTACCTTATCATAATTAGACCAAATAAGTGACCGATGTTAAATATCATTAAATTTCTTTTTAATTATATAGATCTATAAATTTCATTTCTAATTTAATTTTATGTGGACCTTTCGTCACACGAATCTTAAATTTTTGTTTGAAACAGATTTTTGAATATAAATATCATTTTTTTAAGTTCAAATGTCATTACAAAACTGCTACCAATTAAAGTTTTCAGGGAAAAAAAAAGGGGATTGACCTGTCAATATTTATTTTAATGAGATTGTTCTTCTTTTGGCTGCTACACTCTTGACAAGCTCCCCAATCTTGAGTTTTTATTTTTCTTAATTTGCATAAAAAGATAAGATCAATTTGAGGAATCCCCATCGTCCAATTCATCAAGCAATCCATCACAGTCTGATTAGTTAAGCTCGTGGCTAATCCTCTTAATTCTCTAATAATTAGAGATGACTAATCTCAAAAGATATATGAAAATATCATTCAAACTAATGTAGTCTCCTCGTCATAGATAATTATATTTCGTCTCCGGTAATAACTAACATGTTCGTACATGTGAAGTTAAATAACAGCATGTCACTTAATTAGACGTAACATTATATAATATAATATAATCAATCTAACTTAAAATATCTTTTGCGTTATGATTATTAAGACATAACCTCATTGTCATGATAAATAAACGTTACTTGCTTAGGCCAATTTGTAAGGAGTCACCGAGCTCCCATGACGACGAGCCTAGCTAGTTGCCTAACGAGCTAGGTCTCGGTTGAGCTCAATCTAATCTAACCTATATGTTCCCTATGCTTTTCCTATTGACAATCATTTGGGTCCTTCGGTCTCGGTTGAGCTCAGTCTAACCTATATGTTCCCCCTATTCTTCTCCTATTGACAATCATTTGGGTTCGCCGTATACAAGGGAGTCTAGCAATTGGTAATAACATATTTAAAAATTTTATTTAATAATAATAACATATTTAAAATTTTGTTTAATAATAATGATGTACCTTTTAAAAAATTTTCTTTCATTTTATAAGTATAACTAATTTTATGGGTTTCTATTTAGACAATTTTTTAAAATTTTAAATTATAATACTGTCCTGTAACCAAACACAGAATAATAATAAAAAAATATGGATATATTATTATTTCGATTATATTATAAGATAAGACATTCAAGTCAATAAATTATAAAAATCACATGTATTCATGTTAGCTAATGAAATCTTGACCTAATAATTAAAATTAAAATTATTTGTCCATTATAATGATTAGGTTCTAATTATATAAATTACTATTACATCACAATTCTATTTAATTTTATCGAATATCTCCTAAAAAACTACATCAAAAACTAATTAATTAAGGAGTTTTTTAACTTAAATTAAAACCAGATTCCTACTCTGGAAATTTCTTTTTCATCTAATTATTATTATTATTGCTTTTCTTCCCCCTTTTATTGAATACCATACCATGACATCAATGGTCCCAGATTGTGGTCCTTCAGTTCCAACCGCTGTGACAACGATATCGTTATTTGGATCAGACTTCAAATCCTGGGTAGATTCTTAAAAACATATATCAAGAAACTGATTTCTATAAATTATATTATGGGTTCGGGTTTATACACCTAAATTATGACAAATAATATTTTATTTAATTTTTTAAAATCCACCCTCTACTTTTATGGCCCCACTTTCTAAAAAAAAATTATATTTTGTTCATCGTATTGTGTCATATCACACTGTGCCTATAAACTTAAAATCATGATATAAGTATTGCTAATTTCTTATATATAGATTTGGGTATCTAACAAATGAATTTTGTTAATTGATTAGTATGTTTATAATTATTTTATTTATGTGCTCTTAATTTAATTATTCGCAAGTTGGCTAATTAGATAATAGAGACAAAATTTTAGAAATTAAATGTGGCAAGTATTCAGCCAAAAATTTGATGATTATTATTAATGCATAATATTTATATAGACATAGATGATTTTGAGACTACAGTCAGATGATGATACTCCTTAAAATATTTAAGAATTTTCTCTAAAAAATAATAAAAATTAATGGTTTCGCTGCATTGAAAACCTTGATTGAAACTTCGTCACGCATCTTACTTGACACTTTTTTAATTATGAAAGGCATACTTTCTAATTATATATGCTTAGTGACAAAGCATAGCACGATTTCACAATCATCATCAGTAAATGTCAAAATTTATATAGTTTCTCATTACATATATATTTAAATCGACTCTCAATATCAGCTTCTAGTTAGTCATAGGTAATGTTCGTAAAGGAAGAAATGCGTCGGTTCAGTCTAGATCTACCCCATGTGAAACCAGCCTACCTCTGCTTATTTTTTGTAGTGCGGAGTAGGTTTCATATGAGAATATTTTTATGATATTATACAATATTATAAATTGGCTAACTCAGTACGGAACCCATGATCCATCCTATTTCGTCAAATTAAAACCTGTCAAAGGGCGGTTCATGGAGCAAAGTTAGCCCGGTCCGGCCTGTTTCCCACCTCTAAGCCATGGGGGCATGATCCTTGTGTAAGGAAGAATATGCTAAAACCATAGCCATCAGAGGAACAAAACCTATTAAAAGCAATAATCAAACCGGACGGCCGGTTTGGCCAAACAACGAACCTTATCCAAAAAATCTCAGTAGTTGTGTCACTGCCAGTTACATTACAAACATAGAAAAACAGTATTGATTTCTAGACGTCATCTTGGAAAGGGCAGTTTGTTTTTCCCCCACTTGATCATAAGAAATAGAAATTTAATTATGTGTGTGTGAGAGTGGGAGAGAGAGAAGATTTTTAGGGTAAAGGTGATGCATATTGCTTGCTTATGTTGCATGCATATGCATGTTATATTGTTAGATAGACAAGTATCGTGTTTGGTCGGCATTCCCTTAAACTAAATCTCTATTGTGTAGAGAGCGACAAAATTACACAAATGAAATAATTATAACATAATCGGGTATATCGGTAATTATTCTTCTTGAACTCGACAATAGAATGTTAAAAAACATGTGTAAGTGGGGGGGCAGAGAGTAAATATAAGATTGATGTGCCAACAAACTGAAAAAAAAGAACCGAGAAAATCTGATATGGTAGTGCTTAATCCTGGCTTCGATATTCTTGAAGATGTGCCTAACTAATAAGTGTAAACATCAAAGCTGATGCAGCATACTATCATCTCCTACACAGCAAATTAAAACAACTCTCTCTCTCCTTTCTCAAAGTGTGAATGTCTGTCTTATCATGGCTGACGAGGCTGCTGTCATCTGGTCAGAATCTCCTGCGCCTACCCATTCGATCTCCATTTCAAATGTATTCCTGATTAAGTTGTTCTCAACACATTCATCAGGGTAATTAACGAGTGCTATTGACTAGGATCCCTCTCTCTAATCCTTGTGTTTGTTGATTAATTATATTAAGTTTAACAGTCCAAGTACTCTATAATACCTTTTATAATCATAAGATTTATTGACAGGGTTCAAGACTCTATAAAGATGTGACTTAGAACTGTCAGACGTACCCGATGAATACACAAGTTGGTTGATCTGTGAGTCATAACTGTTGAACATTGTCGACCATTTTAACTTATATAACGTGTTAATTTAGACTAGTTATACCTGGAGCAGACAAATATGAGAGAGCAGATTGACGAATAGGCAAAGAGTAGAGAAAGCAAAAAGGGTAGTCGCATGTGAACCAAGTCAGCACCACGTCGGTTGATGTGGCAAGCAGTACACTCACTCTCTCAGTGCTACTCTGTCTTTCTCTCTCTCTCTCTACTGCCCTAGTAAGTTAGTTGGTCTTCTTCTGGCATGGCTTGTCACTCCCCCACCATTTATTCACTGCCCTTTTTATTCATAACTTCAATTATACGGCAATGTAGTTGTGATTCTGAATTGACCACACAGTGCCCTCCTCATTTTTCTAATTACTGATATACTTTAGTTACATTCATTAATTATTTTTGTTTAATTACTTTATATACTATTTCCTCATTTTTCTACTTTCGATCCCTTGATTACTTTATATAGGAGAAAGGGAGAGGAGGTTAACCTAATTAATTAATGTGTTTAGTAAAATAGGATTTAATCAAATCATTAAAGTGATCCGGAAGCGTTAATCAAAAGTGTTAACAGATTACTATCAAAGAAAGAGGTTTCATTGGTTTTATTTCTCAGGGATGTTCGTTTTAACTACTAAAACTAGTTGTTAGCGAGTTACGAGTAGATATAAGTTGCTATGATTAGTTGTTAACTGTTATGAGTTATTACGATTAATGTTGTTAGCGAGTTATGAGTGGTTACCATTAACCAAAACTAAGCTGTTACAAGTTATTATGAGCTGTTATATTTAATAGTTAAGCTGTTACAAACTGTTATGAGTTGTTAACTGTTATAAACCCAAACAAACATATCTTAATCGGTAGAATCAATGTATTAAACGATTCGCATTATGCTTGAAAATCTTGAGGGTGGTTCAATGCAACTACCACATTTAAATTATTAAATGAACAAAACTTTTTAAAGGGTTTTCTCGTGGTCATGATATGGGACCATAAAATTTAAAATCGTACTCTTGATGTATTTACATAAACAATTTTATAATTTTTACTTTATATGTTACTATAATAATTAAGAAAAGGGTGGTTGAGTTTGTAATTATTATGATATATATGTATGTTTCAGGCAAGTCGTTGATGATGGTTTTATTTCCATTTGGTGAAATATGAATAATCCCAAATCCATATATCCATAAAATAAAGGATTATATATTTCCATTGCTGAAACAGTGAAAACTGATGATTCTCTCTCTCATTCATCATCCTTTCGGTTGAAGTCCTTTTCCTTTTGAAATATTTAGAGAGAGAGAGAGAGAGAGAGTAGGTGTAGGGTAGAAAAAACCAGGGTAGGGTCCCAACCCCAATTGAAAATTGGTACATACAGAAAGACTAAAGTCATGGTCAATTCAAAACCTTCGCTTGAATGTTAATGTCTATGCATGTAGATGCCTTGTTTATTCCACTCTCTCTCCCACAATCACGATCGATGTTATGCCTTTCTGTTTCCATCATGGATTATAGTCCATAACTCATTTTTAAAAAAATATAAATTATATTAATTGAACTAATAATATGAAAACGATCTCGCATTTATTGTCAAATTTTAATTCAAGTAATAAACACATACACAGAATTGTATAATTTAAGTTTAACGTATTAATTGCTACAATATATACAGACTTACCTTATAATATTTAAAAAATTATATTGAGATCCATTAAATACGTACACAAAAAAATTTATGTTAGTTCTTATGTCTTTTATTTAGATACAAGACAAGAGGGACATTTATTAACCAGTAAATGAATGCTAATTGATTTAAAAAGTAATTAAATTTTAGCTAAACTATAATTTGTTTCATTTCTAAATAATAATATGATGTTGTTTAAAATGTTAATCATACTTTAAAATTTCATATTTTCAACATTTATGTCATGACATATGTTGAAATTATACTAAAATAAATTAAATTGGGCATGTTACTTTTAACATACAATTTTAATCAACATTCTTGATATGAAATGAAAAAAATTCATGAAATATTATTTTTTGCAAATACGTGAACTGTTATAACAAGGAAATGGTACGAAGAGCACATTTCTCCAATGCATAAAAAGAAATGGCACAAAGAAATATTCTTTGCTACCTCATTGTCATGTCATAACACTTTTATCACGTACCTAGCCTCTTCAGAAAGTATGGTAATTTTAATCAAATTGAATTTGCTTAAATTCATTTTTTTAAGGTGATATACATCTTCTTCCTGTTGTCTTTGATGTTGATCAACATCTTATATGGATAACAATTAACGGAATAAGTTTAAAGCAAAACGTCTTTTATTCATGATACTAAAACATAACTAAACGTAAATTCCTTCTTTTCCCGCCAATGATTACATATGCATACGAGATAAGACCGATAAGAAAAACATACATCTCATGTATGCCAAGTATTTATTGTTGGTAAGCTAATTGTTTGTCTTACATATCCCATGTGATAGAGATCAAATTTAGGTAACCATAACTTAAGGTGCATGCCATTAGTAATCCCAACATAATGCAATCCTAGAAAAGTTTGTTTAGTTAAAAGTGGAGTAAAATACAAGAGAATTGCATGAAAAGACATGAAGATTTTGAGATTTTACTTTTCCATGGCTTTGCCAATACTTTGGAATTTGGAGGGGAGGGGAGGGGAGGGGGAGGGGAGGGGGAGTGGGAGTACGACATTATTCTTGTCTAAGAGGGTAGGTTGTCTTGTCACTTAGACTGGTCACCTTTGTATTTAATTTTTCTACTACGTAAGGCTGTTCCATTCCATGTGGATGTTAGTTGGTTGGATTGGTTTTCTTCACAAATAAGGATGCGAAATTTGACATTCATGGGACGCATTGCATGAACTCTTCCTCTCCAACAAATCCCTACTAAATCTCCACCTTTTCAACTCCTAAAAATAAGTTTTGGTAGCTTTTGATTGCAATTTTGTTTATAACACATACAAATTAAAAATCTCTTAAAATTATCAACAATTTGTTTATATGGAACAATAAAGAGTCTATCATTCTCAAACTTATGATTTATGTTTTGTTTCATTTAGGTATGAGGAACAATAAGGTCTGTAAGTAGTTGTAATGAACTATAAGGCCCTATTTCATTTATCTTTAACTTACAACCTTATAACTTTTTATAACTCCTTACATCTTTACTTACAACCTTACAACTCCATAAAACTAAGGTCTTATTCTACAACAACGTTTGGAGTAATTTTTGGTCAAAACACTAACCAACCAAACATTAGTGTTCGGTGAGGTAGCGTTTTAACTAGTGTTTGCGAGTAACTTATAACTTTTCAAGTAATGTTTCGAAAAGTTAAGAATATTAGCTTTTCACATTTAAAAGTAGTGTTTCATATTTTTTGACAAAAACATCTCTTCATTAATTTATGTTTGGCAAATTATTTATATCATTTTACGTCAATTTACAATAATCGGTTAACTCAATCAATAAATTTACCGAACACATTTATTCAACCGCTTAGTTGAACAGGTTATCCGTTAACGACTAAAATCTAACGAGTTATCCGCTACAAAACAAGCAATAGCTATCCGCTACTCAAATTGCTCATTTTGTCGAACAAGGCCTAAATGAAACAGGGTTTAAAAAGTTGTAAGAGAGTTGTAAATGTAGTTATTAAAAATTGGAAGGAACTGTAAGCTAAAGTTAAATGAAATATGACCTTAATAGGACTACCAATGCTCTATAATGATTATAATTCTACCATTTATCAATAAGATTTTTTTTTTTTTGTTAAAACTCTCTTATCCATTTGGAGGAGCCACAATAATGTAATACAATTAAAAAGAGAGATATTAAACCTGAGATCTAATATAATTAAAACTTTAGTCTTTAACTCTTGACCAGCAAACTAATGTCTCATTAGTGGAAAATTCTCTCTATTAACCTACAACTTAGGCTTCTTTATCTTCTTAGGTTCCTAATGAGCCCTTTTGGAAAGTAAAGCAAAGAGAGACCTTTTTTTGTTCCGCAGAAATATTTCTCTTTGATGAGAAACTAGTCAAGGGAATATGCTTTCCTTTCACAAAAACACTTGACATTTGGGGTTCCTATGTTTTTTGTTAATCATTAATATTATTGGGTATAAAAAGAATCTTTTCTTTATGTTTTTACTTTCTTTATCTTTGATTTTTGATTGAATTAATTTGACTTAAGATGGATACTCTGTGGGGCATCAAATTTTATCTACCACGTACATACGTGTTTGTTTATCCAATATATATATCCATCGAGAAATATTTTTGTGCTAAATTGTGAAAATTTCCTTATAAATTTGTTTACCCATGAATCTTTTTGAGTTCACGACTCATGCTTGTATGGTTATAATTAGGCCAAATTTGTTGGTATATGGTAAAAAGCAAAAATCTTGATTATTGACCGTTGGGTAGCATAAGAATCCAACTAGATTCATGCATGTAAACCTAACTGACTATATGTAATTATAATTGAATTTCATAATGGATTGCTTATATTGAGTATAAACTTAACATTCGATTATTTACTTGGTGAAATCATATAAAAGTTGCATATTTATAGTAAAATACCAATAGTAGTAGTGTATTCTTAACTATGATTATAGAAATAACCAATGTCAGTTCGAGAGTCACATTTGAGATGTATGTTATAACCCTACGTAGCATATAAATAAAAAGAAATTATTTAACTGATGTTACATAATAATATGTTACATAATAATAAGCTACATAATTTTTCTTTATAGTGTTCTTCTTTTCTATCATATTGTGCACCTAACATATGTATAGTATGATACTTTAATTGGACTACCAAAAATTTGATAGGGGAGATTTAACGTATATTGTTGAATTTTTTTAGGTTTGATCATATTCAATGTAAGATTCCCTTCTAATCCAATGTCCTTTAATCGATTGGACATCGGACTTCATTCATGACTAGAGAAGATTTTTAGTACATTTTCTATTAACGCTTACAAACAAGAATTTTGAAAAAGAAATCAAAGAGAACGTGTTTTTTTAACTATATTGGTAGAATTTAACTGATGTGAAATCAAAATTTGGAACTTTATGACTTTAATTTGCATCGTGTAAAATAAATAGAAAAAT
Source organism: Talinum fruticosum (assembly GCA_021018815.1). NCBI lineage: Eukaryota > Viridiplantae > Streptophyta > Magnoliopsida > Caryophyllales > Talinaceae > Talinum > Talinum fruticosum. The sequence goes on from JAITYX010000083.1 coordinate 676,109, forward strand.
ATGCATAAAAGTGTGGGTTTTTTTTTTCGAACAAAGGAAATCAACGTTAGTTATCGGATTTGAGTCTTATAAATCCTATGTTGGAAAGACTCTACCTTCTATAGATAAGAAATTAGCTCAACTACATAGACATAATACAATTAGAAGAAAGTGGCATGTAGTTTTTGTTGATTGGTTATCAATTTCACCTGAATTTTGTGCTTAAAATGCAACGAATTATACAATCCAATCTCCTCGTCTAATTTAGACAAGATCACTAGCCAACCTTGAAATATTTGCTTCTGTGTCCATATGTAAAGTTTAGAGATTGGGAGAAATCTTACTGTTGGCTACTCCCCAGGCCATTAACAATGTATTCATACAAGAAGTAGTAGAAGTACAAGAGGCTGAGGTCTCTCAGATACATGAGTTGGAAACTAACTACTATACTATCTCCTAATGCTACTAGAACATGAGAAACCATTCTTATCACAATGATACAAGAAGATATAAGGTATGATTAAGCAAAGATAAAACCTGATCAAACACAAAGTAGGAAAATCTATTCTAATACTCCCCTCAAGTTGGCATGTGAGGATTGAAAATGCCCAACTTGTCAATAAGATGAGTAAACTAACGTTGTCCTTACACCTTCGTAATAAAGATGTCAATTGTTTGATGTTTGGTAGAGACATAGTGTGTTACTACATCACCATAAACAATACGCTCACGAACGAAATGACAATCTATTTTGATATGTTTGGTACAATCATGAAACACTGGATTAGCGACAATGTGAAGCACAACTTGATTGGCATAATACAATTGTGCTATTGGGACGGGAAGCTGAATGTATTGAAGCAAGTTATGAAGCCATATTGCTTTACTTTTAGTATTGACATAGCTCGATACTCGGCTTTGGCGGAAGAATAGGACACATCAGGCTGCTTCTTAGTCCTCCAAGAAATAGGTGCATGGCCAAGAGACACAAATTACACTCACCAATCGCGGAGTTATAGGACAGCTAGCCTAATTGGAGTCACAATAGACATGAAGACTGAGATCATTAGAAGATGGAAATAAAAGGCATTGTCCTAATGATGATCTCGGATACTATAGAAGACGATGGGTCGCCTCCCAATGAGCTTGTCTTGGGTCTTGCATAAACTGGCTCAATATGTGAACAACATAGGTAATATCGAGTCGAGTGATGGTGAGATAGATCGGACGTCCAATAAGTCTACGATATCGGTCCGATAGTTTGTGTTGTTGCTCCATTGGGAACGTCATCGGGCTTCGAATTGGCACATAAAATGGTCATGTAGATCTCCTTTTGTAAACTCTATTACATTATCACTTCGTCATTGTTTTAATGTAAGTCCCAAATTGGGTTTTGACCATGCAACAAAAATCCAATATACGAGCACACGCCTCTAATTTATCCCGAAATAAATAAACCCATGTCGCATGACTAAAATCTTCAACAACACATAAAAAATAGTGATAACCAAATAAAGATGGAGTGTGGTAACGACCCCATAAGTCACAGATGAACCAAATCAAAAGGTTTTAATGCTTTAGAGGTACTCAAAGGAAAACTGTTTTGGGTTTGTTTTTCCTTATGACACATATCACAACATTCTTGCTTTAAATGCAGCGCCTTCGACCACCTGCCAGGCATCAGCCGCTTGATCGAGTTGTTGTTCTCGGACCATGACAACATAAACCTTGTTGAGTTCGGGAAGTGACTCCATTGACAAGATCTTGGTTTTGACGATGTTGAATTTATTATTGTCGAGACCCATTAGGAAATGATGCACTCGTTCTTGTTCAATCATGGATGTCATTGCTTTGCCAAATTTGCACTTACATGTACAATTGGGCGAAATCTGGTATGTACCCAACTCATCCCAAAAAATTTCAACTGTCACTTATTTTGTCACCGTAGAGTGGCCTTGACCAACCAATATCATCTTTTGCTTCAATAGATGTACTCGGATTGAATTTACGAGTGAATATCTCTTTTCTACGTCTACCCAGATTTCCTCGTTGTTCTAGCATACGCCACGGACCCATGAAGGTTTCTGTCTATGACGTTGTAGAGCCAGGTCGTGACCATCGAGTCCCGTGCATAAGCATCCGGTGCGGTGCTCGGCTTAGTAATAGTTCCATTCATAAACCCAAGTTTATTCTTGGATTTGAGAGCATTAATGACGAGACAAGACCAATTTTTGTAATTGCCTCTGTTTAGTATCACTGGACTAATTACATAGCCATGATGATCCGAACTACTATGGTAATAGGGGGATCGCGGATTATTATATGAAGGTGTCTTGTTGTCTCCCATGATGAATCGAGAATTATGTCAAAACATTTGTCTTTTTAGTAGTTTCGATAACATGTAAAATTTAGAGATTGGAAGAAATCTTGTTGTTGGCTACTCCTGAGAACATTGACATTGTATTTATGCAAGAAGTAGTAGAAGTACAAGAGGTTGAGGTCTCGTAGATACATAAGTTGGAAACTAACTACTATACTATCTCCTAATGCTACCAAAACAAGAGAGACCATTCTTATCACAAAGACAATGTATTACCTAGATATAAGAAGAGACAAGATATGGTCAAACAATGACAAAATCCGATCAAACACAAAGTAGGAAAATCTATCCTAATACATAGCTTATAGTTTCCTTTCCATGGATGCAAAGTAGTATACATAACTCTCTACCCCAATGCTAAAGTCGTTTGACAATTTATTAACCAACAAACTAGCTTCCAATCTTTTGACTCAAATACTTACCTTTATCAACCCGCTATTCTAACTTTTAATTAAGATTCACTGAATAATTACAGGTCACCCATAACAGAATTCTCAGTGTTTTATTATAAACTGCACCCACTCCGATTGGTTGACATGTTTCAACTTTCAAGAGCGAAGATCATTTGAATGGTTGTAATAAAGGAGAAGGGAAAGAAAAGTCCAATGGGCATGTGAAGACCCATGTGGGTCTTGCTCAAAGATTGGTATATAAAATCAAGACATGAGGTGGCTCCATGGTCTCCTACTCTCCTTGTTTGGGGCCAAAATTCCAAATTAAAGCCTCTCTCTCTCTCTCTCTCTCTCTAAAAAACAGAACATATACAGACTGCAACTACCTTAACTGCTACTGCAATGCTATTACTATACCCTTTTTTTTAAAAAAAAAAATCTATTTATGTGAGGCCGGTGGATCTCATTTTTTCAGTGTACCCACCAATCATTATTAATTAATATAAGTATCTTTATTTATACGTTTCATAATATAATTATTACACTTCAATTTAATTTTCTTCATTAGTTTGTTCTGATAGGCTGTGTCTTTCTGGTCAATCAATAATCATAAATTAATTATAGCACATAAACCACCGTTCGTTTAAATGCCTAACTAAGTCAACTGTTTGGACTTGTGTCTTTTAAAGTTTTGGTAAATAAATTCACTGGGATTTAATCTTCAGAATTACATTTAACAGAGTCCAATAGTTATTTTCCGATAAAAGTTAAACTTTTATATTACAAATTTTTTCTATTAACCTGTTATTTAAAGATAATGACGATCAAACCACTTGAACTATAATATATATATATATATATATATATATATATATATATATATATATATATATATATATATAATAAGTTCTAATGATTCTTCTACAAAATTGATCGACTTTATTTTGTTTATTGGTCAATAATAGATAGAACTATTTCGATAAAGATATATATTTTATAAGATGTGAACATTGCTTAAGGAAAGGAAATGTTAAATGACTTGAACCGATATACATTGGTACAAAATTTTATTGGTACATAAAAATATAATTTCTCGTTTTTTTGAAGAGGTCTGTGTGGATTTGCTTTGAAAGAGAAAGATCTTCGGAAATAATTAAAAAGGGATATGAAACTTTTTTTTTAATTTTTAATTTGGTGCTAAAAGGCACTTGAAACTTTGAAAGTGTGATAAAGGCTTCCAATGGAATAGTCATGTAAACTTTGAAAGTGTGATAAATGCTCAATTTTCGGCTTCAGTCACTGACTACTATAAGCTTTTTCTTTTTTTTTTTTAATGACCACTGACTATATTCTTCATAGCCTACCGTTGGTCCAAAAAAAAAAAAAAAGGGTGATACTTTCCGATATCCAAGATCCAGTCAATAGTTTCAGAAAACTACCAAAAATTTTACCATTGACTGGGAATCCCGGGCATAATTCTTGTAGTAAGAATACTGCTAGAGTATAAATCTATTTCTGAGCATTTAATTATGAGTTTAAATTTTTGGTTGAATTAGTTTTTAAATATGATATCGGAGTTTTTTTGAGTAAGAGGTCTCGGGTTCGAATCTCAGCAACTTCCACATTAATTATTCCACAAGGTAAGGAAGATCCTTTGTTAATACTACTATTATTGCTAATTATTTTAAATTTATTATGGAAAAAATAAGTAAAAGAGAGCACAATCTTAAGTATTACTTTTTGGTCTGAAGAAAATGACAATGTAAATTAAATTTATGTAGTAGTGCATAGCACCATAAAATTTTTAAATGACCTCAAAAACTATTACAACAACCACGGTTTCTTAGAAAATAATAAAATTCTAAAAATACATTTTTTTTTGTAACAAAAGGTATACAACCTTCTATCAAAAAAAAAAAAAGGTATATAACCTTGTTTTTTAAGAAAATAACTCCTTTAAAAATTTTAATACGACAGTAAAAGAATATTTTTATAAAATAGTTGATTAATTTACTTAGGGATCGTACCTCAATATAATAAAATATTTAAAAAATCTTTTTTGTACAACATAATGTATATAACTTATTTTATATAGGAAATGTAACATTACAAAATAAAAAATAATTACAATTACTAGATAGATTTAAAAAGAAGTCTTTTAATTTTTGGATAAAATTTTTTCAAGCGGAATTATAGTGTATTTAAATCAAAATGAATAATTAAATTTCTTTCTTTTTTAAAAAAAGTTGTAATATTTAATAGTTTTTAATCTATAGGTTAATGAAAATAGGCTATTTACAATTTAAAGATAAATTTCTTATATAATACTAATCAAGATATGTTTCAAAAACAAATTATAAAGATGTGAATTTATATTAGAAAAGAGAGCTAACTAACAATTTTTTTATTTAAAAAAACTTATTAAATTATTTCCTCATTTGGATGACCCTCCATGCATTTGACACGTGTTTATTGTTTCTTAAAAAGAGTAACCTGAGATGCATAATTTGCGCCATTAAAGCTGGTGAGTTGACAAAAATCTGCCCATAAGTGGAGAAAAAAATAAAATAAAAGGGACAATTAAAAAAAAATTTGTTTTTAGAAAAAGAAAATAAAAATGCAAGGCCTGATGAAGCCGAAGACAAAACAATCTTATCAGAGATTTCTTCCAAATTCCCGAGGATGAAATAAATATTTCTCTGATTTGATTCCATAATTATGTAGATCCACTTTTACCCACTCAAATCCATTGTAAATGCTTCAATTTTAATATATATTAAAAAAAAATATCAAGAGGAGTCCAATCACTTTCAGAAATTATATTTGCATTAATGAAATTACACTAAAGATATATCCACTTACTAGATATTTGGTTGCTTTTAGTTTTTATTTTTATAATTTTATACTTTTTAGTTGTGCAGATATTAAAGTTAAAAAACACGGTTTGATATAGAGTCGAATGAAAGTATATTTATCATTAATTTTTGTCCAAATAGAGATCTATTGTGATATTTTAGATTTATTCTTGTTACAAAATTATCTTTATAAATATCATATTGCTTTTAATTAATGAAATTTCTCTTTCTATATATAAAAAAGTCATAAAATAGATTTTTCTTCAAATAATTTTTATTTTATATACCTAAATTCAAAGTAATTACACTAACCATGGATTTACTATTTCTATCAAAAAAAAAAATGGTTTTACTATGCAAAATCAATTTCTATAAGATTCTTTTTGTTTTTACCAAGGATATTTATGTGAAGAAGAAAGTGGGTACATTAGACTTTGTCTCCAATAAACAAATCAAATAAGGAGAAGCATATCATCAAGTGGAAAAAATATAAAATATAGATTCATCAAATTTAAGATTTTTAATAGATTTAAGATCTATACGATAAGTTAGAGAAGTAACAAGTAGATCATAATAAAGACCGAAAATGTTGGTAATTTTTTCACGATGCAAGATCAATCAATCAAGAAGATGTTTTAATAATCAAGATGTAGTCATTATGATAAATCAATTGTTGGGTTGCTCACAAGATACATATTGAAGGGGGATTGGATGAGAATCATTCAAGTAATTTGAGGATAAATTCAACTTCTTTGTTAGGCAAGAGCAAGATTAAGTATTTGAAGACATTCAATCAAAAATTTTATATATAGTTACTTTAGTTAAACACAAGTTAACCTATCTTTAGAGATATAAACAAAGAAATAAATTAAATGATTCATGGTGATCACTTTATTTATCAATATGCACTAAACGTATAATTTTGATAATTTTTTCGATAATTTAGGTCCTATTCTTTTGAATTTTAAGTGTGTTACAAGATATTTAGATGATCGATACTTTGATAAAGTATCAATGAGAAAGGGAAGAGAACAGGACACACCCTATTGATAAAACCCGAAAGATAAGCATCGTGTAATACTAGGAGGGGTGACTTTTCAAATTGCTCTAAAAAGTGTTTTATTGGAATTATTAATTTTGCCTCTACCCTATGTATGGGGCAACAAGCGATCCTCTTCCCCTAGCGAATACATGGGTACTAATAATGATACTACAATACTTCAATGCAAGAAGCGTAACTGAATGAATACGCTCAAAACAACTACGTACTAAAGCAACATTTAGTTATTGAAATTCTAAACTCAGCCTAGTAATGCAATGAGAATATCTTTCAATATCCTCACGTTTACACAAAAAGTTATCTTGCCATGATTTGATCCAATCTATAGTTTAAAATTTAATGTGTGATATCAGATGTTCGATATCTAATTAACGTTCTTGAAAATTAATCTCACATTTTTGGACCAAACAGACCAAATCACTAAAAAGAGACTATGCACTAAGCCCTTTTTTTTTTTTTTTTTTTGAAATTTGCTTCTGAAATTCACCTTCATCCAAGTGTGGAAATGATCTCTAATAATACCAGGCATCACCATCTTAACACCTATGCTTATGCACATTTTGTCAAAATCTCCCAAAGCAGCTTCCAAGTCAATAGTTTCCATGTGTGAATAAGCTAAGACATCTCAAATCAACGAGTAAAAGTATCTACAATTTGACGGTGCTTTGAATACAACAAATACCCTAAACTTAGGAAACAATTAACTCAATGTTCACTTATAGCATGTGAATGATGAGACTGTAAATATTGAAGAAGAATACACTATTTATAGGTGATAAATAAGTAATTATGTCTATCTTTTACTTGGTAAATTTAAAATAAATACTATCCAAGATTGATATACTTGGAGGTTAAATTTAAAAGTGAAATCATTTTCTTCAAATTGTAACAAATATTTTCTATTCTTCTCTAGTTAAAATTCTTAACACTGACCGTATCTTTTTTGGTATATATTATTATAACAAAACAAAAAAAGAAGAAAGAAGAAGAAAGAAAACATTGGCTTCCATCACATTCACACCTTTGTGTTGGGTCTAAGGTTTACAAAGTTTGAAGGTAGGGCTCAACAAGTCCCCATGGTCACAAGGTGGCATACTTGGTTGGTTATACAAAAAGAGAAACTTTTTTTACACTCAATGGAATTAGAGAGAAGAAAGAAGAAAAACACACAAACAGGGAGAGAATCAGAAATAGAAAAGGAAAACTAATTATGAAAGAAAAAGGCAAAAAGAAAAAAAAATTAGGGTTTTGGGCACAAAAAAAAAACAAAAAAGCAGAGTCACCAAACTCTTCTTACAAGAGGCGTTTATAAATAGAGAGGGCCGCCACACTAGGGGATTGCCAATGTGAGAGAAAAACTTCCCCTTAATATATTTTTATCCTATCTCTTTCTTTCATCTTCTCCCCCGCCAACCCTCATCACAAACTCCAGAAAACCTTTTCTGGGTTTTGTAGCCGTTATCATTGGAACATACTCAGCTTAAAAAACTAATTCTTGGCGCAAAACAACATATAGAACAGGGGAAGTGAGTGGAAAACAGGGGAGAGCAAGGAGAGAAAGATGAAGTACGTGCTTGTGACTGGTGGGGTGGTGAGTGGGTTGGGAAAGGGTGTGACAGCTAGCAGTATTGGGGTGCTCCTCAAAGCTTGTGGACTTCGAGTTACCTCCATCAAAATAGGTATTGCATTTGTTGTACTTAGTTAACTTCATTTCCTGGAGTTTTTATCTGATTATCTTCCATTTTTAGAGGTTATCAGAAGTGGGATTTTAAGATTAGGTTGAAATTCGGGGGGTTCCACACAAATTTGATGAATTTCGACGTGGGCTGTTCTTGATTATTGAAACTCTGTTGCCCAGATTTGGTTATGCTCTGAAATTAGTGGGACTAGTCAGAACAAACAATACTGCTCATTTATATTTTTGCTTTTTTCATTTCCCCCACGAATGAATATAATCTATAACCTCATTTCGTCTTTGGATGGAACTTTTTATTCTTAATTGGGGTTTTTGGGCGGGGGCGGGAGGGATTTTGAAACAAATCCCAGGATAGTCAAAATCCCAAAAAGTTGGGATATTTGGGTTGCTTTTCCCCCTCTCTCTCCTGTTTACATTGCTTTGGTTGATGTGATTTTCCTTTTTTTTTTTACTCGTTTATTTGTATTTGTAGATCCTTACCTGAACACGGATGCTGGAACCATGTCACCCTTTGAGCATGGTGAGGTGTTTGTCTTAGATGATGGCGGCGAGGTAAATCCCAGTGCCCTATTCATTTTCTTCACTAAACCTAATTTATCTTTTACATTTACACCTCAATTGTTGAAGATTATGCTATTGTGGAGCCATTGATGTTGACTGAAATTCATTTTTTTACTTGTAAATTTGATTTTGTTTTCTTGGCGGCAGTGAGGTTGTTGGGAAGGACAGGTATCTTAGAAAATGATGTCTAGTAATTTTATTTCCTTCTAGGTTAGTAGTGTATGATATACAATGAAATTTCTATCCTTTTTCCTCTTCCTATTGCTTTCTCCCCCCTCTATGGGGAATTTGCTTGTTCTCTGTAAAATTATGCCCTTCTTTTTCTATGTGAAGTGCTTTGGATAATCATTGTTTTTCGTTTAGAAAGAGAAAGCTCTATTTGTGGACCTTGGATAGAGTTTAAAAAAATGAAAATGAGGGTTCGTGCTCTTATATTCTTCCATTAAGATCTTCACATAGTCAAAAGGGAAATAAAAGGGGTAAAAGCTTAAGATACAGTGAAGCAGAATGTTTCCTTTTCTTCTTTGAGACTCCTGCTGATTTCCCAGTGGGCCTCGGTATGGACCGTTTCCTTCGTGAGTTGTAGGTTACGGCGGGTTTAAGTTTTGAGAAGCTTTTTGCCTGTTATCAAGTGTCTTCTTTGTGCTGGTTTGGAAACTTCCCTTTATTCTGGGGTTGGGTTCAATACTCGGAATTATCAGCTTTCTGGAAGCACATATAACACTTTCAAATCATCAATTAATCATGTTAATCAAATTAGTCTTAATGTTTCCATAGGTGGACCTGGATCTTGGTAACTATGAGAGGTTTTTAGATATCAAGTTGACACGAGAACACAACATCACAACCGGGAAAGTATACCAGGCAAGCTACTTTATCAATGCTGCCTTGTCGATTGCGTAGTGTTCCCCCTACCTTGCCTTCTTAAGGTTGAAATAACCAATGGGCTTTTGATTATGGCATTTTATTGATGTTCATTCTTTTCTTTTCGTGTTTTGTTTTTTTTCTTTTGTGTGACAGTATGTGATTGACAAGGAAAGAAGGGGAGATTATTTGGGAAAAACTGTCCAGGTCTTTCTCACTTCTAATCAAATTTCACATGGTACTGTTACGTATTGAAACTTCATAGTCCTGAGTTGTCTTCCTTCTATTTGTTACGTTAGGTTGTCCCGCACATAACTGATGCCATTCAAGAATGGATTGAACGTGTGGCAAAGATTCCTGTGGATGGACAAGAAGGCCCACCTGATGTTTGTGTCATTGAATTGGGCGGGACCATAGGTGCGCCATCTAATATACCCTTTCAAAAATTTTTCTGTGGGTTTACCATGAGCAGTCTCTCATTGCTTGTCAATGATAAGGTTACATACATGTGGACTTTCCTAAACACCTACGTTGTCGATGTCTATGGTGGAACTGTTATTGTGGTCACAATTGTTTCTTCTATATGGACAGAATGTTGCGTGTCTAACTTTTTATTACCGGATTTGATGCAGGGGACATTGAGTCCATGCCATTTATTGAGGCTCTTGGACAATTTTCTTATCGCGTAGGTAGGTTTAAACAGAGCAGTTGCCGTTGGATGATAAATGATTTTTTCTGTTGGAGTTTTGCGAAATTTTGATTCCATTTCCCTGCATTTTAGGTTCTGGGAACTTCTGCTTAACTCATGTCAGCCTTGTACCTGTGTTGAACGTTGTAGGAGAACAGGTATGTGATTAAAATTCCATTTGTGGATCTTTGTTACTATTTGTATTTGCTGGCTTTTCATCTATTTCATCAGAAATCTATCCGATTGATTTGAACATTTCAATGCTGTTTCCTGTTAACAGAAGACGAAACCAACACAGCACAGTGTCAGAGGTCTACGAGGCCTTGGTTTGACTGCAGATATTTTGGCTTGTCGCAGCACAATGGTTCGTCCACCTCCCATCCTCTCTGTCCCCCCTCTATCTCAATCCTGCATGATTGTATTAAGTTAAACCATTCATTGCCCCTTATTTTGCAGCCCCTTGATGAAAATGTTAAGGCCAAGCTCTCGCAGTTCTGCCATGTCCCGGTAATTATAACAGTGAATCTTTCCTTTATGTCATAGGATTTCTTCAGCTACTGTGGTGTTATGTCGCTTTCTCTTTATATGAAAAGCTTATAGTAATAATATCGTTGTCAGGGCGAGAATATTATCACTCTCTATGATGTCCCTAACATCTGGCACATTCCTTTGCTGCTGAGGGTGAGTATGTGATTATGTTTCTAGGATAAAGTCTTTCTGTTGAGCTTGTCTTTGCAACATTGCTTATGGCAAATATATGGATGCCCCAACAGGATCAGAAGGCTCATGAAGCTATCTTGAAAGTGCTAAACCTTTCTAGGTTTGTCTAAAACCCTCCTTTCTTTTAGGGCTTCATCTTCGTTCGATATAAACAATGTCCTCTGACTACTGCTCTTTTGCCCTTACACAGCATCGCAAAGAAGCCTGAACTGGTTGAATGGACACAGAGAGCTGAACTCTGCGACAAATTGCATCAACCTGTGAGCCCCAATACATATATTGCTTTTTTCTTCAGATATTTTGATTCCCTGGGTTAGCACTCGCCCTTTTCTCTCTGTAATTTATAGTGGATGTCCTTAATTTCTATAGGTGAGGATAGCGATGGTTGGGAAGTATACAGGACTTACTGATTCCTACCTCTCTGTATTGAAGGTAATTTTAATCAGATGGCATCAATTTTATTATTTGTCATTTGGATGTTTTGATAGAAATTTGGACACTTTTTGTGGGCTCCTTTGTTTCTCTTCTTTGAGTTATTGGTGTACCATATTCCTCTTAACTATTGCATCTCCATGTAGTAAATCGACCTAAACATCAAACAAAATTAATAAGCAGGGTGTCTCTGTCGATATTCAGTAGTACTTTGCACCAAATTATTTAAGCTTTGATGCTAGACATTTTGAGTAGCTCTGGGTTGCTTCAAGAGATAACAATATTCTTTTGTGGCACTTGCAGGCTCTTCTGCATGCCTCTGTTGCATGTCGTCGAAAACTTATCGTGGATTGGGTCCCAGCCAGTGACCTTGAAGAAGAAACCAAAGTCGAGGTGATTATCACTGTGGTTCCAGTTCTTCATATGCTTCCCTCATTTACTTTCCTCCTTTTCTTGTTCCATACATATCCAATGTTTGTTTCCTTTTTGTCCTCTGAATTTTATATGCAAGTTGACGGGATGTTCCCTTTATTGCAGAACCCTGGAAGCTACAGAGCCGCATGGGCTTTGCTCAAGGTTCGTGCTTTCTAGTGACCATGTAGCTCTTTCACTTGTTTGTTTCTGGACTAGTGCTCACATTTTATGCTTCAGAAGTTAGGAATTGCTCATCTCTGGTTTGATTGGGTTTCAGGGTGCAGATGGCATTCTAGTTCCTGGAGGGTTTGGTGACAGAGGTGTTCAAGGGAAAATTCTTGCAGCACAGTATGCCCGTGAAAATGGAGTCCCATATCTTGGTATTTGTCTTGGGATGCAAACTGCTGTCATCGAGTTTGCTCGATCTGTTCTTGGTCTAAAAGATGCAAACAGTGAAGAGTTTGATCCAAAAACCAAGAATCCTTTTGTTATATTCATGCCAGAGGTTTGTAATGAGGTTTCGTCAAGTCATTTTATAATTGGCATAGCATTCATGTATTATTTCTCTAGACTAGATGTATGTGCTCAATTTTGATGCTGGTCAACAGGGATCTACGACACATATGGGGGCACCATGCGGCTTGGTTCGAGGAGGACATATTTTCATGTTAAGGACTCCAAGAGTGCAAAACTGTAAGAGCCTAGATGGCAGAACAAGCAATCAGTAGTAGTTTTTTGTTGCACACTGGATACATATATTCTTCAACTAGCCCCATTTTTTACCCCTTTGTTGTTGCTTATTATAGGCATGGCAATGCGATCTTTGTTGATGAGAGACATCGGCATAGATATGAGGTTTGTAAACTGAAATACCTCTTTATTACATTGCTATCTTTGATTTTTGTTTCTAGCTGTACCTTCAAGGCTCCAATTATTGCAAGTTTTTCTGGCCAACTAACATGGTTAATGTTTTCTTTACAGGTGAACCCTGATATGGTTGCTCAACTTGAGCGCGCTGGTATGTCCTTCCCTGGAAAAGATGAAAGCGGCCAGAGAATGGAGGTTGGATTGCAGCTTAAGTTTCTACTAGAATCATCTTATTATTTGTCTCCTTGTTTATTTTGGCTAAATGTTTTGTTTAATCTGCAGATCATTGAACTACCTGATCACCCATTTTTCATTGGAGCTCAGTTCCACCCCGAGTTCAAGTCTAGGCCGGGAAAACCTTCTCCTCTGTTTGTTGGTATGCATTTAGACTATTTGCACTAGTTCAATATAAATGGTTGATATCTAAATTTTGCTTGAACAAGTGCGTATAAAGAATTAGTACTTGGGCTTTAACTCTCTGGTGGATTTTGTTTGCCATGTGAGAGTCAAACTTTTCATTTTACCGAGTATGACGCTCTAGACGCACTTTGACATGAGACTGCATAGTATATATCTCTTCCCCCCCAAATGCCAAAAATATAAAATACAGGTGCAATTTGTAAGCATTAAATTTTGAGAAAAATTGATGAATCCAATGAGTAATGTGTCCATATCCGCTTTTTTATTTTGGTGGTTGAGTCTGAGTAATATTGAATTAGAAAACAATCTTATTGTATTCTGCTGTCGTGCTGTATGACTTGCGACTTGTTTTGGTTTGTGCGGGGGTACTAACTACTTATGTCGAACTTCAAATAGGTCTTATAGCCGCAGCAAGCGGGCAGTTAGATGCTCTTTTGGAAAACCCTAGTGTTGTACATAATATCCTAAAAGGGAGGGCCAAAGTTGCAACGGAGTTCCTGCAAAAAGACCCCACCAGGAGACATCTGCCATAGAAGAGTTTGCAAATGGCCTTGTAAATGGCTTTCACAAGGAGCATAGAAATGCCTTTGTGAACGGCATGCACAAAAACCTTGCAAATGGCTCGGTGAATGGCATATGCAATGGACATTCTAAAGGTTCTATGAATGGTATTTATCCTGATTACGCAAATGGTTCACTGGATGTCATTCACAAAGATCATGCTAATGGCTCAATCAGTGCACTATATAGTGAAGGCATCTATGGCTCCTCCCTCAATGGCATAATCAGCAATGGTAACGGCTTCCACCATTGAAGTTAAAGATATCTTAGCAGCCTACATCTGTCAGGTGCGGATGATGATTTTTGACTAGTGCCGTCTTCTTCTCCCAGTAGTTTTGCATTGGGTTTGTACAGCATGTTTTTTAGAGTTAAGCTCTTGTTGTAACTCGTGGAGTCCCGAATACTATGAGGGCTGAGCTCCGGTCTTTTTATGGGGCGGCCTGTGGTATTCGAGGTGTGTTGTAACTGAAATCGAAAGAGGGAGGGGTCGTGGGGGTTTTTCTCTGCCTTTTTTTTCTTTTCTTTCCTTACATCGGCTTGGTTTTCTCTCCTCTGTAACTGAATCTGATGTATATTTTCCATGAAGTGGTACAGTTGGAGTGGTCTGAGTGTGGATTTTTGCCTGCCTTCGGCATCAACAGGGTAGATCTGGAATTTGGGGGAGTAGCTCTTGTAGTTGTGGGTGTGATCTCTTTCTTTGTTCACCATGTTGATGTACTCTTGGAATCCCCCTTCAATGAATGGATACTACTACTACTACAACTAATGTTTTCAAGATTGCAGCATGGTTGCTTAAGCACAAATTATTGTCAAGTATATGGTTAAGGTGGTCTCGTAGTGTCGTATTAGACTGTCGATCATCATTGACCATTTACTACTCCAAGGTTCTAAGAAGTATTCGTCGAGCACTTACATAAAGATGGTAACCAGTAAACAAACGATTTACGGAGTATTTTCATTGAATATTGTAGCATAAAAAATTTTGATTAAATTGATTCCTTTAACATGATGTGAGACCTAGACCCGACAATCGGGTAATTGGGTCGGTTGCGGTTTGGGTTAGTTTAGGTCAAGTTATGTTCGAGTCATTATTATTCGGGTGAGTTTTGAGTCAGATTCGGGCTCGGATCGGGTTGACTTCTGCTCAATTGATGTTTGGTTAAATATTCTGGTTGGGTTTAATTTTGTTCGAAATTGTCGGACCGGTTCTGTTCAATTTGAATTTTGGGTCACCAGTTTGGGTTGGGTTATAGGGACCTAAAGCTCTATCAAAAGAATTCGATTTTTCTTTGGAGGGTTTTGCAATATATTATTTCTTTTGTTATTCAATTTTATTAGATTGTTTTTTTTTATTTCAATTTGTTTTTTGATGGAGTGATTTTTACTTGATATTTCTCTCCCTCTCTTTTTTTCTTTTTCTGGTGAAGTGAATGACTAGCCGTTGCCAACTTTGGCTGTGTATCTCCCATCCCATTTTCCTGCACCGAGTGCCCACTGCCCAGCATCCTCCCATTTTCTCTCTCCTCTCCGACCTCCATTTCCAGGCGGGAAACCAGAACCCAAAAAGCCCTTCACAATTTCAAACCCCATTACTCCCTTTTCGCTCTCCTTTCCTCCTCTCCTTCTTCCTCCACCTCGTGTTTCTATGTCCAAAACCCCACCAAGAAGAGAAGGGAAAATGGCACCAAATCCTCCGCTCTATCCACCACTGCCGGCAAGAGGAAACGGGCTCAAAACCCTAAAATCCCCTCGAAATGTACGGGAAAAAGCGAAATTGAGGACATAGAGGATTTGTTGAAGTTCAATGACGATGAAGTGGCCCAAATTAGGGCATCGTTGCTGAAGTGGTATGATGAGAGTAAGAGGGACTTGCCGTGGAGGAGGTTGGATTCAGATGCTGACGAAGGAGAGAGAAAGGCATATGGGGTATGGGTTTCGGAGGTGATGCTGCAACAAACGAGGGTGGCTACGGTGATTGACTATTACAATCGGTGGATGCAGAAATGGCCCTCTCTTCATCGGCTCTCTCTTGCTTCTCTTGAGGTTTATTCAATTGCTTTCCTCCTTCCATTTTCTCTCTTTCTTGGGTTTTGTCATAGAAATGCATCTAATTTGGAGATAGAACGTTGATGAAAGTTGATACCTTTTGGGGTTTTGCCTGACATTCTTGCGTATGCATTACTTTGTAGGAAGTAAATGAGATGTGGGCAGGCTTGGGATATTACAGAAGAGCAAAGTATTTGTTAGAGGTAACTTCTTAAGTTGTTCTTTGAATGTTTGTTTGTGCTTATTGAATTTAACAATGGTTTGCTTCTTTTTGTCGGAGACTTGGGTATGTAATAATTTCTATTGTGTACAAAAATGAATGGACAATATATTCTTAATTACCCTATGATTTTTATTAACATTGTTTAGTTTCTAGGGTGACAGAAGTTCCACCTTTTAATTAGAAGAATAGCTGCAGCTTGGCCTTATGTGCAACTTTGATGGTTCAAAAATCTACGACAGAAATTCATCACATTTTGTTATTAAAGAACTGAGGAGAATTAAAATGTATAGAAGCAGGGAAGTAGTCATTCCAACATTATCTTGGCAGAGCTATAGTTTACTGTAATGAAAACATTAACAGGAGAAGTATGCTTGGCAATGGCAAAGAGATAACATAATTACAGGTATCAGAGGATATGAGTATATGGCTATGATTTTGAAACCATTGAACATGATCTTTCTTACAGGAGAGCAAGTTACGTGGCAGATACAGCATTGATATTATTTCATAGCTATGATTATTAGTTGATAACTTTATGATATGATGCTGTGCATAAGAATTTGATTCCGGTGTCTGACTCCTCCTTACCACCTCCGGCACTAGGGAGCTAAAAAATTGTTGCGGAAGGGGGAAGGTTTCCTAGAACAGTTCCTGCACTGAGGAAAGTTCCTGGAATTGGAGATTACACTGCAGGTGCCATTGCCTCCATTGCTTTTATGGAGGTGAGTAACTTGGTTATCTTATAGATGTCGGTAAATGGTATTCTTATCTGCCTAAGTATCTGAGCTTGGTTTGTCAGGCTGTGCCTGTGGTAGATGGCAATGTGGTTAGGGTGCTTGCCAGGCTAAAGGCTATATCTGCTAATCCAAAAGACTCAGCAACAGTAAAGAAATGCTGGTGAGGATTTATTATTTTCTCCCTTTTAATTTCCTTATCTTGCAGTATCTAAAACTGCAAACCACTTGCAAACCGTATGTGTCAGTTTTAACTTTTGACTGCAACCTTAGAAGAAGACAATTGAAATTTCTCTTGTATATTTAGGAAAGATTGCCCAGTTTGGTTGCTTACTCTGAAGTGCCCCTCCCAAAAAAAGAAGGCAAGAATGGATAACTAGAAACATCCTGCCTTTAATAGATCCCAGGATATTTTGGTTGGTTTAGTTTGCTTGGTTTCTCCAAATTCAGTAATTCTGTCTTGTATCAAAATATGATGGGCATTATTCCCTAGTATTGCACGAAGAATTTACAGCCAACAATCTATTTGAAATGGAATTCTCTATATCAGTTAAGTCATCTGAAATTGAGTCATATAATTGTCTTCAGTTTCTACTGTCCTTGACTTAATTCTAGGCTCATATATTTGGGGGAGGAGGAAAACATTTTTTTTAGGCTTCTTATATTGATTGACTGTTAGCAACTGCTCCAACTGTTTATATCGTTTCTGTCCAGGAGATTAGCCGGCCAATTGGTGGATCCTTGTAGACCTGGAGACTTTAACCAGGCACTTATGGAGCTTGGCGCAACAATTTGCACCCCGACAAGCCCAAACTGTTCTAAATGTCCTGTTTCTCCTCAGTGCCATGCATTATCGCTATCTCAGCGAGGAGACTCAGCTCAAGTAACTGCTTTTCCACAGAAAGCCATAAAAGCTAAGCAGAGAAATGAATATTCTGCTGTTTGTGTTGTGGAGATATCAGAATCCAGGGATCTGATTGAAGGGGCCCCAGCTAACAGCCGGTACCTTCTTGTTAAGAGGCCAGACGAAGGCTTGCTAGCTGGCCTTTGGGAGTTCCCATCTGTGTTACTGGAACACGAGGCGGAGATGGCTATTAGGAAGAAAGCTATTGATGGTTTTCTAAAAAAACATTCAATATTGACACCAAAAAACCTGCGAAGTGATCTTGAGAGATGATGTTGGAGATTATCTCCATATCTTCTCCCACATACGCCTGAAAATGTATGTTGAACTCTTGATCATACATATAACAGGTTCGTGTAATATCTTTACCATACTTCATTGCCTTCTCCCTCTTTCCTGTTTTCTCACTTATATCTTCATGGATATCAAAAGTGCTTTTGGCAACATTTTGTTGGTGTGTAGATGGGTTGAATCTCCGGCAAAACATGCCACGTGAAGGAAGCCTGGTGTGGAAGTGTGTTGATAGCGAGGAGCTTTCGAGCATGGGTTTGACATCTGGCGTCAGGAAGGTAATGATGCATCATTTTCTCTTTTGTCCTTTCCTTTTCCATGACCACATTCCGCAATAATTTGCAATCTTTTACCACAAGAAGCGCTTGCAATTTACACACTACTCAGGAGTGCCATCATTGGAATCAATGAGATATTGTCTCAATACTGATGTTGACGTAATTGTACTCATGGTTTTCTGAAGGTGGCAACTTCTTGTTGTCTCAAAGGAGAACTTTTGATCTATCGAATTGCCATTTACTGTCTGATACTACAAGGAGAGTTTTCAAGCTTGATCCCTACCATATGAACACTCTTAGATATTCATATTTCATATTTTCTTTTTAATCTTGCTGCAGGTTTACACAATGATTGAGAAATTTAAACAAAAAGCTTGTCTGTTGCTACTAAAGACGCTGAAAAACCAAAACCAAGAAAGAGAAGATGAAGCAAGATTTATACCTGTGCAACCTTCACTTGGTTGTACTGTACGAAGGTGATTCCAGGAAGCTTGTCAGCATGCATGGATGCTATTGTATTTTGTGTACCATCTGCCCCATTGGAGTGGAAGAATTCCCATTGCGAAATCCTATTTATACTCCAGCTGGAAATTAGTAGCGGGGCCTCCTACATTTTCCTCAAAGGCTGGCATGTTAAGTCAGTGCCGACACAAAATTATCTGCTTATTGCCTTGGCTCAAAACACTCTGATGGCATATTTATAAGTTCTGGTGATTTGCTATGTAAATTTTGCACAGGATGTAAGATCTATGTATGATATAGGTCTTGGTTTGAGAAATTCTATTTGATGTCTGCAAATCACATTTGGAGGAAATTTTGTTATTTTTCTGGGCATATCCTACTTAGGCATGATTCATACTGAATGGTATTGATATTGCTGCTCTTTCTTTGCCAGAAAAAGATTATCATTGTTATGGGAAAAATCTTCGGGGCAGCTTGCACATGATGTGCATGCATTGTTGACAGGGTAACTGGTTGAATTAGTTGGTGGTTAATGGGTCGGCTTGCTCTCTCAGTCAAGTTGAGCAAATCCATCTAGTCCTTCAGGTTTGAAAATGTCATCTTCTGAAGTTCCATTGAGGTAAACCTAATATTTGTAATCTGAATCTTGAAGGAAACTGTCTGAAAAAGTTCTTCCCTGGATGGTTTCTGCTGAGAAAAAGCAAAAGCAGCCCCAGCAAAGCTGAAACCTGCAGCAAAAGCATTGCCTCCGATGATCCCTGCTCCAATAACAACTCTTGGCACATGAGAACATAATCGATCTCAGGTTGTCTTTCCGGAACAACAGAGTTGGTCTTCTTCAACCCGGCATGCATGTTTCATCGATTACACATAATCCAGAAAGTGAGACAGCAAGAAGTAATGCTTATTACCCCCAGTTGATTTTGCAGATTCATGTGAACGAGTAGTTGATGGTTCATATCAGCACAAAGGCAAACCTAGTAGTTTTAGGTCATCTTCACAAAAGGAGTTCTTATCCGTAATTTTCATCTTGTTTGTGAGAACTTTTTACGTTGTTTGATGTTTCAGACTTCATTTGACCAGACATCGGCAATTACTTGATTCATATGCAGACTCAGAACCGCACCCAAAATGATATCTGATGTTGACCTGTGTATAGTAGACATGACAAGAATCAAACTGACCTCAAATTTGCCTCAGCCATATTTGTTGCGTTTTCTTGTCAAATCGATCAAGACCCGAGACTTACCAAATAAATATTCCATCAACCCTTTTCTGAAATTTGGGTCCCGGTCAAATTCGAGTCAGATAATTTTTAAAATTCAGGTTAAATATTTTGTTCGATGTTTGGTTTTTTCAAGATCGAACAAATCAAAATCGGATTCGGACAACATAAATAGGAAAAATCTTATATCCTAATTTAAAATTTTGATGAATAATTAGAGACAATACTCGATTTATCTTGAATCTTACAAATGCGATTATTCAGGTTGGATGAAAATTTGCGAGCGGTAATCCTAATTGAACCCGATCCATCAAACGACACAGTGGTCTCTGACAAAGCAAAGATATTGTAGTTAATAGAGGTTTTCAACAAACAATTTTTGCCCTATGAGATTTTGATGCGTCACAATTACTTTAGTTACAGTCTGTTCTCCAGAAATGCACCTTCTTTTCATTGGGACAATTCCATCATCACAAGGAAAGCATTCCATTCATTAGCCAATTGACTTTTCTTCTTATCTGTGTGTTTTCTGCCCATTGATAAAATTGTCTAGTTGAAAATGTTGGTGTGTTAGTGCTTAATTATGACTCTAAACCGTCCAAAATTTGTCAAGATTTGTACTTTAGCTCCCTCTTTTTGTTCTTTTTTATCCAAGGTTTGATGATTATGCAAGAGTGTTTTTCTCAAAACAAAAAGAAAATTAATTATTACATTCTTTTTTATTCATTTTTAATTTGACGCTTTTCAAAAAAGACATTTTTTCGGAGAAAATTAAATGGATTTGTGGAGAAATAAATGCACCCTATAAAATAAATACTTGCACATGCTTCTTTGACACGAACACTTTTCGTTGGATGGTTTAATTTCACATGTAGCGAGGATTTTTTTTTTTATGTTTGCAACCTTTTACATTAAATAAACTTGCTCGGTAAATAAGGATACAACTTCATACATCTTCATTTGAAATCTCAATGAATGAAAAGGAGAATGGTCCCAAACACTTGCGTAAGAAATACATTGACACATCAATTCAATTGACTACAGAAGTTCCAATTTAAATATGTAATTGACAATAATTCTAGCACAGTTAGTTTAAAAGCACCCTGTAATAATAAAACATTATAAATCCTCTGACCAAGCATATACCCAGCAATATCATTCCCACAGCAGAAAGATTAATAGAATTAGCCTCAACATGTTGTAATGAAGATCACCATGATGTAATCACTCCTGAAATTCAATGAGAAAACATTCAAAACATTCAAAACATTCCCATTGGACATTCCTGAAATTAACAGATCAGAAGATATTAACAATAATTCATGAGGATTTGCCGGCTATCTTCTCTTAAGAAAAGAGCAAGTTGAGTAAACAAAAATACCAAAAATACAGCGGGTAGGGGGTTTACATGACATTCAGATTAAGACAAGGTAACTAGATAATGAATGAATGATATGAAGAACATTATTATACTATATCATCTCCTTCCATGTGTTGAGCACATCAATACTTTTTAAAAACCTCTCTCTCTCTCTCTCTGCATTATGAGCTGACACTTGCAATATTATTATTGTTTTTCTCATATTCTAACTCAGAACTGAACAACAGGCAGACAACTTACATGGTCAACTGCTGGAGATGGTTACCTACCCCACCATCCCATTGCCTTCATTCAAAGTAATCAAAACATCATCATCCTCATAATACCCAAATTCTAGAGAGAGAGAGAGAGAGAGGGATGAAGAAGGTAGATACCATGTTGCTTACCATCTTCCTCTTCCTCCTCTCCTTGAATCCATTCTATCTTGTGCATTCACAGACTACAACAGATTCCTGCAATAACAACATCAACTTCAATGACATTATCAACTTTGACACCACTTCTATGTCTTGCCGACCTGTCTGGAATCCCCAAGGATTTATCCTAAGGGTAAGTTCCTCGTTCTAATGATATCCACCTCACTACAATTCAATTGTAGAGGTAAGGCCTAGCACATCTGATTCTTACCTTGCTAGATTTGCGGGCGGTATTAGTTTGGTTTGGTTCTAGTATCGTATTGAATCAAGGTCTCATCATAAGTGTTTTATTCCCCCCCGTTTTTGCAGTATGCACAAGCAGGAACAAATCAATGGAGCTTCTTGCTCTCAGCCCCGAACAGAAACTGGATAGGGATTGGGTTCTCTAAGAACGGGTTGATGGTCGGCTCCAGTGCCATGGTGGGGTGGGTATACCAGAATGGGACCGGCATGGGAAAGCAATATCTCTTGAAGGAGCAGGACCCTAATCAGGTGATGCCTGATCAGGGTGATCTCTCGCTGGTAGAAAACACGACAACAGTGTTTACGCAGTCAAACGTCATATACTTGGCCTTCCAACTTAACACAGATCAACCCCTGATCGACGTGCTCTATGCTGTGGGACCCTATGGCCGGCTTCCAGTTGCTTCTGGTGGTTTCAAGTTGACCCAGCATCGAGATCAAGTAAGCACCACATTGAATTATGCTACAGGTAATGCTCAACTGTATTAATCATTTATGTTCACACCAAAACATGAATATGATGGTTATCTTTATCTGGTCAAGGATGAAGAACTTTTCTGTCCTCGACAAAAAGAGTTACCCTTCATATTTCACAGAAAATGTGCACAAGTACAAATTCAGAATAGAATCTGAATGAAAATGACAGATAGAGACTGAAAATGAAGGAAAGAACTATATGTAGGTCAATATGAGGAGGAGGAAGATGAAGAAACAGAGAGAGACTAAATAAACCAAGGATTAAACAGAAATTTTCACTTCAATATTACTGAAAATCCAAAGTCTTTAGTGTAGCCTTATCGCATTAACCGTTCTTTAAAGCAAGCTATTTCTGGTTTTTGCATCTTGCTTTCACTTGTCATAAGAAGCTTGAGGCTACCTTCCAGACCCTTCCTCCCCACCTCCACCCCCCCAAAAAACCCCTCAAAATTAAAGAAAAGGAAAAGGAAAAGGAAAAGGAGAACAAAAGGAATCTCAGGTAACAAAAATAATTTCTTCACTAGATGCCAGATTTGCAGAACTCAGTAATTAATCCAACTGCATCGCCAACGCAGGCTTCAAGACAACTACACTTGTCATCTTTTGTTTGTTTACGCCCTTCATGAGAGAATCAAAGAATCAACCACTGGCTTATCTTGTCAAGGTCAATATCTATAGCTGAATTTTAAAGTGAATTCCAAGCTAACATGCACCTCAAATAATGTAACAATCAACGTAGTTAGGGCATAATTTTTAGGGCCACTTGTTTATGAGGAATTAGTGCAAGAGAATTTACATCTATATCACCAAAAAGTCCTCTCTAAATTAGCTTTGCTGTAAGCCCTGTCAGTGCATAAACTTTGATAGTTTGTAGATTGATTTCCTTTTCTCTCACAAACCAGAGTTTGGGTCCTAAGAAGCATGGACACTCTCCACAACCTCTTGTATCTATATCGAACTCTTATCGGATACCAACACTCTCATACACTCAAACGCGTGTCAAAAATACATGGCACAAAGAAATAAGATTTTGTTGTTGGCGGTTGTAGGACACATCCTGTGTGTGATTTGTTATTGTTCTCATCCGAACACAACCCCCTGAAGGCTAGAAACATAAAAGAAATTATAAAGACACAGGTAACTAGAGATGACTTTTAATGAAGGCATGTCCATTATATGTGTTGTATCCTTTTCTTTTTATTTTTGAAAAATCACGTGGCAACTTATCCAGTATCATGTCGTATAAATTCTATTTAGGAGTTTCTTTTGAGGGCAGCCTCTAGGAAAAAGTACACTGTTTTCTGGGCCATCTGCTGTCAGCTGTGTACAATTTAAATTTCAGGAGACTCGGATCATTACTGCTTGTTTCACATTATTACTATAGCTGAGAAATCGTATTGTTGTTTATGGAAGGTTGGCCAAAATAATGCACAAAGTTCACCAGCTAAATGCACTTCCGGTTAGAGTGAGGATATTTACATGGATTAAGTGCATTGCCAGGAGGGGTAACCCTACCAATGCACACATACTATACCCCTTCAGATAAAGGGCAAACTGTTCAGAGCCATAATTGTCTTAGGATTTCACTAGAAGCTGTTTTGATTCGTGTTACAGGGAACAGTCAAGCACAGAGCAGTCCATATACTGGACTACGGAGGACCCATGGAGCTCTAAATATGCTAGGTTGGGGAATCTTGATACCTATTGGAGCAATGGTTCCGAGATACTTCAAGGAGTGGGATCCAATCTGGTATTACACACATGCTGCAATCCAATTGTTCGGCTGGCTATTTGGACTGATCGGTTTCATCTTAGGATTTGTAACACAGGGATTTATCAATGCAAAAGTAGACAACCACAAGAACCTGGGTATTACTATCCTTGTGCTAGGCTGCCTTCAGGTATGATTTGTTCCCTTTACATTACATTTAGTTTAGGAAACAGAAAAGGCAGGGGTAATACATGATAATTCAGTGCTGAAAAGATAGCTAACTAGTCCTGTAGTTGATTTCCTCCCTTGACTCTTCTAGCTTGAATCCGATGAGGCACACTCCACCTTTGGAGGAGAAGGTGGGGTTAGGGCCAACATATCCCCACCCCCAAATGGCCCACTCCTTTCTGCCCGAATCCCATGTAGTGAACCCAAGTTCCAAAAACAACAACTCCGTTGTGTAACGTTTAAGGTGATGGGTTTCATGCAGGTGACAGCCCTCTTGCTTAGACCTCAGAAAGGATCAAAGTTCCGAAAATACTGGAACTGGTACCACCATAACGCAGGAAGGATCTTGGTTATCTTGGCGATCTCAAATATATTCTATGGTATCCACTTGGGTATGGAAGGTCCAAGTTGGTATGGCACCTACGCAGTCATTCTTGCAATTTTGGTTATCGCAGCTGTTGTCTTGGAAATCAGGTTGTGGAGGCAAAGATGATTTTATATGTGGATTGAAATTAGACTAGCGAACAGATATACAGTTTTTTACGATGCAATTGCGAGTAAGAAGTGTATTTGTTCTGCATAGATCGAGTGTTGTTTTCCCTACTGCTGCTTCTACGACTTGTACTACTCTACCATATTGATCATTTTCATGGGTCTTACATGAATACTTTTTGTGACGTCTCCTACGAGAGCTAAGATTACTTCTTGACCTCCACAAACCACATTATGACAGGAACTATGCTGAGTGCTTTTTTGTTGCTGTATAGATCGAATATTGCCAAGCATTCCTTTCGTTCATGCTCTTTAAAGTTCTCTATATATTCAAATTATACATGTGTACTTCATCACATAATGAGCTGCTCTCAAATGACAATCCAGTATCGAGAAGTGCATTCCACAGAATTATGTTCTATATTGCCTACTGGAAACCTGTGTCCTTGTAATTCTTCTCGTCGATTTAAAAAAAAAAACATAAAATGAATGGACTCTCCTATCTAGATGTATTATACATATACAACAACAATGAAATGTCTGTTTTCATCCCCTGCAAAGAGTTGGAGCCTGCCTAATGGAGAATCCTCCACTGAGACGAATAGAATTTAGCTCTACCGTAAACATAAAATCTGAAGTTGGATAAGAAGAGGTCCGTTAGTGTCCCTGATCCCTACGCCCCAATTTGTATCATAAGGGGTAACCCGACAAATACCACAACCACGTAGCACTGCTAGATTCTGCTCTCTGCCCTCAACTGAGGAAGCACTGAATTTTTTTAGCAGGAAGCCTTCGTTCAATGCCGGGAATTCATGTGGTAGATAATGTGACGGGTGAGGAAAATGTCCTGAGTCGAAGAGTAGTAGCTTGAGAAGAGTATCTGAGAGATGCCTATAGTCACCAAATCTAACTCCCAAGTTCCAACTCTTTTATTCCTCAAGGAAGTTGCATGAATTCACTAAGCCAATTAAAGGCAAAGAGAACCAAAAGTTTTCCACCATATTCAATATTTAAGCTCAAATTTTATGTAATGTTCAGATCCCAGAACTAATGCCAGGGCTCAAAATCTTTCTTTACAGACTTGTTGAAAGGTCACTGAATCATGGCTTTTTTCAAAGGATATTCTCGGCAAAAAATTAAAAAAAACACCCTAGCCAACTAACAAAGTAGCATTCTAGATTACATGAACAACTAACTAGAAATGTTTTAGTAGAGCTTTAATAATCCTAGTATGGTTAAGCTCATGGTTAGCTTTCCTCCATTTGTTCTTCCCCATTATTCTCATCAGCTGCATCTGCAGAATCATTCATGGCAGGTTCCTCTTCCGCGTTTTCTTCTTCTGCGTTCTGTTGGTCCAGTGAGTCTGGGCCCGGTGGCAACACCTGAACAACCATCTCAGCCAAGTTTTCGATTTCATTTTCCATACGCTTATCCCATTCCTCTATCATCTGTAAGGAGAAAGTGTATACTTGCTTACTTTATTTGGATAAACAATGTCACAGTCAACAACCCCGATGAAGTCTAAATCCAGTTTGAAACGAGGACGAAGGCATCTACATGCACGCAACTTTATCCTTACTATTTTGAACTTCAGAAGGCAATAGAATAATGAGTTATGTGAACTGTACTAAGAGGCATATCATGCACACAACTTTACCCTTATTATAGTAACTCTCCAATTCTAAGTAGAGGGGGGATGTTCAGGGAGTCTAATAGCAAATCTAATTCTAAGTAAAGGTGTATGCTAGGTGCTATGAGTAGGGTTTTCTTTAAGTGACTAGGAGCCAAATGAAAGGTGAAAGCAAGCTTACCCAAACCGTGCAAGACTAATCCTAACCTCGAGAGGCACTCTGTAAGTTTAGTTTGAGACCTTTACCTATCGTCAACACCGAAATGTCTGTAATATCACACCTCCTTCCAAGTGTATCTACACTCCCCTCCTTGATGTGTCCAAACCATGTAAGTTTTGATTGACACACTTGCCGCACTTTCCTTTCAATTCACAAAACTACTATAACAAACATCAAGTTTAGGCAACAATGTCATTCCATCAACTAAAACAACATCAACACCTAGTGTGAGTCCCGCCTACCGTTGTGGGGCCTGAGATGTTTTAAATGTAGACAACCTTATTCTTGTCCTTATCCTTGCAAACAGAGAATGATTCCAAAATACCCACATGAGTCACATTATTCCATCGGCTAAAAAACATAAAATAATATGCTTTCATTTTGCCAGGGGCAGCTAGTGGACTCTCTCTGCAAAACAGTAATGCATTTAGCCTCACCAATTAATAAAGTTGGAACCCGTCCAAGAAGAATACCCCTTAAGGATATTCAAATAAAGAAATTGAAGAAATGAGTAAATTGTTTACCTTTATTCAACCATCTATGTCTTTAAGTGACTAATCTGAAGTAACTTCACTCATTTGTTGGCTCTCATTTCCTTTCAGACTAGTCTTAAATGATGAAACATTAAGAGAAAAAGGGAAGGGGGGTTGTTGTGCCTTCAAAAGCCACCTGCTAGTGATAACATCAAGACTGGATGATGGGAAGATTAGATCCCACCAAAATGAGGCTTGGAGACATTCACAGGTATGGAATGCAAGCAACCCTACTGTTTGAAAGTAAAGAGATTATTTCCCAGCAACCTTGGATATTTCTGATATCAGGAAAGGTAATTCAAGTAAATAAAAGCCATAGAGATCAATTAAAAAGAAAACTAACATTAAGCTTAAAGACAATGAGTGTAATTTCAAAAATTAATAAAGGTACAAGGGAGAGAGGTAACAGGCGTAATATTAAACAGTCAGTTAGAAGACAACTCAAAATTAGCATTGAAAATCAGATTGAAGATTACCGGGACAATTTCGACAGCTGAGTTGGGCCTGATGTTGATGATGTTGATCACTTCAGCTTTTGCTAGCTGATACTCTTTAGCTTTCTCCACGAATTCAATTATACTTTCTCTAGCCTGGTTACAAGCGGGAGTCTGAACTAAATAATCATAGACCTGAAGAAAAAATTGATAACAAAAGGACTGAATTTCTTTTCTTTTTACTCTTTTTGAAAACTTAAAATAGCAAGAGCCCAAACAGCAGTTTAAATTATACTCAGGAAAAGAAAAGGATGTCAATTCACAGCGATAAGGGATTGCTATTAAATAAATAAATAACCTTGAACTCAGATGGTGTTACAGAAGACATGAGACGAGAAGCATCCTTTGAAGCCCCTCTAGATCGTAAGAAATCAAGTACTTCAAAATTAGTAAGTGGACCAGCATTAGCTTTCTGGCTGCAATACAATCATCTGAATTTAGTTTATAACATATAAAGGCAAAAAATACAAACCCTGAGCAAAGTCATACACAAAACAGTTCTCAGTGCTTACATTTTCATGACAACAAAGAATGTTTTCCTTCCCGTCAAAAGCAGAATTAGCTCAGCTCACTGCATGTGTTAAAACCAGCTAAGTATATCACTAGGTGAACAAAAATACACAAAGCTCAATATGGTTTTGAACAAAGTGATATCGTCAAGTTAAACAAAAAACAGATGTAAAATAACACCAGCCATACATTTACAGCAAGAAGTTACGTAACTCAAATGAACAAGAAACTTGATTGGAATCACCAAGCCACAATTTCTATAAAAATGGAAAAGATAACATAGATAGTTAAACATGAAATAAGACCAACATGTTTTCTCTCTTTAATCTCTGTTCAATTAACGGATTAATTGCCTTGAATAACACAAATCATCAAGTAATGGATTAATTGATAATTTCTTTACAAAATAGCAGCACATCCCACATCACATATGAACCATATAATTTGCATAAAACACAATTTCTCGAGCTGCCCGAGCTCACAAATAGCAATCACTTGTCCTCTCCACCATACACAACTGTGAACAGACTTCAGAAAATTTTAAAAGGTTTTCTCCAAAAGTAAAAACAAAAATTTGCATTCTCTACCAAATCCACGTTCACATGCGATAAACACTCACAGACTATACATTAATAGCTGAAATTTGACTCAAATACCAGAACAAAAAATTTTTTTTTAAAAAAATGCCTTTTTTCATCAGTTACTTCGCTTCAAAAGGACAAATTTGATAGGGGAACAGAATTCAACTTGATTACATTATAAAAACAATTAAAAGATTTGAACTTTGTCAATAAGCCAGACATGGAGAGAGAGAAGTACGAATTGAGGTTAAGAATTAGGGTTTTTGATAAATGTGAGTTGAAATACAGAGACCATGAACGATGAAATCAGAATGAGGGAATTCCAGATAATGTGGTCAAAAGTAATAGCTAAAACTGAAAATTTTAAAATAAAATTAGCCAAGAACTTCATAATTACTTTTTAAGTTCTACGGGAAATAACCACAGCAATAATCATCAGGGGAAAAAAAAAGAAGAAAATCACGTTGTAACAGCTCTTTCATCAACATTTCTTGTTTAAATCAGTTATTAACAAAAAAAAAGTTCATTAATTTGTTATTACACAACAATCTTAGGAGACTAGAAGATTGCCCTACCTCAACTTGATAAATTCCCTAAGGTACATTCGAATTTGGGGCCCAAATAACACCTTTCTCGCTCCTTCGTTCCTCCCCGTGCGGCGGCCTCCTTAATCGTTTTCCGTCAACGCAGGTGGCGGTGGGGGTGTCTCGTCACTCCTCCCCCTCTCTCTCTCTCTCCTCTCTCTTTCTCTCAGTTCTCGGTCTTCCTCTCACTCCCGCTGCCTCGCAGGACCAGGTTGGGTTTTGGGGCTTTTCCCCTTGATTCCTATTTTTTCCAAAAAAATCCAGAATATATCAGCCTTATTTATTCAAAAAAACAAAAAAAAAACACCTTTTTTTTCTTTGAAATTGACAGGTAATTAATTAATTGAAAAAATAAAATTTATCAAACATGTAGTTTACTTTGAAAAAAATAAACAAATTTCATTTCCTCTTATATATGTCACCTTTAACTAACCTTTTTCATTTTAAAAATATGTGTTATTTTATATTATTACACTCGACTAATTTACCAATTTTATCACAACTTATAGCCTTTTAAACTAAATTTTGTTTTCTTTGATATTTCATCACACCCCAAAAATGATAACCTTTTTTATTTTTAAATATGTGTCATTTTATATTATTACAATGACTAATTTATCAATTTTATCACAACTTAGCCTTTTAAACTAAATTTTGTTTTCTTTGATATTCATTACACCCTAAAAAACAATAATTATTATGAAACGGAAGGAATATCATTATTGCAGTCTTGTTCGATTCCAAGAATAGCTCATCGGATCACTAAAGACTTTGGAGGAAGAAGGAAAAAATACTTCATATTTACAAACATTTCAATTTTGTTTAAAAAAACTATCATTATTATGATAATTCAAATTGCATAACCACTTATAGCAAGATGATGTCGATTATTAGAAAGCTAGAGTCTTTATTTGTTATTTATGTTGGGAATCAACATGGAGAATGTCGGCCTAGGGACATCCATTAGTCCAAAAATTATTATAATTTCAATTTTACAAATAAATTCTTGAAATTTAATAGAAATATCCAGAATTCGGCGGGAAACTGTTACACAAAAATCCTAGTAATTAGTATCATGAGTAACACTAGCAGGCAAGAACGCGAATGGCCAACTTCTCACAGGCAGAGTTTAAAGAAAGCCAAAGCTGCAAATAACAGGCCAATGAAAGATTCCACTGAAACTTCAAAAGAGGGTTTTGCACACTAATAATTAAGTTCAATATCAAGAGGATAAGTACTTCACAAACAATGTAGATTCTAGTTACTGATTATTGACAATGTTAACCTACATTGACAGGGAGAGAGTTTCAAATTACTCCAACCTGCAGATCGAGTCATGGACCCTCAAATGGACTCCAAGAAGTGCAAAATTTAATATTTGCAGAGGGAAAGAGACGTAAAACGTAAATTCTTCTACAGGCAAATTGCAATGATGAACAAAGCAAGGATCCAAACTTTGTGTTTGATGTGGATAACTCGACCTACATGCATGAAAACACAATGAATTACCTTGTCAGTAACAAGTTTCTAATGTAATGTTGTTGCTCAAATTGGTGTGGTTTAGAACCATTTAGAGCTATAATGATAGATTGATAGTTAATCAAATGCGTGCGTAAATGATTTTGTAATGTAAAGTTCACCTGAGGACGTGCTGTACGTGGGCAAACTGACATACTTCGGACATGAAGTTGTTGAAGTATCGACCACTTCTTTTATACTAGAGGTAGTTACACAATCTCGGGGCTGCGATAAAATCAAAGTTGGGTTTAGATGTGCATGAAAGAGTTCGGCTTAAACAGTCATTTGATGAGCAAGGTCTGTCAGAGAACATCTTATTCAGCACGTACCCTAGAGGTATGAGTGTCTTACAGTGATTGGATCCTCTAATTATTGATAACAGATCTCAATTTCAACTAAAAAAAGGTCCTCTTGTTGACCCTCCCCTCCCATCTCTTAGAGTATGAACCATAGCCAAAAAGAAGAAAAGTGTTCCTTAATAACATGGTATTTAGAAAATCAAACCTTGAAATCCTTGTAAAAGCACAAACGAAGTTCCTCCACAGCACCATCCGAGCAAACCACCAAAGGTGTCATGTGGAAAGCATTCTCGATAGCAGAAATGATGCCTCCAAGAGGATATTTTTCAGAATTAGAAGATATATATCCAGCTTCAGTCAAGACTTTCTGCAATTGTTCACCGAATTCTACAAGTGGTTAAATGATGAACCAGGAAAGAATTTCACAATCAGGAAGGGAAAATGATTAAGATGATAGAATCAGGAAGGTAAACTGATTACAATGATAGAAGGGATGTTTGACAAGGGGTTTCAAATTTTACATTTAAGAATAATTGAGGTGGAAAATTTCAAGGTTAACTTGCAAAATTCATCCCCCAACATACTTACTGTGACATTATATTTGAGGTAGAGGTTGAGAGTTGTCTGGAAATAATCATACTCATCTTTTATTACTGGATAAGCACAAGTCCCATGCTTTTCTGAGACACATATAACATAGACAAAATAATGTCAGCATCAAAAGTGCATTCAGGGTAATTGGAACTTTTAGGAGTCACAATTAGTAATTTAGTATATAGGCCTTATACTAGACATAATGAACTATTTCTACTATGTTCTAGAATTTGTATGGCACAAGGCTACGGGAGCCTTCCTAGAGCTCCTGCAGTTTATAGTAGAAGATAGCAGGTACTATAAAATAAGCTAAAAATTAGACGCATAGAAGAAGCAGAAGATTTACCCCACTGCCATGGTTACCATGCAGCCAGCCACCACAGGAACATAG
Organism: Talinum fruticosum; assembly: GCA_021018815.1. NCBI lineage: Eukaryota > Viridiplantae > Streptophyta > Magnoliopsida > Caryophyllales > Talinaceae > Talinum > Talinum fruticosum. Next base: position 708,463 of record JAITYX010000083.1, read on the forward strand.
AAAAGAAGCATCATTAGCAAGCATATTAGCAGAAGAAGAAACATTAGCAAGGCCATACTTCATGGAAGGTAACAAGTACAACCTCGTGTGCCCAAAATGATCCTTTAACTCCATGGCATGTTGATGGTGAGCTACAGCTGAACGATGGCCAATAATTTTCCAAACCATTCTGTAGTGTTGATATCTAGACGCCAAAATGTTGTGGGGAAAAAGTCAACATTTGTCAAAAGATGATCTCTCAAGCAATTCACAAAGGGAGAAACCACTTATGAAAATGACCTGATTCATCAGGCAAGGAGCTACTCTGATATGTGAACTTATCCATCTTAGTACCTCTAATTTTTTACAGAAAATAATTCTCAAATAATGAAGTGCCATGATAAGCATTTAACAACTAACTTGCAATGACAAAGACATAGTTTTGGACTATATATTGTTTCAACTCCAAGTCATCATGGATAGTTGGAAACATAGGAAAGCTCTAACTGCCAGATAAACCATATTCTCAACAATAGTCAAACAATAGTAACAATGGCTAACAACTCTGCCATTGTATTCAGCAATACAAACCTCTTTCATGTCAAATTCTGTATTGGTGCAACAAGAAGGCCAGCTTCCGTCATTGTAGTTAGGCCAAAGACCATCTGTCACACAAGAAGAATACTTAGAAAAGAGCTGCACTGCAATGAATAAGACAGCTTTGAACAGCAGGAACTGGAGTTTGCATCGATTATTCATTTCAAAGGAATTTGAACATACTGTCCACATAAAACAAAAACAAAAAAAAATTGAAAAGTCGAAATAGTTTTGCTAGTATGATACTTACGGATTGTGAACTCCATAGGAGCATTTGAACTGGAAAAGGGAAACAGAGAGAGAGAGAGTTCATGAGTTTATGCCTATAAAATTACAATGTCTAACTTCACAGCTAAGCGCAACAATTAACACCCACTTCATGTTGAAACAATATGCCTAATTAAGCTTTTATATAAAGCTACACATTAAAATTCCCTTTTCAATACCAGTGCACCACCCTCCATTTGAATCAAAGTTGAAATCGTTTCTTTTGATCGACATCAGTGAAAAGTGAGACACTTATTTTAAGCAGAAGCAATAATGCATACAGCTATTAAAGCAATCCAAAGAAGGGTTTTGGGTTCTTCAAAAATTTCAAAATTCAGAATTTTCTTCAAGTATTCACCTTTCCTTAATCTATACCCTAAGCAGCCCAATCCCTGTTGTCTATTCTAATATATCCTCTCAAAACAAGATTATTTCCCACAAATTCCAGTCTTAATTAAACCAACATCAACATCAGCCCTTACATCCATAATCACAAGGTCTAATACTCTAATATGCATAATCCAAAATCAATTCAATGCACTGAAAACCTATAATCATCCACGACTGCCTATCTTTAGTTCCCCAAATTTTGACGATTGCACATCGTCGTGAACAATTAACCCATTTAAATTTCTATCAAAATACCTGCATCAAATCCCAAATACCCATACATGAAATCAAAGCAGAAACATTAAGTAAAATCCGATCTCAATTTGAGCAATGCAAAGCTAGCTAGCTCTATTGAAGCTCAAAACAAAAGGGTTTCTTTTTTTTTTTTTTTTCTGTGGTGGGTTTCCAATCCCAATCAGCAACTAAGAACATGAACACCAAAAACATCGTTAAATCATGAGCTCAATGTGTTTCTGGAAACTGAAAGTAGTAAGTTTATTTACCCGCGGCAACAAGCGTTGCTCTTGCAACACTGTTTGGTTTCCTGGCAGTTGGTGCCTGGCCATTGCAGAGATAAAACGAAGTAATCGAACTCTCTAAACTTGCTAATCGCTGCGTCGCCATTGAAGCTTAGATGAGAAGCGACAAAGAAGGCGATGATGGGATGAGAGAGAATGGCAATGGTGCGAAGAAGAGTCATTGATTCTTGAAGAAGAGAGTGATGGTGGTTCCTCCAACTCTCCTCAACAATGGCGTTGTGTAGGTGTAGGACTGCTGCGAACTATTCCTGACTAGCTGTTTATTTATTTTGAATTATTCTTTCTTTTGTTTCTTTTCTTTTCTATTTTTTTTTTTTTGGTTCCCTTTGTATTTCAGGAAGTGTAGCTTTTTGAGAAGGTTTGAGACATCGGAAATGAAGCTCTTGGAAACTACTGGAACCCTCTTCTTTTATACTACAACATCAACTTTTTAGAATAAAAGTTAATCACATTTTTAAAAGTGTCAACAAAGCATCACATATATTATTCGGATCGGATAAATAATTACTAATGTCTTCTTCTAACTCTACCCATGACACAAATATGAATCAATATTAATAAAATATTATATTATTTTTTGAAAAAATACAGTATAATGTGTATAATAGATACATATGGATTAAAAAGTTATTTCTATGATTATTGGTCGGTTTATAATTTATTTTATATATTGGCAACGGTCATGGTGGTATGGATATATCGTATCCATACAATTGTCGATATGTTGTATTGCTTATTTGCACCATATGTGTGTTAAAAATACATTTGAGGTTGGCCAAGCGTTAGTACTTGATACGTGGTGTACATGGATATAGGTTGTAGAAAGTGTCCTTATTTTTTAGAATAAGATAATCCAGTTTTGTGTGTTATAACCTTTTTATTTCGATGTTTAGAACATGTATCGATTGTACGACTAAAATCACATTGTAAATAGTAACGAGAAGTAAGGAGGATAATAAATAATAAATATTTATAAATATTTATTTAAAGAAGTAATAAGTGATCAGTTAATACTTTTTAATTCTATATGCTTAATACGAACTCGAGTACTCCTTCTTACTACATATATTTTATTACTACATATATTTATGGTTGCTTATCATCTTAATCACTCTATACTCCTCGTCACTACAAGAGAATAAATAAAAAATAATCAAACCAAGATGCTACATATCATTAAGCTAATTGCCCTAGAAAAGCAAGATTGGTGGTCTTAATTACTTTTATTAGAACATAGAAAGACGATGATACCCCCATCACCCATCTTCTTTTGACGAAATTTGACGGTTAAAAACACTCATGGTTCCCAGAGGGAGGGAGAGAGAGAGAGAGAGAGAGAGAGAGAGAGAGGGAGCCAAATCTGGTTGAATAGTCGGAGGTCCAAACACAGAATTATTTTTAATTCTCAGGGATCTGGAAACCCTTCTCCCTCCTCCCCTTTCTTTCCTTTAGGTGGACTACCAATTCCAATACCAAGGGTTTCTTCAACACCGCGAAGTGAGAGAGAGAGAGCTTCTTCTTGGCTTCCCTACGGCAACGAATCGGAGCTGCAAGATTAAGGAGAGAGATTCAGCTGCGACATTTGCGGGGAAGCGAGCGTTTTCTGCAGCAAATTCAGGTACATCCTCTCTTTCTCTCTCTTCGTCTCAGCACTCTCAATTTCTCACGCTTCCGAAAGGTGGAATACACTCTCGCTGTGCATTGCTATCCTCCTGGAGATCACCTGCTGTCCGGAATATTTCGGGTTTCGGATTCTTGGAGGCTTGCGAAATTTTTGACCTGGTCAGCTCAATTTTTTAGGGTTTACTCGGGATGAAATTACGAATCGGTGAATTAGTTTCGTGAAGTTGTTTTTATGGTTCTTGATTGATTTGCTTTATGACAAGGCATGTTGGCTTGCTATTTGGGTGATTATAGTATCACGGTAGGAAAATTGAGTTTTAGGGTTTTGCAATTGAATCAAAAGTTCCTAATCCTTTCTTTAGTGGCTAAAAGTTGGCGATGACGCTTCAAGCACCTTTCACTCCTTTTGTTCTTTTTTTTATAAAAAAAATTTGGGGTTTGCCTTACTAACGCTGGGCAATACCCCCACTTTGAAAGTTTGAATGCATATGAGGAATTACGCTATATAATCCTTAAGAAGCGATAGAATCTGCCAAAAATTATACTCTACAAGTTCTTTTCTTAGTTCAGTTGTTGAGCCTACTTTCAGGTTTCAAAAATAAGATGGGTATCTTAAGCGAAGGCTCCTAATCCCTCCTACGCTGCCCAAGGCAGCTCGAACAAGGATGGTGGCTTAAAGTGACTAGTTTGACTTATTTTGCACTATGTCTGCTTTTTTTTTTTTTTGGGGATTTGGCAATTTAAATGGCTGCATTGGGTGAAATTGCTATTGAAATAATGGATCATTAGTGCAGGCAATGTTACTTTGGCCCTTCATTTTACTCCAAGTACACATGTTGGATGCTTGACTCTTGGACAGGGGTATGGACACTCAACCTTCTTATTAGACCAAAAGTACCCGAAGTTCTTTCAAAAAATGCCTGAGTCTGTCTGACACGACACCCATGTTGGACACTTAGACACTTCATCGTGGATATGCCTGAGTCTGAGTAACATATATAGCAGGAGGAGTTTACAGTTCACACGTGGCCAATCAGCATTACACTGCTTTTTAGGGCCATTTTCAGTCAATATGATTGACAATTCCTTTCTCTCTCCCCCTCCTCTCTCCCCCAACCTACCTACCCATTTATCTGTCTGTCTTGCTAGTTCGCTCGCTGTGAAAATGTGTGAGTGTCGGGTTAAGAATTGTGGGTGTCCACTTGTAAATTGGCTCTTTAGCCTCCTTTGGAACTTTTACTTGAGCATAGATGGTGTTGAAGTTGGTTCGAGACACTGTCAGTGCAATCACCACAATCATCTAGTATGAATCCTATAATGGGTGACCAGGATGTAAGTTACACTACCTTTAGCCACCAAAGACACTATTATTAATAGGATGTGATTCAATTACTCAAATACTCATTGTATAAGTTGAACATCAAAAGTCAAATATGGTTGTCATTTACAAAAATAGGCTTGAATTTGGATGTCATGTGTCAGACTCTCTTGACTCTTATCTGTTCAGTGTTTTTCAAATTTTAAAATGTTTGCATGTTTTCTTGTAGCTACCTTATAGGTGGTCTTGGCCAATTGAAGAACTGAGCTAGCCTGCTGGGAAATCATTTCTGTCAGAGACGTGTTGTGCTTGCTACTTAAAGGTGATCATTACTAGATACAGTGAAATTTAAGCAGATTGTTTCTAATGCACGCTAACTTAGTTAGAAGTGAGAATCTTAAGGCTTATGTAGGTGATGTCTACATGAAAAATTTCGCTGTATTTAGCGTTGTTATTTTCAAAATTAAAATGCTAATTAATTTTCTCCGCAGCATATCAAATATAGTAATTGTGGTGATAAAAAAAATATATGTATAGTAGATTGTGCCAATACATTGGGTGTGTTCACAGATTGGCAGTGTGCTCTATGCCTTTAATGTATAATCTTTAGGGTGGTAATCTTTCTTGCTGAACATCATCCCCACTCCAAATGATTTTGTTGAAGGAGTTCTATAGATAGGAATTCGTTTGCCTTGGCTTCAGATCGGAGTAGCTTTGGAATACGAGTTCCTGCAATCCTTCAGAATCTGAATCTTGATTCTCTTATAGTAAATTTGAAATAAATATACTCCTATATTTTCAGTAAATATTGTCAAATGTCATAAGTTGGGGCTACCTATCAGTCTCTCTCTTATCTTGATGTGCAGAAGTGATAAATAGAGTTATAGAACCTCTATCTAAATATTTGTTAATTTTTCCCATCATTAATTAATCTATGTCCTCAATTGGTCTTTTAAGTGAATTACTTTGATGAAATAGTGCTACAAATTATGTGTTTATGTTCAGAAAATGATTTTACATTTTATATATCATAAGTAATGAACTTTATGATTTTTATCAAAAACTAATGTGAATTTTAGTCTCTAGTATAATTAAATTGAGTAACTGATCATCTTGTCTATTGTTTATTTTTTATATTGAATTAAATAATAATTTTAGCAATACAACAACAACAACTCCTCCCATAGTGGGTCCCGCCTCTGCAGGGTCAGGGGGAACCAAAAGTAGGTAGTCTTACTCATGCGAGCATTTCTGTCCGCAGGGAGAATTTTAGAAATGATTTTTCTAATTATGTGTTGAAACATTTTTTCTCCTTTTGCCTCATAAGAGGGGGAGGGGGAAGATTGCAAATTAACCTCTCAGATTTTTGAATAAAAGCGTGAAGGTGAAATAAACTTATATTGTAGTGTACTTGATTATGTGAATAATATTAAAGGTTTTATGGGAGACTGGTGGACTGCATTTGCATCAAAGTATTCTGTTATATTGTAGTACATCAACCCAAGTCATCTGACCTTCAAAGCATGACCATTCAGAATGTTCAGAGATGCCTCGGATATAATAAATCCTTATATTTAACTATGATGTGCAATGGTTAAGGTTATGTACATTTGGATCTCATAGACCCTGTTTATGGGATCTACACTTTGTTGTAGTTGTTGTTCTCAAGATATATGTTACATCTGTTTTTAAAACAGTGTGAACTAAATTTCTCCATAATGCTTATGGTGATGTATATGTACTTCAGGTGGGGATTGTCCACCTCTTCATGATATGTTGATTGATGGATTCAGAAGGCAAGAAATTTGGAAGAGGTAACTTTTGACTGGCGTCAGATTATGTACCATTTGGAGTTCATTGCTTCTGTTTATGTTTAACTGAGTGATGTATTGTTGTAGCATCCACATTTGCTGTGAAATCAAACTTAAATTGCATGAAGAGTGTGTGTGTTTAGGTCCTGATTCTTGTGATATGTAGTTGTAGAAGTATCGGCATTTCATCTTACTGATTATATATCCTTGTTGGGGATTTCTTGTGTTTTAAGTAATATGAGTCAAGCATCATACAGGGCGCCTTTAATGCAAGCTTGTCCAAATTGAGATGTAAGCCATCCCAAATTTATTTCAGGTTCTAGTGAATTCTCTCAACCCATCCCAAATTTGTGAGGATGTTGTATGTTTTCAGATACTAATTGCTACATGTCTATGTCCGCTATTGAAAACAAACTTTCATGTGAAAAGCCATTATCACTGTTCATAATTTCAATAGAGTATCTTTTGTAGTCTGACACATACTTGATAAAAAATGAAAGTGGATATCAAAGAACACAAAAATATAGAATACTGGATAGCTGTTCTTGGAAGCAATAGTGGGCGGGTATAAGCCACCAAGAATGCTAAACATGCTTCTGTTGAAGATATGGTCAAGTAATTGGATGGTAAGAGGTATCTTTGCCTGATTCTAGATCAAAATTTAATGGGTTTTTAAATTTAGGATCAAATCCTAAATGGATTGTTCTTTGTTGTTGATGCAAATTGTGGTACTGGCTGCTGACTGAGAGTTGTCAAGGTGTCTTAGCTTATATTGAACAGTTCTTTATGATGTTCTAACGACTTCTTTCTGCACTTATGGACCATGGTGCATAATATTTGCTTATTTTTCCTTCCTTTCTTAGGTATTTATGTCTTTTGTTTGCTGTTTGCTGTTCAGGTCCCAGGGAGCTTACTGGTGCTGTTGATTTGATAACTCATTACAAGTTATTGCCACATCACGAATTTTTCTGCAAGAAGTCTCTTCCTGTGCCTGTAGTAGATACGCACTATCTTCACAATGTGGTTGGAGACGCAGAAATTAGGAAAGGAGAAGGAATGCAGTTGGATCAGTTGATACAAAATCCTTCCTATTCACAGGATGGAAATACACGCATACAACCTTTTGACCTAGATGCCCTTAGAGAAGCGTTTCATCTGAAAGAAACAACTCCAGTTGAGCTGCCTTCTGTGAGTAGTTGCATTCTTTGCCCCCGGCCCACTTTCTGTGTGTGTGTGTGAGAGAGAGAGAGAGAGTGCTCCTTATATATAACACTGGATATATAAAAAGTTCCGGTCTGGGAAAATACAGGTTTACTTTGACTTTAGCTTTCTCCCCATCTAAAATCTGTTCAGACTAGTTTCTTTTTTCCTCCCTTTTCCCTCCTTTTGGTGTTTTTTAAATCTCTGGTTGTTGATTGATGTGGAAATAGCTGAGGTCGTCTTTAGTTGTCTGTAAGGTTGCTTTGAGCTAAACATGGTTACATGATTTCAGAATTTAGGTGTTTTGTCTGAGGTTATTTAATTTGACAACAGCCCCCCTCTTCTCGTAAAAAACAAAAAAAAAGGGAAAAATTTGAAAGGCCTATTACCTTATGGGGATAAAATGGCGGGTTTGAATAGAAAAATAAGGTTCTATGAGTCCAGTTTTTGGGGCAGCGTTGTCTTCAACCTTCAGCAACAGCAAGTAGATGTGCTTAATTTTCTAGTATCTCAGTTTCTCTTCAAGTATTTAGTGGAAAAGTCAGATTCTTTCTTTGTTTAATGTGTCAAATCTCATGTGCCCTTTAGGCAGATAAGGGATTCCCACAATTGCTGGGAAATCAAAAGGTGAGCCCAAAGATAAGGATAAGAAGCACAAAAAGCACAAGGACAGAGATAAAGAGAAGGATAAAGAACATAAGAAGCACAAGCATAAGCACAAAGATCGAAGTAAAGACAAAGAGAAGGAGAAGAAGAAGGATAAAAGTGGGCATCAAGATTCTGGCGGTGAACATTCAAAAAAACACCATGATAAGGTTTGTGCAAACTTCTAGAAACTGATGTGAAATTTGAAGCATTTCAATTGATAAATGTCTTTAGTTGTATTTGATGTTCGACAATGTTCTCTTGGTTGGATTTTAAATTGAAGTTGTTTTGGGTCCTAACTCTATAATGTTGTAAATTAACTAAGTCATTTCTTTGCTTTTAGTTGCATATTTGTTTCAGTTCAGGGTTTTTCTTGTGCTTAAGTGGCAATGACTTCTGAATATACTCTTCAGTCTTCCCCTTCCCCAAACAAAAAAAAAAAAAACAAAACAAAGGGGAAAATAAGAAAAAGATAAAACTGTGGAATTGCTTTGATGGAATTCCTGTTGGTATCTCACTATTGGGGGCATCCTAACTGTTGCATACTGTGGACGTCTAATAATTCTTATGCATTTATTTGTTTTAGGAATCACCTGTTATAGGCATCACTTCTATTTGTTGTCTTTGGAAAACGAATGAGAATACGTGTTACCTTATCTTGTTGTCATACTTCGTGTGCTGCATTCTATTGACATCCCGTGTTGCACAATTACAGATTGTCGCTTGTGCTCACTATATATCTGTTATCTGATTGTTTTCTCCTGTCTCTGTCCATCACAGAAGAGGAAGCATGATGATGATGAAGATGTTAATGACCTTCATAGGCACAAAAAGAGTAAGGTAAAGTTCATTTATTCAATGCCTGTTCACTCAGACATGGTTCGTGTGTGTTTGTGTGTGTGTGTGTTTTTTTGGCAGTCAGGCATGCATCTGAACCTGCTGTTGTATGCATGAGTATTTAACTGGAAGATTTCTGTTGGTGTCCTTTTATGCTTATGTATTAAGTTTATGTTGTTTTGACTGAAATGTCACAGCACAAGAGCTCTAAGATGGATGAGATGAATGTGATAAAGGTTGCCGGTTGAGGTAGTAGCTGGTGTTTATGTTGATTTTTGTCCTCAGATGCTGGGAATTTCATGGAGTTATTCAATGCTTCTGGGCAACAATTGAGGTATTCCCATGTGTTTCATTCATTTAGTTTTATGATATATTGTACATGATGCTTGTATTATTTATTGTATTTTTAGAATGTTCTTGTGTAGGAAAATAATTACAATCCCTGGCTCTTCGAATGGTTAAAATACTACTGTTGCAAAATTTTAAGCGATGAATTGTGCCTCTATTCATCAATCGATTTGGGCATTCTCACAGAGATCATCTGTTACATATACATCCCTGCATAATGTATTTGCCAACTTTTTAGAAGGGACTAGCTGGATAAGTCAGAACCCATTTGATTTGGCGAAAGGGACTGAACTATCAATCGTTTAGTGAGGCGATGGGATGAGAGCATGAACATTCTGGGGGCATTGCCTCAGTCACACCCGTTTCTTGATGGTGCTGGCGGGGCTAGTAAATATATTTAAGGGTGTCCCTTTTTTAATATTCTTAAATTTTATAAACATTATTATTTTTTATGGGTGTCCCCATTAACATTTTTAAAAATTTTTAAAAATTTTTAAATATAAATTTAAAACTTCTCCCCCTCCGGACTCTTTCTCTCTATTGGAAGGAGGTTATTCGTGGGAAGGTCAAAAATCCTTGAGAGAGTCAATCCACTGGAGTTGAGAATCCTGCCTGCCTTCTTGTGGGTGGCATACTGTGTTATAAAGTCCATATACCATAACAAGATGATTCTCCAAGCTGTTGGAGCTGTTACCAACGGTCTCCTCAATGTTCTTTTCATCCATTCTTCTTTTGGTGCCTACAAATTTTTGAGCTCAAAAGTGACTGAAGAGGTATTAAATTAGGGTTTTTTTTTGGGGGGGTGGCGTAAGAAAACACAAGAATAAGATTGATGAGTGGTGGAAGTATTTTTGGTAAGCATCTGCAAGACTGCAACCATTGGTAGATCTTGGAAAGGAGCACTTCAAGGAAAAATAATGCTCTTTGCTGTATGTATATGTTTACCTGAACTCTTCACTTCATCTGAAGGTGCTCATAAAAAAAAAATCCTCCTGAGAGGGCTGAGATTATTTGAGTAATGGGCTTTGGTTCAGTAGATGCTGGCGATGGGAAACCATCATCTGCTTGAGCTCAGTGGCTCACACTGTATAGTTTTAAATTTGCTTTACTTGTTTCCTATGCCCTACTTGGAGCTATGGTTTTAGCCAGGGATATCCTTGAACATGTACCACTTAGCTAGGCTTTTACTATCTGGGGCCTGTGCTGGCTGGGGGCTGTGCCGTTTCTTGATGTTGGCAACATCCTGGAACATTGTTATAGGGTTCTTCTTGAGTGTCTTCGGCACTTGCTCCCATGCCCTGGGAGAAGGGATCAGTCAGCTTTGCCCTGGGTATGTGTCACTATGAGGTATTGATGCAATACATTCTGAGGATATGGATTCAGGCTATATAGTGAGATGAAGAATGTAATCTATAGGAGTAATTCATCCTTGTGAATATCCTTATGTTGTTACATGTATTGGAATTTGCCAGAGGGTTTAGCATATATGTACTTGTGGAGAATGCTAAATGCGATTGTGTTGGACTAGTCACTTTCCTGATGCAGTAATTTTCTTTGCTTTTCTTTTTTGGTACGAAGGGAAGAAAAGCCAATGTAGAGGCGGATTTGAACCCAAGTCTCTAGTAACATCTCTTGGAGACTTACCCAGTTGAGCTAAATGATTTTTTTAATCAATACATCTAAAAGGTCAACATGCCCCCTCCCCCCAAAAACAAAAAAAAAAAAAGGATCCTCAAACATAACTTACGCAAAGTGTGACCTTTTCTAAATGAGTTGTCACCGATATATTTTCTATTTGTTGGTGTTCATTAAAGGTTAGACTTACACACTAGTCTGATTTATTTCTTGTCATGATAGATTCTCCCTGTAGTTTAACTTCAATGTTATTCTTACACTGCATTTCTGTGGGACTGCAGAGTACCTTGGTGAATTGAGGATTGAGTTGAAGGTGAATGCATTATGGAAGAATTTCTGAATTTTAAGAGGTATAGATTGCTGATGGTGAAATTTTATGTATCATAGAAAGGTTCCTCATACAACAAACCGTGTCGAATTCTGATCATTCTGTTTTCTCAGTTTATATGGAGCATTTGGAAATTCCCAACACATTTTAACATTTCTTTATTTCTAGAGGATCAATCCTAAAGTGTAGACCTCTTACCAAATGAGTTAGAAATTTCAGCTGGGTTGTAGAGTAGGGATCGGGATTTGGGTAGAGAACCTTGACTGCTGATGTATTTGTTTCTTCTTTCTTACTAGATTTAGGGAGGTCTCTTACAGTGTTTCGAGGTAGTCTGTAACATTATTGTTCCGTGTATCCTAACTAATGTCCAGTGGTGAATATTTTTGTAAAATATATACCAAGAATGGGGAAAATGAAATGGGGCATTGAGGAAATTGCATGATTAGGTATGTTCATAGAAGATAGATTGTTCATAGTAGCCATGGCCTTTGCAGAGGCTGGCACTGATGTCTACTGAGCCACCAGAAAGCCTTATGTAAGATGTGCCATTACTCTGTATTTTCACTAATAAATTCAGTTCTGATTTTATGTTTCAAGGAAATTGGATCATACAAACAATTTGCGTGTCTGTGTACGTGTATGGCTATCTCGGAATTGGCATCACTGCTTGTAGTTGCTGGTTATAAAAGCAGAAACCATACTCAGTTCGTTTTGGTTATTGGTTAGTTTAATAATAAGCTTGCAAATTTGTAAGACAGGAACTTTGGAAGACATGGATTTGCTATTTTCAGGTTGGTTGGGATCTTGTTTCTAGGTTATTCAGGTTGGTACTTGGGGCAAAAGTGTAGATCTTGATCGAATTTAATTGGGACAAATCAGACAATGGCTAAATTTGGGTAAAATATTCTGTTCAATACTCGGTTTTCTTGGGTGATAAGTTAAATAAGCCTAAATTTGAGTCATAATTGAGTTCGAATATTGTGTTTGGACCTAACCGGGAGAGGGGGGATGAAATTTTGCCTAGGTCGTCACATTGAGTATGGCTAGTTTTGTCCTTAAATATGATTAGTTTTGTGTTTGTCTGCTGTAATACTCCCTTCATTTCACAATAAATGTCATTTTAATTAATTTTTTTCATTTCATCATACTTGTCACTTTGCAATAATAATAGTATATTAATTACAATTTTTTAATTTTATCCTTATTAATTATTTTTTTATTTTAAAATTTTTATCATTTTTAGGAATATAATATCCTAATATATATTTTTAATTATTTTACTAAGATAGAGAGAATATATGATAAAATAGAGAAAATTAGGAAGGAGAGAGAAAAAAAGTTGTAATTTTCTAGGAAATAAAAATGATATATTAGATATTTTATTATATAACTATTTTTTTTATCTATTTTAATTTCTTTTTATCCTTTTAAAACAACGGAGTAAATATGAAAAATGAAATCCTAAAACTTCATTTTCAGAAAGTGATGTACTTACACTTAAAATACGACATAGGCAAAGGCATGCAACGATGACAAAGACAGAATTACGTTTTTTTTTTCCCCAAAAGAACATTTTCTAGAATTGTTTGCGGTCTTTTTATGATGATTTTTCAAAAAGTTCTTTTTGCAAAAACTTTAAAAAAAACAAAATGGGAATGAACCCCTTCCTCTCTCTCTTTTCTTGCCTTATAAGAGAAGTAGAGTCATATTTATCCCTTTAGCACATTTTTATTTTTTTTTAATTTAAAAGAGTCATAAGGGACAGTAAAATATAATGGAAGATGAGGGAATTTAACCTAAAATATATATATTAAGGACCTCAATATTAACCATTACGCCAAGACATTATTGATAACATATTTCCAATATAAATATGCCAAATTTGTACCTAAAAATGACTAAATTACACATAATATATTTGAAATTCCTTAATTACAGGGAAAACGTGTGAATTGGCATTAGGTAGGTACACAAGTCTTCATTAAGTAATTAGACATGTTTATTTGCAGAATTCTGATTTAGTCAGCAATCAATAACCAATTAATTTGCCATTTTAAATTAATTGGGAATGATAATAATAATAATAATAATAATAATAATAATAATAATAATAATAATAATAATAATAATGGGGCCACCTTAGTTTAAGTACAAAAAGAATCAAACGTCATCCTCTTAAGACTCCGTTTGATTTTAAGAAAATTAGAAGGAAAGAAAATAAATATGAAAAATGAATTTCTTTCCTATATTTGATTTGAATTGAAGAAAAATAAGAGAAAAAAGTTTAATGAAAAAACTCGTGGAAATTTTTGCTAATTTAGTCAATGATATTTTCCTTCCAAAATTGAGAGAAAAATGGAAGAAAAAACTCACAAAGAGAGAGAAATGGAGAAAAAGACAGACTTGTATTAAGAAACAACATTAAAAATTTTCTCTCTCCTCTCAATTAATCAATACTATTTTTCTCTCTCTCTCCATGACAATGTGGTGGATGCGAAACATGTGACTTTTTTTCCTTGAATTAAACACAAGAAAAAAATCAATTTCCTCTTAACTTTTTTCCTCATCATCACTTTTTTTCCATTTAAATTTTCCTTCCAACTTATTTTCTAAGAATCAAATAGAGCCTAATTGATCTTCATTTTTCTCTTCCCAAATTCTATAATTTATCCATCTAATATCAAAAGAAAAATGTAATTTGATCCGATTATTTTCTTCAAATATGAGTCCTGAATGTTGTGATTTCCTTCTAAGTACACATGGAATGACAACGATACTCCAGAGTCCTAAAAATTATCCGAGTCATTCCGCTTTTATTTGTTTTTACATCTCAATTACACTGGAAAAAAAAAATCTACAAAAAGTGTTTGGAAATAAAAATGGGTTAAATTTGTGGGTAGAGATTATATTGGATTTAGGTTTGGCTTTGAGAATAAGCAAATTTTAGTGGACGACAAAGTGTTGGTCCCGATTGAGAGTGTGTGTGACTTTTCTTCATCACGCATTCGCTTTCTTTTTCTTTTTTGCTCTTCAAGTTTTCTACTATAAATTATTAATTAAACTAACTCCAAATAAAGATGCCTCACAAAAAAAAAAAAAACTCTAAATTTATATATATATATATATATATATATATATATATATATATATATATATATATATATATATATATACAACGGTCATGCATCAATGTGGACATACCCTTTTCTAAGATAACAACCCCCCAAAAAATTCCTACCTAATTATTAATTTTCTAAATCAATAAATAGTGATTTTTAATTAATTTAATTAATCAACTTCATGAAGGAATCACACAATTAATCGACTACAACAATATAAATTTAATTTTTAATAAAAAAATATAATATGCATAAACTAAACGAAATACGTACATACTTATACGCGTTTCTTTCCTTACACAAAAATCTATAGATGCTCATCATATTAATGTCTTCACCTTGAAGACTAAACCAAAAAAACATAATAATTCTACATATTATTTACATATAATATATATATATTTTTCTTTTTTAGTCGAGATTAACTACAACATATAGTACAATACAATAAATGAGGGAAATCGAACATGTGATTTAATTTATGCAGGATCTCAATCTTAATCTTACATGTAATATTACATAAAAGAACCCTTTTTCATTCAATAAATAAATAAATAAATAAAATCGACTTGTCATGATGTACAATTTCTAGATAAATAACATGAAGAAGTAATATTTGGCGTGGGTGCATGCTTTGGCCTCATGATGTCCAAAACTTGATGATATCAACATTATTATGATCACCAACCTCCACTTACACCCAACATTAATCACATAATTAAACTTTGTAATTAATTAATTTTCATCTTGACAATGAGTACAACAACAACAACTACTACTACTACAAGTGGTGCAAAATGTCATAATGAACTCCCCCATCATTCATTCATTTACTTATTCCTTATTCTAATCATGATATTCATGTATGAATCTCAAGGTTAATTTGTAGTTTGTGATATATGCCAATTGCTTTTTTTTTTGGTTGTTTTTTTTACCCCATTTTAATTTACTACTTTCTTTATTGATTATGTGGCATTTAATAAGAATACTAATTAAAGGTTCGGGATGATGTAACATTCATTTATCGATGTCTTAATGTGTTAGTGAGACAGTCTCATTTGATGTCAAACTTTTATAAAGTATATGAAGTAATTAAAATCTTCAAGTGATGAATTACCTATCATTTTAACAGGATAGAAAAAAATTAAAAAGAAAGTTAGTTAAGTGATATAATGTCTAATATATCTTTTTTTATCTTTTTTTTATTATAAGTAAAATTACACCTCTCTCTTTCTTTTTCTCTATCCTCCCAGTTTCCTAATCTTAAATCTTTCTTTTTCTCTCTTGCAGTTTCCTAATCTCACAAAATAATAGTCTTTATGTCCTTTATGTATCCTCTCTCTCTCTCTCTTTCTTTATCTCTTTTTCCTTTCCAATCGTCATGTGAATAAAAAGAAGTAAATAATTGAAAAAAAGTTATATATGGCATAGAAATGATAAAGTTCTAAAAATAAAAAATAATTAAGAAGGGTAAAATTGAAAAATTAGTGATTAAAATACCATTGAGATTGTAAAGTGATTGACAAGTATTATAAAATAAAAAAATCAATTAAAGTGACATACATTATGAAACAGAGGGAATAAACCAAAAGAATATTGAAAATATACATAAATTACTTGTAGAGAGAATTTTAGGACAAATAGATCAAAAAAAGAAACGTAAATATTTGAAGTATTAATAAACAATTTTAAAATATACATATGAATTACGTCAATACATATGTATGAACTATTATTACTATTGCTCCGCTATATTTACATATAATTTATTTACATATATATAAATATATATATTTGGCAAAAGAGACGTAAAACATTAACAAGTATATGTAAACAATTGTAAATATATATGTAAAAGAGCAATAGAGAGTGACAGATAAAGGCACAACGAAACGCCTATTTAATTTTTGAATACTTTTATCACAAGTTATGACTCTCTTTTTACTCCCTCCATTTTACAATACTTATCGTTTTTAGGATATGAGAAAATATCAAAGAAATACAAAAATCAATAAAATTTATTTTAAAATACTAAGTAGCCCTAATGTTTCTTCATAAATAAATTAAAAAAATATAAAAAATAATTAATAAAAATATATTAATAATTGATATAATATAATGAAGGGAAAATAATAAAAATAACATTTTGGTAGAGCAACAATTATGTGCTCTCAATGAGTGGTAGCTACGAGTCCCTAGACACTTGTTGCATCCATACATACATGATACATAAATATGACAAAAGAGGCACCAATAAATACTGGTAATTTTTTTGGGGTTTTAAATGCTGAATGTTTGGGTTGGTGGTAGTACCAATTTGACTGACTACTACCATCGTAGCCACAGTATGATAAGATATAACACTTGTAATTTTGTTTGGGTTAGCCTGTGTCGGTGCCTTGATGCTCTTCATCCTGTCTCTCCTCCTCTGCTCTGCTGTAGGATTCTGGAATTGCTATGTCAATCTTGGATCCATGTTTCAGCATCTGTTGTTCTAGCTTTGTGAGATTAGTGGACTATTTTACGTATGCGTAATAGTGTTGGGGTCAGATCGGAAGTTGTCTTGGGGCTTGTTTGTTACAGTGGTAAGGAGCAGTAAGGTTTAAGGGTAAACGGTATATGCGATTATAAGATAAGTAGCAGTAAGTGGTATGCTCATGAACACACCCTAAACGATAATCAACGATAATAATTAACTATATGCGGTTACAAGAGCGATAAACAGCCGTAAGTGATATGCTCTCCCTCTTTCTCATACTGATACAGTGACAACTCCTCTCTCATACTGATACAGATACAGTGATACTCCCCTCCGAGACCGAGAGAAAAAACAAAGAAACATAAACTTGGCTGGAGGCTCCCCACCCTCCCCTGGAAAGCTTACTTGAACAACAAAAAACAAAAACCCAGAAAGAAAGGGGTCCCATAGGTCTGTACTTCCTTTCCTTTCTCTCTCACCCTTGACTTGAGCCTTGAGATTCATTCAGCCCTTTTCTTTCCCTTTCTTTGAGACTGAGACGCAGATACAAACCAGACCAACCCCATTTCTCTTCTTCAACCTCCTCCTCCTCCTGCATAGACAGAGCAGAGAGGGAGAGACCGGAGCATGGTCTGAAATTTGAATGCTTGTTTGAGTTAATATTGCAGAATCCACCATGCCCACCACCACCTCATTCTCTCTCCTCTTCTTCTTCCTCCTGCTCTTCCCATTCGACGGCCCTTGGCTCACCCTCTGCTCCCCCACATTGTCCCCCATCCGTCGGATCCTCCACCAGCCCTTCTTCCCAGTTCAGTCCTTGCCCCCTGCTCAACCCCCTCTCTCTCCCCTCCTCCCACTCCCATCCCCAAATACCCATTTTCTGGTTCCACTTCTACCCCTGACTCACCCCCTTTTTCCCTTCCGACCCTTCTCCTCCTCCGCCGCCCTCGCCGCCTTCTCCGCCGTCGTCCTCCCCCTTCGCATCCTTCCCTGCCAACATATCCTCCCTCATCTTCCCCATTCTCCCTCCTCTTCAAAACCCCCTTCCAATAAGTTCCTCGCCGTCACCGTTGGCCTCTCTCTCTGTGCCGCCGTCATCGCGGCCGTCGCCTTTTTTTCTTCTTCCGAAGCCGCCGGAGCAACCGCCGCTACTCCGAGGATAAACCCTCCAGAGCACAGACCCCAGCGAATGTGCCTCCTCCGCCGCCTCCCCAGCTGAGGAAGCCCTCGAACAACAGCTCCGAGTTCCTTTACCTCGGTACTCTCGTCAATGCTTCCGCCATTGATGGCGGCGTGGGAAGAGGAGGTAACGGCGGCGGAACTCGCAGGGGGACAGGAAGAAAGCTTCAGTCTCCTGAGCTCCACCCATTGCCTCCACTCAGCGGGCGGCAGCACCACCACCAACATCCGCCTCTGGAGGAGGAGGATCAGGAGGAGTTCTACTCGCCCAGAGGTTCCGCCAGTGGGAGAGAGAGTGGCTCCGGCTCTCGAAGAGTATTCGAAGCCATTGTTCAAGTTCAAGCTCAAGCCGAGCAGCTCATGAACAGCAATGGCGGAGGCAGGAAAGGGAACTCCGAAGACTCCACGTCATCGTCGTCGACCTCCAGTGGTTCTCCGGCGAGGTCCGCATCCATTAGT
Organism: Talinum fruticosum; assembly: GCA_021018815.1. Taxonomy (NCBI): domain Eukaryota; kingdom Viridiplantae; phylum Streptophyta; class Magnoliopsida; order Caryophyllales; family Talinaceae; genus Talinum; species Talinum fruticosum. The sequence goes on from JAITYX010000083.1 coordinate 727,216, forward strand.
ATCTCTCCGCCGGTGAGCACTAGTCCAAAGAACAGGTCAAACCCGAAGTCCTCGCCCGAGTTCATCGAGTTGCAAATTCAACCACCAGCGGCGTCGCCGCCATTGCCAGAGATGTCATTCTCGCCGCCGTATTCTCTCTCCTCAGCGCCGTCGTCACCAGACAGAGGAATGGAGACAATCAAGGAAGAAGACGAGGCGGAGGAATCACCATTGTTGTCCAACGCGTCGAGCTCGAGCAGAATGACTTCTCCAGTTGCATCTCCGAGGTTATCGCCATTGACGAGGAAAATCGGGAGGTTATCTCCGGAGGAGACAGAATGGGGTGTCCTAGGGCGAACATCGCCATCATTGTCTAATGCTTCAACTCCAAGCCGGAAATTTTCTCCGATTGCGTCGCTGAAACTTCCGGCGTTCTTAGGAGGGAAGAGAAAGGACTCAAACTCTTCGCAATCCACGTCGGCGTCGAATTCGCCTATCTCTCCTCACTCCCCACCATCTCCGATCTCCTCTACAGCTTCTTCATCTCGAAATTCGAGATCGTATCCAGCTTCGCCATTGTCGAATGCTTCGGCCGGAAACTCTCCGAGACTATCCAACGTTTCCGGCCGTTTCTCGCCGGGACTGTCTAATCTATCCGACGGGAAGAGTTCATCGGCGAGAATTACCAGTTTCACTGCCCCGCCTCCGCCACCTCCACTGCCACCAGCGCCGGCGGCATTGAGGAGATCACAGTGTCCACCACCACCACCTGTGGCCGAAACTATTCCCGTTTCAAGGCCTCCAAGACCAACGGCCTTTGAGAGTGGAGAAGCCGAAGCTCCACTAAGAGGTTCTAAAACTGTGGAGAATGTAGCTGAAGGGATTGAGGAAACAACACTTAGGCCAAGGCTAAAGCCATTGCATTGGGATAAAGTGAGAGCAAGTTCAGATAGGGAAATGGTGTGGGATCACCTCAAATCGAGCTCTTTCAAGTAATTTCTCTTGCCATTTCATGATCAGTTTTAAAAACATTGATTGATGAATGTTTTTGCAAGTTTGAGTCTTGCTGTGATCCTAGTGAATTGATTGTGAAATACTGGGGTTTTAATTGCAGATTGAATGAGGAGATGATTGAAACATTGTTTGTTGTCAATACTCCCAATCCAAATCAGAAGGATATGCCTCGGAAACCTGTCCAGCCTCTGGCAATGCAAGAAAATCGAGTTCTCGATCCAAAGAAGGCTCAGAACATTGCAATTTTGCTAAGGGCACTCAATGTTACAATGGAGGAAGTTTGTGAAGCTCTCTTGGAAGGTATATTATATGTATTGCCGTGCACTTGTCAATCTGTTTAGTGTTTGTTGTGCGAATGTGAATGTATGTTGGTTGTGCATTACAAAAACGCTTGTGATGGTGTTGATTTGTTTGAGCATTTTTGCAAATGGCGGTGGATTCCTTTTGTGTCGATGATTGAACTACTTTTTCTTGAAGCTTTGCATTGGATTCTCTGGGAAATGTTCACATGATTCCAATAGAGGAGAAGTTAAGCTCTTAGCAATAAAAGGAGTTAAAAAGTTGTCCTGTTTTTGTTTACGGATTGCTGGGACCATTTTCAGGTTCTTTTGGCTGATTATCTCAGTCATGTTGATGACAAAACTTGAAGCAATCTGAGGATGGTTCCATGGGTATTGGAGGGTGGCAGTCTATGCTATAGGACGTATGGTGCCTTCTTGGATGCTATGCATGTTAATAAGCATGAAAACTTTGCAATAGTTTGCATACGGTTTTATCGTGACCGTGCTTGAGCAGATGGTTTCTTGTTTGAGGCATTTTAGGGGCATAAGCTTCAGTTCTCCAGACTAGAATCTTAGTCGACGATTGGAATATTTAGGAAAGCTTGTGTTTGATTGTTCTAGAGGAAGTGCTAAATGTGAAAATCGCCACTTCGAAAGAATCAAGCTTATCTTACTGAAAATTATTGAGATAGAAGCCTGCTGGTATAAAATTTTTCGGGTTGCTCCAATGCTTGCCTCTCTAAGTTTATACTTTCTAGGTTTGAGGAAAGTTTGACTTTGCCCTCGTATTTTTTGTAGTTTATTGCTTATGGTTAGTATAGTCCCATAGGCCATAGGACACACGAAATTTGTCATATACCTCAAATTTATATATTACTGCTGCAACATTCGTATCTTGGAGATGGGAACTTATGCCCCTGATTTCTCCAGGTAATGCAGACACTCTTGGCCCAGAGCTCCTGGAGAGTTTACTCAAGATGGCTCCTACGAAGGAAGAAGAGCGGAAATTGAAAGAATACAAGGATGATTCGCCTGTCAAGCTTGGGCAGGCCGAGAAGTTTTTAAAGGCTGTCATTGATATACCTTTTGCATTCAAAGGGTGGAAGCAATGCTTTACATTGCTAATTTCGAGTCTGAAGTTGAGTACCTCAAGAAGGCTTTCGAGACCTTAGAGGTAAACTATACTCGCCACCTCTGTTCTTTGCCTTCCTGTGATTCAGACTTGAAGTTTTTAGTTATTAGCTGACAGATCACCTTCATGGAGATTGCTAAGGAATAAGGATGATTGTGGCCTTTCCAAAATGTGGCGACGATTCTCTAGCTAAGGACAAATGATGAATTAGATTCATAGCGTATCTAAGTTATGATTTGCAGAATGAATCATACAAGATGGTGAAAAGAGTATTGTATTTGATATTTTAACTTGCCAACCCACAGCTGATAGTGCTATTTTGTGCAACAGGCAGCTTGTGATGAGTTGAGAAACAGCAGAATGTTCTTGAAGCTCCTAGAAGCAGTCCTCAAAACGGGAACCGTATGAATGTTGGGACAAACCGTGGTGATGCCCATGCATTCAAGCTCGATACATTGCTCAAGCTCGTTGATGTCAAAGGGGCCGATGGCAAAACGACTCTCTTACACTTTGTTGTGCAGGAAATTATAAGAACCGAAGGGCAACGCCTATCCGCTGTTAATGACCAAACTTCAAATGATGAAGCCAAGTGTCGAAGATTGGGACTACAAGTTGTTTCGAGTCTCAGCTCAGAGCTCACCAATGTCAAAAAGGCTGCTGCCATGGACTCTGATGCACTTAGCCACGACATTGCAAAGCTCAGCGTAGGAGTTGCAAATATAGATGAGGTGGTTAGTTTGAATGACCAAACACATTTGCAGGAACCAAACAGAAGATTCTCAGAATCCTTGAACAAGTTCATGAAAATGGCAGAAGAAAAAATCATCAGAGTTCAAGCCCAGGAAAGTGTGGCTCTTTCTCTAGTCAAGGAGATAACAGAGTACTTCCACGGAAACTCAGCTAAGGAAGAACCTCATCCGTTTAGAATCTTCATGGTTGTCAGAGACTTCCTCACAATTCTCGATCAGGTTTGCAAGGAGGTTGGCATGATTAACGAAACAACGGTGGTCAGCTCCACCCACAGATTTCCAGTCCCCATAAATCCAATGCTCCCTATTCCGGTGAATCCATTTCTTCCCCAAGTTTTGCCAAGTTTTCCTGGGACGAGGCAGTCTAGTTTCTCTGAAGATGATGGTTCACCTTAGTTTTAGTGTTTACCCCGGTAGACAACTCTGTAAAAAGAAACTGGCATTCATTTTTTTCCTCCCTGTTTTTCTAATTTTATGCAATCTTCATCTTTTAACTTGTAATTAGTATATATAAGTTAAAGATTTTGGAATTTGTATTATCTCGACATTGATGGAGCATTGTCTACTGATTTTGCCACTCAGGATTAGAGCATAGCTTCTATGGATAAAATTCCAAGTTCATCCAATCAAATGAAAAAAAATTGACTTTTTTTATTTACACAAAAAGAAAAGGAAATGCAAACATAACACATGGGGGATATTTTTAACAATGAATTAAAAATGTTAGCTTGAAATTTTGGTGTCTAGGGTTGAAAATGACTTTCATGGACAACAAATTCTAGTTTATCAGTGTATAGAATCTAGGATGGGGAGGGACCATTGTCAATTTTATTTTATTTTTGGTTTTTGTTTTTTGATTTTTTGTTTTTGTTTTTGGTTTCTGGACAAGTTACTCCCAAGGACATCGGCATCCCAATGTGATTTCTCAACTTTTAGTCACATGATACATGAAAATTCTACTTGTCAAAAAATAAAAAAATTAAAGCATCCAAACAAGCGACTACCAACCCCAAACAACAAAACTCAAGATTCTGAGAACATTTGTAAGAAGGAGACAATTCCATCTATTATTGAATTCATAAAATATGAAAGACCTGACCTGACCCATTACCATGTGCAACTGTATGTAGTAGCAGATATTCATGGTTAAAATTGCTAAAAAATGAAGGCATAAGAAAGTGGGTTCTATTAACTTGCATTGAATTTGCAGATACATGTGATGAGTGCAGAGGCATCACTACAATTTATTCTAGAGAGAGAAAACAAGCATTTTTCAGAATGCCATACACCACTTTCTGGGTTTTGCATTATCCATATTACAAGTGTCAGTACTGTCAAACTCATTTATTTGTACAGTTGGTTAACTGCAAGGCCTTTGCTTCCTTCCGTTCCAAGATGCTACGAGCTTCCTCTTCAGTGGCCGGGACAACATTGCGAATGGAAACTCCATTTCTACTGGCCTTTGCTTCAGGACAGACTGTGAATGTGAAGTAAAATCTGTTCGATACCTGTTCCCATATGTTTCAAGTGGGTCAAACAAAGTGCCCCAATTAAGCAAAATGATGCCTGAATGTCACAATATATTGCATTCACTGAGATAAACTCCAGTGGGACATGTAGTTATAAGCTAGGTTACTTGTATTCTTTGTTTTACACCCATGTTGTCTATTTGATACTCCAACATGTGTATGTACACTCGACCCTTCTTTTTAGACTGAAAACACTCAGAATTTCCAGACATATAGCTTAGTTGGCCAAGTTGAGTACTTGATTAATCAACCCGACATTCAGATGGCTTCGTCCAAAAGCGGGATGTGAGTGGGAATGAATCCTACAACTGAGTGAACCAGACACAGATGATGTACCAGTGCAGAAGGGGGCTGATTCTTTTGGCCAGCAGGGATGCATCACAAATAGACATCCATGAGGAGCAAATTACAAAATTAGGAGGTTCACAACAGAACATCGCTCAAGTAATAGTGGCTTACCTCGCTTGATCTTATTTCAGGCCTTGTAACATGAGCAACAACCTCGACATTTATGAGAGGATGTTCAGGATCTTCAGTTTCTGTGTAAAGGACACATGATTTGAAACGCAGAAAGTCACCAACATCAACCTGCGTGAAGGAAAAATCAACTCAAAGGCTGCAATGTATCTTTACTCTCTAGTTCTGAATTTCTCTCACAAGTGTGCTAATCTAAGGTAAAAGTGATAATTTCAGAAAATTATAGGCAATCATTCAAGAAACAAGCAGCAATAATACACAAAATTTTGTATTCCTTGAGTGAACCCAACACCCAAATAGATTATAGATGGACATTTTACAAAATTACTGATGAATTGTGTCTCCCTATGTCCCAAAGTAAACATCTCACTTCTTTAACCAGCATGAGAATGAAGAAGTTCAGATATAACCGCAACAAGTCACCAACTGAGGAGATTCCCCCATCTATGAATGCACAAGTAAAGTAAATTAAATGTGAAAAATTGTGAAAAGATTAATACTCACAGGTTTCAAAAAGTCAACATGATCAACTTCTTGAAAGCAAGGCCTCATGCCAGCAAAGACATAAGCTGTAGAGAAAGCAAGCTCGAATGCTCTGTGCATTAAAAATCCTCCAAAGATCCGCCCATGAATGTTCCTCTGCTGAGGTTGGCAAATTAAGGAGTTCTCTAGGCGGGTATCCCTCAAAAGAATGCTATTTCTGTCTGCCAATGCCGGCATATCACAAAAATACGCCCTTCGGATAATAGAGATTGTAACCTATCTACTCCCTCATCTTCAAACTCCCTCCTTTCTCCTCTCTTTCTTTTCCTTAGTTTGCTTCTCGCTTCAGCCTCTTCAAATAGTGCTTTTTCCTTTTCTGTTTCAGGAGATAGCCTATTAACTGGAGCAGCCTTCCCTGTCTTAGAGTCCCGAGCGACAAAGATGAAGTTAGCTGTCAGAGCAACTGAATCTGAATCGTGAGAGCCTGCATCAAAACATGCCAGTACATCTTCAACTACTCAAGATTAGAAGGTAGTAAAATTGCAGACTTTATGATACACATATACTGATAATACATCATAGCAGCAAACTCAATAAGTTCTCATACATATCAGAAAACACACCTTCAAAAATCCAAATTTTAGCTACTAAAATGTGAACTTATAGTATACAGAAAGTTCTAAGAAATAGCAAACGGTGTAATGTTATGAGAGAAGCAAATTCTTGTTCATGATGTCGCTTACACTTCGCAGAAAATCTCAAATATTGAAAATGTTATTAAATCACTGTAATCCAGACTCAAATCTTCAAATCTTTCATAAATTTCAAGCTATTCCTAGATATGAAAATAATGAACGTGAAAATAATGCAACTACCAATTTCTCACGAAATAAGTTCCATCAAAGTCTTTGGAAGCATCAGCAATACCTTCAGTAGCCTCACTAACTTCAAGTTGAATCTCGATCGAGGAATACCCCACCCATATGACTGAACCAGATATTCTCAAATCCCTGTCAACACTTATCGGCTTCTTCAGAACAATTCTGTCTACAGAAGCAGTGACCAGCAACAATGGTCTTGTAGTGTAATCATCATCAGAGCAATGCTGAACAGCACAAAGAATTCAATAACTATCAAATGTCAAATGAAGAGCAGGGAAGATGTTCTCTGAGGTCAAAATGGACCATTACGCCAGAGTAAATCCAAGTAATATTATCATCTATCTAGAACTGGAGACCCAAATTAATCAATGTCACTTTTTAATCAGAAAAGGTGAAGAATTATGCTGAATTTCTTCAGAAAAGGTACAAAAATAAGCTAAATTTCATCAGAAAGTACACAATTATGCTAACTTTCTTCAGAAGTTGAAGATACCTCCTGATACTTTCCCACTGAGACTTATCATGTAAATCTCCCTTAACTCAACAATTTATAAACGAGAATGAGCATTCAGAGCACACTGTTTTGGCTACTGGTGTATAAGTACTGTTTATACAGGGCTCTGACTATTGGCTCTTCTAAACGCACCCCCAAACCCCCCAAAAAAAAAAAAGAAATCTCCTCATGTCATCCAAGCTGGGCCATATGGCCTCCCATCTACAACCATCATGACTTGGGGGATCTCAAATTTGCTAACTGTAAAATTTACACTCAACAGATTCATTGTGCACAGGTTTTCTCACATAAATTGCAGCTGAAATCTGAAATTGACAATGGTTTTACTGATCAATGATCAATGGGCCATGGGACCAATCAAGCAATATTCAGAAGCTGAGCCAGTCTACCGTTCAACAACATGGAAATCTAATGGGAGAGATGTGATAGGTATAAATACTACTGTTACTGTATATATCAGAAGCAAGGGGAAATTTACTGCTCAAATAAAATAAGTATATGGAAGAGCTAGAAAAGCTTGATTTTCAGAGAATTAAGCTTTTGTTTGATAGACTGAGAATAAGTTTTGATACTACAGAGAAACAGCACTTAACAAGGTGAAAAACACTCCCTCTAAAGGAAAAGGTCGGGGTTCAAACCACACCACTCATAGGATTCACCTCCTTCTTATCCCTTGCAGTGGGTCACCCTAAACTCCAGTCGATGGAACCAGGCTCGCAAAAAAAAAAAAAAAAAAAAAAAAGAGAGAGAGAGAGAAAGAAGGAGAAAACTTTCCATTCTTCATTCTTTGTAGAAACAGTCTTAGCTAGAGTTTTGCTAATATTTAGACACAATCTAAGACCCGTTATGATATTACTTCTTTACACAGCATCCACGAATTTCAGCATTCTTCTATGACTAATATAGATTTTGGTTTTTGGTCAAAGCTTTTGTACTTCAATGATGTGTCTTCAATATCCCGTTGAAGGTGGTAGCGTTGTGTATATAAGGAAACAGTACTTGAAACTGAAATATAAATACAAAACAAGGATGAAAGAACGACACAGAAACCATTACTCTGGGGAGATGGAAACAGCTATTGTGGAAGCTGCAGAGATTGGTGGATAAGAAATAGAGTAGAAGGAACACTGGATCCATAGTGAGGGATAATTAAAGAATTGGTCCTGCTACATATCTCTATCAGAAACTATAATGAGAACAAGGCATATGAGATCATCAAAATATCTATGTTCACTACCAATATGTTAAATAAGAATCTTACTTTCCACTACTATGACATCATCATGCAAATTTTGATGAGATTTAACTCCTAGCCTAACTTCAAACATATCCTTTTTCACTTCATCATATTTATTGCAAGCCATTGCAAAGTATATCATTAGCTTAATGGGTTAGTAAGTTGATTAGTTTTTGCTAGCTTTCCACCATCTTGTGACATAAATAGAAAACATTATGATACCATAAAGTATTTCGTATTCGATCTCAGTACATTTGCATATTATAGGGCTTTAACATTCCCACTTTGGAATGATTGGTGTAGTAAACCAATAGCATGTATGCATAGTCCAAGACCCTTCCCCCAAAACCCTAAAATTTTAAAAGAGCCTGCATCCCCAACCCCAGAATACATTTTTACACTGACTATATATGCACCCTGTCTTGCAATCCAACCCCCCGGGTCTCTGTTCCCCCAAAAGTTGAATTTATACTTTCACAATAAGTAGTCAACCTACGCATCACAAGGACAAAAGACAATTACACATAAAACATAAGTAGCATACAACAGCTAAGCAATTCATGCCCATAAGTAACAGAAGACCAAACAATTATTAAACTAACTTGACAGCCAAAATATGCCCAAGTAACAAGAGAAGACAAACAATTAAGCAAGTTAATTAAAACAAAAGATACCAAAAAGGAAAGAAAAGAAAGAAAACACCAAAGGCAAGGGAAGTAATGTTTTTCGCTTACTTTGACAGAAATAGTACCAGCAAGGGCATCAAGGTCTTCAAGCAATTTCCCAATCCTCATCTCATTCCAAGGATCCCTATACTGCTCTCTAAGAATAAAATCAGAGGAGAAATTGTAAAGAACAGTCATTCTGCTCTCAGAGGGAGTCTTAGTGAGCATACGGGTTTGTGGGGGAGCATCAATTGGAGGTTCCATCATGGTCTCAAAGATCTTAGACCTGGTTTCCCACAATGCAATTGTCACTGGTGAATGGTACATTCCAGGCCACAAGCTCAAAGGCTTGTGGGTTTCATCAGCTCGGTTTGAATTCTCAAGAAACTTGGGCAAATATGAATAGACAGAGATAAAATTCGAAGGTGAGGAAGTGGGTGCCATTGAATTTGGTCTAGGGGCTTGATTTCTCTCTCTTAGGCAACTCTTCCAGCAGGATTTTGAGATGGGTGGTGATCAGAGCATGTCGATGCTTCCCTATGAAAATAGGGTACTGAAAGATGCTCAGGTGAAGTTTTGGTGAGAGTTTAGTTTGGTTTGGAAAGAGAGGAAAGTTAGGAGGCTGATAATTTAGGTGGAAAAACGGGAAAAATGTTGTCTTACCTCCATTAATGCGGTGGTAATGGACGGCGAAGAAGCTATGCGAGTATCTGGGACTCAACAATCGGCTTTAACTCAAAGGAAACATGCACCCTTTTTTTTTTTAAGGGGGGTTGGGGGAACTAGAATTTGAGGAACAAATTTACAAATAAATAACTCCACGAAAATATCTTAATTTGGTTGAATAGATTGATATATCATAAACTTAATGAATAAAAAACGGTCAACTATGATTGTAGAAACTTATATATAGTAAATGCCTATTGATAATATAAAATTAATATATTTTTTTCAATTTCTTTCAATTATTATAAAATTAATGTATAATATTTTTTTATCAAGTCATACTACTAGAGTATTTTAAAGATATTATGATTGTTTGAAAAATTCACCAATCCAATAATTAAAGGTGATTATTAATTTTTTTAATACAAAAGATGATTATTAAGTTATAATTACCTCTTTTGAGGTACAGTGAAATAATTTGTTTAACCCACACATTTTAAAATAATTTTACCCCTTAGTCTTGCATGAAACAATCTTAAATTCACAAATCTACAAAGATACCTTTCATATTTGTCACTTTGAAATTATAAATAAAGCATTAATAACCTTATTAAATTTAAAAAGGAAAAATAAGAAAATCTACAAAAAATTAGAATAAAATTTAAAAATATTATTAATTTTTTTAGATGATATTTAGTATAATCTATTTAAAATGTAAAAAGATTAAGAAAAATAGAGCTTAAGGAATTATAAAAATCTCAAGAAAGAACCAGAAAAGGAAAAAATATACAATATCAAATTCACCAAGATTATACCTGCAATCGGGTCATTCGGTTCGGGTTAGTTCGGTTCGGGTTAACTTCGGGTTGATCTTGTTCGGGTCCGGTTCGGTTTCGGGTTCGAGTCAACTTCGGTTCGGGTAAACTTCGGGTCGATCTCGTTCGGGGTTCGTTCGGTTTCGGTTCGGGTCAACCGCGGTTCGGTTCAACTTCGGATCAATCTCGTTCGGGTTCGATTCGGGTTAATTTCGGATCTAGTTGTAATCGGGGTCACTTTTGGGTCAAAATCGATTCAAAATTGTACCACTATAGGCACAAAAGTCCATCCCGAGAGACCCAACAAAAAAAATGTGAGTTGGGTCACTTTTATTGAGGTTAAATCGATTCGGATCCGATTCGGTTCGGGTCATTTTGGGTTCGGTACGGTTTGGTTCGGGTCATTTTGCATTCGGGTCGGTTTCGGTTCGGGTCATTTCGGGTTGGTTCGGTTCGGATCGGTTCATTTCGGTTTCGGGTCAAAATCGGTTCAACTGCTTTGGATGTCGGTTCGATTTGGGTTTCGGGTCGTTCGGGTTGATCCGTTCGGTTCGGGTCGGTTTTCGAGTCTAACCAAGATGAAGAGCATTTTAATCGCTTTGGGGTTTAAAAATATTCTATTCAAAGACGGTAGGGATAAAAATTATTTTAAAATTGCAATGGTTACAAAAATTCTTTCACTATTTTATTAAGGGAGGTAAACGTAAGCACCACATTTTTTTCTTTCTCTTTCTAAGTGAGAGGAGAGTTCTTGCACTGTTGGAAAGAGGAAATGAGATTGGTCAAGTGTCTCTTCTGCACTAAGATTGGTGCAATACACAATGAGGTCATATTATGGGCATGTTAGACAAATAATTTTTATGATGACTTTTTGATAAAAATATAATTTTTTAAAAACTATTTAAAGTGTTCGGTATGTTAACTTTATGTAATAATTTTTTATTTCAAAAAGTCATTTCTAAAAAGTTACTTTCAATAACTTTTTATGATTGAGTTTTTATAATTTTTTTGTCTCACATTTTTTAGAAACAATTGATACAAACAACCAATTTAATCAGTCAATTACTAACCGTTGTTAGCTAAATATCAAGCAAAGATGTATTTTTTAGCATAAAAAGAGACACACTCGAGGTCGGTGCAATACACAATGAAAGAAGGGGAATCAACTTAAAGCCTTATATATAATACATATATAATATTAATAATAATAATTCTCATTGTAGATCCCGCTTGCGTAGGGTTTAGAGAGATTTAAATGTACACAATATTACTGCTGCACACATCTCTACCAACATAGAGATCTAGTACATAATACATCCAACTCCAAAATACACTGTGCAACAACTATAAATGCACCTCATCTTGCAACTAATCCCCCCGCCCCCCTCCCCCAAAAAAAAAAAGAATGGGAAAAGAACTGACTCTCTTGTGCCTGAATTCATACTATAGCAGTTAATATGTACATCATAAAGGGCAAAAAAACAAGCACACGTAAAATGTGTCGCATACAACAAGGCAAAGCAACTAATGCCCAAAAGCAACAGCCAACAGGGGCCAAAATAATTGTCCAAGAACTTCGAACTTGAAGCCAAGTATACTATAACCAAGAAGCAGGAGATGCCAAACAAATTGAACAAGCAAATTACAGCAAAAATAAGAAACTGAAAACGGGAAAAAGAAGGAAAACAACCAAGACAAGGAAAGATAAGTTTTTACTAACCTTGACAGAGATAGTACCAGCAAGGGAATCAAGGTCTTCAAGCAATTTCCCAATCCTCATCTCATTCCAAGGATCTCTATACTGCTCTCTGAGAGCAAAATCAGAGGAGAAATTGTAAAGCACAGTCACCCTGCTCACAGAAGGAGCCCTAGTGAGCAAATGGGCTTGTGGGGAGCATCAATAGAAGAGTCCATCATGATCTCAAAGATCTTAGACCTTGTTTCCCACAATGCAATCGTCACTGGTGAATGGTACATTCCAGGCCACAAGCTCAAAGGCTTGTGGGTCTCATCACCTGGGTTTGAATTCTCAAGTAAGTTGGGCAAATGTGAATACACAGAGAAGAAATTCGAACTGGGTTGAGGTTCCATTGAATTGGGGTTCTGGGCTGGGTTTTTCTCTCCTAGGCAATTCTTCGAGCAGTTGGTGGGCATTGTGGCGATCAAAGCTTGTAGATGATAAAAAGGAGGGAAAGTTGGAATCCCGGAAATCTATATGAAAAAGGTTGTCTCTCTCTCCTCCATTAATGTGGGAACGGCCGATGAGAGCTGTGGCTTTGATCAATCGCAATGGTCATTTTTAAGACCTGCGAGTCTATGGAACTCAACAATTGGTATTTGCGTGTTCTGCTGGGGAAAGTAGCTTTGACTTTCCACATATGATTTCACGATGTTATGCATTTTTTTTGTTTTTTTGATTTTTTGGCGATCTGGAATGAATAACTTTGGGATTTGAAGAATGAATCTACACCTAATAATCTGAAATTGATTGAATTTCCTAGCCTTTTATGTTATTTTATTTTTTTTTAATGTGGGGGAAGAGGAGAATGTTTCATTAATGATAACAAAATATACCTTTCTTCTGACATTGCCACCCAACAAAAAATCATACAATATGTATATATGATCCAACTGTTTTTGCACACACCATCGTCATTGATGACTATTTCCCATATTAATATCATATTATTCAAATTATTTTATTGAGTTATAGTTGCTATTTTCAACAATAGTATAATAACAATAGTTATCATAATAAGATATGGCCTGGAATTATAATAATTCTCAACTTGCACAAGCCTGTACAGTATTGCCTATGCTATGCCCCTAAATTTTGACATTGCCATGAAGGTAGATATGAATTTTTTTTTTTTTTTTTTGTGTGTATAAGTGAGAGTTATGAATATATTAGGTTTTAATTTTAATACTAGACCAAATGGAGACTATACCCTGAAATCCAATCCCAAAGGCCTGGTTGGAAACCCTACTTATATTCATATAAGGAAATTTACAAGTCATAAGTTTCGAACTTGTGACCTCTAAGTTGGAAGGTAACCTTATAACAACTAAGGGACGCTCATTTGGCTGTCCTAATCAAATTTATATGCTATTTAATCATGTGACACACTTGGGTTAGAACATCAAATCTGGAGTAGCTAGTTGATCACCTTGTGCTTCCCTTCAGGGGTTCTGTGGGTGGGATTTGTCTCTACTCTCTGCTCTGCTCTGCTCTCTATTCTACGCCTCGGTGCTTACTTAAGCACTTACGTTAGCCCAAGCCACAATTGTAGTTCAACCAGTTCTTCACTATTTTCTGCTTCAGATCTTTTTGTCTGAAGTTGATTAATTTATTCAAACCTCGATCCCCACATTTCTATGCCACCTTTTCTTCCTTGTTCTCCAAGCTCATCTGCACTACAACTACTACCCCTCACACTCCCCATCGCTCACTCTCTCTCTCTCTCTCTCTCTCTCTATAAAGCTATGGAAGAAGATGCCAAAACAACCCATGTACTTGTCCTACCCTACCCATACCAAGGCCACATTAACCCAATGCTCCAATTCTCCAAACGATTGGCATCGAAAGGCATCAAGCCCACCTTGGTAACCACAGTCTACCTCTCCAAATCCATGCACACCCGCCCCAATTCCCCGCCCCATCGTAGCCCACCAATCCAAATCCGGACCATCTCTGACGGCTTTGACGAGGGTGGCGCTGCCCAAGCCGAGTCAACCGCCACCTACCTAGCTAGTCTTCGATCTAATGGCTCAAGGACCCTAGCTCAACTGATAAAGACTCTCAGTGAGGAAGGGGACCCAGTTAAGGCAGTCATATATGATGGGTTCTTTCCTTGGGCCTTGGATGTGGCCAAGCAATTTGGGCTTCTTGGGGTGGTATTTTTCACCCAGTCCTGCGCTGTGAATAACGTATATTACCACGTCCAACGTGGGCTGATCCAGCTACCTATTTTGGGCCCAGGCCCAAATAAGGTATCGGTACCAGGTGTCCCCGAGCTCGACCCGTGGGAGGCTCCGTCATTTGTGCACAAATACGGGTCGTACCCGTTTTGGTTCGGTGTGGTGTTGGAGCAGTTCTCTAATATTGATCAAGCTGATTGGGTCTTGTCCAATATTTTCTATGAGATGGAGAAAGAGGTTAGTGAACTTCCATGCTTTCATACATATAAAAATACTGAAATTATACTTTTTAAAAAAAATTTAGATTTGAAATTTGAAGGTAAAGAAAAATGAATTATTATGGGTTCTATTGTTAGGTAGTTGATTGGATGTCAAGAATGTGGAGAGTGAGTACGATAGGACCAACAGTCCCATCATACTTCCTAGACAAAAGACTTGAAGATGACCAAGATTACACACACCATCTCTTCAAGCCAAACACTGCCTTATGCAAGACTTGGCTCGACACCAAACCTAAAGGCTCAGTCATCTATGTTTCCTTCGGGAGCGCATCCGAGCCACCCAAAGAGCAATTTGAGGAGGTGGCTTGCGGTTTGATAGCCACCCAACACAAGTTCTTGTGGGTGGTTAGGGAGTCTCAATGGCCTCATCTCCCCGAGGGGTTTATAGACGAGATCACTAGTTCTGAACAGGGTCTGGTGGTGGGTTGGGCCTCCCAATTAGAGGTCCTAGCCCATGAGGCTACGGGTTGTTTTGTGACTCATTGTGGGTTCAACTCAGTTCTCGAAGTTCTATCCCTCGGGGTGCCAGTTGTGGCGGTTCCGCTTTGGACGGACCAGGGGACCAATGCCAAGTACTTGGAGGATGTCTGGGGCGTGGGGGTTAGGACTAGGGTCGACGAGAAGGGGACTGTGATGAGACAAGAAGTGGTCAAATGTGTGAGGGAGGTGATGGAGGGAGAGAAGAGAGAAGAGATCATGAAGAACGTTAACAAATGGAAGAAGCTGGCTAAAGAGGCCATCGATGAAGGTGGAAGTTCTGATAGGAACATTGATGAATTTGTGACTTATCTTAAGGCGTGCTAGTAGTAGAGTCAAGTGCTGGATTAATTATCCAGCAAATCAAATGAAAGAAATGCTATATTGCTCTAGCTTCATTGTAATTTTACATTTTAAATTAATTAATGTCATGAACTCATTGTAATAATTAAGCACAAGATTGTAATGGAGTCCTCCATTGAAAATTAGCTGTCAAATTGCATGACGTGAAATTATGACTTTTGACTTATATATGATCCGATCACGGTATTATTTTGTACTCATCGGCATAGCTGGTAGGGTTGAGCATGGATCGATTCGATTCGATTTGGGGGATTTTGGTTCTATTAATCGGATTTTTCAATTCCCAAAAATGTAAACCGAAACCGTAACTAGATAAACCGGTTAACTGGAAATCGGTTAATCGGATTTTTCGATTTGGTTCACTAGTGAACCGAACCGCTCCTGCCACAATAAATATGGGTTCAATTTTTAAAATTTTTAAGGTGCGATCGACCACCGCCTTTTTTAGGTGCAGCCATTTCCTCTCTCTCGCCAGTAAGCAACTTGAATGGAGTTAATACTAGGGGTGTGCAAAACCGGTTAACCGCGTTTCGATTAACGGAATTTCGGATAGTGAAAACCCCGAACCGTAACCGATCCGATTTTTCCGGTTAACCGATATTTCGATTAATCGAATTTTCGGATCGGAAAATTTCCGATCCGTAACCGAACCGAAAAGTTCGGTTAACCGGAAAAATCATATCGGTTTATGGTTAACCGTTATTAGAAAAAATAAATTTACAATTCTACAAAATTAAATCCAAAAAATTGTTTCGCCAGACAAGTTGCAACATTAGAAAAATGAATTCGGTTTTAGTAGCAAAACAAATTGTTCTCGAACTCGAACTATAATACACAAAACAAAGTCAAGCGGCAGCAAGTAGCGAGCAACACCGGACCAGCGACAGAACCGAACAAATTGTTTATACACCAAACACGAATTCGCCAAAAAAAAAGAGAGAAGGGGGAACTCGAGTCGAACCGAGCGTCGCCGGCCGGTGATCGTCGATAGATCGCCGATTGCCGCAGAACGAGGGCGAGAGGGGGAGGCGAGAGGGAGAGAGAGAGAGGAGGGGAGCGACGACAACCGAGTGAGAGAAGCTGCAGCAAGAGAGTGAGAGGAGCGTCACCGACCCGATATCGCTCGGTAGGTCGCCGGTTGCAGCAAGAGAGAAGAGGGGAGTTGGGTGGCCACCGAGCGAGAGAACCGCAGCAGACAACGCAAGAGAGTAAGGGAGGAGCGGCGCATGAGAAGAGAACGAGGGTTTCAATTTTAAAGCGTTTTATATTTTTAATAAAAATCGGTTCGATTATCCGAAAATTTTCATATTGCGAACCGTAACCGAACCGTGAACCGAAAAAATTCCGGTTAACCAAACCGATTTTTCTAAATAAATTAATCGGTTAACGGCTTTTTGTATCGGTTTTTGGTTTTTCGGATCGATTTTTCGATTTCGATTTTTTTGCACACTCCTAGTTAATACCATTAGCTTAATAAAACCATCGATTTAAAGTTAAAACTTTTGGCAATACCCCTCTCTCTCTCTGCGAATGCCTCTCTATCTGTCTAACCCTAGCATCCGCCTCCTCCGTGCGCCAATATCAAGGCCTAAGGCCTAAGGCCCAAGGCCCACCGGCCACTGCCCCGATCAGCCGGAACCTACTCAAATTACACACAACGCAAAAAAACCACATATTTTAACTTAATATTTCACTTAAAAAATACTTAAAAATTATCAGAGTTGGTTTGGTTAACCGATGGTTTCAAATAGTGAATCATAACCGAAACCGGATAAACCAGGTTAACCGGATATCGGTTAACCAAATTTTTAAATCAGTTTAATTTTACCGGTTTTTCGATTCCGATTTTTCTGCTCACCCTTAATAGCTGGTGAATACTCCACATTCACATTAATAATTAATTATAATATTGAAAATTTGGTATATTTAAAGTATGTAACAAATGAATTGAAGCTAATAAGTATCTTATATAAAGACATATATCACAACTTGGAAAATACAGCGTACAATTGGTATACAACACACAAAGAAGTGAGCAAGCAAAGCATACATAAGCAAGAAGCCCGTACGGGTGTTGTAGCCTTCTGCATAACATTATAACACATATATGGTGTAGAACATAGAAATAGAAAAGACATTAGGATTAGATTTGGATCATTAATTGATCCTTCCACACTGCATTTAGTAACTTGATCGCAAGCGCAAACACTAGCACACCAAGCATAGGCTACTTCACCAAAAAAGATATGGAAGCACCCAAAAGATTCTGGGAGCTGCCAACATATACCACCATCAAGCATTCTCGAAAAAGACTCGCGTGATAATGCAGGCACAACAACGCTAATAGAAGACAAGGGTTATTGATGTAATTTTCTTGTGTAATTCCTCTTATAAATATAGTGTCGGGGCTCCTAAATTGAGTGACTCACATAAACCTAAATCTTCACATAATATTGGAGCCATTGATTCCTTAACCTTTTCAAAACAAAAATACAAATTAGTTTTTTTCCAAAACCTTAGTTGTTCATGGTGTCACCAACAACTCCTCCTCCTCCTCATGGCATCCCAACCGTTGGGTTAGGGACCCGATCGCTGGTGGCTGGTATTTCCGCCCCACAGTGAGTCCGCTCGCCACCTTCGTTACCCCTTCCGGTGTCCATGGCTCCGTCTCGGTGTTTGCTCGCTTCCACACCTTGGCATCTCCCTCCCGAAATCCTTTTCTTTCCTTAGCCACTGCCGCCGTGCCACCTGTGCGGGCATCGCCAAGTCTCCCGGCCACCTCTTCTCTTCTCTCTCTTCCTCGACCATTGTTGCCCAGCCGTCTGCGTTGCCTCTACACTTGCCCTCTTCTCTTTTCTATTCGAAGAGGCTTGCTATTGCCCCTTCCGTTCCGACGTACACCTAGGTGGCTGCTCCACCCTTGGGGCAATATGGGTTTTATGCTCCTCCACTCGTCCAGCCTTACCTCCGGGTTGAATGCTGATGTTTCGTGTCCTGTTTGACACAATGATGACTTGGGGTTCCCTCAAATTAACTCTAACTTATGGACTCTAAATATAAAACTTTTGTGACCATCGTTCTTGAAACTATTGATGATTTATTTTCCTGCAAGACGCAAGTCATCTCTTTTTGGTGATGCACCAACTACTTGGTTTTCTCGGATGGGTCCGTTATTTAACCACCTCTCTTTGTCGCTCTATCTCCGAGAACGCAACAACCTAACCCCGTGCATAGTCTTTAGTTTCGTTTGGATCAACTCATTGGGATTTGGCCTTTTGCTACGGTTTCTAAAAATCATCTCACTAAGATTCAAGACTTGCCAAATGCCTTACTTATATGGTAACGACTCGAGTCACGTTTCAATTCATCCAGTCTGGCTCATGCAATGGATCCGAAGTGTCTTCGATGAATCTTAAGAAACTTGAGACTTAGTCCATGGAGGCCTCTTACGTGGTGTTAAAACAATTGCTAATTCTTTTGCTGCGATTTAGTTGCCTGTTTCTAATATGGACCTCATTCAGCACACATAGCATGCTTTAGATGCCGATTACGATGGTTTTGTGGACACACTCACTTACTTGCTTGGCCTGCTGACATTTGATGATGTTTGTACTGAGCTTCTAGTTCATGACCAGCAGCTTCGGTTTTGAAACGTTGTAATTCAAGGTCTCTCCCCCACTTGGCCCTTGTTGTTTCCATCATTGCTAAAGATGGTGCTTCTTTTGGTTCCACTCTAATCGGAGAAAGGGTCGAAATCATCGTAACAACCGTGGTCGTAATAACAATCACAACAACAACAAAGGGAAGTCCTCCAACACCTCATCCTCGACTCCAACCATTTCTAGGGGTATGCCTACATGACTTTATGTAATTAAGATGTTTCATCATATCATATTTTTGCCCTTTTGTTTACTGCTACTAACATCTCTACTGCAGGTAATGAGTCGTTTGAGGGGTGTTGGGCTCTGCTCCTAATGTTTTATGTCGGATTTTCCATTCTCGGGATCACGTTGTTGTTCACGTGCCCTGTTCGTTATCATAAATGCTCCAACAATTCTCTTCCTACTCTTGCAAAATGTTGTTAAAATACTACGAGTACACGATGTAGTCGTAGCTAGCAACCAAGGAGTACGAGTTGTGTCCACAAGGAACTCGCTTTTGAGTATCAAAATTCATTTATAAACTCTAATATAGGAAAAACTCGGTTCGAAAAAGGTTTTTGATGACTAAATCCAACTAACTACTTGAATGACGGTAGGAGAAATCGAATGATAAAAAATCCTTAGATTGGAGTTAATCACACTATCATGCCCGAAATCACAATCAAATTCCGCTTGAAACTTATCTATGTTTGCAATTTAGAAGGGTAAAACATCAATTAAGCTTATCTCCACCTACTTTTGAAGGTCAAAGACTAATTCCGTTAATTTTAATCGCTTAATGTCGTAGTATTAACAAAGAACAAAATTACAAGATATGTGTCTCAAAATCCCCAATTTTAAACCTTAACAATTTTGTTGTAGTTCTAATGAGAGTACGGTTGTCGGTCTCGGGAGTTAGGTCTCATACAAATCTAAGGTCAATGTCCTTTTGAACTAAGCAAACGAACAGTTCACTTGGTTGGTTATGTAAAACACTTAAGAACAAAATGAAATCGAGATAAAGAAAACTTTAGGCGGGGATTTAAATTCTCCATTCACATCATCATAATCTCCATGGGTTAGCGTAAATCGTCAACAAACCCGAAGGAGAGTTAGAGAGAAATTATACACAATTACCAAACTATAAAATAAATAAATAAACCAATTATTTCATTAACTCACAATTAAATTGAATCATATATACATGTGTTCTGAAAATGTTAGACGTGAGTGGTTTTTTTAATTAAATTTTTTATTTATTTTTTTAGAAATAATTATTTTTATATATGAGTAACTAATCTCATAAGTTTATGCAAAATAAGGGTATAATTGGTAAATTAAAATTTAGACAGTAATAAAAAAGGCCTTACCTTTATATATAACATAGATAAGTTTAATAATCAAATAATTTGTGACTATTTTATCCTTAAGATATAAGTTATATGAAGGGTAAAATAAAGGAAAAATAAAAGTTACACAATAATAGAGAAGTCTTGGCCTTATATACAACATAGATAGATAGGTAGATATATAAAGGGATTAAATTATCTAAATTTTATATGTTATAACGGTAATTTATATCAGTAATATTTATTTATTCATCCAAGATTCAAATTTTAAATTTAGACTTTATGTATTTTATTTTCCTATTATCAAAGGTAGTTTATACAAAATACACAAATTCTTTATGTATCTTTATAATTATATTAGATTTAAAATAGTTAATAAATTTGATAAAAAAAAATTAATGGGATTTGGGTATCGGTAAATGCTAAGAGAGAGAGACGGGGACAAGAGGGTAATTGAAGAGAGAGAGGATAATTACATTAAATAATAATATAATAATATTTTTATATTTAAAATTTAAATTAAAAAAGAGATAAATATAATAAATTGAAATTTATAGAGTACTTTATGCATGCCTTTATATGTAACATAGATATTTTTCTATTTTTGAGATAATATTTTATTTAAAAAAATATCAATCATTATCATTGATAGATTATCAGAGATATTAAAGGGCAGTACTTTTAACCTTAGCCTAACTCATTCTCCTTCATTATGTCATTCAACTCTTCAGCTTCTCCTCCTTCCCCCTCATCTCACCGTCCGCCATGGGTCCTTCTCATCAGTGTCTACCTCGTCGCCATCCTGCCCTCTTTGTCGGTATCTGCCTCCTTCTCGCCGTCGGACCTCCTCGTTCAGTCCTCTATCTCGGTCTCTGCCTCCTTCTCGCCTCCCTGCCCCCTCTCTCAGTCTCTGGCTCCTCATTCAGCCTTCCAGCCCTCTCTCTGACCTCTCTGAATTATGTCTATACAATTGTCACTCTCCGGCTCTCACTTTGAGCTATCTCTCTCTCTCGGTCTCTGGACTTCAGGCTCCATCTTGCGCGTGTTCTCCGGTTGGACTGTGCCTCTGCCTCTCTCTCCATCTTTTTTGGGTATGTTCAATTGAATGTGAACAATGCTCCACTGCCTCTCTCTCAATCGTTTTTGGGTATGTTCAATTACATCTATGTTTCATGTTTCAGCTTCTGAGATAAAAGGTTCAAATGTGTGTTGTAATGTGGGCAACCCATAACATCTACAATCCCAAATTGTTGTCTACCTCGTTGGGAATTTCATTCTCCCTCCTCTATTTTCTCTTCTTCTACCCGAACTCTTGATTTTGCTTTTATAAATTGTGAGTTTGGATGGATTTAGATTTGTGGTGACTTGTGAATTTGATATGGAAATGGAGGATAGAAGAATCTGTTTGGGTGCTTCTATTTCTACAACTTATTTACAGATTATAAACAAAAAAGAAAAAAACTCAATTTACAAATAAATAATTGAATTGAATTGGTCACCAAATTGAAACAAAGAAAAAAAAATGAAATTAGTGACCAAATCGAAACGAATTTACCGAGCGGATTATTAAAGTGATGACCAAATCTGAAACTTCATAGCTGTTTGCAGAAGATTCATGTTGATTTGTGAAGGCGGGAGAAATGGAGTAACATGAAGATGAGAAGGAGTTCAGTCAAGAGGGAAACTGAATTTGAGAGGGAGGCCGGAGGGGAGGGGAGGAAACTGACGTGAGATAGAGGGCTTGGAGAATAATTGTAAGGTATAAATATAACCCTGTAATTTAAATAAAAAAAGGGTAAATTTGGTAAAGTAAAATTTGTACAGCACAAAGTCTCTGTTTCTTTTATATATAACATAAATCCTTTAATTTATTTAGATTTAATTAAAATTAAAATAATATTTTTTATTATTTATAAATATTAATGAATGAATAGAAAAATAATTTTCGTCAATAGTGTTTGGATGTCAAATAATTCTCCTTGTTTCGGATAAATCACGAACTAACAATAAAAAGAAAACAACCACGATCCTCCACTCTGGCAAAGTCTTTATATTTTCCGACGAAGCCTCAAATTTTTACGGCGACTATCTCCATTCTGTTCCTCCTCCTTTCCTTGTTCCGGCCAGATATTCCATTTTGAAAGACTTCCATCCTGTTTTCCCTGGCAACCACGCCTGAGTCCACTTTCTCTCTCCTCCTCAGTGGGCACTGTGCCTCAGTCCTTCACCTCCTTTACACCCTCGGCGTCGATCTCTAGAACAATGTACGCGATTCTTCCCCGACCTGTTCAATTCCAACAATCACCTGCCCAGTCAAGTTTGTCTTTCGGTAGTGATTGATGATTTGGAGATCTTGTCGAACGGGCGAGGGCGTGGAGGAGGACAGCGTATCTTGACGGAAAAATATGGAGATTTTTCGAAACCAAAAATCCAAGAATAGCAGAGCCCTCGAAGAGAAAAAAAGGTGGATTGGGGCTGGGAGATCTTCTGAGATATGTATAATTCAAGTACAGCTAGAAACATGGTCGGAAATATCAGATGTTGTTAACGACCATGGTGCTCACCGGAATTAATGGCACTCAGTGAAGTAATGACAGGCACTAGTAATTGATGGAATTTTTTATTTTTTATTTTTTTTGTAAAATCCTTTTAGGTCAACTGCATCGTAAGAATATCAACATCCAAACACCATCCTCAAAAGTCATTATTCTTTTACTTTATCATAAATTATAAATTTATTAAAATAAATTTTTAATTAAATTATAAAAATTATAAAAATAAATGACTAAGATTAAATCTTAACACATATACGATTTATTTTAAGAGAACAACTATGATTACCATAGTTACCAATTTACGACAACCTTTATTCCCGCACTCTAAATACTACACAATGGAGGGAGACGAGAACAACTAGGAGGGCAGTAAAAAGTAGCCCTCTTCGTTGTTTTATACTCTAGTTAAGTACATGGCTCTACTAGCATCTTTGTTTTGCTTTTTTTTTTTCCCATGAATTTTAGTTTGTGACGAATGTGAAATAATTTTATATGGTTAAATATGCTTAAACTACATACTAGCCGCTGTTATATTAATAGTCATTGTAGTCCCTAGCTTATTTAATAAGATAGTCTCATAAATTTTTTTTTCTAATTTTCTAAATGCTCCTTTTATTTAATTTTTTTGTTTTTCAGTTATCTTTCTATTTACAAATATTTCGAGAGTATAATGCATCATTCTCCAAGGATTACAAACTAACAACTATACAATAGTCGAGCTAAGTAGTTATGGACGAATTTAATGTGGATATTTTTCCACATTCGGACAACGAACATTTAACCTTAGCGTAAAATCAAAGCGTTCCTATATCAATAAAGTATTGATCTAATGATTAAGACTAAGATTAAGGATAATTAATTTTATTTTCAATTACCATAATTGATAAAATATGGACCGTTGATAAAGATGAATCTAATAATCTTAACCGTTGATGTTTATCGCCTACAACTTCTTTAACAGGTGAAGCTTTTCACTACTACAATAAGTATCTTTTATTACGTTTAAAAAGATCTTTTACTACGGTTATTGGGCGTCATGTATGTGAGCATAATAGTAGATGGACATCTATTATTACGGTTCTTTCTTCGGAACCATAGTAATAGATACTAAAGATCGTTCTTTGTAGGCTTTCAATCCAATGAAAATAGCGGTACATCTACGACAATTTTTAGAGTAAGAAAAGTTCGAGATGGCTTGCGAGGGCCATGAAAACCGCAAAAGAAACGGGGATCGAGAATTCAGCTAGCGAGGGAGAGACTCATACATAGTAATCCAACCATTTAAAGAGAATGAAACGAACTATTTGTTCAAAGGGTTCCAAATCCAGTTTCGCAATATCAAAGAGATTCATACCTAGTAATCCCAACTTCCAACACATACAGCCACAATCCTAACTACATGACAATGAACAAGATAAACCTACAAACACAACATGATGAGATTTGAGTATACTATTTGATATAAACTTCACAAAATTATCAATTATAATTAATTATCAATTGTAAAATTTGAATAATCCTCGATTACATTGATGAACGTAAACGACACCCTTGTTAATTCATTTCTATACCGATAAAAAAATTTATAAGTGTGTAACTATACAATTATTAAAAATTATAAACATAAATAATAAATTTATTTTGCACTATCACCTAACTTGTTTTTCAATTTTTCTTTATAATGACTTGTATTAATAACTTTATAAACTTACAATTTAATATTTTTTCTTATAAGGATAAGTAAATATAAAATCCAACTAAATAATTCTTCTAGTAAAAACTCGTCCAACTATATCATCCTAATAATACATTTCAAATAGTTTAGACATTAAATAATTAAATTACTAGTTTAAATCAACCAAGAATCTCGTGTTGTCCAATAGTTTTTAAAAAATTTAATATGATTTTAACAAAACAACAAAAAACAAAAATGGGACAGAAAGGTCAGAAAAGTGGTACCTTTCATGGTACTACTATCATTATTTATCATACACTAAAATATGATAACAAGCTCTCACCAAACACCACACCACACCATACCATCTCAGAGCTAGCTAGCAAAGCTCAAACATCCAAACACCCATGGAGGAAGGCAAGAAGGCCCGCCGTCACCGAGCCCACGTCCTGGTGGTTCCGTACCCAGGTCAAGGCCATATTAACCCCATGCTCCAGTTCGCCAAACGCCTGGCCTCCAACGGGGTCAAGTCCACCTTAGCCACCACCGTCTTCATCTCCAAGTCCATCCCAGCCCATTACGGCCCACTCATCCAAGTCCGCCCCATCTCCGACGGCTACGACGAGGGCGGGTTCGGCCAGGCTGAGTCCACCTCAGCCTACCTGGACAGCCTCCGAGTCAATGGCTCAAGAACCCTACCTCAACTGATAGAAACTCTGAGCAGGGAAGAGGACCCAGTTGAGGCAGTCATATATGATGGGTTCCTGCCTTGGGCTTTGGGTGTGGCTAAAAACTTCGGGCTTCTTGGGGTGCTTTTTTCACCCAGGCTTGTGCTGTCAACAGTATTTACTACCATGTCCAACGTGGGCTGATCCAGATCCCTCTTTTGGGAAACGGCCCGAAAACCGTTTCCGTCCCGGGCGTCCCGGAGCTTCAGCCATGGGAAGCACCATCGTTTGTGCACAAATATGGGTCGTACCCGTTTTGGTTCGATGTGGTGTTGGGTCAGTTCTCCAATATTGATCAAGCTGATTGGGTGCTGTGCAACACATTCTATGAGATGGAGAAAGAGGTATGTAAACTTACAGGGTCTTACACTTTCCTTTTTGTTTTACATCCCCCCCACTCTCTGCAAATAGAGTAATACCTTGTTGAGATGAGGTTACCTACATGGTTACAAATTCTATTGTAGATCCGTATCCATGGACCCGAACACTATGATCCAAAAAATTGCTATTTTCCCTTCCTTCACAACCCCCTATTTTCGCAATCTCCCCCCAACACACGTAGCTTAAGATTATTAATTCCGGGTCTACAATATGGTTATTGTATACCACCCGAAAAGTAGAGCAACGGGGGATAGGATAAGGGCCTAAAAAGGCGTGTAGTTAGCTCAGCCCGGCATTCGTCACCACATATAATTTCTTTTTATTTTACTTTTTTTCTTTCCTAAAATCGATCTCTTCTTAAACAATTGTTTGTTGAGATCAGCCTACACCTATATCTTAATCTTTCAATATCTCATTAAAGTATAATTTACATTAGATTTTTTTTTTTTTTTTTTTTTGTGGATGGGACGGAAGTTGTCGGAGAAGAGGAAGGGAATGGGGACATTAACTTTCTAAGAGTGACAGCATAGTTTCAACACAGATAGGTAACAATTTCCCCACGCAAATATATTATATGGCCCCTACATTATATAAAAAAAAATTTACTCAATTCATTTAATGCGGATATTGATTGAGATCCATATAATTGGGTAAAATTATTGAATTTTTTTCCCAAAAGTTCCACAAATGACAATTACAAAAATGTGGAAAAGGGGATCAAATCTTAAATTTAATGCACCAAGAGACACAATCTTGATCAGGCCATGTTTAGCAATAATATTTGTACTAGCGTTTACTGTTTTGACTAACCAACCAAATACTAATGTTCGGTAAGGTAATATTTTAACTGGCGTTTGCAATAACTTATAACGTTTTAAGTAGTGTTTATGAAAAGCTAAGAATATTAGTTTTTCACATTTAAAAGCAGTGTTTTACATTTTTTGATAAAAATATCCCTTTATTAATTTATAGTTGGCAAATTATTTATATCATTTTATGTCAATTTATAATAATCGGTTAACTCACCCACTAATTTACCGAACATATTTATTTAATTCGCTGCTAAACTAGATTATCCGCTACACAAACAACTATTCGTTATTCAAACTTCTCATTTTACTGAACATAGCCTAAATCAAACTATCTTCGGTAGAGTTATTGAATTACGGTACATGGTAGTTGCAGGACCATCTTAAAATAATTTCCTATCATTATCAAGCTTTATTTTAAGAAAACAAAATAATCATTAATTAGTAAACGATAAAATAAGTCATCCATGGACCCAGATACTATGATCCAACACAACTATGTTTAATAACATATACCTTGCTATTTTTTTTTATATTTTTATTCATCCAGGTGGTTGATTGGATGAGCAAACTCTGGAGAGTAAGGACCATAGGGCCAACAGTGCCGTCATATTACCTTGACAAAAGGCTAGAAGATGACAGAGATTACAGCCTCAATCTCTTCAAGCCAAACACGACCTTATGCCGAGATTGGCTCGGCACCAAACTGCCCGGTTCGGTCATCTACGTGTCCTTCGGAAGCATGGCCGATTTATCGGAAGCTCAATACAAAGAGCTAGCGTTAGGCTTGAAGGGGGCCAACATCAACTTCCTATGGGTTGTGAGAGAATCAGAGCAGCCCAAGCTCCCAGAGGGGTTCATAGATGAGACACATGGGCTGGGCCTGGTCATGGGCTGGGCCTCACAGCTCGAGGTCCTATCCCATGAGGCGATGGGATGCTTTTGAGTCATTGTGGGTTCAACTCGGTCCTCGAGGCATTGTGCCTTGGAGTTCCCATGGTGGGAATGCCACAATGGACTGACCAAGGGACTAATGCTAAGTTTGTGGAGGATGTTTGGGGAGTGGGGATTAGAGCTAAGGGTGATGAGGAGGGGATGGTTAGAAGAGACGAAGTGGAGAGATGTCTTAGGGAGGTAATGGAGGGGAAGAAAGGGGAAGAGATTAGGAAGAATGCTATCAGATGGAAGAAGTTTGCTAGAGAGGCAATTGATGAAGGTGGGAGTTCTGATAAGAATATTCAAGAATTTGTGGCTTCTCTAATCAAATGATGTTTATTGATACCAACATGTCAAACGGAGAAATAATAAGATGAAGGTTTACTCCAAGTTTGGGTTTTTTAATTTATTTTTTAATTTATTAGATATTATTTCTTAAGATTAAGATGAGATATATATAAAGGCATGACTATATATGTCATAACCCACCTCATGGAGATCAGCATTCTATCTGCCATCCTCAATACCTAGGTTCGAGTGTAGGTAGGAACAAAATTTTCACTTTGTATGAGAAAGTTATGGATCGACTGTTGAACTTGGACTCTACATTGGGTTTAACAGTTCCTTTTTCTCTAACCACTAATCGATCACTAAGTTGTCTTGAAATAGAGACCAAGTAGACAGTTCACTTATCCGAGAAAAACAAAAATCCATCTCGCATAGTAAATAAAGAGAGAGACAAAATGTAGAGAAAAAAGAAAAGGGCAAAAAAAAAAGAAAAATGTGCCCGATCAATTAAGAAAACTAATAGAATCAATAAAAAACCTAAACAATAGGATATCAATATTTGTCTCATAATAATCTTATTTACTTTCTGGCTTCTTGATCAACTCTTCTAAACAAGTTGATTGATTAATTTTTTTGCCGGCCCTTGATTTGGTCCCGATATACCGGCCAAAAATTAATTAAATATTTTTTATAACATGTTTAAATTTGACCCAAAAGAAAAATATAAAAAAAACTAATTAAGCATGACTTACAAGAAGGAAAGAACCTTTTGCGGGATATCTCCACAATATATGCACATAACAAAATTTGTCATAATCTAATTTGAGGCATCTTTATATAAATTTTCAGGTTGTATTAAAGTCAAACACAATTCCTTCTTGCCTTTGCGAATCTCGATATATTATGATCCCAATGAACGCCTTTAAAGTTGCGAGTAACAAATATACACATCGAATTAAACTGATGTATTAGGATCCATAGATATATCCATCATCGATCACGAGTTTGATATACGAGCGTACGTAACTAGTTAACTAAACACATAAGCAACATTTAACGTGACAAATCTTGATGCATTCATTGGGGACTTTTTTACGATTGCTGATACCATTGTATCAGCAACGCCTACACATTAGATATTAATAAGCTGGTGTTATGTTGAAATCATACGAGAATTATTAACTAAAGAGTTTAAGTTAATGGTTAACAGTCGGGATATGTTATACATTATGAATAGAAGTATATTGTAAATCTGCGAATTAAAGAAATTGACGGACAAATTCAAGGGCCGGCAAATTAATTAGTTAATCAATCAGATAATTCAATAATAAAGAATTATTAATTCTTTGTTATGCTAAAAAAGACAGTTAGGCATTTAGCTAATTATATATCTGCATTAAATCCATTTTATAAACCCCACCTCTGATCTTGAAATCTCCAAAATTCCAAATCCCACGATCTCATGACCAATTCATTTAGCATAATATTTGATCGATTATTTAAATTTCTTCAGCTGATTATTTCAGCAACTTTGTTTAATTGCCCGTGATTTGTAATGACCATAAAACATAGCACAATATCAAGTTCCATTCTTCCACGTACAGTACAGGCTTCTCTCATAAAATGATGTTTATTGATATGTACTGCTTATTTGAGTAGTGTATAATTGTTTGTGTAACGGATAATTTTTAGATAACCGATAACGGTTAGATTTTATCCGTTAGCATATAAGCTGTTCAACTGAGCGGTTGAATAAATGTGTTAGGTATAGTAGTTGTGTTAGTTGATTATTGTACATTGACATAAAAGGATATAAATAATTTTTCAAATATAAATTAATGAATGGTGTTTATGTAAAAAATAAAATAAAATGAAACACTACTTTTAAATGTAAAAAACTAATATTCTTAGTTTTTTCATAAATATTATTTGAAACGCTATAAGATAATACAAACGTTAGTTGATACACTACCTTACCAAACATTAATATTTAGTTGGTTATAATTTTAATTTTGTCAAAACACTAAACGCTATTCCAAACACGGTTTCGAACACGGCCTTCAAGGTATTGGGTTTCACTAATGTTTCAATTTCTTTTGTTTGTTAGTTACTCCTTTTTAAGACTATAAGACATAATAATATATTTTTGTAATTTTTCTATTACATAATATCAAGAACTAGTAATTAAAAGTAATATATTAGAGATTACAAAATATCAAACATATCACAAGAACCGGTGGTGAAGAAAAATAATCTAATATTGAGAAATTCACTGACCAAATCAAGGGCCGGCAAAAATTAATCAATCACATAATTAAATAATGAAAAATGATATGTGTCCGGTATAAGAAACACCTTAAGTGTCTTTTCTCGATCCAAAAATTATTATATCATGTATTAAATTGAAAAAAATAATATGATTGAATAGTATAATTGTATTATATCATACAAATTATGTAAAATCGCCATTTTATTCATAATTTTTTATATTTGTAAAATTATGTGTATGACACACCTTCTAGGTAAGGTTAATCCGATTAGGATATTATTTGATATTTTATGACGTAATCGACAATTATTAAAGCTTTATATTCATAGTTAATCAAAATTATTAAAAAAATAGTGATTTCAAACCATAAAATACATTAATATAGGTCAAGACAAGACATTTCAAAAATGTGTTCATGTAAGACACATATCATCACCCTTAAATAATATATTATTAGAATTTTATAGTGGTACACCACTTAGTTACGAAACTATTTTTCTCTTAAAAACTGTTTTAAAAACTACACATTTCAAACAACTTTTCTTATAGATTTTGAATTTTTTTTTGGTGGAAATGTTCTTAGAGAATTTGATATGAAAATTCTACCATAGTTGACAAAAATTTCAACTATTATAGTTGAATGAATATCAACCGTAGATTAAAAATAACAAATCTAAACCGTTGAAATATTTAATTATAATAAATTTTTAAAATTTCCTCTCTCCTATTTGCTTCCCCAATTCTCCTCTAAACAGATCTCCTCCTTCCTCTCTCCCTCTCCTTCTCCTTCTTCTCTTTTATCCTCGCTCACGCTCTCCTTCTCCTTCTTCTCTTTTATCCTCGCTCACGCTCTCCTTCCTTTCTCTAAATAAAATTTCACATCTCATTTTCCCTTATAATCTCCCACTAAATTCCTCTCTCTTTCTCGTCATATCATACCCCCATTGTTATCTTCTCACCCCCAATCATCATTACTTAATAATCCCTTAATTAGAAAGTATGAAGTATGGTCGCAGATGAAGTTAACGACCGAAGGCATTACCACCGCCCTAAAAATAGGACCAGGCTAAAATAGAATACATATAAGAAAAAAAAACTAAGAGTTTGAAATCGGCTCGTTGTACACTATGGGGTGTAGTAGATTAGTTACAAATGCCAGGAAGGGTTGTTCCGAGTAGGAGTCTATGGGGCGTTAGACTTGGTAAAGATTTGTGTTACTACTGTAATGGGAGTTGATGTGGATGACGAGTGTTTATTGGGTCTACAAACAGGTCATCAAGTGTTACACAAGAAAAATTGCAAAAACCAGGTATAATGAACAAGGCGACGTTGTCAACGGGAGGTAAAGCCCAAAGGTACAAATTATTTCTTTATTATATTTTGTTGACTAATGCGAGTGAGTCGGTTTTGCATGGTAACCTTACGCAAGAAGTTGATCGATCCGAGTGGGAGATCACGTCGGATGGTGATGGGCTTGAAAGCTTGATAGTGGGAATCCGAAAGGGAGCTAATTCGAGGAAAAGGTGCCGAAACATTGAGGCGATGCAAGGCCTCGAGTGGGTCTCTCATGTTGAAGGGGCCGAGTTTCGGTGAACTAGATGGATGCAACAAGGAGGTGAGCCATTAGTCTCCAAGTGGGAGATTGTTGGGTACGTGAAGCCTAATGGGTGCTTTATGCTCGAGGAAATCACGTTACGAGACAAGAAATGGCAAACACAGGCGAGAGGCAACAAGCACGGGCGTTTTGGACGAAGAAACAAAATGTGGCCCGGGCAGCAACCAACACGAGCTGCCCGTGTTGGCCGACACAGCTCGTGTTGGCTGCACGAGATGCCCGTGTCGGCCAGCAAGGGATGTGCCTGCTGCCCGACTCCGGGTTCTTCGATTTTGACCGTTTTTCTTCTATTTTGAAATGTTTATTGCCCGAATGAATGCGTGTAAATGCTTGTTATTGCTCGGTTTGACTATTTAACTAAGTGTATCCTCCATTGTTGTAGCAAGTGTAAGTTAGGATTAGCTTGAGGGTAAAATTCTTGTAAACTACTTGAAATCTAGTGCATTGGTTCGTGGTTTTTCACCGGTTCGAGTTTTTCCACGCTAAAAATTTCGTGTCTCAATCTTTCTTATTTTCTTTTGTTCAATTTTCATTGTTTGAGTGAGCTCCTATCCTAACATAACCATTCTTTGAGACGGATTTTGTTAGTGAGATTTTTGGTCATATATCATTCCTCCAACTTAAGTCAAAGATCTGCTGTAGTTTTAGCTTTGATAATCTCACGTAGAACTGAAGGTGTGAGACATAGTTGAATAGATGCTAGTTTCATGTCATCGAGTTCTTCCCATTATTCATCAATTATGGAAGCTAGTTTTTTTTTTTTCGGCCAAAACCTTCTTTAAAACATTTACGAGTAAGAACGACCCTCATCCGCACTTTCCGGATAGAGAAATTAATTTCACCATCAAATTTCTTGATATCAAATTTAGTAGAAGTAGACATCCTAAAACCATATTTGAACATAGGCTCGACACCACTTGTTAGGAAATAAACCAAACTAATTTGCGAGTGGAAACAAATTAAATAGGATGTGGAGATATCAAAAAACTAGAGGCAAGAACAATAATCAAGCCGATAAACAAAAAGAAAACAGATTTACGTGGAAAATCCAATTGGAAAAAACCCTAGATGGCGAAGAACAAAACAATCCACTAATATAAAGATGAAGTAAAAGGTACGATCTCCGGGACGATGATTTACGTAAAATTAAAGTAAAGAGAAAGCTGTCTAAGACTCTCTCAACTAAGTATGTGGAATAGGAAGAAGGATTAGCTTTCATTCATGTAGCTCTTAGTTGGATATCCTATTAGGTTGAAACTACAATCTAATATATAGTAAAACTCTAATCTAACTCTCTTAGGAGGCTAATAGCTAATTAGGTCAAAATAACCTAAATAAAACAACCCGACAACTAAGGCATAGGAAAGACGAGAAGAGCCGAAAGCTGGCATGGCAAGGTCATACCAAGCTTGGCACGGTCATGCCATGTGGCACAATCTTGACCATGCCATGTCTTTGGTCAAACATGGCTTTGCTGCTCGATTTGTGAGCCTTCACAAGGTGCAAGCCTTGCTGAGAGACGTTCATGAGCTTGAGTCGAGCTATACTAGGTCATAGGTAGACTTTTGGGCCACACCCAACATATGTAAATCTTTCCTTTTTCACTTACAAATGTAAAAAAGTCTATACTTAAATCATTGTTGTAGTACTTTGTACAACAATATGTAATACGAAGTAACATGAGTTTCACATAACTCGAAACATGTTATAAATGTAAGGCAACTACCACCCTTCTTTTTATCTTTACAGGATAACTATTAGGTCATCTCGTATAAAAGTAATTCTCTCGTAGATCAAAATTTAACCTTCATCAAACCATACATCAATATTTATTGAAGCCAAACTACAAATATGAGTGTATGACTTGGTACAAAATCATATTAAGAATATTGAAAAATCATTAAGAGTTGCAAGGCTTCAGAGGGTACCCACAAAGACCAGGATTATTAGCATAACTACTGGCATTAATCCTAACCCCATTAACAAAATGAGGAACTGGTCCCACCAAAAGGTTATCAGCAACACTGAACTTTCTGATCCTGCTCAGCGACCCAATTTCCGACGGGATCCGACCCGAGAACCGGTTGTGATCGAGTTCGAGTACATTCAAGTAACTACAATTTCCCAAGCTAGTCGGGATCTCACCGGAAAAATCATTGTAGGAGAGAGAGAGGGTGACCAAGAAAGGAAGTATTGAAGATATATTCGCAGGAACTGACCCATAAAAGTGGTTGTGAGACAGATCCATACCCGTCAAGCTCTTGCAGTACGAAACCTGATTCGGGAACTTACCCTTCAAGCCCAAAGATCCGAGATTGAGGTTGATGACCCGATTCTCCTTCTCGTTCCAACATTCAACACCAGTAAATGTGCATATGAATCCTGGTCGTTTTGTCTGGTTACCGAAATTCCAGGAGCTCAAGAAGTTTTGAGGATCTTCAACGGAGTCTTTTATGGATTTTAAGCAAAGTACATCATCTTCTTCAATAGCATGGACTTGATTTCTTCTTGAACTACTTACCAAAAATATTGAAATTATGCTAAGAAAATTGAGAAAAAGGCTAAGGCTGGTTTCCAGTGCCATAGAGTCAAATCCAACTCAATCCCTATTGAAAATTCAAAAAAATACACATATTTCATGATATACTATTAAAAAAATTATGTAAATAATAAAAACATAAACAAACATTTATATATCGATCTTTACCTTTTTTCGGATCAAGAACCTTCGCGTCTTATATTTTGCAAAACTAGAGCTTTCTCTTCGATCATAAGAAATTATGGTGGAGGGAAGAAAGACTGGAGAAAGAGTATTGAATTCTTGCCTCCTTTTGTGTTTCCTAATTATTATGGTTCTAATTATTCATTTTCTTTTTTGATTTTTTGGAGTCAATGACAATTGTCATGAGCGTTGTATTCTGTTGACTAAATCTCATCCTATCCATCGTTTGTGGTCTACCCGTGAACTTTATTGCTGATTTTCTTGCATTTTCTACCAATTTAGAATGACTTGGGATGACTTTTGAACCATCTATCTTGTAGTTGAAAATTCAAGTTATATTTTTTATTTTTTATTTTTTTAGCAAATTAGCAATCTTAATAATTAAATGTTATACCATATTTATGATTAGAATTAAAAATCTAAAACAAATTGACGCAATAGTGAATAGTTAAACAACTAATATAAATCTCATTGAAACTCGGCCTCATAATTATAGCCTTATAGCAACTTCGGCCTCGGCCTGTACGGAAAATTTTTAAGCAAGCAATGGACGTGTTCGGTAAAATTAGATGTTTTAGTAGTGATTACACTGTTTTAATAAGCGTTAAGCTGTTTTATTAGCAATTAACTGTTAGTGAAGTAATTCATTTTAGTTCATTCTTTCTTTATTGCATATGTTACACATGCAAATAAGACGTAAAGCTCTTGTACATAAATAGGGTCTTCCTATGAATATTTCATACAAGTTTAATCCCACCATAGACAAAAAGATTTGAAGGCCCAACTAGCATTAGCTTGAAATTGTAATTCAAATTAACGTATTATTTTTATAATATTCCTTCCGTTTTAAAATACTTGTCGTTTTAAAGTTATATCGGAATACTAAGAAAACACTAAATTTATGACAAAACTTGTGTTAAAAAATTAAGTTACCCTAAGATTTCATTAAAAATGAAGAAAATCAATGAGAAAAAGCACAAAAAAATAATTAATAAGGACAAAATTGGTAAACTAGTAATTAATATGTCATTGCAATTGTAAAATGACAAGTATTGTGAAACGAAAAAGTTAGTTAAACTAACATGTATTTTGAAATAAAGGAAATAGTTAAGATATTCCTTTCGTTATGATATTTGTATTACGTGTGAATCTCATAATGTTCAAATTTTCAAAATTTCTTACTTGAGAATTTGTGAAAAGCTGATATATTCTCTTAGTGAACTAAATTACCTTATACCGAGTCCGTCCTCCGATTTATTATTACCTTATACCTTATACGTAGTCTTGTACATAAATAGGTTCTTCTCATGAATATTTCATAGACATTTAACGTATCATATATTTGCGTTTCAAAAAAAAAAAACGTATCATATATTTAAATCTGACTATGTCAAAACTCTCTTCTTTTTTTTTATTATTTTTTTTATCTGACTATGTCCAAATTCTCAATTTTTTTATTTAGAAAATTTGTGGAAAGCTAATAAATTTGTGAAAGTCTGACACATTCTCTTAGTGAACTTACATATATTTTCCTTCTCCGATTCATTAGAGCTTCCACAATAAGGTGTTATTTTGGTCTCACTTAATTTTGGAAAAATATATGAAATTGTTTTCTTATTATAAAAAATTAAAGTGGGATATAAAAATTCAAAGGTGGGACTAAAAGTAGGATTTTTCAAACTGAGTAAGGAGAGAGAAGGTGGGGTAGTGGCGCAAATGCTATCCTACAACCCCTATGTATATTGCAATATACACCCCCTCCCTCCCTTCCCTCACTTGCCTCACTCACTGACCTCCTTTTTAAATAAAACAAACCCCGCCCAATCTCATTCCTCACCTTTAGAGAGAGAAAACACTTAAACCTAGGTCGCTCGAGACAATGGAGGGCAACCAGCAACCGCCATCGCCGCAACCATCGACTCCAGCGGCCCCGACGTTGTCGACGACCACCGGTTCCCCGCAACCACCGTACCACCACCTCCTTCAACAACAATTCTTTTCATTTTGGAACTCCGTATGATCTCCGCCTGAAGCCCCAATTCTCTTTGCCAAGACTTGCGAGGTTTTCATTTTGGAACTCATGATCCGATCATGGCTTCAAGGCGAGGAAAACAAGCGTAAAACTCTCCGGAAGAACGACTTTGCCACTCGCTACTCATACGGATATTTTTGATTCTATAATGAACCTTTTTAATGTTTCAGTGAAATTTTTTATTGTGTAGTGAACCTTTTCAATTTTACATGCGAACTTTAAATGTCTTTTTTACAAATGATATATCTATCACTATATGATCGGTTGTATTATTTTAAATATCAATTTGTTAGGAAGATAGTAAATTTTAAGTGAAATTATTTGATCTAAGTTAGTAAATTTTAGATTTATAATGTGAATTTATAAGTTTACAATATGAACCTTTATATATATTTAATGAACTATTATGTATATTTAATGAATTTTTTTAAAAAAATGATAAACCTTTTATTAAAAATGATGAATCTTTTTCAGATGGTATATTTAGCATCATATACCTTGGTGTGTAATGGACATATTGGGGTAATGGGATTAAAGTGAGTTGCTCCTTATTGTAAAATTGAGTTTGATTTTAATACTAATTGTACTTTAATTTTTTATTAATATATTAGATAATATAAAACAAATTGGTCTAAAGTGAGTTGCTCCTTATTAGAGATGCTATTTAACGATATATTCCATTAGTCCTATCTTATACAAAAATCTAATATGCAGACGTTTTGTTGCGATATTTCTTTTTTATAAAAAAAAAAAAGAAAACCTAGCCCAAATAATGAAACTAAAAGGCGTTCAGTGGGATGGTGAGACTAGGTCTAGCTAGGTGTATAGGCTTTAATCAAGTTGGACTTTGAAAAATTGGGGCGAATGAGGACGGGCTTTATTGGAGTTGCATAGACTAGTTCGGTATGGATTGGGACTGCCCACTCATATAACTTCATTCATGTTCAAGTAGGCTATTGATATTTGACATCAATTATAATCTCATTATTTCATGACAAAAAAAGGAAAAAACAAAAACAATGTGTGTGATATAAATATAATTAAACCTGGCAAAGTTGACTCAAACCGAACGGATCGAACCAAATGACCCGAAATCCAAATCGAATCAACATTTGAAACAGTTGAACCGATTTTGACTCAAACCGAACCGACCCAAAATCTAATGAACCGATCCGAAATACAATTGACACGATTAAGACCCGACCCGAAATACCCGGACCGAATAAGCTCGAATAAAAAAGTGACCTAAATTCGAACCAACTCAAATCTGAGTTTGACCCAATACACATTAGATGGGTGTGTACAATTTTTTTATTTTTTGTGGGTCTCTCGGGATAAACTTTTATTCTAATAGTGGTACAATTTTGATCGACCCCAAATCCTATTCAAGCGGATCCATACTAAGAGATGGCGGTAAACCTAATAGTATTCTATATGGTTCTCTAACCATCCCCAAAACCTATTCAAACCGACATTGACACAACCCAAATCGAAAATGACCCAAATTAACTCGCCCCTAAGTTGACCCGATCTAAAATTAACCCGAACCCGACTCGAACAAGATGGACCTAAAGTGAAACCAAATCCGACCCGAACGAGATCGACTCGAAGTTGACCTGAATCGAACTTAACCTAAGCCGAACCCGAACCAAACATGAACGAGATCGATCCGAAATTGACCCGAACCGAAGTTAACCCGAATTGAATAACCCGATTGTCGGCACTAAATATAATACCATACTTTAAAAAAAGACAAATTATTGCACGAAAAATTCGTATTATTTTAGGATGACTATTGACTCTTGACCAGTGGTTCAAAATGGGAAAAAACTAAATAGTACTTCCTCTGTCTCATATTATTTGTCTCTATTAAAAATAAGAAATTTATTTATGTATAATAAAAACAAGGTTCTTAGTTATAAGAGAAACAAGTAATATAAAACGGGTGGAGTACAATATGATTTAAAAGCTTGCTAGGAGTTTTAGAAAGGATTATATCCAGCACAATGTAGGCTATAAAAAATTCATCCTTGAAATACCTTAATGGGGAAGCAAAAGTGTGCCTAACACACACCCTTTTATCCATTCTCACTTATGACCATACAACCTTTTTAAGTTTTTCTTCCGTTCACTCATTTATATTTATTTCTATTCCCTTCTATAAACAATTAGGAGTTATAAGAGCTACAAATGGTATATTATTAGTATAAAAGGATGTAAATTGTATTAAATTATAGTAATTATACTAGCTATTGGCGGTTCGTTAGGTTCAATTTTGAATATTAGCATAATGCTCTTCACTTTTTATAACTCAAAATTATCACCACTCTCACAACTCCTTACATAACGTTTTGACCAAATCAAAACACTAATCAACCAAATATTAGCGTTCGGTAAGGTAGTGTTTTAATTAGCGTTTGCGGTAGCTTTTAGCGTTTCAAGTAGTGTTTACGAAAAGTTAAGAATATTAGCTTTTCACATTTAAAAGTAGCGTTTTATATTTTTTGACAAAAAATCCCTTCATTGATTTATATTTAACAAATTATTTATATCTTTTTACGTCAATTTACAATAATCGAGTTAACTCAACGACTAAATTTACCGAACATATTTATTCAACCGCTCAATTGAACAGACTATCCGCTAACGAGTTAAAATCTAACGACTATCGACTACCTAAACGATTATCAGCTACACAAACAGACTATTCGCTACTCAAAGCAGCTCATTTTGCCGAACAGGGCCAATATTTGATTGATTAGTGTTTTGACTTAGTCAAAACGCTAAAAATTACTCAAAACGTCGTTGCTCGAACAAGGCAGTAATCTCTATCAAACGCTTTAACGATTTAAAAAAAAATCCAAATAACAATTTCAACATTTTCCTAAAAGAATCATATTTATCAAATATTAATTAGAAAAAATTCTATAAATTGGTTAAGTTTTAAAATTAATCTTTTATGAAAAAACACTCACAAGAGCAAACATTAAAATTACATTTAAACATTAATAAAAAAATAACATTAGTCATTTTAACTTAATACTCTATATAAAATATCCAAGAGTTAGTAATAGAGACTCGAATTTAAATTTTGCAGATTTAAAATTGTTTTGCTCAAGAATATAGTTAATAAAAAGAAAATATTTTGATATTGTAGACTCGAAATGATTTTGGTCAAGAATATAATTGGTAAAAAAATATTTTGATACAGAAAAGTCTCTTTTTAAATTTAAATTTTGAATTAGGACAAGTTTCCTTCTGGCTCTGACCCTCTGAAGTCTGACCAATGTATCTTCTAGACGAAGAATGTTTTCCATAAAACAGGGGGCGAGAGGAAAAAAGAAAATCCATTGGAATTACTCGAAACTCGTAATTTCCAATTTATTTTAATTATTAAAATCTCTCTTTAAGTTTAATTTAAATTTATTTACAGTGCCCTGATTTTTTATTTTCCCGCTAGACTGGCAAAAGCGAAAAAGCAAAGTGGCTAGCATGTGTTACTATGTCGGAGGGTAGGCAACGAGAGAGAGAGAGAGAGAGAGAGAGAGATAATAAAGCCTGCTGTTCCTCTCAATTCCACTTTCCTCTCTTTCTCCCTCTCCCCTCTTCCCCCTTTCTCTCTCTAGGGACTGCGCACTCTCCTACTGGAGAAAACGCCACTATGGACTGAAATCCGGATTGAATACCGCCGCTATCGTTCTCCAGATGATTTCTCCCTTCTTCTCTCCCCGATTTGGTAAGCTCTCCCTCTCTCTCGGCTTTTCATTGATCTCTCATTTGCTCCGATCAAGAAATTATGTGGATTTTCTGCTGTAGTTTGGGAGGAATTTTGAGCATAAAGTAACGGAATTCTGACGGTGAAATGCTGGAATTGTCGTTGCTTTTTTGAGGAATTTTAGCTGCTTTGGCTTAGTTGAGCTTGGTGCTTTTCTTGTTCGGTAGTTCTGGATCTGAATCGTTTGTTTTTCTCTTGCTTTGTTGCTTTGTTTCCGAGATTTCTGGAAATTTCTTCACAATTGAGCTAATTTATGTGAAGTTAGCGAGAGATTTGAACTTCTACAGTGTTAATTTGTATGAATTTCCTGTCTAGGGTTTCGGTAGATCGATTTGGTTCTGGAACAAGTTGAAGCTGCTGTCATTGCTGTAAGCTTATTTTCTTCATAGCAGCTTTGTATATTTTATCCGTCATTTATGGAGTTTAATTCTTGGATGATGTTCATGCTTTGAATTGGATATGTCGCAGTGAGTGGAACATCTCCAGTCTATTTCATTGCAATTTTTTCTTTCCGTTTTGATTCTAGTAAATTGTGCTTATTTTGTTGGAGGAAGTTGATTAAGGGTTAAAGTGCAAGCTATATAAGATGCATGTCCTGATTTCCGTGTATGTAAATTTGAATGGAATCGGTATTTGACACTGATGCTTATTATGGTGTGGTTATTTGTGATTTCAGCTCACTAGTCGCCTTCTCTTGTAATTTTCTGTTGCTTGAAGCTCGTAGAAGGATGTTGCATAAGTGGTCAACAAAAGATTTTAGTCCTATTGTTGGTGCTGGATGTTGTACTGTATTACAATCAAAAGATATCGTAGTTGCGAAGTTGTCAACAGTAGTTGAAGTCGAGAATGAAAATGTACAAAGCAATAGATGAATAGATCATCGAAACAGGGTAATAATCCACTGCCAGTTGTTGTAATTGAAGTGAGAAAGTTATTCATATCAATTGTTGTCTGATGTCTGAAGACAGAAGGCAGTTAGGTGTTGCTGAACCCTAAGATAGTTGAAATGGCGGTCTTTAAATGGCTTTTATGGTTGTCCTACTTGGTATTTAGGACATACAAGATTCTGCCTTTGAGTTTAGTTGCAAAGAAAATTACGGAATATTGGGTCTTGTAAAGATGTTTAGAATCAACTTCTGGGAGATTGGTCAGTATGTTTGATTCTGACTATTCTACTTTTAACTGAGATATTTTAGCTAAGTAACCTATTCTACTTTTTGGCTGCGACAACACAATATGGTTTCCAGTTTTCAGTAAGTAATGTTACAACTTGGTCACATTCAAAGTAACATTGAATTTATGGGTTGAACAAACAAGTGTGTAAATATTTGGAATTCTTTTGCACCAGACCAATTTATAAGAAAACTTAAACAGATCTTATATGCAATCCTAGCATATCTCTCTGAAGGTTTTAGGTAGGGATATAGTGCTGCTGGTTTCACGTGGCAATGAAGTGTATTTTTGTGTATCACAAGTTGTAATTAAGAACATTCATCTCCTTTTCACAAAAAAAGGAACATTCTTCTCCAGTGGTCAGTGCTGCTTGATGTATAGTGATTTCCAGAACTATGTAGCATTGCCTTTAGGCTTCCTTCTTTCTCTCACACCTCTCTGACCTTTTTCTTTCTTTCACTTATGGCTACTTGTTTTCCAGCTCTAATCTGCAATGGAAGACACCCAGTCTGTTGCTGGACTTATAGATTCTGCAACATCCAAGATACAACAACTTCAGAAAGCATTTGCTGAGCTTGAAAGTCATCGTGCTGTCACCCTAAATCTCAAATGGAAGGAGCTCGAAGCCCATTTCCATGGGCTTGAGAAGTCATTGAAGAGGCGTTTTCACGAATTGGAAGACCAGGAAAAGGAATATGAAAACAAGACGATGGAAGCACAAGAGATATTAGAGAAACATAAAGCAGCTGTTGTGGCCAAGGAGCAGGCTTCATTAGAGAAGCTTCAAGAGAAGAGGGATGCTGCAGTGTTTGCTATTGCAACTGCTCGAGAGAAGCACCGGAGGGTATCATGTGAAGAATATCCTGTGACTACGAGTGAAAGCCAAGATGGAACAGCAACAGAAGAGACTCCTACCAATTCTATGATGTCTGAAATCACTTCAGAAGGCATAACTAGTGCAGCTGAAGATGGAAGTCCAGAAGTGCAATCAGGCAACAATGGACATGGAGAGGTGATGTCTTATCCTGAGCTTGTCAAACTATGTGAAGAGATGGACGCTGAAGGTCTTCATAATTTCATATCTGACAACCGTAAGAACCTTGCATCAATGAGGGAGGAAATACCACATGCATTGCAGGCTGCTGCTGACCCTGCGCATTTGGTTCTGAATTCGCTCAATAACTTTTATCGTGCTGATGTCACAAGCATGGATGCGAAAAAGGATTCTAGTCTTTTGGGTCTACGACGAACCTGCATCATGTTGATGGAGTGTCTTAGCACTTTGTTCTCAAGCTTGGATGCGGCCTGTATTTCTAGCATAATTTCAGAAGAGGTAAAGGCACGAGCAAAAGCTATTGCCGAAGCATGGAAGCCAAAGCTTAATGAGCTTGAGATGGAAGCTGGTAGCGGAAACTCATTGGAGGCTCATGCATTCCTACAACTTTTGGCTACTTTTTC
Source organism: Talinum fruticosum (assembly GCA_021018815.1). NCBI lineage: Eukaryota > Viridiplantae > Streptophyta > Magnoliopsida > Caryophyllales > Talinaceae > Talinum > Talinum fruticosum. The sequence goes on from JAITYX010000083.1 coordinate 770,083, forward strand.
TATTTCATCTGATTTTGCTGCTGAAGAACTAACCAAACTAGTGCCTTTTGTTTCACGTCGTCGGCAAGCTGCTGAACTTTGCCGCTCTCTTGGATTATCTGATAAAATGCCAGGTTAGTTATTTATGCAATCCCCCCCAAAAAAAAAAAAAAAACTCCCTGCCTCTCTTTGGTGAAGTTTAGTGTTATTAATTGCCAATTGGTCTATATGATTTTATTGCCCCAGTTGACATCTTTTCCTGTCTAGTGAATGCATCTTAGTCTACATGACCTGAGTACGTTGTAGTCTTGTACCGCCATCTGTACCTGTGCTTTGTAGCATTTACAATCACTGTATGTGTTTCACTTCTTTTCTGATTCTCATCTCGTTTCTAGCTTGATTGCTTTCTTCCTTTTTTAAATATAAAAAATGTTCCAACCCTTATGTTTCATTAAACAATTTTTGGGGTCTCTTGGGAACAGCCTTGGAGGCTTTGTGAGATCCAGACTGGTCACTGGCTGTTGTTTGGTGTCAATAAAGAGGCGGTGCTGTTGTGGTCTGTATGTACCAAGTCGAGGGCCCAATCATCTACCGCTTTGGATGGACCCTTTTTTGGTTGGTTCCACCCTTGGACGAGGAGGAGGAGGAGGAGGGTTGGGGGGTGTTTCTTGATTTCTGGGGCTCTATTCAGGTGTTAATCCTACTTCATGCCCTTATCCCATGGCTTCTTAATGAATGTGGTGGCAGCCTTCTGATGGATGAATTTGAATGGTGCTAACAGTAAGGATTACTTTTGATATTTGCATCCATGTTACTTGGACTAGCCTATAGTTTACCCATGTTGAAGCATCAGGTGTCCTGTACGGGTGTTGTGTTGGACTTGGCATTTTTCTGGAGAGTTATGTACATTTTTGGTTCAAAAGAAAGGGTCAAGTACATGAGTGTATATGCCATGTTTGAGAGACAAGTTTTCAATAAGGGTACCTCTGCAAAATGAGAAGTCGTAGTAACATGGCTTTACATAATGTTATACAATATGCCCCCTCCCTGCGCCCCTAATGAGTCTTAGTATTATGTAGGATACATCACCCATCAATTATCTTGCAATCAGAATAGATTTCGGTCACTTGTCTGACAAAGCAACCACTGTTAGTTTTCTCTCACTGACTACTAGATGGAAAAAAATAACTGAGTTGCATGTGTTGTGTTACATTAGGCGCTGTTTTAGATGAGTTATGTACAATGGTGATGTCTCTTTTTCCTCCAATTTGGTTCTTAGTAGGAAGGCTTTATTGTTAATAAATTGAAAGTATGCTATGGTGATGTTACATGTTAGTTACCCCGCTGATGATATATGACCTAGAAAGCTTATAGACTTTTGCATTTGCGGAATGTGGTTTTAGTGTGCACAATGACAGCAATTATTGATTTTTTATGTTTCGTGTTTCTACTATGGACTTCTGTTTCTTGGAATTTCAGGTGTAATTGGAGTACTGATAAAAAGTGGCAGACAAATTGATGCTATCAATCTGGCCATGCAATTTGAGCTTACTGAGCAGTTCCCACCTGTGCCACTGCTACAGTCCTATCTAAAGGAAGCAAAAAGGTTTCTTCTCCAACCAAGCCTGGAAATGTGTCCCCATTGTCTCCCAGTGCACAGGTTTTCTTCTTCTCATATTCATACATATTCCGAGTTAGCCACGCCATTTCGTAGGTGTTACATTTGTGTTGCATCTCCTCTTATGTTAATCAAAGTCGTCCCACTTTAGCTATGAGTTATCATGCGGAAAGGATAACAAGGGCCTTAAATAAGTATACTAGTGTCGTGTTCGTAGGACATGTTTGTAATTATGCCTATCTCAAGCTGTCAGGCATGTGTATTTAGCATCACAATTTTGACACCATGAAAGAGCATCAACAAATGTTTCATTCTCAGTTCACATCACGGCTTTTCAAGCATTTACTTATCAAGTCCTGTAGGAAGGATGTCATATTGTGCATAACACTCTCTCTCTCTCTCACTCACTCACTCACTCACTCACTCACTCACTCACACACACACACACACCATAGATGAACGAAAAGCTAAAATTAGCATGCTTATCTGCCAGAATGATGAGGTGAACGAACGAGAGCTCAGTGCCCTGAAGGCTGTGATAAAATGTGTTGAGGAGCACAAGCTTGAAGAGCAGTTCGCTTTGGACCCTCTGGTAAAACGTGTACTCCAGCTCGAGAAGGCTAAAGCAGACAAGAAAAGGGCAACTGAAGTTACCAAGCCTCAATCCAAGAGGCCCCGAGCAACCAGCACTGGGTACGGGCCTCGCATCACCAACATTGCTCCCAACAGTACCCCTTCCCCCTATGCTGCTAGGCCTACAGATAGGTACCCTCCTCAATATATGTTTGACAACAGGACCTATGTTTATCCTACTGGACCGGCAGACAATCGCTGTCCTCCTGTGTTGGGTGCCCCGGCTTATGGGTTTCATCCACCACATCCTGGCCACAGCAATTACTATGCTAATGGGTACCAGTACCAGTACCTTCACTAGTTAGTACTGATGCTAATTGGTGACTTTCTATGATCTTCTGATTTTAACTGCTTAGCTGTTAACCCTTTTTAGGATGATGGCCAATGTATGGATAATCTTAGTATTTAGGCCGGGGTAGAACTGAGAAAATGGACCCACCCCCACCCCTTTAAAAAAAGAAAAAACCCTTAATGCTTTAGCTCCTTTCAGTTCCATGTATAATCAGACCTTCTGATCCTTTCAATGTATGGACCGTGTTTTGTGTTGTACATTTCATGTATTTACCTTTTGCATCTATTTTTGGTGTTCTCTTCTAGGTTTGTTGTCTCTTTTGTGATTTTTGCTCCCCCCAAAAAAAAAAAAAAAAAACCTGACGGTGAGAAAGAAAAGAAGAATGGAAGATTGCATACTCTTTGTGCATATTCACAAGAATGGCCGGAGAACTTGCTTAATCTCTGTCAGATCAACATGCTAGCAATAGTAGTCGTAATACTGTGCATACTTCCAGTCTTCCATAGCCAAGAATTCAGAAACACTAGAAACTCTGACTTTCATAGGCGGAACTCAAGCTTGAATTGACGAGCTTAGACGTCTTCCATAGCCAAGAATTCAGAAACACTAAAAATTCTGACTTTCATGGGCGGAACTCGAGCTCAGACTTATTTTCTCTTACTTCTAGAGCTAGTAGCTAGTAGCTAGTAGGTATAAATAAATGTAGTTATGAAACCGCAAAAGAATCATAACGTGAACCAAAGTTCAGCGTGGTGCAGCGAAGCAAATCTTCACAACAGCTTCGGGGAATTGTGGTTAGAACTTCCTAATCTGTGGCAATAATTTACATGTATGCATATATATGTGAAGAAAAGCTATCAAATAATAAAACAAACTAAATATTAAAACAGAAAGAAAAGAGAGAGAGATTACTGACCTCCATTCTGAAAAGATCTTTGATCGGAACAATGATCCCACATCCAACAGAAGTTCGAAATGAACCCATTCGACTTTACTTCTGCCTCATTGCCAGCTGAACCAAAGACATGGCCATGGATGCCTTTTAGCTGAAGCACCCTGGTGGGTAGATCAAAAGAAAGGTCTACAAAGGCAGAGACAGCGAGCCCCCCTAGAGCGTCCCTACTAGTAGAAGCTTGCCTTCATTTGGTCGGTTGGGTCGAGTCCTCTGCACTTAAACCTCCATATCGGATTTAGCCTCCCTAGATGGAGGCATTTCCACCCATGAAGAGTCTATGTTTGCACATGATGACTTATCTGAGAGCCCCTTTCCCTTGGGAGAACTAACTAGACCACCAGAGACCCCAAAACTAAGGGCTGCATTTTGAAATTTCAAAGGTGGTAACTCACTCGTCAAATCCTGCCTAGGATAAAGGGGAGGTTGGGTCGTGTGCTAAAGTATGCTGCTTCATCCCTCCAGAATAAAAATTATACAGAGGCTATTTATGTTGGCCTTTTGAAACAACCAAATAGCTGAAACAACGGGCTCTAAAACAAGAAAACATCATACCTGGCGCAGAAACCGTGCAGTCCGACTATCAGGATACAAGCCTGCTAAAAGCGTAGTAAAACCAAAAGCATATCCTTCAGTAGGCCTTATAGGTATACTTCAAAGATGAGAGCAAACTATGTCCGAGCCGCCTCCTTACTGATGCACCCGCCATTTGCAATGGATCAGTTAAAGTGCGCCATGCCAGATTGTATTCCAAATCATGATTCTTTGTTGACAAGAGTTTGAAACCGAGGCCTCGAGATTGTTGTTTGTAAGAGAACTTGAGCCAGTCTTGAGTGAGCAAAGAGGGGTTGTCCAACATCTGATTCCGGGCAACATAACATTAAGGTTGAAGTGTGTGGTCTGATCTGAACCGTAAAATACAGATCTTCTCCGATGCCAATCAGGTTCTTTAAGTTCATCAGTCTTCCACCAAAAGACAAATTGTTAACCGATATCATAAAGTGAAATTACGAGCTAATAGTAGTATCTGACATGACATCATAAGACAACTTAAAATTACTAACAGAAACATTAACTGAATACATAAAATGTTGTAATGCAAATCCTACAATGACCCGATTTTTAAAATCGGTAAACAGTACTTGTGATACGATCCGATTGTCAAGATAATCTTACGAATATTATCAAAAAATTTCTTTACCCAAAAATTATTTTAAAATATTGAATTTTTTTAGTAGATAAAATATTGAATTTTATTTAAGTAAACCTAAATATGAGTTGAAATTGAATTTTATTCAAATTTTATAATTAATTTTTCTTAATACGTTTGACATAATTCAACATATTTCAACAACTTTAACCATATTTTAGCAACTAGCCCAATAAATTTAAAAGAACATGTCTATAAATTTTGATTGATAATGTAACTTGTTTTGTTCGTAAGTGATGGCATAATTTTTTACCATATCACTTGTTTATTTATATCGCCAAATAGGCTTAAAATGTCACTTTAAATAATCTAATATTCTCTTATCTCATCAAAATTAGTTACATTTTTCATGCAAAATTTATTAAAATTTTGCCTTTCCAAACAAATTTGATGAAGTTGATAAATATAATAGAAATAAATCAAAATTAATTGAGCTATTACAAAAAAAAAATCTAAATAATAATAAAAAAATTTTAAAAAAAACTTATTGAACAAGAGATAATTACGACGACAAGTTGACAACAATTGATCTATTGTTGCAAAACCACCCTCCTAGAAGGCTTAAACCCTTGTCCACGCAAAAACAACAAAAGAAAAAAAAGGAGGGCTAAAATCTAAAAGCCTATCGAACGCCTCCCAATAGTTGATAGAATGCTCAAACTGGGGAGGAATTGTTATAGCGTCCAACACATCTTCTTCAAATCGGATTGTAGATGGGTTTTTAGGTACACAACATCTGCAATCAACGCTGGAAGCACGGATTTCACGGTAGATTATTTGGTGAATTCGCTTGGGTTCTCCAAAGAAGCCGCCATCGTCACTTCCTCCAAGGTTCGTCCCTTTAAATCTCCTGAAAAGCCTAATTCTGTTGTGAATTTGCTCAAAACTAGTGGATTTAACCAAATCCAGATTAAATCAATCATCTCTTCTGTGCCCAGCATCCTATCTTCCAATGCCGACAAAACCCTAAAACCCAAATTGAAGGCCTTTCAGGATATTGGCTTATGTGGGTCTGAGTTAGCGGATGTGATTTGTATCCACCCTCACATCTTCGTAAAGAGCGTAAAGGGGCATATTTCACCTGCACTTACGGTATTAAATTCACTATTTGAAGATAAGTTTCTGCTGCTAAAAGCTTTGAAGAAACCTTCTTGGATGTTTGCTCCTCCTCGTATCCTCCCTTCAGTCATAGACTTGCTGAAGGATTACGGGTTCTCCATTCATCAAATTAAGCTGTTTTACTTTAGAAGAAATAAGTTGTTTATGAATCCGAAATGGTTGCAAGCTATTCTGACCAGGGCTGAAGAAAAACTCGGAATCCCTCGCCATTCACCCATGTTTTTTCATGGAGTTTGTGCTATGAATGGTCTGACTGAAGAGTCCTTAGAATCCAGATTCAAAATATTTAAGAGCTTTGGATGGAGTGAGTCAGATATTCTGGCGTTGGCTAGGACAAACCCATTTAGCCTTGCGACCTCAGAATCCAAAATTACGCGGACTTTGAATTTTTTCATGAAAGATCTCGGGCATAAGCCTGTTGACATTTCCTCACGTGCATTTGTCATCACTCTTAGCTTGGAACGGAGAGTTTTGCCCAGAAATGCAGTTCTTAAGGTTCTAAAGAGAAGAGGCTCATCAAGCCGAACTACAAAATTCTTTCTTGTCTGGCATTGACGGAGCAGCAATTTGTCACCAGGTTTGTGGTACCATTCAAGGATGAGGTCCTTGATCTTTACACTGATTACATGAGAAGAGCATGTTCTGCTTCGAAGACTGCTGAATAGACTATTGACATGATTCGCCAACTCCAAGTCTTTCTTCTGACAGTAATCTTTCTGGAATGAGTTGAGATTCCATGGAACATTATGAAGAGTATGATCTTTACCCTTTAAACATGGAATTGTTGAGAAAGGCGTCTTTGCAGGGTTTCTTGTGAACGATCTTTTGCTTGTTTGGATAACATTCTAGGGCTCATGCATTTGTCGTTCCTTGAACTCTGCTTGAGTGGGGTTTGTTTGGGGATATTGATTTATCATCAGGAAATAAGACTGATGATTATGCTCGCAAAATTGTGTTTAACATTGTAAATGAAGGGTGTATCCGTTTGGACGGACTTGTAATTCATATGTTCTGTTCCATATTTATTATCTTCGAGGCAACCTTTCATGGCTTTCCATTACCTTAAACTAGAGTATAATATGTTATTAATGTTGCCTACTTGTTATATGTGGTAGTAGGCAATGCACATTTTCTGACTTAGGTCCATTGCAAATTGCCTCCACACAACTTTTGTGAGAACTGGTGAAATCAGATCGAGGATTGAAGAATGGAAGATTGCATAGTTGTTTGTGGCCTCCTCGCTGATGCAACCGCCATTTGTGATCCAGCAGTTAAGCTGCACTATGTCAGATTGTATTCCAAATCATGATTCTTCGTAGACAACAGGCTAGAAGCGAGGGTTAAGGGATTGTTGTTCTAGGAGAACTTGATCTAGTCTTGAATGAGCAGGGAAGGGAGGAGTTGTCCAACATCTGATTCTCGACAACAAAACACCAATGTTGAAGTGTGTCTTCTTATATGAACAGTAATATAGAGCCCCACCTAAGGCTGTAACTGAGACCGAGCTGACTCGCCGAGTACTCGGGCTCGACTTTGTCAACGATTGGCTCAAGCTCAAGCTCAAGTCAAAGTGAGTCCAAGTGGACTCGAAAACATACTTAGTCGAGCCTAAGCTCGGCAAGGCTCGACTCGAGTTAGGTTAATTAGTTCAATTTTTTCTTGAGTACTTGGGTAGAGAGTATAAAATTATAATTATGATTACCAAGATTTTACTTCAACTCTTATTTCTTGATCTTAATATAAAAATATAGAATTTAACTTTGATTATAACCTTAAATTTGGATACTTTTTAAGCGAAAACAAACCGAAAAAAATAATCCGGAGTAGAAGCAAACCCGAACCCTAGTCTAGACTTTGAGGCTCTGTTGGCTTCGAGCCAAGCCCAAATCAAGCCGAAACCAATAAAGCAGAGTCTAACCCACCCTCATCGTCTCCAATGCCAATTGGGCTTTTCGAGTACTATCTTACACGAGGATACCGTATTTACCAAAAAAAAGGGATAAAAGATAGCACCAACTAAGAAACCATATTAACATTACATATTTGACCTTTTTCTCTTTTAAGACAAATGGACAAAGTTTCTAAAAGTGATGTATAATTTTATAAAGTATTGCTCGTAGTTATTGCATCCCTCTTATATCTATAAAGTGAAATTGGTCAAATAAAGCTAACGGTAATGATGGTAGAATTTTACCGCAATTTTAACTATAAAAATTATATATCCATTAAATATGAATAGTTGACGTAAGTTATTAAATTACAAAAAATTATCCAAAGAGAAAAAAGTTAATTTTTCTTTTATAAATGGATTTCATCTATGTAATTATATTTTAAAAAATTAAAAAAAAAAAAAGACAACACATTGATCTAAAGATCACATGTAGTAAACCCGGGAATTCATCTCTTGGGACCATCGCTTTCATCTCCTTTACCTTAGCCATTGTTGCAATTTGAAAAATTGATAAAACGCAAGTTCGGTTAAGTTTAAAATTCATGTTTTGGTAGAATGAGTTGTTGCTAAAGTTGTGTTATGGGGCATGGTTTCTCACCACCTACTATCTCTTATTGAATGATTTTGACAATAATTGATGATAGATTGTGGTCTTTGTATGTGTGCATTATAGCTTCTGCCTTAAATCCTGTATGCCAAAGGGTATTTATTATATAAGGCATGTTCAACATTACATGAAAAATAAAATTTATTTATGTTTTACGTTTGTTTATGTTATTTTATATTCATTTATGTTCTTTTATATTTGTTTATGTTCATTTTTGCTCGTTTATTTATGTTCGTTTTCGCTCGTTTATATTCGTTTATGTTCGTTTACGTTTATGTGTGTTTTGTATGTAAGTTCGAACCGGCCCATAATTGCTTATTATGATTTTGTTTGTCATTCCTTAAGATATCAGGTTATGTATATTACAGTAGATTCCTGTTGTTGAACAAGTATTAGGGTTGAAATATCTTTGTTATTATTTGTTCCTAACTTTAACTTGATGTGCTCAAGATGTTGATCCCCCAACCACCCTCAGTTCTTTTGCTCTAGAGTTGCTCAAGCTTGAAGTCTCCTACTCTAGAGTCCATCTTCGTCCCAATTTGTGGAAAGATGGTAAACAGCTTGTTGTGCTTTTTATTTAACATTAAAGAAGGTCTAGTGTGACCTTTGTTGGTCTGAACATGAAGTGTTAAAATTTTTGGAGAACAAAATCTATTATCGGGATATCTGTTTGTATCAAGACTGAAGTCAATCGGAAACGTTTTCATTATGTGGATATATGACTGAAAGTGACTAAATCATGTTTGGTCTCTTTTCACGATATATTTTAGATGAGTTTTCGATGCTTTTTTCTATTTCTCCTCGATTGAGCTTAGGTAAAAATTGAAATCGTGCAAAGATTGAAGCAAGATAGAATTTATTTTGCATGAGAGATTCTTGATATGGGAATATTTTGGTAATGAAAGGATTAAATTTAATAAATTGATTATCAAGTATTGAGGTTTATTAGTTTTTTTTGTTTGGGGGGTTAGAGGGAGAATGGAGTTTGAGCAAATATTAGTCGACCTAAAATTTGATGGTGTTTAACAACTCAGTTATTGTTTTGTCCTTGAATGACAATTTTGATATTAATTATATTTCAATCTCCACTTTCGCCTATGTCTCCACTTCAATATTTGTGGCTACTATAAATTCTATATGTTCTAAACATACTCGAGTATCAATAGATTCAAAAGTTATATTTGTAATTAAAAATTTAACAATTCTAATTTGTATTATAGTCATGGATTTATCTCTTATGAATTCGAATTTTATCTAAACTCTCATTATTATGTCATTTACCTTGATAATAATATAATTTTTGTATTTTTAAACATGGTATCGAACCTTTATGACCGAGAGGTCTCGGGTTCAAAGCTAAACAACTCTCATATTGATTATTGCACAAGGTAAGGACATGTTTCAAAACCCAAAGGGCACTCGTGTGACGAAGCATGTTAGAGTATAAACCTATTCTTGAGCCTTCAATTATACCCGAAATTTTTAGTTGAGTTGGTTCTTCAACATTATTCATTATTTTTTATTGTTAATCATATTGCTCTATTCATAATACAAGTTAAAATTGGTTTTATAAATTTATATCATAATCCCGAATTCATAAATCTGGATACTAGATGCTTTTTTCTCCCTTCAAAACCCCCTCATCTCCCCCCAAAAAACGAATGTTGATAATGACACCTAATTTGAGACTACGGATTTTAGGTTCATAATATAAACGCTATTTAAATATATCTTTTTTTAAATTTTAATAAGCTATAATGAAGGACGGTATAATAACAAGGAAAAATGAAAAATTAACACCCTTTTTTCATTTAGTTGTAAGAATTTGTAAGTAAAATTAAAAATTATAAATAATTATAAGGAGTTAAAAAAAGTGCAAGAAATTATAAAAAGTCGTAATAAGTTGTAAATAGCAATAGAAATATTAAGAGCGGAAGCTAAAGCCAACTAGAACGTGACCTAGTTTAAACAAATAGCATAACGACCAACTCATGGCGGAGCTATGTGCACAGGACGAGCGCACATTCAAGAAGCTAGCCGTATCTGACAAGCCATTGTATAACCTGCTGAAGTCTAAAACCCTTGCGAAAGGCAAAGGGCTGAAAACCCTTTCAAGATTCAAACTCCCTCAATTCCCTCGTGGCGGCAGTTTAAAAGCGGATACTCCAAAGAAGCTGATAGAATGCTCAAACTGGGGAAAAATAGCGTCCAACATATCTCCTTCAACCCCTGTTTCAATTGGGTTTTTCAGTACACAACATCTGCAATCAGCGCTGGAAGCTCCGATTTCACTGTACATTACTTGATAAATTCTCTTGACTTCTCCAAAGAAGAAGCCATTGTCGCTTCCTCCAAGGTTCGTCCTTTAAAATCCTCTGAAAAACCTAATTCTGTTGTGAATTTGCTCAAAACTAGTGGATTCAGCCAAACCCAGATTAAAACAATCATCTCTTCTGTGCCCAAGATCCTATCTTACGATGTCGACAAAACCCTAAAACCCAAATTGAAGGCCTTTCAGGATATTGGCTTATGTGGGTCTGAGTTAGCGGATGTAATTTCCATCCACCCTACCATCTTTTAAGGGGCTTAAATGGGCATATTTTACCTGCACTTGAGGTATTAAATTCACTATTTGAAGATAAGTTTGTGCTGCTAAAAGCTTTGAAGAAATCCTCTTGGATACTACTTGCTCCTCGTATCATTCCTTTAATCATGGCCTTACTAAAGAGTTACGGGTTCTCCATTGATCAAATTAAGATGTTTTTCTTAAGAAGAACTAATAATTTTGCGAATCCAAAATGGTTGCAAGCTATTCTGATCAGGGTTGAAGAAAAACTCGGAATCCCTCGCCATTCACCCATGTTTTTCATGGAGTTTGTGCTATGATGGGTCTGAGTGAAGCGTCCTTAGAATCCAGATTCAAATTATTCAAGAGCTTTGGATGGAGTGAGTCAGACATTCGGGCATTGGCTAGGAGAAATCCGTATTGCCTTACATCCTCGGAATCCAAAATTACGCAGACTTTGGATTTTTTCATGAAAGATCTCGGGCATAAGCCTGTTGAGATTTGCTCATGTGCATTTGTATTGACTCTTAGCTTGGAAAGGAGAGTTTTGCCCAGAAATGCAGTTCTTAAGGTTCTAAAGGAGAAGAGGCTCATCAAGCCTAACTACAAAATTTATTCTTGTCTGGTAATGACGGAGCAACGATTTGTCAACAGGTTTGTGGTACCATTCAAGGATGAGGTCCTTGATCTTTACACTGATTACATGAGAAGAGCAGGTTCTGCTTCGAAGACTGCTGAATAGACTATTGACATGATTTGCCAACTCCAAGTCTTTCATTTGACAGTGATCTTTCTGGAATGAATTAAGATTCCATCAAAAATTCTGAATTGTACTGCAGTACTACCCTTTTGACTCGGGCTTTGTTGAGAAAGGCGTCTTTGCAGGGTTTTCTTGTGAACGATCTTTTTGCTTGTTAACATTCTAGGGCTCATGCTTTTTAGTTCCTTGAACTCTGCTTGAGTGGGATTTGTTCGGGGATGTTGCTGATGTATTCTGATGATTATGCTCACAAAATTGTGGTTAACATTGTAAATGAAGGGTGTATCCCTTGGTCGGACTTATAATTCATATGTTCTGTTCCACATTTATTATCTTTGAGGCAACCTTTTCATGGCTTTCGATTACCTTAACCTATAGTAATATATGTTTGTAATGTTCCCTACTTGTTATATGTGGTAGTAGGCAATGCACATTTTCTGATTTAGGTCCATTGGAAATTGCCTCCACACAACTGTTTGTGAGAACTGGTGAAATCAGATGGAGGATTGAAGAGTAGAAGATCACATAGTTGTTTGTGGCCTCCTTACTGATGCACCGGCCATTTGTGATCGAGCAGTTAAGCTGCACTATGTCAGATTGTATTTCAAACCATGATTCTTCATGGACAACAGGCTAAAAGAGAGGCCTAAGGAATTGTTGTTCTAAGAGAACTTGATCCAGTCTCGAGTGAGCAGAGAAGATTGAGCAAAGAGAGCTGTCCAACATCTTATTCTCGGCAACAAAACACCAATTTTGAAGTGTGTCTTCTTATATGAACTATAAGATACAGTCCCATCTAGGGCTATAACTACGATTGAGCCAGCTTGCTGAGCATTCGACTCGGCACAGTCAAAGCTCTGCTTAAGCTCGAGTCAAATCAAGCCCATGATGACTCGAAGACCTACCGAACCGAGCCCAATGCTTGGATCGGCTAAACTCGATTTAGATTAATTAGTTCAATTTTTTTCTTGATTACTTAGGTGGAGAGTTTAAAATTATCATTAAGAAAACTAAAATTTCACTTAGATCCTTATTTCTTGACCCTAATATAAAAATATGGAATTATCATTAAGATATCCTTAATTTTGGAAACCTTTTATGCAATAAAATAAAATAAAATCCGGAACCAAGCTAAGCCCGAGCCCTAGCCTAAACTTTGAGGCTCGGCAAGCTTTGAGTCAAAACCAAAAATGTGACCGAGCCGAGCCCGACCCATCCCATCTTCTCCAATTTCAAATTGGCTTTTTAAGTACAATCGTACGCCAAGTGACTCTGTTTAAAAAAAAAAAAAAGAAATAAAAGAAAGCACCAAGAAACCATATTAATAACCACTGCATATTTTACCTTTTTCTACTATTTAGGACAAATGGGGAAAGTTTCTAAAATTAATATATAATACATACTTATATTTAATATGGCAAATGATAAATGGTGCCCTAAGGGCACCGTTTAAGACAATAATTAAGCAGTTTTCAATATTAAATTAATTATATATTTTATTTTTTTCTTTATTAATGCGAGTGTCCAATATACAATAATTAATTACCTTAAATAAATATATCGAGTAAAGCACAATTTCCCAAACTTCTTTAATTAATATTAACACCTCCTATGGCCTCTCCATTTACAGACCTAGATCACTCTTTCTCATCGTTGTTCTTCCCCACTAACATTTGCCACCTATCACTTCTTTCCTCCACCATGGTCGTGGCTTCCATCCTTACCTTCAAACCATACTGCGACATCAAGAGGAGGTCAATTGCCATGAAGACAATCGAAACATTTGACCTTATTTTCGAGTCTCCTCCCGATTTGAAAATTATCCCATAATCAAGTTTCACTCCCTTCATGTCTTCCATCTTCATGCCCATCCACTACCGTTTGAAATCCATAACCACTATCAACTTTCATGCCCGAAATATTTTCGATTTTGGAAAAAAATCGTTTTTGGCACCGGAAAAAGTTTGATATAAAATTTGGAATTTAAACCCTTCCCCGATAGGGTTGATATGACTCATTATTTCCCTTATTTGTTTTAGGGTTTTTCTATTTATTCCGGCGTGTGAGACCCCGAAATTTCAGGTGTTTGCTTGCTAGTAAATTCGAAATTATTAAATTAAGTGAATTAGAATTTTTCCAAGTCGGAATTAAAAACCCGAGAACTGAAACTCGAGCATGAGCCAACTTAAATTGGGCTTATTAAAGTTGAAGTTGGGCCCAATTAAGCTAAAAAAAAAAGGAAAAAGGAATGAGAAATGAAGGTGGCTGACATTTGAGGGTTAGTGGCATTTGTCGGCAAAGGAAGAAGCATAGAATTAGAAGGGTCCAATTGGAATTAGACAACAAGCCCATTAGGTGTGATTAGGAGGAGAGGAGAGAGAATGGGCCCGAGAACAAAGAAAAGAACGAGAAAAAGAACCGAAGCGAAGCGAAGTAGAAACAAGGAAAGAAAAGAAGAAGCGAGAGCAGAGACAGGGAAAGCGAGAGAGGGAGTTGGGGAAACGAGAGGGAGCAGAGGCTAAGCGAGAGAAAGAGAAAGCGTGAGAGCCAACGGCCGTGGCCACCCGAACGGCGAGGTCGCCGCCGCTGGTGGGCAAGGGAGAGCTCGGGCTTGAGAGGCCGAGCAGAGCGAAGAAAAAAAGGGGAACGAAAGAACGCGGAAGCGGAGGAAAGCGAGCGGAGGACGAGAGCCGGCGTCGGGACGAGAGAGGAAGAGGAGCACGGCGTGTCCGCACGGCCGGCGAGCGCAAGGAGGGAGCCGGCGAGACCGAACAGAACCGGGGCCAGGGGTTTGAGAACCCGAAAACAACGAGTAGAGGGAGACAGCGAGAGTTTGAGCAAGGTGGAAGAAGGGGGAACCGAGAGGAAGAAAGGGAAGGAGGAAACGAAATTGAAACCCAATTCGAAACCCTTCCATAACCGAATTCTTAGAACCTCTAAGAATTTAAGGTGAGTAGTCTGAATTCATCCTCTAGAATAAAATGAATTAGGTGGATGAAACTTGGAATTGATTCATGAAATTGGAAACCCTAAGTTAGTTGAAGAAGTTAGAGGCCTAAATTCACTAAACTAGCAATTCATGAATCAAAGAGCATGTTGTGTGATGTTTATCTAGTTCTGAATCTGTGATGTTTAAATACGACTGAGCATGATTATTGAGAATTGGATGAGATTAGCTTGAGTAGAATTAGGGAGAAAAAAAATCAGAAAGTTAAGTTCATGACGTATGTGCTGATTTTCGAGTAAATAAGCATGCTGTCCGAATTTTTGTGAATTCGTGTGTAGCCCAAATTTCCTGAAACTTTTACTGTAGCTTCCTGATGATTTATGAGAATTTCCTGTAAAATTTCGTATGCATTGGATGAGTAGATTGAGAGATATACAATATTAAGTGAAAATGTTCCGTTTTGGGCTAAATCGCATATAAGTGAGTAACTGAACTAAGAGCTGAGATTTAAGAAGCTTTATGGCTAGATTAAAAGATATATATCGATTAAGGAAACTTATAGAACCATAAACCACTTATACGCGATATTACGCGAGCATGAAAACGATAAGTTCGTTGATTAGAAATCCTAGTTAGCATGTTTATGCGATTATGTGTGTATCCTGAATTACATTGATGATAAATGACATAAGCATGCGTATGTGAAATGAATTGATTATGCTTGAGCTGGAACTTGCTTATGTGAATTGCTTGTTTTGAGGAGGTTATGCATGAACGTGTTGAGCATGAATCATATGAATTAAGTGTATCGCATGTATAAGAAGATAATAAGAAGATAAGAAACTTAAAGAACTAAAGAAGGGAGAAAGGATTGTGTTATTGATCCGGGACCCCACGAATTAAAGAACCCTCTGAAGTTATGGCCATAGAAGTGTCTCGTCAACCCGAAGCCACGAATTATTTTGCTTCTACGAATTATTGACGGTATGCGTCCTTCGGGGAAGGGAGGCTGCCTCGAGGCCACGAATTATTTTACCTCGAGGCCACGAATTATTCGCCTCCGTGAACCGAGCCCACGAATTATTTTGGCTCCAAGAACTGGGTCTTTAGAGCAAGTACATAAATCTTCTTTCCATTCGAAACTAAGAATACTTAAAAGAAGTATGTTATGAAGAAACGAATGATCGTGCATAGCGAATAAGAAAGAAAGGACTAATGATTTATGAAATGCACGATTGAACTCAAGAAGAAGAATAAGAAGAAGATCGAATCCCGATTTCATAAGAAATGAACACCATAAGAACTAAGATGTGATTTACGTGTTGAATGATTCGCATAATGAATGATTCTATGACTTACTTGCGTAGAAAGATGAATGAAGTATGTTTGATTGAATTCATAAGCAAATGACGTCATTATGTCTCTCGGCAAGTTGGTAAGTTTAGAATCTCGCATGTCTTAAGCTTATTTGATCCGAATCGCATGTCGGGAATGAGTTATGAACTTACGTGTGGTTGTTAATGAATTAATGTGCAAAGTGAAACCCGGGGTTGGGTTTGGATTATTCACTGGGCTAGTGAGCTCATGACATCACCAACATTTCGGTACATAAGTTAAGACCGGCGAGAGTTGCCTTTGGCTTTTGGAAATAGCGGACGAATAGGAGATGCCGGACTTACTACTTGTTTTTCTGTCTTTTGTTTAGAAAGATGTTGTAAAGACTGTTGTATCCGAATTTAAGTTTGACCTTGAATGTAAAATTCCTATGTGAATACTCCGAGCGTGTGGCTCGTTGAGTTGTGTTGTGTTTCTCCGAGCGTGTGGCTCGTTGAGTTTAAGATTGCGTTTTGTGCGGGGTTAGGGCTTTAAGCCTATGGGTTTAGTCGGTTTACGGAGGAAACTCGCCGAAATTTTCGAAAAACCTTTGAAAACCTAGAATTACGCTTCCGCCAATCCAAGAAAGGGTTATTAACCCCAAATTGAGACCTTAAGCGGCCTTAGGGGTTCCTCTCGGGGAACCCCGGCATGTAATACTCCTAGGGTGGATCTAGGGGTGTTACACGGCGGCTTTGCCGTCGGAAAATGATTTCCGATTCATTTGTGAGAGCATCTTGGTTGCCTTGGGGTGAGGGTCACTCCTGTTTCAATCGTCGCCGGAAAAGCGTGTATTCGTCACCGTCATAGGCGGATGAATTGTCTCGGTAGTGGTCGGAGTAGTGGTAGTCATCATAAATGGTTTGACTGAAAGAGATGAGGAGAAAGTGAAGGGGTGAAGAGAAAAAAATATTTAATTATTATATAATTAAATAAAAATTGATATTATAATTTAATTATTACTTAACCGGTGCCCTTAGGGTACCGTGTCCGTATATCAGTTTCCATTTAATATTGCCATTTTCCCACCTTTAAGACAAATGGAGAGAGTTTTCTAAAATTAATGTATTATTTAGTTTACTATTGCTTGTGCTTACTGCCTCGGTCTCATATTTTGCAAATTTGTATCCTAGTTCTAAGTTGATAAACCCAGGTGCTAGCTCCCCGAAAAACATGCTTATTTTTTCTCCCTTCAAATCTCTTTAGAGCAATTACAACGCAAGTTCGGGTCGATATCTAATCCGAGACTACAGATTTTGGATTCTAAACACTGTTGATATTTACAATAAAAAGAAATTAAATTTTTTGCCATTTTTAAATAAGCTATTATATAGTGACGCAGAAAACTGGAGAATCTAAGCTGATACGTAATATATCCGAGCCTTTTGTGGAGCCGCGTAGGGGACGAGCGAGCCCTGCTAAAGCCTGCTGAAGTCTAGAACCCCTTGCGAAAAACACAGGGCTGAAAACCCTTTCAATATTCAAACTCCCTTGTATACCCCAGTTTCTCTCTCCTGAATCGCCTCGAGCGCGAGTTTAAAGCGGATACTCCGAAGGTGATAGAATGCTCAAACTTGGGAGGAATAGCGTCCAAAATATCTTCTTCAACTCCTGTTTCAATTGGGTTTTTCGGTACAGAACATCTGCAATCAGCGCTGGAAGTTCCGATTTCACTGTAGATTATTTGATGGATCTCTTGGGTTCTGCAAAGAAGAAGCCATTGTCGTTTCCTCCAAGGTTCGTCCCTTAAAATCCCCTGAAAAGCCTAATTCTGTTTTGAATTTGCTCAAAATTAGTGGATGCAACCAAACCCAGATTAAAACAATCATCTCTTCTGTGCCCAAGATCCTATCTTACGATGTCGAGAAAACCCTAAAACCCAAATTGAAGGCCTTTCAGGATATTGGCTTATGTGGGTCTGAGTTAGCGGGTGTAATTTCTATCCACCCTCACATCTTCCTAAAGGACTTAAATAGGCATATTTTACCTGCACTTGAGGTATTGAAATCAGTATGTGGAGATAATTTGAGTCTTTTAGAAGCTTTGAAGAAATCTTCTTGGATGCTTGCTGCTGGTGTGCCTAGAACTGTCCCATTGAACATTGCCTTATTGAAAGGATATGGGCTCTCTGTTGATCAGATTAAGCTGATGTTCCGTAGTAAATCGAGGTATTTCGTGCTGGATCCAAAATGGTTGCAAGCTATTTTGATCAGGGTTGAAGAGAAACTTGGAATCCCTCGTGATTCAGGGGTGTTTCTTCATGGGATTTGTGCTATGGGTGGTATGAATGAAGACTCGTTAGAATCGAAATTCGAAGTATTCAGGAGCTTTGGATGGAGTGAATCGGATATCCTGACATTGGCTAGGAAAAACCCGCGTACCCTTGCATTGTCAGAATCCAAACTTAGAAGGAGTTTGAATTTTTACATGAAAGATCTTGGCCATAAGCCTGCTGAGATTGCCCCATATGCATATCTATTGATTGTTAGCTTAGAGAGGAGAGTGATCCCTAGAAATGCAGTTCTGAAGGTTTTAAAGGAGAAGAGGCTGATCAAGCCTGGCTACAAAATTCATTCTTGTGTACTAATGAAGGATCAGCAATTCTTTAAGAAGTTTGTGGTACCATTTAAGCATGAGGTCCTTGATCTTTATTCTGATCACATGAGAAGAGCAGGTATTCCTTTGAAGACTGCTGAGTAGACTATTGATATGATGCACCCACTGATAATCTTCCAATTTGGCTGTGATCTCTTGGGAATGGATAGAGATTCCATGGAACATTATGAATAGTACTATAGTAGGGCCCTTTAAACGCAGGATTGTTGAGAAAGGCATCTTTGCAGGTTTTTCTTGTGAACGATCTTTTTGCTTGTTGGGATAACGTTCTGGGGCTCATGCATTTGTAGTTGGTTGAGCTCTGCTTGAGTGGGGTTAGTTCGGGTAGGTTGTTAATGTATCATTAGGATGCATCACAAACATAGACAGGAGACTGGACATAGGACTGCTGATTATGCTGACAAAGTTGTGGTTAATATTGCAAATGAAGGGTGTATCCCTTATGATGCACTTATAATTCATATGTTGTGTTCCATATTTATTATCTTCGAGGCAACCTTTCATGGCTTTGGATTACCTTAAGATGAAGTAAAATATGTTACTAATGTTCCTTACTTGTTATATGTGGTAGTAGGCTATGCCATTTTCTGATTTTGGTCCATTGGAAATTGCCTCTACACAACTACTTGTGAGAACTGGTGAAATCAGATTGAGGACTTAAGAATGGAAGATTGCATAGTGTTTGTGGACTCCGTATTGATGCACCCGCTAGTTGTGATCGAGCAGGTAAGCTGAGCTATGTTAGAATGTACTCTAATCATGATTCTTCATCGACAACTGGTTAAAAGTGAGGCGTAGGTATTGCTGTTTTAAGAGAACTTGATCTAATCTTGAGTGATATTGTATCTAGTAGCTGTCTTTTTATGCCTCTTTTGCGAGTATTGCCCAACTAATGATCGAAAAAAAAGAGGTTGTCCAACATCTGATTTGTTGAAGTGTGTATTCTTTTATGAACTGTAATATACAGATGCAGCCCCAGTGTCTCCAATGCCAAACGGGCGTTTTAGGTTCAATCCTACATCACCATATTTACGAAAATAACTAAATAAAAACGCATCAAAAGATCATATTAATCATTACATATATATATATTTTTTACCTTTATACCCCTTTTGGAATGTGATAACAAATGAACGGGAATAGAGATAGGAAATGAGGTAATATATTTCTCATGTTTAATATATAAGAATGTGAACAAATAAATTAGAGAATAACAATGGAATAAAGCCATCTACCCATGAGAGGAGGTGAGAATTATGATTAGGAATTCAACGATAGCTATAAAATACTAATATTAATATTAACTTATTCTCGATCCTAATCTCACGTATCAAATGCGCAATTAATTCCTTTTTAAACTCTCATATGCAATAATTCATAAACTAATTCCCATTTCCAAATAATAATTCCCATTCCCATTAAAAATTAATCTATAATTTTGTCTAATATTGCTGATACTTACTACTTCAGTCTCGTATTTTACAAATTATATTCCATTCCTCAATCCATAAACATTGCACAAGGGTCTAAAAAATGTCTTTTTTTCCCCTCAACCCCCTTATCTTTCATGCATTCTCCTCAAATTTGTCGATAGTGACACCTCATTTAAGATTATAGATCTGATCCATATATAATTGTTACTCACATTTATATATAAAAAACATATATATTCTTTTTTTTTTTCAAACGGATCAAAGTAAAGGACGATATAGTCAAACTGAAAAACAAAGAATTGAACGTGATACCCGAGGTACGCCGTGCCAGGGGCAAAGCTATGCATATCGGAACGAGAGAACATTGAAGAAGCGAACTGTCTAAAGAATAGACCTGGCAAAAACTAATCCGACCCGAAACCCGCTGAAATGTTTGTGTTTTGGACACGATTTTCTCGACCCGAACTCTAAAAAGATCGAACCCCAAAAACCCAAATATCAGCGGGTCAAACCTAACTCGAACCCATTCGACCCATTGGGTCAAGGCAATAAAAACAACAATTTTAACTTTGTGACTTGTTGATTGAATGTTTTATGCTCATTACATAATTTTTCTTTCAATTGATCACTCTTTTAATAATGATTATTTATTATATCACATTATTTGCATAAACGTTACATATTTATCGCAATTATTTACAAGCGAACACTAATATTATTTCATTTCTCTAACTTCTTTCTCATAAAAAAAAACATTATGCAAAAATATATATAGTTAATTTCAATAAAAACATGTCCGCATTCAAATGGTACGATATATTAAAAATACTAATAGTCCACAAGGTATAATGTTGTATTTTTGGTAAAATGAATATACTTAGTGACATCTTAAATAATATACTTTTATTTTGTAGAAATAATATTGTTATAATGATATAAAATCTTGATGTTAAAATTGAAAATAATAATTTTAGTTTATTACAAATATCTAATTCTAATTTATTTGAAACTGTTTTAGGTATACTTTAACCATATCACCTAAGATGGGTAATGGGTAAGGTTAAAACAGAGTCAAATTTTTGAGTGAATAAAACGGGGTCGGTTGGGCCTACCCTGGTTAACCCTTTGTCGATTTGTTTTAAAATGCGGTAAAGATACATACAAATCTCCATAGTATAGTGAAAGAGGTGAAATAAATATCGGAACCTTAACCTTAAACGAATCATTAATCAAACAAGTCATTATTATTTAACCCAATAATGACTCAACCTTTTATTGGCCCTATTTAAACGGGTCAAGCGGTCAAACCGCTCAACTCAATGTGATCTTCACACAAATATGATCATGAAATTTTTTAGTATCGGGTTAAATGCACTAAATATGAATAAAAACTTTCATAGTATAATAAAAGATTTGAAATAAACATCGAAACATTAACCTTAAACAAATCATTAATCGAACAAGTCATTATTATTTAACCCAATAATGACCCGACCTTTTATTGGCCCTATTTAAATGGGTCAAGCGGTCAAGTTGCTCAACTCAATAGGATTTTCGCACAAATATGATCATGAAATGTTTGAGTATTTTTTAAATATTCTTTCTAGAAATACAAATACTATATTTTTCCTAAAATATGGGCAAATTTAAGCAAAAATATGCTGAATTTTTATAATTAAAAAAATAGCTGATAAAAAGCGCTCTCAACCAGTTGGGTCAACCCAAAACTCATATAACCGGATATACGACCGTCCGTATTTTACGCGAACCTATAATATATCCAATTTGTATTTTATCCGAAGCCGAATACATCCGAGCCGTATTTATGCCGCCCATCGAAATTGCCCTCGCACAACCTTGCTAAAGTCCGAGGCCTTGTACTGTTATACAAAATTGGAATGAAACTTGAATTGTCCGGTTTCAAGTTCATTTTTCAATTGCTTGGTTGGGGAATTTTGAAGGTGAAATCTGAAATTTAAAGCCTTCAAGTTCTTATCAAAATAAGAGAATTTGAATTCTCCAAATGGGAGAGTGATCAATTCTCTATCCCCTCAAAGATCGGTTTATGATTATTAAAAAAAGAAAAATTAGCTCGATATTGAAAATTTTGCTATATTATTATTATTATTTATTTTTTAATTATTATTTTTATATATATATAATTTTTTGTCATATTGTTTGATAGAATATTTGTGAGACCCCGAAATTTCGGTGTTTGCTTGCTAGTAAATTAAATTACTAAATTAAGTGAATTAGAATTTTTCAAGTCGGAATTAGAAACCTGAGCTTGGGCCAACTTAAATTGGGCTTATTAAAGTTGAAGTTGGGCCCAACTAAGCTAAAAAAAAAAAAGAAATGGGAATTGAAGGATGAGTGGCATTGTGTTGGCAAAGAAAGAAGTAAAGAACTAAGGGTCCAATTGGAAGGAAACACCAGCCCATTATGTGTAATTAGCTAAAGAGGAGAGAGAAATTAGGATTGGGAACAAGAGGAGGAACGAAAGAACGCGGAAGCGAGAGGAAAGCGAGCGGAGGATGAGAGCCAGCGCCGGGACGAGAGAGGAAGAGGAGCACGGCGTGTCCGCACGGCCGGCGAGCGCAAGGAGGGAGCCGGCGAGACCGAACAGAACCGGGGCCAGGGGTTTGAGAACCCGAAAACAACAGAGCGAGAGGGAGACAAGTGAGAGTTTGAGCAAGATGGAAGAAGGGGAACCGAGAGGAAGAAAGGGAAGGAGGAAACAGAATTGAAACCCAATTCGAAACTCTTCCAAAACCGAATTCTTAGAACCTCTAAGAATTTAAGGTGAGTAATCTGAATTCATTCTCAAGAAATAAAACGAATTAGGAGGATTGAACATGAATTCGAGGTATGAAATTGGAAACCCTAAGTTAATAGAAGAAGCTAGAGGCCTAAATTTAAGAAACTAGAAACTCATGAATTGAAAAGCATGTTGCGATTTATGCCTAGTTTATGAATTTAATGATATTTGAGCATTGTTGAGCATGATTATTGAGCTGTGTGATTGAGAATTTAGGGAAGTTAGCTTGAACAGAATTATTGAGAAAAATCAGAAAATTGAATTCATGATTTAGTGCAGATTTTTCAGATGAATAAAGCATGCTGTCTGCGTTATTGTGCTGTCATGTGTAGCCCAAAATTCCTGAAATTGTTACTGCAACTTCCTGATGATTTATGGAGATTTCTGTAAAATTTCGTATGCATTGGATGAGTAGATCGGGAGATATGCAATTTTAAGCGAAAATGTCCTGTTTTGAGCAAAATCGAACTAAATGAGTAACCGAGTTAAGAACTGAGATTTAAGAAGCTATATGGCTAGATTAAAAGATGCATATCGATTAAGGAAGGTTATAGAACCATCAACCACCTATGCGCGATACTACGCGAGCATGAAAACGATAAGTTCATTGATTCCGAACCCTAGTTGGCATGTTTATGTGATTATGTGTTTATCCCGAATTACATCGATTATAAATGACATGAGCATGCGTATGTGAAATGAATTGATTGTACTCAAGTTGGAACTTGCTTATGTGAATTGCTTGTTTTGAAGAAGTTACGCATGAAAGTGTTAAGCATGAATTATATGAATTAAGTTTATCTTATGTATAAGTAATAAGAAGATAATGATAAATAAGGAACTTAAGGAACTAAAGAAGGGAGAAAGGATTGTGTTATTGATCTAAGACCCCACGAATTAAAGAAATCTCTGAAACTATGGCCATAGAAGTGTCTCGTCAACCCGAAGCCACGAATCGAATTGCTTCCACTAAGAATTGACGGTATGCGTCTTTCGGGGAAGGGAGACCGCCTCGAGGCCACGACTTGTTATGCCTCGAGGCCACGAATTGTATGCCTTCGTGAAGTGAGCCCACGAATTGTTTTGGCTCCAAGAACTAGGTCTTTAGAGCGAGTGCATAAATCTTCTTTCCATTCGAACTAAGAAGACTTAAAAGAATTAAGTTATGAAGAAACGAATGATCATGCATGACGAACAAGAAAGAACCAATGATTTATGGAATGCATGATTGAACTCAAGAAGAAGAATAAGAAGAAGATCGAATCTTGTTTTCGTGAGAAATGAATGCGATAAGAACCGAGATATGATTTACGTGATGAATGCTTTGCATGATGAATGATTATATGATTTACTTGCGTAGAAAGACGAATGATGCATGTTTAATTGAATTCATGAATAAGTAATGTCATTATGATTCTCGGCAAATTGGTAAGTTTAGAATCTCGCATGTCTTAAGCATGTATGATCCGAATCGCATGTTATGAATGAGTTGTGAACTTACGTGTGTTTGTTAATGAATTAATGTGCAAAGTGAAACCCGGGTTGAGTTTGGGTTATTCATCGGGCTAGTGAGCTCATGACCTCACCAACATTTCAGTACGAAGTTAAGACTCCCGGAGTTGCTTTTGGCTTCTAGAGGAAGCGAACCATCGGATAGGACTTCTCCGGACTTATTTTGTACTTTATGTTTTCATACTTGTAAAGACTGTTGTATTCGAACTTAAGTTTTACCTATGAATGTAAAAGCCCTATGTGAATACTCCGAGTGTGTGACTCGTTGAGTTGTGTTGTGTTTCTCCGAGCGTGTGGCTCGTTGAGTTTAAGATTGCTTTTCGTGTAGGGTTAAGGCTTTAAACCTATGAGTTTAGTCGGTTTACAGAGGAAACTCGCCGAAATTTCCGAAAAACCTTCGAAAACCTATAATTACGCTTCCGCCAACCTAAGAAAGGGTTAGTAACCCCAAGTTGAGACCCTAAGCGGCCTTAGGGGTTCCTCTCGGGAACCCCGGCATGTAATACTCCTAGGGTGGGTTTAGAGGTGTTACAATATTATACTTTAAAAATTGTTAATTAAAAAAATTAAAATATAAGACTCAATCATCAACAAATATGATAATAAGTTTCAACTTTATTTAATCAAATAATAATAATAATAATAATTTATAACGACATAAAATAATTTAAAAAATAAAGTGATTTTGATTTCATTCCATGGTTAACAACTAAACAACAAGAACCGTAACTTGATTCTGTTTCGTTCTCTACCAAACACTTGAAGAAAATATTCAAATTTCATACCTAACCCCTCGGTATCATCCCATGATTTCATTTCATTTCAATTTTACATACCAAATAGGATCTAAGTGAATGTTTGACTCAAATTTTAAAAGTATTTTTGAACTCTAAACACTGAAATTAGGTCAAATACTAATTTTTAAAAAATTAAAATTATTTTTCAAAAGTAGTTTTGGAAGAAAATATCCAAAAAAAGCAAAAATAACAAATAGTTATTTCTATTTCTAATTTGTGAAAAACTCTTTCAACAATAGAGTCACAACTTTGTTATTTCTATTTTTAATTTCTAAGAACTCTTTCAACAATAGGAGTAACCACTCACAACCTCATTATCTCTTATCTCTCTCTTTCTCCTGTCTTTCTATATTTTTTTATCTCCTCTTTTCCTGTATCTCTTTCTCTCTTCTCTCTCCCTCTTTCTCTCCTCTCTCTCTCTTTCTATTTCTAAAAAGTTGGTCAAATAATTTGAGAATACTTATATAAAATTTAGGTCAAATATTTTAATTTGTCTCCAAAATTAATTTTTTAAAATACTTTTAAAAAATAAAAACTAATTTTTTAAAATTAAGCTAAACATGCTTTCAAACCCTTATTTTATTTGAAGAAAATAGATTGAAAAAAAATTTTAATGAAAAAAAGTGATAAAGAAAAAAATTAAGGGAAATTCATTTTTTTCTTATGTTTGGTTCAAGGAAAATATAGGAAAAAAAATTATAATCTTTTTCCAACATCTTACCCATCCACCACATTGTCACAGAGAAGAGAGAAAATATTCAATAGCATTGAGTACTTGAGAAGAGACAGAAAACTATTAATAACCTTTTTGATACAAGTCTCTCTCTTTATCCAATTTTCTCTCTTTGTGAATTTTTTCTTCCATTTTCCTATCAATTTTGGAAGAAAAATATCATTGATAAAATTTTCCATGAATTTTTCCATTAAATTTTTTTTCTCAATTTTTCTTCAATTCAAATATAAGAAAAAAATTTATTTTTTACATTTATTTTCTTTCATCCTAATTTTCTTAGAATTAAATAGAGTATGAGCGAAGTTGATCCCAAAAAAATAAAAAAAAACTTAGCGAAATAAGGGGCTAAAACCCTTTCAAGATTCAAACTCCGCTCTATCCCCAGTTTCTCCCTCCTCATCGCTTCGAGTGCCAATTTAAAGCGGATACTCCAAGGAAGGTGATAGAATGCTCAAACTGGGGAGAAATAGCGTCCAACACATCTTCTTCATCCCCTGTTTCAATTGGGTTTTCCGGTACAGAACATCTTCAATAAGCGCTGGAAGCTCCGATTTCACTGTAGATTACTTGATGAATTCTCTTGGGTTCTCCAAAATAGAAGCCATTGTCGCTTCCTCAAAGGTCAGTCCTTTAAAATCCCGTGAAAAGCCTGATTCTGTTGTAAATTTGCTCATAAGTAGTGGATTCAACGATACCCAGATTAAAACAATCGTCGCTTCCGTGCCCAAAATCCTATCTTACGATGTCAACAAAACCCTAAAACCCAAATTGGAGGCTTTTCAGAATTTTGGCTTATATGGGTCTGAATTAGCAGGCGTCGTTTCTGTCCACCCTCACATCCTCACAAGGGCCTTAGATAGGCATATTGTTCCTACACTTGAGGTATTGAAGTCAGTACATGAAGATAATTTGAGTCTTTTAGAAGCTTTGAAGAAATCTTCTAAAAATTCTTGGATACTTGCTCCTGGTATGCGTAAAACTCTTCCTTTAAACATTGCCTTATTGAAGGGATATGGGCTCTCTGTTGATCAGATTAGGATGCTGTTTCGTAGAAAGTTGAGGTATTTCGTGCTGGATCCGAACTGGTTACAATCTATTTTGATAAGGGTTGAAGAGAAACTTGGAATCCCTCGCGATTCAGGGATGTTTGTTCATGGAATTTGTGCTATGGGTGGTATGAATGAAGAGTCATTAGAATCGAAATTCAAAGTATTCAGGAGCTTTGGATGGAGTGAGTCAGATATCCTGACATTGGCTAGGAAAAACCCGCGTACCCTTGCGTTGTCGGAATCCAACCTTAGAAGTAGTTTGAATTTTTTCATGAAAGATCTTGGCCATGAGCCTGCTGAGATTGCCCAATATGCATCTGTATTGACTGTTAGCTTAGAGAGGAGAGTGATTCCCAGAAATACAGTTCTTAAGGTTTTAAAGGAGAAGAGGCTGATCAAGCCTGGCTACAGAATTCATTCTTGTCTAGTAATGAAGGATCAGCAATTCTTCAACAAGTTTGTGGTACCATTCAAGGATGAGGTCCTTGATCTTTATTCTGATCACATGAGAAGGGCAGGTATTCCTTTGAAGATTGCTGAGTAGACTATTGAGGTGATGCACCCACTCATAATCTTCCATTTGACAGTAATCTTTCTTCAATGAATTGAGAGTTTGTGCATCCAGCCATACGAGAAGGACACCTGAAAATAATGTGTTAAGCTTGCTGAAGAAATTAACATTGAATGGTCGTCTAGAAAGGCATCTTTGTATGGTCTTCTTGGGAACAATCTTTCTGCCTATTGGGGTAAAGTTGCATATATTTGGGGTTCCTTAAACTCTGCTGGAGTGGGTTTGTCCTGGGTGGTTGTTGATGTATCATCAGGAACACATCGCGAACAAAAACGGGAGATTTGACACAAGAATCATGATTATGTTAACAAATTTTGGTCAATAGTAAGTTAAGAATGTGCACCTTAGCACATTCCTTATAACATTAATTCCTCTCCTCAGTAGAAGATGTTTCCATTTCTGTTGAATCAGATTATACTACTGTCATTCTTTTAATTTAGGCCATTTGAGGCTTCATAGTAACTTCTGTTGGTTCGAATGTCTGTTCCATAACTTACGAGCTCCAGTCAGAGAAAATGTCTTCTGAGTTGTAATTGTTACTATGAAATCTTTTCTCGTCAAACTAGTTTAACGGAAGTATTACATTGAGTTGAGTATGATCTTAAAAATAATATTGTTCAAATTATACCTTTCGATGCTGATAGAATTAAAACGATCATATAGCGTAAGTGTTACTTGTACTTTTTGGCTTTTGTGCCAAAGGTAGGCACTTCGACAGTTATCGCTGCTTATCGCTATTAAATTTGACCTTGCCAAATTTCCCAACCCAAAATTGGAATGTTTTCAAGTCAAACTATAACCAAACATTTTATCAGTTATGACCCAACTTAGAGTGAATGCTTTAAATCACAGATTACTGTTGCAATCAGATTTCCGAGGGTAATCCTTTGTTAACGGATGCTCCTATTATACTCGTAGGACATTTGACTTGACATAGATAATGAACAAATAGGAGTTAATATCATTCCAATTGCCATTCCAGTCACCATGTATATACCTTACGAAGTTATGTGGAGAATCAAGGGGTCTCGCAATAAACATGAGGTATAAATAGAGGTCTTAAAGCTTAACAATCTCTCAATGCTCTTCTCTAATCTCTCAATAGTCTTCTCTTTCTTCCCCTAAATATAGCCTATATAGGCATAAAATAATCCTCACGTTGAAAAGATATTATAAGTAAAACATTGCATTCCTACCAAAATTATATCAATTGTACATAACAGGGCATGCATAAATTCGTAATAAGGTCCTCCTGTACTAAATTGAGATGTTTCAGATGACATTTACTTGGGATTAGAAACATTTAGGCTCTATTTGATTTAAAGAAAATAGGTTGGAAAGAAAATTTAAATGGAAAAAAGTGATAAGGAAAAAAATTAAGGAAAATTAATTTTTTTCTTGTGTTTGGTTCAAGAAAAATGGAGGAAAAAAATTATAATCCTTTTCCAACATCTTACCATCCACCACATTGTCATAGAAAGGAAAGAGAAAATATTCAATAGCATTGATTAATTGAGAAGAGAGAGAAAATTCCTAATAGCCTTTTTAATATAAGTCTTTCTTTTTCTCCATTTCTCTCTCTTTGAGAATTTTTTCTTCCATTTTCCTCTCAATTTTAGAAGAAAAATATCATTGACCAAATTGATAAAATTTTCCATGAATTTTTTCATCAAATTTTTTTCTCTCATTTTTCTTCAATTCAAATATGGGAAAGAAATTCATTTTCCACATTTATTTTCTTTCCTTCTAATTTTCTTAGAATCAAATGGAGCCTTAATTCTTATAAACTTCTTGTTCTGCAACATGCCGATATTACCCATTTGGCCCACTGCTGAATCTCTATGAATTCAGGCGGATATCGCACCAGAGAAGCTCAAAATGGTTCTGCATTGAGAGGTTAGGTCTGTACATTGCTCATTCGACAACATTATGTTGCTTACACGGCTACTTCAGCTGTCCGATCAAACCGAACCAAAAACTCAGTGTTACCCTCAGCACCCTTCAGAGGAGACTCTATCCATCCCTTGCTTTTGAATCCATAACTCTCAACCCCGTTTATTATTCTCTCTAGAACCTGCAGCAGAGAAACAAGTAAATGTTTTTTTTTTCTTTTTAAACAAAGTTGATGAAATTCTCATGAGCTCAAATAAAAAGCATGCAGGGAATTTTTACATTCACCCCACAAATAATGCTTCCTTCCTTAATCCTATTGTATGGAATGTTCAAGATTTGAATCAAGCAGCGTTACATTTCTTTCAAGAAATCTTTTGATGTTGAATCAGCTAAATGATTCCCAGGACCTTTTCACTCTCAATATGACTGTCTGAAGGGCAATTTTATAAATGAGGCCAAAGACAATCTTCTTTGATCCCTGTCCCATAATAGTGCAAGGTGTCATATCAGGCCGAGGGGGTAAGATTATTTCCACTTTGGGAGAAAGAATCTTGCTTTTACTTAAAGAAACAGCGAACATGTAATTTGTAAAGGCTATCATATTTGGATCTCGTCACGCCCTACTTCGACAGGATAAACACCGAACTTCTTGTTTATGACAACCACTAGGGTAGACTTTGCGAAAACAAGTCTAAGGGGACCCAAATGTAGGCAACCTTACTCTTTAGTCCTTACAATTGTTGACTTGTATTAATTGTAACCTTACTATATTACCCTCGATCATTTCCCAATTTTGGCAACCAACCTTTGCAACACTTGGCTAACCACAAGAAAATTTATTCTAGAAACTCATGTATTTTCTTGGAATTTACCAAATCTTAAAATTCCATTCATTTTGTGCAAAAGAAGCAACATAGAAGTTAAGACATCTCAAAAGACTTCATGTATCTTCTATTCCCCTCTGTCATAAGAATAAAACTAATTGGGAAGAGCATGACTTATGGCAAGCAAGTGTGCCTCAATAGTTACACTATTAGCTGAAATATAAAGTTCGATTTGCACCAAATGTTGTAGGGCACAAAAAGAACATTTTAAATATCATACCCAACAGTAGAAACAAGTGATTACCTCTTTATGGACCTCCGGATCTCTAACAATGCCACCACTTCCCACCTGCAAAAAGAAGCGAAACTGAATTAAGGCAGCTTGCCTCTACCTTTGTTCTACAGGGAAAAATGATAATCAATGTGATCCACAGATTTGATAATTGGAAGTATGAACAAGCCTGACATCACCCACAGATTCCCAAATGCAGTCAGAAAGCAAATGAGTCCAGATCCAACACCCAGCCCCCCTTTCCCTTTCTGGGTGTCCATATATCAGACATTGAGACCTACCTTTGGCTTTTTCCTTGTTTGGTGTACTATAGAAAAGGATGTGTTTAAAAATGTTCTGTTTTTACAAAAAAAAAAAAAAAAAAGGTGGCCTAGTGTTATTCAACTCACCATCCTGTTTAGGGATCTCAGGTTTTCTGTCATAACTCGCTCTACAACAATATGGGAGTGTGTTTCACTCCAAACAATTTCCAACTAAGTTGTCTGCACAAGTGATGCGTCCTTAAATGCACTTGCCAACCATCAGGGACAAGACTGACTTTCTTTTGGGGTATTCGGAGTTACAATTTCCAACAAAAAGCTGTCTTGATTCTACTTCTATATCTAATGCCCTCCTTAATGGCTTAACCCATGAAAAAAATCAGGCTTTGCTTTGTTTATAGCAATACACTGATAACAGCCAGAAATCAGGAACAGTAGGCCAACAGCAAGAAAACGCATGGTATAGACACTCCTCCCCCCCAAAAAAAAAAAAAAAACCCACACAATATAAACACCATTCATGTTGTCCATGACTATTGAGAATTGAGGAGTATGCAAAGCTCTGTAGATTGTCAATTGTCATACAATGCTCTGGCATTCTACGTTGGGCAATTCAGCCCCAGATCAATAACTCTTCATAAAGCATATGTGAGTATTTTGACATTGTTATGATTTAGTGACATTACTTTGTAAGTAAAGGTCTGAAAACATTAAGGATGAAAAACAAAAGGAGAAATGAAGATGGTGAAGTTCATACTTGCGATCTCCTAGCTTCAAACTGAGGCTTCACCAGTGTAACTAATGTAGACTGCTCCTTCATCACCTTAACAACAGCAGGCATTACCTGCATCAATACAATCACAAGGATGAAAAATCAATATACCAGAATATTTCTGCATATCAAGGATGTATAACTATGCAATTGGTCAAAAATATCAAGGAATAAGTTATTATCACATCTTACAACATTACCAGGAGTATGGAGATGAGCGAGAGGTCCAAAGTCACCAAATCAACATTTTGTGGCAGACCAGGTAGATATCTTAAATTTGTGCGTTCTATAACAGAGACTTGCTCATCTCGACGAATTTTATCTGCCACCTATAGGAAAATCCAGCTTATGTTTATTCAGAATATCCAGAAGAATTGTAGCGAATAGAATAATTGGATAGTATTGACACAAATCATCAAATGAATTACATAATAGCTCCATCAATGAAGGTCTCCACTCAAGATATCAAAATTTCCATAAGAGGCCAACTCAACTTCATTGCAAAATTGTTACCCATATTATGAGAAACGGAAAACCATTTGTCTATCCTCTCCACAAAGCCACACCTCATCCCATCCCAACCCTCCAATAGCCACTTTCCAAGTGCATTGGATTATGAGAACATTGTTCTTGTCCCAATTTGAATCTTGATATCCTTATTTTCCTTTCCTTTTTTTTTTTTTTTGGCAAATCCCCCGCCACCCCTTTCTGTTCTTTTTCCCTGCGGCTTTAAGATTTAAGTTAATTAGTAGAGAGTTTCACGGTCACCTGTCCATATCCCACATCAACTCCATATACATGAGCAGCACCATACTGAAGGAGGCAATCGGTGAATCCTCCAGTGGACAATCCAGAATCAAGAGCAACTTTTCCATTAACATCAACTTCTAGCTGCTCAATAGCAGCCTCCAACTTGTATCCTGCTCTGAAGTGCATGTCAGAAAACAAAAGACGACCTCTGGGTTAAAGGGTGCATGAGAGTTTCATGGCAAAGTCCAAATAGGATGGATCCGAGAGTAATCACCTACATACATATTTTGGAATTTCAGCAATAATCTCCACCACAGCTTTGTCTGAGACAGGTGTTCCAGCTTTATTCACCACTTTTCCATCAACACAGACTTTCCCTACACCCAGAAAGGAACAAAAATAAGTAAGCTCTTCATGAATGCCAGTTTACCCTTCCAATTTCATTTCTGCAAAATGTTCTCCTTTGGAAGAAACCACATCAGATTTCTATGAAAGACATACAAATCAACTCATTTAAAAAAATAAAATTGAAAGGCCTAGAGTTGAAGTGTTTGTGCAAATGTAAACGGTCCTATTATGTTCTTTTTAGCTGTAAGGAGTTATAAGCAATTTTAAGGAGCTGCAAGATAGTTGTAAGGTTGTAAGCTAAAGCTAAAAAGAACAAGGCACGTGTTTGCTTCATATATCATACTCATGCCATATGTACATATTATGTATCCGCAATAATTGGCTCTACATCAAGGAAGAAACCAATTCCCCACCCCCCACCCCAAGAAAAACAAAAAAAAAGGTTTCGCAGTAAATTAAGGTTGGAAGTTTTCTGATATATTGAACCTCTACAACTGACAAATAGAAATTAAACTTTCCTTGCTCACAGCTATTGCATGATGAGTATATAACTAATTGTAATGTTCAAACACAAAGCCGAAACTATCATTCCTTATATGTTAAACAAATGCAATAGTATTTCATTTCTAAAGAGAAACGTCACACTCTTACGCGCAGCATGGAAAGAGTCTGGAATCAGTGATTGAACAAGAATGATAACGAGCTTGACTACTATAGTACTATGTTACCCACTGAGAATAATTGAACATAAGGTATTCAAAGCATTATTTACCTTGTAATATCCATGACTGTATCAAGGTTCTGCTATATTGCTGAAACCTTTCCAGACATACCTCATCCAGTCTCTTTTTCCTAACATTCAACATCAAATCGCAACAGAAGTCAATAACTGAAAAAAAAAAAAAAAAACTGATAGCGATAAGGATTATTAATGCTGTTAAATTGAACCAAGAACTCATCATAAGATATCCTATTCAACTCAAGTACTTATTGGGCAAGTAGCAACTTCAAGAGAACCTTAATGGCATGGCTAAGCCAAGTGTCATAAATGGCAATTTCAAGTCATTAAGATCTCCAAGTAACTAAAGGGGCATCTGCAGAGCTTAAGAAATTTGAAATTATGCTTAAGCAATGCAATTGCAGAGTGAAGAAACACATTCAAAGCAATTCATGGTCCAATAGTCGAAACAATGTCCACTGAAAGCGTTCTTAGGCACACTAATATCACTGGAGAAAAAGAATAACTCACTCATTCGGGCTTTCAAATTTTTTACCTACTCATTATCCACTAATCCTATGGAGCAAATGCAACTAAAACTCAGCCTCATTGTGGATGGATTCTGAAAAACTGTGCAGAATTTGTGAACCCTAAGCCCCACAAATATGTGACATCCATGGAAATAACAGGGTCGTATTCACACTACAAGTTGGTAACTATACATCAAATAGTTGCTGCCCCTCCTAGGTAACCTACTAACCCTCAAACTATTCATGTACCAACTCTAGTTAAACAAATTTCTTTCTGTGCGTTCTCATTCCAGGGGTGAGCTCACACTGTTCAATACAAGATACAGGGACAGAAACAGAGAATAGAGCGATTGATACGAGACATGAGATCGACATGGAACATGGCCTGAGGTCTGATTAAAGCATTATACATGCTTGTAACTACATTCTAGTTTCTGTCAGAAATGCATAAAAAAATATAAGGGAAATGCTTTCACATAGAACAACTAAAACGCATTGAAATTATAAGGAATAGTCTCAAATCCTCCTTGTAAACAAAGGAAAATATGTAAGGATCCAAATCCTTACTTCTTTATCTTCAATGAAGGAATCTTTGCTGACTTTGCAGAAAAGTTTCTGAATGAACAATGCGTATGACCTCTGAACCATCTAACTGGTGTCAATTCACATAACAAAAAGAAAGAGAAAGAAATGGCAGTATTAGCTTCAAGAATAACAGAAAAACACGGATACCAAAAGCAAAACAAAAACAATAGAGTAAGCCATTTAGCAAAGAAAGTGGATGTCCACTAATGATGTATAAAATCAATAGGCACCCAACTGGGAAAACCCAGAACTTTTTCCATGGGAAGGTTCAAACTTCATTCAGCTTCACTCTTTAAATTTGAGAAACCTAGAACTTAAGATAGCAAATAAATAGGTCCCAGAAACATTTAATTCGAAACGCAGAAGGAAATTCAGCTCATACGACATCATTAGGACATGGGAAGAAGATACTATCATGAGGCCTTGAAGAGAAATCGATATTGAACTCCAGAAAGAGAGAGAGAGATGGGTACCCGAAGATGATGAAATGGTCCGACTAGGAAAGAAGAAATAGGCAGCCCGGTAAGCAGTTTGGAAGGTAGAATAGTACACCAAGGGAAGCCGCAGACCCTGCAACGCCATTGTCGCCCTTTTCCTCGCCCTCTTTCAACTCCCCTCAACATTATCAGCTCAGCTCCCAAAACCACGGCCGATAATGGAACTCAATCGGGTTCGGGTTTATAGACTCTATTATGTGCCATATTGACGGAAAGAGACTTGGAAAGTTGAATTACGAAAATAAAGGATTTTTGCACTAAGGTATTTGTCATTTTTGGTCATTCACTTGCCATAAATGGTGCTTTTATCACTGAGGTTGTTAAATTGAAATTTTCTTAGTAACGAGGGTCTTAAAAATTAAATTAAAAATTTTAAGGTTGAAAAAATTAATATCAAATAGTTGAGGGGTGGTAAGTGCAAAAATCCTGAAAAGAAGTGATGAATTTTTTGAATACTTATGATAAAATATAGGGTGAAATTTTTAAGAAAAAAATTATTATGAATAATAGTGTGGATTTATAAATTTAAGATTATCTCATAATTTATCGGGGGAATTGTTATATTTTCTTAATTGTAATGATTTGGTTTAAAGTTTTACTTTTAAATAAATTGAACTTTAGTGTATTGAACTTTTTTTTTGGATTTAATAAGAGGAACAAAGGTTGATATATGTGGAACTTAAATCTAAATGTTTTAATTTTTGTTTTAAAAAATGTACTGATTGAGCTAACACCAACAATATATCCAATTTACTGTAACTTGGATAATTTAAAAGTTATTTATATTTCATGACAAAATATATCATACACCTAAAAATAATTTTATAACATAAAAAAGCAAGCAAGTATCAAATTAATTTGAGTAATTTAATACTGAAAATATTAACTTTTTATATATAAGATAATCAAGCCTTGACTCTTCTGAAAGTTTTAATCAAATAGCAAAGGAGGCCTTACAAATTGGTAATATTTTAGGTTTGAAAGTTATAAAGAATGAAAATGCAACAATACGGAAAATTACAAAAAGTCCAAAGAAAGGAAAGAAAACAAGAAGGCAAGAAATCGAAGTTTGAATTAGTGTATGTTGGTTAGGAGATCACGTGCATCCCTAAGTCAAGGTAGGTCATCCTCTACTATTTTTTCGAGGTTGAGTTGGCACAGATGGAAATGTGGGAGGAAAATACATGTTTCAAAAGCAAGAGGAAAAATGAGGTTGGAATATTGAAAAGCTAATGGCCTAAAGCACTAGATGAGAGGTGTTTTTATTGAAGGAGGATTGCAATGATTATTTTTGGAGTCGGTACTATACTAGAAATAGATTGACTGGTAGGAGTAAGGGGCGAGAGAGGATGAGAACGGAAGGATTTAAGGACAACCATGACCATACTTTTGATTGAGAGGAGGTTCACCTTCTAAGATAATTACAAGCATACTCGGTTCTCAATTTTTATTGTTCTAAACTCGTGTTAGTTGGGTTTTTATGTTCTTAATTTAGGGTGGATTGTTAAGGAATGTTGTATTTTCTTGCCACCCCATAGGAGGTAGTACGTTTCTTAAAAGATGGGAGTTTGTTACTTGTTTTATTTATTATACCTTTTCACTACTGCTCGGAATGTATCACGATAAATAAAAAGGTAAATATATAATGTGACAATTTTATCTTTTAAACCATAAATTAACAGTAGCTCAATTTCACTATTCCACCCAGAATAGACGCAAATAAAAAAACAAAAAAAAAGTGGCCAAAAAGGGGAGGGAAAATTTGTGCGCGGTAGCGAGTAACGGCTGATAGCCGAACAAATCCTATCATATCTTAATTAAATGGTCCAACTCCATTGCAATTTCTAGCAATTCATCAACCTTCACCTCTCTCTCTCTCTCTCTCTCTCTCTCTCTCTCTCTCTCTACAATCAAAAGTAGCCCTGGTTAGCCATAACATGTTGGTTCATTCCTCCCCCAATGCATCGTCTTTCCTCCATGCCCACCAATTCAAATGCCCACTTGGATTTCCCACTGCCCATTTGCCCCCTTCTTCTTTTGGTTTTGGATTTCCGAAATCCGCATCTTCTGTGACCCAAACGGGCAAATCATTCAAATTTCGCTGCAGATCAATTGGGGGCCAAGAAGAGGTAACCATCTCTTTCTTTCTCTGTCCTCTAATTTAAGCTGGTAGGGCTTAATAAGTTTATTCCACTTCAAAGTTTTTGATCCTTTTGAGTTACAGGATTATTATCTGCTGGATGCCCCTGAATCTGTTGGCGATGGCTTCTCTTTTAGTGGGGGTAAATGAGTCCCAATCCTTCATTCTTAAATGTTTATCTGCTTAAAACCTATTGCAATTCTGATAGTAAAGTTTATTTTCGTGTAATTAAGTAAAACATGATTGAATTTTGTAAACCCAGTGAAACATGATTGAATTTTGTAAACCCAGTTTCATCAAATGGATGAAAATTTGATAAAAAGAAAGTTAAATGAAAACTTAGGGAGGGATATGAACTAATAGGGGATGTATTGTTAATTCCTCTCCTGGATGAAAATAATATTGTTTCCCTAAGATTTTCCCTTTCCCTTTAATTTTTTTCCAAGTTTACAGTCCAATCATTCAAATTTTCGTTGCAGATCAAACATGATTGAATTTTGTAAACCCAGTTGCTTTTGAAGTTGCAATATTTATAGTTGAGTTTGGTTTGTTTGGCATTAGCCAATTTGTCCTAAGCATTTCGAGAATGATGAGGAAAAAAGTTGGACATTTCTCACGTCAAGGTCTTGGTTTCTTAGTGGTTGTATGCTAGTTGCTGACTTACTGGGAATGCTTGAACCCCACAACCCACGTTTTTCACTCTGGCAATCCGCATGATAGTTCACACTCTAAATTACACTACATTAATATGAATTAGTACTAAATGGCATTCCCGTACAACTGTAGACAACCAAAGTATTAACAACCATTGGTTGTACTTATATGTATGATCAGGTCATCGATAAATGGGAGACAGTGGGCAGAGATACCTATGCTTGTCTCTCTTCTCACAGACTGTCACAGACTAGAAGAAAACATGCTAACTCTGCACCGTTTGGCTACTTGCTTTCATCATATTTCATATAATTCTTGCTAGCCTATCAAACATACTAGTGGTAATTGGTGTCTTTTGACAGGAAAGTACGCGGATGGATCAAGCCCTGCTGATGAATGGTTCAAGCAAGGACAAATGGTATCTTTTCCATCTTACAGATGCTAAAGTACAATATCCTTGTATCAATACTTTGTTTTTTCCCTTGTTAAGAACACATGGAAAGCAAGAAGCTAATTATATACACTAAATCCCACATGTATACTTCATAACTTTCTTTCATATGTATACTTAATGCTTGTATAATTGAACGACAATGATTTTCCGGAATTTCAGCTGGTTAGTTTGTGATATAGCTTTCTTCCAGGTCCATTATTCTTACTCTGCAAAGATGTCCTTTTATTATGATCATTGTACAGGTGAAAGCTTACCTTGTTCGTGGCTCAGGGAGAAGGCAAAAGATCCCATCTTTGGGCTGAAAATGGCCAGCAGTTCTCAGGCCTCTGATGATGTTTTTAGGTGAAGGCATACTTATCAATCAAATAATTTTATTTGAAATATATGGAATGCATATAGAAAAAGTTGGATTTTTTTGTTGTGTAGCCTCGTTTTATACAGGAATTGAAGAGGGTTTAATTGCAGGGTCTACCCATACATATATCATTTTGCCGAATAGATGGTTTTATGTTGAAGAAGGAAATGCTAATAATCCTACAGTTGTGCTTATTCATGGTTTCCCATCACAGGTTTGTCTTATGTTAATTACTGTTGCTGCCTTTTATTTAGTGGCAATCTATCTCTCTTTCTCAAACTTCTCACAGAGAATGAGATGGGATCCTGTGTTCATACAACAAAAGAAACATCCCTAACCCATTCTTCAGCATAAACATGGGCCCTGCTGAGTTAGGTCTAGAGGCCTAGTGGGGTCAAGGCCTCAAGGGGTAAGGGTTGCACACTGTTTCAATTGAATTCATGCTGGGTTTGCTGTTGTGGGATGTTTGCTTCAGTGTATTATCGTGTGACAGATATTTCTCACTCCGTCTCCAAAAAGTTGTCCTGCCTACGTAATGAAAATTTAAGAACATTATTTAATACATCGTTTTCTCTTGATGTTAGAAGTGAGGGAGGTTTTTAGAAGAGAGAAGATTTTAGAAGAAAAGGATTTTATTTTGGGACTTCTACATACAAAAAAAGGACAGATTTTTCAGGACAGAGGGTGTACTTTTTAATATTGTGATGTTTCAAATACCTTATAATCAGTATAGCAGAGCTACTGAGATGCTTACTAGAATGATTTTCAATATGATAGCCAAAGTGATTACGTGAGAATTTCAAAGGTAGAACTAAAACTGGCATTTTACATACCTAGATGCATTAGCTTTCAGATCTTTGAACTTTCTTCTTATCCGCCTTTATTTCATTAGCTTTTCTCTGTATCTGTTGCGTGGTGCTAATAGGCATACTCATACCGCAAAGTTCTTCCAATACTCTCCAAGGACTATCATGTCATTGCCTTCGATTGGCTTGGTAAACTATTTCAGTTTTACCAAGTTCAGTTATCTCTTCATTTCGTTGATAAATGGGGTTATTTTCTTAGAGCTCTTCTTCATCTCTGTAGGGTTCGGATTTTCAGAAAAGCCCCAGCCTAATTATGGCTTTGACTACACAATGGAAGGTAATTTCATTGCACACCTAACATACCAATTAATAAAATTCCTGCTGGATATTTTTAGGAAATGAAGAATTAGAGATTGAATCTTATATGCAAGCTAAATGGGCTTATTTGCAGAGTATGTTTCATCATTGAAATCCCTAATGGATGAACTTGCTCCCAACAAGGTTTCCCTTGTTGTCCAGGTAGTAATTCATCTCTTATTACAAATTTCTGCATGTAAAAAGAACTCTGCAGTAGACCACATTACGAAACAACGTGCAGTTGATGAATGTGCTATGCTGCAGGGATACTTCTCACCAGTTGTTGTGAAATATGCTTCTGAACATCAGGATAAAGTCAATGATCTAATTCTGCTTAATCCGCCCGTATGTTTCTTGATATTCAATAATATCACTCTAGATGACTCTATCATTCCATGCATCTTCTACTTACATGTTAGTTGCCACATTACTGATTGAAGTCTAATGTCATAACTCAAAAATCCAATGTTCCACTTGATTAGGTTAGTAATTCCCCCTGTGCACTTATGCCTGGTTTATGCATGTCATTTAAGAATTATTGTTCATCCTGCTGATCAAGTTTGCACTGGAGATTTTATTTGTAAAATATGCTCATCATCGATATCATTCAGATTCTTCTTTTCATCTCAAGTACCCATGTTTAACTGTATACACGACAATGTGGATATTGGATGCTCAACACTCTATTTAGACCAAAAATATGCAAATTATTCCCTTGTAGAAGTGGTGTGTTCAACACTTGGGCATGTTTTGCATTGGAACCTTGTAATCGAGTCTGAGTAACATAGCATGTCAGAAAATTAAAGGGACAAAGAAGGCAAGACGGTCTTAATTAAGAAACTATTGTTTCAGACATATAATCCTCAAAATATCGGGAGTGTTACAGTGAGGTATACATTTGTAATCAGGACCAGATAATTGTCAATGTTACGTAATATATATATTGGACTTCCTACTGTTTTTCTTTCTGATTCAAGGAACAATAACACTTGTCTTCTTTTGTGTTGTAACAAAGATAACTGCTAAGCACGCCAATTTGCCGTCAACATTGTCCATATTCAGCAACTTTTTGCTGGGTGAGATATTTTCTCAGGTGAAAGCCACATCAATCTGCTCTTATATTGCCTTATTTCAGGTGCTAAGTTGAGGTTTTAGTTTATATATCAAACAATAACACAAATTTGATTGATTTATTGCTCATGGTAGGATCCCCTGAGAGCAAGCGATAAAGCATTGACCAGCTGTGGTCCTTACAAAATGAAGGAAGACGATGCAATGGTTTACAGAAGGCCTTATCTCACCTCTGGTTCCTCTGGTTTTGCCCTCAACGCAATCAGTAGATCCATGAAAAAGCAGTTAAAGGTCAATGTGGCTTTTCTTCTTCTTAATCCTTTCAAGGGTTCTCATTTACACCCTGCATCTCCCCCGCGCCAAAAATAATTAAAAAAATAAAGGGAATGACTACATATACAAATCGTAGCTGTGATTGCCAAAGTTAATTAGCTGATGTTTGTTTATACAAACAGACTTATGTTGAGGAGATGAGGAGAATGCTGATGAATGAAAACTGGAAAACCCGAACAACTATTTGCTGGGGCCAAAGGGATCGCTGGCTGAACTATGATGGAGTCGAAGATTTCTGCAAAGCATCAAATCATAAATTGGTTGAACTTCCCATGGTAACGGTTCTTGCTTGATGTATTTTGCATTTTATCAGCATTACAATTTGTATAATTTGGCCTCCTTTTTATCCTGAAGTAGATTCACGTTACACTGGCATGGGTAATTGGATGTATGACTCCTAAATAGAGACTGAAAAAAGAAGCCAAAATTTCGGAAAATGGACTATCTGACCCATGGAAATAGTACGTATAAATGTTGGCAATTTCAGGCACAGTCTAGGTGACTTTTTAAAATAGGAGCAATACACATAGAAGGGTGTCATTTATCAGGGCATGTCATGCATAGCCATCGACAGCGGCAATGAACTAATTGGGTCGGGTCAATTTTAGACCGGTTCATATTGATCAAATTTCAGGGAGGGGCATTTTCAACGTTAGTTGGACAAGTTTTCAGATATGCTTGGTTTGCGTTGAGCCGGTTAAGTTTGGATCAAAACCGGGTTACCATATCCCATGTTTGGGTTAGACTATTTGGGTTGGTTATTTAGGATCGAGTCATATTTGTGTGATCCACTCCCACATAGTAAGACTAACTAGTTTTTCGCCCATCATTTTTTCAGGCAGGGCATCATGTACAGGAAGATTGCGGTGAAGAGTTAGGACAAATCATTGCGGGATTGATCGGCAAGCGAAGATAAACGTAGTGTATTTGCTCATCTTTGTCTATCATAAATAGTACTATGAATCTTACTTATCAATCTCCACATTGTGGACATCTTGTATTATTTCTTAATGTTGTCCCTTTTTTTTTATCATTTTAACAATTAGTTGACAAAATTTGTCATCTTACACTTCCTTCATTTTACATGTTAATTTAACTAAATTTTTTCCGTTTTACATTACTTGTCACTTTGCAATTCCAATGATATATTAATGAATAGTTTATCAATTCGGTGCTTATTAATTGCTTTTTTTATTGATTTTCTTTATTTCCGATGAAATCTTAAAATAAAATTGATATTTTAACATTATTTTTTATTTTTTTAATATTTCCTCACAATCTAAAAACGACAAATATTATAAAATGCAGAGAGTACATTGGAAAGGACAATATAATTTGCAGAGTCAAAAGAACCCTTTACTGCATCACACAAAGGGAGGTGGTAGAGAGAGGACAGAGAACAATGACTAGTACTTTTATTTTTGGGAGTAAATAATTACTAGTCGTAGTAGATACTGTAAATTGTACTATCATATTATGAGGAAATTATTATCAACACTGGCACATTTCCGGAGGTGGTTTTGCGCTTAATTCTCAATGCATTTGGCATTGGAAATTGTTTCCCATGCATTGGTCATGTTTTACTCAATAAAAAATAATAAAAAAGGACTTCATTTTTTTATTTCATTTCATTCCAATTAGTCCTGTCTTTCATCACAGATTCAAAGCAATATATCATAATATATACATAGTCAAATTTTTTTCATATGTAGGATAAGTAGACAACCTAATATGTTTATTATATAGGTGAGATTTTATACTTTATGAATTTCCTCCATATGTTATAAAAATATATCACATATCAATGAAGTCATAGTTTAGTTGTGAAAATTTAGGTTATGAGTATATTAGGTCTCAAGTTCGATTCCCTCTCTATTATATTATACTGCCCTATATATGTGATTCCGCTACATCAAATAAAA
This sequence comes from Talinum fruticosum, assembly GCA_021018815.1. Classification (NCBI taxonomy): domain Eukaryota; kingdom Viridiplantae; phylum Streptophyta; class Magnoliopsida; order Caryophyllales; family Talinaceae; genus Talinum; species Talinum fruticosum. The sequence goes on from JAITYX010000083.1 coordinate 813,181, forward strand.
ATAAAAATATATCATATAAGATTATGTTCTGACATAAAATATGTCTTTTTATCATGTGAATTTATTATTGTATTTTAAGTTTAGTTGTTTAAAATGAAGATGAATTATCAATAATGGACTTTCACAATTACTATTCACTTTGGATATGTTACTCTTTAAGTACCTCCTCATACTGGTATGGACATTGGGATATAAAGACAAACGATAAAGGATTATAAAAGGCAAAGAAAACAAGTTAATTAATGTGTTTGGTTGCGGAAAAAATATTTTTCTTCATGGAAAAATAACTTTTTAAGGAAAATCATTTTCCACCTACATTTTTCTTTGTTTGATAGAAGAAAAATAATTTTCTAAAATATTTATTTAAATGCAAAAATTAACCATAAAAACCCCATAAATATGAAAAGAAAAGGTAAATAATTAATTCAAATTCAAAACCCCAATATGTATGTATATATGTATGTTGAGCACCTAAATTTAATAAGTTTGTACATCTTCTTATGATTAAACTTTTCCATGGATAAAATAGTAGAAATTTTAAAAAAGAAACAAATACTGTAAAAAAACTTTTTATCTATGAACTTTACAACAAAAAAGGGACAAAGATAAGAACAAAACTTGAAAAAAGAAACTGATGGTGGCAAAATAAGAGAAACTTAAAACTTGAACTCCCATTGATAAAGACTTTATTTTCCCTTGATTGAGGTAGAGGAAAATTAACCTCATAAACGGAAATTTATTTTCCCTTGCTTGAGGGAAATTATTTTCCCCAAGAAAATATTTATCCACCACTTATGCTACCAAACGCCGAAAATTAGAATGATAATTTTCCGAGAAAATATTTTTCACTCAAACAAACACCCTAAATCAAATAAAATAACATACAAGAATATAACAACACCTCATCATCAACTTTCAACTAAATAAAAATGAAAGGCATCCAATATATATAAAATTTTAAGAAATTTATTGAGAATAACAAAATCAAATAAAAATCTAACGAGATATCAAATCGAATTAGACGATTATATATGTTGAGACGTTGATAGTCTAATTATAAAACTACGTTTATTTTCATGTATAACTTTAGAATTTTAGACAAAATATGTTATCGGTGAGTTTTATTTTTAAAAAATTGTAAACTATCTATTATATGTCATTTCATATAGCCTATCATAATTCAAAACCTAATAAATTGTCGTTAAGTATTGTAAAAGAATGAAAATGAAAGAAAGGGAAACATCATTTGATAAAAAAAGAAAGAAAAGAGAGCGAAATATTGATAATTTCTTTTATAAGTTAATAGTGTGAGAAATTTTTATTTTACCAAATATTTAGACTATAAAAATTATACAGTTGGACCATAAATTACCAATATTACTTGAATACAATCAAAGAAGTTACAGTAACCAGTAGGAGGGTCAAAACTTGAATATGATGTGGGAGACATGGAGTTTTGTTGTCCAATGGCTCAAGAAATGGGAGATCCCTTCAATTTTGGCTGCTGGACACAAGAAGCAATTTTCAATCATGCTCTTGCCTACAGCAGCATACCAGCATACCAGCTATAGCAGAGTGGCCATGCTAGCATATTCATTCAATGCAGGTTTTATTTCAGGAGCCTTAGCTGACTGTTTGAGTGTGGAAGTTAGAAAAGTTTGACCGAACAAGATTGACAACCGCGGTAGCTTAACTTTTTCGGAGTAATATAGTGGTAGAACGCCTAATTTTTGAAAAGGAGGTTAGACTTTGATTTTTCTAGTTTATGTGAGTATGTAAATTTTTTCCCTAAAAACAGGAACTACTGCAGTATCTTGTTTCATTGGATAAAAATTTTGAATAAAAGTTATCTATAATTGTTGGAAAGTTTTAGATGTTTGATTATATTCATTAATTGGGATACAAATGAACTTGCTTCTAAAATGAGTTTCCAACCTTTTTTTTTTTTTTTTTGTTGAGAGGATAAGTATAATAACTATCGAGGCAATCCTTTCCAGTAAGAGTTCTACCTAAGTTGTCATCTATTAAAATGGAGAGAAAGAAAGAAGAAGGGATAGAAAACCAAACTAAAGAGAAGAAATATAAAGATCAAACTTGATAATCCAATCTGCATCCCGATTCTCTTCTCTCGTATAAATAAGAACATGGTTGCACTTACGAAGATATCAAGAGTATCTTGAATAAGCGTTTACATTTTCAGAAGCACCTAAATTTCTCCTTTGATCACTTTAATGAACGTTTGGTTATCCCTTTTAAAATAATTAAATGAAACTCTACTTGCACTGAGTGAGTTTCTAACTTATATCCTTCTTACTTTTCCAAACCTAATTTTTTAAAAAATCAATCACGAGAGATGCTTCCACTAAAACAAATGTTGGATATGGAAAATTTTTAGGCATCCCAAGTGGTAGAAAGTAGAGGAAAGAACAAGGACATTATTCATGGGCAGTACTTTGACTACTTTAAAGACTAGAATGTAGGTCAAATTGAAGGAGCCAAAATCACACAAACCCCACTAGTTGGGGACACTATCATCATCATCATCCACCCACACACCCCTCCAAATTGTGTGTCAACTTGTCTGCTTTTCCAAACCCCAGCCCCCACCCACCTCGCACACTTGACAGTGCTCAACACACCTAATGGCCTCTGCATTGCACATGATAGGTCCCGTGTTTATAAGGTCTCGTATAGGGTTGCACAGAAAAGATTTCACCCACCTAATTAGGTCTTTTATATTGAATAAGTTTAAATATTTTTAAATTATGTCTGTATTTGAATTAAAATTTGGATTAAGATTAAATTTAAATAATTAAGTCTGAATAAAATTGTGTAAGTTTGAAAAATAAAAAGACAAGATAGGAGAGAGGGGGAGAAATGAGAGTTTGGGGGTTTATGGAATGTACTGGAGAGAAGAGACCAGAGAGTAGTACAGCACAGGCATTAACTGATATTTGGAGGAGACAAGGATTTGAAAGGTCGAAACCTTGAGGCTTCTTCATCTTATCTTCTTCCCTTCTCCTAATCAATTAATTTCAGACCTACGTTTAGTCTCTCTCTCTCTCTCTCTCTCTCTCTCTCTCTCTCTCTACTGTGGAGTCAAGTGTACCTTCCTTGTAGTACACCCTCTTACGTGGACCCTCTGATACCGCCAAATCCAGTGTCTTGTACTACTTACTGGGTGTTGCCTTTCACCCCATGTTCTCGCCTGGGCTCCACCTTCTCAGATGTTCCTCAATTTATATTATAAACAGTTAGTTTTTATATACGGTTAAGTATAGTTCATACACTCTCTCTCTCTCTCTCTCTCTCTCTCTCTCTCTCTCTCCTGCAGTCGCCATGGGATGCAGAAAGAAGGTATTTTTTTCTTCCTTTCTCTCTCAGGGATTGATTGCTCTTTCTCACTCTCTCAAAGATGTGTTTTTTCTTTCGATATGGTTGATGTTTTCTCTTTTTTTCACCTTCTTCCTTCTCTTTTCCCTTTGTTTTAGGATGAGAATTATGTGGGTGTGTGAGGATTGGAGATTTTAATTCTTGCTGATAATTTCAATTTTATAAGGATTAGATTCATCTTTGCGTGATTATCTGAGAGAATTATGGGTTTTGGGTATGCTTTTGTTTAACTCTACCCAGTTAGGGTTTTTATCTTTTCTGCTATTTATTATTATTTTTTATTTCCTGGGAGTCTCCTTTGGTGGGTTATTGTGTCTTTTCTTTTCTTTCACAGATATTTCGTTTCATGGTGAGAAATTGTGGCAAGAAATTAGGGTTTCTTCTGGTATGCTTCTCTTTCCTTTTTTAGTTGTTAAATTATAATTCGAGTTATTCTCTCTCTCTATTTTTCAGATGTACTTTTCTGTTTTGTGTTGGTCTATTTCCATCGTGGGCAGCCCTTATGCGATTTGGATACTTAATTTGGTTCAACTTTTTTTTTGGGGGGTTATGTTGAAATTTATGTAATTCACTGTCTTTGATTATTAGTTTATGTAGTTTGCTTAGATTTAAACTTTAAGCTAAACACCTTTTTTTTTGTGGGAATGTTGTGTTGTCAATTGTGGTATAGTTTTTGGCCTTATAAATATCGATTTCTAGAGGGCGTCTTATGCTATTAGGTTAACTAGGAATTTGAATCATTGGTATTTTAAGTAACAAAACCATGCATATGATATTGATAATTTGGTAATTTCCTTTTCAATTAGGTGATGTCTTATAGGTTTACAATTCTTCCTTAGGGGATTACAACTAGTTTTAACATATTTCCACTTTGATCTTGACGGTTTACCATGAATTTGTAGTTTAGCTTCCCATCATAGACTCATAGGTCATTCCTTGATGCGTTGCCGTCACTATTTTTAGTTATTCAAGAACATTTTGTACACTATTATGATCCTTATTTTAAGTCATGCCTACTAGTTTGTATGTAGTAAATAAGTGTTCTACTTGGGGAGATATGCTTTAAGGGTTTGGAGCACCATTTCTCTGGCATCGATATTAAGTATCCAATTCTTATTAACCTATGAGCCTCTCTTGCAAACACCCCCCAAAAAAAAAAAGTTACGATGTTTGATTTTAAGTATAAAATAGGCTTGAGATGAAGGATATAATGAGGTGAGGATGGGGAATATTGTAGTAATAAAGGGAAGTGGATACATTAATTGAGACATATCAAAGTGATAAGTTTTTTATATTGGTTGTTCTTGGAAGGAGTGCGCAGCAGAGTAATGGTGTCCAACTTGCAAATCCCATCTTACAGTGAGCTGGTTCGATTAATGGGAATTGTTTATAGGATGAGGAAGCATTTTTATGTTTCTACATATGTGTTAAAACTCAATTCTGGTAGCCAAAAATGTGAACAGTTATCAATATAATTTGTTTTGTATTGGGTGCCATTGAATTGATGCCCCTATTCTGCATTAAGGGTACAAAATTGACCACCTTGATCTGATCCATCTAGGAAGTGTTATAGATTTTCGTTTTCTGTTTTGCCCCCTCAACATGCTAAATTCATTTCATTTATGACAAATAAAGACCAACTTCCTATTTACCTTTCATTTCCGAGAGTGGGGAAAGCTGTATGCTTTTTGTTTTTGGCTGAGTAAGAAACCCGTTTCTATGAGTAAAGGTGCACTGTTTTCCCCTTAAAAGGGCAGGCAGATAGATGCCCTTTAATTGCAGTTGCACGAATTTGTGACTGAAGTACTTATCCTTGTAATTCTGATAGGTTTTGACTAGCTAATTTTCTGAATATTTTGTGTGGTTTTTTAATCAAAACTGTAGTATATTGTGTTCACACTCGCTGGAGTGTTGGTATCTTTTTGCTGTCTGAAATGTGTGCTTCAGATGGTTCAAAGGTCCAAACAACATAGCTATAATGAACACCATTTAAGCTGGTTCTTCTCTCATCATCTTTTAAGGATTTTGTGGAGTTGGAGTCAAGTCCTCAATTGTGGAAAACTTGACTTCTGGAATGTGCTGATTATATTAGTCATGGGAGCTTGAGGACATGGTGGTTTTTAGTTGCTCCCTTTTGTGCATGAGTGACAATGTGACATCCACATGATGTCCTTTTAATGTACTTTTTAATAACTCTCTTAAAAAATGCCGTTTAAGAGCATTCTTTAGCTGCTTGCTCAATACAGCATTCCAAGGAAGAGTTAATTGCTGGATAATTTCTGCCCTTGTTACTTGTTCGACAAAAGATATTCTTGATCTTTATTAGCCTCTTAATGACTAGAAACATAATATTCTGTTTAGTTGACCTATTGGATGGTTTTCTCATCTTTGGATTGTAGCATACTAGACAAAATGTTCCACTAAATTGTTTTCTATTTCTTTTCTTGTGAAACAGTGGTCGCAAATGCATTTCAACACTAAGGCCTGATGAACATGACTTTGTGATAATTTTTTTTTGGGGCGGGGGACTCAGGCAGCATGAATAACCCGTTCCACAATTCCATCAAACACCCTAACTTGAGTTCAAGATATTGATTTGAATTGATTTTATTAAAGGTTAATATACATGTTTATTTGATTGTTGTTGTTGCATTACACTTACTTAAATACGATCATCATCATGTTTATTGTTATCACCATGGCGGTTAGCTGTACTGTCTAGAAAAGAGTTGCACGAATACTACATCTTTCTTCTAACTGTTCCTCAGAAATTGTCTTTAGATTGTCACCCCATTTTATGACATTCAGTCTCTCATATTGGCCCCAGCTTCATTCAGTATTTGAGTTCAATGAGAGAAAATTAGAGGAAACAAATCACAAATATTAATTTTGGATACCCATTTCCTCTTGTTGTTCTGAAAGCTCCCTGCGCCGGGGCCTTAAATCGTCTTTTTGAATACCTTCTAATGTCTCGCAATCTTGTAGTTCCACCTTGTTTTCTTACAGGTTACAGATTATCCTTGTATATATATCTAATCTTGAGCCATTGTTCCGACACAGAATGTTTAACTTGTAAAGCTCTTTGCTTATTGATTCTTCCATTGCTGCTGAAGGCCCTTTTTGGGGTTTATCTTATTTACGGAAAAGCTTAGATATCATGATATAACTATATACAAATGAGTTGACAATAGAAAGAGTTGTAATATTGCAATTGAGAGAATCGATACCTATTTGCTTATAGTCACTATGAGGCATGACCCAAAATTTAAGAAGCATGTAAGTTATGAGATGTGGATATACTTGTGAGAAGAAATAGGATGCATCATATTTGGTGGACACGTATTGACGAAAAACATCGGTGGGTTTGATTATAATTATTCGTTTTATTATTCATTCCAGGGAGATTTACATTAGGATAGGGAAACAACTGCCTCATACTGAACTACAAATTCAATATTTAAATTAACAAACTTGATAAATTTATAGGCATAGTTAAGTTTGTATATGACATGTATTTGAGAGTCTTATAAGTGTCCAATGAGTGTTCATGATCTATTAAAATATGCTTAGAACAGCTTTCGTGCTTCTAGAGGTGCCAACGTGAAACACTGGATCTTATACAGAATTCATTCTTGTAGTTAGTTTGTGCTCACTTGTTTGTTTGCCTCATTGGTTTCGGTAGCACTTTGTTGCTTTCTTTAGTTTGTGTTATGTGTACTTGCTGTAGACTTTAGGGCTATCCATTAGTATTATGTACTTTTATGTCATCTAGCACTATATTGTATTTGATGCTTTCTTAATGTTATTCATCTTTATGCTTAACACTCTCTCTTTCCATCTTTAGATGTTTCATTTTATTTTCAATTATTCTTATATTTAAATATGACTTCGGGAAATATAGTGTTGGTATTTTGGGAACACCCTCTGTATGCTTGTAGTAAGTGATTGAAGGGTGCATATATCTGTATTTGCCGTGCCTAGATGGGAGTCGCAGGATCCTCACTGGGCTTTTCTTGTGGTTGCTGTTTTAGTAGTCAATATGAGTTGTCATTTCTCATGTATATAATTGTCCATCTTTTGCAGGTTTGGATATCATAAAACTTCATCTAAAGATTGTTTGACGATGAGAGAGAGCACGCTTGTCGGCTTTCATGGAAATGAAAACTACATGATTGCATGATCTCTGATGCAAGCGTGCTCTCCCTTGTCGTCATATGATCTGATGATGGAAACAACCTGCTGTCTTTTGTTCTATTGACATATACTCATGGCATCGAGTCAGCTTTATGACAAGTCTTGACATTGCCTTGTGGAATTGGATAATAGTAAAATAAGGTTTGGCCTCTAGATTTCTCTTCCTATTGTGCCATTTTTTTGGGTTTTGTTCCATGCCCCCCACCCCATCCCCGGCGGAAAAAAAGCTAGTTCAATTGCCTCTATTTTTAGTTAAAATAAAAATTCTTGGCAGAGGAAGGGGGTAATAGCAAGTCGGGTGTTCTTTCCTTTTTAATGAGGACGTCGTCCTAGCTATGAAGTATAAAGTTGAAGTTAGGAGCTAAGTTGGTAGTGGAGGGAGAACTCTAGCTATTGGTTGTGTAAGTTGCTTTATCTACACCAAGGTTGCCATAACCATATGTTCATTTTTGATAACCTAGCATTCACTTTTTGATGTTTAAGTGTTATTTTTCATTTTTCTATAATTGAATATTCATTTTAGAGCTACCAACAGCCAAATAATCATAATTGCATTCTCATTTCTACATGACTTATCATTCATTTATCTACAATTGAATAGCCGTTTTGATTGAGCAAGTCTAATCGTTATAAGGATCACTAGAGTGATATCTGGATGAGTCTATCACTTATTACTGTGCTACTACTTCTTGTTCAAAACTTTTCGACAAAGCTTGCCTGGAATATTTGTGGTCATTCTTCTACACACCAACTTAAATGTTTGAGTATAGTTCTTTCTTATAAGTCATGATTAGTATTCTTGAACTATAGTCCTATAACTTGATGATGAATGATGACTGGAGATGTTCGGCTTCTCTCTCGAGTGACTTCGGAAAAAGATAGAAAAACATTCTTAGATTTTCTCTTCCTTATTTAAAATATTGGCTGCAAACCGAGAGAGGTAAATAAGTCTCAAGGCCATTCTTGGCAGTTGTCGGAGAACAAGTTCTCCCGGGTTCAAGCCCTGAATACCATATACCTGCGGGCGGTCGGAAGATCGCGCGGTCTGCTGACAGGATGTGAATGCCGTGATCCGGCATCGATCAGTGATGGATTTCATGGCGGCATCTAAGCAGCGCGAATGGGCCGACGCTGAAGCGAGTTCCACTTAGCAGGCTTTGTTCCCCGGATACCTGATGAGATGGATCATAGAAAATGTAAATATTTGATCGAGTCCGTTTCGAGAGCGTAGATGTGAGAAAAAATTCAAATGTTATCATTCCATCATGGAATTGAAGACTTTTTTCATCTCAATAGCTCCGTCTCTATAAGAGAAGGAGACTTTCTTTTTCAAAGTGACTCTCTCCGTGTATAAATAAAGGCAACATCAAAACCCTTCTCTACGCTCTCTTACGATTAGTTGCTAATCACTCCTAAGTGAGCCTTTCCTTTATATTTTATATGAGAGGAACCAAAGAAAATTTATCTATCTATATTATTCGATACCGCCAAATGAAAATGACTTCCTGAGTCTTGCGCACGGCGGGTAAAGAGTTGCCGCTCAAGCCGCATTATTTAATGAATTCCTTGATCTGATTGGTACCTTACCCTCCAAAGAAAGCGCCCTATGTCCTTCCTCTTCAGGTATGAATTTAACAGCCCAACCTCTTTTGAGAAGAGGCCTGCCAATCGAATTTTTGCTCTTTCTTCTCTCTTCCTCTGCCTGACTTACAATAGGAGCGGAGAATTTTTTATTTCTCAACAAGAAAAAGTAATTCAGTTTGAGCTGGGGAGCAGCCTGCTATCTGTCATTGGAGCAGACACTGTTGTGCTTTGCCTGTCTATTCTTCAATGACAGGGCATGGAGGGAAGACCATGTATCATCCTCTCATCTGATCTGATCTGGCACATTCATTGAGTTGAACAACTGGGATAGCATTAGCATTGAGGCTTATTCTGGAGCACACCACTCTCCACTCCCAGCTGTTCCCCACTACGATGCGAGAGTGCAGATGGCACTTACCTAGCTTCGATTCTGTAGCCAATGGCAGCTTCTTTGTTCAACTATGCCTTCTGTATGGTGATGAGGACGGCATCTATCTATAATAGTTAGCGATGTGATGAGGAGTCATCGATCCGAGAAAAAAGGACACTGCGAAAAGATAAACTTCAAGCTTGGAAGCATTGCTTGCTATCTAATTTAGATCACTGTCTCTTTCGGGATTAGATCGCTGGCCTGGTAAATAGGCAGGTACTTTGGCAAGAGGTTGGTACCCTGCATGCCAAACCCTGAGACCTGAAATACTTCTGTTGGATCACAACCTAGAGCAGCGAAAAAAATGAGGAGACTAGGATAGAGTTGGCATGGAAAGTTTACAAGGATTACACCAAGAAATTCTGGCCCAGTGCCGTTGGGCTCCCCTGCTCTAAATTAAGTATGCAAATGTATCCCAGTCCAGTCTTATGGATTGATAAGTCCATCAGTTTTAGTGTACTGTATTTCATGTTCAAGGATGTTTCTTGAAGCTCAAGTCTCTTAATGTTTATGAGCCATTCTTATACGATATGAATAAGGTTGAAAAAAAGTGATTTGAACATCAATGATGGAAGGGCTTTCTAGATGTATGGAAATGATATGATCAATGGTCCAACCCTGCTTATGCCCATAGACCTTTAGTTTATGACAAATGGGTGGAAGCAAAAGCAAGGTTGTTGAAAAATCAGTGCCCGAAAAGCCCGAACTGAAACCTGCTGCCCAATATGCTATTCTGAAACCGATTCATTTACAGGCCAAATTGTTTGCTTATATCAGGCTTTTCGAATACCTGATGAGGTTTTCTTCTTCGTCTTCCTCAAATTCAAATCCAAGTCACTAATATAGCAAAAACCCGAGGCCACTACTGACTCCTCATCCCCAGCCCACAGCAGTAGCCTACAACCATTGCCTCTCTTCCATGCTGTTTGTGAGCAGAAGTCAGAAGTTGGCATAACTAAATCACCTCCGTGCTTTCACTTTCATCATCACCCCAAACCCTGCTCGAAATCGAGAGTGAAGCTGTTGAAAGACAGATTTTTGTTGAATAATGATTCTTCCCCTGTTATTAGTCACCACGAAGGAGACTTAGAGAAACAATCAGAGGTGAGGAAAGGGAATAGTGAGAGATTTGATTTCCTTTTGATCAGTAAATTGGTTAGAACAATGATTGTGCTTTTGGCCAAACCATTTAAGTGTCCCCTTACATGCCTGATAAGATGAGAGATGCTTTGAGATGGGAAAGAAGGTATTTCTTACAGCCCATTCTTCTAGACTTAATTCCTTTAGTTTCTTATTTTCTCTAATTTCTTTTGGTCTGTAACGGTTAAGCTAAAACTAAAATCAATTACAACTTCCTCGTTTGTTCCAGTTTCTTACAATTTCTTTCCAATTTTCCAACTTCTTACAGTTTCTTCATGTTTCCTAATGGAACTATCCTAACCTTCCAGTTCTTCCACTCTAGAAGAATTCAGTCCATAGTTGTCTCTAAGTCATGCATTACTTATAAGTGGCTCATTTTGAATTTCCTCTTTGATTAGTACAGTGTTATTGTAGCTAGAACCTTTTCTGATTTCCTGAGATGTGATGGAGGTCGGGATGAAGGCTAGGGCTACCCGTTATCTTTCCCTAGCCTTGAATGCGGAGGCCATGGTGGTTTCAACTGTCCAATGTACATGAAAAGAGTCTCTCTTTGAAAGTTTGCATCCCTAGCAAACTTCAAGCATTTCTTGGTACTAGCCAATGGAGACTAAAAAACTTTCCTGGTTTTTAGATGTGTTTTTGCATTTCAGTTCTGCATTTGTCATTGCAGAACTTATAATCTCTCATTAAAACTTGTCAAGACAGTGAAATACCGTTACTGATATTTTTGCGAAATGAAGTACTAAATTGATGATACTGACGGGTTCCTCTTGTTTATACAGCAAGAAACCAGTTAACTGTTGAAAGATGGATCAAAAGCTTTATTCTCCTTTTTTACGGAGAAACTGCATAATCAAGGGATGATACCTTGTTCCTTCATCGGTTTAAAATTTCAAATCTCCTAGTTGACTAAGTCATACTATTTATTCTCTAGGATTTGACCTAAGCAAAAGTAATGTGAGAAAAAACTGCTTCCAACTGTTGCACGAGAAGGTAAAAAGCTTGATTTTCCTTCATAAGCAAGTTACAGTGCACATGTCCCCTATATCTTTTCACCCTGTTCCTGGCCGTGATTTAAACCATTTCTTATCCTCTTTGATGAACTTCTTTCAAATGCTTTCATGCATCTGTATCATGCATGTCCTGTAATACCTTATTGTGTTATAAATCTTAAAGCAGGTTCCTACCCTCGGTCTGACGTATGCATCCTTGATTACGTCGGTTTAAAGAAGTTTATGGAAACTTGGTCTTTTAGTTTTTTTGAGTCAACTTGGTCTTTTAGTTAGGTGTGTGAGTTTGGTTTTTCTCAATCTAACCAGATGGGCTTTATTCTTAGGTAAGCTCTGAGCATGGAAACAGATTTGTTTAAATAGAAATGGGGCAATAGCTTGTCCTTTTTCTAGCTTTTCTGAATCCTGTTTTGGAAAATCCACTTGTTAATTTGGAGTCGCGACAAATTCTATGTGAACTTGTTGGGCCATTTTTTTCCTTATTCAAAGTTTATTATTAGTTGCTGGATTTTTTCTTCAATTTAAAAAAATTAGTTGGGTTAGTTATTAGGTTTTGTCACGATTGCTGAAGTGGGTTGATAGGTTAGGAAGGGAAAACTCTTTAAAAATGTCATCGCTTCTATTCAGATATCTTACCCCTTCTCTTATATTCCTTGCATTTTCCAGTATCACAACCTTTTACTTATCTGACCCCTTCCCTTATTCGTTGGCATTATCTTACAAAAACATTTGTCAAAAAACATTTTTGCAAAAAATATTTCCATGGGTCTTTTGGAATTAGTTTTTGTTTGCATTTTAGGGTTACCTATATATAGGGATTCGCACCTTTCAAAAATATTTTTCTTACGATTTTTTTTTTTTTTGTGGCATGACCTTTTCCATATCTCTAACTCTGATCACCCCTTAATCGTAGTCGGGTACTACTCAACCTAAATTATTGAGATATTATGTTGAGTAGAATCATAGTGTTTGCATTTTAGGGTTACCTAGATATAGGGAAGTTTACTATGGTTGTTATTGCAAATTCAGCCCTTTGCTATGATCACCTCTCGCAGCAATAATTGTGGTGAATATTGCTCACCTTCATTTCTGGTTATATTTAACATGTTGACGAGTATAATGACAGGTTTTTGGTGGTCGTTGCACAAGGCATTACGAGCATAATTATGTTCCGGACATGGTGTATTATCTAGCATTATCACCTTCAACAAAGTCACGTACATGTAGATTCAAAACTCAATTATTATGCAGCTCAAAACTGTAGCTTCTGGTGTTATCCTTTTGTTGGTACAACCTGAACTTGGTTGCTCTGGCGTGAATATATATGGTTTGATATATTAGTGATATAACTGAGGAGCTTCGAGAGCGAGTTTCTCCTTAGTTACTTGGACTTTTAATTAACAAGTGTCAGGTATTTGACCTTTCCGACGTGGTTGTGGATGCTCGATCTTTGTTTTGGGGAACAGTTCGCACTTGACCTGATGTAGTGTAAATGGTAAATGGTAAAATTCATACTGTATGAAGAAGATGTTGCGGTGGGTATATATGTTGCAATCTGCAAATGAAATCCAGCTGTTACTAACAGGTTGTAAATGATGTATTAATGCAGGCAAAGTTCAACTGACGGTTTGACGCTCGCTCATTGATCCACACACTCTTTATACCATTTATCCAAAATTCAATCAAAACTTTCCTGCACCCAATTAATGATTTGATTCAGTTGTTTTGTAAATCTTCTTTAGTGCCCAGATTTGATTCACAGTATTTTCTCGCTGATGGTCTCAAAACAGTCTTCAATATATGAAAAATAACTAAGCTGATGAACGCCCTGTTTCATGTAGCAACTCCTTACGACTTTTTATAATTATTTTACAACTATTTATAATTATTTTATAACTATTTTACAACTCCTTACAACTGTTTACAATTCCTTATAGTTTCGTTTCCCTTTACAACTTCTTACAACTAAACGGAATAAGGTTGACTAAGAGATTGTATGTCTCATATAACTATTATTATTTTCTTTTCTTCTGTAGAATTTATTGATGGTTCATTTACAGGCATAGTTAGTGGCGGAGGTAGGAATTTTAATTATGGGTGTCTTCTATCGGTGTTGCTCTTGACATAGATTTTTTAAGAAGAATTATACAGTACATTAACTACTGCGATAATTCACTATTGAAATCGATATTTTATGCTAAAATTTACACCATAATGACTTCATTACAATTTTTGTTTCTTTTTGGTTTGTTTCTTTTCGGCTAATGAAATACTTCTTTAATTTCAAAATATATGTCATTTTAATTAATTTTTTCGTTTCATAATACTTGTCACATTACAATTCGAATGACATATTAATTACTAGATTATCAACTTTGTACTTATTAATTGTTTTGTTTCTCTTTTTTTCATTGATTTTTTTATTTTCAATAAAATATAGGGGCAACTTAGTCTTTTGACATAAAATTTGTCATGAATTTTGTCTTTCCTTTGTATTCACGCATAACCTTAAAAGCGACATATATTTTGAAATGAAAGGAGTATAAAATTGGTTTGATCCAACTCAAGTGGATAAGATAGAATAAAAATAATTTCATTGAAAGATATTCAGAAATATATAAAAATTTAATTTTAAAAAATTACAAATATTATATTTGAGATTATAAGTCTTTGATTTGTACTATGTCATCCAAATCAAATTAGATTTATAATTAATTATTTTTTACTCATCCCACTATCTTATTAGTTGCATTTTTTTTCTTCTCTCTTAATTAAACTCTTAAACGGCACAGTATTTATATTTTTGCCTTTCACATTAGAGAGAATGGGACATTACACGTTGTGCAAAAAAATAGATTTTTAATTTTATGTGACGACACAGTCGACACTACTGCATCGTGCCCAGTTTTTGTTTTATTTATTTTAGCTTAACTTTTGGCTCATTACTTTATGAGTGAGTTTGGGCTCTTAGATACCTTTTTTTTTTTTATGGGTATTCTAATAAAAAAATTGAATAAACACCTAATAACACAAAATTTTTGGGGCTAAGGGTGTCCTAGACAGCCATAGCAACACTGTAGCTCCGCCCCTGAGCATAGTTACTAGAGTCAGAGCTATTTTAGCCTATATAAGGGGTAGAACATTTTCATCACATGTTGTATTTAGGATTCTAATACGAGACATTTAAAGGAAAACAAGTGTGAATGAACCAATATGTGTTGGAGTATTACACGTTATAGAAACGAGAGATTCAATCACCAAAAGTAGATATTTTCATGGGCAAATTATTAACGGTGCCTGAGAGTAATTATTAGAGTGGACATATATCAATGCATAAGAAATTACAATAGTTAAGTCGTCCAATAGTTCTACATGAAAAACTATTATGATTCTTATATGTAGTATTTCACATCGAAAGATAAATTTTCATAAATTCAAATTAATCTTATACTAATGAAATTTTAGTCAAAAATGAGGTCTTGAATATATTGAATCTCAGGTTTGATTTCTCCCTCTAATATCGTATTTTACTACTTTTTGTATCTATTTTAAATATAAAAAAACCTTATTATAATATGGCAACTAAAACAATAAAAAAATGTGATTTAGAGTTAAAAATGTCTAACATAGTTTGGCAAAACTTGTGGACAAAAGAGTCTACAATAGCATGGGCCTAACAATGACAGATAATTTCATGTTAAATGACATAATACAAGTCAAAGTTCAATTTTTTCCGCTTATTTAGCTAATTACTCCCTCCATTTTAAAATATATGTCACTTCTTTAATTAATTTTTTCGTTTCACAATATTTGCCACTTTATAATTTTAATGACTAGTTTACCAATTTTGTTCTTATGAATTGTTTTATTTCTCTCTTATTCTCATTGATTTTTTTCATTTTCAAGGGATAACTTGGTCTTTTAACATAAATTTTATCATAAATTAAATATTTACTCGGTACTCCTCGTAAAAGCGACAAGTATTTTAAAACGAATTGAATAATTATCTACAATGATCAAAATCCTCCTTAGATAGTCATTCATTTCAGGAGCAGGAGGTAATGATGTGCCTATAACATTCACTTTACTCTGTTTTTATAGCATTTATTATACTTTCTAGTAATATCCGGGTTGAGAATTCCTACCCTCAAATACGACCCTATTTACAACTAAATAAACAGGGTCATGCATCATATTATCAGGTCTATAAGAACCCGAGCTGATGATGTATGTGCTGGACGTAGTCTACTACATTCAAATCAGATAAACACAGCTCATACGTATCGCAGAATCATGGTGGTGGAAGCCACAACACTAGTCTATTTACTGCGTATCCAAACGATCTGAACGACAGTGATCCCCATATAATTCTTGTCTCTCATGATTATTCATTCAATTATTTCCATACCATATTCTTCCTTCACTGCTCATTCTTCAGGCTCTACCGCAAAATAATACATTTCAAGCGAATAATTTTGATTCTATACTTTGTGATCCTTGCCAGGTGCTCGATCATAATAGATTCACTCAATATTACATTATTAATTATTATGGAGTCTGTTCGTTTCAACTGTTAAAACTAGCGGTTATAGCGTTTATAACGTTTTTGAGTCGTTATGAGTTACTACTGACTGTTACGAGCTGTTATGAGCTGTCATAATTAGCGGTTATAAGCTGTTATGAATTATATAGCGGTTATAAGTCGCTATAGCGGTGATGAGCGAGTTATAAGTCGTTATAATGGTAATAATAATATTAATAATTACCTTTATTATAATAATAATAATAATAATATTATTATTATTATTATTATTATTATTATTATTATTATATTATTATTATTATTATTATTATTATTATTATTATTATTATTAATTTTTTATTATTTTATTGTTATTGAGAGCAATAATAAAAATAATAATAATAACAATAAAATGATAACAATAATAATACATTAATAATAATAATAATAATATCAATAATAATAATAAAAATAAATAATGTATTATAATTATAATAATAATAATAATTATTATTATTATTATTATTATCATTTTATTTTTATTTTTATTTTTATTATTGATATTGTTATTATTATTATGAAATTATCGAAAGACTACTATAATGATGACAATGACAATCATTATAATAACAAGTTACAACGTCGATAATGATAATGACAATAATAATTATAGTAATGATATTACTAAAATTTTTAAATATAATAATATTTTTTAGCAATAACAATAATAATAATAATAATAATAGTAGTAGTAATAATAATAATACTAATAATAGTAATAATTATTATTATTATTATAATTATAATAATAATAGTACTAGTAGTAGTAACAATAATAATAACAATAATAATAATAATAATAATAATTATTATTATTATTATTATCATAAATAATAATCATCACAATAATAATAATAATATGAGTTTATTAGTCGTTATATTGGATAGTTGTTATAGCGGTTATAACTAGTTGTTATGAGTCGTTATGAGTCGTTATGAGTCGTTATATCGTTTATTAGCGGTTATTAGCTGTTATTAGCGTTTATGAGCGGTTATTAGCGTTTATGAGCGAGTTATGAGCGTTTATGAGCGGTTATAAACGCTTTTATAAACGCTAAAATGAACAGATCCTATATCCGATATGTATGTTTTCTTAGAAGATACGAGTTGGGTTTTTTATGTATATTTAGATTTATCAAAATTCTATTTAATTAGATCGATATATATATATATATATATATATATATATATATATATATATATATATATATATATATATATATATATATATATATATATATATATATATATATGTTGGATTATATGAAAAGGATGTGATTGTTCCGCATTAATTGATAAATTTAATGGTCATGTATGTTGGTTTCTTAACTGCTCATAACAACTTGTAATAACTAATAATAGCTAATTATAACTATTCATAATAACTCATAATCGTTAAAAGATAATCGTAACCACTCACAACAGACTAACAACTAATCATAATTGCTCATTACAACTCGTAACTGATTAACATATAATTTTAAACGAGATAAAACAAAAAGACCCTGGATCCGAGCTCATATGTTTTAACAAAAGTGGCTATGTTCTACTCATTTTGCTATTACATGTAAATATATTGACACAATCAAGTCAAATGAAATTTTTGATTGGCTAACATTGAATTTATTTTATTAAAAAAACTTATTATATTGTCCGACAATAGCCAAAACTAGAGTCTACGTAGTCCAGATCAAAGGTTTATCTATTTGAAGTCTTCAATACGAGTCATTCAAAATAAAGTCAAGTGAACCATTTGTCTCCATTTCTTGAATTTTCCACCTGCACATATTTTATTTAATTTTGGTATGGGTTTTTATTTTCGAGGCCAAAATCGGTCAAATACATTTTCTAAAGTTGACAGGTGGCTCTATATTTTTTTAAAAAAAGGATAAAAGTTAACTGTATTGAAAATGTGAGCGGACCACCTGGAAAGAGCCAATATGCGAGCAGATGTGTGATCCTTGTGCTGCACTATGCTCCTTCCACCACGTGTTATAAATTTGAATTATGTGATCCGCATTACAAATTATCTTACTTACTTTCACATATATACCGTCAAGTTCCTCCACCTTTTCTACTCGATCAAGGCAAAATTGTCCTACGAATGTAATAAGGCAGAAGTAAAAACTACCCCATCTGTTTGTAATATATTTGTCATTTGAACTAACTTTTTTTATTTCATAATATTTTTCGTTTTATAATTTTAATGACATATTAATAACTTGCTTACCAATTTATCCTTATTAATTATTTTTTATATACCTACTTTCCTTATTTTTATAAAAATTTTAAGGATATTTTGATCTTTTAACTATTAATTTATCTTAAAATTAGTTCCACCTTAATATTCGCTCAATAAAATTAGATTATAGAATTTGAATTTTGTGCAAAACATGAATCCATTAGAGTTTGAGCTTTCTATAAAATTTGGAAAAGGGGTTTCTAAGGCCAATAATCCCACCAATCTCCTGGAATATTAAACTATAGTAAATCCAACGTTTAAATTTACCATTTAGTATGTCAAAAAGGAGTATATTCCTTGTTAGTAAATGACACTAAAAATAACAATAAAAAATAAAAATATATTAAAATAATTTACATTATAAATACGAGTAAAAAATTTAAAATATACAAGCGACTATTTATTCTTAAGAATACATTTTATTTTCCATTCCTCCTCTCTCGCATCACATGATGACCGTAAACTCCTTTACAGCATTAAACCTTTTAAAACAACCCCAACGAAAATATATTAGATCTTAATTATGATGTTAGACGGGCCTTCAAATTTTGTTTCTCTATCGCATGTTATATTATAATTGTATTACACTACCATTTAAGACTTACCAAACCAAAAAAATCAAATAAATTGTTTATACACGATGTTTTTGTCTGATCTTTGACCCATATTATAATTTAGCACAATATTCTCACCAAATCAAATTATGCAAAATAACGTCTCTATTCATAATTAAAAAAAACTTATAATTAATTCATGTTAAGCATATTTTCTCATTATATATATGTCCGTAATTTCGAATGTGGGCAAGTCGATCATTTCTTGGCCAAATCCACATTTGGTGAATTTTCCAATCCATGGCCACAATGAATTTCTTCGTAAACTCTATGATTAGCCCAACTCATACGACCAGTAAAGCCAACAGCAGTATTTTCTTTTCCAAAACTATTCCTCATCATAAGCACCCTTTAGTCACCTTCAAAGCCGGACACTCTCAAACCAGCACTATTTACATCCCTAACAAAGACTCCAGACGATTCCTACGTCCGGATCCTGGACACGACCCTCCGGGATGGGAAGCAGACCGCGGGGGCATCCATGACGAGATCCCAAAAGCTCGAGATAGCCAGTCAGCTGTCCCAGATGGGGGTGGACATCATCGACGTAGGATTCCCTTCCTCCTCTAAGGAGGAGTTTGAGGCCGTGAGGCGGATCGCCATTGAAGTGGGGAACTCGACGACGAGACCGGGTGTGAGCCACCAGTGATTGCCGCCGTGGCAAGGTGTGTGAAGGAGGATATTGCGACGGCGTGGGAGGCGGTAAAGTTGGCTAAGCATCCAAGGCTGATAATTTTCATTGCTACAAGTGGCATCCACATGAAGTATAAGTTGAAGAAAACTGAAATGAGGATGTCATAAGGATAGTTAGAGAAGCGTTGGCTTTCGCCAAGAGCTTGGGAGTTGTGGATATTGAGTTTGTCTCTGAAGATTCTGGAAGGTAAAAAAATTACAACTACATTCTCCAGAAAGTAGTCAGCTACACTTTCTCATCAATCTTCTCACCAACTCGGTAACGGGTTAGTTCAGGTCGACTCATTTAATAATTGGATTAATTTCGAATCAACCTTGAAAATAGCTTAATGTTATTCAAAAACAGTGAATAACATGTCATGAAACTAAATGGGTTAATCTTATCAACTTCGGGTTAAAATTGATTCAATTCGTGTCGGGTTCAGATTTTTATCAGTTATTTCAGATCTGGTTCGGGTCGTGTTATCGTATCAGGTCGGATTCGGTTCGTATATGTGTATGTATTGAAACATGTACATAATGTAGGTCGGAGAGGAAGTTTATGCATGAAGTATTTGAAGAAGCAATAGAGGGAGGAGCAACGACAATACTAATGACAGATACTGTGGGCTATGTGTATCCCTGAGCTCTTTCAAGATGCTCGCCGGAACATTCCCGGAATTGACAAGGTCATTTTGGCAACCCATTGCCACGATGATCTTGGCCTCGCCACCGCCAATACCTTAGCAGTAAGTTACTTATGATAATTCATCAAATTCGCTCATCCGAAATCAATAGACTTTATATATACATATATATATTGTGGAATTTATTCTCCTGCATATTATGCTTAATATGACATTACTTGTTTATGTTGAGTTTGTTATTTTCATCGACTTCTTGATAATTGTTATCCTTACACAAATATATGTAACGGTTATATATGATGCAAAAATACAGGCCGCAAGTGCTGGGGCACGACAACTTCATGTTACCATCAACGGTATTGGTGAAAGGGCAGGAAATGCTTCCTTGGAAGAGGTATTTCTGTGTGTACGTGTGGATGTGTGCGTGTATTTAGAAAATTCGACTTAGACCTTAGGAGTGTAATTGAGTTGAGTTGTACTTTGAACACTATCTCGAAGTTTAGATGTATTTGAGCTTGGGTTCTGGTATATTACAGCTCAACTCTTCGATCTCATCTCAAATCGACTCAAATTGCTACAGAATTTAAAATCATGTCATGCAAATTACACAACTTATAAGTCCATGGAAGCAAGAAAAAGGAGATACAGAAAAGGGAGAAATTAAAGTTTATATTTCTAGGTTATAATAGTTTCACATTTAACACATGTAAGCCATATTTTAGTTTTACCTCATGTATTTATTAGTAAAGAGTATATAACGACAATTGTTATACGTACTTGGGAGCTTATATTCACAAATATTACATCATTGTTAAATACCCAAAAAATTTCCCTATTTCCCCTTTCGCCTTATCACTTCTTAAAACATGTCATAAGTGTATAAACTCTTATATATATATATATATATATATATATAAAATAGATACGCTGATATATAACCGGTGAAATTCATTTCCATGTGACTAATATATATAATGTGTATAGATAATACAGGTTGTAATGGCAATAAAATGCCGCGGTGAAAAGTTGCTTGGTGGACTTTACACGGGGTCAATCCCAAATATATCCATGCACCAAGTCAGATGGTAATAAGTAAACATTTTTATTTTAAATCACCTCAATTTAAATTACACACTAAAATCGAAAATTCTATCGTATTTCCCGAACCTAGTAAGGTAATCTCACCTGCGTACTTCAACTTTCTTTCTTTCTTTTCTTTTCCTCATAATCTCCCCTTTATTTTCTCCTTTTGTCCAATAATCTACCGACATATAACTCGAGAATATAATATATCATGCTCCGGATATTATAATCTAACCCTAACGTGTTGCGATTTTCTAAAAATTAAAAGGTGGAAAAATACAGTGGGTTGCCACTACAGCCACATAAGACCATCGTTGGGGCTAATGCCTTTGCTCATGCAAGAGGAATACATCAGGTAAATTATTATTATTAATTTCATTAATTACGCAAAACAATATATTATATAGCAAGAAATTCATAATTAGCATACAAAAATTTAGTATTTAATTTATTAATTTGTTTAATGGCTTTTCATAAATATAGGATGGAGTGCTTAAACACAGAGGCACATATGAGATAATATTATCTTCATATGAGATAATATCATCGGAAGATATAGGGAGGTCCCAATTTGGTGATGGTATTGTGCTTGGAAAACTTAGGTATCTTTTTATTAATTTTCAATTTAGAAATTTCAAATCAGAAATTTTATTAGATAATTTTGGACATTAATTTAGTCATTCAATTAAATATAATTTTAAGAGCATATGATTAGTTCTTGTTTTTATATTATAGTGGACGCCATGCTTTTCATTGTCGGCTTGAATAGGTAACAATTTATAGTAACCCGAGTTTACAATCCTAAATTATTATATATGATATTTTAATTTTATTTTTTATAATTTGTCCCTATTTTCATGGTTTCCTTTTCAAAAAGAGACTAGATTTTTTTATGTAATATCACTGAGTTTATAAACCCGAGTGTATAGATCCGGGTCTATGGTATAAATGTTGATGTTTTTAGTGTTGTTTTTGGCATCAATTAATTTTTATTTTCAATGGTTGGGACAGCTTGGTTACAAATTGGATAGTAAAACCTTTGACGAAGTATTCTTGCAATTTAAGACACTTGCCGAGAAGAGAAAGGTAATCTCCCTCTAAATTCCTCTCGAGTATGAGGACATAATGCATTTTTAATTGGTATTTTGGGGGTATTCTGGTTGAATTAAATTATGAACCTGATTTTTTTTACCTGATAAAAATATTATTTTTACTGTTGCAGAATATCTCTGATCGTGACATCGAATCTCTGATTCTCTTACACCCAAGAGCAGGAGAAACCAATGAATTTCTGTAAAATGGAAAATGGCATTATGTGTTTGTCCCGAGTGATTATTGATAAATAAGTGAGCTAATCTTTATTTCTTGATTGTATATGACGTGAAGAAACTGTAATTTGACTGTAATAGTCATGATGTTAAATAAATAAATCTCGACTTTTTGTGAAAATAACTTCAATCTTTATTTTCTGTTTCTTTGCTTTGCCAGTGTTCGACCCCAACTCATCGAATAGTAGAATCATTTCGAGAACAAAGGTACAAGGACAGATAGATAAAACCCAGGTTGTTGTTAGTATGAAGTAACAACTTTCAAAACCTTCATCAGTTGAATTTACCGACTCTTGCTATCAGGATCAGCACTAGATAGTCAATCCCTAAACATGAATCTCTCGACTCTCACTACGGCTTCAAAAAGACATGAACATACAACATAGGCCCCCAAGTCTAACGATGACAAAGACAAACACGTTTTTATGTCAGGTTATTCAAGTTCACAGGATCGATCAATGGTTTTTGAATCTCGTTCTTCGATCAATAACTAGAAAAAACTCATGCTTGAGAATCCCCTTTGGACTTGTTGCCTGATTCAGCCTCTATGAAGTCATATCCTACTTAGCCCGCCACTGCAGAGAAGGGTAACAATACAAATGAAGCAAAGAGAGAGAGGGTTTGTCTTCAAGGTAGAAAGCAGATTTTGGGCTCCAATCTGTAACTCGATTTCCTCAGCAAGTCACCTACGCCATTAGGATATACAATCATTACAATGGATTTTCGGGCGGGGCAGATCCCTACGAGAAGCTTGATTACCAGGAAAAACCAACCCAAAACCCAAAATCCGAACTGAATGACTCGTTCCCATATTTCACCCGAAAATGGACCCAAAACCCCAACAAACCTGAACCAGACATGAATTATCCTCCGAAGGTTTTTTCTTTCCTTTTTTTTTTTTTTACAAGACACTTATTGGACCAAACAATAGTTAATTTGAAGCCAACTAGAATTGAAATGTCATTGGCCGAAACATGACTTGACCCGTACTTAACCCGGCTTATACACAAGCCAAACAACCTGTTTTCCATGTCTAAATTTATGACATGCTATTGGACATGGCAAAACTTACCGCTCAAGAACATATTTTTACCCAAACCTCAATGACCTGATCTAAGCTGAATATTCCATGAAAATGATGCAACCCAAATATAGACCTCACTTATTCAAGAGGCTTATATAACTTCAATTGGCAGGGATTGTTTATGGCTTTATGCATGCGGATGCAATGGCAGATAAAACTTGTAAATGAAAGTTTGAGTACAGGTAGAACAATTACCAGTTTGCTACCTCAATACACTTTGTTGTCTCCCGTCTGGGATTGCAAAAAGAACAATGGGCTTTGATCGCCTCACAAATGGAACATCACATCTGAAGTAGCCCTTCCTCTCCAACTGAATGATCTCTCCACGTTTCAGATTTCGCATGTTTGCATCCCCAATTGCCAAAGTCTCCTTCTTTGTCACAGGGTTCAGGACATCAAGGAAATCTTCATCATCTTCCACCTGGAATAAGTTGGAAGAGGAAAACAATTAGCTAACTTACAACCTTACTTAAAAAATGTGTCCAATAAAAACATAATTTTTTTTAAAAAGAAGCATCCTTCTTTAGAACCTAAGGTGGTCACTAAGAGTAAGAAAATCAGTGTATAACGAGAATCATAACAATCACATGCATATATATACCTTTTTCTTTGATATCAAATAATCAAACTCCAAGAGTTGAAGTTTAACTAAATCATCTGTATCAGGCAGCCAGGTTAGCTTCAATTTTGTAGTCTTAACAGATCCTTCAAGATTCAGAACTCCAATCAACTGTGTGACATTTCCAGCCTCATCTTTCTTTATCTCTTTAATGATGGCATTCCCCCAGTCCATCAAAGTTACTTCTTCATTAGCAGAGATGGCCTCGCCATCAGCATAATCAATCCATATGTTTTTGGTGTATGTTGTGCACTTGTCTCCAGCATCTTCATACTTCTTATGTCGGGGTATGATACGAGTGAACGGTTTCTCAGGACCATCAGTCAAAATCACCAAAACCCGACGCTCCTCAATCACTGCAGTATGTCTGGGACAGACCGGATCAATGATCTTTTTGTTTATGCTCCATAGTTTGTCCCACTCCATGAGATTGAGATTTTTGGAAGCGCCCTGCACCAAAGGCCAAGAAACAATTATGCAACTTGTATAAACAGACATAGCATAAAAGGGAAGAAATTTGAGATGCCCCTCTCCCTCACTTTTTCCCAAAACGTCAACAAAAAGTAAATAAAAAATAAAAAGCAGATTAAGATCAGAATCACACACCTGTTCGAGTATGAAATGGATTAGAGCCTCAATCTTCAGTCCTCTACGCACAATACCTTGCACAGTGGGAAAACGGGGATCATCCCATCCATCAACCTTTCCATTTTGAACAAACCAGAGAAGCTTTCTCTTGCTGAGAAGAGTATAAACCATATTCAATCGACTGAACTCATATATATGAACTTTCCTCAGTCCCATATCCTGCTGAATCCTGTGATACTGGGCATTGCGATCATGATATTCACTGGATCGAAGAGCATGTGTTATACCTTCCACAGAATCTACAAATGGGCAAGCAAAGTCATAGGTTGGGTACAATTTGTATTTCGATCCGATACGATGATGAGGCATAGGGTTGCATCTGTAGTAAACTGGATCCCGTAAGGATTTGTTTGGGTCCTGCATGTCCAGTTTCCCTCTAAGGCAGCACATTAAACCCCTTTCAGATGCCGCAATCATTTCCTTCCACAACTCTAGGTTCTTCTCCACACTGTTGTCCCTACATTTTGATTCAATCCCATGCATCCTTTCCTCCTGCATTTTTCACGTGGTGTGTCATCAACATATGCCTTGCCCTGACGGATTAGATTCTCAGCCATTTCCATCAATTGAGGGAAATAATCAGATGTATACGTAACAGCATCATAAACGATGGCCAAAGTGTCAATATCTTTGAGGAGGTTTTCCACAAACTCATTGCTTTCCTTAGCTGGGTTTGTATCATCAAAACGCACAATCAACCGTCCTTTGTACTTTTCAGCAAAATACTTATTTAGCAAGGCTGCTTTTGAATGCCCTATATGGAGATACCCACTGGGCTCAGGAGCAAACCGTAGGCAAACTTTTCCAACTTCAGCATCAGGAAGATCTACTTCAGGTCGGCTTTCATTCCGAGAGTCTTGATCTTTTAGCTTCCCTGTCATTGGCTTTCCCCCAACTTTTTCCCAGCATACTGTCCCAAAATGTCATCCAATGTACTGTATTCAGAGCTCAGACAGTTATACCAACGTATCAAGTTCCGGTACTTCTTGTTAGACTTTCTCAAACTCTCCCACCTCTGACCAGCTCCTGGGAGATGGAAATAACGTAAAGATAAATGAAAAACGAACACACACTGAGTTCGAGCAAGCATACACCCACATAAATAAAGCATGATGCACTTAAGGCTGCCTAGGAAAAATCTGATACATGGGACCTATGTACAGCTCTTCCCCCTCCCCCTAGTCTTGTGGGTGGAAGTGTACAGGAACCAAATCATATTTAATTAAGCATCTAATCAATCTTTTTGTCTCCAGCAAAACTCATTGAATCTATGACTAATGCTTAGAAATGAGCCCCAAAGGTGCACAGTATTCTGCAAGAGATCATTTACAGCAGCCACCTCACAAAGCCA
Source organism: Talinum fruticosum (assembly GCA_021018815.1). Classification (NCBI taxonomy): domain Eukaryota; kingdom Viridiplantae; phylum Streptophyta; class Magnoliopsida; order Caryophyllales; family Talinaceae; genus Talinum; species Talinum fruticosum. The sequence goes on from JAITYX010000083.1 coordinate 839,802, forward strand.
AGCTACACAAACTCCTGTCCTATCACACAGTAACAGAAGTAGATATCTGATTACACAGACAAATTAAAAACATGTCCTTCAGTACCACAAAGATACATGTGCAAAGTATCAAGTATTAGTGAAATGAATAACACTCAAAATTCATTACCCTAGTTGTGTACATAATTCAGTGACATAGATGGTTACAGAGTCAATACGGTGAAATGTGAACATGTAGATAGAAACACTTTAAAACAACAATGCACAGATCACAAACCAAAAACTTCTTGATACATCCCAAAAAAACTAAGACTTTAAAATCGATACCTGCCAAGGCAGACCACAGCAAGATGTCAGCAATAGAGACGTCATTGCCGACCAAAAATGTATTGGTCAAAAAGAAAGTGTCCAGGTAGCCGCAAGCTGCTTCAAATTCTGACCCTTTATCAAGGATGGAAAGATAATCCAACCACATGTCAACCTGGACAGCAATTTGGAGTTTAGGCCAAAGAAATCAAAAACCATCAGGAAAAGAAAAGTCAAAAAAGGGGGAAATGAACCTGTCCAGCCTCAAATGGATCTTTCCCGTACAAATTCAATTGGCTTGCAGCTCGACCTACATATCGTAGAAGTACGTACGTTCCACGCACTCTCGACCTATTATTAACAGAGAATGCCTAGAGTAAGTACTTTGTTCACTGCAAATGGCATATAGTCTATGAAAGGTAAATTAAAAACCCCGAGATTTACCTGTGGCATTGAAAACCAACCCAGTAATTCTTTATATCCAACTATTACATCCATCTCTCGCAATGTTTCAAATTATAAGCAGCACATTGCAAGGATGTACAGAGTTGGAAGTTGCAAGATTCCACACTCCCCCTCCCAACCCCCCGCCCCAAAAATAAAAATCCCTTTTCTGGAGGGAATTAGTCAAAAGGAAGAACAAAGGTTCAATATTTCGGGTTAAGGGTCCTCATCCCTGAAAAACAAGACAGCTTACAGAAACCTTAGCACAGCAATAAATTCAATCAAACAACCCATAATTTCAATAATTTTGAAAGACAATGAATGAATATCTAATTATGGACCTAATTTCTGGCCATGGACAAAACAAAACATAATTTGATTGGAGGACTGCATGACTACCCAATAGACCACCCATGATGAAATTATGTAATGTAATTAACTGCAAATCAAAACAAAAAATAGAGGAAGCAAATGTTTCACATCCGTTCATTAGCTTGCACGCAACGCAACAATGCTTGGGATTAGCTGAAAACTTAAATATAGGATAATAATAAGCAAGAAAAAAGTGAGGATGAAACATAATTTAAAAAGAAAACGAGAGAAGATTTTAGGAGGGAAGAAGAATTATAACTCAATGACAAATTGTGATCACAGTAGTTGCTGAGTGAGAAAGACAAACAAATGCAAATATCCATATATTAATTACCCATTGGAGAAGACAAATGAAGGAACGGAACCAGACGGGAGAGAAGGGTCAGCTGAGACAGGAACAGCACCAATCTTGGCTGCAGCAATAACCGAGAATGGAGGACTGTCAGCCGCAAACAAGAGCTTAATCTCCATTTTCATCTTTCCTTACCCTGAAACAAAAAGTTGCCCCGTGATTTACAAACAAGCCTATATCTTCGAAAACAGTACATAGGCTTCTAAGCTAACGCTCCAAATACAGACTATTATTCAGGACAAACAAATAGAAAGGGTAAATCAATGAAACCTTGTCTAAAACCACCAGGGTTTTAGGAATCTAGTACCATGGGTATTATATTTCTACCTCAAGAGATAATCCCAAATTCAAAATAAGTCAGAGTTTGATTTTGTGCTCTGAATTCTAGAGAATTAGCTACAATTGCACGTTGTATCAAATACCCAACAGCTCAACCCTTCCCCCTCCCCTCTCTTGCTGGGGTCATCTTCAAATTTTCATTTCCCCTCATATTGTTAGAAAAAATCATCATTTTGCAAATCTTAAACTGATCTGGACATCAAAGGCAAGCTAATCTATCAGGTCGAATGAAATTAAAAATGACTTCACACATTCCATCATGACAATACTTCAAAGTCAGTCTATATACGTATAGAGGGAGAAATAGAAAGAGACTTACAATTATATTCGGGGAAATGAAATCCCGGGAGAAGCTTAGAAAGATTTCACTGACGCTGCAACGGAGCGGAATGTGCTACGGAGACGGCGATGGAGGAAGCGCCGCTGGGCAGGGGAAGGCAGAAGTGGAGAGAGAGAGAGAGAGAGAGAGAGAGAGAGCAGAACCGGATTGCTGGAAGTTTTGCTGTATTGATATTGGACATGGACCCAATATGAAAACGTCGTCTGTTCAGCCCAACCCAAGCGTTCAAGTTTAGTACTCAAAGTTGGCTCCCGATCCCCTCTAAGTTTAATCGTAAGCTAAGCATGAAGAATAGAATACAGTTATTTTAAATCCTACATTTATATATTTTTTTTAAGGATAAGTACAACAACTAGTAGAGCAACCTTTCTCACAAGGGTTTTACCTAAGTTGTCCTTCATAAAAATGGAGAGAAAGGAAGAAGAGGGGATAGAAGACCAAACTATAAAAGAACTAATACAAATACCAAATTTGGCCACCCATTTAGCAACCTTGTTCCCTTCTCTAAATGTATGATAAATAAAAACTTGATTACAATTCCTAAGAAAGTAACGAGTGTCTTAAATAATCATTTAGATTTTCCAAGGAACCCGAATTTCTTCTTTGATTATTTTGATAACTCGTTTGGTTATCTCATTTAAGAATGATAGAGCGAAAACTTGCTTGGACTCGCTCCTCGACTTCAGTTCTCATAGCAGTAGCTTCTATTAAAAGGATTGAAGTTGTTCCCAAATTTATTGACCCAACTTGAAAAAGTCTGTCTTCCCAACCTCCGATAACAAAACCTCCTGCCGCCAATTTTAAATCATGCATAAGCTCCGCATAACTTATTAAACATAAAGGTGTTTATAAAACATTTACGCCGGCTTATAAACTTTTTGAAAAGGGGAATAGTAGACATTTACTCTCCCTAAGTAAGTCATCTTATGATTGATATATGGAAAGAAAACAAATTTAAGTTTATAATTCATTCAAGTATTAGTTATATGATTGTTCGAGTCAAGCAAGTTCGGCAATTATCATTATAAACTCGTAGTTTCTACAAGTGTGACTTTTCCATGAGAGGTAGCAATGGTGGAACTAGGCATGAACACTAAAACTAGCTTGAAAACAGACACTTTGAAAGATCCCGTTACCATGATGGAGGATTTGGGTAATGTATCGGTCATAGCCTATTATTTTAGACGGTTTAAGTGTGTTTAGAAGGCAATGACAACTCGACAAATCTCCATTATATCCGGTAGCAACAAGAAATATTCGAGGAGCATTGTGAAGGATAAACACAATACTAGGAAGTAATGAAGCAACAACATAGCGAGAGCTAGCTTCAAGAAGGGAAACATACAATTTTCATATTTGAGGAGGCTCAAGTCAATTGAAGAGAATATGTAGTAGCAATATTTTTTTGAGGTGATTTTGCTCAATGTTCGACATACGACGTTAGGCACCAAAGGTAATATTTTGGTCTTCCTTTGTATAATAGTGTTAAGGTTTGTATTTCTATGGTCTAGGAACCTATAGGCCATAGTGTGTGAAATAGTTGACTCTTTTATCTATTTTGTTATTGTACGGTCTCCTTTGCCAAAAACAAAATTAGTACTTTTTTATGTTATTAAAAAATACTTTGATACTTTTCTTTTGTTTTTTTACTATCCCCAATAGCCAACCTCATAAAAGGGCAAAAAAAAACAAACTAGTAGGTACCTTATGTTTTAGGTCATCTATTTTTGGACCCAAAGTTATCAAAAATTATATTAAGGCGCCTTAAATAATTGGGCCAACTATTTCCTGGGTCTAATTCGGGCCTGAGCTTCGTTTTTCGATTGTTTGAGCGGAAAATTGAAAAATTTGACTTGAATATCCCATATTACCCTCTTCTTCCTCTTCCTCTTTCCTTCTTCCCCTCCACCTCCATCTCCATGAGTTTCCGTTCCTCTTCTCGGTGTGCTCTGATTTCCCTCCAGTCTTCCCCGTTGTGTTCTTCACATCGTATCCGTGGGCCTTTAGAACAGCCCGAGATTTGAAGGGTTTGGAGGGAGGTGAGTTGTCGCATTGATTCCGCGATGATTCCAGTCCTACACAATCCCGAATTGGAAGGGATTGGAGGGCATTGAGATATTGCATCCCATTTGGTAAACTCATCATCTTTGGAAGCGATTCTAATGTCAAGGAACGAAGGCTACGCCATGGCATCCCATCCTCCTCCTCTCCCTCTCTCTCTCCATTGTTGCTCGGATTCGATTCGGCAAATAAACTAATTCTAAGTCCTCCAAGGCGGTGAGATGCTCCAACCCTCCACGCACACTTTTTAATTTATTGCAATCGTCAATTCGAAGGCGTCGCAAGGACGAAGAGCAACTGCGGAACACCTCTTCGACTTGTGATAAACTCTCCATCTCCGAATCCCAACTTACCGTCATCTCGTGAAGACATTGAAACGCTTCTATTGGCAACACCCATTTGAGATTCTTGGCATTACCTTTAATATCCCAACTTTCTTAATTTGAAAATTGAAATTACCTTTGCTATTATCATTCATTATCCTCGGGTTTTCGTTTAATTCCCCATTCAACTCCAACTCTTCTACCGTGGGACATGGAGGAACACTTGTCAAGTTGGGGCAAAACCAAATATGTAACATGGAAAGGCAGGGAAATGGTGGTGATAAACGAGGTTCTTGGCTATCATCGGTATCATCATCCGTCCACCATCCTAAGCAACCGGCCTTTTAGATTCACAAGAGCTTTTAGATCTTCCATTTGATCCGAACATTTTCCTTCAAAGTAGAATTTCTATCACCAACTACAAGCATCGACTGACTTTAAACATTTATTCCTCTCGCTTTATTCCTCTCGCTTAATCTCTCGCTGCCCACTCGAATCTCCCTCACTCTCTTCTTCTTCTTCTTCTCACCTTCGGTTCCCCTCTCGCTCTCTACTTCCTTTTCTTTGTTATGACTTTCGTACAAAAAGATTTGCAAAATTGGACATGGAGGAGATGGAGAGAAGAGAGAGAGTGATTGATTAGAGAATGGCATTTTGGACTTTTCACAACTTCGTCTAAGCTCAGGTCCGAAATTGGACCTAGGAAATAGTTGGCCCAATTATTTAGGGCGCTTTAATATAATTTTTGATAACTTTGAGTCCAAAAATAGATAACCTAAAACATAAGGTACCTACTAGTTTTTTTTGCATAAAAGAGCTATATTTTTCATTTATTCTAATATATATACATATTTTCCAAGTACTAAAGTTTTGAAATTTATCCACCCTCAACCCCCTAACTAATTGAACGTCTAATTATTCAAGTTCATGAGTTCCAATATTCATGGGCTGGGCTGAACCTGGAAAAAGGAGTTTCATAGGCCGAACAATACTATCATCTTCCTGAGGCACCACCACACCAGCCACACTTCAATAACATCTCAGTCTCTCTCTCTCTCTCTCTCTCCCCCTCTATTTCCTCTTCCCCTCCCTCCTCCCTTCAGCCGCGCTCCTCTTCGTCCCCTTACTCTTGGCGCCGAATCTGTTTCTGGGAGTTTTTCCATCTCAATCGAATATCACTTTTGTTCTGTATTATTTGTAAGTGTTTCTCTCCCTTTTCATCTCTGTATTGTTGTTCCGTAGAACTTTTTAGCGATGCATTGCAACTGTGGCAAGTCTCTTCCATATTAATCAATAATTAGATTTAGTTTTGAATTTGGTTTGCGAATCAAACCTGTTTGTACTTTTCTTTGATTTCTCAATCGCCTTTAAACTTGGAAAAAGATGGGGCTTTTTGTGTGGGGGAGAGAGAAAGCTACCCAGATGGAATTTTTGCGGAAATTTGCGAATCAGTTGAGCTCTGAATTTGGGAAAAATTGTGTGGAAAAAGATGGGGCTTTTGTGTGGTATGGTATTACATCCCTAAAACCCTAGAGGTTTTATACAGCTTTTAGTTGATTTGTCCATTTTCGACAGTTTTGATTTTTAAGTAGTCTAAAGCTCGGAAGGCATCTGTGGATGTTAACGATGAAAGTTGAAAACTTTCTTGTAAATCGTCGTCTATTACCAATGGGCTATGTCTGATCGAATAAAACCTTTTGATATCCAGGGAAAAAGAGGTTAGCAAGTGAGCCATGGTGAGGGGAAGGCCAAATATACTGATAACTGGAACTCCTGGGACGGGGAAAACAACTATGGCTTCTGCTTTGGCGGAGGCAACTCAACTTCGGAATGTAAATATAGGTGATTTGGTCAAAGAGAAGGAATTGCATGATGGTTGGGACGAGGAATTCGACTGTTACATTATCTGTGAGGATATGGTATGTGTAATAACTTACTTGCATGAAGAAAAACGTTTATTACCAATCCCCCCAACCTTCCCCTTCACCCAAAAAAACAAGTAAACGGGGAAAGGAAACAAAGGTTCTTGCCCAGGTATCGTATTAATACTCTTTAATGTATTGATGAAACAGGTAAGGCTTCTTTTCTCTTTTCTCATCATGTTTCTCTAATAGTTTAATGTTTTATTTTACACTTTTGTTTGAACCATATTCTACATGTTTTTCTAGTTTGGTGGCTGGGAGAACTACTTATCAGTTATCACTCCATGTTGTTACTTCAACCCAACATAATTTGTGGGCTTTTGATGCACCGATGAATGGAGATTGTTATTCTTGAAGATACTAAGAGCCAAGAGCAACATGCTTCCTGTGAGATAGGCAAAGAAATTGCATAATCCTCTGCTAGAACTCCCATTACGTTATTGCTTCTTATCAGATTCTCTGGTATGAGCTGTGGGAGTTCCAATATAAAGATTGCAAACAAGTTGCTTTTGCAAAACCCATGATTGAAAGGACACAGACTTGCCATTTCACACAAAGAGAATAGTCATATTCTTTGGATGATAATTGTAGATTGGTATTATTGATATCATTATGAAGATTGTTGTGCCAGGCCAATAGTAGAAAGTAATTTTCTATGAGAGGCAAAGAAATTGCATAAAACACCTCCTTTTATTTGGGACACATTGAGAAAATAAGCAGCTTTTGTTTGTTTTTTTGTTGGTTTCCTTTGGAAAAAGGACTTATTGTAGTTCCTAAACTAGCCATTTGCAATATTTCCTTCTGTAAACTCATTTTATGATACCATACCATTACCCCAGTGTCTTGGATGGAGTTTTGATGGGTCCTGGAGCTTGTTCTATATATACCATACTGTTAGGCATTATTCTAGACCAGAATTTGCGAACTGGTTATTAGGAAGATGTACATTAGATTAGTTTTTCACACCAAGCAGAAGCACAGTTTAGTGAGACATTTCTCCTTGTCTTTCATTATTGAAAGCTGAAAAGTTGCTCAACATTGAGTGTGACTTGGACTAGCCCGCAGGGGGCGCCTAAGCTAATGATCATCAAAAAGAAGGCCAGAAGAGACAACAAAGATAGAATGTTGTCACCTATATTGAATGCAACTAGTATCTTGATCTTATGTGATTGATTTAAATAAGAACAGCTGATTCCATCAGGATTAGGATGGTAATAACACTAGTACACTGTTTGCTTCTTGTATGATAGAGTGGCCATGTGGATGGAGAGCATGAATCTTGTTGTTTAGGATCCCAAAGCAGATTCCAGCATGGTTAGATTTCGGGGTGCTTCAAGGGCATTCATCTACAGAAAAGTGAAATCATGGATGGATTACCATTTCTTGCTCAGTGGGAATTCCTCAATTGAGTTAGATTTGGTATCATATACTGTGGTTTGCTCTTCCACCAGTAGATAAGATTAAATTTCATTGACATGGGGGATTGGGCAGTTAGGCAGAATGTGTAATTACTCTGCTGGAGGGTAAAAAGAATTAATAGAGGATAAGAACCTGAGGAAACCAAGGAAATTATAAACAGTAGAATTCATTGTTTGGTTGCTTTTGCACATAAGCTAAGTCAAAACAAGAATGTTCTTGCTTCATTTGCTTTTCTCATGTCATGCATTGCCAAATCAAGACAAGGGTATGAAACTATCGGGAAATCTGTCAACCACGAGTTATCTAGTGTGAGTCGGTCCAAGCATTGTTTGTGAATCATATGGAATTTGCTGCCACTGTACATGCACCAATTATGTTGGTGGATTCAATAGTCTTTGTGGCTCTTACAGGTGTGTGATGAGCTTGAGGATATGATGGCAGAGGGTGGTGTCATTGTGGACTACCATGGTTGTGATTTTTCCCTGAGAAGTGGTTTGATCGCATTGTGGTGTTACAAACCGACAATTCTATCTTGTATGACCGCCTTAGCAAGAGGTAAGACCCATCACTTAATAAAACCTCTTATCATATTTTTTTCATATGTATATCTAATTCTAGTCCCACAGCAGAGGCTATACTGGATCAAAGCTCTCAAACAATATAGAATGTGAAATCTTTCAAGTATTGCTCGAGGAGGCAAAAGAAAGTTATCCCGAAAACATAGTGGTGGCTATGAAGAGCAATTCCATCGATGATGTCACCAGGAATGTGGCAGATTTAACGGACTGGGTTTCAAGGTGGACCCACCCGACAAGTTAGAACGAGAACATGTGTGATTAAGAGCGTTGGGCAACAAGTCAGCCTCCTCCTGCATCAGCTTCGATCTACCTCTGTTTTGCCTTTTATTTTATGCTTGTTTAATCCAACATTTTGCCTTTGAATTGTAAGATCGATATGGTGCTTGTGAGTGTGAAGAGTATGAGATAGAGTGAACTATGTATCCTTCAGCTGGATTAATATATGAGAATGGTAATTATTGCAGTACACTTGTTGTGGCGCACATTTGAATATTTGCTTCTTGTAATTATTCTTCGCACTTGTAAGTTTTTGAACCTCCCCTCTATTGTTGTTACCGCCTATGGTAAGTCTTGCATGAGACCTTCTCATGTAACATTTTTTATCAATATTTCCATTCTCATTTTCTATCTTATTTACTCCCCCTCTCTCTTATTTGTTTGTGTGTGTGGACTGGTTGTTCCTGCAATTCGACAATTGGGCGAGAATGTAACCGTTATTCTTACAGTTAGGCAGTTAGTTGAAACTCCAGATAAAGCTCACTGACCGTTCCCTACTTCCACAAGTACAATACCATTCTCATTCCTTAACCTCCTTTCTACGCACCCCCCAACCGAACCCCAAAAAACACCTATATTATCCAAAATCCCCTTTCAAAATCAAACTTAAAACGAAATTAATCCTCAAAATCCCTTACATCCGCCATGGATGAGTACATCTCTCTCTACTGCTGTACATCACATCATCAAAGTCCAACACTAACCCACATTTTCTCTCTCCTCGAATTGCAGGTCGGAGTGCCACCCAGAATCCACTACTGCCACCACCACCACCACCAGGAGAACCGCCGCATCTACCACCAGTGTGGACGTGAGCGCCCTCGACTGTGTGGTCCACGTGAACTCCCTCTTCACAATCGCCGTCTTCGTGGGCCTCTCTCTCGCCACGCCGGGCCAGCGCAGCCTAGAGAACCGCACCGCCTGCGACGCTGGGGCCGCTGTGGCCGAGCAGCTGGTCGTGTTCGAGGTGGTCTCCTTCAGCTTCTTCCTCTTCTCCTCGTTAGTCGCCCAAGGATTGAAGCTCGCCATCAACATCCTGAACAGCAAAGACGCCGACGAGGCTTTCCGGGCCTACATCAACATCGCCGTCCTCCGGACCGGAATGTTGTGCTCCGCCGCCGGAAGCGTCATCGGCTGCTTCTTTTGATGCTTTCTATGGTTCATGTCGTCCAGATTCGCCTCGGATTGTTGAGCTGCGGCAGCAAAGCGGCGGCTGTAGCGGTGGCGGCGTTGGTGGTGCTGGTGACTAGTGCAATTTTGGGATATATATCCACTGCTCTTTATGCTTTCTTGCATTGAGATCGATATTTATGCCTGTGTTCTTGTTGGATTTATTATAAATACTTATGAACACTCATCTATATTTATTAACATATCTAATTATATATTTTAAATATATTTGTAATATCAATTAATACTCATCAGTATCGATCATTGATCACAATTTGTTATTTATAATAAGAACATGCATGATTTAAGGGTTATAAATAGAGTGTAATATTAAATGAATTTATGGATCAAAATGACATTTCGATTTTTTAATTTTATCTTATAAATTCAAGACTCATAATGACGGAAACAAAGTAAGAAATAATATATTTATTCACTCACTAAACTGTGTAATCAATGGCGTATTCAGAAATGAATAAAAAGGTTTCTTAATGCTCATCCGATTGACAAATTAATTTGCATCTTACAAATAACAAGTTTATAAGATGGTTAAGGTCATTTAGATGCATGTTATAAATTATCAATGGAGTACTTCAAAATGTGAATGATGAATTTAGCGAAAATTTTGTGGACTTGTAGATCCTGTCATTTAACCGTAAAGAACTGTAAAGCTCTAAAAATCGTAAATAATTGTAAGATAATTATAAAGTTAGTTATAAGGAGATGTAAAAGTTATAAACAGTTGTAACGAGTTATAAGGTTGTAAGTTAAAGTTAAACGAAACGTAATCATAATCTATCTTGTGTATGTGGATAATAGATTCCAAACATTGAAGTTTTGTTTTTGATAAGACAAACATTAAAGTTATATAATAATTACTAGAAAAAAAAGCTCAAAAGAAGATACAAAATGGCACTTACTAGTAATATCAATTATTCATTTAGGGTATGTTCATTTCAACTGTTAAAACTAACGGTTATAACGTTTATAACAGCTTATGAGCGGTTACAAAATGTTATAATGGTAATAATACTACTAATAATTTTATTCCCTAATAATAATGATAATAATAATAATAGTAACAATAATAATAATAATAATAATAGTTTATTTTATTTAATTTTAACTTACATTTTATTTTTTCAGGGAGAGATGGCTATCATTTTAATTAACATGTTATTAATTTTAACTTCTATATTTTATTTTGTTTTCAGTACATTGCTATAAGGTTTTCTTACAAATGGGAAGATGAACTGGAGAGCATTGTCCCCCGACTAAGCTCACCTGCTCGGTGACTTCACTGGGTTTCAATCTTCTACCTTTCTCTCTCCTCAATTAATCAATTAATTGTAGTACGAGTATAACATTCCCTTCCAATCCCCACCAATCCAATCCTCCTTCAAAAGCAAAACAGGGCAATCTTCCCCAATTCAATTTCCTCATCCGCCATGGACGAGTATTCTCTCTCTCTCTCTTTCTTTCTCTGTTTACGCCGTTTCTTAAAGTTCCAACGCTAACCCACATCTCCTCTCTCCTCTAATTGCAGATCTGAGTACTACGCAGATGGGATCGGCCCCACCAGTCGGACCACCTCCTACTCCGGCGGCACATCCACCACCAGTGTTCACGTCACCGCCCTGGACGGCCTTGTCAACGTCAACTCCCTCTTCACAATCGCCGTCTTCGTGGGCCTCTCTCTCACCACCCCGGGGCAGCGCAGCCTCGAGGACCGCATCGCTTGCAACGCCGGCCTCGACGTCGCCAAGAAGCTCCTCGTCTTCGAAGTGGTCTCTTTCAGCTTCTTCCTCTTCTCATCCTTAGTCGCTCAGGGGCTGAAGCTCGCCATTAACATCTTGAACAGCAAAGACGCTAATGAAGCTTTCCGAGCCCACATCAACACCAAAGTCCTCCGAGTTGGGATGCTTGGGTCCGCTGTGGGAAGTGTCATGGGGTGCCTCTTTTTGATGCTTTCCATGGTTAATGTTATCGAGATTCGGCTGGGATTGTTGAGCTGTGGAAGCAAATCTGCGGTTCATGCCGTTGCTGCGCTGGTTATTCTGGTTTCTACTGCTCTTTTGGTCTATATTTCCACTGCCCTTTATGCCTTTTTACATTGAGGATTCTGGCTGGGTTCGAGCATATTAATTATACAAATTCGATTTCAAGATATACATTTGCCGTCTTTTTTTATGTATCTTTCGTCTTGTTGATCTTGGTTCTCTGTGATTTTGTGCTGCCGTTTGTGGGTTGTGAAAATTTCGCAATTTAAAAGTGCAAATTTTCAGGAGTTATAGGTAGAATTCAATTGTCTGATAAGGCAACTTACATTTTGCATTCACCACACTGTGCTTCAAGGAGGATTTTGTATTGGTTTTGATCCGGGTTTATAGGTACGATTTGATGGTTCATTGGTTAAAGTTGAAATCTTTGGGGTTTTTTTGTTCGAGATGATGGTTGGTGGTTGTTCGATGATTTAAAATTAGGAGCAATTATTGGAGGATTATTGATATGTTGGAGTGAGATTGAAGGGATTTGCCCCCTTTACTTATGTCTTGAGCTTCTTATTGAGTATAATTGACTTGGGGGGAATATCATAACAAGGTTTGATTCCTTAAGTTTTGTTCTTTGAAAGAAGTGACTTCTGAGGTCCATTTGACGAGCAATCCAAGTTTCTTTAGACAAGCTTGTTTCTTTTTGAGTTGTATCTCTTGCTGGGAAATTGGCATAAGGGAAAGATTTGATCTTGCTGGTTGGAAGTTGGAACTAGCAATGATATACACTATCCATGAAAATGCCTTCAATGCTTAGCACTCCCTCCTTTGAAATTTCTCTAATTGTGCTTTATGGTCACTTTGGGTGGATTAAACCTAGAATTTGAACTAGTGCTTCGGCAAAGTCCATTTGCTTGGCAGGAGGGAGGGTCTGTGGGGAAAAGGCAACCAAGTGAGGATAGCGGTAATTCAACATGTGAACTCAAGTCGGCCAAGGAGTTTCACTTTACTTGATTCCTGGGTTCTTGGATTCGAAATTTGAGTGGGTATTCAGTGACGAGGCTGTTGGATTTTTATGCAACTGCTGAGCTTGACTATTGGTTTGGGGTCTTGTTCTGGTGCTTCAAAATCAATGTTTTGCTGCTATCTGTGGTACACAAAGTTCTTGTTCGATTCATTGAGGTCATTGTCATGGTGATTTCAACTTACCTTTTGAACAAGATATAGGTGGCTGACGAAGAGTCATCTCAGTCCCCACCCCCTCTTTTTCACAGTGGGCAGCATTGGTTTTCTGTAGATCGTATCGCTGCAGTCAGCTATACATCGTTATAATGACAGCATTTGTTTTAGAAGTAATGGTGTGTTATTCTCAATTCTGAGCTGAGGTGATTCAACTATCCACAAATGGTGTTTTGTATGCATTCTTGTAAAGCTCTAACATCATCTCAAACCCTGGAATTTGGTGGCATGCTTCAGTAGGGGTGCACGGTGGTTCTGCCCGGATTGGGTTAGGGCCTATGCAGGAAGAAAGTAGGTTGGGTTGGATGAGCTTAGGATCATTCCGGTCTTGATACAGTCTTAAAACTAAGTGTAGTCCTACCAGAGCCCAAAAAGAAAAAGAAAAAAGAAAAAAGAAACAACTACATACGATGAATGATCTCTGTTACTCGGGAGTCATTATTAGTTGTAATTTGAAGAAGTTATAACGTCTAAATTGTCAATAGACAACTCATCTACCTGTCTCATTAACATGCTCTAACTAAGTTGCTATTAGCCCTTATCGACCTATCCATCATTGACATGACCGTTTATCAACTCTATTTAAATGAGGTCTATCCAATTGGTATTCTATTAATTTTTTTGTAAAGACTAATGTAAGTAGGATTCAAACTTAAGGACTTGATAACAATTTTTAAAGACTTTACCGGTTGAGATAACCGACAACGATCTTCCACTTGTTGCTTAGACCTAAACTTTAGGGTTGGTTGGTTGAAATATCTAACTCTAACTAGGGCAGAATTTGAGGATGGGAAACCAATTGATTGAAACAGGATCTGATGACTAGAAAGCCAAAAGATTGAAGCACGCAAAATATATTGTCCAGATAAGCAATGAACTTTAGGGACGCAACAGATGGAAAAGGCGCAAAGAAAGAAATTATGCAATACAACTTGTGATTGTGGTTTGTGGATGCTTCCTTGCCAAAATTAGGCTTGCAACTTGTCCTCAAATGGCCCTCTTTTCACGTTACTTGTGCAGTATAGGATAAGGGGAAAAACATTATTACAAATAGAGGCAATCAAACAAATAACTTGACCGGGCTTCCAAATTCTAGTGACTACGGTATCAATTCATACAATACCAAGATGGTCACATCTCAATCATGAGACGATCAAAGTGACATGATTGAAGAACTTCCACAGGAGCAAGCATATGGAACAATACAACACAACTACATAAAGCGGTTAGGAGTGGAGGAGCTGTAACGCTGAAGTGAACAAGCCCATAGAAAGACAATGAGAAGGAAAAAGGACGCAACATCATCACCTCTCAAATGAGTTATAATTATGTCCAGAACATCATTAATCTTTCGTGTTACACATCTAAAGTACAGTTAAAACTAAAGATATTGTAATATGAACAAATGATTTACAGATGGATAAAACCATATTTATTGTAAATATACAAGTTCATCTAAAATCCTACAAATATAGGAGTAGTACATCTCTTTTTTTCCTCCTTTTGGGGAACTGTTAGCAATGTGAAAAAGTCGTAATGTTTGGGTCGATATTCCTCACTTTTTCAATGATGTCTACAACGTTTCTTGATAGATGGCTGCAGTGCTCCTCCATATCCTTTAGAAGTATATTGAGCTGTTCTCGGAGTGCTACCCGCACCTCTTTCTCTCACGCTGCAGCTCTGCAGTCAATTCTCTGATCTTCATATCCTTCTCATCCTGCAAGCACTCGAAAGTAGATGAATGAGTTCTGGCTATTAAGTGATCAATAAGGGATGGAAGATGGTAAAACCTCTGATATTCAAAGGATTTCATACAAAATGCCACAAAGAACAATCTCCACACTAAGAGCCTCTTAGCATATGCCAGGAAGCACTATGCTTAAAAGAATCCAGATCCCCTTCCAACTAGGAGTTCCTCAGTTAAATTATTGAACACACGTCCAACCTAAAAGAATTGAGGGACGGTTGATATGAATCCGTTCCATCTTTCCCTATCTCTAGATATGGATCACATCCTATCCTCACTAGTCCACTGAGGACAAATTAAGAGGGGGAGCGGGGAAGGTAATTAATTTATGGAACACTTTAAGAAACTGCAAACACAGGAATACAGGATGCAAATTCAAGTCATTAACACCAGTTCACACTCAGCTATTATGCCATGCCGTAATTAAAAATCAACCTCAATTCATATTCACATAAAAGACATGCATTACACAACAAAGTTGAAGTTTGCAAGTTACCAACCAAATAAAAATACCCAAGGAGTTATGACATCATGACAATCTGCCTAGAAATTGAATAAAGAAAGGAAAACAAGCAAGAATTCTGGAATGCAAATAGTTGAGATGAAACAAAACTAGAAACACTAAAAAGGTTAAGTATGAGGAGTTCAATAATAAGAAAGCGAACCGGTGTATGAGACAGAAGCGCACTTCGGTGATTATTGGCTGGGGAGAATACCAATGGATGACTGTGCTCCTTCACAAAACAGGTGACAACACATTTTCCAGACTTTTCTTTCTTTACCACGATCATCGCTTTACAACCTTCTCTAGTTATCGCTCTTGGTCTCCTGGTTTCATTCTGTTTAGGCTTAACTCTGTGGAAACCCTCTTTATTACAAACAAGTCTACGCCAGACGACTTTTCCATCAAGCATTGATCGACGAAATGCGTCAACACGCATTACAAAGCCCATACGAGTTGCATATGCATCATAGAATAACTTTGCATATTCTTCAGACTCAAACTCCATGCCCTCATGTGGCTCTATCTCAGAATTTTCTTCAATAGTTTGCAGATCTTCTCCATCAAACCTTTCAGTCATTTCTACATGTTCATCAACACTTGGTTGTTCTTCCAGTGCCATTGTGACAAATTATGAACTTATAAGAACACCAATGTCAGGATTTCCGAAACAGCTTCACATGCAAATTTATTTAACCAGGCTGTGATCAGTTTTGTTACTTAGTAAAATCAATTAATTGCTAATATTTATACATTCTTACAGACAGCTTACATCAGATACTCTGGGAAAATATTGGACAAAGTCTTGAGTAGTGGCTATAGACAAACAACATGCTTGAGGATGCTTTACAAAACAATATATGTGCCTTTTGAAACTTCAATGAGTTCCAATGAAAGTGCTAAAATGTACAAAGGCACGGCAACCACAGGAAGTATTTAACCCTCCCCTCTCTAAGTGTGGGCAAGTTGCTTGAAGCATACTTCTGCATATGCCTGAAAAGTATCTCCCTTGTGGTTGAGACAAGTAATCCATTAAGGACTGTCAAGACTGAAAAATTGGATCTTTAGCCTTCAACTGAAGGGCTCCATTTTCACTTTGCAAAAAGTGAAAGAACATGGAATAAATTTTTCATTACAAATTGTTTCAATCACATCTGATGTCAGCAAATTTTTTAGTTAACACAATGAATTTCTATCATCCATCCTAGATTACTGCCAGAAGACTCAATGTTTCAAGATCATCTCGAAATATAAGATTATGTTGAAACTATTGACCTTAGCAAGTAAACATGGGGTATACCAGTGTTCCTACCTCTAAAACTAAAACAAGAAACAATATAAATGGATTCCTATAGACAAGCAAGGGGCATATAAATTTGGTAACAACGATTACCATGATCCCCAATTATCTGCTATACTCTAATCTACACATGATCTCAAATTATCTGCTATAGTCTACTCATGTAGAACCTCTGGTACAGTCGTAGGTAACGTGTCCAGAAACTAGTTACTGGGAACACTTAATCTTGGCAACAAGGGTTTTAAGTATCCTATCAATAACATCAGTGATGTCTACCTTAACTATCCATTAGATCTCTTAAGGACTTATAGCATGCGACTAAGAAACTAGTGATTGCTTATTACATGGCATATTCACTTGAACAGTAACCATCCAAACTGGATGATCTCAAGATTACAAAACCAAACTGAGCATTACACACCAAAAAAAAAAAAAATTCATTTTCTGGAACACTTCAATTCCCGGGTACAACTAGATATCAAAAGGGCAAAACCCAAAAACCATGTGCCCCATTTTGACAGTTGAATTGATCAATGAAGAACCAAATGCAAAAAAATCCCCCAAAAACTAGAGCCGAATGCTTAGCTGTAAGAACAAAATTTCGATTTCAACAGAACACATCATTATCCATGCATCCAAGTTCAAGTTACCCTTCACAAACATAATTCACAGACATTAAAGGCACCAATTTTTCGCTATAATTACCAGCAATAATAATTCAAACAGACCAGCAGCCAATATAAAGATCAAAAGAACAAGGAGTGCGCCATTGATTCTTTTACTGAAAGTAATGAACTGGGCAAAATAAAAATCAAAACTCGACGAGAGAGAGAGAGAGAGAGAGAGAGAGAGAGAGAGAGAGAGAGATTACAGTGAGAGCCGAGGGACGGAGCTAGGAGGCTCGAAGGTGGATGCGTGAATTTGAGGTGCTCGATGGAAGTTCAGGATGCATCTCAGGACTTGAGTATGATGCCAATGACTCCCCTGCTGGACATTCTAATGCGGGAATTACTTGAAAATTTTAAGGATTATATATACATGTAATTTTATGAGATATAACAGTGAAAAAAAAAATAATGGATAAAAAAGTATCTTTTATAATTCACCATTAGTAATATTCTTTACATTAGCACTGAAATTTGACGTTTTTATATGATATTTTTCAGGTTTAATTAAGATAAAAAAAAAAAAAAAGAATATTGAGGCAAAACTCTTATCACTTTTCATCTTAGAAATATGAAAAAGGAGTTAGAGTTATGATGTCATAAATTTCCTTTCCCGGATGTAAGAAGGCTATTTTCATAATTTACCAATTTTTGTGTCGCATATATGATTGGGCACTCCACTACATCAATTAAGATGTGTAAGTTGTTTTTTTTTTGTTTCAAATTTTGAGTACTAGAAATATTAGGTTTAGCTAAGTGTTTGGATTATATGGGGTAGGATACTACTCCCAAGTTAAGCTCATGTCATGCGAATTTGAATTAAAAAAATAGCTCTTGTATAAATTGATATTTATTTAAATTGATAATTGGATCACATGAAGAAATTAGCAATGTTTATATTAAAGAACCTTTTATTTAACTATTAATATTACTCTTAACAATTTTATTTTAGTGATGAGGAAAATACAAGTATAAATCTCCGTTAGTGTACTTATTCAAAAAGACTTTTACCTCAAATATTCAAAAATTACGTTAAAATACCTCTAAGTTATTGAACAATTGTATTTTAAACCCACTGTTCTCAAAAATAATTTTAAAATACCTTAAATTAAGGGTTAAATTATATGTAAGACCCAATTCCGACTCGAAGAGTGAATGGAGGTGTAAAATGTCTATAGTGCTCATCATTTATCTCTCTTTCTCTATCTCTCCTTCTTACGTCTCTCATCCCTTACTCTCTCTCTCTCTCTATCTCTCTCTCGTGCTCCGGCCTCGCTCCGGCTCTTTCTCTCGTCTCTCCGATGGCCTACTCGCTCTCTTTGTTCATCTTTTGTGCTTCTTCTTCTTCTTCTCTCTCTGTCCCTGTTGCTCCTCGTTCTCGCTTCCTCTCTCTGTCGCCGCTTTCACTCGCTCCCTCTCTATTTCGCCTCTTCGTTCTCCCTCTCTCCCTCTTTTTCGTTGCTATCGCTCATCACCGGCACCTCTCCTTAACCGAAAACGCTCGCTGGAGCAAACCCAACCTCCACGACTTGGCCATACTTGAGAGGAGGAGAGAGGAAATTACATATTTGCAGACAAGTTGATTAGATGATTGAAGGGATACTTGGGTTGGGAATTGGATTTGTCTGGTCCGGTTGACATTGGGGGTTTATGAGTTTCTTCCATTTTAGGTGCTCTCCAATAGTGGAGCTCTATGAGGCCATTGCCATGGGAGACTAAGAGAGAGATGAGAGAGACTTTGAGAGGGAAAAGTGGATGAAATTGAGGCTAATGGAGAGAGAGAAGGGGACTAATTTCAAAATCCCGCCTAAACATTTGATTTTTGATGTCGTTGGTCGAATTTAGCCTCAAATATAGTTTATGCCTTAATTTAAGCTACTTCAAAACCATCATTTTTGAGAGCATTAAATCTAAAAAATAGTTGCTCAATAACTTAAGGTAGCTCGAGTGTAATTTTTTTATTAAATATTAATTATTAGAAAGAAATAAAAATAAAAATATAATATCTTTTAGGGTAAAAGTAACTCCACAAGATACAAGCCTTAAAAAAAAAAAAAAAAACTCCACAAGATACAAACAAATCTCCCTCTTTTTTTTTTTCCCCCTTACCTTTTCTTTTTTTGGGTGTTATATAAATCGTATTTTAAGAAAGCCCTGAGCCAAGCCAATATATTGTCTTTAAACAAAGATTTCGATTTCGAGAGGAGAGAGAAAAAGACTGGCAAGGGTTCCCACCGGCTCGAGGGGTGAAACGCAGTGTTAGGGTAACGTTTTATCACAAACCCTAATTCCCAAAAACTCTTAAGAAATTTGCAAATTGGGAGTATTACTCGATTGGGATGTCCGGTTGATTGGTTTGTGAAGAACTCAACTGTAGCGAGAACGGTAAATCTCTGCTTCTATGCCTATGGTCGCTTCAAATTGCTTGCATTCTGCATTTAGTTCCTGCATCTGAATAATTAGTTTTTTTGCTTTCGATTCAATTGCTGTATAATGCTTAACACTCCGATTCTTGGCACACGAAGAAAACGGACTAGTTTGTGATATTATTTTTATTTTGTCGGCACAATCTAGGGTTTGAATTTACTCGTGTAGTTGTTAATTTTATCGATTTTTCTTAGCTTGCAGGCGAAGTGTCTTACTGAAGGAATTTCGAGTTTTCCGGGGAGCCCTATATTGTTTGGAAATTTTCTGAAATCAGGGTAGTAACAAATTTAGGATTTGTGGAGTAGGACGAACTATGGGGGAATCAGAGGACACAAGAACTAAGTCGAGGAGGGAGGAAGCTGAGACAAAGGAGGAATCCAAACGGAGCCGCGGACGTGATCATGAGAAGGAAATAGAAAGGGATAGGGATAAGGAGAGGAATGGAGATAGGGAGAGGCGTAGAGATAGAGACAAGGACAAGGATAGGGAGAGTAGGCGGTCGGAGAGAGAAAGAAGTGTTGATGATAAGCATAGGGATAGGGAAAAGGAGAGAGAGAAGCACAGGGATAAGCACCGAGACAGGGACAGGGACAAGGATCGGAAAAGAGATCGTGATGATAGGGATGGGGATAGAGAAGATAGGGAGAGGGAGAAGACAAAGGAAAGAGAACGCGAAGAGAGAGAGAAGGAGCGGGAAAGAATAAGGGAGAGAGAGAGGGAGCGTAGGGAAAGAGAAAAGGAAAAAGAACGAGAACGCGAAAGGGAAAGAAGGGAACGTGAACGGGAACGTGAAAGGGAGAGGGAAGAAAGAGATAGGGAAAGGGAAAGGGAAAGGGAAAGGGAGAGGAGGAGGCGAGAAGCAGAAAGTGATGATAGCAGTGATGAGCGGAGGGACCGAGACAGAAAACGGCGAAGGAGGGATGATGATCACAGGGAGAGAGATCGTGAAAGGAGTAGATCACACAGGCACAGGGAAGACAGTGTGGACAGCCAGAAGAAGAAAAGTGATGAGGAGCCTGAGAGAACGCAGGAGAAAACTGAGACAAAGGAGCAAGACATGGAGGAGGAACAAAAGAGATTGGATGAAGAGATGGAAAAAGAAGAAGGAGAGTTCAGGAATGGCAGGAGTTAAGGAGGAAAAAGGAAGAAGAGGCTAGACAACAGCTGGGGGAGGCAAGTGCAGAGGAACCCAAGGCAGGTAAGAATTGGACTCTGGAAGGTGAATCCGATGATGAAGAAACTGGTCCAGAAGAGAAAACAGATGCAGATATGGATGTGGATGGAGTTTTTAAACCTGCGACAGAAGCTGATAATGGCATGGATATCGATTCTGAGAATGGACGTGCACCATCAGCTGGTGCTCCTGCTGCTGATGAAGAGGAAGATCCTCTGGATGCATTTATGAATTCTCAGATCCTGCCTGAAGTGGAAAAACTAAACAATGCTGCAGTGGCTCCTGAGACTTCTGAGTTTAATGGCAAAGATAAAAAGGATGTCCAAAGCAATGGTGATGTGCCTAAGAAAGATTCCAAGAAGGCCCTTGGAAGAATAATGCCTGATGAAGACTTTGTTGATTATGGGGATCTTGAGGATGACGGAGCAAATTCGGAGGATGAAGATGATGAAGAATTCATAAAAAGGGTGAAGAAAACGAAGGCTGAGAAATTAGCTTTGGTTGATCACTCAAAGATTGACTATATTGACTTCAGAAAGAATTTCTATATTGAAGTTAAGGAAATACAAAAGATGAATCTTGAGGATGTTGCTGCTTATAGGAAGGAGCTGGAGCTGAAGGTGCATGGGAAAGATGTGCCAAAACCAATCAAAACCTGGCACCAAACTGGACTCACGACAAAGATTTTGGATGTAATCAGAAAGCTAGGTTTTGAGAAGCCTATGCCAATCCAAGCACAGGCCTTGCCAGTAATTATGAGTGGTCGGGACTGCATTGGTATTGCAAAAACTGGTTCTGGAAAGACTTTGGCCTTTGTGTTACCCATGCTGAGGCACATCAAGGATCAGCCACCTTTGATGTCTGGAGATGGCCCCATAGGGCTTATTATGGCTCCCACTAGAGAACTAGTCCAGCAGATTCATAATGATATCAAGAAGTTCGCCAAAGTAGTGAATCTGACTTGTGTTCCTGTATACGGAGGCTCTGGGGTCAAGCAACAAATTGGTGAATTGAAGAAGGGGGCAGAGATTGTCGTATGCACCCCTGGTAGAATGATAGATATACTTTGTACAAGCAGCGGAAAAATTACAAATCTTCGGAGAGTTACTTACTTGGTGATGGATGAAGCTGATAGGATGTTTGACATGGGTTTTGAACCTCAGATTACGCGAATCGTTCAGAATATACGACCAGACCGTCAAACAGTGCTTTTCTCTGCCACCTTCCCTCGTCAGGTTGAGATATTGGCAAAGAAAGTGCTGAATAAACCGGTGGAGATTCAGGTAGGTGGGAGAAGTGTTGTTAACAAAGACATAACCCAGATGGTTGAAGTGAGACCCGAAAGCGACAGGTTCCTTCGATTATTGGAAATCCTTGGGGAGTGGTATGAAAAGGGTAAAATCTTGATTTTTGTCCACTCACAGGATAAGTGTGATTCCTTGTTTAAGGATTTACTCAAAAGTGGTTATCCCTGCCTTTCTCTTCATGGGGCAAAGGATCAGGGGGACCGTGAATCCACCCTTGCTGATTTCAAGAGTAATGTGTGCAACTTGTTGATTGCTACCAGTGTTGCAGCAAGAGGACTTGATGTAAAGGAGCTTGAGCTGGTAATTAACTTTGATGTTCCTAATCACTATGAAGATTATGTTCATCGTGTTGGACGTACAGGTCGTGCTGGGCGTAAGGGCCACGCAATTACTTTTATCTCTGAAGAGGAGGCAAGATATGCACCGGATCTTGTCAAAGCGTTGGAGCTCTCTGAGCAGCCTGTCCCGCAGGACCTGAAAGCTCTTGCTGATGGGTTTATGGCTAAGGTGAAGCAGGGACTTGAGCAAGCCCATGGAACTGGTTATGGTGGAAGTGGGTTTAAGTTTGATGAGCAAGAGGATGAAGCACGGAAAGCTGCAAAGAAGGCACAAGCTAAGGAGTATGGATTTGAGTTTGAAAAGTCGGACTCTGAAGATGAAGATGATGAAGTCCGTAAGAGAACTGATGTTACAGTTCCAACCCCTGTTCTTGGGGGCAGGTGCTCCCAGATGCTGCACTTCCTGCTTCAGTACCAGCTGCAATTGGCTCTGTGCCAGCATCCATTCTGTCTCTTAGCGATCCAGCAAGAGTAACTGCATTTGCAGCTGCAATGAAGTTGCAACAGAACTTAGCTAAGCTTCAAGCTGATGCTATGCCGGAACATTATGAGGCAGAACTGGAGATCAATGATTTCCCACAGAATGCTCGGTGGAAGGTAACACATAAGGAGACTTTGGGTCCGATCTCTGAATGGACTGGAGCTGCCATTACGACCAGAGGACAATATTTCCCACCAGGGAAGATTCCTGGGCCTGGAGAACGCAAACTATATCTGTTCATTGAGGGACGGACAGAGCATTCAGTCAAGACAGCCAAGGCAGAATTGAAAAGGGTCTTGGAGGATATCACTACTCAAGCCTTATCTCTTCCAGGTAGCGCACAACCAGGCAGGTATTCTATTCTCTGAAAAACCAGTCCAGCTTTATAGAGCCCTTTTATTAGTCCATTTACACATTTGGATCGGTAGTGCTATTAGATGCTGGTGTACCATCCATTTGCTCTGATATAGTTTCTGATATTCTATTGCTCATTTTGTAAGTTTCGATTTGGTACACATTTCTGTTGTTTTATGGATGAGATTGCCCAAGGTACTTGGTGCTGCTTGAATTTTGCTTGTTTTGGAAATTTGAAAGACGTAAGGAACCTTCAGTGAGTCCCTAGTAGTGGCGTGAAAATATGTATGTACGGATGAAGTTGCTGCTGAGGACGTTCAGTTTATGATGTTTTCTTAAAAATTTATTGTAGTATGATAAAATCCCAACACTGCAGTATTTGGCACTTGTTCTGATGCTTACTGTCTGACCATATTTCTGGATTAGCTTATGAAATGTTTGCCTTTCTTTAGTTATGTTAGTCAACCCCCTTTTGATCTATTTCTTTTTCCTTTTCTTTTCTTCGCAATGCCCGAAACCTATTCCTGTGGCGCGATGGAGGATTCTGTCAACTTTCCCAGGAGCAGTGTGCTATATATATGCTTGCTTTTCCGGCTTCTGGAGGCTTCCAGAAAAAACGGGCACCTACATTGTATGTTTTGCTTCAGTTCTGATGGGCCTCATTAATCGCTTTTCGTAATATTCTTGAGCAAGCTTATGTTTTGCTTTGGTGATTGTAGGTGAAGTTATAACCCAGAAGCACTTTTCTCGCATTTG
Source organism: Talinum fruticosum (assembly GCA_021018815.1). Classification (NCBI taxonomy): domain Eukaryota; kingdom Viridiplantae; phylum Streptophyta; class Magnoliopsida; order Caryophyllales; family Talinaceae; genus Talinum; species Talinum fruticosum. The sequence goes on from JAITYX010000083.1 coordinate 863,964, forward strand.
CTTTGGGGAAGCTACTCTCATTGGTTTCCCCAGAAGTATTTCTTCAATACAGTTTCGTTAATTGTATGCAAATTGTTTTTATTAGTTTAACTGATACCCAAATAGCTGTGCAGTGTACAGGGTTGATATGTGGGATTAATCTAGAGAACAATATGAGTTTTCATATTATATTGTGCACAGCCTATGACTAGTTTTGGCTTTCCTTAATCTTTGTCCGAACTAAGACAATTCAGAGGGACTAAGACAAGTCAGAGGGAGTAGTATTTTTGTTTATGGAATGTTGATTTGAGATATCATGACAAGTCTTTGGTCGTGTTATGTGTCGGGGTTTGAGACTGGTCAGATAGTATGAACATAGGGTAAACTTGTCGGTTGTCAGGGAAAGTCTTCTATGCACAACGTGCTGCGTAATCTGATTTTTGTTCGTAAAATATTTGAACTGTGGTGAAGCTTATGCTGCATTCAAGTTGTGCTCCATTTGTGAGGTGGTTTAGTGATATCCGAATGATCCTGAGAAGCGAGGATTAGGGAAGGAAAGAGGAGCTTTTTCTTTTTTTTTTTTTTTTTGGGGGAGGGGGTGGGTGGTTGTTGGTGGTAGTTTTTATGGTTAAGCCTTTCATCAGCTAAACTTCGAGCATTAGTTTGCTTTTTCACCCAAATTGGTGTTCGGTAGTTTTATAGAAGTTTGGAGTGTAGATATGGATATGGATAATTTAACGGAATCTCTCATCACATTACATAGGAATCACAGTCTGTTATAATAGTCAGACATGAATCTAGCATAGTAAAGGGTCAAAATATGATCCTATGCAAAAGTATGTTGTTATACTCGGACATGAATCTAGCATAGGAAAGGGTCAAAATATGATCCTATGCAAAAGTATGTTGATTTTCTAATGCGACTTGGATATGCCCACCGTTCATTTTACGATTGTTTGAAGATGGAAAATACCTAGATTAGGTAACGTAAAGGTGAAGATTACCGAGGTTGCTGAGTTAAATGAACGTCTCAATATCTATTAGTTGTTGGTGTTAATTAACTCAATTAGTAATGTCTTTGAAAGTTTATATGAAATGCCAGGATTTAAAGTCCACTTATAACAGCATTTGTGCCTCATTCTTTGAAGAAAATTATCTATTAAAGTCAGGATTTAAATCCCACTTATAACAGAGGTGTTTAAAGTCGTGGGTGTTAATTAACTCAATTAGTAAAGTTTCTGCAAGTTTATACGAATTGTTGGGATTCAAAGTCCACAAAGAAAATAATCTATTAAAGTCAGGATTTAATCCCATTTATAGCAGAAGTTGCACCTCATTCGTATAACGAAATTTAAAAAGTATGTTTCTAAAATGCACAATTCATTTGTATAAAAAAATATCCTATATCTATTAAAGCCAAATTGGTATTTGAAATAGTATGTTTCTAAAATCGACAATTCATAAATAACGGAGACTAAACATCTATATGAATTTATATTTTTCACAATGTGACCAACCCGGCTAAGTTATTACAGGAGTCATGAGTCTTGTGACCTTCCACCCTAAAATTCGAAATTTTATCCTGAGTTGACTCATTCTTAGGTCACAAAAATACGAGAAACTGAAAGGAAGCCCCAACTAGTACATAAAAAGTTATGGCCAAATCGGAAGAAATATTACAAATCTCTATGATACTAAGTGCTAGCATTGTCAATTTACAAAGAAATGCAGCGATACTGTCACATAAAAGAGCCTCATTCTTTTTCATCTCCTCTTTTTCTTCAGTAATTCAGCTGCCCTTAAAAACATTTGATCAATCTCATCGAAATCTGCCATGTCAGCCTCCTTCTCTGACAATTCAGACCCTTTGGAGTCCAGAGACATCTGACGAAGGTCATCCTCAAAACTCTTATCACCATTATTAACTGGTGGAAATTTATCAAACTCGTGTAAGTATAGAGGCTTTTCTCCATTTGCCTCGCTATCAGATTCTGTTTCAAAGATATCAGACAAATCTTCAGAGTCTGAGTCAATGCTGGCCTCTGTTGATGAATCCTCCTCCTCCAAAGTATTATTGTATTGAGCCATTAATTCTTCGAGCTTGTTTGAAGATGCTGACAGTGAGGCTGGAGAGCTAGAAGAGCAAATATCCTCAGTATCTTTGTCGGTGGGATTTTCAGCGTGTTTAAAAGCTTGACCCTCTTTGTTTCTAATTTGTGCTCTGAGCAACTGAAGCTCCTGCTCAAGCCTTGGGATATATCTTCTAATGGCTCGCAAGGCATCCCGATACCGGGATTTATCTAGTGCCTTCTTTCTTGGAAGTGTGATCCTAGGTGACATTATTTCTGTAGGTGGTTGTGAGTAGTTCTTTCCCCTGTACATGATTATTGTGTTCTCGTCATGGATGTCAAGCACAATCCCACCAGTCAGCCTAGCCAGCTCAGCAGCCATCTCCTTGACCTCTTCCGGAGTGAATGTCTTTACAATCACCTGTAGTGTTTGGTGTTTCTTCCAGTGTAAATGCATGTTTAAGATTACACCTTGGTATATTCCTCGTCTACCAACAGGTACATAGTTCTTGCACTTAAGGCCCATCTTTAGAAAGTAGAAATGTTCTTCTGGTGTCAAGACTTCAGGATCATGAGTTGCCTCTGACCATTCTTGTGGCTCTAACTTCTTCAGAGCCTCAACAAGTCTTGCTTCTTTTTGTGAGCCTGAAAACGGCCAACTCAGAAAAATTTATTCTTTTTTCCTTTTCTGGGAAAAGGGGATTTTTGTTTCAGAGAAGTGGTTCGAGGGTGGGGAGAGGAGTGGAAAAAGATGCTGTCGGCATAAAAGCAAGCACACTACTGTATAATGAACAGCAAAGTTCCTTCATCTCTCAATTACTGGAACAAAAGTAAGCTACAGAACCTGACAAGCCCCAGAGAAGGCATAAGCTTAGCCTAAAGGATTCAAACTAAATCAATGGGCTCCCTTTTCTACATAACCAGCTCACTTGTGAGTTGTGAACCTTCCATGAGAGTAAACAAGGAATAAGCATTCTTACGGTCCAACCAACTTCTATCTTCATATTAGGGTTGGAGTCAAGAAGGTTTACATGTCCAAAACTTGACTAGTTATCATAAAGAATACAGGAAGAGAAAACAGGTGATTTGAGCCAAATGTTGTCGGATCATCATTCTGCAGCATTCAGAATATAATGCAAGAATGCTGTCTAAATTCCAATTCGACCATCCCTCACTACTCTATGTTAAATATCTTTATTCTCCCCCAAACCACCAGAGTCAAAACAGCTGAGAGAAAGAGCTATCGTTTGCCGACTTACATCAGCATCTATAGATTAGCATAAGAGGAAAGGGGTGAACAAATACAGAAACCTACCTTGTTTAGTTTGTACAAGATCTTCTCTTCTGCAGTCATCCTTTGATACTCTTTCTTCTTCTTCCATCTAAAGTGCTTTAACCACCTAACAACTGCTCTCTTTCCCTTCAACTTTTTCCTTTTGGGCTTTGTTTGGTCACCCTCAGCAGTAGTGCTACTATCAGACTGCTTTGAAGGCTGTGGATCTTTATCAGCTTCCTCCAGAAACTTTCCACAATGGAAGCCATGATGGCCTGTTACGGATAAAACTCGGGTGGCCCAATAATTGGATCCCTGATGAAAACCTTCGACAGAACACCATAGAAGCTACTATAATATAAGATAAGAATCATGTTTGATGCATATTATAGCAAATATAGCCTGTAAAGCTACTATAATACGGGCACAAATCTCCTATCTATGACCAATTGGAAGCACAAAGAGCATAAGCAGTTGTGATTGTTTGGTGACAAGAGTCCAAAGTTTTGGTAGTTTCATAAACTAAACAGGCCGAGTCAAACCATAGAAGTTGAACTACATAAACTAGATCTGCTCTCTGCAATTGCTATGGCAAGGCGCACACATTTAGCTCCCTTAAAACAAAATTTGAGCTGATTTCAATAAAAAATGCATGCCACCCAGCAAGTTTCAGTCTTACAGTAGTGAAATTCTATGCAAATATCTCATTCTTCCCACTAGTCTTTTTCCATTTCAATAACAGTTTTTTTTCTAGTTTGTAATGAATAGACTCACAACAGGTACAAAGACATCAAAAGAGGTGATCAAATTTTTATGCTAGTAAAAAATTGCAATAACATTCTGTCAAAAAAATAAAACACAATACAATAACATGGCTGATTTTCTATATCCTTTTTTGGTGTATATATTCAACTAACATAAACGGTGTCCACCTAAATATACTACTACAAAAAGAACAAATTCTTGTCCAATAATCCCACTATCCTCCAATTCCTCATGAAATCCAGAAAAATAATGCATTTTTAATGTAAATTTTGCATTCTAACAGTCCCTTCTCTTCTGCTATTTCTGAATCATACTCCTAATTCATCAGCAACATCAAATTTTCACACCCAAAAAGTCCCAATTCCAGAAGTGTACCATCTAACTTTGAACTTGATATGAACCAAAAGAAGAGATAAAGATAAACAAAAAGCTACCAGGTTCTGCAAAGAAAGGAGGACCCGGGAAAGGCGTTCTTGAGAGAATTCGATCTGATGAGGAGAGAGATTGAAGAACACGGCGAAAACACTCTCTTCCACATTTCCTTCTCCGGCGAAAATTCGAAAATTGATGCAGCGAAAACTGATTGACAATAATTTTGACCTAGAAGCTCAATCTATACTCTATAATCAACCTGACTCTCGATTCTTTGCCATTGGGCTCCATAGACATGGTCTTCATTGAGGAATATTCGGGGGAGGGGGATAGAGAGAGGTGGCGACGGCAACGGCAGCGGAGAGGGCGGTGGTGGCGAGTGGGAAGAGGGTAATACTGTAATAGGGTTGATATCGTATAAGGGCACGTTTGGGTCAAACCAAAATTGCACCTCGTGAGTTTTACCAACCCAAGCCCATTTATAAATCTCAGGAAAGGGTATGAGAAGTACAATAAACAATGCATAATAGTAGCAAGAATTCGGGTTCGAATTGAAATTGAATTAAATAAATTGATTATTGGATAAAATTTTTTATCTTATACTTAATTCTTTGGCTTATACAATTTGGACAAATATAAATTCGAGAATTTATATCCAAATTTAAAATTCGGACAAAAAATTATGATCGGGCTCGATTTTTTCAGAGTTGGAGAAATTCGAATAATCGGATCAGATAAAATTTTTCCAATACTAGTTCATAAGCCCTCCCCCGTGCACAATTAGTAGATGCTTAGGAAAATCATGACAAAGCTCGAAAGACAAAGTATAGTAAACAACATAAATTCAACCCCTAAACAATAACATTACCGTCATTATCGAACAACAGATTGAAATAAAATAGTCTAACAACATCTTTGGATTTATTACAAAGTCTCTCGGACATCTTTAAATATTAGTTTAAATTAGTCGAACTTATATTGGACAATTTATTAAATTTGTATCAATTTTTCTTTATGTTTATAGATTTGTTTTTTGGCTTGAAGAATTCGAAAGGAGAAAAGAGTTGCATTAAAAGTTGAATGAAGAAGATGAAGCTGAAAGTTAGGGTTGTTCTTAACAAACCTACATGAATTATTGAAACTAAATATTGTATATTCATTATGAATACATTGAATAGAACGGATAAGAAAAAGAATGACCATAAATGCAAATGAGAATAAAGATGACCTTAAAGATATATACGTAAACATTTTATAATTCAAAGTTAAGTAATTCTCTTGATCTGTATAATCTTACTCTTGTTTGTAAATACTTTAATCGAACACAAATTTGTCTAAGTATTTTAGACATTTGTGATCCTTGTCTTTTATATGTACGCGAAAAGTTTTCTTTTGACTTTTTAACTTATTATCGATAGAAGATGAAAGAACATTTTAATGTGATTAAAGGTTGCGAAGATGAATGAAGAGAATAATTGAAAAAATACTACAAAATCTCAAGAGATTTAAGATAGATGACCTCAACAATTTTGGCATGCACATCATAAAAGGAATGTACACAACGTTCCCATGCATGCACATGAACTGAATACTATCTGAGGCCTAGCTACTTGCCCCCCCAAATGACTCCTCCTCTACTGAAGGATTTCCATGCTCGATCGATCTCGATTCTCACCATCGAAGCTCGTTTTCTATGAACCTATGGCAGCAAAGGCACCACCCTTCATCATCTGCTTAAACTCCTGGAAATTCACCATTCCATCCCCATCAACATCCACCTTGCTGATCATCTTCTTGCAATCTTCGACTGTTCTCCCTTGCTTTAGTCCCAACGACAGTAGCACCGATCTCAGTTCCTCAACGGTGATGAATCCATCCCCATTCTGATCGAACACGTTGAAGGCCTCCCTTATGTCCTCCTCCTCGTCCCTCTCATCCATTATAGTTTGGTACAACGAGCCAAACTCTTGCATATCCACAAATCCATCCCCATTTACGTCGATTTTCTCGACCATTTGGGTCAGTTCCTTATCTGGGATGTAAATTCCCAGTTTCTGCAATGAATCTTGCATTTCGTTTTTCGTGATCCTTCCATCGCCATTACGATCAAACATCTCGAAAACTCGTTTAAGCTCAGCCGGATCCATGTCTAGAAATCGATTTTTGGCAAACAATGCTAACGAATGGATTGCCTTTAGATGGATTATGGACTGACCATTGATGGAGGAACAGGGAGGGGGAAAAGGAAGTATAAAAACACAAGAAGAGGGTGGAGGATGATCAAAATTATGGTAATTTAATTAAGGATGGAAGGGAAAATGTGAAGAAAATGTTGAGATTTTACGATAATTGTGATAATTTTTGGATTTGGAGAAGAGCAATATAATAGAGACGTTGTATTTAAGGATAGGAGTGGCAAGAAATTCGTTGGATCATTGATTGTACAGTTTGAAAGTTAGTTGAATAATCTGTCATTTCTATTTTTTTTTCGGGGGGCATTTTTAGTTTTTTAATTATTTATTGTGCTTGGAATTTCTATTAATCATCGCAAATTAATCAGAAAACTAGTATGTCCAAGTCCAACTTCCATGTATGGGTGAAAAGGTCCAACGAAGATTTGGTCAATAAGGCTGTAGCAGAATCAAGGATAAAATTTGTTTATGTTTTGAGGTGGTGATTTATATGAGTTCGAGGGAAAGAAATTTCAGGATTTTTTAAGTTATTAAGTGGGATGTTGGTAAAAAGTGTGAAAGAGCCATATTAAGTAGATTGAAATTATGTTGGGTAAGCCCCGTAAAATTTACTACTTGATAACAATATTACTACTTGATTGCACATCTAACGATTAATTAAACTATTTACTAGAAGTATTATATAGCATCTTATTTTGCCAAGTATGCCAATAAATAAATATTTTTCTTATTCATAAATAAAAGTGATGTGAATACAATACAATAAAAGCATCCAATTGTCCTAATAATCAACGTTAGATAACACATATTCAATGCCTCGCAAAATGTTGTACATTTTTCTTGACAAAATCAATCATAACAGGGTACTCGTTGATAACCTTAACATCCACTCCATTTCTTATGATTTGAGGAAGGAAGAGCCGCACTCCGGTCACTCCCACGAACCCGATGGTCAGAAGGCCCGAGACAAACCACCGTAGCCGAAACTGCCCTCCAACAGCCACCTTCGCCGCCACCTCAGCGGCAGTGCACAGGCCATGTAAGATGAAGAACCACGTAACTTCCCACGTGGGCCTCACCCGTGTGAAGTAGAAGAATATGACCTCATGCATCAACCCGGACACTGTGAAGGCTGCAAGCACTCCACTTATCATTGCCCACCTCCTCCCGACCAATGGGGAGACGGCATGTCGAATTGGGTTGTAGACAGAGAGGCGTAAGATGTTGGACACCATGAGGTTCCACCTTCGCCCCCAGAAGTCTTGGAGCGAGGTAGCCAGGTAGGGCTCGTTGAACTGTGGGTCAAGTTCCAACCCCAAGGCGGCCTTAACCAGGGTGGCACTGATGGCTAGACTGATTTCGACCCCAAGGTAAAGGTGACAACAGTAATTGGCTAGAATCACAAACGAAGGTAACTTTTCCCTATAATCATACAGTTTAACCACAAGGGCAAAAGCTAGCAACTTCACACAAAACAAGACAAATCTACTACCTAACCCCATTTCCATCCTTCTCCTATAAATTGTCCCTTGATTAATTTGACCATCTGGGTCACCCTTGATCTTTGAATCTTCAGGTGGGTATCCTCCATTTTGAGCATTTGATGATCTGGGTTCATCTTTGACTTTGATGGGCAAGAGAGCAATGCAGACAAAATGGAGGAGAGACCTGTTTGGATGGGTACAGAGGGGACCAAGATCAAAGGAGTAGAGGATGAGCTTGAAGGTGCCAAGCCAAACAAGGTACAATATAGTAGGGCCACCAAGATGAAAAGATGAGAGAGAGTAAGGGAGGGCAACGAAGAGGTAGAGAACAGGGAGGATGAACAGCAATCTGGGAATGCCCTTTGGAATGTGGAAGATCCTTGTCAAACTATATGAGTAGCAAGCTGATGCTATTGCCACACCCCATACCCTAACAAAAGTCTCTCTCTCTCCCTCCATTCCTGATGAAATTGGGTTTTCCTGATGAAATTGTTCTCTTCTCCTAGAATCCTGATCTTCTCTCTCCTGGAGTTCTTTTTAGATGAGGATATTAATATGTTTGGCAAAAATCAGTTGGTTGTTGATAATCTAATTGGGATTGGATCAGACATTTTTATGGGCTATTTGGGTCAGAATCTCTCTCACATGAAATGCTTATCTGACAAGACATTTCAAGTAAAATTCAACTTTTTATTTTCTTCCAATCTAAATTAAGTGGTCAGAGTTCAGTTCATTATAGTTGTTCAACAGCATAAAATACTTCAGATCAAGTTGGTATTTTTAAATTCAAATTATAATCAAATTGGTCTATTTCAGATCTAGATTCTTCCAAAGGTCAAAACACAGCTGTTCATTTCCATTGGAGATTGAAGTGCAGAGAACTCAAACCACAGAGGAGGAGAGGGGGAGAGAGTGAGTGTATGTAATCCAACCATGTGCCCAGAATGACCACAAAGAAGAAGATCAAAAGGGCGAGTAAAATGGAAGTTGGAAAGAAAATCCATCAATGTCGCAAACGAAGAAATTGCCTCAAGCCATGGATTCGACCCAGAAAGGGACGGGCTTGGGACAGAGTGCGTTTGCTTTTAAATTTAAACCCAAAGAAAAGTAAGGAAATTAGGGTGAATTGGGGAGGAGAAAGTAAAGATGTACCAGTATTAGAAGGGCCTGGTAAATCAGAGGAGAGAGGATCAAAACCAGGCGAGTGATACTGGGATTCTTCAATTTCGCAAGGCTCCCAATTGGGAAAAATAATCTGGATTCTCAAGATTTCTGTTCTGAATCCAAACAAGAAGCTACCTTGCTCACTATGGATTTCACTCATGTCAAACAAAATGAGATCTACAGACAAATCAAGGGAGGGAGAGAAAGAGAGGCATCGGCTGAGGCATCTTAAACAAACATGGGATGGTAGTGAGGCGGGGACTGTCAGTCTCCATCCCCGCTGTCCATACTAATAGGGGTGAATTGGATATCCAACGCACTAGATTAAGTCACGTCATTAAAATATTAATTAACAAATTTACCTGCTAACCTCCCTTTCTCTCCTCCATTTTCCGACCTCCTCCAACCTTCTTCTCACTGTCGACGACCGTCTCCATAACGCTCACTGGACGACAAACACTGACTGAGAGTCGCGGTATTTTCCAACGACTATATAATTAAGGGTTACAAATACTATCATAAACACTAAAATGAACAAAGTCTTACGAGTATTGAATGCACATCTAACAATATTACTATTTTTTTATGATAATATTACTATTTGCGTGCACCTCTAACACACATTTTGATTTTTTTACTTGTTTGCTACAGTCCCGGTCCCTATACCAACTAACAATTTTTTTACCCAGTATGCCAATAAATAAATATGATCTATATTTTTAAAAAACTGAAAGAAAAAGACAAAAGAGGACCATACAAATTTTATAAAAAATCTGTTTTTATTTATAAATAAAAGCGATGTGACTACAGTACAATAAAAGAGTCCTGTTGTCCTAATAATCAACATTTGAGAACACACGTTCAATGCCTCCTTGCTAAATGTAGAACATTTTGCTTCACAAAAATCAATCATCAAAGGGTACTCATTGATAACCTTAACGTCCGCTCCATTTCTTACGATTCGAGGAAGGAAGAGCCATCCACCGGTGACTGCCAAGAACCCAATGGTTAGAAGGCCCGAGACAATCCTGTTGGATGATGGAGTCTAATGGTCGGGTTGGACTCGGATTTTATAAGCCAAGGAGTTGGCATGATCACGGAAAAGGTGGCACGAGCATGATACCTTTGGCACAGACAGGCTCAACAAGAAGGAGCTATAAGAATTTGGGGCCAAGAGGTGGCAAGGTCAAGACCATGCCAAGTTCATGGCATGACCGTGCCATGTGGTACTTGCCTCGGATGTTGTTTTTCTTGGCCGTTTTCGTCAATTTGTTGTTTTTATTGCCTTGGTTAATGCTTGTAAACGTTGTATTGACTGATTATGAGTGCTTAAACCTCCATTGCTAGGTAAGTGAGTAGTGAATTATAAGTGTATAAATTAGGGAGAGCTTAAGGAAAACTTTTGTAAACTATTCGAAGTTTAGTGCATCGGTTTCGTGATTTTTTCCCGATTTTGGGCTTTTCTACGTTAAAATCTTGTGTTCCAAATTCTTGTTTTATTTTCTTTTGTCCATATTTTCATTATTTGTGAGCCCCGATCTTAACAAACCCGAGGTAGCCGGAACCGCCCTCCAACCACCTCCTTAGCCTTGTAAGACGAAGAAACACGTAACTTCCCACGTAGGCCTCGCCCGTGTGAAGTAGAAGAATATCACCTCATACATCAACCTGGACACTGTGAAGGCTGCGAGCGTTCCACTAATCTTGGCCAACCTCCTCCCAGCGAACGGGGAGGCAACATGTCGAATTGGGTTGTAGACCAAGAGGCGTAAGATGCTGGACACCATGAGGTTCCACCTTCGCCCCCAGAAGTCTTCGAGCAAGGTAGTCAGGTAGGGCTTGTTGAACTGTGGGTCGAGATCTAACCCAAGGCGGCCTTAGTTAGGGTGGCACTGATGGCCAGAGTGATTTCAACCGCAAGGCAAAGGTGACAACATTAATTGGCTAGAATCAGAAACCAAGGTAATTGTTCCCTATAATCATACATTTTAACCACAAGGGCAAACGCCAGCAACTTCACACAAAGCAAGAGAAATCTACTGCTGCTCCTATAAATTGTCCCTTGGTTAATCCGACCATCTGGATCACCCTTGATGTTTGAATCTTGAGGTGGGTATCCTCCATTTTGAGCATTTGATGATCTGGGTTCATCTTTGACTTTGAAGGGCAAGAGAGCAATGCAGAGAAAATGTAGGAGAGACTTGTTTGGATGGGTTCAGAGGGGACCAAGATCAAAGGAGTAGAGGACGAGCTTGAAGGTGCCGAACCAAACAAGGTAGAATGTTGTAGACACCAAGATGAATATATGAGAGAGAGTAAATGAGGGCAATGAAGAGGTACAGAACAGGGAGAATGAACAGCAATCTGGGAATTCCCTTCGGAATGTGTAAGATCCTTGTCAAACTGTATGAGTAGCAAGCTAATGCTACTGCCACGCTCCATATCCTAATAAAATTACCCCTCTCGCTCTCCATTCCTGATGAAATTCTATCTCTCTCCTACAGATGAGGATACAGATGAGGATTTTATATGGATTGAATCAATATTTTTGTGGCCTATTTGGGTCCGATGCACTCTGACATTAAATTCTTATGTCATAAGACCATAACAAAATTGAGGGACCAATCAATTAGAATGAATCAATATATTTTTAATATATGCATACTTTAAATAGAATTCTTGAGTTTTTATTTTTTAGCTGTTCAACAGCATAAAATATGTTAAAGTTGGTATTTTTAAATTTAAATTATAAGCAAATTGGTCTATTTCAGTTCTAAATTCTTCCAAAGAACGTCCATAGGTCAACACACAGCAGTTCATTTCCATTGGAGATTGAAGTGCAGACAACTCAAACCAGAGAGGGGAGGGGGTGGGAGAGTATGTAATCCAACCATGTGCCCTGAACGACCACGAGGAAGAAGATCAAAAGGGCGAGTAAATTGGAAGCTGGAAAGAATATCCATCTATGTCGCAAACGAAGAAATTGCCTCAAGCCATGGATTCGACCCAGAAAGGGGCGGGCTTGGGACAGAGTGCGTTTGCTTTTAAAACTAAACCCAAAAAAAGTAAGGAATTTAGGATGAATTGGGGAAGAGATAGTAAAGATGTGCCAGTATTAGAAGGGCCTGGTAAATCAGAAGAGAGAGAATCAAAACCAGGCGAGTGATACTGGGATTCTTCTGTTTGGCAAGGCTCCCGATTGGGAAAAATTGTCTGGACTGTCGAGATTTCTCTTCTGAATCCAAACAAGAAGCTACCTTGCGAGCAATGGATTTTGCCCATGTCGACCAAAACGAGATCGAAATACAAAAAAGGGAGAGGTAGAGAGAGAGGGAGGGGAGAGGGAGAGGTTGAGATGATAATAATTCTGCGACTATCTTATATATTATATAAGGATAAGGAAGCGGTAGTCGCTGGGGAGCTAAAACCCTTAAACGGCCCCTCTATAAACCCTAATTTCTATCCCACTCACCCACTCAGGCCCAACATGCACAGATCGCAAGTATCGAAGAATGGTTTCAAGAAAAAAATGAAAAAGAAACTCAGAAAGAAAGGAAAAGAAGCTCACCCAGTCATGCCCAACATTGCACGTCATGGATTGTAGTTTATAGAGTATGAGTACATGTTTTATACTGCAGATAATTTGTTAATAAATGATTAGACGATAGAAAAAATTAAGGGGAAAGTTCAACAAATAAAAAAGTAGATTATAGTTTATAAGATTATTTTGCTAAATAATTTAGGAATAAATGATTAGACAATAGAAAAAATTAAGGGGAAAGTTCAACAAATAGAAAAGAAGATTACAGTTTATGAGATTATTTTGCTGAATAATTCATGGACTACGATGTGATTTTCATTCAAGCCCTGTGAGCTCATGCTCATTCGCGTTAAACTTACGGCATTCAAGCCCTGTGAGCTCATGCTCATTCGTGTTAAACTTACATGTAGTTCTTTAGAGAGATCTTAGCCAAAACACTCAAATTTTGCAATTTATTCAAAAGTGTCACAAAATTTTAGTGCTACCTTTAAATATCCATTAACTTTGTTATACTACATTTAAATGTCAATTAACTTGTTAGAGAACATTTAAAATATCCGTTAACTTATTAAATTACATTTAACACCGACATACTTAAATACTTTAATATAGTTTAATGACATTTAAAGATAGCACTAAAACTTTATGGCATTTTTAAATAAATTATAAAATTTAAGGGCAACCTTGGTTAAGATCTTGTCATGTTGATATCGATTACATTTCTCATGTCAAAAGTCTCATATGTGCCAAAATTATCCCCTGTCAGAACAAGTCTTAACCACAGATCACATGTTTGTTTGTTCTATTGTATTGCAAAATAATAAAACGAGTTTGGAATCCAAGCTTTGATGTTAGCCCTTATAGAACTCATTGAAACATAGATTATTATGCACTTATGATGTGAATCTTTAGAATCGGTCTCTCCGCCAGCAAAAAAGCTGGAGAGGTAAGGCTGCCTCCAGCTCGATCTACCCACACTAGAAGGTGTTGTTGATAAAAACCCATGAGCGCTAGCTTAGCCTACTCAGGTGTTGTTGATAACTTGTTAGAGAACAGCTCCCTGTAGAAGTAGAACCCTTTGAGGGGAATTGGGTGGTGAGTCCAAGCAGAAGCGCCCTCTTATTGTCCTTTAATACTTGTTATTGATTTTTCCAGTCCCACAGATTCCTTATCAAGTTGAGCACACTGCCCTATGTTATGCAACATACATACTTCTCACAGGTGACTCCATTTCATACGGTCACCTTTTCACCTAGTGTGCGTGCGTGTGTGTGTGTGTGACCTGGCTCCCCTCCTCAATCTCATCCAAATAAGTGACCGAGGGGCAAGGAGTCTTAGCCAGTCTGATGATACAAGACTGCAAAGTGAACTTTGCGTTCTCACACTCAACCTAATCCCCCCAAACCAAAAAAAAAAAAGGTCCTGTACCATTTTCAACAGAGAGACAAAACATTTCTGCCTTCAGTGAACGAAGATAGGAGGCCGGCCACATGTGACTGAGAATGAGGGAACTGTGTAATGAGTATATAGTCCCTATCTAAGGTGTATGTCAAATGCTTTTACCCATGCTAGGGACCTGGACTCAGGGCATGATAATTCCTGTAAGGATAGGATAACAGATTGAGAGGGTATTAGAATTCTCCCTGTTTCACCAAGGAAATGACATCTCCAATGCTAAAACCAGAATTGCTAGAGATAATGAGAGTCACAGTATAGTATCACTGCCAACAAGTACTCAACTCTCGACTAGGGATTAATAATGAGAGTTAGTAATACACAAGGATCACAGAGAATCAACAGCTTCCAGCAGCATTAACAACGGCGAAGATAACAAAAGATATAGATGCCTTGACTCCACAAAGAGGTGGTCATCACAGGGTAAAGTTTGTACAGAAATTAGTCATACCAACAGAATTCACAATGATAAATGCAAGAGTCAAGACTCCAGATCAGACCTTAAGTTCATATTGTTGATGGATCATCAGGAAAAACAAAATGCAAACGAAGTTACAAGTACTGGTCTTAGAGCCCAAATTTTAGAATTAAGAATTTGATGTAATGAAGGATACGTCACTGAATAAGAGGTTGAGGAGATAATTTGCACAAGCATAACCCTATTACGAACATGCTTCAATCGGGTGCATTTCACATTATACCGTTTCCACAATTCCTATAGCACAAAATTTTCCCTACTTAAGTTAGTGGATGAATTCACTTTTCCTTGCTTTAGAAAGGAAAAACCAGTTCCATAAACCTATGTTCAATGTTAAATATTCACTATAATCCCTGTCCCCCTCCCCTCCGCCGAGGGGGACTCTAAATGAAAAGGAGCTCCAATTGTGCAAACACAATGACTAAGTACGATACACCCATGGCTCCACCAAAACATAAAATCAAACCGGAGATGCGCATCTTTTCCACTCTTTGCACCAAAAATGCAAGGTAAAATATGCCTTTAGAACATAATTCTACCCAGCAATGTCATTTTCCTTCTCTTTTTCTCCTGAATTCATTCACTGGTCACTCAAGATTCCTTTGAATCTCCCCAAACCTCTAAATCTACATCTCAGAACTGTTAATCTCCAATCAAATGAACTTCAGAACTTGCTTTTACTCTTCTTCGTTCCACTGCTTCTTCAACAAGCAATTGAGCAGGAAAGCTTTAATTGGGTTCAACCCTAACATATCTTCAAATTAATCCTAGGCTCGTGTTCAATCCCAGAAGACTAACTAAATCAAGTAAGGGTTCCCAGATTAGGCAACTTAAAATAATTCTATCATCATTTCAACAGTCAAACTCAAATACACCCTGCTGATCACTAGCCATTTACATCCATAGTTCACTCAATACTTCCCCACAATCCCAGTCCAAAATCCAAGCACCAACAAACAAGTACCACATACTATGAATTGGCAACAATCCAATTCCGTTTTCAACAGAAATTATACCATACTCATTATATCTCGAAAATTCAATCCAATAACTGGAAATCGAAAGTTACAACATTTCCCCATGTTGAAGAACTCAAGAACGAGTACACATAATCACAATCCATGTAGCTAACAAAATTCTTGCTACGTTATTATAACCAACGAATATCATCAAAAAGTACCCATTGTGGCTTAAAATTCAACCCTCCGAAACCCTAAACAACAAAATTAGGGAATATCCCAGGGCTTGGGCTCAGGGATGGCGACGACCATACCTTGAAGCTGATGAGAGAGAAGGACCTGGCAGCCCAATCTGGAGTGCTGATTGAGGACGCGGTGCCGCTGGTTCCTCTTCAGCACGTACTGCTCATCATAGGTGGGCGGCGGAAGCTTCTGGAGCCATTCCTGAGCAATGTGGACCTCGCACTCGGCGGAGCAAGCCTCGATCTCCTCCAGGCGGTGGGAGGCGGGGTCGATGAGGCCGTGGTTGGCTAGGGCTTTCAGTAGGGTTTGGCCGGAGAGGCCGACCACTTCTCTCTTTTGGCCGTCGAGATCGATCGCGAAGAGCTTGACGATGCGATCGGCGACCTTCTTCGAACCACCGGTGGAGGTAGAGGTGGTGGCGGAGGAGCGGCGGAGGAGGGATCTGGAGACGAGAGATAACGCGGGGCTGGCGGTGGCGGTGGTGGTCCGGCGGAGATGGGAGGAGAGCCGTTGGAGACCCGCGATCGCCATTGTTGCTTTTGTGTCTGAGAGGTTTTGGGTTTCCAAGCACCGGGGAGCAAAGAAACGGGGTGAGGCCTTTTTTTTTTAAGCAAAAATAAATTAATTAAAAGTTCTAAATTAAAGAACACAAACAAGAATTCATACTTTATACTTCATAGCCAAATTATGATTTTTTAAAAACAAATGAGCACTTATTCGTCATTTTATTTAGTTCAACAATAACACTTTAATTTACAAATTTATATCTTTGAGGTCAAGCTAATATTATTATCTAATTATTTGTGACAATTCGAAAAAATTAATAATTAAATGTTAGTTTTGATTAAAACGCATTAGTATACCGTACGTTATGAAAATTTTTTAAAAAACGGAGTGTTAGTACACAAGAAATTGATAATAAGGTGTTTGTTTGGATTATGAACTCAAACACATGATTAAAAAAAATTATTCATAAAATTGTTCTTGTGGAAGCATTGTTGCTTAGAGTATTCTCTCACAACATATTTATAAACACCCTAATAAATTGTCAATGTAAGAACTAATCAACTGTTTCAGTTTTCTTTACGAGAATATGAAGAATTAGCGCCTTATAACAAAATAGAATAATCGACTACTTAATTTTGTTCATGCAATTCTATCACATTTTAATTGAAAAATAATGAAAATCGAATTGTAGAATTTTATTTCCTTTCATTTTTTAAGATGATTGTTTGTGGTAGAATTTGTTTTTGATGAGTGTTGTCTTTTTCTTGGTACTGGTTTTGTTGACTTCGCTCTCGAAGCCTTGAACTTTTTAGTCTTCCGGCAGAACAATTGTCGGGGAAAAAAAAGA
The DNA here is from genome assembly GCA_021018815.1 of Talinum fruticosum. Taxonomy (NCBI): domain Eukaryota; kingdom Viridiplantae; phylum Streptophyta; class Magnoliopsida; order Caryophyllales; family Talinaceae; genus Talinum; species Talinum fruticosum. Next base: position 881,292 of record JAITYX010000083.1, read on the forward strand.
AGCAAAAGGGGGTGAGGAGAAGCTCACCTCCAACTTGTTTTAATTGAATCCTACACCTCCTGGATCATAAGACAACAAACAGAGCATAGTAGACAAAATTGGTGGTGATTGATTTTGCACACTTCAATAAAAACCAAAATGATTGTTTTACAATACAAAAATACATACAATAGACTGCAATATTCCCACAAGAAAATTAAGTTCTCAGGTGAGTGATCTCTCTACAAGTCAGATAGAGGCTAAGCAAATCATATACTTCTCCAAAAAGACCCTAGTGTGAATTTGAAAGAGGTCTGGTGATTGAGTCCTCATTCCCTCTGTAAGAGGACATCAAGAAGTACAGCCTTCTAATGATCCATTCGTGGAGTTGGAGATGTTTGAATACAAGAAACGGAGCCCGTGCCTAACAGAGAAAAACCAGATCAGCAGCATCGGCCTTCCATGGCAAAATGCTTAGGATCAACTTGCAAAGGATTACCCAGGACCATGCCGGCCACCATTTCAGCTGTTCCTAGAGCCTGACAATTACAATCATGAGTTCAACTCAAGGAGGGGTCGCATTTGTAAATTTAAACTTAACGGCAAGATCAGGGATAGATTACCATGCTAAGTCCACCTCCTTCATGCCCAGCTGCAAGAAAGAGATTCGGCAGGCCAGGAATAGGCCCTATTACTGGCTTACCATCCGGCACTAAAAACACAAGCATGTTTAGAATTCATCATGCGAACATCAACTAGTTTCAGACTGTTACATATCATATTGGCCTACTTGAAGAAAACTCACTATAAGGGCGCAGTCCTATTCGGACATTCAATTTCTCATGTAGGCTTTCAAGGGAGATTTCTTTTAAAGAAGGAAAGAACTCCTGTGCACGCTCCCATATGCGGTTAACAATCATCATATCTAAGTCAGTGTTAAATCCGGAAAATTGTCGGCTGCTTCCTGAAGTCACAGTGCAAGAGAGAGGCGTATTATGAGAACTGAAGATCTAATTTTTCTAGGTCATCAACACAATTTGAGATATAACTGTAGGGTAGAGAAAATAACATAGCCATAGGACAGTAAAATGAGTTTAATGAACTGAGCAAATACCAAGGAGAAGATTTCCGCAAGCATCTATCGTTGCTGTCATGGAAATAGACAAGGCATCTTCACGGTCAACTTTCTCTTGTTCAGAAATGACGTAATTTTGATGATCAGCATAGCCAGCTTCCATAAGACCATGATTGAGTCTAAGAGAGTTAAAATTCTCTAACACAAGTAGAAAACCCTGTGAACAATGTCAAAAACAAGCGTACCTTGCATAAGCAAAACGGTAAGTGAACATAAGCAAGCAGAACACTTGCAGGAAATACTGGTCATGACATGCACTCAATAAATTATGAAGCAAGCAATTCCATACTTTTCACAATAACAGAAATCATTTTATACCCAACATATTATGAAAGAAGAAGATGGCGTAAAAATGAAAGCTAGGTCAATATTCTCATTTCTCCCTTTTCAATTTCGTAACAACCAATTATTCACTAGTATAAGCAGATTTCATCTTTCTAATCTCTGAAATAATCCTCACCTTCCGAGGCTGTACAGGTACATTCACCACAATATCTGACTCACTAAGCAGCTCTCGCATCAAAGGTCCAGTCCAACAACCCGCTGCAATTATAATGGCTTTCTTGCTGTATAATATGTTGTTCCTAGTTTTGATGCCCTCAACCACTCCTTTTTATTTGACCTGAATAACAGATAAAATAAACAGTTATTTGACCTCCATATTTGTTTTCATAAGACAAACATTTTTCACTTATGGTTGGAAAGTGCATGCAAGCACAGGGCAATAGACCTTAGCAAACACACAGCTGGATCATGAAAGAATTCTGCATATCTGCCTTGTGATGCAAAGAGCCTGTTGCCCTGTACGAAAACATAACCAATACATTTAAACTACACAGGAATGATAGGTGACAAAAGAAAGCTGCAAAGACCAACAATCCTCAACTCGATCAACCAAAAGCTCAGAATCACCGCACTAACCTTTTCTATAAAAGCAACAGTGCAGTGAGCATCCGATTGGCAATCATCAGGCAGAAAGGCAGCGCCACTTTCCAGGCCAACTCCAAGTTCTTATTTTGCCAACTATGTTAATAAATAAATATGATCTAGATTTTTAAAAAACTGAAAGTAAAAGACAAAAAGACCATACTAGTTTTTTTATTCATAATAAAAGTGTCTAGTTGTCCTAATAATCAACATTTGACAACACATATTCAATGTCTTCTTGCTAAATATTGTACATTTTGCTTGACAAAATCAATCATCACAGGGTACTCATTGATAGCCTTAACATCTACTCCATTTCTTAAGATTTGAGGAAGGAAGAGCCACCCCCGGTGACTGCCATGAACCCAATGGTCAGAAGGCCCGAGACAACCCGGGGTAGCCGGACCCGCCCTCCAATCGCGTCCTTAGCTGCCACCTCAGCGGCAGTGCACACCCCATGTAAGATGAAGAACCACGTAACTTCCCACGTGGACCTCGCCCGTGTTAAGTAGAAGAACATCACCTCATGCATCAACCCGGACACTGTGAAGGCTGCAAGCACTCCACTTATCATGGCCCACTTTCTCCCAACCAATGGGGAGGCGACATGTCGAATTGGGTTGTAGACAGACAGGCGTAAGATGTTGGACACCATGAGGTTCCACCTTCGCCCCCAGAAATCTTGGAGCGAGGTAGCTAGGTAGGGCTCGTTGAACTGTGGGTCAAGGTCCAAACCCAAGGCAGCCTTAACTAGGATGGCACTGATGGCTAGAGTAATTTCGATCCCAAGGTAAAGGTGACAACAGTAGTTGGCTAGAATAACAAACGATGGTAACTTTTCCCTATAATCATACAGTTTAACCACAAGGGCAAAAGCTAGCAACTTCACACAAAACAAGACAAATCTACCTAACCCCATTTCCTTCCTTCTCCTATAAATTCTCCCTTCATTAATCTGACCATCTGGGTCACCCTTGATCTTTGAATCTTGCGGTGGGTATCCTCCACTTTGAGCATTTGATGATCTGGGTTCATCTTTGACTTTGACGGGCAAGAGAGCAATGGAGACGAAATGGAGGAGAGACTTGTTTGGATGGGTACAGAGGGGACCAAGATCAAAGGAGTAGAGGACGAGCTTGAAGGTGCCAAGCCAAACAAGGTAGAATGCAGTAGGGCCACCAAGATGAAAAGATGAGAGAGAGTAAGGGAGGGCAATGAAGAGGTAGAGAACAGGGAGGATGAACAACAATCTGGGAATGCCCTTTGGAATGTGGAAGATCCTTGTCAAACTGTATGAGTAGCAAGCTGATGCTATTGCCACACCCCATACCCTAATCAAATTCTCTCTCTCTCTCTCCATTCCTGATGAAATTGACTTTTCCTGATGAAATTGTTCTCTCAAAGAGTTCTGATCTTCTCTCCTAGAGTTGAATTCTTTCAGATGAGGATATTAATATGTTCAGCAAAAAACGGTTGGCTGTTGATAATTTAATATGGATTGAATCAATACCTTTTGTGAGCTACTTGGGTCTGAAGCGCTCTCACATTAAATTCTTATGTAATGTCACCATAATAAAATTGAGGATCAACCAATAACAACAAATCAGTATATTTTTAACATACACATACTTTTTATTAATAAATAGAATTTTTGAGTTTTTTTTCCAAACTGAATTAATTGGTCAGAGTTCAGTTCATTATACTTGTTCAACAGCATAAAATATGTTCAAGTTGGTATTCTTAAATTCAAATTATAATCAACTTGGTCTATTTCAGATCTAGATTTTTCCAAGTAATTCCATAGGTCAACACACAGCAATTCATTTCCATTGGAGATTGAAGTGCAAAGAACTCAAACTAGAGAGGGGGAGGGGGCGAGAGAGAGAGAGAGAGAGAGTGTAATCCAACCATGTGCCCAGAATGACCACAAGGAAGAAGATCAAAAGGGCGAATAAATTGGAAGCTGGAAAGAAAATCCATCAATGTCGCAAACGAAGAAATTGCCTCAAGCCATGGATTCGACCCAGAAAGGGACAGGCTTGGGACAGAGTGCGTTTGCTTTTAAATAAATAAAAAAAGGAAATTAAGATGAACTGGGGAGGAGATAGTAAAAATGTGCCAGTATTAGAAGGCTCTGGTAAATCAGAGGAGAGAGAATCAAAACCAGGCGAGTGATACTGGGATTCGATTTGGCAAGGCTCCCAATTGAGAAAAATTGTCTGGATTCTCAATATTTCTGTTCTGAATCCAAACAAGAAGCTAACATTTATGGGATCATCAGGAAAAAAAAAAAAAAAAGCAAAAGAAGTGATAAGTATTGGTCTCAGAAACCCAGATCTTAGAATTGACAATTTGATGTAATGACGGATACGTCACCGTACAAGGAGAGGAGGAGATCATTTGCACAAGCACAACTCTATTACGAACATGCTTCAATTGGGTATATGTCACATTATATACAATCTCCACTATTCCAATTGCATATATTTTCCGTACTTAAGTTAGTGGATGAATTCAGCTTTGGAAAGGAAAAAACAGTTCCATAAACCTATGTTCAACGTTAAACATTCACCACAATCCCTTCTTTCCTCCGGGGGGCACTCTGAAAGGAAAAGGGCTTCAATGGTACAAACACAATTACTAAGTACTATACATCCATGACTACACCAAAACATAAAATCAAACCGGAGAAGAGCATCCTTTCCACTCTTTGCACCAATGCAATGTAAAAGATGCCTTTAGAGCATAATTCTACCCAGCAATATCATTTTCCTTCTCCTTTCCTCCTGAATTCATTCACAGGTCACTCAAGATTTCTTTGAATCTCCCCAAACCTCTAAATCACATCTCACAACTGTTAATCTCTAATCAAATGAACTTCAGAACTTGCTTTCACTCTTCTTTGCTCCACTGCTTCTTCAATAAGCAATTAAGCTAGAAAGCCCTCAATTACTTCAACCCTAACAACTCTTCAAGTTAATCCTAGGCTCAAGTTCAATCCCGAAGACTAACTAAATCAACCAAAAGCTCAGAATAACCACACTAACCTTTTCTATAAAAGCAACAGTGCGGTGAGCATCCAATTGGCAATCATCAGGCAGAAATGCAGCACCACCTTCCAGGCCAACTCCAAGTTCTGGTTCTCGTGATGCTAAATCATTGCCAGACAAGTATTCTGCCTTTATTCCAGCTGCAGCTAGTTGGTCGACCTGTTTATTCAACTGTTTTAACTCAGCTTCAGTTGTGCCAATTAACAAGCTTCCTGCAAAGTACATGCAAAAAGTCATGGTGTTCCTAGCATCTCATCAACAAAGTTACTGAAATAACCAACCAAAATTCAACAAAGTTTTCTGATTTTACTACATATTATGTAAAGTCCAAATTCCAGAGCAATATTACTTGGCACAGACACCACAGTCAAGAAAAGATTCCACATTTCCACTGCACTCATTCAGGAGTAGATGAAAGACTTCTACTTTGGCAGTAACTACAGCATTATAACTCCCCATTTCAGAATTCACAGTTGGGCATAATGGGTTTTTTTTTTTTTATTATTATTACCAACATTGTTTTATATTACATGATGCATTCTCATCAGAAGACATATTTAAGGAAATCTTTACAGAGAAAGAACTTGGTACCTGTTTTCTTCCAACCCAGGGTTTCCAAAGGATCAATACCCTGCTCTTCTAGACTCTCTGCTAAAGATTGCCATAGTTTTTGGCTTCTCAGAGCAAGATCCCACACCCCAGTTCCAGGCTTTTTGTGGGTCATCCACAAATAACCTTGCCCTGTATTAAGTAGTAAAATCTCATTCACTCTTATCTTTTTAGAATTAACAAAAAATCAAGGTGGGCACTGAGTATTGGCAACTGAAAATGACCTGAGATCACCTAAAGTCGACCCGAACATAAACCCAAATGGACCCACCCACCCATTAGCCCAAATTAACAAACAATGCAATTTGTGAAACCTTAAAAATTGTGTAAGAGATAGAGAAAGGGGGGCAAGTAGAGAGGAGCATTACCGGCGCCGGTGGCACCGGAGCAGGGGACGGCGGCATCGACGACAGCAACAGAGAGGGGAGAGTGGAGCAAGAACTGCCTAGCAATGCTCAGACCAATGATCCCGGCGCCCACCACCACAACGTCGAAACTATGCGTCGGACCAACTGGGTCCATCTCCATCACCAATTTACGGCTATTTCTGCTTCTGATCTTAATCGTCGATGGCGAATTCGAGAAAAGCTGATGAGTTTGGAGAGAGATGCTACTGCCATAGTGTTTGAAGCTAAGGTTGGCATTAGGGTTTAAGAGAGTTGCCGAAATCAACGCCATGTTGCTATTGTTTAATCCTGGAATCTGTTCTTCCACCACTCTCTCTCTCTCTTCTGGGTGCAGTGGAGCTCGCGTTGACTAGTGCATTAAAATTTAACAGCTACTTTGCAATGGAGGGAAGGAGGAAGAAGAAAGAAAACCAGAAAAGCAGGAGAAGAAAGAGAATCTACATTTCCCTTTTTCCTTTGTCTGGTTAGAGGAAAGTAATTAGCACTTTTTTTTTAATTTGTAGGATAATATTGTTTGATCAATCATTATGTTTGGCTTAGAGTTTGGAGTATTATTATTCGATTCAATTTCAAATTGGATTCTCTTATATTGATTTTGATTTAGAATTAATTATAAGATCAGTTAATATTTATGAAGAGAAATAACGAGTTTTGAGCAATTTTGATATAGACAACCTATTTAAAAGTTTCTCAAATAAAACGTGTGAGTAAGCATAAAACTCACTCCATAAACTAATGGTGATTGTGAACTCGTTGGGAAAGGGAGCTCGAGCATTACATATTGGCTCCTTAGCCTTAGCCATTAGAAACATACAATTTTATATTTTATGGTTATCAATTATATATATATATATATATATATATATATATATATATATATATATATATATATAAACCAAGTAAATAATATAGGTATGCAACCCTAAACTGAATAAATGCAAATAAAATAAATAAGAGGAAATAATAATTTATTTTATATTATAATATGTTTGATTACAACAACAAAAAAGTATGTACATATACCTTCCTTGGGGTGTGTTAAATAAGTATTCTCACCTTTACTTTTTTGAAATAATATTTAACACCTTCAATTTTTTGCGACCTATAAATTTTTAAAATGTTATTTATTTTGGTGAATGTAAAATTATGAAGTCGACCAAAAAATTATAAAGACTTCTACTCAGTCAATTTTCTTATTGTTTCTATAGTTTTTTTTTTTTTTTTGCTGTGATTACTATTTCTACAGCTTAATAAACCTTATAATTTTTGTTATGTTTTTAATTTTCTATTTTTTCCTTTTTTAAAAATTTTAATGAGATTTTTCATTTAATTCCTTATTTATCAATTCAAATTTACAAAGAAGAATGCATTCTCTCATATACTTGAGAGTTTAACAATGATATGCATCTCGAAAAGTAAAATTATTTCATAAACATGAGAGTCGAAGAGCTGTTTTACTATACTCCACGGGTTATAATTAGACACCTCAAACGGCAAAAAATGAACTTGTGAGTATCCAACTCCATAATCAACAGCATCGGCCTTCAACAGCGAAAAGCTTAGGATCCACCTGCAAAGGATTGCCCAGAATCATGTCGACAACCAATTCAGCTGTTCCTAGAGCCTGGCAATTACAATTACAAGTTCAATTCACGGAATGAAAATATGAGAATTGTTGTAGAAGAATCGTATCAATCAAAAGTTTAAGTTCGATGGTTGAAAGTCCAAGAATGATTTATATTCTAGCAATTGCTGCAGTAAATCTAGTATTTGACAGCAAGATCAGGAATATGTTACCATGCTAAGTCCTTCTCCTTCATGCCCAGCTGCAAGGAAGAGATTTGGCATGCTGGATACAGGCCCAATAACTGGATTACCATCAGGCACTGAAACACAAGCATGTTAAGAGAATTCATCATATGAACACTAACAAATTTCGATACCAATGCGTCATGCTTGGAGGAAACTCACTGTAAGGGCGGAGTCCTATTCTGACATTCATTTTCTCGTTAAGACTTTCGAGGGAGATTTCTTTCAAAGCAGGGAAGAACTCCTGTGCGCGCTCCCAGATGCGGTTAACAATAGTCAGATCTAACTCAGTGTTAAATCCGGCAAATTGTCGGCTGCTTCCTGAAGTCAAAATACAAGAAATGGAGGTGTTATGAAAACCGGGTGACTTTTACTGTAACAAGGTAGGCCACGGACTACCATATGACAACTCGAGATTTGGAGAAACAATTATTTTCTAGATCACCAACACAGCATGGGATAAAATGAGTTCTCAATGAATTAAGCAGCTACCTAGTAGGAGGTTCCCATATGCATCTATTGTTGCTGTCATGGAAATAGACAAGGCATCTTCACGATCAACTTCCCCTTGTTCAGAAATCATGTAATTTTGATGATTAACATAACCAGCTTCCATAACACCATGATTGAGTCTAAGGGAGTTAAAATTCTCCAGCACAAGCAGATTACCCTGCGAACAATGTTCAAAACAACCATTTGCATCTTCAAAGCAGAGCTCATTATTCATGAACAGGATGGAAATGGTAACTAATCAGCAAACAATTTTGCAGGAAGTACAATCATCATAATTAATCCCACATTTTTCACAATAACAGACGTCATATACTTGCCCAAAATGCTTCAAAAAAGAGACTAGGGTGAAAATAAAAGCGAGGTCAAAATTCTTGCCCGTCCATTTCATACAAATCATTCACTTGTACAAGCTGATATCATCTTTTACTCCATGAACTAATCCTCACCTTCCGAGGCTGCACAGGTACATTCACCATAGTATTCGACTCGCGAAGTAGGTCTTGCATCAAAGCTCCAGTCCAACAGCCCGCTGCGATTATAATGGCTTTCCGGCCATATAATGTGTTGTTCTTAGTTTTGATGCCCTCAACCACTCCTTTTCCATTAGATCTGAATACGGACAGAACAAGAAGTCATTTCACCCCCATGTTTGTTTTAATGAGACAAATATTTCATCTATATGGTTATAAGCACATGCATGCAGGAAGAGCGCAGGGCGATAAACCTTATCAAAGACACTGCTGGATCATGATAGAATTCTTTGTATCTGCCTTGCGATGCAAAGAGCCTGTTGCCCTGTGTGCAAAATAAAAAATCGGTATAAATAATCCACTAACAAACGTTCTATAAAAGCAATCAAAAATTCAGAATCATCACAATAACAAGCTACAAAAAGTCAACGAACCGCATAAGGATCAATCACAAAATCGGAATCATCACAGTAACCTGTTCTATAAAAGCAGCAGTGCTGTGAACATCCAATTGGCAATCATCAGAGAGAAAGGCAGCACCACTCTCCTGGCCGACTCCAAGCTCCGGTTCCCGTAATGCTAAGTCATCGCGTGACAAGTATTCAGCCCTTAGTCCTGCTGCAGTAAATTGCTCCACCCGTGTCTTCAACTGTTTTAACTCGGCTTCAGTAGTGCCGATTGCCAAGCTCCCTGCAAAATAAATGCAAAAAGTCGTGGTCCTCCAAGCATCTTATCCAGAAATTGCATAAGTTTCCTCAAACAACCAACTAAAAGCCAACAAGGTTTTCTAATTTACATCACATTGTGCAAAGTCCAGAGCGATATATACTGTATGCTTATACAAATAGTTAAAGATGGAGAATGAAATAGTAGTTGGGCTTTTTTATATATAACATCCACGTTGGTTTATATTTCATAATTTGGAAGCGCTCTCTGTGTATGCAAAAATGCTTGCAGGGTGTAAGGCTACCCACATCTGAATCTTCCGAAACCTGTAAAAGCAGAACCCGCGCTAGAATTGGTTGTTATTGACTGTTTTATGTTGCATGTTATTTATATATGCATTATCATGAGAAGATATTTACGAAAATGTATGCTCTATGAAGGAACTCGATACCTGCTTTTTCCAACCCAGGACTTCAACAGGATCAATTCCCTGGTCATGAAGACCATCTGCTAACAACTTCCATAGTTTTTGGCTTCTCAGTGCCAAATCCCATGCACCAGTACCAGGCGTTCGTGTCATCATCCACAAGAAACCCTGCCCTGTTAAAGACATTAGAAAATCTCATTGATTCTTGCTCAAACTTCTTTCTATTCAGTTTTGGGTCAGGTAACTTCAGGTCGGGCCATCCTTGTCAGTTTCAGTTTTAGGTCGATTACTAATTGATTCATATTCGGTCCACTAAAATTATCTTAAAAAGAGAAATAACTTTGGTGGCAAATGTTCCATTCAGCTCTAGTGTCTGTCCGGGTATGGATTGGATCATTCAGCTCGGGTCACTTTTGCCAATGCCGAACGGACAAGGACAGATCACATTCACCCCAGTTCAATTCGACCCAAACCCATCCACCCTCTCACTTGCCCAATTGACAAAAACCCCAAAATGGTGAAAGCAAGTAAATTAAATTAAGAGGAACTTTACCGGCGGCGGTGGAACCGGATGAGGGAGCAGCGGCGTCGACGACGGCAACGGAGAGGGGAGAGTGGAGGAGGAAGTGCCTAGCTATGGTAAGCCCGATGATCCCGGCACCCACAACCACCACATCGAAACTATGCGTGGATAATGCAGAATCTGAAACTGCCTCTGCCTCCATCAATTTCTGCTTCTGATATTCAACAAATCTGCTATCACTGATACCCAATACTAACTCCGGAAATCCCCTAGTGTTTGAAGCTAAAGCAGTGATTAGGTTTCAGAATCAAGACAGCTTCCTAAATCCACGCCCAATTATTTATTCCTGGATTCCATTCTCTCTCTCCTGTTTGGATTAAGAATTAAGACAGCTTCCTAAATAAAAGGTGTCACAAGTTCAAATTTGCTACACCTTCATGGAAGGTAAAATAGCAACGCATTAAAAATAGCGTGGAAAAAGGAATAGTTGATGCAATCCGTGACATAATGAACATACCACAGACGTACGATCACAACTTACAGTCATTTAATAATTGAGACCTATGAATGATTATTAAATACGGTAACTAATTTATATATTATACTCCCTTTGTTTTAAGGTTACGAGGCATTAGCAAGAAAATAAATTTATGTTAAAAGATTAAATTATCTCAAGATTTTATTGGAAATAGAAAAAATATTGAAAAAAGGAGAGATATAAAGCAATTAATAAGAATAAAATTGGTAAACTAGTTATTAATACGTCATTGAAATCATAAAGTAACAAGTATTGTGAAACGAAAAAGTTATTCAAGTGACAAGTATTTTGAAATGGAGGAGTATATTGTAATTGTTCCAAGCAACAGGCCATTAAACTCGTCAAACTTTATATTGTAATTAAACAGGCCATTAATTTATATGTTATCTACTAATACTGTAATCAACATTTAACTTACCAATTTTATTATGGTGGATAATACCTTATATTGGGATGATGAAAAACCTCTCCGTGCCCCTACAAATTATATCATGTGTTTAGGTTTTATGAACCTAAGTTAATATATTAAGGGGTGAGCGCTTCGAGATACCTTATTTTAAAACCGAGAATCTAAATCGTAACATGTTTGACCGTTTGCTGAATTTTAGGAACATAGACATCAACTGCAAGGTTTGGTTCCGGTTCTATGGTAACATGTCTATACCATTATTAAATTTAAAAAAAAATCCTTATTTTGTTTAATAAACAGAAAAAAAAATTATATATAGGTTACTGATTTAACAATCAAGTTAAATAATCAAGTAAGATGATGCACATGGGTGACTACATCTATTAGATTGGAAAAATCTTCAACTGGTTAAGTAAATGGAAAAAGTCATATATAGGTTATTGTTTTAGGAATTAAATAAAATAATCGAGTAACATAATGCATATGGCTGATTAGACAAATGTCAAGAAAGATGAATCTCAATTCCGAAGCACTATCACAATATTCAAATCATATATAGGGTACCCGAAATCTGAATTTGTCTTAATCATGCTTCGAGTTTTGGTTTTAGGGTTTGATTTCAAACCGAAATCAAAACTTGCTTGCCAGGTTCCTAAATTTTAAAAACCGTTTTACCCGTTCCGGTCCGATTTTAGGATACTCGCCGGACATGCTCATCCCTAACTATCTTTGATATTTTGTTTAATTTTTTAAAACTCACCCCCTATTTTCATGGTGCTCGTCTCCAAAAAGAAAAAAAATTCATCCCTTAAATTATATCGTGTCACATGTTTCATAAACCCAGGTCCATGTTATATGTATTGTCCACCCCCTCCCTAAAAAAACTATTATTGTTGGTGTATATTTTTTCAACATTGATGAACAAATTTTTATTTTTTAAACTAATAAGTATGTTCATTCACTAGATCATCTCTATAAGATGTAAACACAGTGCACTCGAAGTAGAAGGAAGGAATGCATAATAGGCAAGTCTTGATACTCAAGTCCAAAATTTTGATAGAAAATCCAACTTATTTCCATACGAAAAAAAACCTTCAAAACTCACAAATTATAAACTCATGACCTCTAAGTTTGAGACGAATATCATAATCAATTTAACTTTTTTTTTAAAGGATAAGTATAATAACTATTCGATAGTCCTTCTCGTAAGATTTCTATCCAAGTTGTTCTCCATTAAAATGGAGAGAAAAGAAGAAGAAAAATAGACATACCATATTTGGTCACTCAGTCAACATTATGTATTATGGATAAGCATTTGAATTTTCCACTGAATAAAATTGTTAGTATAAGAAAGCAGTAAAAGTTACAAAATTAATAACTTTTTTTAAAAATAATGACGGATCAAAAAATTGGGTGCTTGACATATGCTATTTTCTGGTCAATGTGCCAATGAGCTCTAACTCAAGTGGCATTGTGGTCACTTTCCATAGTGGAGGTCATAGGATCAAATCACATTATTTGCAATTCTGCTTGTGTAGAGATGAGCAGTGGTCAACCAAGCTATTAGGTTTCCTCTGGACTGCTAAGCCCTATTGGATTTCCCCTTATATAGGAGCCCAATTAAGGTGACCTACACTTACCAATCCAAAAAAAAAATATTTCCATCAATGTTGGGCTAAGGCTTAACGTCAAATTGAGTTGCAGCAGCCCATTCTTGATGTCTTTACAAATTTGTGATGGGCCTGTCAATATGGGCTGTTCAAAGTATGACTTATTTTTCGATTTATATGAAGAAAAATCTGAACCCCCAAAAAAAAAAAAAAAAAGGGATTTATGCAACCCTCATTACGCAGTGGTACTGCTGTAACGAGGCTGATCCGGCTAAGCGTTCGTGCTCGACTCGGTTAAAGCTCAATTTGGGCTCAAGCCATACCGGTTGAGAGCTCAATAAGACTTGGCTCAATTTGATTTGACTCAGTTTAGAGTAATCATTTTATTTTTTTAAGTACTTAGTAGAAAGTATAAAATTATCATTAAGATAACTAACGTTTTATTCAAATCTTTGTTTTTCGAACCTGATACAAAAACATAGAAATTAACTTTAATTATATTCCTATAAATATTCTTAAATTATAAGGTCCGATTCTTATTAAATTACGTTTTAAATTTTTTAAAATTAGAAATATATTTTTATGACACCAAAATATATTAGTTTTATGGTCGATTGACACTATTTGCTAAGGCCTCCAAATAACTAATACAGTTATTTAGTAAAATGTGTTAAGAAAATGAGGCAAGGGCAATCCACTTAGTAGGGGTGTCAATGAGCTGGCCGTTTCGGGCTCGACTCGGTTAGATTTTAACTTGGCTAAGATTCAGCTCGATTAAGCTATAGCTCATCTTGGTCAGGTGTTGGCTCGGTTTAGCTTGATTGGATATTGCACTACTTAGCTTCGACTCCATTCAATATTATTTTGTTTGTTTATTCTTATTTAAAAATTTTCTATAGCATTGAAATGAGCATACCTATGAATTTTTATACATTCATTTAAAATTAGGTTGCATATACTTGCAAGATATCATATACATTACTTAATTTATTTTATTAAGCAATCCTATTATTGTTATGCTTCCAAAACAAGTTTATATGCATAAGACTTAAACTTGTTGCTTGTTTAAGGCATTGTTTCAAGCAAATAAATAAGCCACTTATGTTGATGTTAGGGTTGCTTTTAATTTGTCAATTACCATCACACATTTTTATTATTGGACCTTTCTCTAATGGAGCAGCAAAAAAAAAAAACCCTCATTATCATGCTTTATAACATGGACCACTTACCTTGGATAATCTTATCATATAATCTTATCTTTTTAAGTCCTTTTTGCATCTTTGGCACTGGCCACTAGAACACACACAAATTTTTCAAGTGTAAGAATCAAATGACAAAAATGCAACTTCATCATGAAAGAGTATTTGTCAACAACTCATGTTTAAAACCTTTTTTTAAAAAAAATAAAATAAAATTATCTGATATATTTTCAGAAATGAAAAATTTTGACTTATTCAATTTAGTTGTTAGCTGTTACGAAATGTTATCAACTGTTACTGAATATTTATGAGTTGTTATGATTAACCGAAATTAGTTGTTTTAACCGTTACAAACTATTATGGTTAAAGTTTAGTTGTTTTTGGAACCAATAAAACGTAGTTGCTTTTACATAGGACTCGTCCTACTAAGCTTGATGGTTGAAAAGTGATCGATTTCTATCAACCCACTTGGTTTTCCAATTATAGGCTTTTTTTTTTTTTTTAAACCTTATCCCCATTCTTGGACCTTTTTTAGCCTATTTAATTACAATTAGAGGAAGATCTAAATAAATTATAAGTGATCCTGTCATTGTTAATTAAAATGCCATTATTTAAGAAATCCGTTTCACCAATAAATTTTCGAGAGTCGATCTTGCATAACAATTTGTATTATTGTTTCTCTCTTGATCACAAGTTCACGACCAACTAGAGAACGAAATTGTATATCTTGCGATTTAGGAAAAATATTTTCTTACGTTACTCCCGAAACCTCTTCTTTTATTTATATGTGCAAACGATTATAAAACCGAGGTCTACCTGGTTATGATATGATGGACAACAAGACTAATTACAAAGGAGAAAGTATCCTAATATAAGTTAATTAGGAATATTATCTAAAATACAAAATAAATAATATTTATAAAATATTAGGAAAAATATCCAGGATATCTTTCCTAATCTTCTATAAATATTATTATTTTTATTTTTAGATAATATTCCTTTTTAAAATCAAATTAATATAAATGAAATATTTTTTTTAAAAAAGAGTATTGTTTGCGGAAAGGGGATTCTTTTTCCCTATTCCGTTTTTATATGAATTCATTACCCTGCACTTGCCTTGTAAGGAATACCCACAAACAAACATGATTTCAACTGGCTCACCCTCACCTCACCTTCGCCCTCACCCATCACTATTATAAATTTGTTTTCTGTTGATGATGAAGAAATAATCATTGTAATTCAAAACATAATACTTTGCTTGAAGTCTCTGTACTCTACTTTCTCTCATTTTCTCTCTCCTCTATCTTACATATTAATCCTGAGAGAGAGAGAGACAGAGACAGAGAGAGAGAGAGAGAGAGAGAGAGCAGCCATGGCAGGGAGCTTCAGGCTTATCAATGGAGGGAAAATGAAACGGGTTATGGTGGTGGTGGTGGCGGCTTTACTCTGTTTTCCGAAATCTGAATCTGCCCCTCAAAGTGCTCTTGTTACCCAACTTCCTGGCTTCACTGGCACCTTCCCTTCAAACCATTACTCTGGGTGGGTATTTTGCTTTCTATAGATAGATACCAGACTTTTTATCGTCAAGAGTAAGATTACATACATTTTGATCATCTCCTTCTAAGTTTCGTAGAGTTGGTATGATCGATTTACATTTACTAGTTGTTATAACTGTTATAATAGTATTCTCGGTTTTTACAATTTGAGTAATGGAAATATGTTATAGGGAGATTCAATAGCTAGTACTCTTTGTTTCAGTACATGTCTAGGGATCTTTTCGTGTCCCAAGGTCGATTGTGCATGAAACTGCGTACGTTTAAACCTCCTTTATAATCTAGTCTCGTGTGACAAGTTAAACCTTATCGTCCTTAATTAATTCGAATTGAATCTGAAGGTATGTGACAATTGATGAGAATCATGAGAAGAAACTGTTCTACTACTTTGTGGAGTCAGAGAGGAACCCTAAAGAGGATCCTGTTGTTCTGTGGCTGAATGGTGGACCTGGATGTTCCAGCATGGATGGCTTTATTTATGAGCATGGTAATTCTTCCCACCCCACATCAGTTTAAGGTTTTGATTCTCTCTCTAGAATCTTCAAGTGATGTATGTTATGTCATCACACCCCTTTTATGACCCTTTATTTCTGTCATAAATCCAGGAAAAAAGATGTTCATTTCTGTGAAAGGAATGACATGCATTCAATGTGATAGATCCTCATATTCTCCTAAAGCTTTTAAAAAAATGTCGAACTCGAGTAATCGGTTGTATCCACTTTAGAGTGTCAAGTGTTCGATATAAGTTTTGGTTTTAGAATTCGTTAGTATGCCATAACTAAATTTGTAGATTTTCAATTAGAGAATTTAGTTTCAGAATTTAAATTTATATCTTGAGGGTCCGCTCAAGCTGGGTGTGAGAGGTTCAAATGCAGCAACCTTATTTGAACTAACCAAAAATCGTATAAAGTTTGTAATTAGAGGATAAAGTGTACAAAAGTATTTACTTGGACCAACGAGGTTTTAGTCTATTGGTCAAGACTGAAGTCTTCGATTCCTCCCCCATTGTATGGTACTCGACTAAAACAAAAGGTACGTACTTGTGTTTTCTCAGGGCCTTTCAACTTTGAGGCAGCAAAGACAAAGAAAGGCTTGCCAAAGCTGCATCTCAACCCATACAGCTGGTCCAAAGTAAGACTACTCACAAACTCCCTCTATTTTCCTCATCATTTTGTCCATAATTTGATTGCTTAATCATCAAACTAGTTAGCCTAATTTCACGTCTTCTTTCTCTGATGTAGGTTTCCAACATAATCTACTTGGATTCACCAGCAGGCGTCGGGTTTTCGTACTCCGGAAACACCAGTGATTACAATACTGGAGACTTGAAGACAGCCTCTGATACTCACACCTTCCTTCTCAAGGTTAATTCTTCCTGAATTTTTCTTCTTAGATGGAAACACAATGGTTTAGACTGAAATTTTGTTGCTAATGAGATTTATATGGTGAAAACAGTGGTTTGAGGTCTATCAGGAGTTCCAATTGAACCCGTTCTTCATAGCTGGGGAGTCATATGCTGGAATCTATGTGCCAACCCTTTCTTCTGAAGTTGTCAAAGGTATAAGATAAAGAGAATCATATCCATAGATGAACAAGCTTAATTAAATTGGGTCATCTTTGAGTCTACATTCATGTTTCAGCCTGATATCAATTTGTTCGATAAGTTATGTCATGTCGACTCAGCTGAGGGTCAAAATCAGGTTTACCTTATTTCAAGTCTGGTTTCAGGTTAGCAGGGTTCTGTAACTACACGGGCATCAATTTTGCTAGAACTGTACCTCAATAATCTACTCTTATATGAAGGGCACTAATATCGTCAAGTTTTTACAGGACTTGATGCCGGTTTGAAGCCTGTTATCAACTTCAAGGTAGGTGTAATGCAACTGTAATATTACCGAAATGTTTCTTACACAAATCGAAAGACCTCATTGTGTGTATCTCCCCAGGGTTACATGGTAGGCAATGGAGTAACAGACGAGGCATTTGATGGAAATGCCCTAGTACCTTTTGCTCATGGGATGGGCCTAATTTCAGATCAACTATATCAGGTATTTTTAATATCTACTAACTCCAAACATAACATGCTTCTAAACCCTTTTTTGGTGCATGTACTGTCTTATCAGAAACTTCTAAACTGGAAAATTTCCTAGCAGACAAAAATTTTAAAATCTTTGAGTCCAACTCTCTTCTGTACTTTGAGAATCTAGTGATCGGCTGGAAAACTTCGAAACCTTTTACACAAAGTTCACTGGGCTCAGTAGGATGAAGTCTTGCATGTTTTCTGCAGGAAATTGACAAGGAGTGTCAGGGCAACTATTATGAACCTAATTCAGAGGGTTGTGCAGAATTGATTGAAAAAGTTAATGATGTAAGAACTTAGTACTCCCTAACTCAAAAAAACAAGATTACACCCAAGAAAACAAAGTTTATATCTATTCACATTTCCCACTTTTGTGATAACAAAATTGCAGGACGTTGATGGGTTGAATGTGTATGACATTTTAGAGCCATGCTACCATGGTGCTGATACGGAGGTGCAGAAAGCTGATAATCTGAGATTACCATCGAGCTTCAGGAAATTAGGAGAAACTGAGAGGCCACTTCCGGTCAGAAAAAGGATGTTTGGCCGAGCTTGGCCACTCAGGGCTCCCGTCAGACCTGGGCCCGTTCCTAGTTGGCCACAGCTCACCAACAGCATCAGTGTTCCCTGCATTGTAAGTTAAGCTATCGCAGTGACTTTGTTTTCCTGGATAAGTGTTACATTGACTTAACCTGATTTTCAGCAGCTTTTGTAGCTTGAAATATGGTTTCCACACCTGCAAGTTAGCATCAAACAGGCATTGTTTTTAGGTCCTCTTTAAAGGAGTTCACCTTTTTTTTTGGGGGGGTTACCAAAATTTATGTAGTTCTGGACCTGTAGGCCTTGATGTTTTCCATTTCTATGCCCCCCCAAAAAAAAAAAAAAAGAAGAAAGATTAGCTTCCCTCTTCCAAAATGTGCAACATTATCTGGGTCAATAGACCTGGGTTTATAACAGGGAATAATCACATTTCTGGAAACGTGTTTTAGGATGATGAAGTTGCAACGTTGTGGCTGAACACTGAGGCAGTGAGAAAAGCACTTCATGCTGAAGATGTAAGATCAAATCACACACACATATATACATCTCTTTCTGTTACTGTCAATTTTAAGGAGCAACAACCTAAATCTTCAGAACCCTCATCTTTATGGCTCTGATAATGCCACCAGGAACGGGTTGCTGGTCTATGGGAGCTCTGCACTGACCGGATAAGTTTCAACCATGATGCTGGAAGCATGATTGACTACCATAAGAACCTCACCTCTCGAGGCTATCGAGCCCTCATTTATAGGTAAGAAGAATGAAAGTGAACAGGGTGCTACCAGAATAACTGTTACACTGGAGTGCTCCTGTTAAGGACGAAGAGGAATCTTGCAAATATGGAAACAGAAAGTTGTCACTAATTCACCTTCCCTCGTAAAACATAATTAATGCAATCCTTCTTTTTGTTGATTATATATGACAGCGGAGACCATGATATGTGTGTTCCTTACACTGGAAGTGAGGCATGGACAAGGTCTGTTGGGTACAATGTAGTAGACGAGTGGAGGGCGTGGAACTGTAACGGACAAGTCTCCGGGTACGTTATGTTTCTAACCTAATGGTGGCATTAAATTGAATAAGACTCCAGCTAAAAATAAGCCAATTCAATTTTGATCCAACCCAAAATCTTCCAG
Organism: Talinum fruticosum; assembly: GCA_021018815.1. Taxonomy (NCBI): domain Eukaryota; kingdom Viridiplantae; phylum Streptophyta; class Magnoliopsida; order Caryophyllales; family Talinaceae; genus Talinum; species Talinum fruticosum. The sequence goes on from JAITYX010000083.1 coordinate 900,872, forward strand.
TTCAATATTTATGTCATTTTACAAGCTTACTAGACAAATCAACCACAAGCCTAAATATTGACCTTAACCTGAATAGACCAAAGCTGAACCGAACCCAAACTGAATATCCAGCTGAATCCTTCAGACCTAAACCTCATCCAAACCTGAACTCAATGACCCATTCGCTAGGCTCAACCTCCATATGACTCATCTTGGCAACAGACACATCTCTCTAGTTTTCTGACGGCTGCTATGCTGTTACTGGTTTGCAGGTTTACACAAGGTTATGACAAGAATCTCACATTTCTGACTATAAAGGTTGATACAAAGTTGTTTTATCTGTTATGATTTTCCATATTTCAGAAACTTCAAATCTGTCAATACTAGGAATTACGATCTCAATATCTCACGTTAAAATCTTCGGTTTGCAGGGGCTGGGCACACAGTACCAGAATACAAGCCAAGAGAAGCATTGTATTTCTATAGCCAGTGGCTGGCAGGGAAACCAATATGACATACTTCTAATGCAGCAAAAACATATGGCATACTTCTACCCATGTAAATTGATATTTGAGTCTTCTTATTTGTCTTCTGACAAATAAACTTCAATAGGATATATGTGAAGATAGATGGTACATTTGATTTGATTTCATCTGTCCTTATAACAATTAATTCTGAACACCCTCTGTATTCCTTTGTTCTGTGATGACATGGTATGAGAACTGGCTAAATGTATAAATAAGGAAATAAACTACAGCACAGGACAGGAAAACCAAGTATTATTATCATTAATCAGAACAAAGTCAGATCCTAAACATGAGTGGACCCAACAAACTCAAAGTGAAATGGCTTGAATTTGACACTCTAATATTGATAGCATTTTCTTCATGAACTTATTGAACAAACCAACGAAAGATTCAAAAGTGACCTGTTCTCATTGATCCATGTGTAGGCTCCAAACATCACAGTCCTAAGTTAACTAGAATAGAATAATAAGACGGTAAAATAAAATTTAAAAAAAGAACATTTCATATAGTTATTTTAGTATTGGCAGTTTTGTTCTGTGTTATTTCTCCAATAAACCACCATGGGTATGTTTCACAACATGGTAGGCAGGGAGCGACACTCGGTTTGGGCCATCGATGATTCAGGGAGAGTCAAGAACAGGAGCTTGTTTTTGTTCCTATTCCAGCGATCAAGGCCAAGGGGAGTGATGATAGATGGAGGAGGTTGCTGTCGATAATTAGGAACAAAATTAGTAGTGAGGGCGAAACCTAAGTTTAGGATTTACAGGGTGAATAAGGAGAAGGATGCAAGGGAAGAGCTTTCCAGTTGGAAGTGCAATTTTCTTCGTGAATTTCTATAACTGCTTCTAGTCTGAGCTGGGGATCTTCCTGGGTGTCAGGGGCCCATTGATTTGGCTTCCATGAAGATTGCTCATGGAGTGATATCATGTTTAAAGGGGTTCACTGGCATGGGAAGGTGATAACCTGCCTAATTACATCACGTGATTGTAGTTCTAATGCCTTGTGCCTGCTGTACCCAGGATCTGGGAAGACAATACATCATCAACATCTCTTAATAAGTAAATAGTACTTATCTCCCTAATAATAAGCCGGTTGAAAATTGGAAATAGTAGAATTCTGTAAATCTTTCGGGAATACATTTCTACTTACCAGGCCACATAAATATACACACCAGAAGGCAAGGTATTAAAAACTTGAACAAAGACAACAGAGTCTTTAACTGTGAAAATACAGATTGACAAACATATCAAAACAAGCTACCTGTCATGCCGTTGCCCATTCTTTGTGGAGGTCTGGAGTATTTGCTCTGGTTTCTGGCATGGTTGGAAGATCTGGTGAGAACAGAAGCCAGACCAAACTACTTCAGGAAATATTTTTGAAAGTCTCAAATTAAATTCCACTTCGAGAAAGCTCACTAAACAAACCACATATAATATGCAGAGAAGCACAATTTTACATTCAGGGAGAGGATTCCAGGTGAAGCCATGCCGGAGGTGGCCATAATATATCCGAGTAGCCTGGGTAAGCAGATATCAACCCAGCATCGCCATCCCTGAGGTGGAAAACACCAATTTCAAGTTTCTTGTCGGCTCCTTCGAAGAAAGACTCGTTAGAAGAGGTTCCCACGTATAAGGGAAAGCAATCCTTGTGAAAGATAATACAATTCCCTTTGTAAACTGGAAAATCAGAAACCAATACAAAGAAGCACCCATCAACACCTGTAAACAGTACCCTATCGTCACCAAGGCTATTAACCTCATCCCATTTACAGCACATTTTGTCCAGCTTGTAAACCTTAAAATGAATCTTTTCACCACAATAAACAGTTCTCTGGACCACATACATAACCCCAGATGAATCCACCACCAGTCGCTTCCGTCTCTCGCTATCACAACCACTGCAAATTGGATCATTCACAACACAATCCACCCTCAATGTCTGGTAATATTTCATCCCCTTTGGCCATATTGAATCATAATGAACAGCATAAAGTCTCCCTCTACTATCAATGGCATAAACACGAGACTCAAATTCGACAATATCATCAAACTTAGACACATCCTTGCCGCGCAGATACCCCCAATCCCTAGCCCTGCTAAACCTTGCCCACACAAGAGTACCCTGGCTAAACAACAGCATAGCAGTAAAATTTTCACTCATCAAAGGCGAAACGGCATCGGGATTTGAGAACACAACAACCTTATCCTTGCTCAAAATCCCATCTTCATCTAACTCATCCACACCTGGGATTCTAATATTATGCCCTCTAGCAACTAAGTATGCATCGGAGCCCGCTAAATTCAAATTTGACCCTTCAATTGTAGTTCTACTCAAGGGGAGTCGAAGATAGAGCTTACCCAGGTTAAATTCTTCGACATTGACGAGCCACGGCTTCAACGAGTCGGAACTTTTCGGAGGTTGGACCCGATAAACTGCGTTTGCGACAAGATGAAGAGGATTGTGGTAAGCGATGAGAGAGAAGAAGTCACCTCTATCAAGTGGATCATCAGACGGGCCAGGAGCGTCGGGAAATACCAGAGGGAACATAGGGCACAAAACTGGGAGGGTTTCATGGATTTGGGAGGAGAGAGGAATTGAAAACCGCCAGTTTCTACACACTGCTCGGAAATAATGGACGTCTTGCTTGATTCTGAGGTTTCCGGCGATCTGAAAGAGTACATCCGGGGAAGATCCGACCAGTTTCGACGCCGGAGCTCCATTTTGCTCGCAAACCCTAAACCAGGGTGGGCGATGGAAATTGTAATGGACGAGGATTATAACGAATGAAACGCCGTCGTTTAAGTCTGTAAATGGCGGGTAATATTTTAATTTTCTTCTTTTAAAATCGAAGGGGGCGGTTAGTTGATGTCAAAGGCGCCAATTTCAGTTTTTAGTTTTGGGTCATTACTTAAAAAAAAAAAAAGAAGAAAAAATTCTTACAGGTATACAAAAATCATAACATTATTGAATTACAATGTAAAATTTAATTATGAATCATATGAAAGATTTTAAAACTATAAATTTCATTTATATTATAAGAAATTAAAATATATATCATATTCTCGATAAAGATCGATCATACATTGTTTAACTTTCAATTAAAGACTTCACCGTATTGAGGATACGCAATTAAATATTACTGTCTTACATGACATTCTAAATTAAAGTATGTCAAGAGTTAAATGCAATTTATTTTCATGTAACATCAACTCGCTTTAGAATATTTTATAAAATCAGTTCATGTTAAAATAATATAAGAACATACGCCTGAACATAATAAATTATAAATAATTGTCCTTATTAGGGCTTAGATTGGAAATACATTATATTCCTTCAATTTTGTAGTAATTAAGAAGCACATAATAATCACTTTTTAACATTCCAGATTAGATTCACACAAGCAACAGGAAACCAAAATGATAAACAAGAAAAAGGGTTGGGAATATCATCTTCAAGATGCTAATTTCCAAACTATGCTTATATTAGGAGAAATTATCAGATAAAAACATATAACAGTTTTAGCACATTCAATTAGCAGAGACTAATCATCACCCTGTGGATCAAAATCAAACTCGATATCCTCGATCTTCACATTGGCATCTTCCCCATACTGAATGCAAGTATCAATCTGAGACAACACAGATTGGATGCTGCTCTCCTTTGTCAAGTCTAGAGGGATGAAACTCACCATGCTGAACTCTTTTACCAGATCTACCAAGGCTTTATTCAGCTTCCCAAACTGAGGAGCCATACAGAGATTCAACTGAGACAGCAAAATCTGTGGCTGAGGGCTCAGAAAATCTTTGAGGTCTTTCATGTTCTTCACCAGATCCATTTTGGTCAGAATATTGACATGGGGGTACTTCGAGCTGAACCATTGTGGAAAGAGAAGACAAGCAGCCACTGATGAACCTGGTGACATCAGTCATGAAGTGGGAATCAAGCAAGTACACAACACAGACATTGAAGTTTTTCTGTTTCAGGTGGTTTAGAAAGTTTTTGAGGACCGGGATACGTGAGAAAAGCTCAATTTGTCCAGGGCAATCAAAAACCAAGTATTCTTCATCCATGAAATCGTCCAACTTTTCAGAAAGCCAGTCATCAAGATTATCTTCGAGTTCTTCCATGCAGTAAATGAGAGCACCATTTGGACCCAGACCTAGTTCAGTCATAACATCATGCAAGGAGACAAGTTCCCTAATATCAATAGAAACTGGGTAGTTGAAGTTCTCTGCAGCCGGGTCGAGGTTTGCTATATGGATAGTCCGCCCAATGGCTTCGCAGTGTTGGTACAAGCTCGAGCAATAGGTTGACTTCCCACTTCCTGCTGGTCCTATGACTAGCTGTGCATACCCCATTATGATTCTTTCAAGTCACTCCCAAACCCAGTTGTGCAAAAACTGGGCACTAGATCAGCCAAATAGAACCTAGACAATATCACAAACAATTGAAAATCACAGCCATGAAAGTATCAGTATGGCCCAGGATATATAGTAAGACACCAATCACCCCGGGGGTGTTAGAGCAACCCGTAAATGAACAAACACGAAACTAGAAAACAACATCACCGAGCACAGGAAAAGAGAGGTGAATGTAGTGACACAAGGTAAGTATACAAAGGACATGGACAAAACACTAACAAACTAACTTGAGAGAGGTATACGAATTTCTGAGCAAAACTAAAGCCAAATTTGATCACGGCTCTCACATAGCAAAGCCAAACACATAAGTTGTGTTGGGAATTTGTGGGTTTTTGAGCAGCAGTACTAGCAGCCAACAACAAAAGGAGCAGGTGAAAGAATTAGCAGTAGAATTATACTCTAATGTTTAATTCCATTAGAAGAGACCAACTTCACAAGTATCAGTAACCTCTCTCTGGTTGTTCAGATGGGGTATGAATTGTTTCTAATTACATAAATTTGTGTAAAATTTGAGCACCAGATCATTCAACCTCAGGAACCCAACATGGCTCGAAGGGTTAATGGACATTCTCTGCAACACCTTCTTTATCCAATACCGTTTCGATCAAAAGATGACAAATTTAATACTGTATTATTATTTATTATGCAAAATGCACTATATTAACAAGCCTCAATCGGAGCCTCCTCTCCCCGTTATAATTATAGCCTCAGATTCATACCTTCAATTATCCCACCAGGACACATTGACTCAAGCATTTGTGGATTCCAACCTTACTAAAATTCGATAATGCAACATAGGAAAAATTAATTAGCAACAAAAAGTGCACCTTAAACTTAACCTATTCTGTTATCTTGCTTTTCCTCTAATAAGCAACTTTTACGACCAGAAGATCGATATCATGAATTCCAAGTTCGAAACCTTCAAAAACCTATCCAAGGTCTATCAATACAAACCCATTGAAGCCCCTTCCCCGAAAAGGGAAAAAACAAAATGGGCAAAATATGCAGAGTTTTTGCCCTAGAAAATACCCATTTCATACAATTTCACGATCATCAAAATTTCCAGAAACCCATTACGTGAAGGTTTGAATTATTGGATTTTCAACAATAATGACAGCAATTGAAAGAGAGAGGAGTCGGGCTTACCTCGAAAATCGTAACTGGGAGTTTGCTAGTGCTGCAGGTGAAGGTGGTGATCGTCGACGTCATTCACTCGTTGCACAGAGTGATGAAATAAGAACGTAGTCTTGCAGGATTATAGTCCCCGTTTCAAATAATTATAGGTTTAATTAACCTTTTTATTTTATAACATATGTTGCTTTTATAACTGCGATACCGATCACTAATTTATCAAATTTATGTTGTTACCTAATATACTAATCACTAATTTATGAAATTTATCGCGATCCTCTCAAAATATTTTCATGAGATTTTTCCTTTATTCTCTTTCGCCAAACAACTTGTTTTAGTTTTTTTTTTTTTTTGTTGAAGAAAAATATCGCGATTTCATTAATAAAACGTCATACGTCACTTACAATGAAAAACATACATGAATAATTATAGATCTAAAAATATGACTTTTAAATAACTAATATAAATCTTATTAATGTTTAGCTCCGAAACCATAACAAACTTCTCATATATAATTTTCGATGACTCGCCATCTTTTATATTGATAAAGAACTTCATAATCCGATATATAGTGATTTGAAAGTCAATTTTCATCAATTGTCTTAAACCTTACCAATTAATCATAACTCTCATATAAAGAGAGACTAATACTTTCATCAAAGGGTTCAAAAAAATTCTTACAAATGAAAAGACGAAATTTTATTGGTAAAAACTTAAAATTGAACTGACAATTAACGTAAAAATTACTCAAAATCCATCCACAAAAGTTATTGATGGCAGCCCTCTCAAAAAGAGAAAGGATGGAGGCTAGGGTTTTCTTTAGGAGGGAGAGAAGAGAGAGGCGAAGTAGGATTGTTTTCCAATTTAGTTGTTCTTTTTCTGATTAGAGAAATAATAAGCTTTTGCAGATTAGCTTTGAAATAATTTGTTCTTTTTTGCTGTTAAAAAAAAAAAAAAAAGTTGATTTGGGTTCAGGTGGAGGCCTAGATTCAACCTGTGAAACGAATAGCTATATAAACAGTAACACTATGTTTTTTGGCCTAAGGGAAATCTACATTTGAGAGAGAGGGAGGGAGGGAGGGAGTACATTCGCTATGCACCACTGACCTGCATTCAACAGGGAAGCATGAATGGAAAATGTTTCGAGTAGCAGTGGCAGATACGTAAATGTTAGTTACAATCTGCCATTGGAACAAGTCAATTAGATAGCCGTATATCACTCAGCCAGAATAAAAATAAGTGAAAATCATGGCTGTCTGATACATGAATGTTATGGCTCAACGTCTGCCACTTAATTGAATATCACATCTAAGACAGAGATAGAAACACAAGGACATTGGTCTTCTAGGTCGTCATCCATCTTTCATGGCTTGTGGTTCAGAGACTCAAACTAGCTTTCCTGCAAGACAAAAATCGACAACCAATTCAAGATCTTCGTCCGTGACACAGAAGATGGAATACAAGAGATCAACTAGCTCACTCAGGTAATACCGAGGGATTGTAATTTTTATTAGAATCCCAAAATTCTGGTAGATTCTTAAAGTTTAGGAGGGATATAGACATTAATTTTTATAAGGGAATCCAAAATATAGTATGACAATATCAGATGAAACACGGAAAGCCGACAAGGAGTTGATAATGTTTCAGGAATTTTCTTACTGCATGAAATAAGGTCCCACTATTGACCTGTAAAAGTACTCAATTAAATGCTTACCCAAATGAACCCTTCGAAATGTAAGTTCTTCACCTCTTGCGCTTCAAACTCTTCATGCTCTTGAAAATATAATTGACAACCTCCTTCAAGGTAGCCTTTCGTCCTTCCTTGTAGTTCCATAGCTCATTGATTACATATCTCCCGCTGGGATTGTACTCATTCAGTTCCTGCAAGGCTACTGTAACAGATTTGTATACCTCATCACCCCATTCCTTCTTGAGCTGCTTTAGTTTCTCGTCTTCTTCATCAATTATTTCCTACATCACCTCCATTTTTTACATGTTAAGGTCGTGCATGATTAATGCAGATGCCAAAACAAACGAAAGACTCAAGAAAATTGAGAGCACAGATAAAATTCAGAAGAGCTGCGATGCACACCTCAGTCTTTCCATTGATCTCTCTAATTTTAAAAGGATGCCATGCCGGGTCTTTTAAATTTTCCTGCCACAACGAGGACCCCTCACTTGCCTTCAACAGGGCCTCCTCATCAGTGAATCTTCTCTTACTTTCGTTGAGAAATGCTTTATCATCAATTTCACCCATTCTTTTGATTCCAATATTCGTGCGATTGCTTTGGAGAATATCCAGAAGACCCTAGATAATAAACATAAGAGCTCATCATCTGAAGCCCAGAGAAGGAAACAAAGCATACAGCAGATATTGATATTTCTATGATGAAGTTGATAAGAAATGAATGAGAAGCTACTGATCCCAATGCCTGGAACCAAATCAGCCACCTAAAACAAGATAATAATAATCAGAAGATGCTGCAGGCAATGAAAATAAAAATTACAGCATAACAGTCACACTAACTTGTGAAGTTGATCAGTGCATCAGGAGACTATGCAGCCCACTACCGTAAATTCTTATTATGCTCAATATAACTACATGATGATCATATTGACAGATCATATAAATATCTTGCAGAAATGGATAGGTTTGTAGGCATACTGCAATTAACACTTTGCGAGCTTCCTGCAGTTCATCGTTGCTCTGCCGTTGCTTAACAACGAGGGTTTGGTTCATATCTTCCAAATCGTTCATATCATCAATTTTTTCACGCAATTCTTCATTCATTTCCTTCATCTTCCTTTGGATTGCAGCATCATCATCATCTCCAAGATGTTTCATGACTTCTATTTTCCCTTTTAACTCCTCAATTTCCAATTGCAATTTTTGTCTAGTGTCAAGCTCCTTTTCTAACTGAAGGATCTTTTTCAGGGCTTCTTCCTTCTCTCTCTGCACATTAAAATATTAGTCAATAATAGCTTAAAGCGGAACGAACAAGTCAACACAGTAACTGCTATTTAACATTCACCTTCTGTTCTTCCACAAGCCTCAACACATTCTTATCTGCTTTCTGCTGCTCCATGGAAGCCATTACCAGGGAATTGTTTCTTTCATCATTCTAATGATAGGGAAAAGAAAAGTACGTCAACTTCAACAAACTAAGGAAAACCATATAGCCAAGACTTGGAAAGAACCTCCAGTATATATAAGATGTCACCTTTAATACTTATAACAGTGCAAGCTCATACTAAAGAAATTCACAAAGTCACATATAGCCAGAAAGAAGAAAGGCTTTAGCATTTCTACAAAGATCCTAGATCAAAAAGGCCATATTATCAGCACTCCTAAGTTTCCAGGCTCCAGTAGTTGCATCATGTCAAGAGTGCAGTCAACATCATTCATTGGTGAAAAACCAAGTCCAGAAGCAGCATCAAGAAAAAGTTAAACCAACACAAATCCAGGGAACATCAACCTAGAACAATTAATAACATAGTGAAAGCTATCGAGATGAATCTGATATAAAAAGATTTAAAAAAACTGGCTAACCACCTTAATCTCAACAACCCGGGGGAATCAGTGAAACTGTCCATCAAATGTTCAATCATCTTGGGCAATATTTGAAATATAAACACATCAAAAGGGAGATAAAGGTCACCTGCTGCTTTTCCTCTTCAAGTTTTTGCCGCTCACGCTCAGTTAACACCTCACGTCGGCTTAATTCCCTGGAGCGCCAATCAAGCTGTTTTTTCTTGGACTCCAGTTCATGATTCATCTTCTCTTGCTCATCTAATATCCTCCGAACATGATCCCTAGCAATGCGCTGCATCTTCCGTGTTTCTGTTCATAAATGAGGCATGGATTGATTTATATGACCGAACAAGTAACCAATCAAGCATAAAATCAATCATTACTGACAGACAAACCTTTTAACCCTTTTAATATGGGTTGTTTATTTATTCATCTGTTTTGGCAGTAAGTGGGTTGTAAGAAGCAATTGATCAATTCAGCAAGTGCACAGAATACGATGCCATCACAGAGGAAAAACAAATATAGTTAAACAGTATTCAGATGTTAAACATGGCTAATTCAAACAACAAACATGACCCCAGCAGGAGACTAACTTTGGGCCAAAGAAGAAGAACTATTACTTCATCTCATCAAAACCTGACAGAACATGGCTTGCAGAGAACTATGGTGTGGGTCTCGGAAAACACCAAGAAATAGCACACAAACCACCTTTCCAAACAAGTTTTTACATCTCTCTCTAGAACCCAGAACCTAAAATTGAAAAGAGATGTTCAGACATGCCAAAACCAGAGACAAAAACTGTGCAGAACAGATTTGAACACAAAGAATGGGTGATACGAAGTACCAAATAACGTTATTATAACTTACAGTATGTAGTTTGTACACATCAAAAAGGGGGCAAGAATTAGTTGATAAAGTGTCCCCAACTTTTGGGAATCATTGCCAAATCATAGTAACATCCATGTGGAAGGAAAAAAAAAAAAAAAGAGGAACCTTGGTTTCTGACATATTCAATACATAATCTAGCAATATCTTAAGTAAATGATACATCACACTTACAGAACTATCCAAGCCATCCTATCCAGCATTTTTTTCGGGGAGGGGAGGGATGTATCCCAGTTGGATTAATATCCCATAAACCTAGAGTTCCAAGAAAGCACAGATTCATAACTCAAATTCTCTTATCAAAAAAAACTGAAATGCAATATATGCTATTACAAGTGGTGTGGGAGGTCCCTCTAGCAATCATGCAATGTGAGCATGTCCAAAGTTAAGTAAGCAACAAATATGATAGAACATATATGCGCTCATACCATCAGACAGAGAAAGAACCATGTAATTCATGCGCAATTTATGATGAATCATGCATAAAAATTAGAAAAATAAAACATCAAAATAAGGCGGAGGGGGAGTAGATGTGAATTTTCACAGAGCAAAGAAGCAAACAAAATCATTCCAATGACACTAGCTGAATGCGTTTATGTGACCAAGAACAATGCAATACAAGAAAGAGAAGCTAACCTTCATAAAATGCTTGGTGCAGCCTGTCTTTCTCTTCCAGCATCCGACTATAGGACATCGACTTCTCATTAAATTTGGATTGCATTTCCTCTAAGGTCTGATTGTTCATGTCTATCTCATTTGCCAAGTTGCCTACAAGGATTTCTTTATCTTGTTTGGCTTCTTTCACTATATCCGAAAGAGTCTTGAGCTGTTCTTTCTGGCGAAGGTACTCTCCTATCTTCCCTTCAGCATGGTAATCATCAGCACGGGCAAACCACCCATAAATTCCAGAGCCAGGGCTGCCTTTGTTAGCCATCCACTCCTTCCTGCTATGTCTACCAGCTTCAAAATACTTCTCAAATTCTACTGCATTCTTGAAGCCCGTCCAGCCTTTCTCAAAGTGCACTACAGCTTGTGCAATTTGATCTTGCTCATCAGGAAACAGTTCCACAGCCAACGGCTTATACTTTGAGAATGTTTTCATCCAGAACCCACTATCAGCCACCTGTTTTCCAGTCTCCCCATTCTTTATAATGTTCACCATGATACCTATCCATGGCCAACAGTACAACACCTCTTGCTCACTGGGTTGTGGCTCTGGCTCAGCCGGTTGGTTAGTTTGAACAGCTCCATTACCAAGGTCAACGGTCAGATACTTTGCCAACGCAAGATGTGTTGCCTTCTGCTTGGGGCTTCGATGAGCAGCACCTTTGGCAACTCCTGAGGCATGCTGGAGTAGGTCCTTGTACACATATTCTTGTTTTTTCTTTCCAGCACAGAAAGGGCACCTGAGTGTACCATTTGCATTCTTAACTTTGTAATTCCCATTTCTCAAGGCTTGATATGGTTTCTCCATATACTCTTCAATCTCAGACTCGCTGATCCCAGATTCTTCGTCAGAGCTCTCCATGGGGCTCCTTGACAACTTCTGGTAATAAGGATCAAAGAATGGTTATAATACTTGAAGAAATTACTAGCAATCGATTGCTAATTAAATCAGTAGCAGAACTATGGTCTCAAAATGTAGTAATTGAATCTTCATGCAAAAAGACCAAGATTACCACGACTTTTTAACAGTTCATATGAAACTTAAATCTTCAGTGAAGAAACAGTACCTGCAGACCCCAATTAGAAGATGCATTCTTATCATAACACTGGATATAAGCTCAGTAGCGTTATAACCCTAAGCACATTACCGTCGCACTTTACGAGTTCTTCACTGAGCACATTCGAGACACATAAATGCAAATCAGCTAAGCGCGCTGTGGTTTTACAATCCGTGATTCCAAAGTTATTAGCACATTACAAATGCCATCAAAATTCACAGTTACACAACACAAAGGACCTATCTAACAAATGGCAAACACACACTAACACCCCCCAAAAATGAACAAACCGAGAAAATCGAAAGGTTACTTTCTTTTCTTTTCCATCTTAGATGATAAGCACATACTACTACACTAACCTGTTACCCAACTTTTCCAGGTAGCTGGAAGATATACTATTTGGTAGTTTACCAGTGCTTGGGTTGGGGAATGTACTGGGCTAAAACAAAACGATCTCACCCAAGTTGCTCTCTTCTTCAAATTTAGGGTCCAAAAGAAACAACGTTTCTGCATTTTAATCATGGGGTTCTACAGGGAGCATATCATTCCCCACATATTGCCCTAGAACGAATTCCGGGTTTACAGAGAATCAAACTAAAAAGTCAATTTTTTTTTTAAAAAAAAATAGCTACACATACACCACTTTTGCAAAACCCTAGTCGGAGACTTCCAAAAGAAAATGTCACCGAGTGCTGAGAAGATTACATGGAAAAAGAGTTGGAAAAGAAAACAGACGAATTCCATTTGGCAAACAGAAGGGGAAGGGGGAAGAAGAAGCAAGAGATTACGATTACCACTAGGAATCCAAGGAAAAAGCAAAGAGAAGATAGTAGGAGCGACGGAGGTGGCGGAGGCGGTGGCGGTGGCGATCGGCAGGCCCCCAAACCACCTCGTGATAGTTTTCTTTCCTTTTTCTTCGCAGCCTTTTTCCTGGAAAGTGGACTCTACTTAGGGTCGCAGACTTGTAAACTCAAATTATCATATAAATAATTCTAAAATAGATGAGGTTTTGTTAAATTGACAAACTTTATTTTTTGATTAATTTTAATTAAAAATAAAAGGCACAATTGAATTTATAATTGTTACAATCAGTTATTTTTGCTAAAAAATAAAGTTCGTCCCGTAATTGGTCCCCATAATATTTAAATAAATCTTACATATTTTATAATTATTTATCTAAAATTGTGAATTCTATAAATTATTGACCGATATGTAATTTTTTTATATTTTTATGATCTTTCTTTTTAAAAATATTATATTTTTTGGTTAAATTGTATTATTTTATTGGATCTAAAGATCCAAATTCATGATATAAATATTGGTTAATATTGAGGGATAATTGCTCTAAAATATCATTTTGTTCTCTCACATCCAAATTCTAATATTATTAGGAAAGAAAAAAACTTGAATCCCCAAACCACACAAGGCCAGAGCATGAAATGCATATTTGTGTGTATAATTGTAAATGTATTTATTATATGTTACTAGAGTATATCAATGGAAAAGAGAAACTAGGATTTTTTTTTTTTTTTTATGAAAGAAACTAGGAGTTGAGTAGGTTGAGATTTTTTTTTTAAAAAAAAAGAACACTATTATTTATGTTTGTTTACGTCTTATTATTTAATTATTTATATTGAAAACTCAATAATATGTATGTTTTTGAAGGCAGCTTAGTAGTTGGACATTTGGTTTATATAATAAAAATCAAAATTCTATTATCTTTTGTTTATATTCGTAAATTTTTTAAACAAAACTCATTTTTTACAAATGAAAAATAAAATCCAGAAGTATTTATATAATTATGACATGTTCGACTTTACATGAAAAACAACATCTATTTATATTTTATGTTCGTTTATGTTCATTTATGTTTTAGGTTATTATTATTATTATTATTATTATTATTATTATTATTATTATTATTATTATTATTGTTCTTGTTGTTCTTGTTGTTGAAAATAATACCACTCCTTTCTCTCCCTTCTCTTTAGAAAAACATATTTCCTTCTTTTCTTCGAGGTCTGTCATTGGTTTTTTGTCAATGGTAAGCCCCAATCTCTCTTTCTTTTATGTTTTATCTAATCTTTTCTCTACAAATAATTATTCTCTCTCCATTTGTAAGAGTCTCTCAATACACTTTTCGAATAAGTGATATTATCTCTCGCTTTTGGAGTAATTTTATCGGTTTGTTTCCATAGTATTATGATTGTATGTGGCTAAATTGTCGATTGATTATTATATTGGTCTCGCAATGAGTATTAATTATGCAAATTAAGACAAATAAATCTATTCAACTGGAAGGTTATATAAGATTTGTGAACCTCCTCATTAGAAGCAGTATGTGATGAAAGATTTATTTTGTTATTTTAATTACGAATTTGTTTGAGTTTAATTTTTATTATAAATATCGTATGATTTTCAATTAATGAAATTTATCCATTATTCTAAAAAAATATTACATTACATTATCCACAGAGTCAGTCAACTTAAAATTGTAGTAAAATACATTAAAAATTATTTTTCTATGGTATAAAAATGTGAAAATGTTTATGTAATAAGGAAATCGACCCTACAACATTTAATGAATTTGCAGAGCTATAAGCCAGATTTCTTCAACCAATAAATTAAACCCTACCCAATAAAAACACCCCTCCCAGTTGACGACCTTTTTTAACTCCTGAATTCATCACTCGATGATCTTGTTTAAATAAATAATATAAATAAATCACTAACATTTATATTTACGAGATATTTTTTTATTTTTTATCTTTTTGGTGCCTAAGGAGATACTCTCCCTCGATTATGGGTATTAGCCAATGAGGCTCACATGCTACGATTTTTGCTGAATTAGCCTTATTCACTGGCTGATCTAAGTTACAGCCTCCAAAGCACATCTTTTCCCAAGACTCTCTTTCAATCAAGCATAAGAAGCCAAACTGTCACAGGCTATAAACGATAAATATATAAATTAAAAGCCGATAATATTTTAGACAAAATGATGAGCTCGAGTAACATACTTGGGCTAATGGAAATATCCTCCTTACACAGAGAGAGGAGGGGGGTGTTGATAATACTCCCATGCTTTGCATAGAGCAGTTATCAGCAGATATAGATCTGTTACATTAGACTCGATGAATACAGGGTAAGAATGAACCAAAAAAGTTAAACCAAAAATTCTACTATTGAAAAATGGTACATAAATTCTATATACTCCAGAACTCAATTTCCATCAAGAATAAGGAAGGCCCTATGTATTCATAATCATATGAAGTATGAACATTCTCACTTGATTGCCAGGATAGCACCTTTGGCATCCATCTTCATTTGGCAGTAATAAGTGAATGCTCAAATCTTTGTCAATCCCCTTCTACCTGAATACGAACTTGCAAAAGGTAATCACTAGAGATACCAAAGCTGCTCTGCTTGCTAGGGTGAGTTGCTGTGAACCAGAAAAATCGATTCTTCGATCTTGGTCCCTGTATCAAGTGGTAACAAACACATCAGCAGTCATTTTTAAGAGGATAACACTTTCATACTCACAAATTCCAAGAACTTAGGGTACAACTACAACAGCCTCTCTACAGTTCAAAAGTAAGGAGTCATACGTCTGACCCCACCTAACGTATCAGTTTGGTTTGGTTTGACTGTTTATTGCACGTGTTCTAAGAAGATGAACTATGTGGAGTGCTTTTGAACATATGAAAAGACATGAGAAAAAGGAAAACATGGGTTCAATGGCATCAGAAAGAGGAGAGAAATGTAAAAATAGACGTAAGAAGTCAGGTGAAATTATTTTCTAACATCTTACCGCTGTAAAGATGAGAGTACGCCACAATAGATAGCATTATTAGGCAAAGGATCCTCTGAACTGTCCTTCTCGGGATTCAAAACGCTCAAATAAACCTCCTGTCCCAAATACCAAGAGTTCAAGTTCTCAGAGCGTAGATTCCAGATACCAGAGTTGTCAAGAGAAACCATGATTGCAGTCCATGCTCCAGGAAAGACCTGCATGAAGGATACAAGTCATGAACACCTTAAGCATGGGCAAATCTAGAAATACCAAAAATTGCAACACTGCTCAAAAGTTGCAGTATTAAATACAGAACTTTTGTTTAGCCCAAGTAGACCAGTTCTGAAGGCTTGAAGTGGAAAAATAATTGGCAAATCACAGAATGGATAAGATATTTTGTGTTCAATCAAAAACAGGAATACTGCAATATGTTGCCTTAAGGCTTTAGAGCTAAATACTTCAATACACGAGCCTGGAGTGTTCTTGCTTGTGTTCTTCACTCTGAATTGATCATGAAACTCTCGAAACTTCAACTTCACCTGACCAGACCCTTCTTAAAGTAGCCCTTTTGTTTTCTTTTAGTGGTGTCAAATTGGTTTTTGCTATTGTCTTCTTAATTTTTAACTTGCAATTTATGTATCTCCCAAAAAAGAAAGGGATCTCAGAATGAGTTACTCAAGCTTGAACTGAGTTTCAAGCCCAAGTAAGGCATGCCAAATCCTAAGGGAGTACAATTCGAGCACAGAAAAAGTCAAGTCGTCTCTGGTCAAGTTTGAGCTTGAGTATTATACTCTCAGCTTGAGTGGATTGTCTTTATGGAGGTTTCAGGTATGTTCGTTGAATAATTGCAGTGTGGAGAGGGGGAAGTACCTGTGTGGTGCAACGAGCAACTGCATCCCCTTTGTTGTAAATCGACCTGCTGTTCTCTGTCCATGTTCGAAATCCATACTAACAATTTGAACGAGAAAATGGTAAGCATTGTGTCTCGGTTTACAAAGCGTAAAGAAGAAGAAACTGTATGATCAGAACATTGAGCTCACCCAACAACGAAGAAGGCATATCCATCCAAATGATAAGTCTGAACAGTTGTATCATTGTTTTGAAGTATAATCTCCACAAAGCCTTTGTAAGTCGCATTTATTACTGAGGTATCAACCCTTGAAGGCCTGTTCATTGGTCTGTTTGGAAAATCAAGCTTGTATACTCCAGGTACATTGAACTGCTGTGCAAGGTTTAAAGGTGTTGAAGGTGTGAAGTAGGATATACCATTTAGAGTGGTACGCCACTTCCCATCAATAAGCTCTGCTGGCTTATTGACGATCATATAGACATCTGTGACTGTGATTTGACCATATCTGAAAGATCCCTGAGGGTTTGGACGTGCCCCACTTGCAGTCAGATTCCACCTTCAGAAAATGACATGCATAGAGCAATGAAAGAAGAGTCAGCTCAAATAAAAAATCATGAATTTCAACTATGAAAAGGTTGTAGGATGGTATTGTTAGTAATGATAAAAGGAATTCAGCTCCCATATATGCCACAGGAGGTAACTTAATACCCTACAACTATACCAGAGCCGGCAGAATTTTAGGTACAAAGATGAAAATTCACTAATGAAAGAATTGCACTTCATCACAACCTTATGGATTTTGCTTGAGTCATAGAGTAAGATGGATCTAACTCATTAGGAGGATCTGGAAGAGGACCTGAAGCAGGTCCTTGAGAGTTCGAGTAGTGCAAGACGGCAACTCCAGTAGCTTTAGTCCAAGCAGAGGAGTTCACAAACCGAGGACTGGCAACAATGTAGTAATCATTTCTTGCATCTTGATCCATGGTGACTAAGAACGAGTAAGATTGACCAACATGAATGTCCATGTCTGTATAGTTCTGCTGAATTGTATATGAGCCTTCAGTCTCAACAAGAATTAGATTGTGATTCTGGATTCTGAAGTTTAAGCTGGTAGAAATCCCGACATTTGATACCCGTATACGATATGTCTTCCCTGTTGAATAATTTCCATAAAGGAGAAAAGGGAAAGCATTAGTATGAATCAGCAGAGTTGGATAAATGAAAGTAAATCTCAGAAAAAATAAAGTAAAGCACTTCTGAGCAAGCTTCAAAACAACACAACTCACTGACAGACTGCCACCAAACACAATGGCTATGAGTGTTTTTTTAATTTAAAAAAATTGCCACACAAGGATGAATTCTCTGAAGCAACTCATTGCTCTTGAGGACACTTCTGTGAAACAGATAATTTCAGAAGCCTAACAGTATCAGTGTAATATATTAAGAACAGCATAGCCTATTTTTCTATTAAACTATGGAATCTGCTCCTAAATATGATCTGGCATCATAACAAGTTTATACCTTTTTTTCCAATGAACACGAAAAAGACTTGTACTGTTTATCTCCACATGGTCAAAGCAAGGAAGCAAGAAAATTCAGCAGCATGAAGTTGGATTCAGGCAGGCACAGTTTCCTCCCTATTCCATCCATTTTTAGAAACTTCCCCACCCCCCAAAAGAAATAAATAAATAAATAAATAAAAATCCACCTGTGGTTCATCCAGGAAAGTATGTTATTGGGTAAAAGCATGCATGTGCCCCAAGCAGGTCCTTATAATAAACAATCGAGTACAATTGTTTTCCATGATGTGGAATTGCTTATACTGTGATGCGTCCTGCAGGGAGCTTCGTAGTGATACAAACACGTTCATTCAGCAGCAAGAAGGGAACAAGCA
Organism: Talinum fruticosum; assembly: GCA_021018815.1. Classification (NCBI taxonomy): domain Eukaryota; kingdom Viridiplantae; phylum Streptophyta; class Magnoliopsida; order Caryophyllales; family Talinaceae; genus Talinum; species Talinum fruticosum. The sequence goes on from JAITYX010000083.1 coordinate 919,605, forward strand.
AATACACAATGCAATCACCAATCACTGTTCACTATTGTTTTGAAAGTAACTTTCATCATTACATCAGTGGTGGATCTAAGTGAGCAGCACATATCTGTCCTGGGCAACAGTTGGCCGATTTTTTTGAAAAAAATTGTAAAACCCTAATTTTTTTTTAAAAAGCATACCCCTAAAATTAGTCGGTACTCATCACATTTTATAGTTATTCAAAATGGGGCATCATTACACGAAATTTCTGCATTTACCACCACACTAAATGCAACTAAGCAGAAAAACAGGAACACAGAAAGCTTTCACATATTTCCTTTTCACCAAATGGCATCTGAACTCAACCAAAATGTACCTGGTTCTACATTCACTGACAAGTAATTAATATTTTCAGGAACAGCAGCTGCATCATAGCGATAGGGACCAAGTCCATTGAAAAGCACGCCATCAGGAACACCAAGATCACGTCCGTCTTCAACATCTTTCCTAAGTTCCTATTATACCATTGAAGATGGCTAATTTCAGCTAAGCAGTAGCCATTATACTCAGTCTTAGTGCAATGGTGAACAAGAATTCATACTGACCTTATGACTCTTTATATACCAGTCGCTAATCAAAAGAGTGATGTCTCCATCTGGGGTAGCAAACGGTATAGGAATGATGTTCCTGTTGTTTATAGTTATTCCCCCATACCCACCAGAAGCTCTCTGAAAGTTAAGAGAAGGAAAGTAAAAGAAGCTCCCTATCTGATCTTTGACTTGAAAATCATATGTCCAATTCCAGCCAGCAGGAATTGGGCAATTTGTCCCCGAGACACCATCCTGCCAAGAATCTTTCCTTTGTTGTACACCGTCCCTGCATTTGCCTAAGCATATTAAAACATCTATTATGAATGCCGGCAATACAGAACACTACCTCTTATCTTATCTAGAACTCATTCCATGGAAATATACCAAGTTAGGAGCAACGGCTCATCAAGATCGTTCCTGACATTGACAACAACATTCCAATTTGTCGTAACATTGAGAATTGGTCCTGGAAATTGCCCATTAACAGCGATGACCTGATATAGAGACAATGGGACAAAAGGCTGTACCTATTAGCATCTCATCAACAAAGCACCTGCTAGATATGAAGTTACAATAAAGAAGACACACTGTGCAAGTGTCTCAGAAACATATAGAGACTAACCGAACCCAAATCAAACAAATGCCCCAAAGTCCCCGTCTAAGCCCTGTCCATGAGAGAAGGGGTAGTATGCAACATTACCCCTAAATCACAACAACAATGTAAACTGAAATTACAGTACTGATAACCTATATTGGATTGAAAAACTAATGCCAAGTATTCCAAACTGAAAAACTGAAATCACATAAAGGGGCTAACCTAACCCAAACCAAACAAATGCCCCAAAGTCCCGTCTAAGCCCAGTCCACAGGAGTGGGGGTAGTATGCAACCTTGCCCCTAAATCACAAGAACAATGTAAACTGAAATCACAGTACTGATAATCTATGCTGGATTGAAAAACTAGTGCCAAGTATTCCAACTCCTTTATTGGATACACAAAAGGGTGATTCAGTTGTAATAAAAGCTAGTATAACAGAGTTAATATAATCTTATAATCAGAAATCGAAAATAGCATTGCACCCAAAAAATACAAAAGACAATAAGAAGGGGGAAAAAAGGCCAAGATGGCAGCAAATCACCGCCATGCCATGCTGACACACAAAGAACCATAAGGTTCGCAAAAACACAGCAATAGAAACTGGGTGCCACAGCATAAATCCAAATACAGCTTGGTGGACTGATCATACCATCCCCACTTGGCAGAGACAAGCCCCTTTGAAGTCGAAATTGCCAAAATAAGAATGCAAACGAGTAAAGGTCGACCCTTGCTTTCAACATTGTAAAATAAGCACAATTATGAACGCGTATTTTCAGCCTCAAATTAGGTCTCATGTATTAATTGGAAGCAGTAATCCCAGCTCAATAGCAGAGAAGATGGAAGCACATATGCCCATAACTAAGCCACTTCAGTAGAAATCACACTGAGTTGTCATTTATGCTATTGGTGAATTCACAAATGGCTCCAATTCTTAAAAGGGTACCCCTCCAACACAGGCACCACTGTGCTTAAGCATAAGTTGAAGCAAATAAGCTCAGGAATCATGAAGAATATGAAAACAAGTAGCACTCTTAATGTCAAAAAAACATAAAATCTATGTTTTCATGACAACCAAAAGGGGAAAACAATTGCCAGTGAGCTGATACTACTACTAATTTGGAAGGCGAGCAATTATGAATTGGCAGAAACAGAAAAATACGGAACTGAATCGAGAAATCCACCGACAGTTACCACTAAGAAAAGGCAGAAAAATAAAGCGAAAATTCAACAAAATGAATGAAAAATAGAGCAACAAAAAAGACCCAGAACCTTTTGCTTGACACCAAGAGGAGCAGCATTGACATAGGAGACTCTCCAATCAAAATAGACATATGGGTCTTCTCCCAAACACGATCCAATCAAACCCAACAAGCTTATCACTGAAAAATAGACTCCCAATAATTGAGCCATCCACTTCACACACACAGTCTGTCTCTCTCTCTCTTTCTCTCTCCCTTTTCAGATGCAGGAAGAGAAGGAAGGGGAGGAGAGAGAAAGTGGAGGATCTTGTTCAGAGCCCAGATGAGTGCGGGTGCTCGCTGACTTGCCGGGTGTGTTCACATGGGCAGTGGCAGTGGCCATGGTTGGCAAGTGATAACTCTTTGGGGGTGCTATTTCGGCGTTGGGGGCCCAATTTTTGCCATTTTCTAGAGATTTGTGCCTGTGTGTCTGTCTTTCTTCGCTGTTCTAGTACTTTCTCTTTTCCTTTGTGGATCATCCTCATTCTCTTTCTTGCTTTCTTCGTTTCTTAATTTGTATAGTTCTTAACAGTTTCTTGAAATCAAGGTCTCTTTTTGACCCCTTTTGTTTGTTTTCTGTCAAAAGTTTGTAAAAGCTTGATTCCGGATTACGTGGTGGCTTAATTGTAGCTGATTAATCATAGACAAGTTGGAAATCGCTTGATCGAAGCATATAGTGGTTTGATCTTAGATTTTTAATGTTTCGAGTTTGAGAAAATGAGAAAAAATATGACGGGAAGAAAACTATCCTTTATTATGATTCAGTAGTAGTTAGAGGAACACTCATGCTTCCTCCTGCTCTTTAGAAAATTCTATTTTTTTTCTTTTTTTAGTGTCGATGTTATTTTTATTTCTTCTACACTTTATGTACAATTTTTTCTATAGATAATTATTTTCTTTTTATTTTTTAGAGTCTCTTCATATTTTTTAATGAGTGGTATAGTGTCTCACTTTTGAAGTAATTTTATTAATTTCTTTTCATACTAATTATACTTGTATATGGTTGAATTATTAATTAATTGTTAAATCGGTCTGCAACGAGTATCAACTTTTCAAGTTCGGACTATTATAACAAATAAATTTATTTGACGAGTAAGACTATACAAGATTTGTACATCTCCTCGTTAGATATTGTATGATGAATCAGCAATTCATTGGAAGAAGAGTGTTCAATAGAGTTTCGACTATATTTTTCAATCGAAAAATTTTTATTTGAGTTTGATTTTTATTGTAAATACCGAATAATTAATGAAACTCATTCGTTATTCTCCAAGAAAATAAAAATCACAATAGCGTGACTTCGACAAAATGGATCTTCAAACAAAAAAAAACATATTTCCTTTACGCAACGGTTATTTGATCAAATTACTCTCATATTGTACGAATATTCATAGAAAACATGAGATTAAATGTCAAGAAAAAACAAAAAAAAACTTCTAAAACAATCTCTTAAATCAAAATCCTACTACAATATAGATTGTGTTGTTTCATATTTGTTTTCTAACAGCACAATTTCATCCATTTCTTCCTATTTTTATTTTTATTTTTTTCTATTTAAAAGAATATGCTCCTAATGTGGGCTTATAATTGAGCCTGGATTGGTTCAAATTGGGCCTAAGCCCATTTGTGAATTTTACCTTCCCCACCCAATCAATGTGTCTATAGCTTGCATTTAAATTTAATTAGTATATGTTGAGCCCATCATAGCCTACAATTCTTATGAGCCCATGTATGCGTATGAATTAACTTTGATTATATATTTTTAATTTTTTTATGGTGTTTAAGATTTTTTTTTATGGTTGTAAATTAACTAAATATTTATGTATAACTATCGGCAGAATAACGTTCATCGCTACGACTTACAAATGTTTAATGATTATATGAGACTATGTTCATCAATTTTTTAATAAAATTTGTCGCTGTTATATTTCTGAAAATGCAATAATAATTAATAATTCAACCACTAAATCTTAAAAATACAAAAAAATTCCAAAAACATCATCACTATGCGTAATAAATGTTTAATATGAAATAACTTCATAATGTAATTATAACTTCAAATTACTAAAGCATAAAAAATTTACAAAATATTTAGTAACATAACTTAGAAATGTTCATTATTATACCTAATAAAAGTTCACCTCGAGCAACATTCATCACCAAATTTTACAATTGTTTATCGATATAACAAGTATATGCTTATCAATTATTAATAGTGAAAATAACAATAACGTATTTTCATAAACGTAACGATAGAAATCAACTATCAAAAATTTTCAAAATGTTCATCACTATCCTTAATGAATGTTCATTGTCACTATAAAGGTGGCACACGCACCAACAGTTATACCATTAATTTGGATTTATATACTCGGTATGGTTAGCAATGGGGCGGGGATTCCCCGCCCTCGACGGAGAGCGAGGCTAAAACCTGTCCCCCTAGCGGGGACGGGGATGGGGCCGGGGAAAATCCTAGCCCCATTCCCTGCCCCGTCCCCTTTTTAAAAAAAATTAAAATTTAAACTAAGATTATATTAGTAATTTTTCTTTCCCCAAACCCTAACTATAAAACATAAGTTTCCCGCTCTCATCTCTCTCCTCATTCTACACCTCTCCCTCTCGGTCATCACCCTCCTTCCCCCTCGCAAGCCTCTCCCTCTCAGTCATCCTCTGTCTCTCTCCTCTCAGGCCTCTCCCTTTCATTTCTCTCTCAGGAAGGTAACTCTCTCTCCTCTCAATCTTCTTCTCTCTCCCTTTCTTCTCGCTGACTCCTCTCTGTCTCTCTCATCTCACTGCGTTATCTTTCTGGTTGGCCTACTTTATGGGCTCTTCAATTTATGAGTTTTGGAATTTAATTTTGGGGAAATGAGTCCGGCGGGGACGGGGCCTAAACCCTCCCCGACAGCGGGGCGAGGGTGGGGGTCGGAGCGAGGAGCGGGGACGGAGGCGGGGAGGTGTCCCCGGCCAGCACTCGCCCCATTGTCATCCCTAATACTTAGTGACATGACATAATTTGAAAGAGGGTATCCAACTTTTTTGAAATGAAAATTGTTAAAATAAGGGGTGAATTTCTAAATTTTAAAACAAAATATCATATAAAATAACTTTAATTTATAAATCCGAATTCATAGGATGATGGTGTAATTTGTAGATGTACATAATTCATATAATTATTAATATAAACCTAATTCTATAATTAAAATTTTCCTATAGCCTACCCCATTCCACATATGCAGGAAAATCCAAAAAGGGAGCGGCTAATCCCATCAAGAAATCGTGATATGACAATACCGAATATTGGCATAGCCTCCAATTTTAAAAATAAAAAACAAAATATCACTATGCACCAAACTCCTAAAATTTGGCATAGATAATAAATTAATATTCGAATAAAACATTAGTATATAAATAGCCTAGCTGGAGAGTAAATTCCAAGATTCTGGCTATTCTAATTTATGATTTGAATTTTTTAAGACTGATATTATGTATATGAGTGAGTTCGGATCTGAATTTTCGATGTTCATATCTAATTCTCTAAATTTTTTATCTAGAATTACGAGGATTTTTGTTTGACGAGTTATATATAAATCTGATTGTCAACTTGAACCGATATTATGCCCAAACCCAATTGTTAGATTATCCAAATTTTTCTAAATCCGAATTGGATACAAACTTTTGAATAACATGGACCTAAATTATTACACTCGAACTCAACTTGAAACTCAATTAGAACATCATCGATCACAGCCCGAAGTTCAAATTTAGACATAAATCATATAATAACTTAACACATTTTTCTGATAAGACAACTCCAAATAATTGTGTTGGGAGAATTTTTGACGATTTTACCTTTCGATGTAGACTGAATGAACTTGCTCCCAAAATAGGGATGCTTTTGTAACAGACTTAAGTCTGGTTTAAGGCTCCAAGAAGAATGAGAATTGAACCTCACTGGTATTTCTCCTAATTGAAACGTGAATGGTTATATTTTAATTCTAAGGTATGAATATTCATCTCAAGAAAAAAAAACATTTATCCGAAAACTACAGATATGTTTAGCCATTCAAACAGATTGTCATATTATCCTCTCAAAAGATGTGTTGAAAATAAATTATAATACAATGTTGAATATAAAATCCTTGTGTATTAGATAATTGTTTGACTTTATTATGTTAATTTGACTTTGCCTCAAATTAATTGCAACTATTTTTTTGTTAACTCTCATTCTGCATTAAAAAGAAAATACCTGTTCAGGAAGAAATCAAGTTCTGCTTATATACTACGTTTGTATTGTTTTTTCTTTCTACATTTATATGACTTCAGCAAATAATAATGATACATCTTCAATATCAAGGGCTTGTTGTAATGAAATTCCCTTTTCAACCTATGATAAAAAAAAAAAAAAAAAACTTACGTCCACTCTTAAAGATGATTTTTTAAAAATTTACGAGTCACTTTATTCAATGACCATTAAACTACTACTTCAATTATCACTATTATTGTTTAATAAAATACTGCTCTAATTATTAATATTAGTACTGAACCCATATTACGAGTAATGGTAAGTGACGACGAGCCTATATAATCTTGTTTTTCACCCCCTAAAAAACACCCAAATAAACACTTTATTCCCCAATTCTCACCATATAAGGCAATGTTTTTTTTTTGAAACAACATATAAGGCAATGTTGACCAATGACTATATTTGGTGCTTTTAACATGAGGACCAAATATAGTAAATTGCCAATATTTACTATATTTTACATGTTTAAGGTTAATTATTTCACAATAGGGGTGATTTTGATGTATTATTTTATTTTTATGGGGCACACACACCTAAGTCTATATTTTTGTATACCTAAGCAAGCTTTTTTTTTAAAAAAAAAATTTAAAGGGGAGACAGAGAGAGAGAAAGAGAGATAGTCTATTATGTTAATGTCACATTGAATTGACAAAAATTAGGGGTTGGACCAACTCCTACAATTTGTAGGGACACTTAATGACATTTGAGAGTTTAAAAAGCAAACAAAAAAATATTAATTAACATGGAAATAAATTTTAAAAAAATGGGCCAACTAATCTTTGTCAAAAATCCATGATTATGAAAAGGGCAAATGGAGGGAATGGATGTCAAGACAAAATCATCACTGTCCCTCACATGCTCTCTTTTTTTCTCCAACAATTTCCCAACAATAATTGATATTTGAAGTGATATAATTTTAGACTTTTCAATGAAAAGAAATGTATTTAAAATAATTATTTTTCTAATGAATGATTCAGGTCCTGCGCGAGCGGAATTCACAATAAAAGCTGTTTTTGTTGTATTTTTCTAATAAACGATGATCACTACCCCTTTAGTTAAACGGTGCACATTAACAATACTTGAATTTCGTGGTTATAATTAAATTTCTGAGTATATATATAGTCAGGAAGTTAAAAAATCATTAAAAATTAATGTCCACATATTTTTATATTTTTTCTATGAGGGCATGCATGGTTTAGCAAGTCCACAAATCACTAAGCAATCTGTTAAATTAATTAATTATTTCATATCATATATTCTATCATAAAAAGGGAGTGTGCTTTCCTATTTTGCCCTTTCATTTGCTGTTTGCTTGTGTGCTTCCAAGTTCCCCCTGCCCTTTTTCATTCTTTTTTTTTCCCTTCATATTTATCAAATTGAATTGATTTTTTTTATTTCATGTCTATCAAATTGTGTTTGTTTTCTGAAGTTCTATTCATTATTTTCGAATTCTAGCTAAATTAAATTGTTACTTTCGTATTAATTAGTTATTTATTTTATTCAATATAATATTAGGGTTGAACCAAAACTTCTCATAATAGCACCGTAATATTTAAATTAGACTTGGTAAATAGATCATCTGATTTTATTTTGAGTCATATTAATTTTCAATTAAATTGTATTTGGATTATGGTTGGATTAATAAGGTTGTATTTCATTTACCTTTAGCTTACATCTTTACAACTCGTTATAATTTCTTGCAACTTTTTACAACTCGCTACAACTTCTTACACATCCTTACAATTTTTATAACTAACTTTCCAACTATCTTATAACTCATTACAATTTTTCTTACAACTTCTTACAGTTAATGGAATAGAGCCTAATATTCAATTTCAGTTTTAGGCGAACTCATTTTTTATTCGAGGTTGGTTGATATTTGGTCTAATAAACTTATCTAGCGAAAGAAAAATTACTTTGACAGAAAGTATTTTGAATAGAGTTTGGTTCAATTCGAGTGTTAGATTTCTCAGGGGTTTTCGGTTATAAGATCAAATATAAATTCCGGCCATTATGTTCCTATCCTTTTTATTCTCTCTCTCTCTCTCTCTCTCTATCTCTCTCTCTCTCTATATATATATATATTCATCTAGAAATCTATGTGTCCTAACTAGACCATACTAATAATGTTTTTTTTTTTTATAATTACAAAGAAATGTAGATTGATTCTTTTTTTTTTCCAAGCCGATATTGCAAATTTTGTTTCACCTTTCACTTTTTATTGTGAAAATAGTATTCTATAAGTTAGGAACAATAAATTTAATAAATAAATCATAAGAATTGTTATCCTTTCTTCATAATATTAATTTTAATATTAATTAGATAAAAATTATATTTAATTAAATTAATAAATCTATTTGATTTTTAAAAAAATATTAAGTCAACCTTAAATATCTTAGTTGACCCAATAAAATTACCTTTTAACCACATGAATAAATTTATAATTATATAATTTTTAAAGGCAGCTGGGCAGGTTTTTCTAGTATTTTTAAAAAGAATCATCCACAGTGGGCTCAAATATTAACAAATTATGTCAATAATAATAATAATAATAATAATAATAATAATAATAATAAATAATAATAATAATTTATTCATGCATTGGACCAGCTTATCAAATCTAAGAATTACACCTGTTTTATTAAAAAGAAAAGGAATATTCCAACCCTTTCACTCTTTCTCTCTCCTCTTTCCAGCACACCTTTATTCTCTCTCTCTCTCTCACATGCCAACAATGACAAAAATTCCCTACTCCTACGTCATCACAGAACATGCCACCTGTCATCCAACGACTGCATACGTGGCTAGGTAGCCGCCAAAAGTACACGTGTCACTACCGAAGGGCCAAGAACAAGGAGGTATCGTGGACCTTCCCGCAGAGGATTGGACAATTTAATTAAGGGTCCCACAAGCACCACCAATAATTGATCATTTTCCTGAAAGATCCTCTCTGTAACCTTGCTGGCAAGTGTCAACCCCACCCTCCCCCTTTCATCTTCTTCCTCCTCCCCTCAGATTTTCTCTCTCCTCTGTTCTTAATCTTAATCTTCTCCCCTCCCTCTCTCTCTCTCTCTCTTCTGCTCCTTAAACCCTGACAAAAGTTCCCCTCCTTTTTGGGCAAAACCCTCCTTTTCTCTCTCTATGATTTAGCCTGTCCAGAAAGATGCGGACCCAATACAGAGTTTCCACGATATGGGTTGTGATTCTGGCGATATGGGCAATCGAAAAATCGAGTTTTGGGACCTGGGCGTTCACTGCGCCATCGATATACGACGCTTTGGAGTATTACAAGTTGCCAAAGGGGCTACTTCCCAAGGGGGTGAAGGAGTACAAATTGGGTGATGATGGGAAGTTCGAGGCGTTTTTGGAACAGCCCTGCAATGCCAAATTCGAGAGCGAAATGCATTACGATCAGAAGGTTTCTGGGGAATTGGGTAGTGGGCAGATCCGAAACTTAACGGGCATTTCGGCCCAGGATCTCTTCCTTTGGTTCCCAGTTAAGGGTATTCGGGTCGACATCCCTAGCTCCGGTGTTATCTACTTCGACGTCGGCGTCGTGTATAAGCAGTTTTCTCTCTCCTTGTTCGAAAAACCCCGCGATTGCGTCGCCTCAGCTCAGCTTAATGGATGGGCCAAGGTGTGGTTTTTGTCTTGTGTTTTAATCTTGCGTGAAAAAATTTAATGGGGATTGTTTGTTTTCGATAATTGATTGTGTGTGATGTGTAATTGTATATTTGCAGAAGTTGAAGCGAATTCTACCGTACCCTTTCAATCAGGAGAAAGATGCAAGAGAGTTTATGTAGCAGTTCCAGGGTCCTGATTAATGAACATGAATGAGAAAGAATCAAACAATATCAGCTTATTTAAATACTGGGTCTATCTTCTCAGTAGTCATTGTACATTGTGTTTGTAGAGGGTCTTTCTGGTTCAAGCATGTTCTATGATGATCCAGTGTTGCTTGCTTTGCTTGCAGTTTTCCTGTATAGTGCAGAGAGCTGGAGAACTTGTTCTTCTTGCCCTTGTCAAAAAAGCAATTTTGGTCCTTGAATTTGGATGAGTAAATGTTGGGGGAAAATCAGAAGGCATCGAAGTTACAAACATGTTGCTTATAGAACAGAACATAAAAGGGGAGAAAGAAGCAGCTGGATGATGAGGATCGAGGCGATGCCATTTGGTAACCATTCGTTCTGCCAAAAGCTGAGCTTTATGTTCATGTTCAAATTCTTAGTCATACCAGCATAAGATGCACGATTCTAGTCTCCGTTGTAGTGTCAATACTTACTTGATAAGAAAATAAGATGCAATACATGATCTTTATATTAATAAAGCAAATGAACGTGTATTCTGTTCATCCGTTTTTTGAATATTGTGTGCAAGTCCTTCAATAGCTGCTAATTTTTTGCTTTTGGCTCTCACTATTTCATTGTTATGGTATGGATTTGCTTCTTGCACAATGAATATGTCACGAAGAAATGTTCAATGAAGCTTGAACTAGCAATGCATGAATTATGATGGAGTTTGGATGAACTACTCGTAGTTCTGGCATTGGTGTTTAAATGGATGTCCAGTGTTCATAAGTTTTTTATTTTGTCAGAGTGAAGTGAGAGGCTCTCCCATTCATGGATTATTACCTTGAGAATGTTTGGTTAAGCATCATCTTAGTCATATTGTTTAGCATGCTTCAAATTTAGAAGTGATATTGTTTGGCTGACCCTCGTTAAATTGTCAAGTGGCCACAGATGTTAAGTATGCTAGGCATGTCATTGTTGTGTAGGAGATATTTTTCTGCATATTGTTGACGTTCCATATTGTAGACACCAAAAAAGGCCGTGGTTCCTACACATATCTAACTTTAAATTTTTGGTTTGTATCCTTCAAGGAAATTTCCTGTATCCATCTATGATTATGATAGCACTAAGATGCTTAATGAGTTGTCATGCAAAAATTTTAAGCGAATAATAGTCAAAATCATCATCTCTTGTTGATAAGCATTAATCCTCCCATTGATCTGTCCCCCTTCTGACCCACTTGTCTGATAAGGCAGTCCGTTCCAAAATGTCAGCCGGTGGATAGGCATTCTCCATTTGAATGACAAGGAATTTATTCCATGTATTCACATATGATTTCTCTTCAGTCTTCACGCCATACATTTCTATGCTTCATATAGTCTATATTTCCCTCGGTTTGCTCAGTTATTATGCGCACATAACCGGATGCTTGTTTACACCCTATGTCTCTCCCAGTCTTCCTGTTCTGAAGTTTTTTTGACCAATTATGCTTTCTTCATGACAAAATTTGCTTGTATGAATCTTGAAAACTTGAATTTCCTACTATAAGCATAATTCCTACTCATTTGTCATCATAGGAGAAACTGAGAAGAATTAACAGGCATATTGGACAAGTTGTGAACCTTCTTCATTACACGTAAACAATGAGGTTCAGCTGATGTTGAATGCTCATAACAGATATTATGGCGATGTTAAGTTTGAAATCGAGGCTTCACCTAAGACGTGGCCACTGCTAGTGCTATCCATCATCGTACCAGTACTTATGTTGATATCATTTATTTTCTAGGTGAGAGAGACATATTTTCCTGTGTCCTACATGGAGTCTTAAACTCTTCATGCGATATTTCCTACAATCCCCCCTCCCATTTCTACTTTGCAAAATCATGCATTATTGTCTACCAGACTTGACTCATGCTAAAGTGCAGTAAAAGGTATTATTCTCAAGGTTATAGTGGCTACTTAGGCATCCACTATTCATACAGATGGGACCTATACCATTATTAGAGAATCTTCCTGCCTCTGTTGTTTATCTAATGCTGCTCTGTGCTAATCTCCATTTAAAGAAGCATACCCTTTAATGATTTATTCCATTTTTGGAAAATCAAGTACAGGGTTAATCTTAGAGGTTTTTTGAGCAGCATGGGACATCTCCAGTAAAAGTTTACTATCTTTCCCTGTGGAATCAGTTGCTTAGATGACGGAATCTTAGATTTACATAGTAGTTCTGTTTTTGGTGGATATGTTTCCAGAATTGTATTTTTCTTTGACTCAGTGACAAAGATCAGGTGCGCTTATAGATCAGCTAATATATAGACTCAGTCAGATTAACACATTGGAGTAATATTCTTCCAACGAGGCGGAATTTATGCAGAAACACCCCTTTGACATTTTATGTGTAATTATCGATCAATCTCAATTATTGCTCCTATACGTCATTTTCTTGCATATGGCGGTTGTTGAAGGAAATATTATTAGCTTTTTTATCTGGAAATCATTATCAACGGCGATGATTATTATTCTTTGAGCAAAAAGTTTGTTCTGTTGCAATTTGCAAAGTATCTAGCTGGCTGATTTGTATATGGTAGGTAAGCTGTGTATAAACTTTACCTAATACCCTCTATTAATCAAATAATTTTCTGCATAATCTAGTACTCTTACATTAGCACATACATATATTCTTATTTGTGATAGTGCCTTGGACGGTCATCAAAGGGCAACGCGTAAATCTACAGTCTCCCCCTTCTCACTTTCAGTGACATCAGATGGCTTGTCTGTTGATAGGCAAAGATTATTGTTCAGACGAAAACCAAAATCGATTTCTTTTTTTCTTTTTATGTGTGTGTATTTTAAGGAAATTTACTTGAAGACGATATTGTTGGTTGGATGAACAGGGATGTGTAACTGCAAAACTGAAGATATTTCCTTGTCAGGTGCAGCATTATGCATGTTCTATGAAGGTAAGTAGTGTCAGCTAGCTGTGATGATCATGTCAGATGCGTAAAGATCAATCTCATGCGATCAGAGCCGTTGATCTTTCTCCCTTGCATTTGAGAACCACACTCTGACATCAGATCCTGAGCTTGTTCAGTTATGAATATGTGATATATACCCATTCAGATATCCATAAGCTAGGAGCTGTACTGTGAAAACTGTTACTCTTTCCTGATTTGTGTTTCTTCACAAATGATTGAATACTCGAGGCATCACAAGCAGAGAAAAAGTGACCGATAATAGCTTGAAAAATATGTGTCTAGAAACCTCATATTATCCTCCATTCTGCAATCTTACTTCTGAAACCGGTTAACTTGAAACCCTGCATAGTGCAAGGTACAGAAAGTCAGAATCATGCAATTTTCTCTCTATAAGTTTAATAGAATTTTTTTCTATCAAACTGTAAATTTAAGAGGTGATTACCTTTAATATCATCTTTAACATGACACATGTCAATTTTTTTGCTGCTTGAAGCGTTTGGTGAATCTCATCAATCCTGATTACTTATTAGTGGGTAACATTCATGTAGGGTGATTAGAACAATATATCAGCAACATACAGGGACAAATTTTGAACCAGTCCCTTAGCTGTATCATGCTTGGTGGACCATCACACTTTTTGAAATTTGAGAAATACCCTTTGAGATCCTTTCAACATATGTAGCCCCAAATGTGGCAATTATTATAGTTTGATTATGGAGCAAGATGCTCGATATGAAAGAGACGAAGAATCTCATTTTTTAAATTGGTCAAATACTGTAACGGAAATAATTGCAAGAGTTTAATATAATCAAAATTATAAAAATTATTTATTCATTAAACATAAGTCACTGGTGAAAAATAATTAAATAAAAAAATAAAATTTATTGAAAGGTTAAAAAAACCAAATTTCCTTTTATAATTGGACTTTATCTAGGAAACTATTGCAAATCCAATGTCTCTATCTCTCTATTCCCCATAATCGGTAACATATTTCCTTTTATAAGTGGACTCTATTGAGAAAACTATTTAAAATCCAATGTTTCTATTCTCTCAACCCCAATAATCTGATAATAAATTTCATTTTATAAGTGGACTTTATATAGGCAACTATTCTAAATATCATATCTCTATCTATCTCTTTCCCCACAATATGGTGGCGTAATTTAACTATTAATTGTTTAAAATATTGAGGATTTTTTATTATGGTTATTAAACTTTTTAAGTTAGTATTATGAGTGAGTTTTTTTTTTGGATAATATGTTAGCAAAATTCTCTCACAAAAACATGCATCCCAAGAGGGCTTACACCATGTTTACATACACATAATTTTAACTTTCAGCTTACAATCATATCCTTACAGTTGTTGACAAAATCTCTTTGTCAAGAAGTCAAATCGAGAGAGTTAATTTTAAAACTGTTAAAATTCACCGTTAAACACGATTCTCTCTTCTAATCTAAATTATTTTATTTAAAAATAGAAAATAAAATTACTTTCTATATGTCATGGATAGCTCGATTTATGGGGTTAGAAGAAGGTGATGCGTATAATCTTATCTAATATCACGTCTATCCCTTTTCCCTCTCCCCACTGTTACCAACATATCTAACTACCATGAGAGGTGATGTCTTCTGCTTTTGGATTTAAATTATACAAGAAAATTGCACATTCTTCTTGTAGTCAATTATTAAAAATAAGACATTATGTAAATTGCTAATGATACTTTTTATTGATTGAGTATCGAATAAATTATTTTTGATCCTAAAAAAAATAAACTTGAGTCGATTATTAGTAAAAATTTATTTATGATCACATGCAAATTCAAAAAAAATATTTATGTCATAAAGATTAATGTAAAAAATTTAAAAAATATATTGATGTCAAAAAATATATTGAATAATTTTAGAAAAAGGGAAGTAATTAAGTATATTTTTATTAAGGAGATAATTGTAGAATAATATTTTATAATCTATAAATAAACTATATATAAATATAATATTTTTAAAATTGTCAAATGGTGATCCGATAGTAAATTTAAAAATTTTATCTACAATATACCGTTAATTAAATATAGACGTCTTTGTCTACAAAATTCACGTGTATTCTCTCCCTCTCTCCAGGAAAAAGAAAAAAGTTACAAAATCTCTCTCTATATGTTTGTGAGAAAGTATGATTGAAATATGCTAATTTAGCTATGTTTAAATAATTCCTCAATTTTTTGTGCACAAATTTCTTTAGATTTTATTATTTCATTTGTTTATTGACTTAAGAAATAATTTTTTTTTTTGGTTTTTTTGGGGGACTCTCAACTGATGTGTTTTGAGTATGACTAGAACATTTTGATGCATTAGATAACCTAGAAAACTACCATTAATTCTATTTTGTTTCCTTCTTTTCGATGTGGCTTCAAAAATAGCCAGTAAAATAAAATATAAAATTCCTGAAATGTTTGAATAATCTTATGAGTTTAAGGGATCCTATAATGGTTGAAACATGACATTTGTGATTGAAGTGACTCGTTGGGTGGAAGGAAAAATTTGTATGGATTGAAGGCGACTAAGGTTGTGTGACCTTTAGCGCAGGAAATCTACTTGCATAGGGTGAAAAAATATTACACACATCCAAACTTAAGTAACTCTTCTCACAAAGGTTTTACATAAATTATTATTAACCATAATAGATGAAAGAATTGAAGAGGGGCAACAACCCCAATGAGTGGGAGAAGGGATCGAGTGCCCCAAACGTGCTAGCCAATCAGGTGCATTGTTAGCTTCTCTAAAAATGTAGTTTATGTTACAACTTGTGAAATTCCTCATAAGACTAACGATGTCTTGAATAATAAAATTGACTTGCCATGGTGGCTTACTAATTCCTTTGACTCGCATCAACGATAATTTTGTTGTTTTCCTCTATTTAGAGTCTTTGAACTTTAGCTTTTAAAGCTTCCTGTATACCGAACTTGAGTGCACTAGTTTCGGCAACTATAATAGAAGTCTATCCCAAATCTCGCTGCTCCCGGCCTCAACATGCTTGTCTTCCTCATTCGGTAGAATAAATCACATATCTGCCTTATTATTTATGACTAACCTATCAAAGTTGAGCTTGATATCCATCCTTGCAAAGGTCTATTCCATTTGACAAGACACACTTATTTAGCCATGGAATAGTTATGTGTACCTTAAAGGTCTTTAGGTGAATTTCTCGTCTTTGAAATCTATTACTGCAAATCGTTGTCTTTGCCCCGATAATGGCTCGATGTGATTGAACCCTTCATTGTTTGAAAATGGGGGTATTTCTCTCCTTCCAAATGCTCCATATCAAAAAAAGAACCCTATGATTTGGTTGGAGTGAAGATCTCGTCGCTTGGAGAATAGCTTTACCATCGAGAGGGTGAGAGATGAAGTGATATGATGAATCCAATGATGGTTTGTAGTTGTAGTCCACGCTGAATATGTATGTGGGCAAAGGGAAAAAAATGATTTTCCATCTCATCATGAGAGTTGCAATTCTTACGAGATGAGATCAATTTGAATTATTCCTTTATTAGCTAACCTTTTCCTGAGTGGAATTTCCTCGTGAAAAAATTGTTATAGGAAGATTTTAATCTTTACTTCGATACAAGTTTTCCAAATCTAATGACCATCCCATCTATCATGGTCAAGATTATTATGTGCCAATCTATTAGCCATTTTTGTAGAGAACAACCCATTACCCCGATAGGACCCAACATCTTTCATCTGAAGTGGGGTAGACTGATAATGGCGAACTTCTAATAGCATCCACCACAATTGGTGGTAAGATAGCATCGAATTTAGGGATGTTCCAGCTATTCTCATTAGTAATAAAATCGCTTGCTTTGATTTGTATATCAAGAGCAGGAACTCTACTTGTAGAGACCCAAGTGAAGTGACCCAATCCACCGGATAAGGCCCGACTACAAGTAATTGGATTTTGGGGGCCTTATCATAGAAACTTAGTCCTTTTTCTCTATCAATGAAAATAAAATTACAAAAAAAAAAAAAGAAAAACTCAAGTCTTTTTTTCAACTTGATCACACGATGATTGATACCTTCTTATTGATATTTAAATAATTTTTAAAATTTTTTATGCATTTTCTTATGACAATTTGCATACAATACTACATAGATAATGTTGGGGTTTTGACTTGAATTTTGATTGTCATATAAAATGAAGTTTGATATGATTCAATATGAAAATCAAGAATTTTCATAATAAAGTCGGAATATGCTGAAAAGTATAACTTAAAATAAAAGATTTTGTTTTAGTGCTATTCGAAATCAAGCTATATTGGTACATATGATATGACCAGAAAAAGTTGAAGTGCAAACGTTATCCATATTGAAAAACCTGTGGTATCCGACATTTTGAGAGGGGGTATTGGATACCAACAATTTTCGTTACCTAGGGTTCATCCATCTCGGACTTTCCCATCTTTCTTGCCATGCAAAGCCTAGCGAGGACTAGGTTTGCTCCGAGGGGTTGATAAGAAAGAACCCAATTATGTAGAAGCCCCCTTTTAAGGGTGTGTGTTTAGTTGGAGAGAAAATAATTTTCTTATTAAATGATAAAGTTTTGATTCAAACCGTTGAAATCACCCAATAATTAAAAATTGGTTTACTTAATTGTTTTAATGGTTATAAATGTTGTGATAAATGTCAACAAATGAATGAATTTTGACATTAATTTTAAATTTGATTTTTTTTTTTATGTTTCCTATCAAATGGTCAAATTTCAATTCAAACCGTTGAAGTCACCTCGTATTCGAAAATAAACTTCATTCATTTTTAAATGAAAAATATTTTATGGATGAATTTTTTTTCTTGTAAGATAACTTTCTATCATATTCTTTATTAAGGGTGTGTTTGGTTGAAAGGAAAGAAAATATTTTTTATGGGAAAATGAATTTTCAAGGAAAACCATTTTTCATCCACATTTTCCTTTGTTTGGTAGAAGAAAAATAATTTTCTAAAATAGTTACTTAAATGCAAAAACCAACCATAAAAACCCAATAAATATGAAAAGAAAAAGTAAATAACTAATTCAACTTCAAAATCCAAATATATATATATATGTTGAGCACCTAAATTGATAAGTTTGTACATCTCCCTATAATCAAAATTTTTCATATATAAAATAATAAAAATTAAAAAAAATAATGTAAATGAACTTTACAACAAAAAAGGGAAAAAGATAAGGACAAAACTTAAAAAAAGAAGATGAAGGTGGCAAAGTAAGAGAAGTTTAGAACTTGAACTCCTATTGATAAGACTTTATTTTCCCTTGATTGAGGTAGAGGAAAATTAATTTCCTTCCTCATAAAAGGAAATTTATTTTCCATTGATTGAGGGAAATTATTTTCCTCCGTAAAATATTTATCCACCACTTATCGTTACCAAACGCCGGAAAATAGAATGATAATTTTCCGAAAAATATTTTCCTCTCAAACAAACACACCCTAAACGATGAAAATTTGAAAAAATATTTTTTAAAAAAACATTTCCTCTCCAACCAAAGACACCCTAAAAAAATCACTACTAATTGTCAATGTGAATATACAAAGGTATACAAGGCTTGTAGCTAACAAGTGGGCCAAGAATGCCCTTCAATTGTGAAGGTCCAATAACTATGGTGTGGACCTATATATGTATATTGGTATCTAGTGAGATACTGAGCTTTATGTTCGAGGTTCTATTGTCAATTGATGGGTGCACTTTTGTTAGCAAGTACGCCCTCCTCTCTGTCTCATATCTATCTTTCTAAATATAAAAAAAATATAGTAAATATTAACAAATACAAGAAATATTTCAATAAAAATGATACAAAATTATTAGTCAACAGTGCATTTAACGACTAGTTAAAAATATCATTTTTGAATAAAAATAATTTTAAAAAGGAAAATCTTTAAGGGATGAAAGGAGTAGATACTTAATCAGTAAAGTCATGTTTAGTTTGTAATTTTCACTAGAGCTAATGGAACTTTGGCTTATAGCTAGTAGCTAGAAATATGTTTAGACGATTAACGTGTCTCAGGATGCACTTAAAATGACGAGTTTCAACGTACACGGCCGTTATAAAGATAGTACGAATTCAATTTAGTAACATGTTAATACACGTCCGTTCAAGTTCTTTGGCACTTATTTTTTTGAATAAAATTTTAAATTTACTAGTTATATAAAGAAAATTCATGCATGAAGAACTTTACCGTTCATGAGTTGACAATAACTTGATATTAACTAATATATATAGAAACTAAAGATTAAAGAAACGAGAGGTAGACACAGTTTGGCAGCATGGAATGTGACCCAATGAATAACTTGTTTTTGAGATGGATGTAACAACAAGGTGAGTGAAGATCAAAACAAACAAGTAGTCGTTTATCGACACAACTTTCCCCGCCTTTTTGGAAGGCCTATAAATTCAAGTTATTATTATTAGCTCACAAGTAATACATCAATAATTGCTCTCCAATCCTCCCCCTACACCATATGTTTAGTCTCACGTAGAAAAGACGCAGGAATATGCTTTCGTTTGCAACAATGTATATATCAATCTACCTCAATTGAGACTGACAAAAATGATTTGAAAAAGTATGTGATCGGTCTCAAATTTAAGTTAGAGGGCTTTCTCAATAATCTTTTTGACAATTAAAATTTAGAGACCATTTTGAAATATTGGTCTCAAGTTGAGACCGACATTAGAAACTAGTATTTATTGGACTCTATTGAAGTTTTACGGGCTCTTAGGTGCTTTTGTGATGGGAAAACTTTACCACTTATATTTTAAGTGGATAAAATATATAGTAGGAAACTCTACCCTTATGCAAATGAATAGAAGTTTGATTCTAATAAAATCGAGCATTTAAAATATTAAAAAAGTAAATAAAGAGATACTGAGTGCAAGTGTCCCAATCAGGCGGTGCTTTTAGTGGTTGTGTTGGTTTCTTGATCGATAGTTTGGTTTTTGTTGTTTTCATTCCCATTTGCTCTCCCATTGGCCATTGGGCCATTTGAATTTTGAGCCTCACGTCACTTTGAACCAAAAAAAAAAGTTATTACCGTCGGATTCGATATGCAACAGAAGCGAAAAAAATAATATGTCATGAGATGTAAAAAAATTCATAAAATAATAAACAAATAATAAGTAAAGTGATATATAGACACATATATTTTTTTGTGGAAAACCCAAATTTGGAAAAAACCCGGGCGGGTACGATCAAAGTAAAGAGAAAAATACTCTTAAAGATTCTCTCAATCTAGATACGTGGAATAGAAAAGAATATTTTAAGCGGTGTCAAGAGGTACAAATTAGTTATGTCATGCGTCATATCTAATTAGATAAAACAATTTAGTATATACATATATATAGAATACACGATCATTTTGTTTATGTGATCCAAAGTTTTGCTACTTGAATTCAAAGACGACTGTGACATAATATATGATGTACGGACTAAGTGGCCATAATTTCGTACATTAGTCTTCATATATTTCTTTTCTGATTAATACAATAGTTACTCACAATAAGCAAACATAATAAAATAGAAATTAAATAATTAAGAAAAACATATATATATATATACTACTCTAGCACCGTATCTCCCGTCATTAATAACAGGCAAAAGCTTATACCTATATCGATTGTTGTTCACTGTCAAAGATTATTAGTCTCGATATTAAACACGTATAGTTGTATATAAAAGAGTAGCTATATATTTTTGAGCTAGCATAGACGATACAATATTGGTACGTTCCTCTTTTAATAAACTATCACAACTTCTTGCTCGGTAGATAACAAGAATACGCGGTAATAACGACCATACTAATAATGTGAGTATGAAATTTTCTTGGACATACTATAACGACAATGTAAAGTAGTTAACCTCGTAATATAATGTGTTTATTTAGTTCATTGTTTAGTTGTGTAGATATTTTGAAATCGATTTTTTGCATATAGACATGTATAAGGATTAAATACATTTCTCGAAACTATGTAAAAGCAGAATCTATAATGAAAGTTATATGTTTGTTTTGGTTAGACGTAGTCGAATATTACACGGATCAACGTATACAAAAGTCGAATATTACACATATAGAAAAGCCTTTACACGGATCAACTAAGTGGGAAGATGAGAGAACCTCTGAATGATCGACATGAAGCAGCAGTTGGAAGCAGAATACCAACTGCAAACTAACGACGATAGACTTGCATTGAAGGTATCGCTTCATTCATTCAGTGCAGGCAAATGCAGGCCTCTCTCTCTCTCTCTCGACACTCGTTACTCTCCAATGCCCACATGGCAGAATTATCCCCAGATGGCAATTTCATCCCTCACTATCACAATTCCTAAATATAGTAGCAACTATCAAAGGTGACATAAAACATGCAAAAATTACACGTTAAAAAAATAAGATAAAATTAATAAATTAATTATTATAAATATTATAAAATAAAAAAATTAATTAAATTTTCATGTATTATGGAACGAATCAAGTATTTAAATAATATTAGTTTGCTGTCTTATTTTATATATTTTCTATTTATAAAATTCAAACATGATACCTTTCCAAAAAAAAAAAAATACAAAATCACTTGAACATATCTGTGTTGATAAATTATGCTCAATATTTATAAATTGCTAAATAAAAGAAACAATTAGATGAAAGTTATTATGAGACAATCCCAAATTAACTTTTGGGCCCTTTTTAAAAAAAAATTACCTTTTTCTTAAAGCTTTTGAATGGATTAAATTTAATACATATATCTTAATCTTCCTTACAAAAATCAATTTTTTAATACTAATGGTACGTTTAGTATGTGATAATAGATGAATACGAATATAAATAGAAGATGAGGTGATCTATTTTTTAATTTTGATATATGAGAATGAGAATAAATTAGAGTATAATAATAAGAATAATAATAGAAATCTTTTATTATCAAAAGTTATTTTTATGAGGAAGGTGAAAATTATAATTTAAAATTTATCTGTAATTATTTAATAGAATATTAGCTTATTTATAATTCTATTCTCATTTAAACTCCCATGTACCAAACAATAATGATAAAAATTCATAAAATAATTCTTATTTTCAAAAATAAATTTTGATTTCCAATATAAATTATCATTATAGATACCAAAGGAGCCATAGAAGGCAAAACGTACTCGACCTCCTTTTAGAATTATAAAAATAAAAAAAAAAGAAGAAAATTAGAGCTAGAACTCCTGAGGCCAAAAAAAAAAAGAAAAAACTCCGGAGTCCATAAAAAACATCACCTGTCAATCGTCTTTTTTTCCTCAACGAACCTCATCGCTTCTCTCTCTTTTTCTCTCTCAGCCTCTAGTGTCACCTAGGAGGTCCGGTCAACATAAAAGTCCCAAAAAGGGCAAAGACCCAGTAAAACCTCTCGCCGGAAAATCCCACATTCACCTCCGGGGAGCCCAGAGACTCCCCACTTACTTTAAAAGTTCAGTTTTCAATGGCAAGATCATCACCATCTCTGCCTTTCATTTCTTATTCCTCGCTCCTCCCACCTAAATCCCAACTCCCCTGTATCAATTTACTCCCTCCCCGTCAAATTCACCTGTAAAGTCCACCCCTTTTTGCATAAGAAGCAAAAGCAGGGGAAATTATGGGGATATAGTTTCTGGGCATTTGAATAAAGTTGGAGGAGCTGTCGATTATGGGGGATTTCTGGGTATTCATCGAGGGATTATCTGCTCAACGACGCCGTTTATTGGGTTTTGGGGTAAGGTTGGGTTGCAAAGGAGAGAGAAGAATGTTTCTTTGCTTTCTTTTGGGGTTGATACTAATCAGATTTCTGGTGATGATTCCAAAGCCAATTCTTCTCAGCTACTCTCAGCTATGCTTCCCTTTGTGGTGGCTGCCACCGCCGTCGCCGCCCTCGCTCAGCCCTCCACTTTTACTTGGTATTTTCATTTTTCAATTTTGTTTCAAATAGAATTTCCTTTTTTCTTTAAAGAAAAAGAAATAGTCCATTTGTATGTTTTTACTTTCTGCAATTTTATGGATTGTTTGAGTACTTGATTGATTGGCATTGAATTGGTGCTTTGCTTTCCTGTCTGTTCTAGAATGTTGTATGATTTGTCTCTTTAGTTTAATTATTCTTTGAGTTTTTGTCTACTCTTTTTTTTTTTTTTGGATAGGTTGTGCTTTTAATGATTCTTCTGCGAGTACTGCATTTTTTGATGACAGCAATTAAAATTGTGAAAATATCCTAACTCTAAAGTTAAGGCCTTTTCGATATGTATTTCGTCCTGTAGATTGTTTATGTGCATCCATGAACGATTCTGTTACCGTGCATGAACAATTCTGTTATCTTGCATGAACAATCTGAAGGTAGAATTACTTACTCTTGGCATCGGAGTAGGTTTTGAATTCCTTGATCGATGGCATTAGATATCACCAATGACAATTGACTAGAATTGATCAATTGCATTTTTCCTTCAGTATTGGTTTCTAATTATACAAAGAATGACCTTGGGGCTCTGAATTTAGGTCTCTTAATTGAAGTACCTGTATCAGGGTACATTACTACTTGTAGAACACTAGAACAGGACTCTATCTTCATTCTCGTTGTTAACATTGGAATAGTTTGAGCTTCTATTTGGATGGAGTGATAATTTTGAGTAGAAAGCTACCAATGTCCTAAAATAAACATATGGCTCCATAGAGGGATGCACATTGAGCACATCATGCATTCATAGCTAGGGGAACTAGAATATGAATTATGATCTTCGGACTTGAAAAGAGGCAAATTTATTTTGGGAAGCAAGGTATGCATGGAATTGACTTGTGAATAAAAACCTTGTTTGGGAGAAACAGTTAATATCCATTCTTAATAAATTCTTGGATTTTATGTAGGGTGTCAAAAGAATTATACGCTCCTGCACTTGGTGGGATCATGCTATCTATTGGTATCCGACTATCCATAAATGATTTTGCATTGGCATTTCAAAGGTATCCCACATTTCCACGTATGGACCTTGTGTTGAGTTGATGAAGCTTTACTTATACTCTTTGAGTTACAATATCTGCAGGCCATGGCTGCTTTCAGTTGGGTTTATCGCGCAATATGTTCTAAAACCGATCCTTGGAGTATTGATTGCTCAAGCATTCGGGATGCCCCGATGTTCTATGCAGGTTTTATCCTCACGGCTTGTGTATCAGGTGCTCAACTATCGAGCTATGCCAGCTTCTTGGGCAAAGGGGATGTGGCATTGAGCATTCTATTAACGAGTACATCCACTATTGCATCAGTAGTTTTCACTCCTCTTTTGACACGCCTTCTTATTGGGTCTGTCGTTCCTGTTGACGCTGTTGCCATGTCTAAGTCAATATTGCAGGTAACGAGTTTTCCAGGGCAAGAAAATCCTTGTTTGAAAGTTAAGTCCATATATTATCTGTATAGCTCAATTAACTTGATTTTAGGCTGATGTTTCTGTCAGGTGGTTCTTGTCCCTGTCAGTCTTGGCCTTTTACTAAATACTTATGCCAAATCAGTTGTCAATCTTGTTCAACCTGTCATGCCGTTCGTGGCTATGGTCTGCACTTCGCTGTGCATAGGAAGTCCCCTGGCGATTAACCGTGGTCAGATTCTGTCTGCTGAGGGTCTTAGATTGATTGCCCCGGTGGTGACATTTCATGCCTCGGCTTTCGCACTTGGTTATTGGTTGTCAAAGCTACTGATGATGGGGTAAGTAAAGATTGGTGTCGTAATTTGTTTAAAATCCTGGGAGAATGTGGTCATCATCTGATGTTGATGCCTGCTTGATCTTTTGTGAGGTAACTATGAACTATGAAGTGATCACCAATTAATACAGTACAATTACCATAAATATGAAGCATAATATCCCTAACTCCACTGTGAATATGTGATTCTTTTCGTGGTTAATCACTTATCTGCTGGTTTGGTGAATAATTAACATTAAAAAGAATTTTCTGAATCCAATCCTTGCTTGCATACATAATTCTCAAAACTGATCTAGATTCATACAATTTTCTCTGCAAAAATTGATGCACGGGGTTTTGATAAGGGATCTAGTCAAAACCTGGAATTTGTTTCTTGCTCTGTTTTCAGTATACATCATTGGTTTCAAGTTCAACTGGATCCTTTTTCCTAAAATTTAGATTTTTTACTGGGAATTTCTATATGCATTATTTTTTGTAAAAGGCTAAAAGTTAATGTAATATACTTATCTGAAATTACATGCTGTATGGTTTCTCCTTTTCATCTAAACCCTTTATTTTCCTTTTCTGATTTACTGATGTTTGCTTTTAGCACCACCCCTATATTACTCAGACTCAACAAAAAGTGTCTTAAGATACATGCTGAGGCATTGGACTTGCAGTTTCTTGAGAATCTTTGCATTTTTTATCTAAAATGAAGCTCAATTGTCCATACCTTCACAGTCGGTCAAGTACCGAGTACTTGAAGGGAAATGAAGAGATTGAGTAACACAATGCCCTTCCCAAATCCCACTACCCTTTTGAGTTTGGCTTCAGATCTTAAATTTTGTGAACATTTTTCCTGGTTTAACCAATGTACTTGGCCTTTCGGAGACCTGAATCTGAACCAAGCAAAACCTTTGATGTGGCAGGCAAGAGGAGGAAGTTTGCAGGACAATCTCGTTGTGCACAGGAATGCAGAGCTCAACACTAGCTGGACTTCTTGCTACCCAGTTTCTGGGGATCACTCAAGCAGTTCCTCCTGCATGTTCAGTTGTTATAATGGCTATCATGGGCCTCATTCTCGCCTCTTTCTGGGGCTGTGGCCTAAGGATAAGAGACCTACCCCGCCTTGTTACCCCCTCTTTTGGGTCCACCGTCAAGGCTTCATGATGCCGTCTCTGATTAATACAGACCGACTGATTTGAGAATACTAAACGAATCTTCAGCTGTTACTGTTCTGATGGCGAGCTAAGGGGGATAGCAGAAGAAGAATCTGCAGCAACTAGCTTGGTTTGGTATAGTGGAGGTATCTCATGCTTTTGTTTTGTGTATCCCATCTATGGCTGTATAGGTTGGAGTATACTAGATAGCTTTCGTACAACCCCAAAACCACTTGACTTGTATAGGAAAAGCATGGGATAACATCTTCCCCTGCTTGCCCCAACCCGAAATAAGAGAGGAGAGTTAGAGAAGAATTAGCGACGTACCTGTAATTATATCATGTTTTGTAGCAAGGTTTTAGGCAATAACATCAGTTCAATTAGTTTCATTTCTATGATTCATATTGCTTTTGATTCGTGCTTCATGGTTCAACCGAGAAACGAAAGCAAGAGAGAGGGAAACAAAAGAGGATAAAACCAGTTGACAAGATTACTTGATGACCAAATTAGTGGACGAGGGATCCTGGTGATCAGGTCCCGAGAATTGCAGGAATTGAGAGAATCCCGTCTTTGATTTCAATATGGATAGATTGCATATACGTATATGAGATAATTCTTGGTTGAAACCGTCTCAAATTTCTGTTGCCGGAATTGATGTTTTATACAAAAGAGGTCTTGGTCGAAACCGTCTCATAATATAGTACCCCCTTGTAGACGAAATTATAGACCAAATGAGACGACTAAATAGTAGCCCATACATAATTGAGTATCACTGTTTGCTATGTAGGTGACCCACGAAGGTGGGAAATAAGGGTTATGTTGAACAGGGGAAGTAAGTGAGGGTCCTTCCTTGAGAGTTGATTTTGAAGTCAAAACAGAGCATGTGACGTGAGGGAGAATCAGAAAGGGGGTGTTCTATATTGAAGAACAAAAGCCCTCAATCAACGGGGAAATTAAATGATGATTGACATCTGCAACTCCTCTGGTTTTTTCAATAAATGCCGATTGAAACTCACACCTAAATGGAGCTTCTCATCTCATCTTCTTGTCAAGGGAACTCACGCATTTCTTGTCCCTTTCCATGCCTCACAATCACACTACGTGCCCACATTCAAGTAATCCCCGCAACAGATCGATATATGTGAGATTCAAATCAAAATTCGATTGTTCGTATATATTAAATTAATCCGACATTAGGGGAATAACTAAAGAAATATAAAATTTATGATAAAATTTGTGTTAAACTATTAAGTTGTCCTAAAGTTTTATTGGAAATGAAGAAACTCAATGAAAAAGAAAAGAAAAAAACAATTAATAAGGATCAAATTGGTAAACTAGTCATTAATATGTCATTAGAATTGTAAAGCGATATATTATGAAACAAAAAAGTTAATTAAAATGACATATATTGTGAAATGAGAAGCGTATTAATTAGTATGAAAATATAAGTATTAATTAAGGAGAAATAAATGTATGTTCTAGTGGGCTAGCTAATTAATTAATTCTTTGCTATTTTTAATTAATTTTTAGATTTAGATACTATGTTAGTTTGTTTTTTCATGAATGTTAGTTTACACCCTTTTTTTTTTTTTTTTTTTGGGTAAGATAAGCTGCCTATTATCTATTATTCCTCTGTATAGGGTGAATCTAATGGACTCGCTCTCTATCACCTCATGGTAATTAAAGGGGATTTTTTGGGCTAATTATCATTAAATATTCCAGTTTATGCTAATTTTTGATACTTATGCTCAATAATCATACCAAATCTACTGATAAGAATTTATATATATATTAAAAAAAAACTTAAACAGCTAGCTTTAGAAAAAAAAAAAAGAAAAAGAAAACTTGAAGACCTTTGTACGTTTGTGGCATGCATAGTCTCTAAATCATGCAAGGGGTCCATAATGCTACATGCATGGTTTTATAATCACATACAACAACTGTTCATCTAATATTGCTTTATATTTTTGAGAGAAAATGCATATTTATTTTTCAAAAATGATAATAGTATTGAAAATTTTTGTTCATACATATTTGATTAAATTATTACAGTATAAATCTTTTATATTTGTCGGTATATATAACTGATAATTAAATTCTTTAACTCAACAATTTGACGATCTTATACAACCAGCAATATAATTTAATCACGATAAAATTAAACATGAAATATCTTTAACTTGATTAAATTAAGACCCACATATATTAGAATTCAAAATTAATAAAATAATATATTGTCATTGATCTTGAGCTCATGAGCCAATTTTTTTTTAAAAAAATTTAATGCATGAATTATTCAAACTACTGAAAGTGCTATATATATATATGCTTGTTTTCCTTGTTCCTTACCTAATCTTGTGGTGTAATTTTATCTTTTTCTTGATGCTTAAGGATGAAGTTATATAATATATGGCTGGATTAAGTTGTGTTAGCTGGCTTTGAATGTAAAGAAAAGGCATAATTAATCATTAATTAGTTAGATAACCAACACTTCCACCTTTCTTTTATATATATATGTACGCTTTATTTTGTTTGATTATGTAGGGTTAGTTAGAATACATTGATTTTGATTCTTCTGTACTTCAAGTGATGTACTACAAAAGTTAATATTCCAAAATTCATCAGCAATCAAAGGGGCTTAGTTCCTCAAGAAGTGATCTTCACAATTTAAATATTACTAGGGATATGATAAGATCTCGATTATCCGACCTAAAAAAAATGAAAAATATATAAAGAAAAAGGCGTTTAAATAAGTAGTACTCCAATTAATAAGAATGAGCTTATAAATTAAAATCCACTAAGTTTGATTCCATGTGAGTATGTATGTGTGATATCCAAATACTCATGAAATAATAACCTTATATAACTTTCAATGTGATTAATGTACTTTTATATAGTTAATTATCAGACCCGGTTGGTCGAATCAAAATGCCCACATATGCTCACACGAACTAGTTTGATAGTGATATAATAATAATTGGTACCATTTTTAGATAAGCCTATTACTACTGCGGTGTTTTTATATGTTATTCACCTTTAAATGAGTTGTACCGTATATTTCTTTGATGAGAATTGTATATATTATAAAGAATAAACTACAATTAGTAAAATTTAGAGTAAATGTCGCTAGAAGATTAATGAGTATTTTTCTAATAGTAATATCCTATGTAAATATATTTCTGTTGCAACAAAGGATCATTTCTTCATATCCCATGTTTATTTAAAATACTATTTCACACATCCTTATTCAAAGAGGCACTTTCATAATTTCAAAATCTTTTAATGCAATTATCAACATAGAGAGAGAGAGAGAGAGATCATATATTTGATCTCATCCTGTCAAGTAAACAAACAAGAATCAGAAATAAAAAGAAAAAGGATAATATGATACATGTATACATATAAAATACCCTAAAAACAAAAAAAATAAAAAATAAAATACCCTCTTGCCTCTAATGTACAAGTTCACATATATCAAATTAATATACTAAATTTTTATGACATAATTAATATATTACATCTCATCAACCTCCTCCTATAAATATAATTCATCAACAAGCTTGATCACCATTAATGTTCTCTAATAAACCTCACTGAGAGATCTTTAATTTCCCCTTAAAAAAGATAAAATTAATTTAATTAGGTGGTAGATGATGAACAGTAATCAACAATACCTCTCATAACTTTTACCTGAGTGCTAAGACATTTAATGTAATGAGCAGTTTCATCCAACAGCCTCTTCAAATCCATGGCTTCTCCTCCAGGCACCAGCCTCCTCAGCTGATCATGGGCTCGGGCCTCCCCTCGAGGCCCGCCCCGCCTCCTCCTCCTCCTACTCCTCAATGTCTCCCTCCTTATTGGCGGCGGCCGGGTCGATCGGGTTTGGACCCTTACCAGTATGGCCCGGCTCCAGGCCCGCCTTGGTCCGACTGCCGAGGCCATGGAAGCTTCTGCTGCCACCTTCACCTTGAGGAATCTTTGAGCCACCATGGATGGCCCCCATTATTATTATTACGATGATGGGTTATCTTCTTCTTATTATTATTTTCTTGGCTGTTGATGATTCTTAGGGCTCTAAGAAACCTAAGGGCAAACCTTGTTTTTAGGGATTTGGGGTTTAAGGGCATGGCTTGATGATGATGACGATTCATGGGTTTTGGTTATACTAGGGTTTCTGGTTTGTGGGGATTAATGGGTAATGCTCTGTTTGCCTGTTTAAGGTGTGTTTTGGAGAGGAAGGAGAGGGAAGAAGATAGATAGAGAGAGAGAGATTTAGAGAGAGATGCTCTATGTTCTGACACAAAGGGTTCTCCTGTCAGAAACACAAAAGGAGGATTTTACTTCTGACTAATTCTGACACACCCCCCATTTGTACTTTATATAAGCCCAATTTTCACTGGCTAGGGGTAGGAAGGAGGAATAGGAACAAGAGAGAAGATAGTGAGTGAGTGGGGTGGGGGATATATTTTTGCTTTCTCTTTTTAATAATTTCCATTTTTCCTTTGACAGAAAAATGTGAAGGGAATGAGAAAAGGAAGTGGAGAAAGAAAGAGATGGGAAATGGGAGGCTCTTATTACCTATAAGTGAGGGAGGAGGAGGAAGGCTAGAGAATCCCATCTCTTGAGGGAGAAAATTTATTATTGTGATGAGGAAAGTTTTGTTTGTGTTTGTTGTTGCTTTTTTCTTAAAAACATGTGTTGTTTTCAACTTTGAAAATGCTCGCTATATTAATGACAAATGTTTTTATTAAGTAATCTATTAATGTATTTCTTTTTTTTAAAAACTAACAAGTAAAATATTATAAATGAGCACAATTTTAAAAGTAGTTATTTTTTTATGAAACTAAGTTCAAAAAGTACTAATGACTTATTTATCAAAGAAACTTTAAACAATCTAAGTTAAAAAGTAAAGACCATTTATGAGGACAATTATCAAACGTTCCTTTAATTTTAAAAAAATAGGCTCGTGTCTCAAAAAACATTATAATATTTGTGCCTTTAAAACAGTTCCCTTATGATTAAAATGTCAAATGTAAACACAATTGATTTGCGTTAATTTGACACTGTAAATTGTGTATCTTTACTAACATAATCCCATGTTTTTTCACCAAAACTATTGTCAGTCTTCTCTAAATGATTATTGTAACTGACTTTTTAGAATGATCAAGAAAAAAACTCAAACAAGAAATAATGATGATGAGTACAAATAAAGTACCCTAGGATTTTCCTTGGAGATAGTAGTAATAAAGGTTAAAAGGTTGAATTTTTAAAGTGAGAGATGGGAGAAGGAAGAAAAAGTGAGCAAAGGGTGGGGCTATGAAGGGCCAACCACCATATGATTGCACATGGTTGCATTACCCACTTGGATTAAGAGTGGGGCTCCCTCTCTAGGGACTTATTTTCCCTCTATTCCTCCTAAGAGTAACAATAAATTCATAAATTTTATAAATAATGTCTCTTTTTTTTTAAAATTTTATCGTAGTTTCTGAACTACTTTATTAGTAATTTTTAAACTTAGATAAATTTTTAACTAATTAGACCATATTCTATGGAGTTGTAAGTAATCGTAAGGAGTTGTAAGGTAGTTATAAAATTAGTTACAAAAGGTTGTAAGGAGTTATAAAGAATTGTAAGAAACTGTAAGAAATTCTAAAATTGTAAGGTAAAGTTAAAAGAAACAAAATCTTACTATAATTTAAACAACGATCCCTAATAACATAAATCCATAACAACTAGTTTATATATTTATTTTTTTTGGAGGGAGGGGGTGGTGATTGTACTTTGCTCAATTTTGTTTGCTTCATCTATCAATTTCTCCTCAGCTGGTGCCACTCTTGATGTTATTTGTCTTCTTCATTTAGAGGGGCGTATGTCACTGTTTGAGTTTGATTTTCATATATAAAGCCATATATATACATCTCCTTGTGGTGGTGGCTCTTGAAATTAAGCCAATATTATTTCATTTCATATAATAAAAAAATAAAAATCACATGGGATTGCAGGGTCATCTCTTCTTTTGCTTTTGTTTTTTATTTTAATTTGTTCACTTCCTATGGAAATGATTGGCTGTGGGGACTATTTTTCCCACCAAAAAAAAAAGGGGCTGGTGGGAATAGTCTGTATGTATATATGAGGGGGCAAAAAACCCTCTTTTGCTACAAATAAAACATCACTTTTGATCTTTGTATGGTCCTTTCCTATTAGTTGTGACATTTCATGGGTATCATTATTGTAAAATGGAGATAATATCGAAACTTCTGGCAGTACAAAATGTATTTTTTCGGTAAAAATAATTTAAACAAGGATAAAGTTAATATATATCTAGCCCAAGCAAACAAGACGAGCTCTTGAATGCAGGGTTGATCTATCAATGGTTACATTTTTAGGTTCCTCATATTTTCTTGTTAATTCATTCAAGTCGGTCGAGAAGGACATGTAAGAAAAGACCACAAACCCTAATAATCAATGGTTCCAATTATCAAAGGTTTTAAAACTGAAGAATTTCTCTTTAATTTCTGAAAGTTGAGAATATATAAATAGACAAAAGCATACATCACTTTAAATTGTGATCTTGAATTTGTCGGAGAAGGATCAGAATGCTTAGGGAAAATGACATGGGTGTTATGTGTCATGTTGTGGGTAAGGAGAATAAATTATGATATGTAATTTCCCTGTTGGAGAAAAGGAACAATTTCTGATTCTTCAAATTATTATGGGTGATCAGAGAATATTAGCAAAAGTATTGTTAAGATGAATGCACGATGAAGATAATGTAAATATTCCTAAATCTTTGGAATTGTTATATCAATATGTATAATACAAATGTTGCCCATAGAGAGCTCCAAAGGTTAACTGAAATAGTATATATTTTTTTTTTAAAAAAAACCTACCTTTTAGGTCATCTATCTCATAACAATTTAAGAGACTGACAAGGGTCAGGGCAGAGGGATGTCGAAGTCCAGTAGTAACAACCCACTCTTACGCACAGTTCCCTCAAATAAAGAGGTGAATTGCATTGCTTCGGCAACTAAAATAGTGTTGGGATAAACCTTGGAAAGGGTTAATTAATTGTATGTATGACTAGAGAGAGAGAAACTTTGCATATTAATATGTCGTAATACATTCTCAAATTGGTTTTATGATAATTTTGTCTCTCATCCTCGTATATATTTATCTTGGATGTTGATAAATATGAGACAGAGTTTGCATGAAAGACTTTTTAAGCATCTTATCCGATAACTTTTTTGTTAAAAAAAATTATAAATTGTGGTGGAAGATTTGAAGCTAGGGTATGATGATATGAACATGGGGCTAAAGCTTAAGACAATTATGAACTATATATGTATATATGTAGCTATATATGTGACTTTGGGCGCATGGCATGCATGGTATGAGGAAATAAATTGAGTGGTCAAGGTCTTGCTACTATTTTCTCTGACTTGTGAGTTGTGATGGATGCCTTTAAACATTTTCTATAATGATTTGGTCCAACTGATCTAGAAAACAACCTAATTAAATAGTATTAGGCATGTTTTTTAATCTTTCTCCTGTTTTTTTAGGTCAAAATGGTTTTAATAAAATCTTATTTTCTTAACATTGAATTTATATGGATTCTATATGATTCTATCAAAGGTCTCTCCATCTAATTGTGATAAATCTTTTTTTTATGTCATATGTGAGTGTAAATTTAATATTTTTATTCGTGTATTTTTCACCCCTGTATCTTATATATCATACGTAAAAATTTCTGTCTAACATTAAATAGAAAGAAATTTTTTTGATTTTTCTATATATCTTCTCTAAAAAAACCCTAACCTTCGTCCCTTCTTTACATGAGATAGGCTGCCATCAACAATTTTTGTTGATGGTAATCCCTATCTTTGTATTTTTACATAGATTGTAGGTTTAATTTTAGGTTTTTATAAATGAAAATTTCATCACTTTATTTGTAAGAGTTTTTTACCCTTTGATGGGAGCATTAGTATCTGTTTATATAAAAAAAATTATAATTAATTGATATGATTCAAGATAATGGATGGAAATTGACTTTCAAATCACTATAGCACGACTTATGAGGTGAATATAAAAGACGCAGAATCATCAAAAATTATCCATGAGAAGATTGTCATGTTTTCGAGCCAAATGTCGAGTAAGATTTATATTTGTTATTTGAAAGTTAAGTTTTATTTATATGTTTTACATCTACAATTATTCATCTACTTTATTGTAAGTGTTGTTGTACGTTTTATTAATAAAATTGTGATTTTTTTGTAAAAAAAAAAAAACTCTAAAGTAACTTTTAATTTGACGTGAACATTTCATTATAGCAAGATTTAAAAAACAAATACATACAGTCTTACTCCTAAAATTGATATTTTTTTAAAATAAATTAAAGTATTAGTAAAATTTATACCTATATATCTCTTTTGCTATTAATTCTCATATATATACTTTTAAATTACAAACATCCTCTAATTGAAAAATGAACAAAGTAAATATTTTATTTATTTGCTGTTGTGGGATTGAAAGAAGACCATATAACATTTCATCATATTAAAAATGTTATATGTTCTTGAATTTGACGCAATTTAAATATAAAGTGTGAAAAGCTAAAATGATGATAAAAATTGTATGGAGAAATGGAGGTGCACGCATGTAGCTATATGTACATATACACACACACGTGGCTACTTGCACATGTACAACTCATATATATGTATGTGTATGGTCCAAAGCTTATTCTTTCAAACAAAAGCTTTACTATATATAAAATTCAATTAAATAATATAATCTAACTATAGCGCTGAGTACAAATTCGTCCGACATGAGTGTCCGAATTTTAAATTCGGATATAAAAATTTTTTTATTTCTATTGCTCGAACTCAATTTTAACCCAAATTTAAAATTGTCCGAATTTTTCAACCCAAAAAATCGAGTATCGGAAAAAAATCCGATTTTGACCCGAATGTGAATTTTCGTTAGCGCTAAATCTAACTAATTCTTAATCTTGCGAATTTGTTAGAAAATGTTGTAGTGACATAAACTGTTTTATTTACAATGATTAGTAGTGTATGATATATGTGATCCCAAAATTTTTCGGTTTAAAATTTTAGTTAAGTCGATTCTTGTAAGTAGTATTAGTTAATTAGAGCATATTTGAGCAAGAATTGTCGGGCTCAAGTTTTAGCATCCTATATATTAATTATCACAGGAGATAAGGAGGGGCGGGCCTTTAATTTACAAAATATATAGTACATCAAAGACATTCAACTATCAGTTTGAATTTTTGTGAAGATCATTCTTATATAGAATATGCAAACGATTTTATTAGAGAGATATGTGTTTGATTTCTGCTAGTATAACATGACGGCCGTATCAATGAACCTTCTGAAATATGGTACACAGAGCGTAGACGCGCCACCTAAATTTTCTTTTTTATAAAACTAATTCATAATTTTTATTTTTTTATTTTATTTTGGTATGGATAAAACTAATTCATAATTGGTATAAATATTTTTTGTTAAAAAAAAACAATGAAAAGGGGAAACAAACTAACAAAAAACAGCTATATCTTTGCTAGCTTAATTGGAATTTTTGGAGAGACATTCTACATGCCATTAGTGGATTTGTCTCCTTTTTTGCCCTCCGTGATTTTGCCGTACTCCCATCCTTTTTTCTCATCTCTCCCTTTCTTTCCTTCATTCTCTTACTTTGTAATTAATTTGCAATTTTATTATAATTTATAAACATAATCAAAACTTTAGTTAGTGAGATTATTATCTCATTTTAAAACTTATAATAAGACAAAAGATAATAAAATTAGAAAAGTAAACATGACCAAATTTTTATTATTAGAGAAGAGGGGAGTATACTAATCAAAGCTTAAAGTTAAACAATATTCTTTCAAAGTTTGGTCAAAAACATAACCTCGATAATCATCCAATCAAATCTAAACAGATGGATCATAGAGTTGGTGATGAGCTAAAGAATATATTACTTTGTTTCCCTCTCTTTTTACAAACGAAAAGACAATAAAATCAAAATTGGAGCATAGCGATAGGATATCGTCAATCAAAGTACCAATCTCCGAGGATATGGCACTACTTTTCTTCAGTTTGGAGATGAGGGCAGGAGAATCTCCTTCCACGTCAACATTCTTGAACCCTAGCTTTAGAACTTCCTGCAAAGCGAAACATCAAGCTCGTGTCTCCTCCATCTCAACCCCAAAGAAACCCATCCCTCGAGACCAATGGAGAAGTTACATGGAATTGTCGTCGTTTTATTGTTTTTTTAAAAAGTCACATACCATAGCCCACAATCCAATTCTACAATCATTTATATGAAATGACTTATTATATTATGTGCATTTTAAGATCAACTTAAGTCTTATCGTTCAACTATTAGTTTAAACTTTTTGTTTTAAAACACGTATAAACCACAAGGAAAAAAGTAAGTAGCACTGATATATGTACATGGGTTGAAGTCCGAGCGGAAAGTTCGGGAGCATTTGACAAGACTAAGTGCATCACTTTCCAAAACAACTAGCAAATTTTGTGTCCCTCCCAACCTTTTGTTGCTCACATTATAAGTTGGAAAACATATAAGTTTTAGAGTATTGAAATTGGACAAACATACATATTATACATTATTATTATTATTATGTGGATTAAATTCCTGAGTTGCTAGGGACCTTCCATTCTGACTTGTACCCAATTCAAAAGGGCATAGAAAGAGGAGAATGATTGAGGACAGGTCCTTGGTTTCATCCTGTACAAGTAGAAAATGGAACAGTACTTGGTGGGTACTTTCTTTTTTTATTTTTTTATCATTGCCGTTTGCATCAACCTTGTTCCAGTTGGAAATTTGGCTAAGTGCTCATGAAAATGACCATAGATATGTCTCCATGTAGCTATGTCCTTCATAAAGCTTCTTGGAAGTGTTGTTTTGTATTATTCCATGAATACAAATTCTTAATTTACCGTATTTTTATTTATCAAAATATAAATAACCATCTCAAATGATTCGTTGTATATCTGTATTAGTTAAAGCCACCCATATATATTAACAATTTATAATTAGTTACTCTTTTTTAAGAACTTTTTTTGAACTAAAGTGTTTTTGACACAATAGTTATAAAAGTTGCTTATGGAATCAACCCCGACCCTCTTTTTCAAGTTCAAATCTAAGAGTTTTAAAACTTTTTTTTTGTGTAAGGTAAACTTGTGGTCTTCTATACATCTAGTTAGAGTTACTTTAAAAATGAAACTTCTAATCCGTTGCGTTTGATATGATGCTCATATATCCTCCTTTTTTTATGTTATATCTATAATTTATCTCTTGAACGTAAACTTTACCGAGAGAATCCGTTTATAAATAATTTAACTTTATAAGAGTTAAATGACGAGATTTTCCAATTGTACTCTAACTTCCAACATGAGGTAATAATTATAAGGAGTAGTAATTTGTTTTCCAAAAATTTCACCATCGAAAAGAAAAGATGGATGATATGACTTTGATAAACAGGAATTGGAGAAAAGAGACAAAAGGGGAGACGTGCAAGAGGGAGGATGTCAAAATTAAAGCACACGCTTGGCTTTGTTTAAGAGGATTGTTGTTGTTTGTAGGCTCATGGGCCCCTCAATAACATGGTGGGGGAGATGCTTCACTATGTATCACATTCCCATCCACATAAAACACATCATATCTATAGGTTATAGCTACACTCATGATTCGTAGTCATAGATAGATACCTTCCCCATCATAGTAAATTATCTTACTGGGATTCTCTTCCTTCTTCTTTTTCACTTCTCTCCATTTTTATGGAGGATAATTTGGGTAGAATATTTGAGAGAAGGACTATCTAAAAATTGCTGTATTTATCCATTTACAAAAACAAAAAAAAATATTTCATTTTCTTGATGATTATACCTTTATTTATAAATAGTTTAGAGCTTGTTCGAGTTATATAAAAATAATTATTTATATTTATATTTTCTATTCATTTACGTTAGTTTATTTACATCATATCTATAATTACACTCATGATCAATGATCAATGCTAAATATTAGTAAATTACAAATACGAAATAGGACGAAGTTATTTGGATCAATGCTAATGAGTACTAATCAATGTTAATCAATGCCAACCATTACCGATAAGTAGACCGACAATCGGATCATTCGATTTGGGTTAAGTTCGGTTCGGGTCGATCTCATTCGGGTCGGGGTCTGTTTTGGTTCGGGTCAACTTCGGATCGATCTCGTTCGGATCGATTTTGGGTTAATTTTGAATTGGGTCAACTTCGGGTGAAGTTAATTTGGGTCATTTTCGGTTCGGGTTGGATCAATGTCGGTTCGGGTAGGTTACGAAGATGATTTCGGGTATGGTTTAGAGAACCATATATAATACTATCGGGTCCACCACCATTCCTTGATATGGATCCGCTTGAATAGGATTTGGGGTTGATCAAAATTGTACCACTACAAGCACAAAAGTCCATTCTAAGAAATCCACCAAAAAAATTTTTTAAAAATTGCGAGACCCATCGAATGTGGGTTAAGTCAAAGAATTTGAGTCAATTCGAATTTAAGTCACTTTTATTCGGTTTGAATCGGTTTGGGTCTAATTTGGTTATGGACATTTCGGGTTCAGGTCTTAATCGAGTCAATTATATTTCGGGTCGGTTCGGTTTCGGATCGGATCATTTCGGTTCGGGTCTAAATCAAGTTCATTAAATTTGGGGTCGGTTTGATATTGGATCAATTGACTTTCGGGTTTCGGGTCAAAATCGGTTCAACTGTTTCGGTGTCGGTTTAGTTTAGGTTTCGAGTCATTTAGTTCGGGTCGGCTTTGCCGGTTCTACCGATAAGTGAGGTAATCGATATCAATCCATGTTGAATGCTGATATATTAAACGTTTATAATCAGTTGAAAAGAACGAAACCTTAGTTTCACACGTTGCTCCACTCAAATCTTCATAATTATAACTTTTATAAAACCTCGATTTCTAGGGCTCTCCCATCTCGCATAAAGGTGATCAGTATCACGACATTGATGTACATATACTTTGATAGATGGATAGATAGATAGGTGTCTAATCTCTTCCATGGTTTAATTGTCAATTAGACTCTTTAACTAAACCCCTAACCCCCATAATTAAGCTTAACTATTTAGAAAGCAAGATCACATGTTGTTCCTATCTTTTCCTCTCTAATTATTGTTAATACCAACCCTTCTCTTTTCAATAATCAGCAACAAGTGTAAATATTGATGCTACCCTTAACCCTAATTTTAGACCCACAAAATAATCTTATGGAATTTCCAGAAGTTTGTCTACTTCTTGATTAATTGACAATTTTTGAGTTTCTTTCAGCTTGCATGTGCTCATGTATGTGTTCATATTGTCTTTGAGTTCAGATTTTCAGTCAGAGATGACATATGTATATGACACTTAGTGTCCTTTTGGATGGACTTTGTGATATCAATCCAAATACAAACGTATGTTGTTTTTTAAATGTGTGAAATTGAGTTTTTTTTTTTTTAAAATGCTTATATGCTATAGGTAACAATTCTAAGGACAATTTTTTAAATGGGGATAACTCAGGGCATATTTGTTTTTGCTGGTACATTCTGTTATAAACTGTTATGATTAGTTATTAAGCTATTACGAGTTGTTATGAATTACAATTAATTGAAAATAGCTGTTAGGATCTATTAGATATTATAAACGTTAAAACGAACACAACTCTAATCATTCATTGAAATGATTAAAGTTAAAAAGAAATTCTCAATTGAGCATCCCAGCTTCATTAGCAATATTTGGATTAATCGCCACAATATATGTTTTCTCCCTAAAAATAGACTTATTTATATATTTTCAGTAGTTTTAATTTTATTTCAATTAGAGGAAGGTCGATCTCTAAAAGTCTTCGAAAAACTTTTAATATAATATTATCGTGTACACAAAATATCGTATTGAAAAGTAATACTAGAATCATAATTGTTCCCTTAACTACAAACGATTAACTTGTGAATCCATACCACGATTAAATTAAAACCTAAATCAATGGACATATATATATATATATATATATATATATATATGCATGTCCATGGTGTTATTTTCAAACAATTAGATGTCATTATCGTAATTAAAAGGGAGATCCACGTGAAAACAGTACATTATGTTTTGTGATTAAATATACACGAACCCATGCATGCATGTCATTATCCTTAAATGGCCTTTTCCAATCGGTTTAACCTAATTAATGGGGCATCCATGCAGAGAGAGAGAGAGAGAGAGAGAGAGAGAGAGAATGGAAATGGATAGAAAGTGATATACAAAAAGAAATTAGACAGAAGACTCTTGTCTTTGTCTTGCTATTGAATTTGACATATCAACCAGTTTATTAGTGTGGC
Organism: Talinum fruticosum; assembly: GCA_021018815.1. NCBI lineage: Eukaryota > Viridiplantae > Streptophyta > Magnoliopsida > Caryophyllales > Talinaceae > Talinum > Talinum fruticosum. The sequence continues at coordinate 960,347 of JAITYX010000083.1, forward strand.
CCGTGGCTCTGTTTTTGCATTTACCATTTTTTTTAAAAGGTAAATGAAGTACGATAGTATTCTTAGACAATCTTTCTTATAAGGATTTTGTCGAAATTATTATATGTCAGAATACTAAAGAGGAAGAGGCAAGGGCAACGAGTCTAAACACGTAGAGTAGAAACAGAATGTTTAAAACGCACTAATCAATCTACTGTATAATTGGTCTCCTTAAAAAATGAGTTACTAGGACTAAACCCTTTGTTATGCACGGGTTTGAGGTGAACTTTTTTTTAATTTTAATAATATTTTCATAAAATTTTTAAATAATATAATAATATTTTAAAGTTTTTATTATTTTAATTCAATTATTATTATATGAACCTCTTTTATGAGTAATTAGGGACTTATGACTAAGTAGAATTTTCTTCACATCAAGAAAGATTGTCAAGAATAAATAAATATTAGGATTCTTTTCCATAACTTGCTAAATATCAGTATGAATTACGTTATGTATATATAAAAAATTTTAATCTATTGGCCCCCATTATAATTACAATTGTTTATTTTTTTAGAAATGTGTATACTTCCTTTTTTATAATTTACTTAATTACTGGTTTATGACATATAAATAATTATTACAATAGTATAGGAAAGTTTTTGATAGTTGGATAGTCTTATTTAATATAATTTAATAATTTATTATATTAATCTTTTCTTTTTCAAGGTTAATATATTTATTTAGCTATCTATACAATTATTAATTAGTTATTACATAGCATCTTATGTGGCAATCTTACGTGTCATTCATACATGAACTCTATCCAATTTATATATATATATATATATACTCTAATGAATTTGCTCATTAGGAGAATGATGTCTTCAATAATATAGCCAACTTAATATGGACGCTTGAGTTTCCCATTTATCGCATTAATAGTGAAAACATATAATCGCATTCGATAACAATGATTTTATTATCACTTCAATAATGTTTTTGCATTTGCATGCTTACTATACTTGCTATCATCATCTCCATGTCCCACCCTTGTCACTTCAAATGTACTATTTATAATTATTATTATTATGATTATTGCATGTGGTATCCTAGTAATACACATATGTTTATAATTATTTATCAATTTAATTAAATTCATATCTAAATAAGATAATGAAATTTATTGACAAGATCAACTCCTTTTTATTGAATTGAACAGTTTACTATTTCTTATTATGATACAAGTTGTTATATATCTCATAACTGTTTTTATTGAATAGTAATGTTTTTATTATTTTTTGCAAAGGAAAATAGTAATGTGTTGAGATACATTTAACAAAAAATAACATACCAGAAAGCAAAAGATCTTAATATCAAACTCAGTGTATATCAAAAGAGTGCTAAAAATACCAAAGAGTTGATATGGGCTCACCCTGTTAAGAAATTGGTCAAAAATTCAAATCCCGAGGAGTGCACTTGTTGGAAGGCTTTTAGCAGCAACCTGAAAGCCATTATATACTTTGTCAAACCAAAAATTAAAAAAGTACTCAAAATTACAATGCTTTTATGTAAAACTCTGCTGAGAAATCCCAGTGTCACTTACACTTACAAGAAATTAAGAATCAATAACTATTCACATCTAATTTCTCCTTACAAACTTCTTGTTGGAAAACCCACCCACAACCTATCATTCTCATACATTAATTTCATATATATGTGTCTGCAACAAAATGCAAAAGCCTTTAGAGGGGGCAAAAATTGAAAAAATAAAAAATAAAGCCAAAGACGGAACTTCAGTGAAAGTTCCATTCCATACATGATTATCACCAACTTCTGTATACATACATGTGCCAAAATTTTAATCAGATGATGACTCCGAGGCGGTGTCATCCAGGGTTGAGTTCGACATTTCTGACTGACTCCCATTCTCGCTGTCGGAAGAACCGGATGATTTATCTTCAATCCGTTGATTCAAGAACCAGTACATTATGCTTGCTGTTAATGTCAAAATCATCTTTTGGTTGACCTGGTGAGCAAGAAAATAAGTCCAAGTTGGGTAAATTTCGTACTCAAACAGAGTTTCAGGCATATATAGCTAACAAATAGAACTGTGTGTGTTTGAGTAGTCTCAACGAACAAATAGTTTGGTTTCAAATATAGCTAACTGTTTGTTAGATAAGTCTGTCATCAAAATATTGGTCCGTGTCTACTGTTTACTACAGGTTTGGTCGAAAAGTCTGTCGTCAAATGGTTCGTATCTAAGCCTAGAACAGGTTTGTTCGATAAGTCTGTTATCAAATATTGGTTTAGAAAAATACATCAAAAATCTTCAGTCACCAGTCGGGTTTGGATAGAGTCCTCTCGGGTTCAGATCAAACCCTATTCGGTCCTAGTTCAAGTCGGTAATTGAATATAAGCAAATTTAAAGGCAATGGGGGAAAACAGGTTAGAAACTGAAAGTGACAGCAGCTGCAAAGATGTTACATTATTGATCTTATCCCAAAGGAGGCAAAGGAATCCCACTTTAGGGTAATGGAGAGGGAAAGAACAAGGATAAGCATTTGCCACATATGACATACCTCTGTGATGTCTTCAGGAAGCAAAAATATAGAGCATCCAAGTTTCCTAGCCACACTGATGATATAGGAGGCATTCATTTTTTCTCCTCATCTGAATTGCACACAAACATGAAAGTATATTAAAATGAGTGGCAGAAAAGATATGGACATAGTGAGGAAAAAATATATGCCACCATCAATTTGTCAACGGTTCTCTTTTTTTTTTTTTTGCTTGCCGGAAATCCATAAATGTGACTATGAATATGACATAAAGGGGGCTTAGAGGCTCACAGGAAACAAAGGGGTTACAGATAACTAGTTTGGTGGGAGATGGTTTGGGAAAATGACATTTATCAACAAGAAGGAAACAAGTTTGATTCTTTAGGAAAACAATATCTAGAGAATTATCAGTTACTACACTACAGCAAATAGAGTTTCAACAGAAGTTTGACATGAATGAAAGCATGCAATTATATGCCCCTTGTACCCAACTTCACTTAAAATGTGACATTTGGCTCTATGACAGACACAGCACAGCACAATCATCTTCTAGATTTCCATTAAAAGAACTGTGCTAGGGCTTTAATGGCCAAAATGACACTACAGCAACATATCAACCCCCCAAAAAAAACAAAACCACTTATTTTGTTCAGCAAGGTATTGAATTTGAAGCATTACTAGTGACAGGAAAATAGCTCCGCAAGATGCGACTATAACAGTTTAAAGAGGAAAAAAAACCATCAATTTAACAATTATAGAATTCTTGTATCCGATGCCATGAAATGAAAACACAGGACCCCTGCTTTGCGTTTCATCAGCCTTCTCAACCAATCAAAATGAAATGTTGTGTGAACACTATCAAATGGAAATATTTCAAAATTCATGCAGAACTCTACCCTCTCCCTTTTCTAATAATGACCCTGAACTACCATTGTTTTATGTACTCAAAAGAAACTTTGTTCAATCAGACATGGATAAAATAAAACATATAGGAAAACTTCAACATGACAGATTCAGCAATGCGCATACCACTTTTTCCCTTTGTAACAAGACTCCAATTTACTACTCTAGGCTGCACAGCACTTAGAAGCTCAAGGAAAAACATGCCATCTGACAAACTTTTATCCTGCAAATTAGAACACAACAGCATAAGAGTAGACAATAAAAAAACGAGTCGTTTTTTATTTGTTATATGCAAGCACGTTCAGCAACAATTGCTTCAAATTCAAGTGGATCAAATAGATTACGGTGACTGGTAAAATGAAAATTTTCTGTTTCAAGGCAATAAAAGGGCAACAAAAAGATTCTGGTAGTTATCTCTATAGTCATTTACACTTGTTGGATAGAAATAGGAGAGTTTTTAAGCTATAACAAGGGATATATTTCAACTCATTTAGGAATGTGGTAGGGTATTTTTAGTAGACTTAGGAGCTAATGCCTAGACACTAATACAGGACATGCCCTATTGACCACTTATAATGCGATGTTTTGAAGGTTTGCGATATACATGATCTTATATTTGGATTAAAAAATGTGATCCTCAGCCAATATTATATTATCATCAATAAGAGGCTTTTATAGGTCAAGGACTAGTAAAGAGGTTGGTAAGCAATGGAGTTAAAAATGTAAGACACAAATCAACCAGCTACAATTTCATGACGTCAAAGAACATGCATGTTGAATCCAGTGAGAAATATTTTCAACCATTCGTCAATCAGTGAGAAAATATTTGACTGACAGCAATTTGTCGTCAATGTATTTATTATATTACTTGTTAGTGCCGAGATTTTGGCTTAAATCTTAATACGACTGCATGACAGAAAATTTATGGTTTAAACATTTTGTGAAAAAATTAACTTGCTTAGGAGTAACAGAACCATGTTTTTACCTTGAAACTGATCATACATGACTGCCCTCCAGAATTTTTGACTAGGTTGTTCGCCCATTCAAGAATATCAGCATCATTGATTTCCTTCCCATGAGAATGGTATCTTAGATTCTTTAAGAGTTGGATCATGTTGCATCGCATCAATTGCCACAAATACGCTGGAAATTATCAATAGCAGAAACTTAATCAAACAGAGTAAAGAGACTATTACCTTATGAGAAATAACTACAAACCCACAAAAATATATATAAAAAAAGGAAAGAAAAGAAAACGGGGGTGGGGGAGAAAAATGAATACTTGACGAACCTAATATTAATTTTTATTTCCTTGCACAATATCATTTCCAGCAATATTGACCAAGGAAAACTTCAATTGCTTCCCAAGCTTAACAACTTGATTACAGTTCTCAACTTTCTTGAAGGGCATCCTGATGGGTGGCTTGCTTGCAATCTTCCAATTGACAATTCCTGGTGACACCTTATGTAGTGTCTCAAGAAGTATCCATCTACCAACAAGAGATATTATACTTCAACTTAGTGCTGATAATCACAGATATTTAGAACTTCTCTGTGTTGGTGATTTTTGCTAAATGTGATTCAGATTATATATACTCATGTACTCACCCATCTCTAAGATCTTCAAATACATTGTCGATACATCTTGAATTACCAAGACTGTTTAACCAAAAGCGGAAGGCTCTTTCTTCTCGTGAGACTTGAGCATCATCGGGTGAAGTTTCAAGAAAAGATATCTGTTTGGTTTGAGTAGAGAGCCCATTCCTACAGCATAAATACAATTTATATTCAGTGCTCAATGTCTCGTCGAAATGATTAATTCACTAAAAAGATGAAGAATATAGGTGACAGAAAATAGTTGACCAAGAAAAGGGGGAGGGTGATGTGGACTCCTTGCATCAGTCTACTGTCCAACGGATTTTGCTTACATTTAGCCTGTGTCAAATCCTCCAACTACCATGCACAACTTCCTAGTTCATCATCAGTTTACTTAAAAAAGTTACTTTATAGCTGATGATGCCATACATCAGAAACATAGTTCCCCATAAGACTGATAGATTCCGGACTGCTGAATAGGTCAAACCAACAAAGCTTAAAACTACTGAATAATCCAGAATAATAAGTCTGCAATGTTAACACTCACCTGTGCTGGAATACATGTGCAACGAAAGCAAGGTTCAGATTTGGTGAGCCTTCTACTATGTCTTTTGCCGTCAAATACCTTTTGCATCCCATCTTGTCAGCATGTTCAAGAACCAGTTTTGCTCTTTGGAGAGGATCTTTTACGGTCAACATTGCTGGATTACTGTGCTCTGGAGCAAGGACTTTTAAGAGGTGAGCGTATGCTTCTGCATCCTGTCAAAGAAATCAAATATTGAGTTAGCAACTCCCAGATAAGAATACAGGGGAAATAAGAAGGTCAATAATGCTAAAAATATAGCCTCATCCCACTATGTCAGTAAGTTCAAACGACAGAAATTAGGGACCGTTTATTAGAACAAGCCAGTATTAACTGTGTCGACTTTCAACAAAACAAGTTCTCATATCATACTTTAACAGCAAAATAATTGAACACAAATTTGTGAATTTCTTTCACATGTCTATTCGCTTCATGTAGAAAATATAGGACACTGCAAACGGAATTACATTTTCTTTTAGCATAGACTAGACAATAGAAGTAAACTTGGGTGTTGGTAGAGTCAATTATCATCACCCTGAATTACCAATTTTTAGTGACACCAAAACATACTCCATAATCATTTCCTTGGTTTTTGTTCTCTAACAATGGAAAAATGAGAATCCACAAATGCGGTAAGGCATATAATAGACCATGTTGCTCAGTTGAAAACAGGAGCAATTCAATATAACGCATATACCTTTATATCAGAGGAGAAGTTTGTCACAACTTTCTTGTATCCAGCCTTTTAAGTTGGAAATTCATCCATCTCAGCAAGATTTTTCTGGTGGAAGACTCAACAGCTCTTCTGCATCCTGAGGCATCAATCCAGCTCATGAAGTAAGACCATTATATTGGACATCAAACTTAGCAATATACACACCATCAAACAGAGAACTTCACCTCACTGCTATCGACCAACTCAACCAACTGAGGCGTTTTCTTTAGGTTGAGATCAGCCAAAAGCTGTATCTGTAATTGAACAATGAATAAAATATTAAAGAAAAAATTCAGCATGGGTAAAATACTTTACATAGTTTGTATTGCTTATTATTAGTCATGACTGCTAACAATAAAGCATTTTCAAACCAGGAATAAGAATATACTTTTTGGGGGAAGGCTGTCATTGTGAATAGTACATTAGTATAAATGATAGTAAACACCAAAGACCTGGATGAAAGGATGATAATTTATACCTTTATGATTTGGGCAATTAATCCCACCACGAGATGACGCTGTCAGCAAATCAGATATATCAGTATTACATATGAAAACAGTACAATCCATCATGGAAATTTAATTGTGAATGATATAGGCATGAACTCGTTATACAAAAAAATGAAAAGAAGAAGATAACACAAGGAATTGAGACTACAAAGGGTAAAGCATTCCACTGTATATCAAAGCTGTCATTCATACTGATGGCCACATATGAAAAGAAGCACTCCTTTTAGCTTCATGTGAGTACAACAATATGGAAAGAAAACTCTCAAAATTTCTTCTGGAAGTTCAATAAATTTAAATATAATTAAATTTCAGATATCACAATGGTTGCCTGTGTCACATCTTAGACATTTTATATTTAACCCAATTCATCCACCTGACATAAATTGCTCATCTCAACATGCAATTGCCTACAGTTGCTTCCTTCTTTTTTCTTTTCTTTTTTCGGGAGGAGGGGGTGGGGTGGGAATGACTTGGAACATTGGATAATCATTCTTCAGAATTTGAATCACATGCACAAATTCAAGGAGACAAATTATACGAAGACTCAACCAAAGCTGCAATTTCATCATACCCTTCCTTCAATAAAATCTTGAGTTCCGATGTTAACCACTGTACACCCAATAGCCTTGGCTGAGTTTAAGCATAGTGTGTGGTTTTCATTTCTCTCCCAAAGGTTGAGGACTCTCTTCATGTTGATAGCACGTTCATCTATTGTCCCAGGAACGGCCACATTGATAAGCTTACTACATGGTATGCAAAGTCGAGTTAGAAAACTACCAAGGTATAGAAATAATGACAACTAGAGACTTGAGACACAAAGGAACAAGGCAAAGGATAATTACCAAAGGAGGACACCATCCTTTACAATCTCAAACAGATCATTGGTTGAAGGATCTACTGGAAGGTATTGCTTCAGGAACTTGTCTTCTCCAAGATAATTGTTAATATGTGCCACATAAGATGATTTCTCAGACTCACTAATTGTATGAAGCAACGTTGTTGTGGCAGCCTTGAGAAATTCCGATGAGTTCTTTGCACGACTTCCCAATTTTGAGCTTGCATGTGCGCGCAATTTTAAATATGCCTGTAAAAGTCCAAAAATAATCTTACACCAAAAGGCAGTTTCCTTTATTCAGAAGACTAATGTCTGAGAATAACGACTTTGTTACTTGGAGGAATTTCAGACATGGCTAGCACAAATTAACTATAAGAAGCATTTGTCCATAAACAATACAATAACAAGGGGGGTTAATTCGCTAAAGATAAGCCCAATATGGATGTTCAACAAATAGTTAAGCAAATTTGTTTTCCTTTTCATCCTCTAATTTCTCTATCCCCCACTCACTTTCTTACATTTTTTCCAACAATACAGATAGAAACCAGACGCATATTGAACCAATTGCTCAGCAATCTCAAACAAGCTAGCATTTGAAATTGCACTTACACAAGCCTTTAATTAGTAGAAGCATAAGAATTAACCAAGATATTCATCGGTTTTGGATCCAAAATCTGAAATTTAATGAAATATTAACAAATGGCATAAAATTAGCCCAATCAATCAATCTTTTAGACGCACTGTATCACCGATAACTACAACCTAGCTGCTGATCAACTGGCTTTGAATCATTTTTCTTCATCTCTTCCATTGCAATAGAGGAATTTGTTCAACTGAGTCTCCTAGCAAAAAGATCATCAAATAAGAAGAATCAAGAAAACCATACTTACCCTAAGAAAGAGCTCAAAATCAACCTCGTCGTTCATGTTCTGATACGAACTTCGGAGAAACGCATCTCTCTCTTCTTCGGTCAAGCTTTCTCCGACGACCTTGAGTTTCGACATCTTCGACGGCAAATCGGCAAGCGTAAGAGGCCCGCTCTCTCTCCTCATCGCATGATACTGCAATTGAATCATCAGAGGTTTTCGGTGATGATCAGCCAACTACAAAGTGAAGAAAAAAACGAGAGAGGAAAGATAAAATCGATTACCTGAGATTTCAAGCTGCGAAGCTCGACTTGAGTGAACTGATTCTGGAGCCATGGATCTGACACCAAAATCCCGACGTAACCAGCCATTCCTTTGCAGATTCTCGCAACGAATTTGATCGATCAATCTCTCTTTCTCTTAAATTCTCTGTGTTCTTCTTTTTCTGAGGTGCTTTCTCTCTCTCTCTCTCTCTCTCTCTGTGCAGAGTTTAGTGAGAGAGAGATGGAAGGACGGGGAAGAGCTGTCAGTGAAGCAAAAGCTGTTTTTGCTTAGAGAATTCAAATTATGACGGTTTTGTCCCCTCCTCTCCTTCCCCCATTTTACCGTTGCCGGGCCTAGCCTTTAGATTTCACATTTAAAAAAATATATATTAAAAAAGAAGAAGAAAATTATTGTCTAATTGTTTTTTTTTTTTTTTTGTCTCAAAGATAATGCGCTAATTATATATATACTACTAATAAACAGAGTGACAAAAATCCTATTTTTGCCTGGTTAACCAAATTATGGGCATTCCTAAGTCCTAACTCCAGTGCTTGTACTTTCCCATTGTCATATTTCACCATAACCACTAAAGTCCATGAAAAATCTTTCTGATTTTTTACCAACATAAATAAATTGTGAAGTCCATATTACTATTCCTTTTTCAATCACTCGGTGTGCAAAATGCCTAGTTATTAATACAATTCGATTAAAAATCGGCGACACTCGTCTTATACTTGGACAATATCGACATGTCTCGATACAATGATATATACCGTTTGATATCAATTTTTTACTAAAAAAAAGTTATATCAATTTAAATTCGGTACAATAATATATACATTTAATTTTCTCATTTTATTAATACAATAGTCGATACGATATTTAGAACTCTGATTAATACCGAAACCTAAAAAGGGAGGTAGAAAGGTAAGTGAGAATAGTGGGAGGAGCGTAAGGGTGATTTGATTTCATTGGGTGGGGCATGGGATGATGACCCAACACGTGAAAGCAATGAAATGAAACCTTTATGGCCTCTAACGCATTTAATTTTAACTTTAATTGTAAGCAGAGGAGGGGAGGGAGGCAGTCCATGTGAGAAAGAAACTCCTTTTTTTAAAAAAACTCAACTTTTTTGCTGACGAGCAAAGCAATGCCGGGCCTAAACTCAATCAAAGTCGGTGTAATTTGTCAATTCGGACTCCCCGCAGGCCCACTGGGCCCCATGATAGAGATGGGTGGGGTGTAGTCCTAGTACTTCTTTTTTCAAAAGTTCGCAAGACAGGGATACCCCAACGGCTAGTCGGCCACCTTTGACACATCGCTTTATCCCAACCAGTCAAGTTTTCCTCTTCCTTCTATTTAAAATAAAAAATAAAAAGTTTCCCTCTTCCTTAACGGATAATGAAAATATGTCAAAAATTATATCACATATCTGGATTAAAATTATAGCTTCGATGACGTGGTATATTTTGAGGGAGCGAGGTTTAGATTTTTTTAAAAGGTGAAAATATAAGGTAGCTCGACTTTATAAATCTATGAGTACGATAATATGATTAAGATTTAACATTAATTTGATGAGTATTACTCATATCAACATGTAAACCTAGGATTGCAGTAACATGATTATGATTTAACATCAACTTGATAGAGAAAGGGGGTTTTCCTTTTTTTCTATCTAACTTTAAAACTTAGGTGCGGGTAAGAAATAATTTTCTCTGTCGTATAATGATATTGAAGTCATCACAACTCCTCTTAATTGCTCTTCAACTTCACCATTTTATCATTGCCAATGGACACTGCTCAATGGTCATCGGAAATAGTGTTGAAGCAAGTAGATGAGATGATTGCCCCGAATACTTGTCTTTTGAATTCAATGGGAGAAGATGCCAATACCATATCAAACAACAAGAAATACTGTTAGACAATCGTGAATGGAAAGTGATTATTGGAACATGTATACTTGTTAGTAAGACGGGTCGAGTTCATGGTGGCATCTCGGTAGCCATGCGAAAATTTATAATTTTTTATGTTGAATTAATTAATGGTAGATTATTTTGTTCAGTTAGTTCCTATTCGTAATTGTGGGCTAAGGTTTTTGTAACTGTCAAACCCTTAAATCATCATTTTCTATTGTACTATGTCATGATTATTACCTCGTTTACTATCTTTAATGATTAAAAAAAAAACTTGTAAAATTTATAAATTGATATAAGATATATTTTGATTCAAACCTTATAAATATATAAGTACCTTTCTTAGGATATAGAATATTTTTAAAAGTTATTGATTCTATGTAGATAATCTCCTTATAGTTAGAGCCTAAGCATTTAGAACCCAAGGAGCATTCTACATGCCTTTCTTTTTATCTTTTTTGTTTGGATCAAATTTAGCTTGCCTTTAAAGTTAGAGACTTGGGTTCCATTCTTATCACTGTTCATTTTAACATTTATAATTAACGATTATGATAAGCGGTTAGTAATTAATAACATTTACTGACGATTATCAATGTTACTAATAATTATAATTAGTATTTGTTAGCAATTACAATTAGCATTTACCAACGCTTGCGCTCAACGGTTATAAAATGTGGAGTCTACAATTGGGCCAAGTACATCTAGGCTTTCAGGACTCGTCCCACCTTCCCCTTTCTATTGTTTGTGGCAACCCAATAGACAAGAACCCACCAATCTAAAACTTTACCCCATGCTTTAAAAAGGTGAAAATAATGCATTCAACAAACAAAACAATATCCAATTGTGTTTCAAATAATAACATACACTCCTTCCATTTTAGATTATATGTCATTTTAGTGGGATGCATGAAAACTAAGGTTAACTAAAAATTAAATTAATTAAAAGGTTAATTGTGTAATATACCCCCACTTTATCTCCTTTTTTAATTTTTAGTAAACAATTAACATGGGTAAAATTAGAAAATTAGTAACTAATATGTCATTGGGATTGTAAAGTGACAAATATTATAAAACGATAAAAAATTAATTAAAGTAAATATGTACTGTGAAATAGATAGAGTATTACATCTTTATTATCATTCTTTCCTTTTTCGAGCTAATTTTAACTAAAATCTATGTATCGATTTGATAAGCCAGCTCAACAAAATACATAACCAACCCCAACTTATATCAAAAAGTTGATGAAATATGATCATTTCCCATAAAATAACATCCATAAGATTTAATTTGAAAGCCAAACAAGAATTAAGTTGTGAGAGAGAGAGAGAGGGAGAGAGCAAACATAATTCAATATCAAATAACCTAGCTGTTATGCACTATTAGTGAGTCACAAAGAAAAAGAATAATAGGATGTGGCTCTTACCAAAAGGAAAATAAAAAGAGGTAGGCATGTTGATAAAATGGGGTCTTCTTAATCCTAGCAAAATCAAACAGAAATTGTTAATTATATAGCTGATATTTGAGATAATGTGAGAATAAGAGAATTAAATGTGACTTATTACACTCAAATTCGATTTTAGGTTTCGTTGTTTCAAAGTTACGAGCAAAAGGAAGGAGGAAAAGGACCACCACCGATGGTCCCTTGGCAGCCACAGGTCGTGGCAAGGCTTAACAGTGACCCAGCAAGTTTTGGCTACCACGGTTATCTCCACAAGTAATGGTGCGGACCGTGGCACTAGGCAACCGCCGCAGCTACTACTTAGTTGTACACTCGTTATCCAAGTGGATTAATTTAACTTTTCTGCTTTCACATTATCTAAAGAAAGTTATTAAGAATATACGTAATTACTTTAGTAATTAATTAAATTAATTAATTAATTAAGATATATATAAGAGTGTTACTTAGTGCAGATTCATATATTAATTCTCTGTTCTCTCCGAAAATCCATGGAATTCTTTCCAATAAAAACGTTGAGGGTGTTTATTTGAATTTGCTGTTCAAAGAACAAATAAGGCTTACTCGTATCATGGGGGTATCTTTGCCAAAAGCGTGAGCAATCTTTGTGAGATTGGGCAAATAATACCTTAAAGAAAGTGATCTTCCACGCCTTCAACTTTAGACTTTCTCTCTTAAATTTAAGTGATCTTCAATATACTCTCCAACAAAAATAACCCCCTCAAAAAAAGTTTTATAAAAGCATAGCAGTAATATATCAATTAGATTTTACCCATAAAATAAAAGAAGGCAAGTTTGGAATCCATGGAGAAAAAGTTGTCATCCTGTTCTATTTAATTTTAATTTATAACCTTATATATTTTTACAGCTTTTTATAATTAATTTTATAACTATTTTATAACTTGATATAATTAAATAAATATAGAGTATGATATTATTAATATGGGTAATCCCATGCGGTTTGGAGTTTGGTGGACCTTACACCCACATGGAATTCTGATCCTTGTAATTGAACACTCGAAAGCATCATCATTACTCTTGTGATTCTGATCATCTGATGCATCATCTAAAGTTTGATTCTTGGTTTTATTTGATTTCGATTCTCTAAGCTTCTTCTTTCTTCATTAAACCCCTCTTTCCAATTAATCACGTGGCAAATTCAAGATGGATGATGTGTGATTGAATAAAAAAAAAGGAAGGGTAAGTGTTATTACCTTATTCCCGTCCGCTAATTTTTATAAAGATCCTCGCGAAGTCAAGTAAGAAAGCACACACAATAATTGAGTCGGGACCGGAAATAACTTTTCAAAAATATTTTAGTTTTCACGATAACCAACTATAGTAATTAGTATACATAAATATATTAATTGAAAACGAACAAATTGTGAACACGACAATATTTTAAATGAAAAATTTTGTCTACTATTAAATGTAATAACTATTTTGCATAATCTTATTAGATTTTTATCGAGCTTTTAATGATGACTTACATGAGACATAATGAGCAACTAATGGAAAAAAACTTTTACTATTAACATCATATTATACATATAATGATATAAATTATTAAAAAAAGGTTACATGGAATATCAAATAGGAGATCATCAAACTTGACATGTAACTGAAGAAGCTCTAAGAATACCAGTATTCAGAAGCTGCCCATGATCCAACAGTGGACACTACTACATGATATATATGTAATGACCATTTGAAGCCCAAACTAATACTAATTACAAAAAAAAAAAAAAAAGCCCAAGAAAGTGTAGAGGTAACCTGGTGGGCTTACAAAGTTGACCCAATCATTGTGTAAGAAATGAAAACCAACAGGCTCAGTGGCCCGCCCAAAAAGAAATTTGCTTAGTATACATTCTCCACCAAGAAAGGCAAAGCCATGCCATAACCGCCGTCTGTGGGGATCGAACCCACGACCACATGGTTAAAAGCCATGCGCTCTACCGCTGAGCTAAGACGGCTGTTTATACAATGGCGCTAATTCATAGTCTAGACTTTAGTTTGTCAAAAAACAAAGACTTTTGATTTATTTCAAAATTTGGATCATTACTACTAGTTCTAATATTTATTTTTTAAGTTTAGTTATGCGTAGAGTTTTAATTTTTTGAGTGAAAATTCCTCCTCATATCCATTATGATAATTTTAAAAATTAAAAAGAGATATTCGATATATAATAATAATAATAATAATAATAATAATAATAATAATAATAATAATAATAATAATAATTTGGGGAAAAAGGACTCGAACATTTTTAAGAGTTTGTAGTTCAAATATGCGAGCTTTTGTAGGATCGAAAAAGTATTGTGATGAATGGTCATAGAGAATTTTAAAGATCCTTGATCAACAAAGTTTAATGGAGTATTTATTGATTATTAACATTAATGATCTTAAAAATAATTAAGTAAGTTGATAATAAGTGGGGAATCATATAATGTAATAATTGGGTGTGGAACTGACGTTTAGTTTTTCAAGGCCTTGCATTAGAGGAGGCAAATGCTTGCACTTTGGCTATAAAAATGATTGATGAGAAGGTGACCAGCATATTAGAATTTACCTACAAAACACATATAAAAAGAAATATAAATGGAAATGAATATAAATAAATATATAAGAGTAGAAACGAATATAAACGAGTTATTAGGATATAAACAAGCGAACATAAACAAACATAAAAGAATGGAAATGAAAATAAAATAACATAAAAGAATATAAACGAACATAAAACATAATTAAATTATATTTTTTTCATGTAAAGTCGAACAGACCCCAAATTAAGTCATTTTTAAAGGAGACTCTAAAGCTATAGCAAATCTATAATTTTAATGTTTGTTATTAGTGTTTAGACCATTTTTAAGAGGAAAAAAAAATTGGTCGTACCGCTATCAATAATTGAAAGGATATACAAGTAAATTGTAGTCGTACTAATTTCCAATTTGACCTAATTTTGTATATCTAAATTCAATTTTAATAAATGCTTATATTTATTGTATAAGCAATTTTTTATTCAATGGTAAGCAAAACAACTATTAGCTAGTTCTTCTCATAAGCGTTGTACTTACGTTATTCTCGGTTATGATAGAAAATAAAGGGAATAATACAGCAAATAATAGTGGATGAGATAGAAAGCTCATATTTGGCTATCCAATCAGCCTCACGCATTCTTTCGTGGAATATCTAATGAATAAAAACTTGACTGTAATAGTTGAGGTAGATTTTTCTATCTTTAACGAGGTTGTGTGTCTGCTAAGGAATCAAAATTTTACTTTTTAAAGCTTTAGTATGGATTTGACACTCACCTTTAAGAATAATCGAGTGAAATCAAACCGCAACCCGAACATTATTTTTAACAAATTAACTAACACTCAAATGTCCTTTGCCAATAAATAAGAAACTATCATTTTATCGCTTCTCGAAAACTATAATTATTTTTAAAAAAGAAACTATCCTTGACAAACCTTTACTAAAATACAACTAAACGTTATTTGATTTGCTGAATTTGTTTTTCAACGTTTTCATAAAAACAAAGCTCAACTTAATCTACTTAAACAACAAATTAATTATATTAGCAAAATTAGCCGTTTCCCTAGAGTCTCTAGTTCATAGGGGAGAGAAAAGCGTGGGTTAGGTCACCAATAATTACCCTACTAATCACAACATTAAACGTGCCCACTGACCCCAAAAAAAAAAAGGAAAAAGAAAAACCAGTAGCCAAGGATAAAGTTGTAATTCAACCTTGTTTTTGCCCCTTGGAAAATTCCTTCCCAAGCAAACGTTTCCGTTTCTCCGCTTCTATATATACTCCCAAACCGGCAAACCTTACTGTTCTCGTTTATCCAACTCTTGTTTTCTCTCTCCTCCGTAGTTCCTCCTCACTTCTGCCTCCTGTTTTCTCTCTCTCCTAGGGTTTGAATTCCCACCCCCTTGCTCTCTTTAGCGTAATTTCGATGGCTCAGGAGGTTCAGAACGGAGCTGAGAACAACGGCGCCGCCACCGAGAAGACCGCCGTGGTTTTCTCCGCCTTCAAGCCGCAGCTCCTTGTACAGGCTCCCAAGGCTGCCGACGCTGTTCAGTTCTACAAGGCGGCGTTCGGCGCTGAGGAGCTCAGCCGCACCATGCACCCGAAGAGGAAGGCCGAGCAGGAGCTCCCTCTTGTTCTCTCTGCGGAACTCAAGCTCGGCTCCGCCGTTTTCTCCGTCGCCGATATCGACGATGACGCCGCTCAGTAATATCTTGCTCTTTCTTCCTATAGCTTTCATTTCAGCAGTTTTCGTCCATTTTTTTTATTATTCTTCATCACACAGACAATAATATTTTTATGATTTTCTCGTTGATTCCGAATTTTATTGCTCTTTCGATGCTTTTTCTCGTGCTTTATTCAAGTTGTTTTTATTCTCGCTATCTCAACGCCTATTTCGTGTGTTTATTAGAAATGTTGCTTTTGATGTAACTATTCTCTCTCTCTCTCTCTCTCTCATCCGGACTTCATGCCTCTTTGTCCTTTCTATGCTCACATTAGTTTCGATTTTCCTCCTCTCTAAAATAGCGAAACGAATCTCCGGATCTGTTCGTTTCTAGCAAAAAAATCACTGTCATCTTCATGCTTCGGAGTTCTAACAATTTTTTTTTTTTTACATTTCCAGGGTGAAAACAGATGGTTCTGGATGCGTATTTTTCCTGGAAACCGATGATGTTGACGGCGCAATCGCCAAGGCGGTGAATGCCGGAGCTGTGGCTGAAGGTGAAGCGACGGAAGTTGAAGGCGCCGGGCGCGTGGGCAAGTTCAAGGACCCCTACGGCTACGTCTGGACCATTTCCTCCCCTGCTAAGAAGACCGTCATAGATGTGGAAGCCTAGAGCACCGCCCGATCTACATAACAGCTTATGATCGATTAGGTTCTGTTAAGCCTTTTAGTAGTAGTCTTTAATTCACTAAGCAGTAGTATATTTTGAATGATATAGCTTCTGGATTACAATTGGTGCTGCTTGATGGACGGTTAGGATTTTGAATTTTGGAGATGAAAACCGACAGTTGTCAGTTTACTGACTCTTTTAATTAGAGCTGGATTACATAAAAGTTCACCGGGTTATTCCTGTTTAACGTATTTAAAAGTCTGCCCCCAACCCCTTCCATTTGATTTGGACTAGTCAATAGTATATATTTGCTTGCTAAAGGGTAGTTTGGGCATTTTTGGCAGCATGTTAATTCGCGGAGTAAAATTGTTTAGGTTTTCACTCTCTCCCCAGTTTGTTTACAAGTTTTTGAGTTGGGATCATACGCTTCGCTTCGTACCGGGAAGAGGAGGTTATGGCTTTTTCTTTTTGAATAACGGATAGTTGTTTGTGTAGCAGATAATTGTTTTGGTAGTTGATAGATTGTTAGATTTTAAGCTGTTAGCGGATAGACTGTTCAATTGAGCAGATTGAATAAATGTGGTCGGTAAATTTAGAGCATATTTGGCCTAATTTTTAAAAAATTATTTTTGTTTTTAAAAAATATTTTTTGAAAATTGTTTTTGAAGAAAAATTTGAAGTGTTTGGCTTAAATTTTATATAAGTGTTTTTAAATAATTAATTTGTTTGGCCAAGATTTCTAGAAGGATAAAAATAAGATAAAGATAAAACAAAATAAGAGAGAGAGAGAGATAAAGATAAAGGAGAGAGAAAAATTAAAATAACATAAAAAAAATAGGAGAGACGAGAGAAAGAATGGGATTACGGGTGGTTATTACGGAGTTTTTCGGAAATTAGAAATAGAAAGCAACTATTTGCTATTTTTGTTTACGGGAGTTTTTTTCCAAAATCGTTTATGAAAAATAGTTTTAATTTTTTAAAAACTAGTGTTTGACCTAACTTCTTTTTTTGAATTCAAAAACAGTTTTAAAATCTAGGCCAAACACTCACTTGGCGGTTGAATTATCCGATTATTGTAAATTGACGTAAAAGGATATAAATAATTTGTCATAAATAAATGAATGAAGGGTTTTTTTGTCAAAAAATATGAAACGCTACTTTCAAATGTGAAAAGCTAATATTCTTAGTTTTTAGAAACACTATTTGAAACGCTAAAAGTTACTGCAAATGCTAATTAATACACTACCTCACCTGGACGCTAATATTTGGTTGATTAGTGTTTTGAGCTTGGTCAAAATGCTAAAAGTTACTCCAAACGTTGTTGCCGAACGGGGCCTACAGAGGTTGGTTCCTAGCGGTAAATACGACGGTTAGGGTGTGATGTACGGGGTTCTATTCAAGACCGACACGTGTCAGCTGCATATGATTTCTCGGTCTAGGTGGTTGCGTGAAATTCCACTCGCGCCTCTATTGGTCGGGTAGGATGTTCTCATTTTCATGTCTTTGTGGGCCCATTTACGCAGTATTGATTGTTTTGTTTTAAGGATGTGTTTGGCATTAGTTGGAGTCAGTGTTAGTGTTTTAATGAGGTAAAATATTACTTATTTAAAAATATAAGCGTTTGGTAACGTATTATTTGATATAGTGATTAGAGTTTTAGATAATGTTTTCAAAAAGTTTTTAAAGTAACCTTTTTAAAAACAATACCTAGTGTTTGCACTGAGAATTTCTAAAATTTTTCTTTTTATTTTCTAAAATCTTTTATCAATTATGTCCTTTAAAATTATTTTATTCAAGTTTGCTATTTAAACAATTACTATTACCAAACACGCTTATTTTAAACCACTAGTTAAACATCTAATCACTAACCACTAGTGAATAACAATTAATCGTTAATAAAATAGGTAATAGTTACTAAAACAGGTTAATTACTATTAAAACAACTAATTTTACCGAATACGCCCTAAATCTTTACAATTCATTTTCAGTTTCCTCTTTGTTTTTATTTTTTAAATTAGATTCTCTATGTTAAGTTGTGCCATTTTATGAAGTTATAGGCTCAAGTTAATGATAAGAGTTGGGATTACGGAGTATGATAGTACTTGGTAAAATTTTTTTAGATCTAATTATTTAAGTTTGTTTAACTTGAAAAGTTATGTCGAGTCTTAAATTTTATATTTGAATTTAAAATTGAGACAAAAAAATTTCTTGTGTTTATTGTCTGAATTCAATTTAATTAAGAATTTAAACTTATCAAAATTATTTACCTATTGAATTTTTGCTAGCCAAATGAGAAATAATAGTGTGAAGGTGAGAGTGAGTGATACGCGCGCTGGGCGAGTATCGGGTTGTCGATATAAGCTTCTCTGTCAGAGTTATTGGTTTGGTAATTAATATTGCAGTGATTATATATAGCTAGGTCAGTACTCAATTGCTCTGGGGACCCCTGTGGCAAAAATAAATAAACCTTTGTGTTTCTTTGATGAACATTTTTAAAAAAAAAAAACATAATGGATTAATTAGTTAATAAAGTGTACATATTTCGTATG
Source organism: Talinum fruticosum (assembly GCA_021018815.1). Lineage (NCBI taxonomy): Eukaryota > Viridiplantae > Streptophyta > Magnoliopsida > Caryophyllales > Talinaceae > Talinum > Talinum fruticosum. The sequence goes on from JAITYX010000083.1 coordinate 979,939, forward strand.
CCTATATTATTCATCAAATTGTAATTTATAAAAGAAAACTTTGTAGTCTTGCCCCTGTGCGACTGTTAGTGATGATGGAAGGATGGTTGTTTATAGGCCGTGTTTTTTGTCCGAATTCGATTTTAACACTAAATTTATATTTTTTTGAATTGTTTGACCAAAAAAAGTAACAAACAAAAAACTTTGTCCGATAGATCAATTTTAACTCGAACTCAAATTTTTGCCGGCGCTATATTTTTTAATAGAAAAATTATTACCCACAGTAAAAATTGAACATGGATAATCTCACACTATGTGGTATGATGATCTAAAAGTTTATATTTGTCTGGTATATTTGACTAAGCCAATTAATATTTTAACTATTGTATCAAGAGAGACTTAATATAATTTTAATAGTAATTCAGTTCTCGCATCAAAAGTGTTCACAAACTTTGCAAAATATTTGCTTTTGATACTAAATTAATTTTTTATTCAAACATGTCATTAGTCATTTAAAAACATTGAAATCTTCCTTTAGGACCAACAACTTACCGGTTCTGGGCGATTTCGATCTTTTTCTTTTTGACTTTTTTTAGTTGCCCGATAATATATTTGAATGTTTTTAGATAACTAATGGTAGATTTTTAAAAAAATTAGTTCAACGATGAAAGCGAATATTTTACAAAGTTTAAATATACTTTGATCCAACAACTCCGCATTCTTAGATATGTAAAACCTTTAACTTTCATATAATATTAATTTATTCTTCTCAGGGGGTGCTACTTTAATAGTATGATTTTATACAAACTAGTTTGTAGATTTTAGAATAACACATCTTGAACACAGTATATTTTACTTGTAGTCTCTCTTATTTTTTTAAATCTCGAATTCTTAAAACCGTATATTTTAATCAGTCCCTACATCAAAAAGGAAAATTCAATGAAACTAAATTAATCATTGAGATAACTGGACGAAAATGCACCATTCTTTTTTCTAGGATGTTGATAATATGACGTTTAAATGGTATTTTTTTTGTCGTTAAAGTACCATGAAATTGACCACATTTTACTCACCAAGAAACTAATTCATTAGACATGGATGGTGGCTCATTGTATTTGTTTAGCTTTTTAAAAATATGGTAGATAGATAAAACCTAATTTGTCACATCTTGCATGTAATTTTCCTCCATCTTGTGAAAGTTAAATTACCCAAACCGATTAAAATCATCTTTCGTTCAAATTAAAAGAAGGAGCCACCAAATCTAGTAGATATATCATATGTCATTAAAGTATTCTAAAGAACCGTCCATTGTTTGCTTATTGGTGAAACAAAGATAATCGGACTTGGTGGCGGTTTGACAAAAAATACTTCTAAAAGTCATATTGTTTTATTTTCGTCCAATTGTCCTAAAAGTTGAGTTATGTTAATCAAATTTTCCTAAAAAAAATGATGTCTCGGGACCTATTTAGCAAGATAAGTTACAAAATATCATATACTAAATTTAAAGGTTTGTTTAACTTTACATGAAAAACAAAATTTATTTATGTTAAATGTTCGTTTATGTTTTTTATGTTCATTAATGTTTGTTTTTTATTTAACAATTTATTTTTTATCGTTTATATTTATTTGTGCTCTTTTACGTTTATTTCTTTTTATGTGCGTTTTTATGTAAGTGATAAAGAGACTCTAAATTGTTATTTTGGGGGGTTGTTTAGGTGGTTTTTAAATAAATGGGCAAGAAAATGCATTCGATCCAACCCAGCCTAAAGTGTACCAACGGATGAGTGGGCAGTCAATCACTCGGGTCAAACCCGTAAAACCGGCCCAAAAATCTTATTCTCCAATCTCTCACTTCCCTCAGTCCTCCCTCCCTCCCCCACCCAGCCAACCCCCTACTCTCTCTCTCTCTCTCTCTCTCTCTCTCTCTCTCTCTCTCCATTTTGAAAATCAAAACCAATTTACGCGCAGGCTTTCTCTCTCCTGTCTCTATCTCGATCGCGGTGGATGGAACTACTGATCCACTGCGCTGTTGCTTCGATCTGGTAGTTGAAATTGCCGTTACTCAGAACCTCCACTGACAGCTGAAGAAGTTGCTGATCAAAATGAGTGGGGCTAGACTGTGTTGGTTGCTCGCTGAACTGGGTTACGAAGGGCACGAGAAGCTCGACCCAGATAGCTTCGAATGGCCCTTCCAATACGACGATGCTCGCCCTATCCTTGACTGGATCTGCTCCAGCCTCCGCCCCACCAACGTTCTCTCTCCTGCTGAGGTTTCCCAGTTACGTTTCTCTCTCCTCAACTTTTCGTAACTGTGATTATGTTTTGTTGTGTTTGTTTTGCTATATTTCGAAGCTTGAGTACTGGGAATTGATTATGGAGTGGCATTTGTATCCAATTTTAGGGCTTTGATCGAAATGGAAATGTTTTGTTAATTTGAAATTTTCGTTAGTTTAATTAATTATTGGGCGTATTCTTTTGCTGATACAAAAGAAATTGTGTGAAATTTATATCGTCCCTGTGGTTGAAAAATGCAGTACTCTTCGAATTTCTGAAGTTTACAACAGTAGGTAGAGAATGCCTTTTCTGGTTTATATATTCCCAGGTTGTATGAAGTCTGGGAAGACGAGTGGAATGTTAAAGGCATATTGAATCGAATGCAAGCGAATTTTTTTGAGGATAGGAATTCAATGTAAATGATCTTGTTAGTTGGGTTTAGAGTCCTATATACACGGTTATTTTATTAGACAATACAAAATTTTCGTTGGGGAATTTCACTGTGTTCTTACAACAATGTACTAGACCCCTCGGAGGGACGGAAATTCAATTCCATACACCAGGATCACGTATAACTAGGATGTTGTTGGGGGATTGTGGGTGGAAGGATCATATCACGACCTTGGTATATTTGTGTAAATGCATCTTTGTTTATCCAAGGTTGTCTACTCATCAATTTGGTGAATCGAAAGTTTCCTGACATCTCATAGTCTTTGTAAGGAATCCTGTGAGCTGTAGCTCCTAATTTTACTCGCTCAGCTTTTGTGTCGGCTATATATATTCACTTGTTGATTGTATACCCTGTATCTTGTCATCTAGACTTTGCTTTAGCAGGATTGACACAAGGCTGCTGGCAGTGGTTGTGGATCCAGAATTTGAAATTATAGCCTGTGATGCACAGGCAGGGCAGGAAGGTCCTGGGCTTTGCATCTGACATAAAAAATGATCTGCTTTTGACTCTAAGAAACTACCAGAAGCCGATGTTTTAAGCGTCTAAATATTGGTTCTTTATGCCTCTATTTTTTTGTGTATGCACATCCAATGTAACGATTTATTTGCTTATGATGTTATTCTTTATTTTACTGTGTTTGTGAATCAAGATTCTTAATATTCTGTGAGCATTATATTATCTTGAGTTCTTGACATTGTCATTCAACTAGATTTTCTTTTTGCTCATCAAGTCTGAGCTTGTTTGAAATATTACATTTCCTGAGACTAGGATGGTCTTGATGCTCTTAGCTCATTAGCTCCCACCCCATTACGGGCCTTTATTTTTCAATAATGACATTTGAAGTAATTTGTTCAGGTATGAGCAGTTTTTACGAGAAGAAAAATTCTTGGAGGTATGATCCCGATGCTATTTCCATCATTCTCGATATATTTAATAAAATTGAGCAGTGACGTTTAATAGGTAAATGTCTGCTTATTGATTGCTCATAGTTTTTGTAGACTATCTGATGGTAGTCAGAGTTATTATTACATGGCCTCTTGAAGTTTACTGCATTAATTTTTATACCTCTAATTTTTCATGTTATTTTTGTAACCCCCTTACACCTTTGTGTTAATTAATTTTGCACCCCCAAGTTGTTGATGTGGTAGGCAATTATCCATCCTCCTGGTTATGTCACAGCACCAACTGGGGGTTTTAGAAAGTATTTAACAAAAAGGTAGAGTGATTTGGGTTGTGATTGAGGGTATAAAATTAAAGTAAAAAAAAAAAACTCAATGAGATATGTGATAATATCTCATTAATATATAGATATGCTTTCTTTAATGCTGAGAACTGAGTAATTTGTGATCGAGAAATCTCTTTGGAAGTAATTTATGATAACATTCTCGTCAATGTGATCAATTTTGGGTATCACTTTTGAAACCTTGATTCTTGATGTCTTGGTTTGATAATCTATGCAGGGCGAGGATTTGGACTTTGCTTATGATAGCATTTCTGCCTTTTCCACGAGGATAGACAATCAAGAGGCAGTGTTCGGGACTGAAGAAGGGTTGAAGGAAATTAGGTAATGTTATTGTAATCGTTTCTCATTGTCATCTCTGTATTTTTTTCATGTTCTGTACCATCATCTGTCTCACATACCTTAAAAAGGAAATTGAAAATGACGCATGGGTTAAATGCCTGAAGGATTGGATGTTTTTCTAACTTCAATGCTGTCTTGAATCTTGTGTTATGGGAATAAAATAGACAGCTGTTCTATTGGTTAACTTATACTAGATTATGTTATTAAAGGAAAGAGTTGCGTAGAGAGTTACGTCTTGCTTGTAGTTCAGTAGTGCTACGGGATGGTGCAGGTGTTAATTTGTCTTTTCTATTCAGTCATGGCTGTTTTATTGTTTGACTTTCTCATTTTATTCCAAATCCCCTTGGGGAGTTGATGGGGAAAATTTAACGTAACTACACAAGCAAAATGGAAAAGAAAATGCAGTTTGCTTTGCTTCTTTCTTGTTGGGCATAGCTGCAAAATTTTATATTTTTAATGGAATCTGGGGGAATGATAAATTTCTTAAACCTCAATTGCTATTCATTTGGACTGCTTATAAGTTTTTGATGGCCTTGGTGGATTCTGCAATGTTTGCTTTGGGCAATATAACATTGTTTTATTTAGCTCAGCTATTAACATCAGCTGTTGGTCCCATGTTTGCCATATGGATTTCTTATGAGGTTGTATAAGTTCGGGCAACAGTACATATAACGAAGATATGCCTGCTCTCTGATCAAATCCTTAAAATTGCTTCCAATGAAGTTGCCTAACATTGTTGGCATTGTATGTTGTACACTGGAAGGTGATGTTTGGTTAATTTTTCTGTTATTATCTTCAGTATGAAATTTTAATTTCTGTGATGTCCATTAAGAAATATTTGGTCTAGGTTTCTATCATAACTCATAAGTGTTAGCATCTTCCTTCCAATTTCCTTCTTATTAAGATGCTTCATAGTACTCTGAGCTTTTCAGCTCTTTTGTTGTATGTAATGATCCAAACACTGGGGATCTTGCCTTCTTCTTGACCGATGTATTCTATGAGTTTAGGGATGCAACACTGGCATACAAAGCTGAAGCTTTAGAACTGCAGAGACCGATTAGTCAGTTGCAGTTGCAATTTGATATGCTTACTGGCCAGGCTTCAACTTTAATCCAAGGGAAAAGGGCAAGAGTTGTGGGAACATCTTCAGTTACAGGGCAACTTAGTACAATGGAAGGTGGCATAGCAACCCGAAACTTGGAGGTATGCTGTATGACCTCTTGGCTGTCTGAAAGCTAACTGCTCCATATGCCCAAACTTGAGTTTTCATGTTGCTTGAATATTTTTAAGATCTCATGAGTTCTGGACGCGATAAATGAGGTCAAGTTTTGTTAAACATATTTGCACGTGTTTATATTGTTTCATTGTAAATTAGATGAATGCAGTTCTTGGAAGGATTGCTTCGACTGCGCAGGAGTTGGCACATTATCATTCAGGGGATGGTACGTTCCATTAATCCCTTTTCTGTTTCTAATTTATTTTAGTGATGGTATTCCTATCTTGCATATCTGAAGAGCTCAGTTGTATTGATCTATGGTCGATGATGTACTTGACTAGATATAAGGAAATAAGGTTCTTCTGGTGTAATGCTACTTGCACGTTAGAAAGCACACTAAAAATTGTTTGTTTGCATAAAAAAGCATTAAGGACTATACTTTCCGAATTTAAAAATCCAAAAAGGATGCGTCATTCAGTCAAAGTAGTGCGAGCAATCTGCGTGCTTTATGAAGACATAACTTGATCAAATATTCAAAAGCGCATGATTTTATTGAATTTGCATTGTTTGAGCTATACATACCTTACATGAGTTCTAAATTGGAAATATGCTTATTCTGGCGTCTGGACATGTTAGACATCCACCATGATGATTTTATCTAAGAAAAGTTGGAATAAAACCAGTTTTGATAGATAACCACCTATATGAAACATGTTATTAACTGTGCTACCATGGGTTTCCAATCTTCTTTAGATATGAATTTTCAACTATTCTGAAAAATGCAAGATATCTGAGGAGGAGTGCTTTCCTTTGTTTTATTGAGGGTAAGAGGATGGTTTAAAAAGATAAAAAGATTTATAATTATCAATGTAGTTGGATAAGCTGTGGCGAAATGACAGGAAGATCTGCATGCTATGAGGATTAGAGGCACACTTTAAATTGCGTGCAGTTATTTGTTCTTGGAATAATCTTGTCCCTTCTTATGCATCTGATATGGATTGATTGTTTATTGATTTTAATTAAACAAAAAAGGAAAAATAAATTTAATTTCCTTAAAGTGATCATCAATTTTGGGCGGATGTCATTTTTAAACCAGATGGGACAAGAAGAGCTTGTGGAAGAAATAGGGTGACAGGAATTTCAATTTTCTAATCAATTGGACCACTGGACTGTATTATTATCTGTAACCATCAAGCATAAGAATTTTTATTTGTAAATTTGCATTTACTTGTAATTAGTTGGCCACTGAAATCATGAATCTGAAGTGATATGATTAGGAAAGCATAATCGGTAGGTAGTAGAAGAAAGTTTTATCGTATTCGCTTTCCGGTTTTCTGCAGATGATGGCATATACTTGGCTTACTCTGATTTTCATCAATACCTGGTTAGCGATTCTGCTTGTACAAAGGAACTAAATCAGTGGTTTGCCAAGCATTTGGATTCGGTAGGTTTCCCTTGTGAATTTATATTAAGAGCGTGCCTTTTGCTTTATTCAATCTATTGTATAACATGTCTAAATTTTCTTTATACCTATATCTTCATTAGACAATATCTAGCATTAATTGCTCATGGCCAAATTTATTATGTATGACATTATTAGATTGATCTTATTAGGTTCCTCTCCGGTTAGTTGCTGAAGATGGAAAAGCTAATTGCTCATGGGTGAGTTTGGATGACATCTCAAATGTTTTAGTAAGAGGTAATAATTCTTATGCTGTTGCCGTTTGGTTGGTTTCATTCCCGTACTTCTGAATTTTCATGCATAATATAGTAAATCTAGGTTTTTTTGCTTGGTATTTGTGATGGTTGAGTTTTGTGGCATGAAAAACCAGGGCTGTGGAGTCTACGTCATTGTGTGATTATTTTTGTTCTTTATTAGATGTCTCTTCGATTGTCTACTTGCTGTGTGGTAGTGTCATAAATGGTTTTGCCTATGACTGACTTTGTTCAATAAAGCTAACGGACATGAATAAATGGTGAGTTTCATATTCTAATACTTCCATTTTAGATTAGAAATATCTCACAAAAATGTTGAACTTGATCTGCCTGCATAGGTATATTTGGAGTTCTTTTTGTTGCTGAAAATAATTTCTCCTCAGTAAGAGAGATCCCCCTCCTCACCCCCATCCGGGAACCCAATTTGACTGAATTGTATACAGTTTTTGGGTACCTTCATATACTGGCAAAAATGGATATGGCTTCTTGGCAAAGTCTTCGTTATGTTGTAATTGTTGAACTGGGCTCTTGTGTGATCAAATTTATACCTTTTGATTATGATGATTAACCTGTTAAAGTTGAGAGATCGCTACTGCTGTGACACTGTGTCTTCCCTTGTGTGATCTAAATCTGAAGGGGTCATTTTTGAGACATACATCCCGCGTTGGTCTACATTACTCTTTTTCCTTGTTATTGGTGGTGGAATTAATGTTACTATATTCATGAAATCTCATCCTAATATAGTATCTTTCATTCCTAATGCATCAAATTCAGTTAATCTCAATCACTATGTATGTATAGAGCCATGACAATGCCGCATTTTGAAGTTGTTGAACCATTTAGTTATTTGGCTTTTGGCTTCACAAACCATTGTTGTTTAGGTCATTATATATTTTGCCTTTTCATTTTTCAGATTCAGAAAATCGTCATCATCAACGGGTGTCTGAGTTGCAAAGGCTTCGCTCCATGTATGTATTCCTTGTGGTTGATCCTTCATCATTGATAGTTGATTTAATAAGTCTGCCACGGTATATGGTAGCTGGTACCACCCCCGCGCCCAAAAAAAAAAAAAAAAGAAAGTGAAGAATAATGATAGTGAAAAGGACACAAAGGAGGGCAAAGAACAATCAGCAAACCGTCAAGAAAACCACACTTTCAATAAAGGATAACTGGTGCTAATTTGGAAGCACTTTGCTTGGGCTAAATTACTTCATTAAGATGTCTTGAACTCCTAATGAGACAAAGCTTCTCTGCACCCGTTGAGTCCTAGCAAAGAAGGGGAAGGAAATCCATCCACGTGCAACATCAGATTCACCAAACACTTCAGCGTGCATACTTTAATTTTTTCCGCACCAACTCATTTTTGAGATGTCTACGATGGATTCAGCGAACTCCAAGAAGGCCAAAATTAGGTGCCAGAGAGAAAACACCCAAGGATAGAGAACGAAAGGATGGTCAATTGGTTCACTTTCCTCTTAACCCATGCTACTCCTGGCTAAAGCTCCAGGTTATGAGCATTGCCTTGGTCAAGGTCTTCCGTTTGACATCAATCTGGCAAGTATAAAAACACACTTTGGGAAGAGCCTTTGTATTGCTGATCGCCCCAAATAGGGGAAGCAGGTCTATCACTTTGGTTGAGACAAGTGAAGCTGCTAACTGAACTATCTTGGAGCCATAATAAGATCATTGCCTACAGGATCAACCTTAGTTTTGGACAAAAACATGATCAACTTAATTATTTTTGTTCCCAATCATTAAAAAACTAACAAAAGGGCAGGTTCTAGTGATTCCAGGTACCATGATGGCATGTTCCATTGTATGACATTACTTGCTCTGTGGATTCTTTGACGGATGCCGTCCTAAAGAGATTAGGAAATTTTACCTTCTAACGTAGACCTGAACAATACATCTTATATGGAAAAGGACTCTAGAATCTACCCTTTGCTCTAAATCACCCTAAAGATTTGAATTGCTTCAGGAAGCACTCAATTCTCGAACAGCCAAACCATGGGAAGAGGTGAGTTTCTTTCTCTACCAGCCATGCGGTGAGGTGGAGGGATCAGGTGTTAGTCTTTCAATTCCTGTTAATAGAATGATGATGAACAGAATGGTGAAATGTTGCACTTGTTTGCCTGCAAATGAATCTTTAATTGTTATATTTTTCTAATGGATGTTTTCATTCAAGTTCTTGTCCATTAAATATTTGGCAGATTTGGAACTAGTGAGAGGCAGTGGGTTGAGGCTCAAGTAGAGAATGCCAAGCAGCAAGCTATTCTCATTGCTCTAAAAACTCAAGTTGCTTCTGATGAAGCTCACATTCATATGGATCTCCACTCTCTTAGGTATGAGTTTCTTTTATTTACTCATGTTTCATTACTCCATGTTAGTTTATATGAACAATTTTTCCTTTCTATTTTTGCCATTTATTAAATTTATTTATTTATTTTGGCTGGAACCCAGTTTGGGATACTTTGCCGTTAAAGAGGAGTGATATTAATTACTGTCACATGACATTAGTGGATTTACTAAGAATTGTTTATTTTCTTTATCTTTGGAGGTTGTGTTATTCCTCACGTGAGCATTTTATGTTTCAGATGGATAATGCCAACAAAAGATTCTTGTAAAACTTGAAAAGATGTCCTTAAAGAATTGTTCCTTTTCCTAAAAGATTCAGAATTAATTTTTCATATACTAACCTCAATCATTTTTCAATTTTTATCTTAAGCTGATCAATGTGTATCTTCACTCTCACAAGTCCTGTCAACAAGTTCAGAATATTTTTTGAAACTTATCTTCTTAAACTTGAAACCCAGAGATGAATGACTGCCAAGGTGAACCCCAACCCTCAAATGGCCTTATACTAATATATTAAGTCCTTTTATCATTCAACGTAATATGAACTAATTATTTCTCATTGTACACTTTTCTAAATTGAATTAGATGAATGTGGTTGTAGAAATACTATACATCCTCTAAAATCATGGGATCTTAGTGTCTTATTGAAGTCATTAGCTGTCTTAGTTTCGTGTTATTGCCATATAGAAATTTCTCTGATCATTTACCCCTCAAGCAGGCGAAAGTACGCAGAATTGGTGGGAGAACTTTCAAATCTTCATCAGAGAGAAGAGAAGTTGTTGTCTGAGGTCTGTGTCGTTCCTATGGTAACTTTTAGATTTACATTTTTGCCCTTTTGTGGGTCTATGAATGTGGCTCCAATTTGTGATTCATTAGTTTCTCCTCGCAAGCAGCTCTTGTTAGGAAATAACTTTTTGTTGGGCAGCTGTTAAAGTTTTTAAACCAAACTTTAAACTACAAAAAGTTAAAGTCAAAGATCTTGTTCTGCTTTCTTTGCCTGGCATCTGAGTTGAACAAAAGTTAGAAGCAGGTCTCATCATATCTGTCATGATAATTTTGGAAATAAAGGCTATTAGTCTCTGTTAAATAGGTTGTAGGCCTTGTCTTAGTTTTCTACCCAAAAATCTGGATTATTTGAGAGTTGAGAAATAAAAACTATAAGCAGTCTTTATATTTAAAAAGGAAAAATGTAGAGCTAATAAGCAAGTTCATGAAGTTGTATACATGTTGCTGGAGGAAGTTGAAAAGTTGCTACTGGTCTTCTATTGTGAGTTACTATGGCAGCCTGTACACATTTGTTTCTGGTTTGCAACTATCATGTGGCCTTTTGATTGATACTAAATATTGTTTGTCGTTTTTTCCCTCAAATCCTGAAGACTATTCCTGATCTTTGTTGGGAGCTGGCTCAGCTTCAAGACACATATATTCTGCAAGGTATTAAAGTTCCATTTTTTCCCTTTCATGCTTGGCTGATGATTCAGCTGTCTCTCTTTTAATCCTTTTCTGCTTTGTGGTGTCTTCAAAGTTCCACCTTTTCTTTTCCGATTTAGTAATTGCAATCGATGTTCTGTCTTTCTTGTAGGTGATTATGATATGAAGATCATGCGCCAAGAGTTCTATATTAATCGACAGAAGGCGGTATGTTAAAAAGTTCTTGACACAGTTGCTTTTGTGTCTCGTTTTGTGTCTTGTTTCACCTTTTCTTGGGGGGGTAATAGTGAGACCAGATGTCAAATAGCATAATCGTGTATATGCAGGAAGGGAGTTCAACGTACTTGTGGACTAGCGTTAAGCCACTAACCACTATGACAAGACCTCAATGATAGTGGCGTATTCTATAATCAGAGTTATTGATATGAATTTTGCTGCCTGCATAGGGATTTGACCTCAATAGGGCATACCAAATCTGGCACTACATTTCCAACATCACATCATGAATAAGGAAGCAATTGACTGTATTATATCAAACCTAGATGGGGGAGAAAACTTTAAACATGTACTAAAAGTTCTTGCAACCTATTAACTTATGTGATATTCCATTTTGGTTTAGTTTTATTGTCATCGGGGTTCTGTAAGACCTTGACAGTAGAAAGAGCACACTCTTTCTACATATATTTGTGCAATAAAAGCAGTACAGAAGTATGCTATTAATTCTGTTATTTCAAGATAATAGAAGATACATGCTATCTTATTTCATTTCCAAAATTGAATCTGCTCATATTGTTCTACTGAAATTTACACATGTGAGAAATCTTATTGATTCTGCTATATTCTGTTGTGTGCCTTTTAATTATAAATCTTCCTGGAATGGTTCTGTTGTCAAAGTCTGCATGCGGGTAAATACAAATTCACAATGCCTTTGGAAGCTATATTTATTGATGGAATACTGAGGGTTTTGTATCAATGACTAATTATGTAATTATCTTTTAAAGTTATCATTCTGGACAAGGGATTAACACCTCATGTTATTCCTGAGATCATGAGTCATCATCTCTGCTGTAGATGTAATGAGGATGGATCCTTCCAGACTATATAATCGAGGGCAATATATGCTTCTTATGTGAAGGATAGCTTGGCATACCATATAATTTAGTCTGTCACTTGGTCAAACTTTACCATCTAACTGCCGGAAATTATACCAATTAGTTTTCTAGACTCTTTATTGGGCCCTTTATATTCTAAAATTTCTCAGGCAACTCCTGTGCTTCTCGCTGCTTCTAATATATATATTTCTTCCAATGCCTTCATGAAAGGTATTGAGGAGATCATTGAACAACAACAAATCCCTGTGTGGGTCCCACTTTAACGGGCTGTAGGGAGATCCAGATGTAGACCTTGCCCCTGTAAACACAATTCCTACTATCAGAGAGACCAACTCCAAGAGATAATTTACAAAGTAGTACATATTTACATTAATTATTTCAATTCCTGTTTACAGTGTGCTACTATGTTTGTCCTATTTCCTGCTGGAGAATCTTATTTATTTTTACTAATGTCCGTTCAATGAAATATCTTACCTTGCATGCTTTAATTGAAAATAATTTTTGTTGATGAAATGTTCAAATATTATGTGGAAGTGTAATAATTTCATGGCATCCATGTTTGGTAGCTCATACTGACATCTTGGCATTGTATGTTTCCCTCCAGCCAAATTCATTATACAATCTGTGGACAGCTTCACCGTGGTTTGGCAGAGGTCTAACTAACTGTGGTCTCTTGTGGCTTCTTATTGGCAGTTCATTAGTCATTTGATAAACCAACTTGCTAGGCATCAGTTTCTAAGGATAGCATGCCAGTTGGAAAAGAAAACAATGCTTGCAGCATATTCGCTGCTTAAAGCGATTGAATCAGAACTTCAATCTTACCTTACTTCTACAAAAGGACGAGTGGTATGTTTTCATTTAAATTGCAAATTATTTTATCATAATACTTACTGCTACAAGTTACTGATGTATAAAGTATTGAACAAGTTTCTTATTTCTATTATCTGTGATTTGAGGGCTGGTGTTTTTAAGACCCTCTATTTCCCATTTCAAAAGAGTTCAGTCCTAAGTGAGATGGATAATGTTTTAAGGACTAATACTCAAAACAAAGCTCATAAGAGAGACACTTTTACTGGGAGGAGATGCACGATTATGTTGGGACACCTGAAAGTGAAACAAAGTGGTAAAATTTATTTATGATTATCACTGGTTTCCTAATGGAAAAAGAAGTTTTGTTATAATTAAGGCCTTCATGTCCTCGAACTTTTTCCTGATTGAGGGCATTATTCATTTGTCTTCTCGAAAGATCTTGCTAAGGTTGTACTGTTCACTTTAAGTCTTTAGCTGCATCAATTTGATTGGTTAACATCAACATAAAAACATTTATATCTTATTCTATTTATTAGGTCACTATGAACTAGTTTTCTAGAAGTACTTGAGCGAATAAATTTTTTATTTTAAGGGGCTAAACTGTAACTGATTGCGATATAAATGGAAGTTTGACCTCTGTACACTGAAGGCCCTGCAGTTAACAGGCTGGGAGTTGAAAAGCGAGCATTGGTCTTTAGTTTAGCTCATCATAACTATTATGCTGACAGGGTCGTTGCCTAGCGCTGATTCAAGCTGCATCGGATATGCAAGAACAAGGGGCGGTGGATGACAGGGACAATTTCTTGCATGGTGTTAGAGACCTTTTAAGCATATATTCGAGTAAGTAGCTTTGCCTACTGAAAGCTCAAGTGTTTTGATGGGAACTTTTTCCTTAATCTATTTGTGTTTTCAGACACCCAGGCTAGTCTCTCAACATATGTCTCTGTGCCTGGTATTATTCAACAAATATCAAGCCTTCAGTCAGACTTGGCGACCCTTCAATCTGACCTTGAAAATCTGCTTCCTGAGGATAGAAACAGATGCATCAATGAGCTGTGAGTTAAAATTTTTCTATATAAGTGATTGTCAGATTAGACTTAGGATGGTAACATGCTTACTGAATCTTGAGCTTTGCTCTAATGGGCTTTTTACTGTTTCAGGTGTACCCTAATTCAGAGTTTGCAGCAACTGCTATTTGCTTCGTCTACGACAGCTCAGCCTGTGTTGACTCCAAGGGTATGCTTTCCAATTCAATTTTTTAGATTGCTGGCACGAATGGATCAGGGAACTATTTTGATTTAGTGTCCAGTGACATGTTCTCCCTTGCTCTATTTGTTTTGGCTGTTGAGAAGATAGTGCATTTATCAGCTTACTTTTCTATGTTAGCTATAAACTTTAGCTGCCTTCTTTCCAGTTCTTATATTGGCTTTCTCAAAGGCAAATCTATGCACATTGACCATTTTTTCTTATAAACGTGATGAACTTTCAGTTGAACTATGATATTACATGGCATACAGACATATGTTTTTATTTGATTATACTTTATAGCTCAAATTTGATATTAGTTAGAAAATTAGTGTCAGGTAGTTCCCCCACTGACAAGTCAAAGTGAATGCAGGAAGGGTAATATGGGATTAGTGAAGTAGAGGTGGAAATTTTCGTAGTGTGGTTGTGGATTTCTGGCATCCTTAGATGTGTATGAGCTATTATGGGTTTCTGAGTGTGAGCGTGTTTCATGCATGCATTTGTCCTTTCGGGTGTGTGCTAGTCATCATGAATTTATGTGAAAACTGTTACTAGTGAGCTGGCAGTTCTGGGTTGGGCATATAATAGGTGCACCAGTTTGGTGTTTGAGTTATTGTGAGTACAAGAATGTGGATGTTCATGTATTGGAATATTGGACATTTTGTAGCTATGAAGCAGTTTTGTTTGCAGAACATCCATCAATGTTAGGTGTTTCCTTTCCCCGATCAAAAGTGACGTGTTGTGTCTCAGACATTCTCATATGAGGGGCTAACATTATTTTTACCCTGCTGCTTGTGACAAACAGCAATTGATGAAAGAGCTTGACGAGTTGGATAAGATCAATGCCAAACTCTCAACTGCTGTTGAGGAAGTTATACTGGAACATCACAAGAAGAATGAGGTAGTTAATCTTTGTTTTCTGCTCATGGAAGCATCTTTAATTTATGTTGTTTTCTGTTTATCTTTGGAGTTAGACTGTTCTAAAACCGAACTTTTATGAAAATGCGCAGTATTTTTAGTTGCATTGATTCCACTGTTCATTGCTTGCAGAAACAGAATGTCTCAGTAGTGTTTATATATACGGTGTCTCTTGATTGTAGTTTTGTTATATTCACACTCAGAAGTTGTTATGATGCTGAGGCATGTATCTTTACCATCACCTCATAGGGAATGTGTTAAAAGGAAACTAGCAATCTTTTTCATGACTAGACAGTATGTGCTGAACAGGACATGTCCCTACATGACATGAAAATGTGGAATCCAAATGGAATCTGGTTTGAGCATTTGTTATGTATTGTTCACACACACACACACACACACACACACACACACACACACACACATATGCTGCACTTCGAAGTAAACCTGAATTTTTCATGGATAAAAACGCAAGTATGGATGCTTATTACAACGGTCCAGTTGTATCTATTTTCATCCTTTATCACATTTCCTAATCTATCATAATTTGAAGGCCTAGAACCGCTTGGTTCACATGTATGTTACTTTATCAAATTCCACTTATACTAACTTTTATTTAGATTGGATAATGAAACTACTGCTTATGTAAATGACTTATTGTTATTTTGATGATGTGTAGATAATCAAATATCATGCAACAGAGGTAGGGTTGTTCCAAAGGCGAGTTTTTGTTGATTTCTTTTGTAACCCTGATCGTTTGAGGAGTGAAGTGAGGAAGCTGACCGCTCAGGTCAGAGCCTTACAAGTTTCATGACGTGCCTGCATTGCCTAATTTGAGTATAGGTCCTGTTTAGTTTAGACAAGTTTCGTTTGGAACGATTTTTGTGGTGAGTTTGCTAATTCCACAAATGTTCACTGTTGTAAAAATGAAATGTAGTATGCAATTATAGACCGGAACTGGGTCCGAGGAGAGTTTTCATGGGTGTCCTGTGTTGTTGAAAATCAGTTGGAGAATTGTGAAATCTGTAATGCTTCTTTGCAGTATAGTATATATACATCAAGTCCATTCTACGGTGGTCGACTCGGGAAGTCGTGTACTTTTGGTTATTAGACAAAGCATAATTGTTTAACAAAATGTGTCTGAACTTATAATGTCCGTTAGAATTGCAATTATTGCACGAGGATGATACTCAAACGAGAGGGAAAGAGCTCCTCGTTGAGCTACTACAATGGCAGCTAGAGAGAGGGAGAGAGCTAGCTAATCCTAATATAAACTATACTTATCTACTAACTCAAGATTCAATCAATTCCCCACCCCTCCCCCCAAAAAAAAATTAAGCTCACTAACAAGGAGCTGTTAGTTTTAACACTTAAAAATTAGCTGTTAGTTATTACGAACTATTATTGAGTCTGTTAATTATTATGAGCTGTTATGAGCGGTTAGAATGGATTAAGACCAGTTGTTATGGTTATTATTTAGTTTTTGGTATAAAAACTGTTAGAAATGCCAAAACAAAGAGACATAATATACTTAACTAGCAAATTTTGACTTTTTAAGCAAAAATAAATAAAAAACATAATATTGAACCAAGCTTGAATTGTGCAATATCCATCTTAGCCGAGTTCCATTGTATCCATGATGAGGCCGAGTCTGACTTGGCTTGACTCGACTCATTTGAACCCCTATTTAATTCAACCTTAATAGATTAAAAAAATCTTGAATTTTCCAACATCCGACACAATCAACCACTCTTTTTTCCTCCCATGGGGCCAACAATGATAATTTATCCCCCCTTTTTTTTTTAATACGGTTCATCATGCAAATGTCCAAGGCTTGTTAATTAGTTGGGAGTGTGACTTGGTGGGACTCAATAATTAATTATTCATCATTTTACTTTTGATAAATTTAATTTCATGTCCTTTTTCACGCCTCCTTTTGATTAATTTAGGCCAACAGTGGAAGTTATATCATAACATTAGGAAACCTTTTTCACTTTTGGCTCCTCACTTACCCTAATTTTGAGCTCCTTTGGTCCCAAAAAACCAAAAAAGAACTCCTTTAATTCACATTCATAAAAGATAAAGTTTGATGTCACACAAAGTAAACACACACAAAACCCAAATAAGGTCAGTATGTGTTGTAATATTTGATCACCCCCAACTTTGCACTTCAATTCCCGATAACAAGCTATTCATTTTGGAAGAGTTAAGGTTATTGAGATGATAACAAAGTCGTGACATAATATTCTCCATACATAATGTTAAACCTTGAGAATATACCAAAATATATATCAATTTTTTTATGATTAACAATAAGTGGTCAAGGATATGAATTTTCAATTGTTTACTGAAAATTATTCACTATTTTCTCTATTTCACAATACATATATCTGTAACTCATTTTTTTGTGTTTCATAATATATATCTCACCTGTAATCTTAATGGCATATTAATGTCTAATTTACCAAATTTGTCCTTATTAATTACTTTCTCCTTCATTTTTCATTGACTTTCTCATTTCCAATGAAACCATGTGATAACTTGATTTTTTAACACATTTTTGTCATGAACTTTGTGTTTCCTTAGTATCCCCTCATAGTTCAAAAGCGATAAGTATTATAAAACGGGGAGTAATAAACTGATGAAGATGGGCTTTCATCAAGGGTGAATACATGGGTAATAATGAGGCTATCAACAAAATAGATAAAGAGAAAGAGAGGCTATAGTGTACATGAAAAGAAAAACAAGAGCTAAAATTACATAAATAAAGAAAAAAAAAAGGGAAATAAATCTTTAATTTGCAACTCTTTTTGGGCATCCCTTTCGTCTTTTCATGTAGTATTTCTCATCAAAAGTCGATTTGTAGATACCCTAAAAATAGCCAACTCCTTATTCAATTCCCACGTCAAACATCATGTGACATTACTTTGGAAGTGGATCCAAAAAAATAAAAAAAATAAAAATCTTGGCTCCTTTAGAGAAAGCTCCTCCTATGTCCATTAAAAAGTAAATTTGACATTAATTTACATAGAGAAAAAGAAAAGGCTCACAAGCCACAAAATCATCCCCCAAAAAAAAAAAAAAAATCCCACAAATCTCTCCTTTCTCTCTAGCCTTTTTTCCCTCTTTTTTTGCTTTTCTTTTTACAAAAAGCCTAAATGGAGGAAAATTTAAAAATTTTCTAATACATATATATATATAAAGATATCCATGTCTAGTTCACTAGCTTAAGATAAGGCACTTTGATTTTCCATAGTAAATATGTTCTCAAAATAAACATTAATCTTCCCTCCCTATTTAGGCTTCTGAGGATTACACACAAGCTGGCATCAAACAACTTGAGAAAAGCCCTAATCTTTTCTTCTGCAAAATACAAAAGGTAAAAAAAAAAAAACAATTAGAGAGCATACAACACAAACATGAAATGCAAAATCTTTATGTAGGATTAGCCTCGGGTTTTTTTTTTAATATATGTTTGGGGAAAATGACACAGGATTCTGTAATTTTCAGTTTTTTTTGGTGTGTTAATGTATCTCTCAAAATTGCGGGCATTTGTACTCCCATTGTCTCTATTTATTCACGGGATTTATAGTGGGTGTTATTATTGTTTCTATAGAGACAGTGGTAAAGATAATTTAGTAAAAGACTAGTTTTTTTTTGAAAAAAAAAAGAAAGGAAGAAAAGATAGAGGAAAGGAATTTAAGAGGAGGAAGTGAAAATTACCCTTTTGGGTTTGGCATGGAGGTACTCAGGGGGATCTTGTACAAGTCTTCATCCACAGGCTTAGATTTGGGGGCAACCCTAGCTGGCCTTGCTGCTGCCTTTACTATCTCATCCTCCTCTGAATATCCCCACTCTTGCTTTTGCCTCCTTTCCTGCTTTTTCCCCTCTGAAGGGTATCCCATCCCTCCTTTTGCTCTCTGCTTTTTTTTTTTAACAAACAAAAAATCACCCAAAAGAAGAAGAAAAACAATAATGAGTATTATTAACATATAAATTTACTTTTATGACATCATCATTCATCCAAATCCATCATCATATTGGTTCTAATCCTTTGCCCATGTCATAATTATATATAAAAAAGAAGAAAATCATAGCAAGAGGAGACCTTGTTCATGAATAAAGTGACACAAATGATGAAACCATGCTCCCTCCCTAATGGGTGAGTGAGGTCCATCTAACACACTCATTATTCTCAACTAAATCTCTTCAACTTTTTGACAATTGAGCTCACCCACTCTCATCTAAGTTATCCAAGAAACTTTTAAAAAAATAAATAAAGATTCTCGAATCAGTTTATTAGAAAATTGATTTTTAAACCGTCTCATTATAATGTCTACTAATGTCAAAATTGACTCTATGATATATCCCGAAATGTTTTCACAGGATGTTTCTAAAAATTATTAGAAGAGAGCGTGTCGAGATTTTAAATTACAAAATAATTGACATATATGAACACATGGCACATAATAACCAAAATAAAGGCTTAATATATACCCAATACCATTTACACTACCATTTCTCAAGCCTAAGGAGTTGGAATTTCTCATACTCTCAAAAGTCTTTAATCTCTCATAAGATGTAGAATGATTGAAAATTTCTTGTCATTCTATACATATATTGTCGTAAATTATCCGAAAATATAAGACGGTCTATATCTAAATCTCGTCAAATTCGAGCCATAAAAGCTTATCACCTGGTAGGTTCTCGTATGAACAACCTAACCACAAGAACAAATACAGAGCAAAACTTGATCAAAATTGAGAAATTTGAGCATACCCTGCGACGAGGAACGACGATAACAGCAGGAGTAACGACGTCGTTTTGGTACAAATCACCTGCCACATACAAATCTCTGTCCTCACCCTGATAACTACCATAACGAACTAACCCAGCTTGCCTTGCACCCTCAAAACACTGCGTATAGGGCAGATCATACCCATAATCCCAGCTCCCAAACGCTGGGACATGATTATGATTATGGCTGTAATTAATCCACCTATAATCCTGCTTAATTAACCCATCATTAAGGAAACATTATAAGCATATCACCCACAATTAATCACAAAAAAAAAACAGAGATAGAGATTAAGAGTGATTAGGGTATACTTACATCCATTTCTGTGGGGTTTTCTGAAGAAAAACAGAGCTTCTGTTAGGGAGGTGGGCAACTGCAGATGATGCTGCCCTTAATATAAAGAGATTTCCAGAGAGAGAAAGAGAGAGAGAGAGAGAGAGAGGAGGGAGACAAAGTGGGGAGGGAGAGTGAAGCAAAGTAATGGCATGAAAGAGACAAGAGAGAAAGAAAAGGAAGGAAAAAGGCAAGTTTGGAGGGGTTGTTTTCTGCTTTTTATTTTTCTACCCTCAATAATTTAAAACCCTTTTGCTATCTATCTGTGTGTTGAAGCAGAGCAAAACCAGAGCAGGAACAGAGCAAGTAAATGGTGGTGGGGGTATTGGACCTATGCTTGTATTAGTATATTCTAAAATCTAAAGCTTGTGGTCCTTTTTCTCATTTCCCCTTTTTTCCTTTTTCTTGCAATTATTTTTGGAGGACACATAGTGAGACTTCATACAATGCTACTTTTTAATTTTCACTATGAAATGCAAATTAAGATGTTCTCTATAAAAGGGCTCACCATATTTTTGTAGTGGATCTAAGAAGTTCCAATAAGAGTCTTTATTCATTTTGGGTTTGTGGAATAAATTAAGAGTCATTTCACCTTAAAAATTAATCATTTCAACTTATAATAGTTGACAGCCTAATCATTATAGTTTATTTCGACTCATTGAAGTCATAACGAGTTATAATAACTAACTTTAACAACCATTTCAAACATGTCCTTAGAGGTGTGCCATTTGAATTTAGGCATTTTAGGCACGATAAAATTTTTATAGGTGAAAGTTCATATCACAAATTTGGACATACTTGTTTTGAATGTTGGTTACTCGGGTTAGGGTCTAATCGGGGTGTTTGAGTCCGCAATTCGGACGGGGCCCGATATGGTGTTTTTGTGCGAATGTTCAAATACTCCGAACCGGATTGACTCGAACCCGAATTTTCGTCAACACTACTTAAATGAAAGGCCGATTCCCAAATCATTCATGTTTCATATGTATAATTAAGTATAGCAAAATTGAACAAATATAGAATATATCGGTATTATAATTTGTAACAACAAAGTCTTAGAATTAACATATTTACAAGTAAAAATATTTAAAAGGATAAGGTTGTTTACATCCGAATCTCTCTATATCCGACATAAGCGAGACTCACATTAAATATTATTATTATTATTGTTATCCTAATGTACCAAATTGACCCTCGTTACAATTTGGAAGTATTATGATCTATGGAGAGAAGGGTAGGGGTGGGGATTATTAAAAAAAAAAAAGGGCACATAGACATACACACGAGCAAGAGTACCCGTGCATGTGAAAATGCATGGTGCTTTGTGCTCTCTTCTCTTCTCTCACCTTTTATCTTTATACACTTTCACAGCCCAGCAAAACTGAAGCTCAGCTTCTTATCACTTTGAATTTTCTATTCCCAGTCTCATTTTCCTGCGGCACACAGACCACTGACGGAGAGAGAGAGAGAGAGAGAGAGAGAGAGAGTGAGTGAGAGCGATAGAGGAGAGATAGAGAGAGAGAGAGAGTTGATGTTTCGAAGATCGTGTAATTCAACAGCATATTAAAACCATACACAGGAGCAAATAAAAGCTTGGAGAGCAAGGGTGGGTCAATTTTTGCAATACAAGCATCTTCTTCGCTAGGCTGCCTTGTAGCATTTATTGGATTTGATTTTCAACAAACAATTTATTGACTTTTTTTAAAATACTATTAATATAATTATATTTTTCACTTTGTCAAGACATATTTATTGACTTCAAGAACCACTTGAGAAAACACAAGTCTTATGGATAAAAAAGTGCTTCTACCAAAGTTGGTTTTTGCATGCTTTCATGTGAGAAATGAGAACTTACTAGTCAAGTTTTTCCTGCCTCTACACATACCCCCCTCTATGTAGTCATTATAGTAACATTTATAGGGTCATAAATATTGGCTTAAAATTTTTAATTAAACTGATTCGTTAAAATGACACTAAAGTCTTTTTATAAATAATTAGTCGACAAATAAATTATAAATATAAACATGAAAAGTTAGTACAGGTTCGGCCACTTAACAATATCAACTAGTTTGCAAAACAAAAACCAAGACATCAAACAAAACCCTAGCTTATCTATTGGACGTGAGGTTTTCTATGAAATGATCTAAATTGTAACTCCTTTTAAGATCATTCTCATGAGGATGAAAGTTCACATGCCATAAAATCAGGAACTATTTTAAATAACTTTTACAAGATGAGTGTGTATTAATCAAGAAGTGACATTAACGATTCTAATTTTCCTAATGTTTTCACTTTTCTATGTTCAACCCTATAGGGAGTCAAGCCGATTCAAATTGGTATATATATACTAACATCTATTTCTATTTTATTTTCATTTCTATTCGTTTCTACTTATTTCTTTTGTTCATTTCTATTTGTCTCTCTTCATTTCTACTCATTTCATCTAATCGTTTGTGTTCGTTTATGTTCGTTTCTGCTCATTTCTATTCGTTTCTGCTCATTGATGTTATTTCTTCTCATTTATAACATATATGTTATTTCTGTTCATTTTATCTGCCAACTCGAATAGGCTCTAATCAATTGCAATCATGAAAGCTAATGCTTCAATAACATAGCTACTTAATTTAATTTGTATCATCATTATGTAGTTAAACTTGTGACTGTACTGATTAATTATTAATGGGGGTCATATGATAGTGAAATATCATATCTAGGCAACCTAACGCTCGGTACTTTGTTCAGAGTTTCATTTACTGAAATGCATCAGAAGAGTGCTCCAGAATTTTGCAGGGTAAAGAAACATTTTCAGGTGATTCAGAAAATTGCAGTCACAATTTTTTCCGCCCCTTTTCCTTTTCTTTTTTTCTTCCCAAAACACAGAGTGGATTAAATGCTTCTGCCCTTCTCTCTCTCTCTCTCTCTCTCTCTAAGCTCGAAACTGCAATCATGTTATGGACGTTAGCCTGTTGAACATCAGAATTTTTTTCTCTGAAGTAAAAATTTATTATGAGAACAGGAAGGGGAGCCTCCAAAACCCTAGATTGTCCTTGGCAAAAAAGTCAAGCATTGAAATCTCATAAAATGTCTTATTCTTGAGCAAATTGCATGGTACATGGTGAGATTTTTAGGGTTTCTCGTATCAGAAACTTAATTAGGTTCAAATTTTGTCTGTGCCGTTGTTGGGTAATGTATCATACTAGTGTTAGATTTTTCTGATTGGCTGGGGTTAATTCTGAGACAAGAAGGTTGTTTTTACTCCTGTTTTTGTATTGCAATGCTTATATCTTACACAAGCTACATTCTAGCTGTGTACCTCCTTAACGCTTATATACGAGACTGTTTTGCAGTTATAAATTAGTTGTGAGGTTAGTTGAAAAAAAGTATAAGTAATCATAAGAAATTATAACGTGTAAGTTGCTTAAAACAAATAAAAAAATCTTGAGATAATTTTTATAATTCTATTTTTCTTGGTTTTTCGTCGCCTTCATCAATTATCAATGTATTGATGGCCTTTTCTATATGGCAAATTAGTTTTCTCAATTAGTAAATTATTTGGTAAACAAAGAGAATTACATTAATTAATTTCAAATTTCATGTAAAATATGTTTCTTTTGTATTACAATTAAAATCCCACGAAACTCATATTATAAGATGAAATACATGAAGAGTACCTTTGTATCTTTTTATCTTTTTATATGAAAAAAAATAATTTAATTAATGACAAAGAAAAATTTTGAGTTTAAAGACAATAACTTTGTATCTTTTTTGCATGAGAAGATACCTTTAACCATTAATTATTAATTTTTTTAAAGCTACTCTTTTTTTTTCTTTTTTTTTTTTTGGGATCAATGTGGAGAAAATTGGGTTTGTCAAAATGACACCTTTTGGCGAAATATAGGTGCATATATTTTGTGACCTACGACCCTCCTTTTCATTTTAGAGGGCACCACATATAATAATATATAAAAATGCATGCTTATTTTTAATTTTTCATGATAATTATATTTTAATTTGGGGGTCCAGCTTTTGCAGCCCTTTGAGTAAACTGGAAGCTACTCTACTCTTGCAAAAGGCTTACAAAAAAATCTTTATCCTACCAATTTTGAAATATTCGCAAGAGCATATACTTTCAATAATAAATTTTGAAATATTCGCGAGAGCATATACTCCCAAGAAGAAAAAAAATATTAAACCTACAAAACTCACTTTCTATTTCACCGTTCTCCAACCATCTCGTAATATATGGCGAAAAGTAAATACTCGAAAACATATAAGATATTTTGCTTTATCCCCTCTCTGATCTATCGGTTGTTCAAACGTCACTTCTTTTTAGTTTTTACAGCCTCAGTGGAATTTACATTTGTTTCAACTAGCCACCATTATTATTTAATTATCAGACAATCATTATATATTATATAGTTTTTTAATACACACATCAATTTTTTAAAAAATCCCTCTCTTTTTCTTATTACAATAAGTATTTCTTCCTGAAATTCTGTTCATTTTAGTTGTTAAAAACTTTTTGTTAGCCGTTATGAACTGTTACGATTAGCTAGTTGTTACAAGTTGTTAAGAGTTGTTACGAGATGTTACAAGTGGTTACAATTAGTCGAAACTAGTTGTTACGATTTATTATGAATTGTTACGTGTTGTTATGGTTAGCATTTAGATATTTCGAGTTGTTAGCTATTATAAACGCCAAAATGAATATGTCCTGAATGGGAAATAGTCAATTAATATAAAGACAAAGCAAGTTTGATTTTAAATTATGTACTCGCATTATTTGTAAGTTTAACTAATTCTCGTTCCTAAATTTCTCATATAAGAAATATTCTTTTATGTCACTCTTATATGATACAAAATATTCAAGTGCCCATAGTAACTTTTCCATTATATAAAACAAAATACGGTAGGTTATAAGAAGATAATGAATAATTAACGACCACCGTTCTCAGACACGGTCCTCATTCGATAATTAGTTTTTGTCTCAGCATCACTCATATTATCAATCATTTACTATATTTTTGGTAATAGTTTTGGAATACATTACCGGTTGAACTAACTGACATTGTAATCGGGTAAAACTAGACTAGACCAGACCAGATGGGTGAAGAAAGACAAATGAAGAGTAGGTGTAGTTAATTCTATGAAACAGGGCCAAACTGGGAGTCTTTCTGTAAGGCTGGCTGGTCTCTGTCTCAGTGTAAATGGGCCCAGTGGCTTCCTAATGTTGTGATTTGTCCTTAGCAGCATTTTCAGAGATTACAAAAAGGTTACTGTTGGGGCTTCTTCAAATAGAAAAGGTATTTCTTGAAGACTGGGCCACTCACTATTGGGCTGAAAAGACTACCCCACAACAATGGAGTGGACAATTCTTTACGTCAGCCCAGTGAATCCAAGGAACATTGTGAAATTTAACCACAGGGGAAATTTTGGGGGAAAAAAAGACATGAAATAGGAGAAAATTTTGTTTAGTGGTAATTTCATTTTTCTTCCCCTTTATATTTTCATGTATGATAATTTAGATAAAATTCTTGTGAGAAACGCTGTCTTTGTCCTCACCTTTATTTTTTGAACAAAATCTTTCCGCACGTACTTTTTGGCGTTTTATCTTTGTTAATAAAAATGAACCATATCGGTCGATAGTGAAATAGAGATATCAAAATATATGTGCAGGTTTTCTCCATCGATAAGATGATCTTGGTTCTTTTCCTTTGTCATTTTTAATGAGTAAATGAGTTGTGTCGATCGATAAGGATAGAGATATCACAATATACATACATATTTTTTAAATTGATTTTGTATGGACAATTATACATATTATTATTGTTTCCCAAATTCTTGTAAGAATCCCACATAATCAAAACTACTTACGACTCACGACTAAACACTAAAACATGCATGAGGCCACCCGCAGATCGAAGGATCGACTTGGCTGTGAAAATACATAACTCCCTAATCAACAAAAACGTCCAAAATTGTTTCACGAGATCAAGTTTTAATTTAAATAGTGTCAAAAGTACCAACAAAAAGAATAATATTGGCCTCAAATCCAAGTTCCAATTTCATATATATGTTGGTCCTTCAACCAACTTTATGGACCATTATATTCCCCCTTACCTTATTGTTTTGAAATCGATAAATACGGGTTATATTTTTGTTAAGTCCCTATTTTAGGAGAATTCAATATGGCTTTTAGTGGCCCAAAGAGAAAGGGGAGCCTATCCCAAGAGTCTAATTGCCCGCTTTGCTCATCTCCACATAAGGAGAAGCATCGCATAGCCTCCACAAAAGAAAGTAACCTCAATGCCACTTGAGCTAAGTACTCGTTGGTGTGTATATATATATATATATATATATATATATATATATATATATATATTCACTCACGGATATACGTACATAATTAATCTTTTGGGGGTGAATTAAAAAAATAAATTAAAGACAATGCACAAAAATGGTATATATTTTTTAAAATTTGATTATTAGTTGAATTAATTGACACTTGTTATCATATGCATATTTTATGTCTTGTGGAAGTATCTTATTTATAAAGATAAAATCGTAAAAATTTTACATGTTTTTTCGTTCTACATGAAATTAATTTTTGTATTACTTTTATAGTTGTAGACTTACAATTTATATGAATAGGAAGAGCTTATAGAAGCCAAGAAAACAAGCTCATTGAGGAGATCAAACCTACAACTTGTATTGAGAGACACAAAGGGAGAGATATATAGAGAGAAAGTTATTAAGAAGAGATGGCGAGTGGCGGAAAGTGGTGGTTATGGTGGAAGTTTGGGCGGCGATGACCACAAATGGTCTGAGCATCTGCAACATACAGAAGAAGGGCTTGCAGGTCTGCCTGCCCACGGTGGACCTTGACTACCTGACCACCCCGAGCCCAGAGTGCTGCCGCTGTAAGAAAGGCCTTGCAGGGAAATAAAAGCAAAAAGAACTAATAAAATGGAGTAAGAAAGGATTTAGGCTTCATTCTGTCATGCTCCCTTTCCAAGGTTTCTGAAAACTCTACTTGTTGAAGATGAAGCCTACCAGAGCCTGTAGATCACTGATTAACCATCGAAAACCTTTTGTTTGCTGATAAAACGAAATTTCTAGGGTTTTAGATTAGAGATCTGAGAAAGGTAAATAAGCTCTGTGAAAGAGGTGAGAGAAACTGGAGTTATTCGTATTTGGAGGGAAGGAAATAGTAAGAGTTTTTTCTTCTTTGTTTTTGCCCCTTTTAGGTCAACAAAAATCAATTAACAGTTATTTTAGTATTTTGTGACATTTTTAAATAAATTATAAAGTTCAAGGACATATTCGGCTAATCACTCCGTTGTTGGAAACAAACTTTTCACGGCACAAATGGATTTAGCAATAAGGAAGCCTTTACTTTATTGAACTTTTCATCGTAACGATGATATTAGCAATTTTCAAGTTATCACTACTAAAGGAATCAATTTTAACCACGGTTTAAAACGATCTTTAACCGTGGTTATCGAGCATCGTCTATGTGACCGTCGTTGTAGGTGGACATCTTTAACTACGGTTCACAACCGTAGTAAAAAAGACATACGACGATGGTTCGGATGAAGAACCGCAATCATAAGTCATTTTATGACGCGGTTCTTAAAAAGAACCATCGTTGTATGTCTAAACTCGGACCTATAATTATGGTTCTTCTTTAAGAACCGTAGTCATATGTTTGCTTTTTTTAAAATAATTTTTCTTTTGTTTGCTTGCCCTCCGTACAGTATAATCATATACAACTTTACACATTCATAATACACAAACCAAAATTCAATATAGTCTTCACCGGAATATATACAAAACAACATATTCATCACATTTGTATATATGTATATATAAAAGACAGTGTAATAATATATATACTTATGAAGTATACTATAACATTATTTTTGCATTATAGTCTGCCCCATCTATGAAGATAAAATATTACCATAAAATTATAAAATTGCACATATTTTAGATACAACATTGTGCAAATTGTTGTAAGCAAACTTGACAATCAGGTCAGTTTCGTTTTGGTTTAGTTCAATTCACATCATGTTTGGGTCATTATAATTCGATTAAATTTCGTGTTGGATTGAGTTCGGAGTTCGAGTTCGGGTCGGGTAGAGTTCGGATCAACTTATATTTTGTTCAATAAGCTTATCTCGAAGAGATAAAACATTTTGACAAAACATATTTGGGTCAACTTGAGTTCTTTCGGGTTTGGGGTTCGGTTCGGGTCATTTTGATTTGACTTTTTATGTGTCGAATCGGGTTCGGGTTTTCGATTCAGATCGAATCACTTTTGCCACGTCTAATTATAAGATTCCCATATGAGAACTAGGTGTTACAACTCACCGCAACTAAGGATAAAAAAACATGGGGTTAGCCGCACACTAAACATTGATGGATCTATTAAATTTTTTAGTCAGAACCTTAAACGAGCAATGCATTACCACCCTGTTTCTAATTGAAACCATGGTACACGTCTTTAGTGCCAATACTATTATCCAAAAACTAGGTTTCAATAAATATGAAATGATTCCCCGATTAACCACTCCGTGGTACCTGGGTGTTGTGGAATACAAATAATATTACAGTACATATTCTTGCTAATGGAGTCGTACATTTGTCTATTAAATGAAGTTTCGAATAGGGAAATCATTATCTCGTGTGCATATGAACCTGCACAAGAAAAAAATAAACAACCCTTTTGAAACAAATTGCACTATTGAATAGCATTAGATCTCCTTTGTGCATTATTTGGGATTTCAAAGAATTGCTCACCCCAGAAGAGAAAATGGGAGTTACTCCTTTCATTATTGAGAAAACTCGTCAACTCGATCAATTTATTCACCAAATTGATGCTCAAAGTTTAATAACCCCGTTGGCCAAAGTTAGTTGGTTACAAGAATATTTAAATTGAAAATGACAACAAATTATATAATTTACCGGATTTAAAGGAAGTTCAAACTGCTGTCGTAAGTTAATTTCATAATTAGAGCTATCATTTATCTCACGAGTGTTACTAATCGGTTAGTAAATCTTAGTCGGTGAAAATGTAGGTAATTAAAACTACTCCTTGAGAGAAGGGTTACCTATATTACTTACACCTTTTACCCTTATGTCCGTATATGTATACATAAACTCAAGTTAGGTTTCATTCCAAAAACAACGGACACTAAATGAAATAACTTATAAACTCATAAACATACTCAACACACTTTTAATTATCTATATGAAATTTTAATTATAACCCGCTTTTCAAAATCCAACATATCCAAAAAATTTTGTGCAATGTTGTTTATTTTAAATTTTACCAAAATTTGATGACACTAATTAATTTTATTAGTGTTCATATTAAAATTAAAATAGTTTTTATACAAAATAATTTTTACAGTCAACGGATCGATGCTGTGGACACTGTTCGTGTCCACAAAACGACATGCAAAATCTTTCAGGAGATCAAACTTAAAAATGACACCCAAATTATAAAATAATCCCTAAACATATCTAAACAAAAATAATAATGTCAGCCCCAAATATAAAATTGAATTTTATATACTGGTCGTTGGACTAGCTCTATATATGCACTATATTATATATACTCGCGATTCGCACGATTGAACTTATAATATACCAAAAATTTTATCAACACATGCATGCATGTCACTCCAATTTTCACTCACTGCGAGTCGTCATTGACCAACTTTTCTGAGCAACAAAATATTTGAAAATTAAATATGATATGCATGCGTTTTGAGTACGTAAAGATTAAAAAAATATGTTTATTCGATATAATTTACGCACCCTTGATTTTGAATAAATGATAAAAAATTTCTTCATTAATTATCACCGACCAGCTCTATCTATCTGGTTACGGAGTTAAAAAATTTATTTAATGATAACATTTTTTAATATTTTTAATTTTTTATCAGTGATTTTTATAATAATGTTTGTAAATTTTAAAATTTTTTACTCATAAATTTTAACAATATTTTAGTCAATGGCGTCCCCAGGCATAAGGTAGATCCCCCATTCTATATATAGGGGCTAGATCTCAGAACCCCAACCCATTGAGGAGATCAAATTAAGACTAAAAAGAGTTGCACATATAGAGAGATAATGGAAGGTGGGAAGGTGGTGGTGTTGTTTGTGGTGTTGATGATGGCGGCCGCGACAACCACGAATGGGGTGAGCATCTGCGGCATACAGGAGGAGGACTTGCATGCCTGTACCGGGACCGCCACCGAGAACCCAAACCCAACCGAGCCGTGCTGCGCGATGGTAAAGGGTCTGGCTCCAAATCAGGTTAAGTGCCTCCGTGATTACAGTAGCAACGAGCCTTCTATTCTGATGCTCCGGCTTGGCGGCGAACCCACCCCTTTCTTTGAATGCATGAAGTTGTGCTTGCAAGGGGGCGGTATTTTTGAATGCCTCAATTTATGTCTTTTTCGTGTGTCTTTAAGTCATAAGTTACTCAAGTGTATGTAATCTACCTCTTATGTACATCCTCGGGTTTATGTCGATTTTAATTTTAATTCACGTGTATTAGTCTACTCTAATGTTGTAAAATTTTTATTAAGTTGTTTCGAGTTTCGTGCTTTTAATTAATTTTAACCTCATGATTCATCTATTTAGGTGTACTGATTGAATATTGATCCAGATCGTATGTTTGATCCGGTTAATATTTGTAATATGGTTGCAAATTAATTGAATAAAGCCTTATTTTCTGTTGAAAAAAAGTTAAATTGTCATCATGTGCTTTTTTGTTTCATTGTGTTAGTCATCTATTCAACATAACTAATTAATTATATCTTTGAAAATATTTTGGGTGGCAGATTTTAATATTTTTTTTATATGATTACGACATTGAAAATATTAAGAAAACTAACACATACACAATCCTAATAAATATAGAGACAAATTAAATGGACGAGTAATCGCTATTAGAATTTTAGAAATATGGTTTTTGGTAAATCCTAACGTAAATATAATTTAAATTATAGTTATTAATACTATATTATAATTATCATATTTTATATAATTTTAGTAATTTTAATTTTATAACAGTTGAATTAATTGAATAATCCTTCAAAAAAAATGTAGGTAATAAAATATAACATGTGATTTGTTCGAAGAAAATTGACTAGTAAAAGAAAACATTAAAAGAATTGAATATTTACATGTGAGCTAGTTGCTCCACATGTTTAAGAAAAATATGATAACAATCCATTTAATTTACAACCATTCTAAATATATACTATGAGCCTTTTTAAATTTACATATGGAACACACATAAATACAAATAGAAATAGAAATGGATATAAACGAATATAAAAAAATTTGGTCCATGTGCCGTACAAGAAACGAGTGTTTGATCTCATGTGCTTGAAGTTAAAAAATCTGGTCCACCGGATGGGATCAAAGAAAATTTTAATTATCGACTCATTACGGATGACAGTTGAACAAACCTTTTCGAGTCCTTCGGAATAGATGACTAATTTTGAAGCACGGGATGTCTCGGACAAGTAGAGACAACAAATTAAAGTCATAATTGTGACTTGCATATTGCATAATTTCATCCGGATGCATAAAAACAGGATACCAATTTTCCCTAAACCTAATATCGCGTATGAAGGATCATCGATAGAAGCATTACACGATCCTCATAACGGATAAACAATGAATGTCTGTTAGGGATGAAATAACTTATATGATTACTCGGTGTAGTTGGGGATGTTACTAGTAACTTGTACGGTTGTAACTTTTAATATCATATTAATAAGTTATGTGTACGTTTATAATATCCACAATATGAACACTTCACATATGATCAGTTTGGTGGCCTGGTTCAAAAAATAATAACAATAATAATAATAATAATAATAATAATAATAATAATAATAATAATGACCTAAAATCTTTCAGGAGATCAAGCTACTGGCCGGTGGTGTTCGCATACAACGACGTACCCCTCACGATAAATGACATGCAAAATCTTTCAGGAGATCAAGCTTAAAAGGGACATCCACATTATAAAATGATTCCTAAACAGTTCTTTAAAAAAATTATTATCGGCATCAAACACGAGATTGAATTTTATATGCTGGTCCTTGGACCAATGTTAAATATTTGAAAATATAAGATGCACATGGGTTTTTCGAGTAAAGATTAAAAGATAATTTGCCAATAATGCCCTTAATAATTTGAATTTAAAAATGTAATTTTTAATGTCCCTTCATTCTGTTAATAATTATTTAAAAGTTAAAAAATAAGGGTAGTTTGGTAAATTGTGTAAATTAGAAACTTCTATGAGCCTATTTGAAATATCTCGTCAAAATTAACCGTTATAATCAGTTATAGTTCAAATGGACAGAAATGAGATGAAATGAGATAAAACCATTAGTTATCATAACTGTTATGAACTGAAATGAGGTGAAATAAACTTAAATAGACTGAAATTAGTTGAGATGATAGCTGCTATAAATATTTGTATAAATTTCATTTCGAATAAACCCAAAATTTAAAAATGAGACATTAATTTAGGACATGCTAATTAGAAACACTATATGATAATTTTTTAGAACGGAAGGAGTATCTATAATTATCTGGATCGAAAGATGGCTGGACTTATATTTTAAATCTTCCCACGACCTGACTTTCAAGATCTGCCCTAATTTTTAATTACCACGAGCCACTCTATATATAGGGCTAGACCTAAGAACCCAAGAACCAACCCATTGACAAGATAAAACTTTCTAGTCTTGTTTGGAGAGCTACAAATCTAGAGAGATGGCAGGTGGGAAGGTGCTGGTGGTGCTTATGGCGGCGTTGATGGTGTTGGCAACCACGAATGGGCTCAGCATTTGCAATATAAAGGAGGAGGACATGCACGCCTGCGCCGAGTGGTCCTCCGCCGTGGACACCACCAACCCGAACCCGACCAACCCGTGCTCAACGTTGGTGAAGGGTCTGACTCCAAATCAGGTTGTGTGCCTCCGTGATTACAACAACAAGGAGCCCTCTTCCATGCTAATGATCCGACTTGCCGGGGTTCATACTGCTCGGGACGAGCGGCCTTACCTTGAATGCCTTGCGTATTGTCTAAAAGAGACCTTCAGTTTGTTCGAATGCCTTCACATATGTGGTTAGAGATTGCCAACAGTTCGGCTCAAATCGGTCTATTTAATAATCTGATCAATTTTATGTATGTTGGTGCTTTAAATGATTTAAATTTATTCAAATATAGCACATCGTATCGATTTGGGCCAACTAGCTTTTGGTCAAAATCAATTTAGTTTTGTCATCGAGATAAATTCTGATCAATGATTTTAGGTTGAATTTGCGTTCGTTTTATCATGTTTGGTGATTTCCACGTCATATATATTATAATAAATCAAAATTAATGTTATTGTATCATTTATACATTGGGTCTTCAATCGATTATAGTCTTCCCATCTATGAAGACATAGCATCAATAATATTATAATAAAACTATACAAATTGCACATATTTTAGATGTAACAGTGTGCAAGATCTTGCAAGATTACCACATCAACACTGCGTGTTACAACTCACCACAACTAAGTACGTAGTCACACACGAAAGAATGATCGATGGACCTATTGAATTTTATATAATTAGACTGAGCACTGTATACGAATCCGTGAGGTTCCATCTCAATACCAATTGATAATAGGAAGAGCAACTCACATTCTTATTTACATACTCAAAGCCATCTATTTTATTAACATATGGAACAATATCAACTTTCATATTCTTCATATACCTTAAACGAGTAACGAATATAAATTTAAATAAGGTTCCATCCAAAACTAATAAATAATTGGCACGTGGAGTAACTCAAAACTCAAAAACATGTTCGATCATTGTTTCATTTATTAATATAGAATTTTAATTATAGCCTATTATTCAAACTTCAATAGATCCAAAATTTTTTATGCAATATTATTTATTTTAATTTGATGATATTTAATTATTTTTTATTAGTGTTCAAATTAAAATTTAGAAATATTTTTTGTACAAAATAAAACAATTTTTTCCCAGTCAACGGGTGCTGTGGACACTGGTCGTGTCCACATGCAACTACCCCGAGCAGAAAATGACATGCAAAATCTTTCAGGAGATCAAATTTTAAAATGACATTCGCATTATAAAATTATTATCCCTAAACATATATAATTTATAAACAAAAATAATAATGTCAGGCTCATTTTATATACTGGTCGTTGGACTAACTCTATATATATGCACTATATTATATTTACTCGTGATTCGCGAGTGAACTTGTAGTATACCATAAATCTTATCAACACAGGCATGTCACTCCAATTTTCGCTGACTCGTAATTGACTACCTTTTCTGAGAAACAAAATATTTGAAAATTAAATATGATATGCATGGGTTTTTGAAGACTCTCTCTATTTTAACATAAAAAAATATCAAAAAATATATAATTTATGATAAAATTTGTGTTAGAAAATCAAGTTATCCCAAAATTTTATCAAAAATGAAGAAAATAAAGAGAGAAAAAAATAATTATAATAAGAACAAATATTAGAATTGTAAAGTAATAGATATTGTGAAACGAAAAAGTTAGTTAAAGTGACATGTATTTTAAAATGGAGGGTGTATAAGAAAATACAAAATTCATGACAATTTGTGTTAAAAAGACTATGTTGCTCAAAGATTTCGTTGGAAATGTAAAAAATTAATGAAAAAAAGAGAGAAAAAATAATTAATAAGGATAAAATTGATAATTAATCTTTAATACGTCATTAAAATTGTAAAGTGACAGATATTGTAAAATAAAAAAAATAGTTAAAATAATATATATTTTAAAATGAAGAGAGTATAATTTACGTGCCCTTTAAGTTTAAATAAACGATAAAAAATTTGCGTACCCTATATAGGGCTAGATCGTAGAACCCCAGCCCATTGAAGAGATCAAACCGAAGACTAGAGAGATGGAAGGTGGGAAGGTATAGCGGTGTTGTTTGTGGTGGTGATGATGGAGGCGGTGACAACCACGAATGGGCAGATCGTCTGCGGCATACAGGAGGAGGACTTGCATGCCTGTACCGGGACTGCACCGAGAACCCGAACCCGATCGAGCTGTGCTGCGCGAAGGTCAAGGGTCTAGCTCCAAATCAGGTTAAGTGCCTCCGTGATTACAGTAACAACGAGCCTTCTATTCTGATGCTCCGGCTTGGCGGCCAACCCACCCCTTTCTTTGAATGCATGAAGTTGTGCTTGGGGGCGGTATTTTTGAATGCCTTAATTTATGTGTTTTTCGTGTGTCTTTATGTCTAAACAACTTGGATCAAAAGAATTTAAATTATTATTATTATTATTATTATTATTATTATTTTCTTAACTATCACTAAAACTCGATTAATCTTGTCAAGCTTAAATAGTACTTTAAATCCTTGCCATTAGCTCACTTCTCACCTCGAAGGCCTATCCATGAATTAATAAATTTACTCAAATTTCACATACTTTCCATCTCACTCATTTATCCTCCTTCAAGCTCATATGCATCTTTTCCGCAAACAAAGGGCATATTCGAATTTACATACAAAACGCATATAAATATAAACATAAATAGAAATAAACATAAATCAACAAAAGAGCAAAAACGAGTATAAACAAATAGAAATGAGTTGTTAAATAAAAACGAATATAAATGAGTTGTTAAATAAGAAACAAACGAAGATAAACAAATATAAAATCCAATAAAAGAACATAAACAAACATAAAAGAACATAAACGAATATAAACGAACATAAAACATAAATACATTCTCTTTTTATGTAATGTCAAACAGGCCCAAAGTTACATCGAAATACAATTAATGACCAATAAATTTATTCAAAAGTATAGTGAAACACCTCAAATTTACTTCACTAAATTAATATTTAACGAGAATAACTACAATTATTCACTCCCGCAACATGAATATCAAACCACACTCATTACCACCAATTCGAATTTTTACAATCAACCTTTCTATTCATATCATGAACACCTTTTTAAAGTCATAAGTTCATTCATCAACTGAAATCAACAAGAAGATAATGGAAGTAGATGAATATGGTGGTGCGGCTGGGTCTCCGACAACTTCCTGACAGCGCCAGCGACGGATTCTGGCCGATGGTGATGGCTGCTGCTGGTTGGTGCTCTTTAAATTTTACAGAAGTTTGGGCTTTTACTTTGGCTAATATTTCATTCTAAAAAAGATATACATTAACAATCATACACCTATTTTTCTTCACTAATAATTTACTCTTCTATTATATTTATATTTACCATCCATTTTGAATTAGAATTACTTTAATTTTATTTAATAATATTGTATATAAATTATAAAATTGATTTTAAATATAATGATTTAATTAAAATATAATCTTTAATCATCTTATAAAAATATACCTTTCACGTGTGTGTATATATATATATACACACACACACACATTTAGACTTCATATCACAAAGTGTAAAAACGATAATAAGGACCTTAAAAACTGACTTGAACCTAGCGCTAACAAAATTTGTGGTTCGCGTTGAAATCGAGTTGGATAAATCGGCCATCGGACAAAGTTTTTTGTCCAATACCCTTTTTGGGTTGGACAATTCGACAAGCATAAATTCGGGTTAAAATTGGGTTTGAACAACAAAAAGTCATACCCGCATCTAATTTTTTCTGGTCGAACAAATTCGGGTAATCGGATCGGATGAAAGTTTGATAGCACTACTTGAACCGATCTACTTCCAGTTTACATAAAAATGACATGTGGTCTTAGTAAAAAGGTCAAGACTCGGGTCATATATGTCCAAATCAAGTGAAATTTGACTTATTGAAAACATAACTTCCTACACTATGTTCTACCATGATTATAAACTTTTATATATCTCAAATTACTCCATTTTCTAATTTTATATTACCCCTTTTATACCTTATTTATAATTTCCTCTTCTCTTACCTTCTTTGCTCCCTAATGGTAGCTTCTGCCTCTAAACTTTAAACATATCTCCATTTATATTTTTAATTTATAAATTTACCTCGAATAACATACACAGCACAAATTTCAGGATCATCCATCATAATTTTTAATGATATTAAGCATTATCGAGCATATTCTCAAGTCACCCTTATTATAGATTGTAATATCTCTTAATAGTAACTACCAAGCATAATAATTGGCATAATTAATAGCCAAACAATGCACAATTTAAAAGATCCATACTTGAAATCAACATATTATTGACATCGCATAACCTTATTTTAATTTTTAAAACGAATATAACAAAATATCCATAAATTTAATCATTAATATTTAAATTTAATTAAAAAATTTATTATTATAATTACATTTAGTTTCGCATGTAAATTTTTAGAATTATAAAGTATGAATTTTGAATGGTGAAATAGAAGTGTTTGAAATTAAGTTTTACCTGACACCTATATACAGAGGAAGAAGACAAGAGGAGGAGTAGTGGCACCTTTTGAGTTACGAGAGTATAATTTATTTTTATTGTTTAGTATTTAACGTTTAATATTTAATTCAGTTATCTTATTAGTAAACTTATTTATTTAATATATGTACAAATTGTATGTTTGACCGAAAATCTCCATGATAGTTTAAACTCTACAAAAACAAACTTATAAATTTCGAATTGAAGTATTTTTTATTTTTTTAAAGAAGAGAAAAAAAAGTAGATATAGAACTAGGGTTTAGAAAGACGAAGGCGGAGTATAAAAGGTAAAAGGGGGGTAATGTAACTCAGTTGACATTTTTTTTTTTTTCAAAAAAATGAGATTCATTTAGTCTCACAATCATTTGATAATTAGGCGGTGCGAAAATTATTTATTTTGAAAATTATTATTTATAGAAAATATGTTTTTAAGAAAAATAATTTTTAACTTACTTTTTATTATTTAGTAAGAAGGAAAATAACTTTCAACTTATATTCTACGTTGTTCTAGTAGTTTCATATATAATGATTAATATCGACAAATGAAGGAATTTTGACATCAAATTTTAGAGTAGAACTTTTGTAATATTTTCTACCAAATAGTAAAGTTTCGATTTAAACTGTTGAAGTCACTCCGTATTCAAAAAATTAGTCAAATGAATTATTTTAGTGGCTTATATATGTGCTAATAAATGTCGACAACTGAAATATTTTTAACATCAAATTTTAGAGTTGAGTTTTTTTAAATATTTCTTATCAAATGGTGAAGTTTCGATTCAAACCGTAGAAGTCATCCCTGTCCAAAAAATCAACTCGCTCGCTTTTTAAATGGAAAATAGTTTCTCTTAGGTGAAAATGATTTTCCTAGGAAAATGATGTTCATTTTGACGTTTATAATAGCATGTACAACAGCTAACAATTCAGTAACAGTTAATTTTAGTTAATCGTAATCACTCATAATCGTTCAGTAACAGTACCAACTAATCGTAACATTTTATAATAACTACCAGCTACATGATATTCGTAATCCGACGTGGTCAAAGCCAAAGGTAGAAATCACAAGAACTAAACATTAAAACAAGGGGCCAGCCGCAGATCGAGAGATTAAAATTTTAGATCAACATAACTCTCTCTCTCTCTTTCTCAATCCATAAAGCAAAAACCTCCAAAATTGATTCACGAGATGAAGTTTTAAAGGGACTTCCACGCTGTAAAATAATTCATTTATAAACAAAAAGTTACACCCACCTCTCTCTGGAACAGAAAGAATATTGGCCTCAAATCCAAGTCATAATTTCGTATGTATGTTCGAGTTGGACCGACCCTATCCACCATTATATTCCCCCGTGAACTTATAATTATATACTACTTCAATTATTACATATATATGTACGTGCATGTCCCGCCAATTTTCGCTCACGGGTCGTACTAATTTTTTGGGGTGGTAAAGAGGCAAATATATATATATATATATTGATTTTTTAAAAGTTTTATCGAGTAAATTGATTAATATTGTCTTGTTATAAAACATTTATTTTATTACAAGACATTTATTATATCAACCACGATAAAAAAAAATTATGTAAGATCTGATAATATATAAATATAGACAATTTTATCCTTATAAATTAAATAGTTATTTTAAAGATATATAAAAAATAATAACCGATTCATTTTAGAACCATATACGATAAATAATATTGATTTTTTTAATTTTTGGTATTAATTGTGAAAAATTGTAGAAAAAAAAAGTAATTTGTTAAATGTATATGTGCATGTTAATATTCTTACACTTTTTATTTTTCAGTTTAATACATGATAATAGGGTGTTCAGACCAAGAGAAACACAACACCTATGCCCTATAAATACCAAGACCTTAGAACCCAAGAGACCAAACCTACAACTTCTAAGAGAGAGATCTAGAGAGAGAAAGAGGAGATGGGAGCTGGGAAGGTGGTGGTGCTTGTGGTGGTGTTGGTGGCAGTTTGGGCAGCGACAACCACAAATGGGCAGAGCATCTGCAACATACCACAGAAGGATTTGAAGACCTGCGAGCCCGCCGTGGAACGGTATAGCCAGACCAACCCGACCACCCAGTGCTGCACGGTGGTTGAGGGTCTGACTCAAGACCAGATTCAGTGCCTCTGTGATTACAAGAACAACAATATGCTCGGGCTCATTGGGATCGATGCTACTCGAGCCATGAAGCTCCCTGGTCTCTGCGCTGGCACCTCCGATCAATTCAACTGCTCATGAGTCATCGTCGCTCTCTCTCTTCCATGCTCAAGATGTGGTGGATGCATGAGAGGGATTAATGGATGGTTAATTAATTTATGCTGTTAATTAACATAATCTGTTAACGTTCAAGAGTGAAGCT
Organism: Talinum fruticosum; assembly: GCA_021018815.1. NCBI lineage: Eukaryota > Viridiplantae > Streptophyta > Magnoliopsida > Caryophyllales > Talinaceae > Talinum > Talinum fruticosum. The sequence continues at coordinate 1,020,051 of JAITYX010000083.1, forward strand.
CTCTTTCTTTGAATGCATTGAATTTATGTACTCTGTTTTTTTTTTTTGGGGGGTGGGGGATTGTGTGGAATTATGTCAATGTTTAATCTATTTCGTTCTTTGTTTTGGTGTGTTTTTCAGTGTTAAGGTACACCAATATTGTCCAATGGTGTAGTGATGTAAAAGTTTCTTTTTTAATCTACTTTTTTTCTTTTCTTGTTGGAGCATAAATATATTTTTGGATGTTTACGCATAAGAGTAAGTTTTTGGTTGAGATAAATCTTAAACATGGTATAAGAGTATTTATGGCGATAGTCTTACGTAAAGGTTATTGTAGGAGAGGGTATGTTATAGAATAAATTTATATTTAAACTTCTAACTATTATTTTAAACTTTTAATTAAGTTGATTCTTAAATAACTCTGTCTCATCCTTAGTTTGTATTAAGCATGATTATTAATTTACAACAAGAAACTATATATATATATATATATATATATATATATATATATATATATATACACACCATTTTAAAATAATAATAATTTTATATATTTTTGGTGTTAATTATATTCTAATTTTCACGTATATATTAGATATTGATTAGAGACCTAAATGTGTTGCAGCCTTATTATTGATAGCTAAAGAGGAAAAAATACAAATAAATTGAATTATATCAGGAATTAATACGCTACATCGTGAATTATATATATATATATATTAAAATGTCAATTATAACAATATTAAACCAACATATGTTTTTCCTCTTCTTCTCGCAGCTGTATTCAAATAGGCAATTTTAATTTATCGGGATTTTCCTACATATTTCAAAAAAGAAAAGGAAAGGACAGAAATAGTCATAGGGTTTTTTCACTTGTACAGTATTACATTCTAACTATTAGTCTTTCTAGATCTTTCGTGTTAAAGGGCAAAACTGTAAATAAATATGAGCGACGACGCATTTCCTTCCCGCGCTTTCGTTGCGTAGACCAAAAAAGTGAGTGTGAAGAAACCAGTAGAATTACCCAGCAGCAAAACAGAGCAAATCAGAACAGAGCACAACACAGAGAGAGAGAGAGATGTGTGGAAGGTGTCACTGCACTCTTCTGCCGGACGATGTTCCTAAGGCTTGCCACCTGCAGAATCCGTCCGTTCGCTTCATCGACATCGAGCAGTAAATCTCTCTCTCTCTCTCTCTCTTTCTCTCTCTCTATTAATAATCTTAAGATTCATGGACTCATGTGTTTGATAATTAGGTACCTCCCCTCGTTTAACATCTCCCCGGGATCTTACCTTCCGGTTGTTCGCCGGGAAAGAGGAGGAACAAAGGAGTTTGAAGCCGCTGTGCATTGCATGAAATGGGGATTAATTCCCAGTTTTACCAAGAAAAATTCCAGACCCAATCACGAAAAGATGGTAACTCTTAGTCCTCGATCAAAAAACACAAGTTTAATCACATACTTTTCTGTTATTAGAGTTAATTCTTCCATTTCTGGTGTCTTGATTTTTCTTTTCTATGTGAAATTGAACTTTTCAGTTCAATGCGCGATCAGAATCCATCGCTGAAAAGGTAGTGTTTCGGAGGCTGGTTCCTCACAACCGCTGCCTTGTGGCCGTGAATGGGTAAGAGGATGACTCAGATTATATAAGAACTATCTCAACCAAAAGCTTAAGTTATTTCACACTATATATGTTCATAAGAGGCCAGTATATATAGCAAGCTGATGCAGTATGTATACAAGAATGTGATAATGGTGACAATGAATTTCTTAATTTGGTTAGGTTTTATGAATGGAAGAAGCGACCGAAGAAGCAGCCATACTACATTCATTTTAAGGATGGTCGTCCTCTTGTATTTGCTGCCCTTTATGATTCCTGGGAAAATGCTGAAGGTCAGTTCCTGCTTTGTCTCTCCTAAATTGACGCTCAAGTTTACAGTTTTCTACTTATGACATGAAATCGTTCTGATATCTGATTTGCAGGAGAAATTCTCTACACATTCACTATCTTAACAACTGATTCATCACCTTTTCTAGAGTGGCTACATGGTAAGCAGTCACATAAACTTGCTCAGGTAGAGATTAAGATCAAGCCCATGAGTAAATTAGCTCTCATGTCGGAACCCCCTCCCCACGCTGAATTGTATTTTTCTTGCCTTTTGCCTCGTCTGAATCAAAAGAAAATCATTTTGGAGATCAAAAGCTGGTTCCTGATATCATTGCGGGTTATTGTGGCAGATAGGATGCCTGTAATCCTAGGAGATCAAGTCTCGACTGATATATGGCTGAACAGCTCTTCCGAAGCCACCTTCAAAACAGTCCTTAAGCCTTATGACAAACCAGATTTGGTAAGACTACTTGGGAAAGACCTCATACACAATTTGTACTTGTTGCGTTCGACACCAATATGACTGTAAGATTTAACATTTACCCTAACCCCCCCAACCCTTCCCCGGGCAGGCCTGGTATCGGGTGACCCCTGCCATGAGTAACCCATCATTTGACGGTCCAGCATGCATCAAGGAGGTATAACTAATTAACTACTACTACATTTCTTTTGCTCTCCGTGTGCATAAAATTCGTTATCTGGCTTAAGAATCTGCAGCCCCTTAACCATGCTTCGATTCTATCCTCATACAGTACTAGTTACAGTAGGTATTGTAGTTCGGAGTTTGTCGCTCATGTCATGAATCTAAATTAATCACACCATATTGTACAGATACACTTGGAGCCCGAAGAACAGCCTATTCCTGTCAAAAAAGTTTCCTCCAGTAAAGAATCAACTAGGAGCTCACTTGGGGGATCTACCAAGAATATCAGGAACATCGATGGTAAGGAGGAATCTGAGTAGTCATCGTACACCAAAAACGCAGGCTCTGATGTCAAGGCTGAGGCAAAACGAGAGCACAGTCGACTCGCGACTGATTCAAAGCCCAGCATTGATGAACTCAATGATCTTCCTCCAGTTTCTCCCAAGAAAATTAAGAAAGAGCAGGGCTTGCAACAAGCATTTGTGCCTTAATACTTTTGTTTTTCTGTAACTTACAGCATATGTACATCACAGGCAGATGTAATGAGGGGGCGGGTCATTTGGAGTTTATCGTGTGGTGTATTTAATAGTTGTTGGCACAAGTAAGGTTAAGTTAAAAAGGGTTGTGATAAACAGTAACTGTATTGTTCATATGTGGTTGTTTAGTAAGAGTAGAGTAATAAATCTATCCTTTGAGACATAATTTTGTATTTGAATGTGATGGGTAAAATAAATTTGTTGGGTTTTGTCCCAATTTCATTATATGTAAAATATTATTTTTTATCTTGGATATTAAGAAGTTGATTGTGACTAGAAAACCTTTTAGGATTTTTAGAGGTTTTCTATATATACTATGTTGTTTTACCTAGTTAGGTGTGGCGTGTGACGCATGGCATAACCATATGTGCATTTTGGCACCGACTAAGGTTATTCTTTTCTATTCCACATACCTTGATTGACAGAGTATTTGAGAGTTGTTTTTCTTTACTTTGATCTTACGTAACTCATCGTCTTGAAGATTGTACCTTATACTCACTTATTATATCATAGTGGATTATATTGTTATCGATCGTAGTTTTTCCCGGATTTGGATCTACGTAAAATTTATGTGTTCAACACCTCACCAATTATTTGTTGCTTTATCAACTTTCCTACATCCCAAATTCAATTACTCGTTTCGCTTCCGTTACATATCGAATCCAACCCCAATAAAATTTGAAAGATTAAAGGGAATACGTATGACAGGTATGACCTATTCCCCATATACTTTTCACATTCCTCCATTTTAAACATACTTTGAGACCTTATATAAAGGTGATGGTGATTGCCCATCCAAATTTTCCAACATAGAAACAGCTCAAGTTTGTATTGACAAGATTACTGATTACTTGTCATGTCCCTTCTGTATGAAGGAAAAACGAAAAGTGATCTCTTTTATAAGGGAAAATAGTTTAAATGGAAAATATTTTTAAAATTATATTTACTAGTTATTCATGTAACCAAGTAGGCTAAGGTTTGTCGAAGCAGTTATTTCCTCTCTTTTCACGGGTTCGATTTTAAGGGGAAATTGTGTGGGAAAAATGATTGGACTTTGACACCCCCATTCCCCGACCTAATAAGCCTTCCGGACTTCCCGAGATAAAGGACTTAAAAGATAAGTCTGTTTATCAATAAAAAACATAGGCTAGGGTTCTTTTTCTCTCTAGGTTCCATCAAGTTTATAGACAATCTGCATTTATAATTGATAATCAGCCTAATCTTTTAGTTGATATAGTCATTTTCTATTGTATAAAAACATGGTACGAGAATCTTTCTAAGAGATCTAATGTTTAAATCTTCACCCCATATTAATTTATTACACAAGGTACTGGTTCAAGTCTAATATGTTGTCCTTAATATCAATTCCTCACTCGGTCATCTCAAAAGATTACAAAATGGGTTTAAACTCTCAAAAAGTTTAACAAAAAGAAACGGCACGTCGCCTGAGAGATTCGAACTCTCGCGGGAAACCCCATGTACTTAGCAGGCACACGCCTTAACCACTCGGCCAAAGCGACATATTTATCCATTTTTTCCTAATAATTAAAAAAAAATAACTGATCAATAGAATTGCAAATATGAGAAAACCAGATAGTGCTTGTATTATAATTCCATTGGACATGAATTTGACAAGGAAAATCTATCATTCAACAAAGGACAAACATACGATATGATATGAGAGAACTGCAAAACTTGTTATTCCCTACACAACTAAACATTGTCAGTGTCTTTCTGTAAAGCTCGGCATTCACAACATCCAAAGGCACACAGCAGACTCAGCTCGAAAATTTCAGACCCCATGAAGCTCGCAAAACTTCGTGTACCCTTCAATATTATTGAAGATATCTCAAACAAAGGTGAAATGACCGGGGACAAGTGGAATTTTACTTGTTTGTGTTCTTGTGCATCTACCTGCCACAGTCTTCTTAGCGTTCCTGCTCAAGTCATACCCACACATTAATAGAGTTCATGACATATGATAATGTACCATCTCGTTAATGGTCAATTAGAGAGGATAGGTAATCTTCTACTTTGCACACAGAGAAACAGAAGCATTACTCAACACAAGTTGGCAGCCAAATTTCCATCAGAACCAAGAAATTATCCTTCAGCAATTTCAAATACGGACGCGAAGAGTAGAAAAAGGAGCAGAAAATAATAATTAAAAAAATGTAACAGCCAAGTGACAGAAACTTGTCGAGGATAGATAGCAATTTAGTTCTCAGCTTGCTGTTCTAGGACTATTTTGGCACAAGATCTTTGGCTTTCGGTTTGAGGAGGATAGGAAGGACTCGACTCAAGACATCCAACCAGCTAAACTATATAATCATTCTCAAATTTGCACAAAATAATGAGGCATAAACTATCAAACATCGCCCGAGAGATTTGAAGTCTCGCTAGGAAACCCCATGTAGTTAGCAGGAACATGCCTTAACCACTTGGCCAAAGCAAGTTGACCATCTGTTCCTGATAAACTATAACTATAACTCAAGTAAAGAATTGTAAAATGACAAAAATGCATAATGCTTGCATCCGATTGTATATGAACATTTACATAGGAGACACACATGTGAATAGATATATTAATTTCTCCTCATTTCTCAGGGAGGAGGGGATAAGCTTCGATACACTCCTTAAGATACATCATACAAGACACGAGACTAATAGGCTTGAAAATTTATAACGTCCAAGGTAGGATGAACTAATAGACTTGAAAATTATGGACTTTTTCTCATTTTGTCCATTCTCCATAGATATGGAGCTACATAAATTTTAAGTGAATGTAGCATATCCCCTAAATTTTATTGGATATCTCCAAAGTGACAGAGTCAACTCTTGATAAGATGAAACTTACCATGGCAACGTTGGACTCCTCTTCACATTGGACACATCTCTCTTCTATAATGCCCTCCTTAGCTATAACTATGCCTAAGCCATACTCGCAAAGCAGAAGTTATGCACATACTTTACCATCTGGTTATGACTATAAAGTGAACAGGAAATACTCACAGCAAAATCATTGATAAGTAACACAACATGACAAGTCACATTTGCATCACAATTTAACAAGCAAGCCTTCTGAAATTCTTTAACAGTAAAAAGATGGTAGAAAGACCACAAAGAAAAAAAAATTATACCCAAATGATTGAAGTATTGGGGCTTTACAGTGTTGGATAGCACTTTGCTTACATTAACAATTTTAACCTTCCAGGGGAATTCTGTAAGAAGATCTGCCTTGTGTTTGAAGAGGCTAGGGTGCGAGACATCAGACAAACTTCTTACAAAACTCCTAGAGGTTCGGAAGGACACAGTACACCTGCTAAACTGAATGAGAATAGGCCCTTAACCAAAGGCTAAAAGCTATCTATGTCAACTAATGAACAACCAATTTTGTTGTTAAGATTAGGCTGGTTGCTGATCACCTCTCCGTTATGCCCTCACCCAAAAAGGACCAGCACTCTTCCCTCTATCAGCTCACTGAAGCAGAAAAATATCACTATGTGATCACCGTAGATCTGTAATTTAGTCTGCCTAGCAAATATAGATTCCGTTGGCATTTTCACCCCCAGTCTGCCTAGCAAAAATAGACTTCGTTGGCATTTTCACCCACTCAAAGTTCAAATCTGAATGAACACCATTAATCAGAGAGTAAGGCCCTGTTCCATTGAGCTTCTTCCAGCTCTTTACAACTTCTTACAGCTCTTTACAACTTTTTATAACTAACTTTACAACTACCTTCCAGCTCCTTACAACTCCCTACGGCTAAATAGAACCGGTCAGAGTAGGAGTCAGCTAGCTCGACCTTTAATATCTCTAATCTTTGTGCTAGAAAAAAAAAAAAGAGCTGAAATACACCTCAAAATTGAACCCTCTCAATATTCAAAGACTAATTTTCTTTGAATCTTGAGCATCCATAATAAATTCTACCTTTCCCTGTGAATTTCAGATATAGGATCCAGATGAGAAATATCATTGGGGCAAGCTCTATGATATGCCTTAACCACTCCCCAAATAAAATAAAATAAAAAATATCACATCGCCTAGGAGATTCGAACTCTTGTGGAGAAATGTACTTAGCAGGCACACGCCTTAACCACTCAGCCAAAGCGACATGGTTGTCCATCTTTTTCTAATAAACCATTATTCACAAACTGATACAAATGAAAAACAAACAGGAAGCTCTATGATATGCTCTTCCTTAGGACTCTTGCAAGGGTTATCTTCATGGTAGGATTAGCTGAAAGATAGAGGATTGAACCTAAAAAGTATTATAATCGATAATGGCTCCGAATGGCAGGAAATTGATTAATAATCTAACCACTTGGTAAACAAAATGTAAAAATTTCGATTCTAGGCCAGATTCTGTTTGGTTTGAAGACATGCAAATGGCAGGAAAACCAGTAATAGTTGCAGCAGGGCAACCATGGCATAATCGAATGCAATTCTGGCATCTCACCTTCGATTGTATAAAATTTAAGACAACACTATTCCAAACTAGTGAGAAGATGAAGTTATAATATTTCACACCTACGAAGTAATCACAGAAATATACTCAATTTTATATTCAGAGATTTGAACATAGATATTACATCATGAAAGAAACTAAGACGTGATTAGCCATTACATCAGAATATGGAATCAAAAATCAGCATGAGGTACTCTGTGAAGTTGCTAATTTACTAACTAGAGCATTATTGACTAAACCAAAGAGTGAAAGCCAGTACAATAAAATGAAAGACAAAAGAAAAGGGCAATGAAAGCACACCATAAATCAACCTAGGATTCAAAAACTTTTCAGAATCAAAGCCTCATACCTCAAAATGAACAACTCTGACATTGCAAGATCACCATTTTATTCAACTCTTCACCAGCCATCATCAGAAACCCCCTTGGCATTGCTCAGAATCGACCCGAGGGTGCCCAAAACAGCAAAAGCCAAAAGAGGACTGACATCAAGGGTATCAAAGATGGGAGGGATGATATTCCTAAATAGGTTCAAATAGGGATCACAAAGGTCCCTGATTGCAGATAATGGCTGCCTATCCCAAGGGATGTTGGGGAACCAGCTGAGTAAAACCCTAACCATCAAAACCCCACTATAGATATCGAGCCACTTAGCCATCCCTGATGCAACCACCGTCAATGGGGTGTTGAGATACCCAGTTGGGCGGTCCTTAAGGGAAGCGAAGAACAGTGGGCCGGCGGCGCAGAGGACATTGTCTTGAAGGAATTGGACGGTTTGGAGTTGTTGGGCAGTTGGGGTTAAGAAGAAAGACTTCAAATTCAGGAAAGAGTTTGTAATGATTTGCACGATTTTGGAGGAGAGAGCGAGAGAAAGGGCGAAGAGAGCAGCTAGGGTTTTGTTCGAATTCGAGAGAAAAGGGGTTTTGAGGGGTGGGTTTGGTGTTGAACTGGAAATAGGATTGGGTGTTTCGAATGGAGGGTTGAAGGAGGAGGAGGAGAAGCAGAGGGGTTTTACGAAAGAGGGCTCTGGGGATTTGATCTTCAAATAGAGACTGGAGTTTTTGCGTGCGTTGAGAAGTCCTGGAACAGGAAGGCTGGTAGGTTTGCGAAAAGAGAGAGACTGACGGTGGCGGAAGATGGCGCTCACGGCGGGGCCGCCGAGGAGGAGAGATCCTGAGGCCGCGAATGGTATAGTAGTAGTGGTCATTGTCTTTGGTTTTCCAGGGTTTTTACGCAGGCCACGAGTTCTATATATATGTTCTCTCCAAATTTCAGATTTGTACGTAGCTTGTAATAGAGATAGAAATATTACAAAGGAAAATTCAACAATCTAAAATTTAAAAACTTATATTACAACAATAAATTGCCTTTAATCATGCTTAAAAGTATCTTTTTTCTTCTTTTCATAAAAGTTATTAAAATTGGTTAAAGAAAATATTTATTAACCTTAAGTTAAAAAGGGTAAAAAATAATAAATCAGCTTTAACTTAATTTGAGTGGAGTCTACATTGAGCTTCAATTGAGCTAGACTCAAATATATGCATATTTAGTAAATTTGTATACTTTACGGGTTAAAATTAATCAGCCAAACGATAAAGAAAAATGTCCTTATAACATCAATTAAAACTTGTCCAACTAAAGTCACAAGTTATCTTTTGATTTACAAGAAGAATCAAGTGGCACAAGTGATTATACTTGTGAACAACAAAAAAACTTTTTTTATAAAAACACGTATAAATTTCAGTAACTCATTGTTTTAATTTTTAAAAAACGACACATAACAAAGAGAAACCTTTACATATTATTTTTTAGTTTCTTTTTTAGAGAGAGAAGTTGTCCTCCTTTATGCATTATTATAGAGTTTTATAAGAAAAATAATCTGTAAAATATTATATATTGAGTCAAAAATTTTAAGACCTTCGTAAACCCCTGAGCTATGCCAACTATAATAATCAATATTCATCAATTTTTTTTTAAAAAAACTAATTTTCTTAATTTTGGGTTAATTAATATCCGCCAAAAATATCAAATTCAACCCCAAGAAGATACATTACATTACATACAAATTAAACACCACCCCCACTTGAAAAACAAAAGAGAAAGAAAAATTAAATCAACATAAGGGAAAGGCTTGGGGCCGTAGGATCATAGGCAAAGATCGAAGATAAGCATCAATCCACCGTCCATTAGCCCCTCCTATATGATGAGCAATGAACTTTTGAATGACTCTTAGCGGCCCCACCATGCAACTCCACCGCAGCACCGGGCGTTGGCCGAGGCTGAACCCCCTCCGGCGGCTCCCGAGCCTCACCGTCCCGATCCGGCGGCGCTGCCTAAGCCGCCTCCGCCGCCTGCACCAGCCCACCAGGATGGTGGAATCCGGTAGGAGAGACACTGTGATTGATCCTTTACTCTTAATCATCCCTCTCTCTCTCTCTCTCTCTCTCTCTCTCTCTAATTAGTTTCTCTCTCTAGCTAGACTCCAATTATAAGCCTACATACATAAGTTTAAGTGATTAGTGTAGGAATTTTGCTTATATAGAGAGATAAAGAGGCCAGAGAGGATAATCAATCATGATTAATGGGTCATTAATTATGATGAGTTTGCTTAAGTACTCATTTTATGTTGAGATTAAATTAATTAATTAATTAATTACTATAAAGGGGTAACCTGGAAGAGAATAAAATTTTGCTTTATGATTTTAAAGTGATTTTCTTAGGGAGGGAGGGTGGGGATCATGATGATAACGATAAGAGACTTTATTTCTGGCTTTGCCCATCAAAAAATTCTAATTGCTTCATTAAGTGAAATTACTGCTAATCAGATACTTTAATCAATTGTTAATTAGGTAACTTAAAGCTTGATTAAATAAGTACCATGCGTGAAGCCCATCTGAGCTCCAAAGTTCTTCAAAATTAAAATCCAATATTTTATTTATTTATTTATCAATTTATTATTATTATTATTATTATTAATTATTAATTATTATTATTATTATTATTATTATTATTATTATTATTATTATTATTATTATTATTATTAAAGGCAAAGTTATGAGGCTAGTAACATATGTATATTGATGCTTAAGATATTTAAGGAGAAATTTTCATTTGTAGGTTTTAGTCTTTCTGTAGGGTTTTTATATTAATTCACTTGTTGTTTGATTGAATATAATATTTATTAAAGCGTGAGATTATACATAAGTACTCATATAAGACAACTACAAATATTTTTGAGAATTTTATCAGATTTTTAATTTTTAACGCAATTTGAAGTATTAAGTGCCATAGTTGTATACAAATGAACTATCTTGACTGCAAAGCACTATCAAAAATGCAAAAGACTAAAACTAGAATTTTTATGGTCTGATATCTGAACAGAATGGTTTTTAAGAGACTAGGGAGCTCTGATGAGAAGTGATACTCGACAATATACAGTTCAAATATCCGATGGTTTTAAGAGTACTACTTTATTTTAATCTTGTATAAATCGATCTGCTTGTATCTTGACGGATTTTTTTATAAGTTCGAACGGGTATTTAACAAGCTAATGCTAATACGGTGGCATTTATACTAATAATCTATCAATTAATTGAACAATTATTGGAAAAAAAAAAAAGAAAGAAAAAGAGAGAGAGGGACAACGAGTATGGTTTTAAAATTTTGGGAGCCATTCGAGTTTGAGTGGAGCAATAAATCAAAGCTTACAAAATAACTGTAAAACCCGTGATTTCTGTGGCCTCGTCGAAGTAGACAAATTACAACGAAAATAAATATTCAACAATATCACTAATTACAATATTTACTACCCTTTTTGAAGCAAAACAAATTACACGACATAATTCAAATGCAAATATCAATGGAAAATCCTTGAGTATATAACCAATGGAAAAAAAAAAAAAAAAGGAAGCAAAAAACCTCCAAAATTTTCGATTAGTGACAGATTCATAAGTTGGTACTTTTTATTTTAAGATAATATCGTGAATCACATTTATGCTATAAGTTGTTATTTATCGGGTCTCTTTTTATAACATAACCATCTTTTTCCTATAAAAAAAATCACGACTATTTTTTCGTAGTGTTCATAATTTTTAGATGGGACTATTTAAAACCAAACAAACTGTATCTAAAATACTTGCAAAAGAATATATAAAAATAGAAGCAGTTCCTTGAATATAATTAGGCACCATAAACTTGTTTCATTATTATCTCTTTTTGTTTTTTTTTAATTTTTATCAAAGTCAGGGGAGGGTTGTGTTATATTATATTGAAATCAAGAAATTCATACATATCTTCGGATGCCCGCTTAACTATAGTTCCGGGACCTCGTCAACTCAGACCCTATCATTAAAACTAAACGGTTGCCAATAAGCTAATTCATATACAACTTTATTACTCTCATATTTAACAAACAACCATTATTACCAAATCAAGGTTTCAGCCCCCAAAAAAAAAAAAAATCAAGTTTAATCACAGTTAATCTTGTATTGGGCCTTATTGTGTGGATGGGCCATTCCAGGTCAAAAAGGCCCAAAAAGCTAGATGAATAGCAGAACTCAGTCTTCTTCTTCATCTAGTAACTAACCAAACCATTAACCATGGTAAAAAGCTAACCCAACCAACTAGGTTGTAAAATCTTATCATGAAAATATAGACAATCAAGAATAAAAGATAATTTATTTAAATATATATTTTTTCATTTACAAAACTTAAAATTTAATTGATAGATTGTAGTCTCCTAAGTATAATACATTATACTCTTACGAGAGGAAAATTTAGACAATAAAATAATAAAAGATAATTTATGAGATTATATTTTAATATTAGTGCATGAATTATCTTTAATTTTCATATTTTCCCTCACACCAAAAGAAAAAAATAAATAAATAAAGGTTGTTGAAGGAATCGACTCACTTTAAAGTCTACAAATTGATACATTGCATTTGCATGTGACAACTTTCTTTGTGTGATAATCTCTATGGCAACCACTTTTTCTTCATGACTCTTAGCCATTAACAAATACAATTATCAATGACTAGAGAAAATATTGCCAACTATTTTTAGAAAATAATACCCATTCATAATAAATGTAAGAACAATTCATGAACCTTATAAAATTCAAGATCAAATGAGTTTTTTTAGTGTTTTATTTTACGAGTGGCGAACGATAAATTCATTAACTCTTTATCTAAGGAGATTTTATAGACTGGATAGATAAATAAAGGTATATTTATAACGGTCACTCTGGTTGGTAAAAGTGTTTTGCCCCTAAAAGTTCTTTTTGGGGTAATTAGTTGGTTAACCTGGATCGAAAAATTAATTAGACTGTTTAGCGAATAATCTTTTATATTAAAAAAACTCTTTTACGGAAAACACTTTAGAAAAGCCTTTTGAGATTTTTTTATAATTAATAATTAAAGCTACCATTTTACTCTTAACATTTTGATAAAAATCACTTTCAAATGTTGCATGCTATGTTTAAGATTTTTAGTATATATTTTTTACTTTTGGAATAACGAGTTGTAGATGATTATGAATATTTAAGTTAATATTTTTATTTTAATAAATAAATTAGTCTATCATAATAAATAAATAGTTGTCACATAAATATCAAATATATTATTAAAAATGAGCATATGCATAAATAATACTTTTTAGGGAATATATATATATATATATATATATATATATATATATATATATATATATATATATATATATATATATATATATATATATATTAAAATTATGTCAATAATAATTAAAAAATTTTCTTGTAACCAAAATTGTATAGAATGTATAAAGATAATCTTATATATCATATAATTATTAATTAGTATTGAGAAGAAATATAAAGGCTTGTTTGAATGACGTTTATACTAGCATTTATAACAACTTTCACCTATTTTCAGCTTATATTCAACTCATTTCACCTATAATATCTAACTATTTTAGCTCATAATAACTATAACAATTAATCATTTCATCTCATTTTAGATATAACAACCATAATAGCTGATCATAAAAACCATTTCCAACAAACACTTAATATAGAATAAAAATAATTATAACATTTAAAAAATTAATGAAATTGAGTTATGAGCGTAAATAGAATTTTATTAAAAATAAATTTGTTAGAAACAGTTAAATTTATTGAATATCTTTTCCATGAAACAACTAATGCAAACAAGTAAGTTAAACAACTAATACACACAACTAACAACCGAGAGCCAAACATGGTCAATAAGTTTATAAAAATCGAGACATTGTTAAGCGATTCGGCTCTTGTACACAGACAACTCTTCATAAGATCAAATGAGAATAGGTTCTCAAACTCAACCTCTCCCCACTCTTTGCCCATTTGATTTCATTAAATGTAGTTCTCAGACCCAAACATAATTTTGTTTGTCACTTTCTGATCTTGTTATTTTCCTAAGCATCCAAGAATAGCAAAGAATATTAATTAAAATACTAAATCTAGGGAACCTGATCAGAGCAAACCAGATCTGCAAATCTGGAAAATTAACCAAAAATCAAAGTTAAAAAAAAAGGACTTAATTTTTTTCTTAAAAAGAGAAATATTAATTAAAGTAGGAGTAAATATTAATTAAACTAGCACCAATCATGGGTACCATAAATACTGACTTGTCAATCCATGCCCATGAATGGATGAATTGAAGACCCCACATTGGAATTTGGGGGAACCCCAAAACTAAAACTTTATAAAAAGTTGAAATCTTTGTTGGGTGAAAACTGTCATTTTGTTTGTCAAATGTCCCTCATTTTGACTGCTCTGCTGTCATCCCCAAACTCAAGGATGGGTGTATGTATGTATGGATGAATGAATGGTGGATGATTCTGATGATGAGAGAGAGAGACAGAGAATCATCCATCATAATCATGGATGGATGAGTGATGATGAGAGAGAGAATCATCCATCATCGTCATGAATATAGTCTTGTGCCAGTTCATGCCTTTCCTTCCTGTTCCTATATGCCTGGATTCATGCATATGAATGTAGATTCCCTTTTTCTAGATAAAATTTAAAATATACACGTATATTAATTTTTATATAATTTTAAATTGAAAAAAAATGATATAAAGTACTCTTGGATTGGTAAGACTCTCGCTCAAGACAGTAGTCTATTAAAGTTTAGCGGAATTAAAGAGCAATAAGTTAGAAAATATAAGCTTAAAACCTGATTGTTGTCTCTTATGTAATCCAAATTAAATATTTGCACGTAACAAGGTTTGAACTTTAAACTTTAACTTTTGAAGTAGAGTAAGAAGATTTGTGTCACTTGTATTAGAAGTTAGGATATAAAAAGGTATGGGTTTAATTCAAAAGTAGATAAAATGTAAAGCAAATAAGTAAGAGGACGACCGGTCTACTAATGTACAAGAGTTACATTTATAATATTTGAGAGGTCATGCGACTCGGATATATTTATGAGAAATGAAGTAAAAAATTTCGTATAAAAGAGATTTTATGAATATAATTTAAAAATAATAAAAAATAGATTGTTTTATCCATATAAGAAAAATGAAAATTTTATGTAAAATATCTAACTAAATGTTGCAATATCAATCAAGTTTGCTATATCAATAGGGAAACAAATAAAGTTATATATGTCTTAGCTAGCAAAGATCAATCTTACTTTAACAAATACCTCTAATTAGGATAGTATCGTATATTGTTCA
The DNA here is from genome assembly GCA_021018815.1 of Talinum fruticosum. Taxonomy (NCBI): domain Eukaryota; kingdom Viridiplantae; phylum Streptophyta; class Magnoliopsida; order Caryophyllales; family Talinaceae; genus Talinum; species Talinum fruticosum. The sequence continues at coordinate 1,035,263 of JAITYX010000083.1, forward strand.
ATTAGATGTAGAGATACTTAATACTACGAAGTCCGATCTTATATATTTGAAACATAAATCTATAACCTCATTTTTTATATAAATATCACTTCGGAGATCACAATAGTGTGATTAAATAAAACAGTCTACTCTTACATCAAAAATAAAATTTCTCGCGATAATTAATTAATCAATCATTTTATTAATTGGATAATAAATAAAATCTTATTTAAAAGAAACACGACTTATAAATATAATCAGTCTCATTCGATGAGTAACTAATGAATGCAATGATGAAATATTTTTGTGGCCATTGGCTACGTAAAATATGCCCAAGGGAGAGGGAGAAAAAAAGATATATATTCTGAAAGTCATCGATATTCAGTCAGTCTTGACCACAGAGTGCCATCTCTTTGCCAGTTTGATATATGTTTTTATTCCATCAATGCTCCCTGGCAGCATCTATCTATCTATCCATCCATTCATTAGCTGTGACTCTCTCTCTCTCTCTTTAAACTCTATCTATCTTCAAATTCCATTCTCTCCCCCAGCTAAGTACTCCCACATCTTTCTCATCCATCAATGGGGTCCTTGAGACTCCACCTTTACTGAATCAACACTTCTCCTCTCAAAATATAATATATCTTCCAACCCCAGAAATAAAAACCCAGAAGAAGGGAGGCACCAATGATAGCGGATCCGATTGGGATACCGGCATGCTTCTCCTCGGGCTCGGACCGGGTCTTGGATGACGCGGCCGTGACCCGAGCAGGGCAGAGTGTGGTGATGTCAGTTTACAGGACAAAGGTGGGGAATCAGAGCCGTCTGATCACCATCACATGGTGCAGAAACCCCCTTCTCCTCCTCCACGGGTTATCCGTGTCCATTTCGAGTCCTGGGTCGGACGGCGGGGGAGAGGATCATGCCCGGTTCTCCTGCAAAGTGGAGCTCAAGCCCTGGTACTTTTGGAGGAAACAAGGTTCTAAGCAGTTGACCCTTGATGATGGGAAAAATGTTGATGTTTTTGGGATTTGAAATCTGCGAAATTTCAGAATGGTGAGACTGAGCCCAGCTCAGATTATTATGTTGCTGTTGTTGATCATGATGATCAAGAAGTTGTTCTTCTTCTTGGGGATTTGAAGAATGAAGCTTATAAAAAAACAGGATGTAGGCCTGCTCTTATTGACCCTGTTTTGGTCTCTAAGAAAGAACACATTTTTGGGAAGAGGAGGTTCTTCACTAGGGCTAAGTTCCATGATAAGGGCAAATTTCATGAGATTTTGATTGAATGCAAGAATAATAGTAATGGCAGTAAGGGCATCAATGGGGAAGGATCCGGATCCGGGTTGGGGTCGGGGTCGGGGTCGGTTCGTGAGCCTGAGATGGAGGTGAGAGTAGATGGGCAGTTGTTGATCCATGTGAAGCATTTGCAATGGAAGTTTAGAGGGAATGAAAGTATACATGTGAATAGGGTAAGAGTGGAGGTCTATTGGGATGTTCATGATTGGCTCTTTAGTCCCGGGTTAAGGCATGCTTTGTTCATCTTCAAACCGGTTAACTCATCACCCATACCCGCCTCACCATCATCGCTGTCGTCGTTGATGTCCTCACCTTCTTCCACCCCACTTTCATCCCTGACCGGTAGCTCCGGATCGGCCGTGGACGGTCCGGGTCGGGGAAACGGCTCTTCCGAATTTTCGCTGTTCCTCTATGCTTGGAAAGTGGAGTGACCCGAGCCCGTTTTGGTCAACCTCAATGGAGCTCTTCTGGTGATGATGACATAACAAAACCCAATACTCCCCAGGCAGATTATTAGTCCTTGATGGTCAAATTTGGGCCATTGGAGATTTTTTTCCTAAAGAAGAAAGAAGTAAGTGGGCCAGGCCGGGTCTAATCGGGTCGGGTCAGATGGGGGAGTTGGTTGGATGACAAGGCATATGGAGGGGAAGATTGTGTGGGGTTTTGGAAGTGGGAATCACAGCTGGGTGAAGTTAATAGGAGAGCATATAAGACACACAGGACACATTGGATCCTGTTCTTCTGAATTGTTCTCCAAATCTAGGGGCATCTAATCTCATTAATGGACCTTTGTACCATATTCTCTCTCTTTTAATTTTTTTTCCTTTCTATTCTCTCTCATTTTGATATGAGTTTGAGATAATTTCAGTTGAATTACATCTCTGTAATTGAGTAGTTTACATCTCTGTAATTGAGTAGTTCATGTATCAGTGAGTGAATATCTGAATTGTAAACCCACTGCTAGTAAAACTAACTAGGTGGGGGCAACTTGCTAATGCTAAAGATTATGTGAAAAAATTCACATATACACCCTTTTTCCCCTTCCTCTCCTGATATGCTGTGAAAATCACAATGCTATACCTTCTTTTACCCATTTTTGTTTTGATATATTGAGCATCATCTACTGTGAATATTGAATGCTCTTAAAACAGAACTTTCTGATGGTGTTGTTTGATTGGCTCTAATGGAACAAATATGATCTCAGAATCAGAATCACTTTATTTTATATTGGCAAAAGCTCAATCCTAGATATTGATCAGTAAGCAACAAATTCTACCGTGGGGCTAAGACTGCATACATCTAAATTTGATACACTGAGATCAGTTCAATGTTGTTAGTGCCTCAGATTTTGCAACTTCTCTTTGAGGGCATCAACAAAGTTACCCTACCTCAAGGATCAAAATATTGTTTACATTCTTTTATAATTGGATCAAAGTTTTTCTACAGTGTTATAGCTACTCTACTCCTGTAATTGTATTGAAGTAGATGAAATAATTGGTTCAAGACCAGAAAGAAAGATACCCAGCAACCCAAGAAATATTGTTTATCTAACCAGAGTTTTACCCCTTTTCATGCTTTCACATACAACTACTCCCATATGCTTTTGACATGTCAAAAACAAAAAAGAAAAGAAGAAGCTGTAATTAACAAGTTTTTTCTAATCCTAAATTCTTACCTTATGCACATCAGAGTAACCAGAACCATTGGTTACTTCATATCAACCCATCATGTCAGAGCCCCACCTCAAGCAAGCCTCATAGGTAGCTTGATGTCTATATTTTAATTGGGGGCGATTAATTTTGTTACATTTCAAATTTAAAACTTTTTTACAGTATATTATAAAGAGAGGATATCGATACATATTATTACTTTATTTCATTGATTTGTAATTATATATTAAAAACTTTCAAGAGATGAACCTTTCAGCTGTCTCAAAGTAGACCCGACACGTACAGAAAGGTTGTGGTTACGATGTAGAAAGTGCAATGAGGTTTTTTTTTTTTTTGAGTTTAACTGACTGTATATACACTGAGATGCTATGTTCTCTGTATTTCTGAAGTTATACACAGTCATTGCACTTACCTCTTCATACTTCTCTCCTTTCTTACTGAACTGATTTAAGCACTTCAGCTCCATAAAAACTGTGTAAGAACTGTTCAGAACATTTGCATCAACTTGTTTGTTTAGCCATTTGTTCCTTTTGCAGCTTCTCGAGTCTTTGACTTTAGAGAGAGAGAGAGAGAGAGGGAGAGAACAGCCTGGAAATCTAGCTACCAATCATTGGAAGAAGAATATTTAGTATGTGCTGTCTATAATGAACATACATTTTGTTCTGAGATTTCAGAGTAAAATTATTGGAAGTATATATCTTTTAAATATCTTCATTATGTAATTAATTAAGGTCTGAATTCTAATTAGAAATTCAGAATGGTATAAGACTACTAGGACTCTAGGAGACCTCATCCAAGGTCCATAAACACTCTCTTGTGGTTTTACAGTAAGCTAATCTACTACATCTATCAATCATTAGGCTGTTTCATGATTACAGTATTAGTTTTGGATTTAACCCATGGAATCAAGCATAAATGGTATCAATGCTTCTCAAAAAGTTCGGGATTATAAAATTAAATATTTTATTTATCTTGAAATGCGACATTTAAGAGAGTTAATAATATATGAAAATTTTCATTCCCACGCTTTTAGTTTTAATCTCTCATTTTAACATGATATATGAATAAAGTATTTATGTACGTAATTGCCATATTGCATGAAATTTAAGCTAACATGATATCAGACTATCATTGTCGTGGTCGGTATTACAAAGATTATGAAAGCTAACAAGCCCTTTGGTGGAAGTTAAGGCTTTACCTATCCAACTGACTCGTACCTAAAGAGCAAGTAGAATACTCTAATAGTCCCGTCCCTTTATGAATCAAGTTTTTATTTGTAGAGTACCCGTTGTATTTCGATATGATATAACGCAATTAATGAAATGAATTTGGGTAACTTAATTTCAACATATGGTGGAGGATGTTAGATGAGTTTATATGACATCGTAAACATTACACCACAAACACAAAGAATAACTTTTCAATTATTTTGTTTAAAAAATATATCTTACAAAATCATGTATTTATTAGTTAAAGCTCAAAGTGTTCAATATGTGGGGGCCGATAATATGGATAAGGCACAAATCACAATCCATTATTATCATCATTACACACTAGAGCAAAAATATTACTATGTAGCTTTTTAATTGTGAACTCAAATAATAAAAATTACAGAAAAATCATCTTCTATTTATATTTTTATTTATTTATGTTTATTTTTGTTCAGTTATACTATTTTCTGTTAATAATTTTTATTTTTTCTGTTATTTTTACTATATATTTTATTTACTGTTCGTTTTTATTCTCTTTGATTTTACCCAAACTAATCAATCAATGAAAAAAAGAAACTAGTTGCTAGGTCATTATAAATATCATTGCTATATATGAGAAAAAAATTATGAAAACAATATTCTTGTTTTGAAGTCAACTTCGATCTTAGACATAGACAAAAGCCAATGTAATTCATGATTAGAAGCCACAAGAAGTAGCTCTTCATTAACAAAAACGTTAATATGAAAGTATATCTAGATATGCATCTACTTATATTAAATATTTCTTTTTCTCCCCTTGATAGTGAGTGCTTTCTTTGAATGGTTCATTGATACTGAGAAATTAGGATATTCAAGAGATATATATATATATATATATATATATATATATATATATATATATATATATATATATATATATATATATATATATATATATATATATATATATATATATATATATATATATATATATAAAACGTTTAAATTAGAGGGTCAGACGAAGGAGCTAAAAGGTATTATATTATATTCAACTTGTATTGAAAAACAAGGGAAGCTTGGATAATTATGGTACTTCTTTCTTTTTTAATTTGGTCATCAGATTATAGGAATTATTTTGATTTGATTTCTAATAATTTTATGAATTTTAATTTTAAAATAGTATTTAGTATACGAATTAAAAGGCGAAAACAAAATTTTTGAAACTAATAATATTCGAACCAAAAAGAACTTTCAGCACTAATTCAATTATGTGTATATATATGACAACAATCATTATGATGTTCAATTTTGCACATAAATGAGTGAACTGTTAGAATCTAATAATTTTTTAAAAAATTTATTCATCAGCCATTCAAACTTTTAATTTAGGAGTAGTGTTATTCCTCTTAACATTCCAAAAATTAAAAAAATTAGAAGTTGAATATTATACACCATGAAGTTTGAAGTAAGCCTAAAGTTGACTTAGTGGAGGGAGTTGTTGATGTCAAATCACCATCTGCCAAATGGAAGGGCGCCAACAATCAGCCCGCCATAGATGAGAGAGAGAGAGAGTGAGACGTTCCAAAATGTCATCATCATTATTTGACTCTCTACCCCAAATCCATTCTCCCCCTTCCCCCCTTTTTTTCATTTTCTTTTCTGCATATTGCCATTCATCATCATCAACTGGAAATCAAAATTAAAATTGCCCCTTTTGCTCCGACGTTGCATACTTTATCTGGAGAACCCCAATATCATTGAGACGATAAACTGATTTCTCTCTCCATCGTTGTGATTGGCGAATTCATACATTATTGCCCAACATTCCGTAATGTCTCATCTGGGTCTGATTCGATTTCCTCTAGAAGTTGTAATTTGAACATCAATTTTGGGATTTAGTGCTAAAGATTCTGGCTTTCTCGGTTTTATTGAATTGAATTGGGCAAGTGCGTTTCTTATCCGGGTTCAATAAGGACGAATTATGCCCCTGGTCCTGGGCTCGTCCTCGGAGCAAGACCCGGATGATTCTGAAGCTGAGTTTGTCGAGGTTGATCCAACTGGACGTTATGGTCGGGTCAGTTTATGTCTCACCCTTAAACTTCTCTCTCTCTGTCTCTCTTCCTGGTTTCTTTTTAGGGATTTGGAATGAAAATGAACCCCAGACGAGGAATCAACAATTAAGATAATGACGGGTGATTAGAATTTGATTTGTCTGTTATAAACGTTTGATCATTTGGGTTGGCTAATTGTTCAGAGTATCATTTTATTTGATGTGTTTCTGATTGTGGGTATTTGCTTGTTTTGTATTTATTTCATGGTTTTTGCAGTACAAGGAAGTTCTAGGAAGAGGGGCTTTCAAGAAAGTGTATCCTCTTTTTAGTTGTTTTCATATACTATTTGTTTTGTTTATGCTGTGGGGAAAATAAGTTTATCTTGTTTTTGGTGTTTGATAGATGCACTTATAAGAGAAAAGGGAAGGTTTCTGTTTATCCTTAATACAGAACTAATCAGGTATAGAGCATTTGATCAGTTAGAAGGAATAGAAGTAGCTTGGAATCAAGTTAAGGTTGCGGAACTATTGCGCAATGCTGAAGATTTGGAACGGCTTTATTCGGAGGTTCATCTTCTTAAGACCTTGAAGCATAAGAACATTATCAAGTTCTATAACTCATGGGTTGACACCAAAAATGAGCATATAAACTTCATTACTGAGATCTTCACTTCGGGCACTCTACGTCAGTATGTCTATTTGTTTTTTTGGGGGATATCTCTACTTTTCCCTGTGAATTCGACTTTGTTTACTTGTCTGTGTGCCAAGCTGAGAGTTTCCATCTAAACATTGGTTGTAGATACCGTAAGAAACATAAGCATGTAGACTTGAGGGCTTTGAAGAAATGGTCGAGGCAGATCCTAGAAGGCCTTCTATATCTTCACAGCCACGATCCTCCTGTCATTCATCGGGATCTCAAATGTGATAACATCTTTGTTAATGGTAACCATGGTGAGGTGAAAATTGGTGATCTTGGATTAGCTGCCATTCTTCATCATGCAAAGGCAGCTCATAGTGTCATTGGTGAGGATCTGATATTTTCTTTGAATTTTAAGATTAGTAAGCCCTTTTTTCAATTGCAATTACCAAGAGTATTGGTGGAGCCCCTGAGGTAACTGTTAAGTCTCATCTCAGGGACACCGGAATTTATGGCACCTGAGCTTTACGAGGAGGAATACAACGAGCTGGTTGATATCTATGCCTTCGGCATGTGTCTGCTCGAGTTGGTGACTCTTGAGTACCCTTATACTGAATGTAACAATGCTGCTCAGATATACAAGAAAGTTTCCTCAGTAAGGCATTGGAGGCTATGAATTTTTAAGCTGCCATATTCTTTCTGCAGTTCATTTTCTGTCTGTGAATCATTTTGTTCCTTCCTCTAGTTTGTCAGTCCTTGTGTTATACAGAAGCTATCACTTACAAATGTTCAATGCATTTATTTTCCCATTTCTCTATTGTCATGTTTATAGGGGAGGGGGAGATTGCGATTTCATTTTGGTGAAAATTCTGCTCATTAATGTGATGTTTATGCCGTTTTCGCAAGACTTACTCTCATATCACGGAAAAGAATTTGCAAGGGCACTGTATTTCTGTTTGTGAATGACTTCTAGCATTGAAATCTTTCTTTGCTTCTTTCTCTTTGACAACAATTACTGCAGAAGTCCTAAATGGTTCCCTGTTCTGGAGTTTTACCATGTCAGATTGAGGTGGGAGAAATGTGCAATAGAAATTCCATCTTTCATAATTTAATTGGTTACTATGCTGTAAATTTCGTCATCTGAACTCCAGATCACGGTTACTTAGTTAGTGGTTACTGATAGCTATTGGAAATCATGAGCTGCTGGGTGGTGGGGAAACCTTACAGAAATAGCTATAGGAACTTTCACATTCTCATTGGCAATCAGTAGATTGATATTCTTTGCTAAATGTAGTGTTCTCATCTTTTCCGCTTGTATACACTGGTGAATTATATAGTACACTGCCCTGCTGGTTGAAGGTTCTTCCCCCATTTTTGTTTGAATAAGAGCAGTAAAGCAGGCTACAGGAATCTTTAATTTCATTATACTTCTCGTTGTTGCTTTTCAATTTAGACGAACCTTTTTATGTTTATGTTGCCCTTTTTCTTGCTAGGGAATCAAGCCAGCATCATTGGCAAAAGTAACGGATCCTGATGTAAAAGCATTTATAGATAAATGTATTACAAACGTGTCAGAGAGATTATCTGCGATACAACTCCTAAGGGATCCTTTCTTGTCGGATGCTTGTCATGACAGTATTGTCAGTTCATTACATGTTAATGTACAAAGTTCAGGTACAGTTTTGGATAAACAGAAAGTTTCAAGTTTTCTTTGCTACTCCACTGATTTCCTATCAAAACAACTGCAGATATAGCTAATCAGTTAAGTAAAAGAATGGAGGATTCTCATACTGGACACAGTAGAGATATTTCAGTGCAAGGCGAAAGGAAGGATGACAACACCATATTTGTGAAATTGAGGATACCTGATTCAAGAGGTTCGGTCTTGCTCCCCCCTCCCGCTCCTAGGACTAAATGTGTGCCAGCCAACACTTATTAAATATACATTAGTAGCATTCTTTACTAAAACAAGAACTACTGGGTCCCGCTTTTGTGGGGTCTGGGGAAATCTAGATCTAGGCAGTCTTATCCCTACAAGCATTTCTGTAAAGTAGCATGCTTTACTATATCTTGATTTTGTGTTCTTGTAAATTTAGTTTATTGTTACAGTGTTTAAGTCGTAGATTGACTGAAGTCTTTTTTCATGGGTCCAGGTCATGTTCGCAATATTCATTTTCCATTTGACATAGAAGCTGATACGTCAATTGCTGTTGCTAGTGAAATGGTTTATGAGCTGGACCTCACAGACCAAGATGTTCATACCATTGCTGACATGATTGACTCAGAAATTCGGACTCTTATTCCAGATTGGTCACCAAGGGAATCATGTGGAGCTGATTCAATATCTGAAAGCCTTGTCTCTGATAGCAAACACGAGCTTTCTTCACATTGTTTCTCTGAAAATAAGGATGATATATCTCCTATGACAACTGCCTCAGGTAATCTGTTTTTCCCTGATCGACTGGCTTCTGGTCGCAAGTTCTGGTCAGACTCTCCGAGAGCCGGTAGTGGATTTTCACCGCTTAAGTCTGCACCCATTAGCCCATCTGAAGTTCATTCAGGAACCCCTGATGACCGCATATTTCAAAATAGTCATTTGCGTGGGACCCCTGGGAATAGGCATTTACTTGAAAAGGTGGATGAAGTTGCTCATGAGTATGATGATCAGACATCAAATGCAGTGGTCTTGGATAAACAGTCCGAGGATGACACTGGATGTCTTGAAGAGTGCAATAATGTGAAGAAAGACCCTTCTTCTGAGCTCATCCAAAACATCAAATCTGACAATAACAATTTAGATAGACTTCCAGGTAACAAATCAGAAGTTTTGAGGATCATCGCTGAGAAACTAGAGATCTTGCTTGCTGAACAGAAGAAAGAACTGGATGAACTAAAAGGAAACATGAATTGGCTATATCTGACATTTTAGAAGAGATTTCTCCTGAAATGCGTGTAGAAGTGTTGAACATATGTAGCTGGAAGATCCCTGATTATAAAATGCACAATGAGATGAATCTTTGTCCTGGGCCTCCTGTACAGCTTCATTTGTCATCATCTCAATTTTCCAATGCACCAATGCCAAAGACAACAACCCAGAGTGGAACTCCGCGTGAGAGGTTCAAATCTCGACTTTCTAGTGTGGATGTGAAGAATGGAGTGTGTCATTCTCATTGCCCTGGTGCATCCGTAGACAGAATATTTGCAGATACATCAACTATGATCAATGTTGCCATAAGCCCGAGATTCTTCCATGTTGCTACACCACTGAGTGGAAAGCGTAGGGGAAGTGTTGGTCGGCCTAGCTACAAGGATAAGCTGAATGGTCCCAAGAAGGAATCCGAATCAGACATGAAAAATTTCAAGAAAGAGTCCAAGACTGACATGGGAATTGCTGTTGTCTTGAAAGATGGCTCAGAGAATCAGGGTTGAAAACCATAAGTTCATCACATACAGGACGCTTGTCTCTGTAAGGTGATCAGTTGCATGATATAGTCCTTAGATGCAAGTCCACTTTAGTTTTATTTTCATCTTCACTCTTCCTTTTTACAGTTTTACTGAAGTATAGCATACAGGTTATCATTCTTACATTGCATTTATTGTTTGATATGTGTGATAAAATTCTGGTGTATACTTGTACATAGGGTTTTCTTGTTTTCTGTCAGCTTCAAAACGAGATGGCTGCGTTAGAATCCAGTAATTTGTGTATATTAGGTCAAAAAATTTGAATTATGGGCTACATTTTATTGCCTCCTATTGAATGGAAAATTTTGAGCTGCCTGTTGTATAAACTCATTTTTCTGGAAATTATTATGTGGCTTCTGCATATTTTTCTGTTGTGTGTTTTCTAGCTGATTATGCCTCCCATCAGTATCAAAGTTTTCGGGAACTTTGTGGTTGACTGGTTAGGGATGTTTCAATATTTGCTCAATAAAAAAAAAAGAAAAGAAAAATGGCATAGAAAGTGATATGGCATCTAATTACCGAACTCAAACAACCTTGATACAAAACTCGATTTAGATGCAAAATAATTCCGCCCATAACTTGTGTTGTGTCGATCTTGCTGAACTTGGTATGTTTGAATAATTTTTACCGTATTCTTTGCAAGCATATTAGATCGAAAAAGTTTTGCAATGAAATTAACACGAATGAATAAATGAAATCCGAAATAGGGATGGGTTGGACTAATCCCTTTTTAGATGTGGTGGGAGCTCAAGCATTAGCACACTACACACATTTTTGCTGAACCCACAACCACAACACATTATTAGATAATTTGTGAATATTATGATGAATTTTTGCTTCAACTTCTTTTGATGGGAGGAGGAGAAGGAATAAGAGGTGATTTGGGTGGATACGCGGCATAAGAGGGGACTCGGAATTCTCTCTCTCTTTCTGCTCTTTTTCATGAGACAATTATAATCAGCCACCCCATGCCCTGTCTTCTTAGCCAACTCTACTCCATACCTACTATTTGCTCAATTTGAACATGAATTTGTTATCTTATACTCCATTTCATAATTAATTTTGTATGTTCTGTAATTTGGGGTATGATTCTATAAACTATGAAACAAAAACGTGATATTATAAGTCCGGTCTTTTCTGTTAATAAACATGTAGATGACACTACATATTATAGTTAGTTTTTAGGAAGAAAATGTTAGCGGATAAAAGAAGATCAAAGCATAATATTTCATCATGATACTTACAGAAGATTATTAAGATGGATGAATAATGGGAGAGGGACTTTCGGGTCAATAATTTTTCAATATAAGGTCTAATAGGATCAATCTATTTGTAATATGTGAATGAAGCGTGAGGTAGCTCTATTAGAGCTCGAATATCTCTCTACAAATTTAGACATTTGTAACAATAGGACTTTGTATATCTAAACATACTTGTATTGGGAAAAAATTACTATAACCTTTTCTATTTACCTTTATCTTATAAGCTTTACGATTTATTGTAACTTCTACGATTAAATGGAACGAACATCAGACCACCTACACCATGTGATAATGGAACTTTGAGGATATATAAAAAAAGAAAATCTAGAATAGAATGTGAAGGGGGAAGAGAACCATGGGTTAACACAGGCAAGTGTGCCAATGTAACTAGGGTTAGTGAGAGGCCCATATCCACAAATGGATAGAAGCACATCTCTCAAATTGAGAGGCCCTTATTTTCTACCAAATCCCTGCCGTGGCTGGCTATCTACAAGATAACATAAACACTCCCTCTCTCCTCTTCTTCACTCTTCTTCAACCTCACTTTCCCCAAATCCCTCTGCTCTCTCTCTCTCTCTCTCTCTCTCTCTCTCTCTCTCTCTACCCAATGGCGTTCTCCACGGCGGCCTCCACCAGAGCCTCCCCAGCTCTGACCTGCCAACACCCCCACTCCCACCAACAAACCCCGTCTTCCCTCGTTCCCAATGTCAATTTCCACCCCAAAACCCCCTCCAACATAACCCTCTCCTCCTCCTTCACCCCCTCTTTCCTACCCTCCACCACCGCTGCCACCTCCTCCACTGCCGCCGCCCCACTCCCCTCCCACCGCCGCCGCTTCACTGTCCGCGCCGCCAGGGGCAAGTTCGAGCGGAAGAAGCCCCATGTCAACATCGGCACAATTGGCCACGTCGACCACGGCAAGACCACTCTCACGGCGGCGCTCACCATGGTCTTGGCCCCCTTCGGTAACTCCGCCCCCAAGAAGTACGACGAAATCGACGCCGCCCCCGAGGAGCGCGCCCGTGGTATCACCATTAACACCGCCACCGTCGAGTACGAGACTGAGAACCGCCACTACGCCCACGTCGACTGCCCCGGACACGCCGATTATGTCAAGAACATGATCACCGGAGCCGCCCAGATGGACGGTGCTATCCTGGTGGTTTCCGGCGCCGACGGGCCCATGCCCCAGACGAAAGAGCACATCTTGTTGGCTAAGCAGGTGGGTGTCCCTTCCATGGTGGTGTTCCTCAACAAGGAGGACCAGGTCGACGACGAGGAGCTTCTCCAATTGGTCGAGTTAGAGGTGAGAGAATTGCTCAGTAGTTATGATTTCCCTGGGGATGACATCCCAATTGTTTCTGGGTCTGCCCTTTTAGCCCTAGAGGAATTGATGAAAACCCTAACATTAAAAGAGGGGAGAACAAGTGGGTAGATAAAATTTATGAGCTTATGGACAGGGTTGATGAGTACATCCCTATCCCTGAGAGAGATACTGATAAGCCCTTCTTGATGGCCATTGAAGATGTTTTCTCCATTACTGGTCGTGGTACTGTGGCCACTGGTAGAGTGGAGAGAGGAACCATTAAGATGGGTGACACAGTAGAAATTGTGGGTTTGAGAGAGACTAGGACTACCACTGTAACTGGGGTTGAGATGTTCCAGAAGCTTCTTGATGATGCTATGGCTGGGGACAATGTGGGTTTGTTGTTGAGAGGTATTCAGAAGGCTGATATTCAGAGGGGTATGGTCCTCGCTAAGCCGGGTACCATCACTCCTCACACTAAGTTTGAGGCCATTGTATATGTGTTGAAGAAGGAGGAGGGTGGTAGGCACTCCCCTTCTTTGCTGGGTACAGGCCTCAGTTCTACATGAGAACCACCGATGTCACCGGCAAGGTTGCCACGATTATGAATGATCAAAATGAGGAGTCTAAGATGGTTATGCCTGGTGACCGGGTTAAGATGGTGGTTGAGCTCATTGCTCCTGTTGCTTGTGAGGATGGTATGAGGTTTGCTATCAGAGAAGGAGGTAAGACTGTTGGTGCTGGTGTTATCCAGAAAATCATCGAATAGTGAATTAGTCTTTTGCTAGGTTCTTTTGGGTTGTAATGAGAATTGGGGGCAGAGCTGTAAAAGACTCTTCTTTTTACGTGTTCCTTTTTGGGAGTAGGATTGAACATTTGAGATATTCTCATGAATTATGCAATTTAAATTGATACCTTTTGCACAATTGCCTCAGTCTTCTGATGCGTATGATCAAGAAGTTTGTTGTATGCTTTGATGTTAATGTTTTAGTGCAATTAGTCCTGTGCTTGTAATGATTTTACAGAACTTGCACATGTGTATCATTTCGGTTCCTAATAAAAGGGCAATAAGAACATATCTAATTGCGAAACAGCCTTGGATTAGTCAATTTTTGGGGCCTTTGTTCCAATGCCAGAGCATTGCAATGGTCTTTGATTAGCAGTTTTTGGATTGAGCTTTCGTGTAAAGGCCTTAGTCTGATTAGGTTCTGCTTGTATGCTTTTCACTTGCAATTGTACATGCATACCAATACGTCAATTGTGCTCGACTACAAGTGTCTCAAATAGCATATTACTTCACCCATTTTCTGAAGATTTGGGTCTTTTGCATACAAATGGAAATGTTTGGGTATAGAGTCAAGTGTCAATCAAAGTACTCATTGTGAATATCGAGTAGTTGTAATATGATTGATTCAAAGGGTAGGGAGCTATGGTTGTGTTGCAAATTTAACCTTTGTTTGCCATCTTTTGCTATTTTCGACCTCTTTCTCACCAGCTGACCAATTGTCTTGGCAATGTGGCACATTTGGGGCTCTGTTTCATCCCATGCATCTCGTTTCTTCCCCCTGCACCATAAACAACCAAAGTCAGAAATGATGATTCAACTGTAACTTGAATTCATGAGACTAATGACTCTCATCTGTTATAATTAAGATTGTCCTTCGTGATGTGATTATTTTTGTAAAACTGTTGATACATAAATTGAGGTTGTCCTTTTTCGTGATAAAAGAATCCTTATAAATAACTTGTCTATTCTCTACCTTCTTACATTAAGAAGTTACATTAGGAAGAAGAGTTAGTTGAGATGGCTATATGTTTCTGATGTGCAGTGAAACCTGGCTTTATTGAGCTTTCTGAGATGTGTTATTTTATGTGAATCTGTATATTGTGTGTGTGTTCTGCAATGCATGGTGTGCACTGGAGAATATGGATTTTGTCAATGTTGGATCGATGTTAAGTCAGCGTCAAGTTATTGCCTTTATCTATATATTACTACTGTACTCATAGGTCAGAATTAGGTTAGTTTAGTTAATTTCTAGTTAGGAGTACATGCCATTGGTGGGCATGGTAACTGTGGCCCGTTGGTTAGTACGATTTTGAATTGAGTGTGGGTGGAATTTAAATCATACTAACCAGGAACATTTCCTGGATCACTTAGTCTGGATTGCGAATCGCTACTTATTGCACAAATTTACTTTAATTTGGCTTTGGATTGCTTGCGCCCGAAAAGCTAATCATTTAGGTTTGGAACGTTTCCGGTAACTATAAATCACATTATTTGGCGTAAAATTGGATCATATTCTAGGTTAGAATAATACAAGTCAATTTTGTATGATCATAATCAGTACCATGTTAGTGGGCAGTAACTATTATAATTGATAAATTTTTTGAGAATTGTTGCTAAGAATCTGGGTTAGAATTTCATCTTTATTGAACTTTGCGCCTCTTATATATATAAAAAGTTACTATCCACATGACAAACCCCCAACCGAAAAAAAACCTCTTTTCAACATCATAAGAAGAGGTTCTTCATTGTAGATATCGTATGACTTTCACTTAATAAAATTTATCCATTATTCTCAAAAAAAAAAAAAGGTTCTAAAAAAGTTCAAACAACAGGGGAGCTCTTTAACCATATATAATATACTACCAAGTGTTACCCACCACTGGTGGGAGCAAAAGCTCCAAAGTAAATTTGGAAGAACAGAGACTCTTTGCAACCCTTTTGGCAGACTTATTAAGGTGCAAGAACCAGCATCTTTATGGATAACAAGATCATGAAAATGAAAATAATAAATCTGCACGTTTGGAAAAATGATGAAACCAAATCAAATCAAATCAAATATTATGCCCTCCCCTACTAAAAAAATTAAAAATCCAATCAGATACATTAATTTACACAAAATTACACCCTAATTACCTACCTCTATAAAACACATTG
Source organism: Talinum fruticosum (assembly GCA_021018815.1). Lineage (NCBI taxonomy): Eukaryota > Viridiplantae > Streptophyta > Magnoliopsida > Caryophyllales > Talinaceae > Talinum > Talinum fruticosum. Next base: position 1,051,059 of record JAITYX010000083.1, read on the forward strand.
TACAAACACAAAACTCCCCACAACCCCCCTCTTTCCCAGTTGTCAAGCATAACAGCTGGAAAAATGGGTGTCAAAACTGCACTCATCCTATGTACTTCTCTATCCATCCTCATCCTCCAACTCTTGATCTTTACAGCCAACGCGGATGAAGCCCTGATCAAGAAGCTCTGCGATGCAAACCCACTCCCAGCAGCCTGCCAAGGTTGTCTGAAATCTAACCCGAGCAGCAAAACTGCAAATAAAACTGGGTTAGCTATGAATTCTCTGGCTTGTGTTGCAACTGAGTTGAATATTTTGTCCAATAACACATACGACTACCAACAACGCACTACAGACCGCAACATGAAGTTTGCTCTCGGTGTCTGCTTAAGTTGGCGGTTTGAGTTGAAAGACTACTATATCGGGTTTGTCTCAGAAACAATACGGAATGGAGGTATCGAGTTTGCTCGAAACATGACCGAGTTTGGGATAAGGGATCCTGTTTCTTCCTGTGCTAGTTTTATCAAGTCTAAGGGGCTTCAAGTTCCTGACATTGTGTCTAAGGGAATTGCTGATGTTGCCAGGGAGTGCCTTATTCTTATGGGAATTTTGGTTTCTATAAAGTAGGGTTCTTTTATTGACCATTGTAGCAATAAGAATTAAAAAGTAATATACCAACAATAATTATTATTACTATGGCATGGTCTTTTCAACTTACCATAAGTAACTTATAGCTAATTGCTTATTATAAGTTGTAAAAATACAAGCCTATAAGTCAAGTTTATTCGTAAACCCTTAATTTCAAGATGTTGCATTGAGCATCATCAGTGTCATACCCAAGGAAAAGAATGCAAGAAGGATAGAGGAAGAGAGTGTTCAAAATCTGAATATGGATGGAAATAAAACAAAATGAAACTAAATGAACATCCCTTGTTTGCACTCAAACCGAGCACAAAACTACATTTGTTCTGATACAATACTTGTTTCAGAGTCTGCGCAAGTTGTCTGAAATCTGATTTAGCACATAAATACATGAGCCTGTTATTCCAGAACACATTCAGGTACCCTGAAAGGATCTCCGACAGCCATGAAGAAGGGTTGAGATTTCACTCTTGCGATGTTCTCTGATTGACTATCATAATTTTCAGGTGGAATTTGGATGTAATCAGCCTTGTAATGTAAAACAAATTTGTAATATGGGAGCATTGTAATGTAGAAACTATATTGTAACACAAACAAGTTTGGGTTAGTATGACCTTGGAAAGCGGATGGGAGCCGAGTTGCTGTTATTCAAGATAAAACTGGATCAGGTTTTGGGTCCGACGATAGTGTACAAGTCAATTTTGGTTGGATCTAAACCACTATGCTTCACTAAATCAGTGGATTTCATTTTTATGAACATTTCTTCAAATCCACCCCCCAAAAAAAAAAAAGAAAGAAAAAAACTTTACTCTTTTACATGGAGAAAAAGGGTTGGTTGGAAGTAAGAAAATAGCAACAGAGAGCAGAAGAAAGAAATTTGCAAACCTTTGGCAGAGGCCAGGGCAATTAAGGTGCTCAAAGCAAAGTCAGAAAAAAAAATTCATGGAAATGGAAATAAATCAGTCCTCGACCTGTTTTGGAAAATAATCAAACCAGATTTGCACCCGAAAAAAGAAAAATTAATTAAAAAACCCAATCAGATACATTAAACTATACAAACTTGGACCCTATAAAAAAACACCATTAACAACACAGAATTTACTCCCACCCAATTTCCAAACATAACAACTAAAAAAACATGGGTGCTAAATCTGCATTTCTTCTCACTGCTTCTCTTTGCACCCTTTCTCTTCAGTGCTTGATCATCACAACGAAAGCCGATGAGGCCTTAATTAAAAAGCTCTGCAATGTAACCCCTGCCCCAGGAATCTGTGAAAGTTGTCTCGATTCTGATCCAAGAAGCAAAAGTGCTGATGAAATCGGTTTAGCGGTGATAGATATGGCTTGTGCTGCAAATGAAATGAGCAGCTTGTATCAGAACACATTAAGTTACCGAAAAACACCACAGACCCCAATATGAAGGAGGCTCTTCTTCGCTGCTTGGAGCATATGGACATTAGCAAAAATATGACCAATGAGGCCGAGGCCAAAGTGAAGAGCAAAGATTTCAAGCTTGCTCAAGGGATCATTGAGTTCCATATACTGGCAGGTGTTTTCTATTGTCCTGGTGCGATTCATTCTAGGAGTCATGAAGTGCCTGAGGTCATATCTAAGGGAATTGATGATATTGGTAGGGATTGGAAGAATGTTCTTGCTATTTTGGGTTCTATAAAGTAGGCTTTTTTTTTTATAAAAAAAAAAATTAGTAATATGAATCAACAATAATATCTTAGCTGAGTTGTTAAGAATCACTTTATGCATTCATCAACTACATCAATCCTACCACTTCTATCAAGATGAGGACACCCTCCCCTCCCCCGGGTCAAAGCCTCAGCCAACCACGAGTCAGTTTTGAGTTAAGCGCTACGGAATTCCCCATCTACTCCCTTCTCTACCAGAGGAAGATGTGTTGCTAGTTACTGAAAGATAAGTTCAAACCTTAGCTGATATAGGATTTGGTTTGCTTAAATTCATGGCATGATTCAGTCTTTACATTCAATTACAGCAAGTCATGCCATCTTTAATTCTCAAATCTCATATTCCTTCTATGGTATAAAGTTTTTCCTTTTCTGTTTCTCATTTTATGTTGGTGAGCAAGTGAGAGAGTCGCCAAAATCTTTCTTTTATCCGACTATATATGTCACTGTCTCATGACTCATCCATAGCAAACTCACCTATATTTTTTATCATGTACAAAACAGTCCATCAGATGTACAACATGGCACACAGATGAATTGTTAGAAAGAATTCAGTCTCAGAATTATAATTGTTGTAAATACACAGCATAGTTGTAGCTAGCCGGCAAGTACGGGTCGTATCTATAGAGAGTTGTGCTTAAAGCATCAAAGTTGTACTTTCTATCTAGGAGAATTTGAGATATATCAAAACTAAATTAATCCTAGAAAGTAATAGAAAGAATACTCAAGTTGTGATTTTACCATTTGATAGACTAATTAATCAAGTCAAGGCTAAACTTAACTAAACCTATGTAAGTATTTAGTAGTGGTCGATTGCACCATCAAAGCCCACTCAAGCCACACTTTCAAGAGTCATGATCTAATCTAATTGTTCTAACCACCTACTCTCTGAGGGCTAGCCCAATTAGACTACAAGAATAGTAACCTCAAATTTAGTTAGGATTTAGGCTATTTTCATACCAAAATATCAGCTACTGTATACGCTAACAATTAACTCCACTTTTCAGTGATGGACCAATAACCCAAAATCAAGATGAAAATCCTTTACATACATTTCATCGAACACGTGATGACATGAGAAACAATCCCAAATAAGAGGCATAAACTAGGTGGGTTAAGGCCTAAACGAGATCAATTAGCCTTTAGAGAGACTAATTACAACCAAAGCAATCAACTTTAACAGCTGGTTAACATAGAAGCGTGAAATAAATCTAACAACTAAACTAAAAAACAAACTAACACAAACCGACTTGCACAAGAGCATAAACTAGTTAGTTAAAGTCAAATATGAAAACAAACAATCATTCTAATTTTAATTAACATCTAAACTAATAAAAATCAAATCTTTAAACTAAATTGAACAATCAAAATAATAAACTTGGAGTAAAGAGGAAAAGAGAAAGAGATGGCTTGAATTGAAATTGAAGGTTTGAATCCAAAATCTTGTACAAACTCTACACTATCTCCTCCTAGTTGAGTTTTATTTTGGCTAAGCAAGAATCCTAGGAGGTCCCTTAAAATCCCCAAAAACCGAGCTCTCTTTAATCGGAGCTATAATTCACTATTTAGAACCCCTAAAAACATGAACAAAACGAGCACACCCTTTTCCATGGCCGTGCAGGATTTTGCACGGCCATGTACCCCTATGCATGACCGTGCAGGATTTCACACTGCTGTGTGGCCTTCCTGCACAACCGTGCGACCTTCCTGCGAGGCCGTGTGGCCCCTGCACTGGTGCCCCGTGCAACAATAATGAACATTCTGCCAGTTTCTGTCTGATTTGCATGGTTGTGCAACACAGCACGTGTGCCCGTGCATGACATCAACTTTCCTGTAGCTTCTGGCACGGTCGTGCAGCCTTGCACTAGTGACCGTGCAGCCTTTCCTTGATTTCTTCTCTTTGTCCAAAGGTCTGCGCAGTTATGCACATTTGCAGAGGCGCCTGTGCACACCATTATCATCCTCGTTCTGCTTCCTTTTTGCTCAAATGTTTTGTTATTATTGGCTCGATTTTATTTATTACCTACAAAACTAAGTAAAGCAAGTAAAAATCCTAAAATTATATTATTTAAGAGTCAAAAACTAAATCAATAACATAATATTTGAACCAACATGAATCTAAACCACGGTGTAATTAGCCAATTAGGCAGCATGGAAATGAAATTATGGATGGAGGAAACACATATCATGGAATCGAAACTAAATGAAAAATCCTGTCTACTCTTGAACAGAGCACAAAGCTACATCTATTCTGATACAACATTTGCTTCAGAAGTCTGCACAATTTCTCTGACATCTGATTAAAGCAGCTCAATTGCAAATGAAATGGCATTAGCTTAAAGTTACATGAGCCTGTCATTTCAGAACACATTCACGTACCATACCATGAAAGGATCTCCAATGCCTGCGAAGAAGGGTTCTGATTACAGACTTGCAATGGTCTTTGATTGACTATGTAAGCGTGTGAAATAGCACCTATCAAGGTGTTAGACTTGCCTGTTTTCTGAAATGTGTGTGTTTGAAATAGCACCGATCGAGGAGTTAGACTTGCTCATTTTCTGAAAATTTTACATGGTTTTGATATAAAAGCAAGTGCCTGTTTCTACATGTCAAGTGTTCGATATGAGTACTTCTGATGAAGATTGCCTGATTTTACTCAGAGTAGCCCATTCATGCGACCACATACTGAAACACCTACGATAATCCTAATTGTTAGGCTTTGCATATTTACACATTAGTAAAACAGATATGATGTCATTTACAGTTTAAATTGCAAGCTTGTTTATATATTACTGTGATTAATCATTAAATAATTACATACATATAAATTAAAAATGCATATATATATTTTTTCCCCTAAGATATATACATGAATTTACAACAAAAGCTTCAATTTAACTTTGTGAAAATTTATGATATTCATGTAATTATTGGCTACGATACAATGTATTCAGATTATGATAATAAGATGCATGTACTAATTTCAGATACATCCATAAAATTATCTAGTAAAATAAAAAAATATATGAAATATGTTCTTTATTCATATGCCAAAAGTATTCTAGCTAATGATCCCTACTTAACAAATCCTGTAAAATTCAATAAAAAAATTATATATATTCAAACATGTGTATGTATCAAATTTTGTAATATGATTAACAATCATTGGTAGGAAGTAGAAGCTGTATGCCTGGATCTGTGACTCGAATTGGCCCTAAAAAGAAAAAAATTGAATGGATAAAGTGGAAAACGGAACTAAATCTTCATCCTTGGAAACTCAGAAGAGAAGAAATCAAGGAGATAAACTCCTTAAATTGCAGAAATTTGCACATTAGTCATTCTCATTCTCCTATATAAACCACCATGAACTTACACAAAAACTCAACTCATCTGAAACATAAACAGCTGAAAAAGATGAGTACCAAGACTAGTGCTGCCTTTATTCTCACTGCTTCTCTATCCATTTTCTTCACATTTCAATTCTTGATCATCACAACCAAAGCCGATGAAGCCCTAGTCACGAAACTCTGTAACTCAACCCCTTCCCCACAATCCTGCAAAAGTTGTCTCGACTCGTACCCTACCAGTCGAAATGGAGATGGAGTCTTACTAGCACTAAACACAATGGCGTGTGCCACAAATGATATAAGTGAGTTGTACAAGACGACAATCAGCTACCAACAGGGCACTACAGACCCTAGGTTACAGGACGGTCTTGGCGTGTGCTTAGATAAAATCAGAGACTCCCAAGACAAGATCATTGGGGTCAGTAACCAGGTGAAAAGCAAAAATTTCAAGGTCGCTCAAGGGATGATCAAGTTTCAGATCTTGGCCCCGATTTTTCGTGCCCTGGTGCCATTCAATCTAAGGGACTTCCAGTGCCTGATGTTGTCACTAAAGGCATTTCTGATGTTGCTAGGGATTGGAATGTTGTTTTGAGTATTTTGGGTTCCATCTAGTAGGGTTTGTGTAGGATGAATGCTGAGGGTATTTCCACAAAATTAAATTTATTGCCACACAGTACAAATCTTTTGTCTAATGATTCTATTTGAATTATTATATATGATAATCCTTTGTGCCCATTGAATAAATATAGATTCATGAATGATATATGTCATCTCATTGAAATTTCTTAAAAAATTACGACCGTTCTTAAATAGGTTTAACTTCATTTATATATATATATATATATATATATATATATATATGACATCGGTACATGTATAGGTTGGTCACACCTCATGAACTGATAGAATTATTTTGATCAACTTTTCATTTGAGTTCTGTAATATCTTGAATATTTGCTATCTTATCTTTATGAGTGCAGCACGTGATTAATGATGCTTTCTTAATCCTTACATTCCATTGATATACTTGTATACACTACTTGCACATCGGGGGCAAATAGTTCTTTGATTTGTTGCACTCTATGTTATGTGTGTCTAGAATTTGAGCATGTATATTATTAACAGTCAATGGTATAGGAGGTGATTAAAAACTGTCAGAAAATTGCAATAAAGAGCAGAAGAAAGAAATTTGCAACCCTTTTTTGCAGTGCAGTTAAGGTGCAAAAAGCCAAGTCAGAAAAAATCATGGAAATGGAAAATAATGAAACCAGATTTGCACCCAAAAAAGAAATAACAATCAGATTGATTAAATCAGACAAACTTGGACCCTGCAAAACATCATTTAACAGCAGAAAATTCACCACCTCCCAATTGCCAAACGTGACAGCTAAAAAAAAAAAAAGACATGGATGCCGAAACTGCATTTCTCCTCGCTGCTTCATTATGCACCCTTTCTCTTCAGTTGTTGATCATCGCAATGAAAGCCGATCAGAGGGCTATAATCAAGATTGGTTGATCATCGCAATGAAAGCCGGTTGGATAGTTAGGCTAAGCCAACCACGAGTAAGATTGGTTAACGACTAACGACAATTGTGAGTTGACTTAACTTGGCTGTGGATTTAGTTCAAGCTAAGTTCAAATTGAGTTATGTTTTGGGTCAATGACATATCAAATCAGTTAGAATTGAGGTCGAGTGATTCTCAATTCGAGTCAGCTGATGTTTGTCAAAAGAATCAACTTTATAGAAAGTTTTTAGCCAAATTGAATTCTACTTAAGTCGAAATTTGGTCCATTTTCTAGTGAGCCTATTTCGAATATTGGGTCAAATATGGGGATGGATGGTTGGATTTAGGTTTCAGGTTTTGGGTCTCTTTTGTTAGGTGCTTAGCTAAGCTGCTGAGATATGAGGGTCGTTGGGGGTTATGGTGGTTAAAAATGACTAGCTGGCTAGAGTAGGTGAAATTATAGCTAGATGCTTTGTATGAATGGTACTCTCGTTGTTATATTGAACTTTCTGATATTCTCCATCAAGATTTGTTAAGATTCATCCATAACTCAACCTAAAAAGGAACCACCAATGATTCAATTGTACACTTAGGTACACTTCTATGTTTTTAATTTTTTACAATCCCTTATATCAACATCGTCACGTCTTAATAATATGTCCCGAGATGACTTTTTACGGTTACTTATTTAAAGTATTACAAGCCACCCCTTCCTATCAAAATAATAATGATAATAATAATATGTCATGTAAATTACAAAAAAATGTCATGTAAAATTAATTTAAGATTTTTTAATGATAATTAATTTGAGACTTTAAGATAGTGACAAAAAGGGGTTAATATATAGATTTTAAAAAATTACATATTTTAATATAATATATATTACTATTTTTTAATCGAATTATATAGATTTTTAAAATCCACTTTGATGCTTGATCTTTACAAATTACACGACCCATATGATGCTTGAAATTCAAGCCCAAAATCTTGCTTTTTTCTTTTCTTCTTTCTTTTTTTATATATATTTTTGAATTTTTCCTTAAATTCAAACTTTCCTACTTTAAATGATTAGCTACATTAATTTGGCCCTAATTAACGAGACCATAAAGAGGATTACAATTATACAAACCGACATTACCTTATTATAATAAGTTGGCAAACCCCTAATTTCCAAGCTGCACCATGTGCTCCACATGCTTCCCTAATTCTCTCTCAATTCCCTCTTCCCCATTATAATCAAACCAACCCAGATTAACCCTCACCAAATCATCACATAATCCCCCTTCTCATCCTCTTCTTCTACTTCTTCATCATCCAAATGAGCACATCCTCATCATCATCATCTAATATTAGGATTAGCATTTCACTAATCTCCTTGCTTCTCTCTCTTGTTCTCCTGTCCTACTCCTGCTACTCCTCATATGGGTATGGATCCTCTGCTCTGAAGACCCCCTTGCTCGCTGTAGCAGCCTTATCTCTCTCGTCGATATGCTTGATCGTGGTGGCTCGGACCACCATGGTGGCCTGGATCACGGTCCTGGTGCTGCTCGCATTCTCCGGGAAGCGGAGACGAGTCCTGGCTCATGAGGGCAGGAAGATCACAGCTGATGTTGCAGTGAATGTGATCAAGGTCATGGTCAAGGAAAGAGGGTTTTTCACTGTTATTTGCGCTGGGGCCGTTAGTCTCATGGCCATGGCTCAAGTAATGAGAGTGTGAGTTGAGTTTAGATGGATTTGTTTTTTATTTATTCAGCAAAGTGTAGATATTTGCAAATATGTAATTTCAGATTACTTGGTTCCTTTTTGTAACTATATATGCATTATGAGTTTTTGTGCAATGAAGTTGCTCATAATTTTTGCTCAAATTCTTGACTGATATTGAGGGTGGAGGAAAAGAGCTTGTGTCACTTCTGCTACAAGCACTTCGGTAACCCTGGTCCAACTTGGCTCACTAGTCCTATATAGCACTAGTCCAACTCAGCTCAACTAGCAAATATTCTGAGCCAAGTCCGAGTTGAGGCTGGTTCGATCAGACTCGGACCATCTGCCACCATAGGGACACATTCAACTTATTAAAACATAAAGAAAGCTTTAAGCTTGCCTTATGTACCATGCTTCGTACTCGAATCCTGTGAGAAAAGTGAGAATTCGGGTGAAGAGTACCAAATAAGCTATATCTTGCCTTGGAAGCTGGTACTAAAGTATTGGCATCAGATCTGAAACTGCTTTATGATCTGGAAACAAGCATATATGCTTGGACAATTTTGCAGCGTGAAGGAAGGAAGCCTGTTTAATTTTCATTAGACAATTACTGCCTAGAAGCAATATAATAGCATTAAAGCTTTTGTTTCCCATAGATACAAGCAAATTTTGCTCTGCCCTAAGCAGACTGATGCTGAAACTTCTCAGTATAACACCATTAATACCTATACTTATACTATACATCCCCTTGAATAATGTCATTGAAATGCAAGGTCTCGGGTCTCCATCTCTGTGGAAATTCCCTGATCATGGTCACCGATATGGAGGGAATAAAAGCAACCCTGACAATTATGCACTGCATCTTACTGTAAGCAAATACCGCTTCCAAGTTGAGGAAGCTTGAAGTGAGTCTCAGAAGATGGTTGAAAAAATCACTTGCTGACAGAATGCAGCTCTCTGGCTTGACTCTTCAGAGTCTTGTGTTTCTTCACATTGACTCAACGTGGATTGCTTGGAGCTGCTCAGGAAAGGGAAAAACTGTAAATTAATTAGTACATGGGAGTTTTTCTAGCAGTCATGCAGCTCAAAAGTTGATTTTTGGGCATCTTTTCAGATTTAGATTATAATGGATTTAAGCAAAATGCCTCCCTGAAGTGCCTTCTGGATATACAGTAGAGCAGTAATCAGTTTGTTCTTTTCAAAATATACGGCCAATTGGAAACAACCACTCGGCAATACAGAGTAAGGCCGTATACATCTGACCCATTCCCTCCTGAATCACCTTATAAAGGCGAATCGGGTTGGTTTGATGATTTAGACATGAAAGAAGCGCTTTATGATCATTCTAGGCTGAACCTGAGTCACTGAGTGATAGACATACTGACATACCACAAAAAAAAATAATAAAAAACAAAGACAAGTGGATCAGAGATGACCTGAAAGGCAAAAGCAAAACATTTCTAATGAAGCAAATAGTAGCAAAAACATGATTTGAATGAATGCAAATATTCTATTAGTCACAGCAGCATGGGCATCTTGCCAAAGGAATCTTGAGGCAGTTTCAGAACGGGTTCAGCAGTCGAAAGTCCATCCATATCCTACTCATTTTGTCCCACTAGCAACAGCTAAAACAGCCCATAAAATTTTAATCACCACTGGTTAAAGCAGAAATGAATAGATAAGAACAAGAAACAACAGGTGGTAAGATTAGCACAATAAAACAACAAAAATAACAAGAAAATGAAGAGCACCCACTGTGGATCCCAGTGAAGTAAGATATTCAGAGAATAGAATGCAATAAATATAGACACAAGCATATTGCTTTTTCTTTCACAGTTTTTATTTCTCTTTTAAATCTATCATGCCCAAGCCACCAGCGTTATGCAAGGAGTGAGAGGCATGAGATTAGACAACAATAATTAGCAAGGGAATAAATGTTCTTCCAACTAAAGCCGGCTTGGATATTGAGCAAAGGTTAACAACGAAAACATAGTCACCAAAATGAAGTTCCTATGCCTTCAACTTTCCAAGCAGATAAATCAATCTCCAGTTGACAAGTCTGAAACAAGATTAACTTCTAGCTTGCCTTGTGAAACAAAACCTTTCTGACAATGAAACTACAGGAATCACATGATATGCCTTGAAAGGAAGGACATTAATAGTGAGTAGAAAATCTAGACTCCCTCATGTGGCATTTAATTATTCGGTTCTGGATGATGGATTTACCACATGTTTCATAAGTTTCAGCCCTTGATGCTGGCATATAATGGAGAGGAAAGATAGTGACTGCATACCAGTTATACACCCACATAACAAATACATCATCTCTTATACCACTGCATAAGTAATTAATACCTTTCTGACTCGGGGATCGTTGAAATATCGTTGATGGTGCATGAATTGTTAGACTGGTCCTCCTTAGTCACAGTACGCGAGATGCTAAACAAAAATGAAGATAGAAGTGGATCTGGTGCTGAACCATGCACATCTTCCCTACCACGTTTTGTGCTTACGTCACTTAGTGAACTTCTATGAATGTAGAAATTCCGAAATCCTGACTTTTGAGACGTCCTCTGGTTTGCAAATCACAATATGTAGGAACACAGAGGTTAGATAAGGAGAAAAAGAGAGAGAACACATGGTAGGACAGAAGATGCACCACTACGTACAGAACAGTGTAAGTTGGAAAATGTGCTCTGGTACCTTGATTGAACTCACATGATGATGCACCTCAAAATGCGCAATAACATCTTTGCCCAAATTCAACGCACACACAGGACAAACCTGAAATCATAGGTACAATGATATAGCTATATGGAATATAAGCAATGAAATTGAGACAACTGACTCAACACAAGCCTGAAAGGCATCAAACAAATGGTAGTGCAAACTCTGAGCTGCTTAAGATGATCTCAATCATTGTCCAATATGGCAATAAGTTTGGGAATCAGAATAGTATATGAGGGTTGTTGTATGACCATCAGAACTAAAATGCAGACTGTAAGCCTTATTGACAAACTCAGTAGAAATCTTCTATTAAGCCAGAATGACAACCAAACAAGAAGGCAAAATACTACCTGATTGAGAATTCAAACAACAAATACGTGTAAACATACCGCATTCTTCACATTGAAACAGTGCTCGTCTTGCAAGTGATCACCTAACATGGAAAGTTCAATATCCACATAGCAAAAGGGGCATGTAAAATACGTCTTTGTCTCCTCATTTGCTTCTGAATTATTCAACACATGATTTCCTGTCAATAAGATATACTACTAATCACAACTTTAAAAGGTGAATCAGGAGGGAAGCCATATTCATCTTATATAGACAACCCACAAAGTCATCTAACTTTCCTGGCCTCAAAACACATAATCCTCCACATTCTTTCTCCATTTTGTTGATTTACACCTAAAAGACTAATCTTTCATACGTCCACTGGAGCAAACCTTTTCTTCACAGTTCAGACAAACAAAATTAAACATAATCCACTAATTCAGCAGTGAGACACTAATCAGTTGTGTTAACACAAATAAAATAGCTGAATTCCATTCAAATTCACTCTCAACTTTAGGGATTAAACATAATCCACCAATTCATCAGTAACATCAAAGGGCCAAGGGCAATCAAGTCAGTTGATGAAACACAGAACTCGTTGAATATTGTACCTCAGAACCCTATCATCAATCAAACAATAGAAAAGAAAACAAGAGACATGAAACAGTAATTTTTTTTTAAAAAAAAACAATATTTCAAATGTGGAATTAGCATGTCATCCACAAAATTCCTAAAAACCGACAATTCTACTCAAATACTAACCAATTTTGTTTGGTCAATTCTCCCAAACATGCAAAAATTAGAGCAGCCCAGAAAAGAAGAGAAAGGGGACCTGAGCTGAGAGGCACAGAGAAGTGCTTAGAAGAGTGAATAGTTGAACCCCAGAAATCCACATCCATTGCTAGTGCTGCTCCAACGGCAAAATGTGTCAATATTCACTGGGAATTTGGGAGAGTGGAGAAAATTAAAGAATTGAATCTGGGTTCTACTCAAGCAGAGTGGACTGAAAGATATACCCGCTTTTTCTCTCTCCTTGTTTTGATCCCGCTATTCTGATTTTTGGGACTCACCATTTCTCTCTTATAATTTCCTTTTTCCTTCCCTTGCAATCCTTTTCCCCTTTCGTCTCATGTGGTGGGTCCATGAAAAAAAAAAAGCCAGAATATAATGTGAAAAAGTTTGGTTTTTTTTTCATAAGAAAAAAAACATATATTTTTATTCTGGTTAAGAAAAGTTATCCATCTATTCGAACAAAACTCAATGATTACGTGGTATAGATAACTGAACCTGCAGCAAGCCTATTTAAAATCTACAAACTCCTCTCAAATATGGAAAAATCGCTTATCCAAAAATTTAAACTGCTCCTTCTCAATTTTGAATTACTCCTTTACCACTCTTTTACACAGCTTTTTACAAGCAATTGCATCTTGCTCCTCACCAGTGTAACTCATTGCCAACTCATGATGGCCAAGTTATATTTACCAATTTACTGTACTAATTTTGACATACATTTTGTATCCGACATACAAATGAGAGTATTCTAGCTCATGAGCATGCTTCAAGCTGATATAGATGATTTCTCACTGTTTCTAATGAGTCGTAGCCTTCTAAGGTCACCCAAAAGAGGGGAAAAAGGAATACAATTTGATATCAGTCTGTCCCCTTCCAACTCATCTCAAAAAGCAGTACACACTTGAGCAGGAGTGTCAAACTCCACTCATGACACGCGAGTTATCCAACGGGCCACAAGAGCCAATTTCCCAATGGCAGAATTGCGTTGCTATATTAGCTGCTTTCTAAAGGCTAGTTTCCTCAAGTCTTTCCATTCGACCATTCCATGTGAACAAGTACGCAGTTTTGTACAACTTCAACCACTACCTGATAACCCATTCATTCACATAATATCAGGGGAAAGGATTACAAGATCAACAACAAAGAATTTATACACCCCATCTCATTCCCCTCTAATCACGTAATGATGAATAGCCCTGTATCAACCATTTTAGCTGTATCAGCCCTTGCACCAGGGGAACCTGATGGGAGTAGTCGACAGGGTCGGTTAGAGCTGCTTGTCTTAAAAATGGAAGCTTTCTCAGATATCCACCGCTCAAACCTGCAGAGAGAACATAATGGCATTAATACTTGAAGGGAAAAAAGATAGAAATTCATACCATATAATTCATCAGCAATCAACATATCTAACACAGTACCATTGTTATGGCCTTACCTCACACAACTCTGTGACTTGAAGCAGTTTTTAGATAAGGTAAGTGAAGCCTCAGTTGACGTGTTTCATATGACTGAATTATCTTTGAGACTTTGAAAACTCAGAAAGTGCAGAGGATCATCCTACATTTTGAAGACAAGTTAGAAGCAGCAGAAAACTAGTTCATCCATGCTCCAGTACGGAAATAAACAAAAACAGAGTGAGTTTCATAACGAGCTCGAAGGGTTGGAGAACATACATGATCTATCAACAAAAGCAGCAACCCGAAGAGTAAAAAATAATGACCAATAGAAACTACTGTGAATGTGGTGAACGGAGTAAGCATTCACTTCAATCTAATGGGGTTAACATACTCACTGTTAACAACCTGGTGAATAGAGTAAGGATTGCTCTGTCATCAGCACTGGGGCTGGAGTACGGAAAATTTCAGCACCCTGTATTGAATGAGTTATTAAGTAACTAACCTTTAGGTTTGGGAAAATATTAAGATAATTAGGATGCATATAACAACTATGTAACTTACCTGATAAATAAGTTGTGAAGATGTTCAACTCCTATCCTGAAAAGTAAGAATCTTAGTTACACATAATAGTAAAATTCCTAAAACTCACCAATCTGTACATGACTTTAGGATGCAAGGGGAATAAAAGGTAATGGGATGAGCTACCTGAGGTTTTCTTGGTTTCTTGTGATTCATTTTAGTTTTTCTTGACATCTTCTCTGATCTCTGATCGTGGCTCTAGAAATTCTCTTCTTTATATGGATATCCTCTCTTCTTTAGACCCTTAGCTTTTAATTCCATGAATAGCCTCCAAATTGTTATCATCGCTTCCATTATCATCCATGTAAGATATCTGCGTGGTTCCCAAATTCCCATTGTCACTGACATCAGAATTTCTTTCCAGAATTTGCTCGACTACTTTGCAACATGCCACATGAAAATTGGATAGAAACATGTATGCTTTATCACTTTCTGAAGACCATCTTGGATTTCAGATCTATTTGAACGGATCTTCCATGTAAATCTTGAGCAGTTCTACTTCGTGCATTTCTCATCCATCTCTTCAATATATACTTATCTGGAATTAGCTTTATATCCATTACATCAAGAACTTTCACAGCATGGCTACACAAAATTCCGTATGTGTCAAATTTTCGACAATCACAAGATACTGAATCTTCTAAAACGTTAAAAATAACCTTATGCTCTGTGTCTTGTCCGAATATCTCAACCTTGTACTCACGAGTTGGATGGCATTCGTTGCGCTCTTTTATGAAGGCTCCTTGGTACTCTTCATACTCTTCTTGAAATTCTTCAAAAATTTTAGGTGTGTATATTTCACTTGCTTGCAGCAACATGGGAGCCTTTTTCATTTTCAATCTAGGCAGTTTATGTCTCGAATTATACTCAGCTTCCCATTCTTTGTAGCGTTTGTCATTAACAACTCCCTCGAAGTGTGAGAAAAATTGCATTATATCTAAGCCAACCTTCAAATAATTCCTCAAATCAGCATTTAAACTTTCACTTAGTTGAGTGCTCCTCATGCCTGCCGAAAAGACTTTACTCATGTAAGTCTTTGCCCATTTCTCTTTCACAGCAAACATAGTAGGTAACCAACCTTCTCTTTGAGGGTCATAATCATCCAGTAAAGCCTGCCAATTGGAGAGGAATTCCTCCTCCAGCCCATAGTCAAAAATACATGCGTTAAATTTTCTAGGAAATTCAGATCCTTCCTTAAATAAATGACCGAGATGTTTCTTAGCATTTTGCATGATATGCCAAATACATAGACCATGGTATGTTTCTGGCATTACTATTGATATAGCCTTTGCCATTTCATGGTCTTGATCTGTGAATATGGTCTTGGGTTTCTTCCCAGACATTGTCTTCAAGAATGTTTCAAACAGCCACTGAAAAGACGAGGTTGTATCGTCATACAAAAGAGCTGCCCCAAATATCACAGTTTCCTTGCAGTGGTTGAATCCAACAAAAACACCAAAAGGTCGATACTCTTTATTTGTCCGAAAAGTTGTTTGAAATGTAACAACATCACCAAAATGACTATAGTCGAATATCATCTTTGCATCTGCCCAAAAAATGTTTGTAATTTGCTCTTCACTGTCCATTTGAAAGTCATAAACAAATGAAGGATTTTCAATTATTTGCTTCTTGAAGTACAAAAGTATGCTCCCAGCTTCCCGTATCGCAATGACTTCTTCCTTTTGCATCTAAGATAATTGATCTTGTCTTGCTCAATGAAATTGAGATGTGCCCGACCACCTGCTTGTCCACCAATTAATTCAGTAGATGCTTTCAAGCTTATACCAGAATCATCAGCCTTATTTGCCTGTGCTTGTGCTTGGGAAATTCTTCTGAATGCTGGTAACATATGGACACACGGTGGAAGTTGAAGCTCGTGGTTATGCTCAGCTTTAAATGCATAAACTCGGTACTTTTTAGTTTCTCGATTAAGAGAAATAATCATATATGCATCACAACCACATCGCGTCTCAGCTCGAGCTTGTTTTGTCTTATAGTCACGTTTATCTTGACCTCTTACACCTTCTTTGATACAACAAAATTTCCTTGATGTCAGTTTCCCTGTTTTCGGACATTTATTGGCATATCTTTTCGAACCCCAAAACCAGTCCTCCTCGCATATTCTTTGTAAAACTCAAATGCAGCTTCCTCAGAATCGAATTCCATACCTTCTTTAGGAATGTAGGTCGCAGCTGTATTTCCATCAAATTGGCTACAGGTGTTATATGTATTCAATGCCCAATTACCCACTTCTTCCATCTCAGTTGGTTCTACATTCATATTTCTGCAATGATATACTAAAGATCATAAGGCCAGCTCTTTATTGGTGTATGACCAACAGGACAGCAGCACAAGCAAAAACAATCCAGAAATTTCGAGTAAAGGTACGATTATTTAAGGTGCCAGCTGCGTAGGCCATGAGTGTTGATTTTGTAGTAAATTATGCTTCTAATGTATCAATGTAATGCAGAAAACAATAGGCCACAATACAAATCAAAAACAACAACAAATAGAAGCTGCTCAAAGCCATGAAAGAAGCTAAGATAATTCCCATAACTAATTCAAATCTCTCCGTGCAGATAGGGCCCAGTTCCAAGTGAAATTGCCCACAAACTGGAACAGAAATCGCCCCGATTTCACAGCGTTCATCCATCAAAGTTGCGAAACAAAGGAAATCCAAATTCATCAATCAAAAATCCCAAAAACCCTAGCGAAGCATGGGAACAACAGGATGTTCGAACGCATCAAATTACAAAAATTTTACAGATAGACAGAGAAAGAGGAGAAAAATCGTCACCTTCGAATCGAGATTATCGACAGAGAGCTCTTCCTCTTCGAATTCAGAGAGAGACAGAGAGAGCGCTGCGAGAGTGTGGAGAGGACTACCGCGCGATTCTTGGAATTGAATGGACAAAGAGCGTCGCGAGTCGAAAGAACACAGATGAGTGAGAAAAAACAGAAAATGGTCCTTTTTAATAGGAAATCTATTTTTCTTTTAAATATTATTAACACTGGCTAGTAGCTAAGACCTGGCCTTTGCATCGGTAATAATAGTTATGGACCGATTAAGAATTAATTGGGGGCCGAATTTGGTAAACATTATTATTAGGTAAATGAAAAATTAGTCATCATCGAATTTGAAAATTATTCTAAAATAAATAATTAGTCCTCCTAAAATTATTTAAAATTATTTTTAAAATAATTTTCATGTTAATTTTACATGACATAGTTTCACCCGAAAATTAAAAGAAAATTAAAATTTAAGTGTTAGTTTAAATAATTTAAGGAAGATTCACACTTTGGTTTAAAATATGCATTGAGGAATCCCTTTTTAAGTGTAGTAAGAACAAGGGTGAGCATACCTTTCTTGCTGGGGGTGCCAATATAATATTGCACTTACCATGATGTTTGACATGGCCAAGCGATAAGCTCATATGGCATTTTAATCGTTGTCTGTCAAGTCTGCATACTATATTGTGTGTTCGACCATGAAAGAGCAGGTTTCGACTAGTGGTGAAGGAAACAGACCCAACTTGAAAATGCTATGGAAATTAGATGTCCCGCCTCGCGTTAAACTTTTCGGATGGAAGCTTGGAGCAGGAGCGTTAGCGACTAAGGGCAATCTGGCAAAGTGAATTCCTGGTTTCGACATGAAATGTGCCATCTGTGGAGCTATAAAAGAGTCAGATATCCATTCCTTGTTTTTGTATCCTCTCACTGTAGACATTTGGTATGGTAGTGACTTTGAAGAGGAATTTTGGAACGAGCGGTACCCATCTGCTATGGAAGCTCTGGCTCGTGCTGCACACAAACTCACAATGGACCGTCTCGGGATCTTCATTGCAGTGATGTGGGAATATTGGAATTCTCGAAATCGCTTTATTTTCGGCAGAAAGGAGGGGAACCGTTCTGGGCTTGCTCGAAGGCTTGAAGCATTGTGACCAGCTTTCGGAGCATGAAGGAGGCAATGGAGAGGGGGGAAGGGAACCATCACGAAAAGATGGCAGCCGCCGGAGGCGGGTCTTTTCAAGGTAAACTTCGATGCTGGAAGAGTCGGTGAGGATGGGGGTGGGGTTTTGTGATCCGAGACAGTTTGGTTGAGGTGGTACTTGCTAGAGTTGACCAAAATCAGGGCTTCCAAGGGGCTGAGATGGAGAAGGCGAGGGCTTGCGTGTTTGGTCTGCGCCATGCCGTGAACAGAGGGTTTGAGAGTAGTAGTTGAAGGAGATTCCCTAACTCTCATACTAAAGCTCAAGAGGAAAGAACGACTCAATTTTTTACTGGTTTTTTTTTTTAATTTCTGAAATCCTTTCTTTAAGTTTATTGTTTGAATTTATTTCTTGGAATTTTGTCTGAAGGGAATGTAATTCGATTGCTTATGCTATTGCTCATTTCCAACCTATCGAATTCAATGTAAAGATATGGGTGGGTAGAGTACCAAATCTTGTCTACAATTTGGCAACAGATGATATGTGTAATTTTGTGGACAATCAATTAATATAATACCCCTTCCCGTTTGATGGTAAAAAATTAAAAAAACAAACAAGGGTGAGCGATTTAGGACACCAATCCTATAATATTAAGAATTAGAATCGGTTTGACAAGATTTTGACTTAATATCGAATAAATTAATTTTCTTTACTTTTTTCTAAGGCTAGAGAGGGAATGTTTGATATTTGTCTATATTCTTCTATCTTTACATAAAATAGAAAGTTTTTTTAAATAAGCTAGTATGTATTTTTGTCCTAATGACCTTCAAAAATATGATAATTAATTTTACAATTTGTGATATATAATTAGTTGAGAACATGTTAAAATTCACTCTCCCAAAAAATTCCTCTTTATAGAAAAGGAAATCAAAATGAAAAAGAAAAACAAGACAAACAAAACAAGAGGTTAAGAAAAACCAAAAATCATTATCTTCTTTTTCTTCTAAATCGGTTCTAAATTTAATTCCAAGTATCTATTTTAGAATTGACCAAAATCGCTTAGATTGGTTCCCTTTTTGAAAACGAAACCGTTACTCGTAGAATCTTGTTCACTCCTTGTAAGAACTAAATTGTGGCTTTGTGTTTGATTGTGTACATAGTTTCTTTTCAGTTTTTCTCTAATTATATTTTACTCGATATTTTGCAAGCCAAATATCATAAAGACAAAGGGAGAAAAAAGTATTGAAAGGAAAAAAAGTGGACATATTTAGGCATGTGAGCATAAGTGCATTGTACATATCCTCAGCTAGTTAGCTTCATGAGATAATGGTACCTAGCATATATTGGCGATTTTTTACATCGCCAAAAATAAACGTATGTGACACTTTTGAATTTATAAAATAATATTTCAAAGTAAATCTAGATCTTAATCTCTCGTTGCTCATGTTAAGTAATAATCTTTTTTATTAGGTCAAAAATAAATATACACGACACTTCATATTCATGGAATACTATTCCAAAACAAACTTGGATTTTAATGTCTTATTGTCTAGGCTTGGCGACGTGTTTTAGTTGGCACAGAGTATGAGACTATTATGGACCACAAATTTGAATCTGCCTATCAACTTTCATCTTGTTTCAAATTCTTTGTTTTACGTCAATTTATATGTGGGTGTCAACTAGTATAATCGATAATGTCTTTAAATTTTAATAAAAAATAATATTATAGAGTCAAAAATAATTTCAAGAATGTTTTTTCAAAAAAAAACTAAATTATGACTCTATTAAAACTTCAAGATAGGAAATGTTTACAAAATTGTACCAAATTTATTCAATGATCATTTTTTTATATGATAAATAAGTACGACCCACCAACTAAGCCTCGAATCCCAAAAAAATCTATTAAACTAACAGACGCATGGGAAGGGGGCGAGCAATCATCTAGACCTAAGCCCGTCTCATTTCGAAACAATGGTAAACAAAATGTTCCTTGTTAAGCTTGAACGATGCACCAATTCTCTCAAAATGAATAACATTATCAAGTAAGATAGTAGATACGTGGGGACTTCTCTTTGCTCCCTGTCCCTAACCTCCGTCCCCAATAATTATATCATAAATTCGAGTTTATATAATCGATGATGTCATAATTTAAGCCAAAAAATTTAACTACTAAAAAATTATAATATAATAATAAAATAAAATAATTTATAAAAATTAAACTAAAATATTTTATAAAAATCAATTAATTCGTATTTATTATATAATTTTTATCCATCTCCTTTTTTTCCCAATGTTTTTAGTTTTTTCCGGTTCCATATATATCTGGAGTCATTTAGCTAACTTCCACTGAGCATCAAAGAAGAGTGAAGGACCGACTAAACCACCCACCCAGAATTTCTCTCAACGAGTCACCACCGAGTTGTGCGAAAATGGCCGAGGTCGGCACCGAGTCAGTCGACGCTTCGGATCGGAAGGGCTACGTTTTGCGCTCCTACGCCATTTTCTTAACCGTCATAGTTCCTATTACACTAGCGGTTGTGCTCTACCGAGTTGAGCCTCTCGACCCGGCTGAGCTGCCTCTCCACGAGTTGACTCAGCACGACACGGTTGCGCCCCCAGTTAACGGCCGCGTGCTCCGCGGAGCCGAATTCGTCGGAGTAGGGAAGGTGGTGGGCCCGGAGGATATCGCCTTCGAGCCCGAGTTGAGGGTGATATACGCCAGCTGTGCCGATGGGTGGATTAAGCGAGTCAAGGTGGCTGACTCGGTGGCTGATTCGTTGGTGGAGGACTGGGTCAACACCGGCGGCCGCCCTCTCGGACTCGTTATTGGGCTGAATAAGGAGGTTATTGTTGCCGATGCTTTCAAGGTTAGGCCTTTTCCCTTTTATTCATTCTTTTTACGGAAAAAAACTTTCTATTATGGCAGTGATAATGCTATAATGTGCTCAAGTCTACCATAATTTAATGATACAACATAATAATTTAAGAGAAAGAATATAATTTATTTAAAAGAAAAATTACAAAAATTAAAAATAAATTTTAAAAAATAAAATAAAATATTATTAATGATAACTTAAATTTATAAATTTAAATCGTTTCTATAATTCGTAAGATAAAGATGGTACACTATGATGGAGATGTCACATGAGTAATATCATACTATAGGTCTACAAATTAGTGGCACTCTTCATAGATTTTTCATTATCAATCATAAAGGAATATGTACTTCTGCACCAAAATTAAAAATAAAAAACAAAGGCTATATACTTTGACTTTTCAGATTATTTTATATCATATTATTGTATATTTTCAATAAATATAGTAAGCAATTTTCAATATAGCACCGTATCATTGTACTATATGATACCAGGAAATTAAAATCAACCAATCACACAATATATTGGTGTACTTTTTTGTTTTTTCGGTTGGCCCATTATGTCTAACTAATTGCACAATAAATGATTTTCTCTGACATTGGAGTAATGGCTATGGCATGGATATGGAAGGGATTGTTGAATTTGAGCGGAGATGGGAAGGTGGAATTACTGACAGATGAAGTAGAGGGCAGAAAATTGAAATTTGCTGATGGGGTTGATGTTGCCAGAGATGGAATGATTTATTTCTCTGAAGCTTCCTACAAATATGACTTGTCTGAGTTCATTTGGGATGTTTTTGAGGGAAAACCCCATGGAAGTTTGCTGAGCTTTGATCCTACTACTAGAGAAACCAAAGTTCTCGTCCGCGATCTCTACTTTGCCAATGGCGTTCAAGTCTCTCCTGATCAAAAATCCGTTATCTTTTGCGAGACTGTAATGTAAGTAATCATGTCTTTCTTTCAATTCCTACATTTCGACTCAAACTGGTAAACTTTGAGATCAGTATTGGTGATGTGTATGCTAATTTGATCGGGTTTGATGAAATTTCAGGAGACGATGCAGGAGGTACATCAGAGAAGGGGAAAGGGAAGGATCGGTGGAGATACTTGCTGATAATCTGGTTGTTGTCCCTGATAACATTAGGTATGATGGTGAAGGACATTACTGGATTGGATTTTCCACGGTAAATCATATATCTTTCTCGCCTCTTTCTTAATTATGTATGAACTCGAGCTTAATTAAGATCATAATTACTTGATTTCTAAGTATCATATATGATTCGTCGTGACAAATCTGTGACAGTTTGTGAAGCCATACTGGGACATAGCATTCAAATATCCCCTAATTCGGAAAGTATTGGCAATTATAACGCGATACATAGGGCGACCAGTGATGGAGAAAAATGGAGGATTGCTAGCCATTGACATGGAAGGGAAGCCTATTGCTTACTACTATGATCCTGGTTTGTCAATGATCACAGGCGGGAATAAAATTGGGGATTATCTATATTTTGGTTCTCTTCATCGACCTCATATCATACGTCTTAGCTTGGCTCAACATGCCGCAAGCTAAGCTAGTCCGAGAAACACGCATGTTCCCGAAGCAAACCCTTTTTTTTTTTTTTTTTTGCCGATCATTAGTTGGATATAACCCGAGAAAATAAAATGCTATAAGCATGTTCTGTTAGCAAACTATAGTATTGTACATGTATTGGAGTTAATGTGAACTAGTGAATAATAACTAGCTAGGGGCCACCTACTTAACATGGCTATGTTGGGTATAGATTTTATGTATCTTGTCTCGTAAATTTAAAGTTTGGTTTTGGAGGTTATATCAGCATTCCAGCTCGTTTTAACTCAGTAAGTTATAACACTTATAACAACTAATTATTTATGCCTATTTCAACTTATTTTACCTATAAAAATTAACAATTTCAGCTTATTTCAGTTCATAATAACTAATTGTTTCAGCTTATTTTAACTATAATAGATATAACAACTTATTTTAACACTCATTTCAAATAAACTCGAATTGAGTAAGATTGCTAGCTTAGAATTCATTATGGACCAAAATCTATCGTGAAGATTTGTTTTTTTAATCAAGATGAGTCACAAAGTATAGTATAATATAACAAGAAAAGAGAAATCGAACTTACCTAATATATATACAAGACTTCCGTCTTAATCATTAGGCATAGTCCTCAGTCGTAAAGGCAATTTTTAAAAGAAAAAATACACATTAGAAAAGTTACCCATT
Source organism: Talinum fruticosum (assembly GCA_021018815.1). NCBI lineage: Eukaryota > Viridiplantae > Streptophyta > Magnoliopsida > Caryophyllales > Talinaceae > Talinum > Talinum fruticosum. Next base: position 1,074,816 of record JAITYX010000083.1, read on the forward strand.
GCCTATTCTATTAGGAAATTTAGTGTACGTTATGGCTACTTTAGTATCATAATTCCATTGTGCATGGAAGTATCTCTCGATTGCCCCCAAATGTAAAACCCTAGATCGACGCCCCTCAAAAAGAGAAGAAAAAGTGAAAGTATTGGGGGAAAAGATTAGACAAAATCCACATTGATTATGTAAATTGTCGCCAAATTCCATTTCCACAGCAACATAAAATGTAGTAATTATTGTTTCCTCCTGTTAATTGTCCCATCTTATCTCATGTCCTATCTTAATCCGGTCAATTCAAAAGTTAAAACAATAATTAAAGACTAAATCATTCGTATTAGTTTTTTTTTTTAAGGAAGCATGTTTAATTCATTGATAATGAATCCATAAGTACATAACTGGAGATTGGCGCGGGTTATACCTCTAACCATACCTGCTCTATTTCCGGAGGAATAACCTTAGCGAGATGGTGGCCAATTGAATTCTCATCCCTCTTAACATGACTCCAATTACAAAGCGTACAAAAATTAATGTAAGAAATTAAATCATCTAAAACTAAATCAATATCACCAAGATAGGAGATAGAGTTATTTAATCTATATAGAACAGGAAGGCAGATCGGTTTCCAAGGAGATCATCCGGTAGTTAAGTCTTCCGGCCATTTGCATATCTGTAATGTATTGCTTTCGCCTCAGCTATCGTCGGTGTCCACCTAACTTTCACTCTCTTAACTGCTGCACATAAAACTTGCCCCATATGATCACGCCCCACCACACTCAAGCCTAGCTAACCATCTTTCCGATAGACAAATTAGGATTGATTTTTAAGCAAACTTTAGTAAAATTTTAAATGTATAGTTAGGATTTTTAAACATAGAAAAATTAGAATTGATTTTTACTCCCCGATCAAAGTTCGACATAGGCCTATTAAGGAAAAATATATATATATTCTTTGAATAAGAAATTTAATTTTTCAAATAATCATTTTTTTTGTAAATTAAAATATTTTTAATCAAATATATTTACATGTCAAGATAATAATGGTGTATTAGATATATATATTCACATTTAGATCTCCAAAAAATGACCATTTAATTAAGCTTTTCATTTAAAAAATAAAAAACTTAATTAAATGGCCATTATGTTATTATCTTTTCAAAAAAATTTTTTTTTATCATATTATCTTTTCAAAAATAAATTAAGCTTCTTAGTTTAAAAAATTTAAAAATTTATTATCTTTTCTTTTTTTCCACCACGTCTTTATAAGGGATATTAGATATTTTTTGAAGTAAAGGGGCATTTACTCCATTTTAATAGTGCAGGGGTGTTTCCCATCTTTGATCAAAAGTTTAGGGACTTATTATTTTCAGAACTCCTGAAACAACTTCTAATTACATGAACACAAAAAGTTCCCAAGCAACTAAAACAATTGTTTAAATTGTTTTCTCGAGTTCGATTCTTCCCGAACTTATGTGCGTGTGTTATAATTTATTTATAACAAAACTAAAATAATTTAGTGCCCGTCTTGTTATGGATTCCTTATCCTCTTAAATTTTGATAATGGCTTAACCTAGCCATTTAAAAAATAAATTAAAAAAAATCTGGTTCACTTGTTAAATTATTAGGCTTGCAGATTTTTATTTTTATTTTTATTTTTCTGATAAATTATTAGTATATATATAGATATTAGTTTGAGGCAGTCTTATAAATTATTATGACATTATTGATCCATAGATCAGAATAACCCTTTGAAAATAATTATCGAGTATACAAACATATCCATCATATAATATTTTTATTTGGATGTAATTAGTATCCTTCAAATAGTCAAAAAAATTAAAAATTAAAATTTATTTATATTAATCTTTGCATATTTTAAGATACCTATAAACTGAAGGGGAAAAAAGGGAAATACGAAATGCATAGCTCTCAATCAAAATGGGGTGAAACAGGCCAATCTTATGGGGGAATTAATATGGAAAAATTAAATTTGAGCTCGTGATCAATGCACATTAAACAAATAAACAAACTTATACCAAAGCACTTAATTATACATGATCAACATAAACCGCCTCAAATAGGTATATGCTCCATACAGATAGCTAGAATAGAATTATAGTCACACAATAACCTTTGAATTGGATCGGAAAAAGTAGAAGAAAGACATCTAACATACTAAGTTTGACCCTTATTCAAAAAATTTTAAAAACACACACGTAAATTTAAATCATTAGTCATTGATAGATCAATGAAGTTTCGGACCAGAGTGCTTGATTCCCCTTGCATTACATGGATCGATCCATGATCGATCTCCACCGACAAATGCGAGACTTAGCTTCTCATCGCGTGCTCTTCACAATAACCCGAGATGAATAATAACATTGGCATGATCAGTTTAATGGAGTCGTTAGGGTTTTTGACAGTGGCCATTGTTGAGAGTTTATTACAAGAACAAGCTAGAGAGATGATTTAGGGTGATAAAGAGAGAGAAAATGTGTTTAGTTTATATAGGTGGAGAGAGGAGAGTTTTTTTTTTTTTTTTTTCTTTGAGGTTGAAGTCTCCCGCATGCAAAGGGGAGTGACTTTTAACCCCATATAAAGTGGGGGAAGAGAATATAAATGAGAGTGAAAGGGATACATGCTTATAGTGGAGGGCTTTTTTCCCCTCTTGTTTAGAGGGGTTGGTGCCCTAAAGCTAGGACTCCCTCTCCTTTAAAGTTCAAATTCTACAGTTTTTTTTTCTTTTTTTTTTCCTCCCCACCTAAAAAGAGAGGGATAGATGTGTGTTATCATTACTTTTAATTTATTCAACGGAGAGTTGTAATCTTTGCCCTTTGCTTTTGGTCGGTTCATGTGTGTTCAAAATTTTTTTACCTTCTTTCTATGTCAATGTCTCTTATAACTTTTGTGAGGCAATTTCCTTTTTATGTTAAAAGCATTTCATAGCATACTTGTCCAAAATTCACGGTTAAAAAGTATAAAAACTCAAGATTTTTAATAATTTTCGCCTTGGTATATGTCAATAATTTAAACTGTCTAATACATACTTCTCTTAATACAATTAACGGTTAAAATTTTGCTCATAGGAACGCCATACAATGTACATCAATTAACATTCAACCCGAACATAAGATGATGTACCTTTTTTTCCCTTCTTTTTGGAGTGTACATGCGTTTATGTATATTCAATACTTTGATGAAGTTGTATTGCTTTATCAGCTTACAGTTTCAACAGGGTTACAGCTTCTCTTCGAGTGTAGTTTACTTTTGTCAAGGCAAGTTTACTGAAATTCTTTCCATTTCTTATGAACAAGTACAACACGGTTTCTCCAACTTCAACCACTACTTAATAACTCAATCACAGGACAAAAGTTTTCAAGACAAACTACAAAGAATTGATACGACCCACCACATTCCCTGCTATAATCACCAGTTGTACAACAGCAGGTTCAAGTACAGATAATAATGAATGGAATTTCAGTCAGGTAGCTGATGGGATTACAGTTGAAGGGTTCGGTTAGAGCTGTGTGTTTTAAAAATGGAAGCTTTCTCAAAGATCCCTCACTCAAACCCTGTTGAGAGGGCATATCAGCAATCAACATATATCTAACACATCCCTTGGAAAGAAGAAGGTAGCACCGAAGAAAGGAAAGAGTTGTCTGTTATTTTTTCTGTCCCCCTCCAATCGCAGATCATTTTTTTTTTCGAATGAAGTGTGTCAAGCTCTTTTTTTCTTCTGTCAAATCCTTTTTCTCGCAGTTACATCTTTATGGCCTTAATCCACACAATTCTGCACTTGGGCAGTGTTTTAGATCATTTAAGTGAAGCCTGAGCTGCTTGTATTATATGACAGCGAATTACCTTCGAGACTTGGAAAACTCAGAACATGCAGGGGATCATCCTGCATTTTGAAGATGAGTTAGAGTAGCAGGAAACTAGTTCATCCATCCTCCAGTAAAGATATAGCATATGAGAGATGAACAGAACATGAATCTGCAAAAGATACCAAGTCAGAATTTGGAACCTGGACAATCTTCAATATTCCAGTTCTTAAAAGCTCTTGCAAGCAGTGTTGTAGTATTTAATAACATACTTGAAGGGTTGGAGGACCCACATATGCTTTGATATCTGATCTGTAAAAGCAATATCTGCAACCTGAAGAGGAAAAAATAATCACAAAAGAAACTACTGTGCATTTGCTGAACAGGGTGAGCATTAACTTGGATCGACTGGCATTGTGGATATCTGATTTAGCAAGAGGAATAATGTCATCTAGTCAATGCACATGATGTATATATCTTGAAGTAATAGAATTCAGCACTTTGGGGGAGGGGATGAACCATATTGTAGTTTCTTAGCCAGTGCTTTACTCAAAGATATCTTCCTCTTACCTGGTGGTCCATGTAAAAGAATAATTCTGACACCAAAAAAGAGAAAATTGACCAGAGTTCTTGGATTCTGTCATTCTGAACTGTGGTAATCTAGACACATAGACAAATCCAGAACATATTTTCGGATAGTACTGTCAACAATGGTTTGGCAACAAGGTGCTGCAAGGGAGGTAAACTTTGGCACTCAACTGGAAAATAGCATCTCTAGCAGCAGTTTTACAGCGTTTATGATGTTCCATATCCAAATAAGCACACTTTCAAACAGTACACAGAAACAGATCATTTTTGTGCTTGTTTTCTTTGGTGTTACAGAAACATATAGATGTTTCAAAAGAGGCAAGATGAACAGGATTCACAATAAGTTTGGGACTGATGACACACAATAAAAGGAAAAAAAAAAAAAGCAAGTATGACTAGTCAGCAACTGGGCTCCAGTGGGAGAAGTGACCACATCCAGGAGAATAAGAAAGTGGTGCGATTTGCATGCTTCTGTTTCTAGCAAGCTTAAGATGAACACAAAGAAGCCAAATTCTCATGAATAAGAAAAAAGTACATTAACAGATTAAAACAAAAAGTTCTCCCTACTTCAATCTTTTGATTACAATTTATGCTAATCGTTTTCAAGGTAGTCTGATATAAGTTGAGAGACCTCATGTTGTAAACAAAATTCTATCATCAACCTTTTAAGTCGTTAATACTTTATAAATATTGACCAGCAAAACTTTATGACAAACTGTAGCAGTTAATGGCAAGTCCACCATTTGTAAAGCCTTTCTCTTCATATGCACAGTCCATACAAAAAGAAAATAAAAATAGAAATAAATCTCCTAATATAACACCTATTGCCACTTAATAAGCCTATATTGGCATCAACATACTGTATATCTTGGTCATCGCTCACCATAAGCTTTCAACTAAAGTTACCAGCAGTCAACTCCATAACATCCAGTGCTGTTTAACAATCTTACTGTCCCAGAATCAAAGATACAGGTCTTTTCTCTCTAGCTAAGAGAAATGATTAGAAGCACACAAATAATAACAGCTAAGGTACGTAAAGAGTGAGTAAAACAAAAGGTGGCAAACTACCTGATACACTAGATGATGGGTTAGACCTGCCAGAAAGAAAGAACCTCACCATTGTCGACCCATTCCTATATCATAGGCACAAATGTCTCATAAATAAAACTAGAAGTGTAAATGTACATCAACTACCATAGAAGAGAAGCACACCTGTGTCACTAAAACAGATTCTCTCGACATTGTCAGTTAGATATTGACTTGGATCAAGACAGGACCATTTGTGCAGCTCAAACTTCTTTTCTCAAGCATTCTGATAATGAATATATCATAAAACAACCTCAGATTCAAAAGTCCAAAATCTGAAAACTAAATGACAAAGCTTTTACACATACTATTAGTCAAGAAAAGGGCTAAAGCCATGGTGTTCACAAACACTACCATGTTTGAAGACTAAATCCAGACTTATGCTAATTCCAATTTCCACAATTAATCAGAAATTATGCTTCTTTTGCATATTCTCCCTCTTATTAATCCATATCTTGAAAAGAAACCATATGTTCGACATTTAGGTATCGCTAAAGATCAAGCCTTACCCCTCACTTCAAGCAACTACTTTGAATGATTAAAGTGAGAGAGAAAATGGGCACAGCCGTTTCTATCTAAAAACCCTAAAATTCGATGCAAACCCCAAAATCTGCATCAATCAAAACCCCATGACAGATGGAGAAAGTGAGCACCTGGGATTGCAAATATCATCCCATTGAAAAGGGGGAAACACAAATTGATGACTAAAACGAAGAAACTTGGAAAAAATGGAGAATTAAGAAAGTGACGGAACCTGAGACGAAGATCATATCTTCGGCGCGAACCGGAGAAGCTGTAGAATCGGAAACAATGGCGGAAGGAGCTGGTTCAGGGGCCATCCGAGATGAAATCCCCACTGGAGTACTCATTTTCAACAAAATTGGAGAGAGTAAAGCGAGATCGCATGACCAAGAAGGAGAGAAATTGCAGTTCAGAGGACAAAGATCGGAGAAGAAATCCTCGAACAAATTTGTTGAATCGAAAATTAGCGGGAACAACTGACATTTGGTTTCGCCGTTTTTTTTCTTTTTAAAAGAAAAACAATTCAGACTTTTCCATTTCTAAAAGAATAAAATTAAGGTTCATAAATCAAATCATGTTAGTTGGTTATTTATTTTCATTTTTCAATCTTATTGAACTCAATATCATGGTCATTAAATTTACCATCCTATAATTCTACGATAAAAATCCTCCATCAATCTAAGCGTGTCGTTATGATATTAAATGTATTAGAATCTTACGAGTCTTAATTTAGTTTAAATATTTGTTGTAATACAATTTAATTATCCTATTATTTCGATCCAGGATTCTAAATAAATCCAATAAATTGCTGGCACATAGTTTTATTCGAAAATTCATCATAATAATATGCTTTTGAAAGAAAATCTCTGATAAAGTATAGTTGAATTAAATTTGTATAAATCTTTATGAATATTTGGTAAGATATTTATTCTCATAAAGAATTTTTATAATTATTAACAAAAATTAGAATCTTATTACCATCTTCATTCTGATTTTACAATTCCAATAATGACCAGCCCGGATCGAATCTAAATTTTTAAAAAGATTTTTTAAAAAGTATTATTTAATTATTAATCAAATGAGGAAGATTGTAGTGGGAAAGGGCTTGTTAACTAAAATCTAGTTAGACTATAATAATGATATCCAAATAGATATAGCATTTTATTTTGTTAATTATACCATTAAACAATAAATTCCCTGATATACAGGTGATCAAGTATACTCTTCTTACAACAAAATGCACCTATTTTTATGAAATTAATCAATTTTAATTATATCAAGATATAGTTTTTTTTTTTTAAAAAAATTCATCTCCATTTTACAAAGAAGACTAAAATTTGATTCTTTCTTAATTATATGTCCACATTGTGTAAAATATACAAATAAAATATTTTTGCATTAAGTAATTCTAATATCTAATTCAAATCTCATTAGAAAAAGTGGAGGGAAGAAGATTAAATTCATACGTTACACGATCAAATTTCTATTTATTATATATATATATTTTAGAAGTGTATTTGTCAAGGTAACTTATAATACTTCAACATATATAATAAATATCGAGATTACTTAGTGTATATTTCGTGTTGAATTAGCTTCAAATCGACCAGAGGAAACATACAATGAATAAAAAATATGATGAACTAGTACTTTTGATATTTTCTTACTATTATGAGGGGGAAAGCGAGACAATATTTATTGATTAGTGAAAATAACTTCCTTTAAAAAGTAGATGCCTCCAAAGCTTAAACCTAGAACCTTCTGAAAAATACAAATCATACTATACGAGACAAATTTAGTTGGTAATTACGTGTCCAATTTATTTGAACTAGAATGATCCCAAACTTAGATCATTTAAATGAGTGGCCCTTATTAACTCAAAAGTTATGATTAGATGATAACATGGTCCCCTTGGGCATAACCTTGAGAAAACAAAACAAACAACGACTGGAAATAGGAAAAAAATTACAAACAAAATATCATGAAGCAAATTAAGAAGCTAGAATATCTCCAAAACCAACATACCAAAAAGAGAAACCAAGATCATCAACAACTCATTGAAATCCACAAGGCTGTGGCTCAAGCTTTGCATAGCCATTTCAACAATGGTAAGTTAGTCACCAGCGAGTTCGATATTCGTAGGATGAACTTCCAACCCAAGCCTTCGAGATTCAAGCTCGAAGCGAGTCAGAAGAAGAAGAAGCAGCTCGAGGATGATAAGCAGAAAGCAAAGAGTAAAATATGGGATTTCACTCAATCGCTCTGGGATTCATACGAGGTTATGGCTGTGTCGAAAAGGTTGGAAGCTAGTCTTGCCTTGGGTTATAATACTTTTGATGGCCATGATTTCCATAGAATAGATGAGAATAGGAGTGTGTTTAAGAAGAGAAAAGATAACAAGAATTATAGCTTTAAGAATTTGTTCAGCAAGATGTCTCCTAGGAGATTTAGTGATGTTGGGGTTTATGGCCGAGAAGACAATAGAGATGTTGATTTGCGTGTCCATTTTTGTTCCCCTTTTTATTGTAAATGCTCAAAATTAGGGCAATTTAATTTGCTCACTTTGTTTGACCAATAAATACTTTATTAAATGTGCATATTATATCTCCAACTCTTTTGATTGCAAGTTGTATAGGCATGAGATTCCTCTATTTATGATTATAACTTTATGAAATTATTTCGGATAATAATTAATAATATATACTTATAAATTTATGGGAAGGAGATGTATAAGCATTTGAACATTAACTTATAACTTCCTCATCGATTTAAATATATGTGTAACACGATTTTAATTTTGAGTTACATTATAAATATTATCCTAATTGCATCAACTTATATGAACCAAAATAGTAGATAGTATTTATTGTATGGGAGATAGCATAGAACTCCCATAACTAGTCATATATATATATATGTATATATATAGTTTGGGAGCTATATATACTTACTCCTACCAAGGGCAAAGCACACTTAGATAAACAAAGAACATATATAGAAAATCCTTAATCACGATATAGATATAAATTACGAATGATCTCAGTAGTTCTTGAAGGTGTCAAATGATTGAAGCTTAAAGCCCTTATGCCTTGACTGGATGAAGTCGTTAGCCACTTCATCGACGTTCTCATCAGCACCCACTTTCTTGATCCTTCTCTCTCCCATTGAGGGTTCCTCGAAGCATACCTTATTATGAGCCTGCTCGAGTCCATAAGACCTTGTGGGACGCAGAGCATAGCTCTGACCTTCAACATAGACAGGGACCCTATGAACACTTTGGTACCTAAGGTAATCCCCAGGGTTAGAGTCTACCCTTTCTAGGCTAGAAAGATGGGGTATGTAATGATCACTAGTATAGTTGGTGTCCCGGCTACTAGGGTAACTATATTGCCCTTGATCTACATACCTAAGGGCCATTTTTGTGTTGTTTTAGGTCACTTGGGTCTAGGTAGAGTGTTGTTTTTTTTGTTGCTAAGTTTTGGTTTAGGCAAGGGTAGGTTCTTATAGGCATGGTAAATGTGACACTTTATTCTAGGGTGATAAGGTGCATCTAATGCCTTTACCAAAAGTCATGAATATCATCAAGTGGACAACAAAGGAATACCTCATTGTATAAAAAGCATGAGATTAAACAATATTCTCCATGTTGGGAAACCTCATTTGTTCCTCACTTATTGTCCAATAATAATTTACCACACTTTCATCAAGATGCTTAGTCTTCAATGAGAAGTTGTTGTGATCCACGTATAAATCATAGTCGAATAAATTAAAGTTAGTCGTCAATGATTTACTCTAACATACAGCGCCGGTGCTCCTAGATTTAGTGAGTTGTTGATGGTGATCTTATTATCGGACATGTTTTTACTAAGTTTTCGTTAGCTAATATTTTTACCAAAGGGTTGTCTTCTTCTTCTTTTTGTTTCTAAAAGTCAATATGTCTGTTTGTTCTCCTCCCGCATAAATTTAAGGGTTGTAATACACAATAAGAGCTAATGATGTAATTTGGTAATTTAAATCATTTAACACATAAATTATTTCAATGGTTCAGATTTATTGTTTTTATCGACGGTTAATATTTATTAATTATAGTAGTTGAAAAATCTCAACTTAAATTTTCATACAATTTAATACAAGCTCTAAAATTCTTTTCATTTTTATATTTTTTAATTTCTATTTCTATGTGGCCAAACTGGTCATAAAAACTGATTCTACTAATGGCTAATTATGATTTTTTAATAAGAAAAAAACACTGAATAACTGAATAGAGCACAAGAATACCAACAAATAGAATAGAACAAATCTCTTCAACTTCAGGATCTGATGCCATTTAATTTATGACCCTGCCGCAATGTGAACAATAACCTTGACAATAGTAATTCTGAAACAAATTAAAAATTACAGAAAAAAAAAACACATGCATAATTAAACCTTTATTCTTACATGTTACTTTATTCCGCATTACATTTTATTTCATAACTTTCACTCAACGACTTTGATCTCCATGTAACTGTTGACCCAACGGACCCAAACCTTTTGGCCCGGGAGAAGGCCCTCGCTCGGATGAAGGTCTCGGTTTGGGTCCGGAAGTTGGTGAGGGCATAATGGTTTTCATACATGTAGAGTTGGGTTATGAAAAAACACACCTTTCATCCTTAACCACAGTCTTAACCACGGAACCCTTAGTCAGCCTCCTCCCCTTGGATGCCGGCATGAGGGGAGAATGTGGGTTTCGAATGCTCGTTTCTCGACATACAAAATGTCGTCTCCGACCTCACCCTGCGTTAGTTCCTTTTTGATCGGCCATGAGTTGTCTCGTATCGATAGTTGAGTTAACAATGTTGTTAGAGTCGAGCCGAGCCCAAACTCGAACTCGAACTCGAACCCGAGTCACAACCAGAGTTAGAGCCAGAACCAACCCCCATGAAGTCATAGTATGTGATGTTCTTTGTTGGTTCTGCCATTCTTTACCCCCACTTGGGTTGTAGAACTCAGATTTTAACTCTTGGTATTGCCTTGGCCTCTAATTAAGTAGAAGATTATTTAAGCAAGGAATTTAATGCATTGCTTTTGCATAGTAATCTCAACTGATTTGGAAAAAACCATTTAGAAGGAATTTTTTGGTTCTTCTTTTTCCATGTTTTCTTGTTGAGTAATTATATTAACTAGGGTTATACCCTTGATAAGGGTATTAATTAATTTTATTTTTATAATTTATAATTTTTATAATTTTATTATTTTTAATTAATTTATAACAATAATAACTAATAATAAGTTAAAGAAACATAAGCAAATATATTTTTCTTTAAATAGTTAATATAAAAATTTTCTTTTAATTTTTTTATAATTTATTCTAATAACTTATTGTTATTATTTATATATTTAACTCATTATTTTCCTTTTCTATTTTTTGCAGTTTTAAACTTTAAAATTTTAATTTCTTTTTATAAAAAATATTCATAAGGTAAAGAAAATATTTTATTTAAATTTACAATATTACACAATATTATTCATAAATTAAAATAAATTAGTTTAAAAATATACACATCCAACGTAATAAATATATAATATGTAATTTTACAGAAAAATAGTCGATCTTTAACTTAATGAAATGCATGGACATCTAAACATCCTAAAAGTTGGGTAGAATCAATGTGTGGTTGATACATAGAATATGCTTATGTGGCATTGCAATAACTATTTTACATTATTGCAATGCCACATGAGCATCATACACGTTAAGCATACATTAATTCTACCCAACTTTTAATATATTTATATGATGATATGATATATGATTATATTTTTATATCATAAACAACATTCATACTTTTACATTTACGCATAAGGAAGTAAGATTTTAAACTCAAGTTCTAATACGACTTTTAATACTTTATGAGCTGACTTAATTAGTCAATTTTCTTCATTTTCAATATTCATTGTTAATATTTCATGCTAATAATTTTTTGTAGAGTATAATTACTCTTTTATAGAATTCTAAATACTTGATATGTTACACAATCTTCCATGTTCAGACTGGATACAGATAATTTGTTTGATTTTTGTTTAATTAAGTATTGAAATTTAAATGGAGATAATCTCATGTCCTTGGAGATATGTTTTAATTATAAGAGTTAGGAATATATTTTTGGAAGTAAAGTTCAAAATAATACATGCATATATATATATATATATATATATATATATATATAAATTGCGGCCCTCAATTAAAATCATAAGAAAGGAGAAAGAAATAAATAAGAAAAAACTAAAAGAAGTAAAAAAAAAAAAAAGAGCTTTTTTTTTAAAAAAAAAAAGAGAAGAAAAAAGAAAAAGTAAAAGGAGAAAAAGAAAAAGAAAAAGAAAACCCAGTAACGTCATTTCCCTCTTCTTTTTCCTCCCTGAAATTGTAGATAGAGAGAGAATAGAACCCCTATAATCTCAGTAGCTCCCCCTCTCCACCCCTCCCCACTCCCTCAAAAAAAAAAAAACCCAAAAAATCAGAAACCCTAACATTCGGAAGAGCTCGTACGAATCGAGGAAAGAGAACGAAGGCGTGGGTAGAGAGAGCGAGAGAGAGAGTTGGCTTGGATTACTGTTGGATTCAGGTCACAATTTCCAACTGTACTTCTCGAAATCGGGTGAGGGTCGAGGCTGTGGTGAACGGTTAGTAATTTCTGCCTTTTGATCGATCTCTCTTTCAGTTTATAAAGCGATTATAGTTGTTTAATCTGCTTAGTATTTTTTTCTTTTGGAATTGCAATATGTTTTGCATGCTTAAACTGTGCGGAAAGGATCATTTGTGCGATGAATTTTCAAGAATTGTAAATTTTGATGACATTTTTAAAAATTTTGTAGTTAATTTAGTTTATAGTAGGTATGACCTGAATTTCAGAGAATTGATAGTTTTTGTTCAGTTTCTCTCAATTGGTGATTGTTATTTTGCATGTCAATTGGGAATGGCATCCACCTCCAATCTTGAAGTAATTGGGCCTTCTATTGCTGGAGTTCCAATCTTTGTGGTTAGAGTAAGAGGATTTGTTGGATTGAGGAAGAGGAACATTTTTCTTCTTGTTTTCGTGGTTGATTTGTTTTGAGGTAGTGGAACAGTTTAAAGTTTAAACATCATCTCTTTGTGATTTGGGATTGTTATTAGTTGAGAAGGCAGAGCTTCCGAGGCGCTCCTTTCTTAAGCTGATTTTTGGGTCATTGTTGAAAAGGGAAGTATTACTCTGGTCAAAATTTTATAATTTTATGTTAGATGCATTCGGTTGCTAAATTAAGCTATCAAAAACTTTAGTAATGCTAGCCATAACTTAAGTTAGGCTTTTTGGTGAAACCCTCTAAGAGAAGCACGTTAATGAAATTTACGAAATTCAAAATCACTACCCTAGAAGAAGCAACTATTTTTTCCCCTCATGAAAACACCTGTTGGTCCCAGACCAGTTCGAATGCAGAGACCATTGGAATTGAACAGAATCAGTTATTACTTTTGTCTTGGGGAGGGAATTTGTGGGACCATAAGCTGCCATTTATTTCTAGGTGAATTATTTTAAACTGAAGAATTTCTGATTTTGTGTTTCCTTGAGCCTTTTTGCCTGTCTCCGTTGTCCTCATTTTGATGTGGGGTTGGAGGCTCAAGCTTTAGGGGGCTGGGAAATTTCCAGTACGTGTTGTTCAAAAGAAGACTTAGGCTTCTAGTTTGGCTTCCATCTAATGATGAAGAGGACTGGCTCAAGGACTTGAAAAGGAAATTATCCAACAATAATTCTGGCAATTGAGCATTTTTGTTCGACCTGGAACTCATTATGTTTTTTTCTTGTCTCTTTTGAGTTCACATTAGATCTCAATGTGATGATATGCAGGCTATTCTGCCCTGGATTTGTAACTGGATTGAATATACTGAGTAGTCTTTCTCCTGCACTGTTTTCATTGCATTCTGTGCTCTTGGATTATGATTGGATTTTGATGTAGGTAACACAATATATATAATCAGCATTCAACATGGATTGCACTCCTAATTCTTGCTTTTCATCAACAGCATGATGGTAACCGGAAATTCTCAAGAAGATGGAGAAAAGAACCCAAAGGGAGCTACACGGTCGTGGGGCACCGCTGCTTCTGGTCAGTCAGTATCAACAAGTGGTAGTGTGGGTTCGCCATCTAGCCGGAGTGAAGCTGGAATGGCAACTCCTGCTCGTGATAACACTGCTGTTAGATTAAGTCATCTTGAGATTCATGGTGATGATACAGGGTCGCAGGGTGCTGTTGCGTAAGTACTGTCTTTGTACTGTCAAGTTACTTATGGTCTTGGTTTTTCTTATATGACTTTTAACATATAAGTTTTTTTCATAAGGATTGCTCTTTTTTTTTAACATGTTTGTTATGAAGCTGTTGACAGATATTAATGCCTTCTTTAAAATTTGAGTGCGTAGGCATAGTGGAGTATTATTATGTTTGTTTCACACTCCTATCTTGTTTTCACATATAACATAGCTTATTGTTCAACTCTGAAAGTCTGTCTTTCTATTTTTATTATATTAGAAGATCCTTATATACTCTCAACCTGTAAACAGTAGCAAGAAGAAAAAGAGAGGTCAACGTGCAACTGGGACGGACAAAAGTGGTCGTGGACTTCGCCAGTTCAGTATGAAAGGTAAGCAACTAATCTTCCTTTGTTGTAGTAGCCTCGAGACTAATATTTGCATTTGTGAGCTTGTCACTAGCATTTGTGTTTCTGAATCTTGTATAGCAGCGTTGGTTGTCTATTTCATGACTAATTCCTGGTTAACTTCTGTAGTATGCGAGAAAGTGGAAAGCAAGGGGAGGACAACATATAACGAGGTCAGCTGGTTTCTCTGGTTTTCATGCACTTTGAAATCATTTTATTTCATTCCTTGCCTGCCATGATGGTTGACTCAATGAATTTGATGTTTCTGGAGTGATGATCTGTTCTTGAATACGTTGCGAAACAAGAAAATCAGGTCATGTGAACTCAGTAGGGCCAGCTGGTATAGTGCTTAAGTGAAGCTTATTTGAGGTCTATCTGAAAATGATGTATGTGATGTAATACAAGGAATTTTTGGAGTTAATGCACTGCGTGAGTAGAACCAAGTGAAGATGTTTATTAAATAGGTCAGGGGCTCAAATCCTGTATGAATATTAAGATCAATCAGGACTCATTTATGTCTTAGAATGAGACTGCCCAGTTTTGGTGAGAATGTTGATGAGAGTTGCTTGGTCTAGACTCTAGACATGGTGAGTTGAAACTAGGAAGAAGAGAAGATGCGACAATATGAAGAGTCAATTGGGAAATGTTTTTGCAAGTCACTGAATGAGGTCTTTTTTTCCCTTTTTGTGGCCAACCCAGTTATAGTGAGTACGTTGATGAGAGTTGCTTGCCTAGACATGCTTTCTTAGAGTACCATCTTTGATTCATTTATACATTTAAAAAATTTTCTTAGAAGAACCTGAGCTACAATAGTAAGCATATCTTCACTCTGTAAATCTATCCTTCGAAACCACTAGGTCTATGGTACTTTTCCGAATTCTGACCTTTTTGGTTTGCTGCAGGACTTGTATGCTTTCACCTCTATCATATCTTTGTATAAGTGCAATTTGGAAATAGCAATCCTTGGGTGTCACTCTTTGTTTGTGTTGAATTGCTTGCATCTCTATAGACTAGATCATTTATGTCATGATTGTGCCTTGAGATCTGATTATCACAAGAAACTTCCAGGTTGCAGATGAACTAGTGGCTGAATATGCAGAAGCAAGTGCTGCTCTTGGATCTAATGAACCGGTATGCGTGTTCTGGTTCTTGTGAGAGCATGTACTCAATCCTGCTTCTAGCATATATTCAACTCTTTTTGTACTTAGTGACTTTTCTTGATGGGAAATTATGTGTATTTATAATACTTTGGTTATTTGGAGGGCGCAAAAAGCGTCAAAGAAATTGCTTACTCTTTATTTAAGGAAGAAATTGATGCAGTTGCTATTCCTTTATTTTCAGCCTGGATATGACGAGAAAAATATTCGACGTAGAGTTTATGATGCCTTGAACGTTCTAATGGCTATGGATATCATATCAAAGGATAAGAAGGAAATACAATGGAAAGGTCTTCCTCGAACTAGCTTGAATGATATTGAAGAACTAAAGGTATGAATATTTGCTAGAACTAGCTCTTGGTTTTGAATATGCTACGAAAGCGTCTCAAGTTGGATTCTCTCTTATAAATGCAGACAGAACGAGTAGCCCTGAGAAATAGGGTAGAGAAGAAAGCTACATACTTGCAGGAACTTGAAGAGCAAGTAACAATCCTTTCTTCTGTTCTTCATGATAGCTAAATTCTTGTTGCTGATACGTGCATGTAAAATTGAGTTTACTAATTTGTCGTTCCTCATAATTGCTGTTATGTACATTTTTATCGCCTTCCTGCTTCGACTTCATTAATTTATAGTAAATGTAATAATTTCCTTATTTTATTGTTTAAGTTTGTAGGATATCAAAATCTTATACAGCGGAATCAGCAATTATATGGCAATGGCAATGCTCCTAGTGGTGGTGTGGCTTTACCTTTTATTCTGGTTCAGGTACTGCTATTTTCTGGCTCACTCATCATGCCGCTTTCTCTTGTTATGCTCTCTTTCTTCTCATTGGGTCTACTTTTCAATGTTCATTATGAACTAATATAGCTAAGAATGATATTTTGAATAATGTTGAAGATTGGCAATGTAGCCAAGTCGCAGTTTTATTGTGATAATTTGAAACATCAGGTGTTTAATGAAGGTTTTGGTAATGTTCTATCAACTATTGATGCCATCATACTGGTAGTGTTCTCAAATAATTCGTCAAATTCAATTACAATGTGCTAGTAGGGCCATTAGAGTCTTCAACATTGAGTATAGGGATATGTCGTGCATCCAAAGATTTAAGAGGTTGACCGGTCAAAATCTCTTAGGACCTGCGAATGAATATTTTATGAGGTTGACTGGTCAAAATCTCTTAGGACCTGCGAATGAATATTTTATGGTTACCTGAATTTTGAGTTAAGTGTTCGAGAAGAAGTTGAATGATGACTATATGCTCATATTGACTATCCAAGATGTTATAGGGTATGTTATAACCATTTCAAATTGCTTTAAGTGCATTGTACATCACTATAAACACTTATTTTGGTATTTTAGCAACACATTTTAATATCAAATAAATGATGTCAGTGAAGCCATTATATTTGTTACAACAACAACTCTCTGTGTGAGTTCCGCTTTTGCCGGGTCTGAAGAGATCTAGAAATAGGCAGCCTTACCCCTGTACACAGAGCGGCCATAGAGAGACCAATTCCAAAAGACGCACATTAAAAATTCTGCAGAAATGTTCGAAGTTAAAAATAAGCCATTACATTCATTGAAATTTCTTAAAAGGGATATTTAGAAGTTCTGGGAGTTTATCTTATGTAAGTGGGAGCCTCTGCATAGTTTTCTGTTTTTTTTTTGGGGGGGATCACCCAAAAGGTTGTGAAATGATGATTCAATGCTCGTGCTATCTTGCCACAATGTGCAGTATTTTACATCCACTCTTAATAGTTTAAACTTTAAAGTGTATCGTATCCACCATAATGCCCCTAATTGAGTAGTTTAGGATCACACCTCCAAATGTACATGATGATGCCTGTAAAATCAGTAAAATCATTAAAACTTTTTATCTAGGAGAATATTTAGAAGGTCATAAGGCCTTTCAAATATTGAGTGGTTAGAGCCTCTTGAGAACCCCAAAATAATGTTTATTAACACATTTTATGATTTTCTGAAAATCGTCCACGTAGAGTTCAAATGATGACCGTATCTGTATGGTCCTATGCCCCCCCTCCCCCAATGCTGGAGAGTTTTTAAGGACTATTCTGAACAATTTAGAGTACATAAATACAACTATAATGCTTGTTGGTGCTAATGAAGTCAATGTTATGAAACTTTTCGGAGGATACTTGCGACTGTCCAAGAAGTTTTGGAGATAGAGTGTCACAGCTTCTCAGGATCCCCTGAATAAAGGATATTATGTACAATTTAATGGATTCTGTAAAATTGTCACATTGTAATATCTGCTCAATCTGAGCTCTCAAAATATTTTAGGATGTCTTAGGGGCACCCTCGACACTTCATTATGTACCACTATTATGGCAATTATTTTGGCATTTTTGAACAACGCTTCAAAATCTAAAAGATCGTGCCAAAAAGGCATCACACTCCTTTACTTTATTTAAGGAGATATTCTGAACATCTTACGATGTATAGGTGGTAGAATGGTTAGAGCCTCTAGAGACTGCTAAAGTGAAGCCTCTAGATTGGTTTTCACAATTTAAGGAAAAATGCATTAGGAGCTGACAATAATGATTGATGACTATGTGCTACTTAGACCCCTATGATATTTTAGGGTGTTTAAGAACTGTAATTGATAGTTGAGAGTCTAATATATATTGCTATAGTGTTAGATTTTTGGTGTCCTGAATCATGCACTGAAATTATATTTGTATAGTCTAATCAACATAATGGTGCTAGTGAAGCAATTACTCACTGAAATTCTTAAGGGTAATATTTGTAACATCTTAAAATGATTCTAAGGTAGGTTGATGAGAATCTCTCAGAACCTCCAAGTAAAGACTATTATACTCTGGTAAATTTCTTATGCAGGTGGAGGTTATCGTATATTCATATCCCTCTTCCCTGGCGAGATGTCATTTTTAAATTATAATATGAGACTTCTGTTCATCCTCGTGATATTTACTGAAGTCAGTTTTCACATACATGGCTATAGTAGATCACACGGGTGACAGTAGTAAGGAAGAACTCCAACTCTGTGTGTGATCAGCACATGATACTTTCGGATTCTGAGGGAATAAATGCAACTGTATACAGTAAAGGTCTTTGGTCTAATTCGCTGCACCATGGATCAGATGTCCCAAAGCAACTTACCATGGACTGGACCTGTAGCAAACCTATTTGGCCAGAGTTCAGTTATTTCTGCAATTTGAGGGTCGGGTCCAGATATATAAGAACACACACACGTAAAAATAAAATTTATATAAGAACACCATTTGATTCATTTAAGGTTTAGTCCTGTCTGGTCCAGATAGCCTACAGCTTAGCCCCAGCCTACACCACACTACGCAAAGTTCTACACAAGCTCGATGCAACCAGCTACCCACTTGGTTGAACTGCCTGGAGCTTACTTTGGGAACCTTAGAATGAATTGAACTTGAATAACTCTTGACTAAGCTCCAATCTCTGCTTATCAATGGTAGTCAGTGTTCAATTGCCTTTACTGCGTGTTGTTTAGTTTTACCTATCTCAATGTTCTGCTCACCTTACTCTATTGATAATGGTGCAAGGTTGTAATTGCTTGTGCTGTTGAGCTGTTTATACACTGAACCTAGATTGTTTAATGCTAAAGGCCATGGAAGATTGCGTTCACTTGTGCTGTTGGGCTGTTAACTGCATGAACTGAGATTATCCCATGGAAGATTGACTTCGTTGTTTGAATTGCAGACTAGGCCAAATGCAACTGTTGAGGTGGAAATATCAGAAGATATGCAGCTTGTGCATTTTGATTTCAATAGGTAAACACAGTTCCTTCAATATTTAAAAAATTATAAGTAGGATTTTAACCCAGATGAAGTTCTGACTGGTTGTTGCCCTTCCTTTTCATTTTAAATTTGAACTTTTGACTGCAAAATTGTTGAGTGAAGCCACTAGGTCTACTATCTCTCCTAAATCTAACTTTATTTAAAATTGCAAATAAAATCTTTTTGAAGCTGACGACATGAGCATAGGCATTGTTCCGATTGGTTCCAATTTTATTTCATGTAAGGTTTTATTTGTCACTCTGCAACTTTTTCATAATTCTTCATTGCTTGTCCTTAATTGCAGCACCCCTTTCGAACTACATGATGACAACTATGTTCTGAAGCAGATGAAATTTTCTGAAAAACTCAGTTTAATGGCGAGGTGGCTAATCCCCTGGCCAACCCAGGTGAAAGCTCAAGCATGCCCAATGCATATCATCCTCAAATGTCCCAACCACCCTCTCCACCAAAGCCATATAAGCCTCAAATCTCGACATCTTCACC
Source organism: Talinum fruticosum (assembly GCA_021018815.1). Classification (NCBI taxonomy): domain Eukaryota; kingdom Viridiplantae; phylum Streptophyta; class Magnoliopsida; order Caryophyllales; family Talinaceae; genus Talinum; species Talinum fruticosum. The sequence goes on from JAITYX010000083.1 coordinate 1,094,943, forward strand.
ATTGAACACATACCAAACTCAAATCCCGTTGCCACCTTCACAATCAAATGCACCTGTGAAGACTCCCACCTCTCCTCCTCTCCCAGGGATTCTCAAAGCGCGTGCTCAGCATGACCGGTAGTCTGGAGCTTCTGGAATTTTCTTCCTTCTCATTCTCATGTGTATGTATAAAGCTTCTGTCTAGGGTAGCAGTCATCTCTCTCTGGAGACTTGATTTTTGGCTGGAGGGGGTCCTCATTTGGCAATGAAATTGAGGCTGAATTAGTCTTCCCCTCCACTGCGGATTTAGTTTTAGAGAGGCTTTTGCCAGTTCATGTATCCCTTGATATGTCTAGAGTAGTAATTCTTGTGCCATATTCCTTCTCCTGTTGCCTGTGGTTACTGAGGCTCACTCCCTGTATCAATATCATGACAAGGATGAATCGGAACATTATGTTCTTGGCAAATTTTATCCGAAAATGGTCCATGGAAGCCACTATATGAGGCAGACTTGTTTTTCACTTGGCTGTGTGGCCTATTATTTTGTTGTCTAACACGCTAATTAGTAATTAGGCATAATAATGTAGTATAGCCTGTATTGACATCTTCACATGCATCAGTCAGATAGCCTATATTCATTCAGGTTGATGTCTTAAGAGGCATTTTTTATTTCTTGGTGCATATGAGGGCACAAAATGCCGGTATGACAGGATCCGAACCCCAAATCCTTGGCAACAATTTTCAAAGAGTTGTGCTAGTAATTTCCAAAGATATTACCAATTGTACTAGTTGACTTTCACACGTAAGAGGCTTTTGTGTACTTTGTATTATTTTCGAACTTAATTAAGGTAATGATGATGATAGGAAACTTTTTCCAAGTTTAACCTCCCCATACTAGCTCAGTGCCTTTAGCAGAACACATACTTCATTGACTATTTTATCAGCAGAATGTATTGGATGGAGATATATTGACCAATTTGTTCAACAAAATGGAACAGAGTAAATTTACACTTCCAATGTGATGAATATCAAACCAAATGATGTTAAAGATTAACAAAGTAATGAGTTGCAAGAACAAAAAGACAGTGGAGTCTTTCTGTATAAAATGTTTAAAGAATTATTTTGGGTAACAGTAAAGTCAACCATTAGAAATGTCCTCACACAATTATCTGTGGAAAAATTAAGCAAATTTCCCTAGCATTCAGCACAAGCAATGAGTCAAGTTTTCAAAATTTGTCGGATTGAGCTGAAAACCTAGACCGAACCGGGCAATCATCGCTGTTGGTCGAGCAATGGGTCCCGAGGAGACCGAGGGGATCCCAGATATTCAGAGACACTTGAAACAACTTCGCCCAGTTTCGACACACTTCGCCTTAACCAACTTGTTTCCTCTTCTTGCATCTCCTTCCAGCACCTGCCTTCCTCTTCCATCAGGTGATCGGCCCACCTCTTAGCCATGAATATCTTGACAGTTTCAATTCCATCATTTATAACTTCAACAGGAGGAACAACAATAGGGTTCTGCTCCAAGTTGAGCTTCTTTAACTTATCCAGCCTACCGAATGAATCTGGAAGTGCATGAATCTGGTTGTTGCCGAGGTCTAGTTCTTCGAGATTTAGTAGTTCACCAAATGTCTCAGGAAGTTCCTTCAGATCGCTAAAGTTGCCACTTAGATTAAGAGTTGCGAGATTTGTCAGCTTGCCAATTGTGAGGGGGAGACAATGGAGCTCATTGAAGTGAATGTCCAGGTACTGTAGAGATTTCATCTCTCCAATAGAAGTCGGAAGAGAGCGTATCTTGTTGTATTGAACTGAAAGCCTTCTCAAGTTAAACAGCTCGCCCATGTTGGTTGGTAAGTATCCAAGGTTATTGAAACCTGCATCCAACTCCACGAGTGACCTACAAAAGGTTGAATGTCAAAAGGAATTTCACATAATGACCAAAGAATGTGGTGAAAACTTTTAGATCTCTTTGAATCTGAATATAGAGAGACAACCTGCAGTAGCAGATAGTGTCAGGAAGGGCAGTAAGCTTGTTTGCAGAAACATTGAGGATCCTCAATTTTTTATTCAGCAGACCAATGGAGTCTGGTAGTGACTGGAGACAGTTGGATGAAAGGTTTAACTCTTCAAGATTTTCAAGTCCACCAATAGAGTCAGGAAGACCCTGCAACTCAAAGCCAATGGAATATCAGCCATTACAAGGGGCTAGCACCAGGTTCTACAGACCTTTTTATTTATTTATTTTTTTGGGTGGGGGGCGCAGCGGTGGTGCTGATGCAGCACGGCAGTACAGATATAATAACCCATAGAAAGACCTGCACGCGATGACCACTTGAGGAAGCATTACCTGAGCTCCCACGAATGCATGACAGTCTTTGCTGAGTGCACAGGGCTCAGGGGTCACTTGTAAGAAGCAAGAGACTATGCCCGCGCATGGCATGCCAATGGGCTCAGGAGTAATGCTGTATCGTGCTCACAGCATCAGGAGTTAGACGTGACATGCCAATAAGGTCGGGCTATGCTAGGAAGAAACCCAATAGGAAATTTTGACTTGATAATATGGGATTTGGACTGGGGTTATATTTCCTGCTCAACCAGGATTTGGAATCCTTAAGCAATTCATTGCTCCATGGCCGTTCGCAAGAGCTCTCCGAGAGTTAGCTTTCAGTGGCTTCGACATTCATAGGCTGGCTTCTAGTTTTGCAAGGAACCACCTCTTGGTTTCGGAGGGTTTTCTTTAGTCGAAAAGTTAGAAGGTTTTAATATGACTAATATCTTATATTAATTATTCATTATAAATCACCCCTAAATGAATAATTAATCACTCTCCACGTATCTAAAGTAATCATGTAAGTTTCCGTTTCACGTAACTTTTAGGTCTCACGTAAAACTGCTAATTAGAACACAGGAGCAGAGAGAAAAACTCAAACCTGGAGCTGATTGCTGGACAAATTGAGTGTCACAAGCCCACGAAGCTTCCCACAAGCCTCAGGAAGAATCCTCAGCCTCCTCCCCGACAAATCCACCTTCTGAATAGTCTCTCTCTCCTTCAAAACCCTAACCACCTCCTCATCAACCACCTCCTCCTCCTTCTCCTCCTCCACCTCCTTCTCATTCTCAGTCACGGCCGAATCGTAAATCCTCACGAGCTTCTCCTCCGCATCGTGAAGGAGCTTCTGATACGCCTCGTGCATCTCATCGAGCTGAATAATCGCCTTATACATCGTTTTCTCTCTCTCCAGAGTCGCCTTCTTCCGATCCTCCTCCTCTGTCGACTCCGGCGGCCGAGGAGAGAGATAGATCTCCTCGAGTTGCTCGGAGTTATCAGACTCGATCTCGGCGAGCTTCGCCTTGGCGATGTCGATGGTCTCGTGGTCGGGAGGTTCGCCGAGGGCGTGGAGAATGGACCGAGTTTGGGCAATCTCAGCCACGGCGGAGGACATGGCGGAGATGACTTTGGGGTCTTTGAGGTGCGGCATGCGCTCAAACAGGGGGTCTGTGGCGGAGAGTGGCGCCGGCGGAGGTCGCTCGATGTCGTGGCCATCGGAATGCGGCGCTTGAGACGGCGGAGGAGGGCGGAGAGGGCCGAGTGAGGGGAGGCGAGACATGACGTAGGAGAGGAGGGGGAAGTGGGTCGGGTTCGGATCCATTTTCGTCGTGACCCGATTTGGTTGGGTAGACATGGAATTGTTGGAATCAAAGAGAGAGAGAGAGAGAGAGAGAGAGAGAATTTGATTGAGAGTTCAATGGTGGAGAGGAGAGAGAGTAACCTCCAAAGTGATCAAGGAGAGCTTCATCATGCTTTGATTTTTCCTTTTTTTTTTTTTTTTTGGGGGGTTGGTTTTAGTTACAAAGGCTTAACTGTCAAACCTGACATTTTAACGGTTTAAGGAGGCGTTTGGTACGTGGCGCGGGAAACACTCATCGGGATGGAAATATGGAGCAAATTTAATGAAATTCTCATGTTTAAAATCTCAAAATATTACTAATAATTCATTTCATAATACTTATTATTTTCGAGATATTGGAGAACATTAAGAAAATACAAAATTTATGATAAAATTTATATTAAAAAGAGCAAGTTGACATAAAAATTTATTCGTGATTATAAAGTTATAGATATTATCAAACGAAAAAAATTAATTAAAATAACATATATCGTGAAATAGATGAAGTAACTTATTAGGATTGGAGTCGAACATCTCAATTCTCCTAAAATTATTACTCGAGGGAGAGGGGTGAAAATCAGAAAATGTGATTGGAAATGGACAAATAGTAAAATAAAAAGTATAAGTTATAAATTTATAGTATCGTACTTTCATACGTGGAATATGTTGCTAATTTTTTTTTCCCAATTTTAGCTCCAACATATCAAACAAGGGGTGATAATTTATAAATAAATTCATATTTCCAAAATTGAATTTTAAATCACATTTATGAAATTTTATTTATCAAACACAACCTAGGGGGTAGTTATAGGTTCTTACTTACAAGGTGAATAAATTATTTTTCTGAGACTTTTTTTTTTTTGTTTTAATGAAACTTTTTACAGTTTTTATGGATGTTACACATTTTTATTAAAAAAAAAGGAAGTTCAAAAAAATTTCATTCGCTAAAATGTAGAATGAATATTTCTAAAAGCTCCATCTTCTCATTCACCTACTAAGATTTTTCTTCCACTTGATCCGTCAAATTTTATTTTATTTTCTGTATGGATGTGACAAAAATGATGGTTTAAGTACAATTTTCATGGTAATTTTATGGATAAAATTATTTGTAATTTTACCAATTTAACAAGTTAATTTGGCCAAACTTATTTTCACTCCCTAATGCTTTTGTGATTCTTGATTCTCAAAAGAAAATTGCAGTAAACTAGGAGTTTTCTTCTTTTTTTTTTTTTTTTTTGATAGATTTCTTTCTTCATTTTAAAATATATTGATTTCAAATTATCTATTTTTTAGAATTTTTTTATTTGGCAAACTTTACTTTAGATTTCATGGCTCAAACATGTTAAAATATAATGAACTCGTTTACAAAAAAGTATGTTGAATAAAGTGTAGTTAAGAGAGATTTAGATTTTTAATATCAAAATGACACATTTTAAACATTGAAGGTATATATATATTTTTTTGGCAATAGTAAATGCGGGTTATCCAACTGAAGGCTCAAGGGTCAAATCAGGCTTAAAGCTCAAACTCATAACTTTTTGCGCAAGTTGTAAGGAAATTGTCTCCACCAAACTTCGAACCCCGATAAAAATAATGTAAGTATAAAATATTTGTCGGTAAGGCAACACTCACTTGATTTGAAGGTGAAGGTATATTACTTGTATAAAGGGATTCTTATCCCCCTTTTTTCCTCTCCTTTATTCCTTCATATATTCTTGAGAATAATCCCCAATTTCTATATATATAAAAAGAGAGAATAATCCCCAAGAACATTCTCAAATCTCACTCTACAAGTTTCAACAGTTAACATTACACTTCTGAGATTCTTCCTCCCCAAATCTTCACCAACAAAGAAAATATTCTTAACTTTAATAATGAAAACCAATTTTCCTTGTATTTAAAGAAATTACTTTATAATTAATTTCTTGGATTCTGATTCTTTTCCTCTCTAAATCCTAATTTTGTATCTACTATTCTTCTCATTTTTCTAAATTATCGGGATCTGCAAGTGCCCTAGTTCCAGCCAGATGATAAGCCCCTTTTACTCTATTTCTTCAATCAAATCAAGATCTAAAGGTGTTGTTATTTTCTTTGCAATAAACTTTCTCTCCTTTTTGTAAGAGTTTAATTTCTCCTTCTTCTTGTGAGAGTTAGGGTTTCTCTCCTTTTTATGAGAGTTTGGTTTCTCTTCTTTTGTGAGAGTCTTAGAGTTATTTATCTTACCAATACGTGCGAGTTTCATTATTAGGACTCGTTGATTCGATTAAATAATATATTTTTGATATTTTTATTAATTAGTTTCATTAGTTTTGATTGAGAATGATTCAACAATGGAATTTCATATGGTTCGATCAAAGTGATATTTCCTTCGATTGGATCTATTATATCACACCAAAGATTTGTTTTATGAATTTATGCAATAGCTCGCCGATGTTTGGGAAAGACATATTGAAGTCGAAGAACACGGTTTGTGGCCGGATTAATGCTACAAGTATGAAATCGAATAGAAGTACATTTACCGTTAACTTTGTCGAAATAGAGATCTATTTTGTTATTTTAGATTTATTCTTGTTGGAGAATTATATTTGTAGATACCGTATGACTTTTTATTATTGAAATTTCTCGTTCTACCAAAAAAAAAAGAAATTACTTTGAAATGTTATATACAAAATAAAAAGTGTTATACAACCTAATTATATCATCATTTAAATTCAATTCCTTATCATGACTATGTCAATTAATGACGTGATTTATAAGATCGCTTCTAAAATTTTGGCTAACGGACTTAAGACCCTTCTTTCCCAAATAGTGTAAAACAAACATAGTGGTTTTTTGTTAGGCGGACTAATCACGGATGATGTTTTAGTGGTTTTGGAGCTCTTTCATTCGATGAAGTGCAATCTAAAGGGAAAAGGGGGTAATATGGCATTTAACTTAGAAATGAGTAGAACTTACGACCGTGTTGAATGGTGTTTTTGGAGGCGGTTGTCTAAAAATGGGGTTTCGAGCAATTGTGTGCAAGTATTTATGAACTATGTATCCTTAGTGTCTTACAAATTTATGGTTAATAGAGTGGTATGTGTTGATGTTACCCCCATTAGAGGACTCGGACAAGGGGATCACGCCATATCACTTTATCCTAGTTGTGGAGGCCCTTTTAGGCCTTATTCGGAGAGATTGAAGGGTGGTATTCATGGAGCACAAGCAAGTCATAGAGGCCCTATAATTTCTCATTTATTTTTGTAGATAACAGTTGACGAGAACGGCGAGACATGAATTCTTGAAATTAGTTCAAATCATCAACTAGTATTAATAAGCATCGGGCCAAAAAGTCAATTTCGACAAGTTTGAAGTCTCTTTCGTAAGGGGGTAATCTCATCCAAATGTGAGGAATTGGTGAGCCTCTTGGCAACGAAGTTAGTGGATAAACAAAACAAATATCTTGGTACCCAAACAGTCATACAATAAAAAGGAAGTGTTAACGCTCTTGAAGACCATATGTGGAAGAAGCTTAATGGGTGGAAGGAGAAACTACTTTCTTAGGCGAGTAAGGAAATTCTTATTAGGTCTGTAATTCAAGCTACGCCAACATATTTAAAGAATATTTAAGTTCCCATCCATCTTTATTGACAAATTTCGTCGGCTTTGTGCTTGTTTTTTGTGGGGCTTTGGAGATGGTAGGAGGGTGATACACTAGGTGGCTTGGGAGAAATTGTGTAAACCTAAATGTTTGGGAGGTTTGAATTTTTGAAAAATTAGATGCTTCCCACACATCAACAACTTGAATTCCTCTTTGGTTTCACACATAGCTACTCATGGAAAGGTGTCTAGTAAGCCAAATCACTTCTTAAGGAGGGACTTATACGGAGAGTAGGGAATGGAGACAGTATTAACATTTGGGAAGACTCTTAGCTCATTGATAGGGAGGGAGAGAACGCTACAATTATAAGGCCTCTGAATGTGAACAATCTGGACGTAGCTTCATGGAATCTAAAGCTCCCTGACAACCTTTTTAGAGACAGGGATAGATAACTTATCCTAGTCACACCTATCAAGCCCACGGTTACCACCAGATACTCTTGAATGGTGCTTTACCAATAACGGTATTTATTTAGTAAAGTTGCATACTTGTTTGGAGCATCGGTGAGACTAGAAGAGTTTGAGCAATTCTGGCCTGCACTATAACCAGCTAACATTGTCCCTAAGGAAAAGCACTTTTGGTGGAAATTTTGCTCCAACAGTTTACCCACAAAGGAATTACTCATATATCAACATATATCATACAAGATGATACGTGTTCGAGGTGTAATACAACTTTATGCTTTGTCTTACCATAGGATGGCAAGTGTTATGGTGACCAATTGCTTGGCAAATGTAATACTATTGGAGTTTAAGAAGATTTGGGTAAAAAACTGTCCTACTGAGATCTCACACTATGTATGTAGTATGCATGAACATTTTAACAATAAAATAAGATCACTTCTCCCCTTAAAAAAATAAAATAAAATAACTACTTTCACAACTTTTATACTCATTCATGCCTTTTTTGTTTTCCTTAAAAAGAAAAAACCACTTTTAAATATGTCGCCTTTATTCTCACATTACATACTTATAAATAAGCTAGTAGAATTCTTCCTTTTTACGAGAATTCACATTACGTGTATATATATATATATATATATATATATATATATATATATATATATATATATATATATATATATTGTAGGATTATTCCACCTTAATCTTTGACAGACTTACTAGGATTATATTCCTTCCTTAATCCCAACCGACCTAACAAGTTATTTTCTTGATTAAAAAAATATTTTCTCTATATTGTATGATACATCAGCATCATTATGTGATGTTACATTAATTATTGTCCCACTCTAATTAACAATGATCTTAATCATAGTCTTAATCTTGCCTCTAGCCGGCACCAGAAGGGCAGAGGTCCCACAACCATCAACCCCATACTTCACGGCTTCAATGTTCAAAAACAAACAGTTGCCCAACCTACTCATAATTTATTATTCTAAATTGACCCACCATTTTTTTATTGGGAGTGCCATCCATCCTTCCTTATCTCCAAATTATTAGGTCCACAAAGGATACGCCATCCCACTTGCCCACTTACCATTCATTTTTTTCAAAAAACATTTTATAAATTTTCTGTATTTATATTTGTATTTGTATTTTATTTATGCCATGATAATTAGTCCAATTTTTTGATAATTCAGTTAAGCTGTTACTTTCATATATCCAAGACCAAGTATCCACCTATGGCCTTCAGAAAAATTATTCTCCAAAACAAAGTTGGTGATTTTAGGAATAAGACGTCTTTTGAATTCATCTGCCCCGTTCATCCTGCAATAAGTATAAAAATAAAAGGAAATTAGTATTCATAAATAACAAATAATAAATAAACAAATAAGGCTCCTAAAAAATTCAAGCCTTATTTAAAAGAAATAAAAAGTGAAAATAAGGTGAAATAAGAAAATAAAATGACCAAACGTATGTCAGTGAATGTGAGAAACATAATAAAGGACTGGGGCGTTGAATTTGTCTTTGCAAAACGTACAAAAAAAAATTGAAAAAATGAAAAAATGAGAAAAAAAATAGAGGGTATACAAACCAAACGGGGAAAAAAAAAAGATGACGGCGAATGACGGAACCCTAACGGCTAACTTGGAGGTGGAAAATTCACGGGTCAAAGAATCAGTGTTGAGAACGGAGAATCGATGGGAAATTTTAACAATGGAATTCAACAAATCACACTAGATTGTGAGAGAGTTTATAGGAAATATCTTACAAACTACTAATTACATAGCCTTTAACAAAAACCACAAAGGCCGATCACTGTATTTTTCTTTTAATTAATCGCCAAATTTTACTGTATTTGAGCTGTGATGATATTTTTGAAAATTTTTAAATTTTTAAGGAAAAAAGATTTAATTTCAGTGATTGTAATGTTGAGAGAAGTATGAAGGAGGCCGAGAATTGGCTTGCAGATGGCAAGGATAGCGGTGGAAAAACTCGCTAACGGCGCCGCAATGAGGTTTTCTAGCCGGAAACCGGCGAACTACGGCCATCGGCGGCGATCTGACACGATATGAGCTCGGAGGAGAGAGATCGGCGCCGGAGGAGCATGACGAAGCCGAGGAATCCGGTGACGACGAGGCGAAGGACTTTGGAGGAGAGAGAATAGCTCTGATCTTCAGATCTTTCCCTGACATTGACGACGCTCTGTCGTATTCCTCCATCACATTCGCCAAATCCTCGTCGGACTTGACCGACACGAGAACGTCGAGATCTTCGTTAGGAAGCTGACAACGGAGCGTCACAGAGTAACCACATAGATCTTTTAGCTTCGCCATCAATTCTGCGAAGCAACAAAATCGCACGAAATTCTCACTCCTCCGTTCCAGAACCTTCGATCGACAATAATCAAAAACAGTAGAGAGAGAAACGGAAAGACTCACCGGAAAACGACACCGATCGGTCAACGGAGACGACGCGAGTGAGGCCGCCGACGTAGCGGAGGCAGACGTCGGAGGGACGGGGAGGATTTTGCCGCCGTAGCTGCAGAGGAACTTCACGTTGCTCTTGGAGGTGGATTTGAGGGCTTTCTGCGGAGCTGCGGCCATCGTGATTCTCTCTCTCTCTCTATCTCTGGTTCAGTTGAAAAGAAGAGAGAGAAAGTAAGAGAAAGTTGGAGGGAAGAGGCGGGAGGTTTTGGAGTCGAGTTGCTGCTCCAAACCGAATCCAAGGCTGCTCGGGGTCAGGTTTATTTATAGAAGGTGAGGTTAGAGGCGTGACCCATACGCTACTAATTACAATAATTAAATTAATTAATTATGCAATTTAATTTCGTTGAATTGTTTTTAAATAGAGAGAGAGAGTTTCCTCGAAGTTTGAAAAGGTTGGAAAAGGCTAGCGCTTTTGACGGGAAGTCTGGAAAGAATAACAATTATTTATTCGGATATTCTAAATATTTTTGGTGTATCAAAAATAAATAAATAAAATACTTTTGGGGATGCGGGCCGAAAAATAATAATGGGCCGGATTTCTGGTACCTGTCTAGGTTAACTACCCACCTAAAATAATTGTGGAGAAAATTTTAAGAAAATAAAAAAATGGACAAAATGAAAAAAATTAATAAAAAGGCTTACCAATAAGTAGCATTTTTTTGCAAATTAGATCAGGACATGGGTCTATAAATTTAAGTTATTATTTTACACTCTATTTCTAGCACTGGCAAAAATTCGAGTTCGGTCAAAATTGGATTGAAAAAATCAATCATCGAATGAAATTTTTGTCCGATGTCCTTTTTTTCAAGGCGGATAATTCAAACAAGTGTAAATTCGAGTTAAAATCAAGTTCAAATAATAGAAATAAGGAAGTTGTGTATCCAAATTTTAAATTCGAATAAAAAAGTCATACCTGAACCCATTTTTTAGATGAGACAAAATGTTTGCAGCACTATCTGCTTCCATAATTCCAGTATTCAAAAATATTAGATTCTCTCCCCATTTTTATTTTTTTTAACATTTAGCACTTTCATCTGCTTTTTAATTTTATGTGATAATTGTTTAGTTGGATTGATTATTAGTGGAGTAGTGGGATAAGTGAAAGTACATAATCTCACATTACCATATATTATAGTGGCTATAAATGAATATGTATATATGAATAGGCATATAATATTGTTATATAATATTGTCTTATTGCATTAATGTAATATTATTATTCATCTGGAATTGGAAAATAATAAAACTAACAATTAGAATTTACTTAGTTTGATCAAAAATTAATAAACATATTTTCTGAAAAATAAATCAAATTGTTGTAAAAATCGATTATTAGAATTTTTTTTATAAAATACTTGACTTGTTAGCTCAAATAATTTGTCTCTATCTTTATTTACTTTTTATAAGACAACTGATATTCATTGTGTAAAATATAAAATCACTTTACGGAAAAAGTTCAGTAATCGAAAACGATAAAGAAGGAGATCTTCATAAAAGGTGACTTACGTGAGGGTGGAAAACTCGATAATAATTATATGCATAAATAGAGGAGAATCATATTTATATTCTACATATAGGGGTAATTATACATTTTGTCAACAATTTATAATTTTACTAATGTAAAAACATATTGCTCGAGTTTTAACTGGTTTATCTCGCTATAAGTTGCAACATGTACGTAATGATATATCATATAGCATACTTCTGACCTTATTGAATAATTACTTAACACATTTGCTGAGAAAAATATCAAATATAATACATGATAATCCGATTAGTATACATATCGCCTATTCCGATAAAATCTTGTTGAAATAAATATAAGACATGAAAAAAGTGACTAAACTATATACAAACAATTAACCTAATCTTAGAAACAAACACAAGTATAGTAAACATGTTATTATTTAATAATTATCAAAATAAAAAATAACCCCAGCGAGCCCGGAGTTCGATTACAAAGCTCTTAGCTTGGGTGGCATCCACATTCTTGGTGGTGCATGACTTTTTGGGCTCTAAACTTATCAAGTGTTGAGGTACGTATTCTTATTTTTGTGAAAAATTTTGTAGACATGTAGTAGTTTTTATTGGGCAGAGTTTCCTTCAACCTGCTCCAACCCTATTGGTTGGATTCAACGAAAATAAAGGTTCAATTCAATAAAATGGTCTGACTTACCTTTTTAGAAAAATATATATACGAGACGGGACACGGTTGGTGTTAAAAAAGACAACCAAATCTAAGTTGACAATAACCCAACAATTTGTTTCAAAATGAAATGACAAATGGTGGTTAAGGAATATGAATATGAATGATAGAAGGAGAGCCGAGTATCCAACTTGAGAGAATGAGTCCACATATATGGTTGGGATTCTCAAAGATGCATATGATACACTTGAAATTGAAACCATTCATACATATAAACATGACCAACCAACCACGTGTACGAGTAAGGCCAAATAATTTGGAGATTTACCAAACCAATCCCCAACAAAGAAGAGCACACACTTGTGTCATGTCTACCAAGTGAGTGTTGTCTCGATGGCAACTTTTCTTATTTTTCGTCTTTATTTTCAAATTTAAATCTTAAAGGAGGCAATTCATTATCTTGTATAAAAAAAATTATGATAGATGATAAATTTTGAATTCTATAGTCCGGGCTTGATATCATATTTTCCCCTAAATCTTCAAATTCAGGTGAAATATCCCTAAAATAAAGATTCGATTGAATGGGTTACACTTACTATGACACAAAAAAAAAAACTTAGGTGATGTCTTCAAGATGTGGCTTTTCTCTTAATACAAGCAATGCCATGATTAATCATTTCAACACCCACATTATTGAGGTTGTTTTCCCATGTTATCGTGTATAATCATTGATATGATATGTCTCATCACTAATAGCAATAAGAAATTGCATACTTATATTTTCTCAAACCTTGTAAAAAATATTATTTTGTGGTATAGATTTATACCTTTTTTTAACCCGCTATAAGTTTATGGGATTAATCTCTGTATAAAGGATCCGTTATATAAGCACTAATTTTCACGAGAGTTTATATAAAGACGTTATGAATCTTTAACGTTTAGCTAATTAAGAATTTCATGATATTATAAACACGATAAGGAAAAGTCATTATAGTTTTTGACAAATTGGATATTTATACAATGTATTGGTTAAATTATGGGTAGAAAGACTCTCGTTGAGTGCCTTATTAGAGAAGAAATGGTAGGAATAATTATTGTCATGTCATCTCAAACTGAATAAATAAGGTTGCTTTGCTTAAGGAACTCAGAGTCCCTTGAGAATATCTCTCTGTCAATTATATGCAGTTTAGAATATATGGCGTGGGATCTCTCCAAAATCCCAATTTTATTGGTCAGAAGAATATAGTATGCTTGGTTGCAAGCTAGCTAGGGCATCTCCGGGGATGGCCCATTCTCCTTTATTAATTGTTCTTTGATTTTGTATTTTAGGAAGGGAAGCGAGCAGTAGATAGTGTTGTTTATCGGTCTAGAATTGACCAGCTTGGTCTAGACTAAAGGTCGGATAAGGCAAAAGTAAGGATCAAGGACCAGATTGAATAAGATTAGTCGAGGACCGGATTGGAATCTAAATCGGAACGAATTGGACCGAAAGCATGAGAGTGTTTTTTAACATTCGCAGTAATATACAAACATAAATTGCAATCCAAAAGGCACTAAAACAGCATACTAATGAGAGAGAGATTTCAATTAAAAAAATCCTAGGTTCATTCAATCCAAAACAAAGATCAAATAACCAAAATTCGTATACCGATGAGCTGACCGACCTCTGTGTATCTGGTTTGATTCAAGTTAGTCTTTAATTGGTCAGGGTCATGCCACTCTTTAGTGGTCCACTTTTGTACTGAATAATGTACATCAATATGATCCTCAATCCAACCCGATCTTTTATTGGTTCGATCTTGGATCGAATAATGTTCAAATTTAAGGATAAACCTTGCGAAATTAGCCTTGAATCAAAAACTTAAATTATGTTAGTGGTATATAATTGAGGTTCCAAAATAAGCTAACATAGTTTGGGACGCAAAATACAAATGATTGCAACTTTAATTGAATCACGTCAAAGTTAGCAAGTTACCTTTAGTTTAGGGCAGGGAACCCTTTCTGTTAGTTAGTCGGCTACAACATCATCTTCTCGTAAGAAATTTTAATCCCTATCCATGGCGAGTTAGAGTGGATTGGGGGTTTAAAGAAAAACAAACCCCAATAAAAATTGGTTCAAAGTGTTCTTTCGTTTTTTCTTCCTCCAAAGTTGTTTTCTTTTAAGATAAATTTACAATAACAAAACAAATTTTATTTTTGGTCCCGATTCTGTAACGTATAGAAACATTTTAATGCAAATAACCTTTATCCGTGCAAGGTTTTCTACAAATAGATAATTTTTTTCCAAATAAATTTGCCAAAATAAAATCAACCGACTTAGGTCATGTTTTATTTAATCGTAAAGAGTTATAAGTAGTATAAGATGTTGTAGATAATTTTATAAAAATGTTTAATGTATTCATATGTGTATTTTTATAGTTATACGCAATATATTTGTGTTTTTATGTATGAATTTAACGAATTTGTATATTTATAATGCTAAAATATGTGTGTATCATGTTTGATGATTTGTTTTCTTTTTTTATTTTTAGAAAAAAATTATATTTTATATTTATGAAAAAAGCTTTTATAGATATATAAATAAGTTCATAAAAGGTTTGAATATATATTTGCATGGGGTCACACTTGTCCAGGAAAAAAAACAATCATTTGTCCGAAAGTAATAAAAACTTGAAGTTGTGAAATAGGTTGATAATATTTTCAAGGCAAAGAATTTATAGTAGTTGAGATATTTATTTTAAACTTATAAAATTAAGGTCATTTTCAATTATCTTTTATAAAAATAGAAATTATTTATGTATCTATAAAAAAATTTATAAATATCAAATATAATTTATTTTTACCTGAAAAAACAAATAATCAAACATAACATATATGGATACTTGAAATTACAAATATATAAATTTTATAATTCACGTTAAATACATGAACAAAAATACAAATATGTTACACATAACTATAAAAAACACACTTGAATATATTGAACATTTTTATCAAGTCATATACAATAGTTTATATTCCTTACAACTCCTTATACCTAAACTTACAACTCCTTACACCAAGTGCATACATCTCCTTACAACTCTCTTTTTCCTATAATTCCTTAGAATTCCTTACGACTAAGCTTACGATTCCTTACAATTCTTACAGACTTCTTAGACCTTATTCCATTTAATTATAAGGTTGTAAGTTTAGGTATAAGGACTTGTAAGGAATATACAATGTTGCATATGACTTGATAAAAATGATATATGTATTTGTATGTGTATTTTTATAATTATGCTTCGAACGTATTTGTATTTTTATTCATAAACTAAACTTAAATTATAAAATTATAAAATTAATATATTTGTAATGTCAAATGTGTATGTGTCATGTTTCATGATTTATTTTCTATTTTTTAATTTTTTAAAAATATATTTAATATTTATAAAAAAAATTATAAATACATAAATAACTTATAGCTATAGAGGTTGTGTTTGTGGGGAATGGGCTTACACTTTGGCACGTCGATTTAAATGTAAGGCGGTGGTGGGTGGGTGGATGGCTTTACTCCTTATCTTCAAATAAAGAAGTTGTCCCAAGGGCATGTGCAAGCCTTGTCAAGTCTTTTTAATACTACTATTTTAGTATCTTAGCTTATATACTAATATAAACTGGTTAAAATTAGCACATTTAACTACCCATCTTGGAGAAATATAATACATTTAAAGATTCTAGAGTGATAATTTTTTGACTTTAAGGTGTTATGGATGTGCTATTATAATATTACTCTATTATTAGAATCTGTTCGAAATGATAGATAAAGTTAATAAAAATAACGGATACGAGTATAAATGAACAAGAAACAAACAGAAATGTGTAGAAATGAACAAAATTCAGCAGAAATGAACATAAATGATTAATTGAAATGAGTAGAAATGAACATAAATAAACAAAAATGAACATAAATAAATAAAAATGTGCAGAAATAAGTAGAAATGAATATAAATGAATAGAAACTAGAAATAAATATTAGTATATATGCCACTTCGAACAGGTCCTTGGCAAAGCAACAATTTTGAACAAAGAGAGGCCGAAGGCACTTAACTTTAACTATTTGAGATAAATAGATTGGAGTAGGAAATATAAGGTAAATAATCATGTGTTCCTTCTGGTTTAAAATATTTATTTTTGGATTGTGAGGAATATTAGGGGAACATAAAATTCATAATAAAATTTATGTTAAAAGACCAAATTGTTTTAAGTTTTGGTTGGAAATGAAGATTGTCAATGAAAAAGGAAAGAAAAGAAACAATTAATAGAGACGAAATTGGTAAACAACTCATTAATATGTCATTCGGATCGTAAAGTAACTTATATTATGAAACGAAAGGACTTAGTTAAAGTGATAAGTATTGTGAACCCGACTGAGTAGTACTCTTATGGAAGAATGGTGAATTGGTGGGATTCCAAATGCAAATTTCGTAATTGTATTACCAACTTTATAACTCTACACTTTTTTACAATGATAAGTTAGTTGGCTTAACTACTGGGACCCTTTATAAGTCGAAAGTTTAATGGCTTCCTCGACAAGAAAATGGGTGCCCATTACCTAATTGTTTTAAAATTTATAAGGAGTCTATCAGAAATACACAACTTTTATCAAAATTCAAACTTTGATTAAAAAATATGAAACTTCACTTCCGTACCAATTGAGATTCTGGATAACTCCATATTTATTATGCCCTCTTTCCCTGGGATCAAAAAAGTAGATAGAGACTATAACAGATAGATAATAGTGGATGGAAGAGAGGGGCCAACTCATTATCCAAATAGTAGAGAATGTCGGACAGTTTTGTTCCAACCTTGGTTATTAGAATCCTTAAGAATATATCCTCAACACTTTTTTAGATTTGTGGTTTAAAAATTAAATATTTTTTAAAAATTTTGAGAATTATTTGGCATTTAATAAGTCTTTTAAGCATAGTCACCATGCACTTTAAATCTCTAGGTTAGAGTTCTCATAAATATACCTTTCTATTTATTTTAAAGTTTGGATCTTCACTTTAGTTTTGTGGAAAACATAGAGAACTGATTAAGTCGAGAAAAATGGAGGGATATCAAAGCCCTAACTATCCCCCAAAAAATATTCTTCAAATGAGAATATTATTTCCCCCAAAATTGAACCTGAGAGGGAGGGTGGCAATAGAGTGAGTGGTCACCCGACCACTCACTACTTTGACAATTCTTTGAAAGAACAATATATGTGGTCATATTGGTAAACTTTTCTGATACAGTACAATGTAATGCATTTGTTCTATTTGGACTTTAAGGAAGGTGTTTTACACTAGTAATATGTTTATGTGGAAATAGTTATTTAGTTTGGGAATTGTTCAAGAAAATGTTAAATTTGCAAAACAAAATAAAATGACATGGTACAATAATTTTAGATTATATCATACATCCATATACCACAACAAAACATATAAACAATTCTAGTGTTAAATTTGAATAATTTTGTTCACCTGTACTAACAATTGTCGGGCTTGTTCGTTTTAGTTATTAAAACAATTTATTAGCGCTTATGAGTAGTTGTTAGTTGTTATGAGCGGTTAGAATAAGTTATTAGTTATTACAAGTTGTTATGAACGGTTTTGATTAACTATTACAAGTTGTTATGAGCGGTTACAATAAGTTATTAATTGTTACAAGTTGTTATAAGCGGTTATGTACTGTTAGTTGTTATAAATGTTAAAACAAACCGGACCTAAGTTAGTATATAGTTTGTCTAATGTTGTCTCAATACTGTGATTAGAAAGATCAGTGTGACCCAAAAACAGGACGAAAAATACCAAATTATTAATAAAAAAAAATACCCAATGGGCTGAAGACAAAAGGTCCAGTGGACCATCTTCATCAACCCAAAAAACCCCCAAATCAGACCCACCAAACCCTATAAATTCCCCATCTTCAAGCCCTCCCTCGTTTTCGCTTCCCCTTCTAAACCCTAACCTTCAAGAGAGAGAGAGGAGAGCGAGAGAAAATCCCAAAATGACGACGAGCTTGAAGAAGAACAGGAAGAAGAGAGGCCATGTGAGCGCCGGCCATGGCCGTATCGGCAAGCACAGAAAGCATCCCGGCGGTCGAGGCAACGCCGGAGGAATGCACCACCATCGCATACTCTTGGACAAGTACCACCCGGGCTACTTCGGGAAAGTCGGGATGCGATACTTCCACATGCTCCGAAACAAGTTCTATTGGCCCATTGTCAATCTCGACAAGCTCTGTTCACTCGTCCCTCCGGAGGAGAGAGTAAAGGCGTCCATGGAAGGCAAAGCTCCATTGATTGATGTCACCCAGTTTGGGTACTTCAAGGTCTTGGGTAAGGGTTTATTGCCCCGGAATCAGCCCGTTGTTGTTAAGGCGAAGCTCGTTAGCAAAACTGCTGAGAAGAAGATCAAGGAGGCTGGAGGTGCTGTTCTTCTCACTGCTTAGATTTAGGTATTTTTGGATACTTTTGCAATTTCGGTCTAATGATGATACACATTTGGATGTAGAGAATATGAAACATTTTTATTCAAATGATAGAGTGGGTAATTGCATTGTTGGGTTTGCGATTCGAGTTGGGTAATTTGCTAATTGGTGATAATTGGTTTTTGAGTTTCTGGGTCTGCCATTAGAAATTGAAGTTCGGTAGCATTAGGGATAAATTTTATAACAACATAATATCGAGATAAAGTCAAATCAACGAAATAGGTAGGAAATGAGATTTAAAGTGCAAAACCCGAATTAGAGGCGGTGACAAGTACAATGAATCCACTATATTCTAGCTCAACCCGAGAGATCAAACAAAAAAATTCTAGCTTTCTAATACTCTCCCATGGGTTTGCCATTAGAAATTTAATTTTGGTAGAATCACGGCCATGGATTGATGAGTTTGCTGCTAAAGCTTACGAATTTCTTATAATGTTGATGAACTTTGATAATGTGACTGAAATATGTGATGCCCGGGCCCTTTTTGTTTAGGATGGATATTCAAATGAGGGTCTTGAGGGATTCGAGATTGCCCTGTTTATCTCTTTGGTGTGAAATGCGTTGGCTTCGCTCTCTTCATCCGATAAAATTTTCGGGTCGAATGGAATACCGAGTTCAAAACCATTCATCAGCTAGGTGGATTGAGGAAATGTAACTCTTTTTATTACCTCTCTCCATCTTTGCATAACTACGTTTTGAAAAGTTTTTGTGAGTGTCTTTTGTAAACAGTTTTCTTCACTCGCGAGGGTAAGATTGTCTACATCTCGGAACGAGAGAGCCATTCAGACTCCGATTCCAGGGTGTATGCATAAGTTTGCGATTATTAGGGCTGTAGCCGTTGTTGTACACTGAAAAGACATTACTGATATCTGAAATGCAAGCAATTGAAAGATAGTAGCAATCTTTGATCACCTTAAATAAAACCAAACCATACTCACCAAACTTTTTGCACCAGGAACTTGACTCACCAATGAAAATTCTCGATTCATACTTGGTATCAATTCAGACATAAACGCATTTCTGCTGTGTAGGGAGGGACCAGGGAGTAATGGAGGGTATCAATTCCAAATTGAAAGCTGGAAAAAAAATGTCAATTTGGAAAAAAAAAAAAAGTCATGTCTCTCTCTCTCTCCCTCTATGAGGCTACAGTCGGCTCAGAAGTAAGAACCTTGGCTGTCAATTTGTCCAGGAACCGTCCCCATATTTTCCCCTTCGTTTCACGTTTGTTTTCAGTTTTGAAATGGCCTCGTTAGGATGATATTACATGATTAATATCGACACTTAAAAATGTAATCAATGGAGTTATAAGCAGAAAAGTGTATATATAAGCGGGATTCGAATTTAGGAACCTGGTAAAATTTTATGTTTATTTTTAAATTTAAAAAATATTTTCTTTATAAAAGAAATTCATTAATAAAAAATTATACTGATAATTTTATGAGGACAATTAATTCAAAATGTCAAAATAACTCTTTATTTTAATAAATATATTTTCATTTATATTTATATATACAGCTGGCTTAGCAAATGAAAAGAGTACTATTTAACAAATTAAGGCGGCCAACTAATTTTCTATGGACCGAAAGTTCCTCACCGTAGACTGTGTCTTGGTCTTGGTCGTCGCTCGTTTTCTTGTTGCAAGACAAGTCTACTTGGTTGACTATATCAGTCAACCCTACCATTTTTCCTTTTTTTTTAATTCAAAAGCCAAGAAATTGTTATGAAGTATTTAGGTAATTCCAATCTTGTAAATTTGCAAATTTTGGAGCTTCAATTATCTTTTGAAAAATATTAACTTTTAATAAAACCATTCAAATTAGTTAGAAGGGTTTATGAAGCACAAACGGAGTATATAACATTAAATATAGATTTAAAAATAAAATTGCTCAGTTCATAAGTGTTATTTATATTATTTGAAGAAATTTTACAATGATTTAACTTTAACTCGATTGAGTTTAAGGCAAAATATGTCGTTATAAATCCAATTTTAATAGAGTTTTATTTCTAATTGCTTATATTAGTTCATGGATTCCAACTTTAACGAGGATAGATGAATCAAATACATAGTATATATTTAGTTTGGTCCATTTAATTTATCATCGTTTTCATTTGAATTATTATACTATGCGATTTTTCAACCGTAGAAAATAAATGTCTTTCTCGTATAACACTTCCGCAAAAATTTCATTTATAAATTCAAAATCTTTTGTTTATGCGATAAAAAAATATCTTATATATAAAAGCAAAAAGTGCAAAATAGTTCAGTTTTTTTCTCTCCTCTCAAGTCCCAAAAATGGCGGTTACTGTTCTTCCCGCCGCTGCTGCTCCGGAGAGTGAGAGAACTCTCCAGGATGAGCTCGCAGTTCCCATTGTCCTCACCGATCGAGTCCTCCAATCGATCAAAGAGGTCGAGTCGACTCGTTTGGAGTGCTCCGAGTTCACCCCCTCGTCCACCAGCTGTCCCAGATGCTTCGCACCGTTGTCCGCTTAACCTCCGCCGCATGTCCGGCATCGATCTACGACCGTCCGATTCGCCGGATCTCCGAAGACGTCGCGAAGAATCTGGAGCGTGCCATAACCCTAGTTCAGAAGTGCAAGTACACGGGCCTCCTCCGGCACGTGTTCCTCACGAGCGCCGGCGATTTCAAGAAGGTCTCGAACCTTCTGGAGTCTTCCATCGCCGACCTCAAATGGGCCATCGCCATTTTTGATGTCCATGAAGATGGCGGCAACCCCACCATGCCTCCGATCGCGAAGGGTGATCCAATTATGGCGTTTATTTGGACTTCCATTGCTTCGCTGCATATGAATCAATCGAAATCCAGGGTCGAATCGGCGAATTTACTCGAGACTTATGCTCGGAACGACCATTATCGGAGGGTAATTGTTGAAGAAGGTGGGGTTTCGTTGCTGCTAAGGTTGCTCAAGGACAGCGGAGGGTCGGAAGAAGGCCAAATCGCGGCGGCGGCGGCGTTGTTGCCGTTGGTGGATGAGATAAACAGGAGCAGGGATGTAGCCGATGAGCTAGGGTTAGGTTTTCCCATCATTGTGAAGGTGCTTGGGGACTCGCCCGTCAAGGTTCAGACTTTGGTGGCGGAACTGGTGGCCAAAGTTGCGGAGGTTTATCCCACTGCCAAGGAGGAGTTTGGGAGAGAGAATGTGCTCAAGCCGTTGTTATCTTTCCTGTCGAAGGAGAGAGAGAATGAATCTCTTGAGGTTATGTATGAGCTCAAGACCAAATGTGCTCTTGCATTGTGGAGGTTGTGTAAGGGGAGTGTGTTGAATAGTCAGAAGATTGCTTCACCTAAAGGGTTATTTTGTTTGTCGAATATCATAGAAACTGAGAGGGGAGAATTGCAATTGAATTGTTTGATGACAATAATGGAGATTGCTGAAATGGCCAGGCATCACACTGACCTTAGGAAAGTGGCTTGGAAGCCGACTTTGCCATATGCAAAGGCTGTTTTAGACCAGCTGCTTCGGGTGATCAAGGAGGAGAAAAACCCGGCCTTCCAAATACCTTCTATAAAATCAATTGGGTCTTTAGCACGGATCTTCCCAGCCAAGGAAACTGGAGTAATTAAGACATTGGTTGGTGAACTGGGGAATAGAAATGCAGCTGTGGCCACTGAGGCAGCTATTGCCTTGTCAGAGTTTGCCTGCCCTGATAACCATAATTGCATTGCTCATTCGAATACAATAATCGAGTTTAATGGAGTTCCTCTGTTAATGAAGTTGTTGAGTGCTGATGATCGTGCTAAGGAGAAAGGACTTGATTTGCTCTGCTACCTCTCTATGCTTGTTGTGAACAGCAAGGCGCTTGCAGATGCTGGAGCTTTGAGAACTCTGGAGACTGAGATTCATTCTGGGAAGGTGCTAACTCCTGAGCGAAGGGAGAGGTTTTCCCGAGCCATGCGCCATCTCGTGCTGTACCAAGATGGGTTTCATCCACTTGGCCATTCTTATGCCATTGTTTGATGTGCACAATTGCTGACAACTATTGATTCACCAATGCTTGTCCTTGGTATAGACAAACCCTGATTTGTACATTGTAATTATGAAGCACAAATTGTTGTATAATCCAGCTGTACTGGTCTTTGTTGGGGGATCAGATGTAACGGAATTAAGATCAGAGAGTTGAGGGTTTCACAAGACATTATCAGTTCCGCCATTGGTAGCATGTAGGGAGTTTTCTTGTTTCATTGTTTAGATCACAATTGTATCTTCAGTATGTGTTATGTGAATGCAATAAGGAAAAATCAATGGAAAATTGTGCCACGCAATTTTATAACAGTTGATCAGTCATCAATGCGAGTATATTCCTTATAATTCTAAATAGATACCTTTCCATAGTTCTGGTTTTTGCTTATGTGACCTGAGGAATCGAGAGGATTGTCGTTCACGGAAAAAGCAGCAAAGCTAAGTGTGCCTGCAGTTCAGGATTCCGTCCATACTAGTGGCCAATGGTTTCTTGAACCACCTTTATGTTCTTTTGTACTAACTCCAGCCTGAACTACTGTTTCTGTAAACTTATGCAATAGCTCAGAGCAGGTCAAACAGGAGATTTTCTTGGCATTTACATGGTGCAAGAGGAAAAGCTATCCAGGTAAGGTTGTGAATCTTAAGTTTGTGATACTTCTAGAAATACATTACAAAGCTGCTACTCAATTTTGATCTTCTACCCTATGAAGGTTAGGATCTCTATTGCTTCATGTTATTTTCTTAAGTAAACCTACAAGTAGGTAATTCGATTGCAAGTTTTACTCATAATGAAGCTTCCTGCTCCCAACCCCTCTCCTGGTACAACCCCCATTCATCCACTGTGCATCCCCCCCAAAAAACAAAAAAAAAGGACCATAAGTGAAAGGGAAGCGAATCTTGCGTTTTTCCTTGCCTATCATTCCCAAAAGAGGTGTCCTAGAGAAAATAACACCAGAGTTCTTATTTTAGATAGGGTCTAGGGAACTGATGCAAGCAACTTTACTTCTACAAGCAGAAGCCAATACTAAGAGACCCGCAAAAAGCGGTATTCCTACCTTCATACCTAAGTGTATAAGCTTTCTGTCAAACTGGTTCTGTCTGACGTACATGCAGGCAAAAAGTTGCTTTCAGGCTGTAATTGTGTCCTGTTAATTAGTAAGCATGGTGAGCACAAAAAATAATGGTGATGCTCAAATCTTTTTCACTCGAAAGGTAAGAACAATATCGGGAGCATCCATGACTCTCTGGTTAATTTCTCTGTGGAGGATCGTACTTCTCTGATGTTACTATTCTTCAGTTTCTTGAATCATATGGTTCTTCCTTTAGTGCCATTTATCCATTTTTCCTGCCCAGGACAATAATCTATTTGTTGCTTGGTACCTGTTAGTTGTGATTGTGCTATGCATATCTTATCAAGATTTACAAGTTCATTTCTTTATCACTGGCATGTTCTTCCAAATAGAAATACGTGTGCTGTATAGATAACAAACTCCTGCATTTGTCCTTGTACGCAGGTACCTGGAGTGAACATAAAACAGATATACTTCTGATTTCTGAAGGTTCTCACCTGCTGGTTGTCATATTTATCTTCCTGTACTACAGATATTTAACGACACTGAAGCAGTAAGAAGTATTCCAGACTTCAAAAGTAGAAATTAATACTGAACATTCCAAGCTGCGAAGTCAGGAGCTTTCCTGGAAAGCTTTGAGCCTATTCTATTAAAGTAGAGATCCTTGATGGTCCTTAGCGCTTATCGCTGAAGACGAGACTATAAAGAAGCATGTAAGGAGCAACCTGATCTGATGAATAGCTCAAGCCTGAAGTCTTGATAAAGCATACAAAGGCAAAGCCTGATGAATAGCTCGAGACTATAAAGTCTTGATAAAGCATAAGGGAGTCCTGTGGGCTCAGTTTGCTTAAAGCCTAGAAGAGGTCTTTTGTCGCTCTGCTTTCTTTTCCTTTAGCTTCCTTATGAACTCAGTCTTCTATTACCTGTATGCGTAATGTGACTACATTGTCATATACATCCTAGTCAGAAAGAGGATGCACTATCTAAGTGATGTTGAGGCACTCCTTCCCCATTTCGAATGAGCTTAGAGTGTCCTTCTGTGAGGAAAATTCTGAGAACAGAGTACCCATGTTTCAGTACTACGTGACTGAACAAGTTTAAACCTTCATCAATACAAAAGAAACTAGGTTTTGTCATTGAGCTCATTGATTAAGTATCTTTTTCGTCCTTGTCGATGAGATGTCATTGTTCTACCACGTGTGTCAGAAGCTGAATTTCGACGTTGCTGAGGCCGACGCAACGTTTACAGTTCTTCGTTATGGTTGACACTTCTTATTCAAGTCTCTTGCTACCTCCCTTTCCCAAACAAGACTGACTTCATGGTGGTCCTAGATTTACATTGTGGCGTTGTCGTTAAAGTTAAAACTTGATTAATCTTTGTTTTTCACCTCACTTAACTGAAAACCAAATTCATGTACTCGAGTTTGGTGTTCATTCTTGGCTTCTTGCATGCAATTGGATTTGGAGTGCTCTTGCTGGATCCTTGTTTGTCATGCTTGATTTGTGCTTCTGGATGTGCAATAATAATAACTTTTTGGGATGTTAATTTTTAGGGTTTGATGGTTATAAGGCGTCTTTAGTTAGACGTAGCGCCCCGTTTGACCGGTCATGAAGTTTCATCCAAATTTTAAATTTAAAAATGAGATTTTTCTATTTTTATTATCCGAACTCGATTACGGCTCGAATTTAGGCCTATCCAAATTGTCCGTCAAAAAAAATGAGTATTGAACAATAAAAATTCATCCAAATTTTAAACATTAATCAATTTATTCAACTTAATTTTAACCCGAATCTGAATTTTTCCCAGTGAATTTTTTCACAGGACTTTTGACTCAAGATAAGCTTGAAAATGCAGCTTTGTTGGGACTAATTTATTGTGACAAAGCCTTTTCATGTTCAGTTTGTAAAGTTTCTTGTTTTCTTAGATCAGCTTGAAAATGCATTCTATTGGCCATTTGTGTTCTGTTGTTTTCACTCTTCCTTTTGAATTTCAAGATAAATCATTGCCTAAAGGAGTTGCTTGGCTTTAAATCATTGCCTATCTTATTCCATTTAGAAGCAAACTCTGACATTTTTTACATCTCCTGTGACGAGCCTCAGCATTATTTCTATGGGGTGGCTTATAAACATAACGTTGCTCGGATTGTTAAAGTATAACTCTCTGGGTATGAATTGAATTTGAATAGATTTTTCTATCGTATATTCTAACTTTTTAGATCCTAATCAATGGGACACCTTCGAAATATAGATGCAATTTTGGATCCTAATCACTCACATTTAAAAGGTTGTCAAATTGTTAAAGGCTCGGATCAAGGAGGAAATTTAATCCGGTTAAAGCCTATTTGGTTGTCACTTCTACACTATTGAAATGATTCGAACTTTGATAGTCCGAGAGTGAAAGATGATCAAATATGCCATTCAAACACTTATAGGTTATGAGATGAGTCTAATCGAGTCTCGATAGTTGAGTGCTTATTACGAGAACATTCTAAATATACATGTTGCCCTTTTTGTGGAAAGATGAAAAGGATATGTCATGGTCATCCCAATAGCTACAGTATTTCTCATGATTGAAAAGGCTATACTTGGTGGTAGTTTTCCTCAGTAGAGCTATCAAAGCGTGTGGTGAATGCGACTAGGATTTTGAAGTGTCGTTCTCAAGATTATACATTGCGAACATGAGGGTGAAATTATTGGGCCCACATAAAAGTTTTGACATAAAGTGAGACGTAACACGATGTAACTGCCATAATATGTCTACGGTGTACACAATCATGTGACTATATAACTGTAGGAAAGACGATCTATTATGCTTTTAGTGTTTACAATAATTTATATCATTTTTTCGTAATCAATTTAACTTGTTAAATTGATACGTATACTCAAAGCCTCTTAACTCACCGATGAGGATAATATTCACTTTGGTATTCTTATATTTCACAATATTAATCAACTTCAGTTGTAACTTTTAATCAAATACAACTAAATTTAGATCAAAATTATATTTAAAGTAATATAAATAGCAAATTAATTATATTTAAAGTAATATAAATAGCAAATTATCTTTCTTCATACTTAGACTTGGATTCATACATGAAAAGGGCCAAAGCATATATATGTATGTAAAAAAATTAATTACCTTTGAAAAGAAAAAAGATAATAAAAAAATAGTGTGTTAATCATAGGGTTTTTGCACAAGAATGCTTAAAGAGGCTATGAAGAGGATTATTCCCTCTCAACTATTCTCAAGGGACTTCCATTACTATGCAATATGCATGCATGATATTCTACAAATTCTCAAATTTTTAATAATAAAGTTATAAATAATTAATATATATATATATATATATATATATATATATATATCATTAGCGTACTTATATATACATTCTAATACACCAAAAATTTATCTTATCGAATTATTTTTCGTCCTCTCATCCGAACTTATTACAAAATGTTGCACTTACCGATGACAAATTAAGTAGGTAGAAAATAAATTTTGAAAAATAAGAATTGTTATCTATAAAAAAATTTTATTCGAAAAACGATCATCAACTATCGTAGTAAAGATATTAATATAGTACGTAGTATCGTATATCTAGAATAAGAGATATTGAATTTGTATACCGGTCATTGAATAATAATCTGTACTTGTAAAAAAATATTTAAAAAATAAAATTTTTGAAAATTGTTTAAACACTAATTTGGTAAAATAATAAAAATGATGACGGTGCAAATTAAATAAATTTTAAAAAAGGCTATAGCTGGCTTGGTAAAGGTCGTACAGGTCATCCATCCATGGACAGAAAATCAAAGGGTAGCTTAGGCTTAGCTAGCATCACAATCCCAACCACATCTTCTCCTCCTTTTATGTGCTGTAATCTAATCTCTTTAATTTCTTTATTTATTAGTTTTTTTTTATCTAACACATTTTATTTTAGGGCTTTTTCAAAGTTATATAAAAATTATTATTTATTTGTGTTTTTTGTTTATTTCTTCTCTTTTCTATTACTCGTTTCTATTTATTTTTATTCGTTTTTATTTGTTTTGTTTCTGTCTATTTCTATTTTGTTTCTTTGTATTTTACATGTAATTTCGAACAGGCCCGTTGCATTGCATTGCATTGCATGATCCCGATGTTCCGTGTATGTAGAATATGGAGAGATTTAAATGTAAACAACCTTGTCTTTGTAAATATTTATATCTGTAGAAAGGTTGATTTCAAGAATGGAATAATGATATTCTTTAAAAAAACAATATGGTGTAGATGAGGGGTTAAGCCCGAAGAAAATATTATTAACTTTTAGTAAACCTTGACCAAGAGGCACCTACATTGTCCGCAAAATATGCTTAAAAAATTTAATTAATTATCAACGTTCTAAATCATGGCAAATATATATGTACTTGTGATCGATCAACATTACTATGACTTAGAAAATTATACATAATTTACATAATAGTTTGGAATATTCATTTGAAAAGAGAGAACCCAAATATGCCTTAGAATTGAAGGGTTATTTTTTTGGAAGAAGAATTAAATTATTCACACAAAAAACAAGGATTTTTTTCCTTTAAAAAACTTGCGTAAAACTAGGATGCATAGGAGAAACCTGTTCTCTCGCAAGGATAGCTGCATGGAGGAACTCTTTCTAATGCTTGTATTCTTGTATTTTCTAGCAAGGATAACTCTTTTTTTTTTTCCTTTTTAAGTCATATTTTTTAAAATTTAATCGATTTTTTAAAGACATTTATATTTGTCAATATACAAACGATAAAGAATGAAAACACAAACCACAACAGAGAGGCACATCACCCTCACCGCCACTAAGATTCTCCCATCACATTCACTAGGAAAGATGTCAAAATCAACCAAATCATCCAACCTCTTAAGAAAACAAAATCAAAGTAGAAAAACAGGGGCAAATAATTAAAAATTTTTTTAAAAAATCAAAAATCCTTCAGTCTTATTTCATCATGAAGATATTGGTGTTCATTCTCTCTTTTCTTTTTCTTTTTTGGGGTTCATCAAGCTCTTCTCTTCACTACTGTATAATATATCAACATCTGGGGATAGTATTGTCTGAATTTACAGTTTCACATATGCTGTAAGAAAACGTCAAAACTCCCATCATCAGCACTTGCAGCTGTTAAATCCTCTGACAGTGACATCGACTTCAACTGCTCTTCCTCCCATGAAGAACTTCCTTCAATTTTGATCATTCCATAGGTACCCGGATGCTCGAAAAATTCAAATTCCGACTTATTTTGATCGTCGAGATTTCCCCAGGAAAATCCCGGGATATTATTACTGTTATTGTTGCTGTTATTGTTGACGACAGTATTTGAGCTACTGCTTGAACACTCCTTGGCTTCAGTACTACTTAATATGATTGATTCTGAGAAGCATTCAGTTGATGAAATTCCCACATTTTCTCTCTCCAGGTTTTCCAAACTGGAGAGCTCTGACACTGACATTGATGCCTGAAAATATTGATGTGGGCTAATTATGTCTCTGAGAAGGCTCTGATAACTCAGAGCATATGGTTGCTGAATTTTGATGGGATTGTAACTATTTTGTGGGACTGCTTGGAAAATGTTCTGATTGATCATTGGCAATTTGAATTGTTGATATTCATTGTAATTGTTATTATTGTTGTTGCTGTTGCTGCTGCTGCCGAAGGGTTGCGATTGAGTGGTGATGGGTTGGTGGGTTTGTGGATCGATTCCTTGCTTCATTAGCTTCTTCTTGAGGCTCGAGTTCCAGAAGTTCTTTATCTCATTATCGGTTCTTCCTGGTAACTGTGATGCTATTTGTGCCCATCTGAACAATTTGCAGAAATCCCATTTCAGTAACTAAACACACACAAGAAAATCAACGAGCTTGGAACTTTTGATGATTGCCCATTAATTTCTCTTATGATATCTAAAACTATATAGTTGTGGACATCAACATGTTAGGTAACTACAATCGTCATTCTAATTTAACCAGTAAAATTTTTATCGTCCTATAAGAATTTGGGCACGAACCCATTTTGATTACTAAATAATGATTTCAAATCTCTCTCAAAAACAAGGAAAAGACATCTAAGAATATATATATATAAAAAAAGTACCTATTTCCAAGAATTTTGTGAAGATGAATAATGAGATCTTCCTCTTCTTGAGAGAACATCCCTCTCTTAAGATCCGGCCTTAAATAATTTATCCATCTCAATCTACAACTCTTTCCGCATCTTTGCAAACCTGCACCATACATTAATTACACATTACAATCTCTCATCAAATCAACAAAACCCAGGAAGAAGAAGAAGAGATAACAGGAATTACCAGCAAGCTTAGGAACAGAGCTCCAGCAGCCAACACCGAAGCGAGTAATGTGATTGTAGAGCTTCTCATCTTCTTCCGGAGACCATAATCCTTTTCGTAGCTTCTGCTTCGCACAACAAGAATGGCGCCCCATGATTAGTTGATTTTGATTTTGGATGATTTGGAGAAGAAACCAGAGCAGAAAAATGTTCTGAGAGGAGAGAAAATAAACTGCTGCTGCTGCTGTTGAGATTAATGGCTCATAACAACAGTGAAGAAGGCAGCTAGGGACACAAGTCAAGTGTTGTGGATTTATATATATAGATTTATTTTATTGTTATAGATTGAGAAGTTTCCTAGTGATTTCAAGGGAAAAGACAAGAGAAGAATGAATTAAACCATTCTTAGAACTCAAGTTAAGGAGATGAAAACAGAGAGAGAGAGAGAGAGAGAGAGGAAGGTGAAGCAATAATCAAGTGGGTTTTACGCAAATGGGGCTGCTTTAATTTGTTTCAATGGAGTACTTGTGGATTGGGTTTTAAGATATCTCTCCATGTCCTACTCCATGTTTGGAAAAGAAAAGATTAAATTTCTTTTGATATAAAGAAAATATTAAATTAAATAGTGTCGAGACTCGAAATGGCACATCGGATAAGGAATGAATATGTTTATAGTACAGGATATGTGTCGGATTTCAAGGGGTAACATATAAAGCCTTATTGGTGGACAATCTGTAAGAATCCCTACAAACGCTAATTAAATTTCGGGATATACCTTACTTGACTCAAATTTGACAATTAGCATCCAATTTACCTAATTTTTTTAAAAAAAGTAATTAAAATAAAAGTTTAAGAAGCTTCTATAAGATACGCCACAACTAATAAGGAATATACATTACATGATCCTATTATAAGATACGTGTCGAATATCTAAGCTCCAATATGAGATTTTATCGGTAGGTGATCCGTAAAAATTTCTATAAACGTTAATTTGATTTTGAGATATGTCATAATAACTTAAATTCTATAACCAACATCGAACTTGCCTAATCTTTTCAATAAAAAAATAGAAAAGAAATCTTAAATAGTGTCAGAAATGAGAAGAACTTAATAAACGTGATAGCTAAAATAGTTTTGGAGTGATAAAACAGTAAACTCATATAAATCACTTGTTTGGTCCACAATAATGGGAATGTACCGTTAGTCAAACACAACACGTCTATACACATAATCAAAAAAATAATAATCAAAAATTTAAAAAAAAAAAAGAAAAAAAGTCAATATACTTCCCCCCTCCCCCAAAAAAAAAGAAAAAAAACAGCTAATGATGCACATTTTTCACTCCCATATAATTTTGCATGAATTCTTTTTGTCGAGGGTCAGACACGCAACTACTTCAGGTAGCCGACAAATTTTATTATGGTTAATTTGTCCATAAGACTAAAAAATAATATAATTTTATGGGCATGAATACTAATTCAACCCTCCTCCAGATAATAATATATAATTTTCACATCTCTTTTTATATGAGTCGATAATATATATATATATATATATATATATATATCAAAAGTCTTCAAATGATTAATATTCCTTATCGAGTCTAAAGTAGTTATTCAATCTTGATGTTACGGTTCGCTTATAAATATGCTAATTAAACTTTGAATGTTTGATTCTATTTGATTTAAAAAACAGTTTTTAATCATAATTATTTGAAAAAATTGATAATGGGTATTTGTCAAATAGTTTCATTAGTAAATTCTTTTAAAATTATTCTCAATAAAGACTTGAATTTTAATTCTATATATGAGAGGTCTCATTTTACTAAAAAATAAAAAGAATCTAAAATAAAATAAAGGATACTAGGAACATATCAAACGATGAATTAAAAATGAATTAAACAAAAAACAAAAATAATTTAGGCCCTTAAATGGGGGAAAATATTCCTAATTGTGAAATATTGTACATACAACAACTAGAAAAATGAAAAATATCACCTCATATGTTTATATAAGAATCACATATATAATATTGTTTAAGTTATTTTATGTAAAAAAATTAAAAAGGTAAAATAATTCTTTATTTGTGGATTCGTACTCTTAAAAAGTACGCATATACATATTTTTGAGAATCAAAATATCTAAAAAAATTAATAGAAGAGTGAAGGTAACAGCAAGATACTATTTTAGAATCGAGTACAATAATTTATCATAATTTTTTTCTTATAAAAATTTATCGCAACTAATCCATGGATTTAATATTTTTTCTTTTTATACTTATGCCAAATTAGGGGATTAGCCTATATTAATCAAGTAATTAGTAAAAGTCCTCTTTTTCAATTAAAAAAATAGTATTTTTTAATTTTAAATTATTTTATAAGTTGCAGCTTTCTCTTGTTAGGCCTGTTAAGTACACATTATTAGAATCAAATCTGTATGGGCCCCACTAGTCTAGTGATATTTCTTGTCGGTTGATCCTCACTAATCCTATTTTTTGTCTCCAATTTCTCATTAATTCACTATTTTTATTTTTATTAATATATAAAAATCCTTCTGTTATAAAAAATAAATAAATAAATAATGGCTGCCGTCAAGCTAACCATTATAACCTTCTTGTAGGATTTTATAGATTATTAAATGAAAGCAATCTCTATTAATAATTATTAGACTTTTAACAATTAATATTGACAATGGTTATGATTTGAAAATTTTAAAGAATTTTGATATTAATTATGTTATTTTAGGTCCGAAATAATTAATAATTAATAATTAATAATCCGATACACATTATATATGCTTAGTTCAATTGTGTTATTCTAAATGTTAGTTTGGGTCACTAGAGTTGGTACATGATATTTGTGGTAGAGTTGTCTCTACTCAAACAAAATTGTGTTTTTCCAAAGGTTGATCACTAGAAATTGTTTTTGTGGGGACTATGATCTATTGATATTTCTAAGAATTATGTGCTATATTGAAACGGCATAAATTTGACCCCCTTTTTCTAAATATGTGGACAACTACATACCGTTTTTTAAAGTTAATTGATAAGAATATAATTGTCGCTATTAGAATTCTACCTCGGAAAAAAAAAAAGGTGTTATTTGCACATTCTTGCATATAATCTAATCGAAATTATTGTTCTATTATATACTAAAGCCAATTTACTTTAGTATAAATATATTTTTTAATGTTGAAAAGAGTTGTTGAAGATCAATGTAGACCTTGAACTTTATTTTTCAAAATATCAATCCTTGTTAAAGAATTAAAATGGTAACGATTTCACCCTAATAAAGAAAAGAAAACAAGTTCAAATCCCTAAAACTACACTTATCGAGGGACTTTTACCTTAAACGTTTGCGGCCTTAAAAAATTACACCCTTATTCTGAATTTTTTAAAAATATTATAAAAAAAATATAATTGCATATTTTATAGTATAACTTAAAGAGTACATATTCCAATTACAAAAGCAAAATACATATAACTAAGCATACTTGTAAGTCACCTTAATCAATATATATTATACATAAGATATATATTTACAATGATAACTTTTTACTGTAATTCTTTTTTTTTTTTTTTTGAAATCGTACATTTAATGCAAAAAATTAACAAGACTTAAACTTTAAAAATAAAGCATGCATTAATAAAATTAAAAAAATCCTTTTTAGTGAGAGAATATGTATTAAAAAAATGGGCGAAAATCATTGAAGTTAAAGGCTGTTTCTTCCCTTTTTCTGTTCTTTGGCAAACTTTGTTTGCTTCACAGCAATCATTGGAGGCTTTGAAGATGACCTAAACAGTAAGAAGACAGACACAGTTATGTTCAAGGTAACCGACAGGTACACGTATGTATTCTGATTTATTTAAAATTATTTTATTAATAGAAAAATAATAATAAATTTAGAAACTAATTTTTTTCTGGGGGAAAAAATAAAAATACACAGCCAACTCAACACTGGCATGCATATTATGATAATTAAAAATTATATCCAATCAATTTAATAATCAGTAACAGTTATGGATACAGTTTGATTGTTCTGTCTTCCTTCCTTCCCCCTTCTTATCATAATTTCTTTTCTTTTATTTTTTAATATAAAAAATGGGGAGTGTTTTGATTCTTCTGTCTTCCAATCATGAATTATGGCTTTTTTTCTTTTTTTATTTAAAATATTTTTTAGAACTGACCACCACCACCAATCCTCCTCCCTTGGTAGCTCCATCTCATAATATATATATGATTTTTGAGTAATTATTTCATATGCCTCAACTTGAAGCAAGGCCAACTTAATTTGATTCATCTAATAAAATATAAGTAGTTTTGTTTGTTTATTCATATTCGCTAATGATCTTGTGAGGGTTGTACAGACTTTTTGAAGTACGAGAATTCGGGTTTAAATTGTTCGATGTTAACTTTTATGTTTTTGTACATGTAAAATTCGGGTTTAGATTGTTCTTATGTTAACTTTTATGTTTTTGTATATGTAAGTTATAAAAGTGTAATATATATAAGTTGTAAGATAATGTAAGAAGTTGTAAAAGCGTAGCGAGTTGTACGATAATTATAAATTTCGTATAGAT
Source organism: Talinum fruticosum (assembly GCA_021018815.1). Taxonomy (NCBI): domain Eukaryota; kingdom Viridiplantae; phylum Streptophyta; class Magnoliopsida; order Caryophyllales; family Talinaceae; genus Talinum; species Talinum fruticosum. Next base: position 1,129,719 of record JAITYX010000083.1, read on the forward strand.
GGCATGATCAGAATTTAAAACGTAAGGTGAGTATCAATTATTCATGCTTATCTTAAAAGGTATATCAAATGACTAACAGTGTTACTAATTGAGGAAAAACTAATCCAATATCTTTCTCTGCCCTAATCGTGTTCATAATAATTACAACGAATTATATATATATATATATATATATATATATATATATATATATATATATATATATATATATATATATATATATATATATAATAAAATCAAAACTAATTTATTTGTAATAACAAATGGCCTAATCTGGATTCACCCACATTCTAAAGTTATATTGACTTAATTAATAAATTTACACAACACCCAAATTTTATTATGGGTTATGCTCAAACAAAATTTAGGGAAATTCAAGAGTGAACAGTGTTACGTTTATTATAAACATCTCTACCAAACAAAGTGACAGTTCTATAAGACTTATATAAAAAAATATATAAAAATATTTTGAAAATAATTAAATTTACACACCATTTTTTTTATTATTAATAATGATAAGTGTGGAGCCCCATATTACTTGGTATATCTTTTTCAAGATCATAATAATTACAATATTAGATAAACCAAACATAAATCCAAATAATTTCCAAAGTGAAAATTGATATTATAAGTAATTTTTAAATATTCTATGGACTTAAATTCACGTCCAATAAATGATATGTACATCAGACATAATCTGATCGGCCACACGGTTGGCGGTGGATCCCAACTCTGATTCAATGTCCAAAGCCGTCGACACAAATTAATAATAATAATAATAATAATAATAATAATAATAATAATAATAATTCCATCTCATATACATCTACTTGCCTAAGCTATAAAGTCTACAACTCAAACTTTCTCCCGACAAATATATAGCCCATCTTTGTTGTCACATTGTACTATTTTAGATTTTTTTAAATAATAAGTCGTATCTTTACTTGAATTTATTATCGAGATGACTTGTATATAATTAAATCGTTAATTAAAATATAGATGACATGAGTCAAGTCAAGATACAATGGATACCGAGACCTGCTGTAGTATTCAACGATTTTATTATAAGAAATATTTATGTCGATCTAACTTGAATCAATCGAGTGTTATTGACAACGCGTTTCTTCAACACAAATCAAAAAACAAGGTAGAGGAATTGTGAGATGAGATGAAGGAATAATTGTGGCTCAAATTTTCAAAATTCTAAAATTTGAAGCAACATAGAGGCAAGGATATCAATGTGATGTAGACTCTCTTTGATATCAGAAAATTTGTGGAATATTTTTCTGTTTATTAGTCTAATTTGACATGTTATGTATCATCAACATTAATGATGCAAAGTTGTAGTCCTTTTCACTAAAGTCTAAATCAGCCCACATTTTTTCCCCTTTCACACTTGGAGGAGTTCAAATAATTTCTAAAAGTTTTTGAATATAATTTACGTCATATATATTTATAAGACTGTCTTAAAAATAATTATAAAATAAGTATATTATCAATATGACTTTTAATAATTATAGGACTGATTACATCATTAGTCACCTATAATAAAAAGACAATCAAAAATAGTACTGTAAGTATTTAGTCATCTTGAACCTTTAAAAAGTCAATTCTTATGGGTCAAATATTAGTTTCGTGCATTTTTAATATGTTACTATGAGAATTTCAGCATAACACTATAGTCTTACTCAAAAATTTGTGTCGAATATTACTATAATAAATTTTAAAATTTAATTTAATTTCTCTTAATTAAATGTAATGCATTTTTATATATGAAAAAAGCATGGTATATAAACGAAAATACTTTATTAACTCTATCGAAGATTTGCTTGTCGACATTCACCAAAAAAATTAAAAATGATGAGTTGAGAAAGAGGAGGTACCCTTCCAACCCTAAAAATCAGTGCTTTTATGCTTTAAAGTGATGAAATTGATGATGACAAGAAATTATATAAAGTAAAAAACTTTAGGGCAATCCATTATTTGGGTTTCACTTTTTTCTACGATTCTTTTATGATTAGATCATTTTGCAATTTTTTTTGAAAAAAATGTGTCAACAAAATTAAAGCATGCTTTCAACAGTGTAATAATCATTATAAATCATTAGTATGTTATTTTATTAAATTTTTTTATGTTTACACTTAAGAAATTATTTTTTAATAAATCTCACAACATAGAGTACACTAGAATTCTTTTGTTTTTGTTTTTTTATTCAATAATTTTTGAGGCAATAATATTAGTCTCGTCTCAAAATACAAGTTTAAATATTCAAAAACACATTTATTGAAAGGTTTTGACCTTAAACATTCACAGTTAGAAAAGAATTATATACTTTACTAAACCAAAAAAAAAGGAAAAAACAAACAGTTTTAGAGATATCGATTTTTTTTTGTTTTTAAATAATCATTATCATGAAAGCATAGTAGAGAAGTGTATATATATCACATGCTTTATAATCATAAATATTTTTTATTACTTGATATGATCTCCTATCATATATGGCCATAGTTAGAATTAGATGAAATATATAATTACATTTGTATATTTATTGTAATCTTGAGAGTATTATAGTGGAAAAAGAAACACAATTCAAAGATTTGTTGTGGAAAAAACTTCTCTAGACACCACCCACTTTTGCTGGTTAAATCAACTTCTTTGTCACATCACATTATTGACATTTCTTGAGTTAAATCAGCTTCCTTCAATTTGTCACATTAGTACTTTTCTATACCACTCTGTCTTTCTTTTTTTTTTTTTTTTCCATGAGCCTAAATACCTTTTCATATTCATCCCTAAAAACCATCTCATTTGATGGGTAACCCCTTGATACAAGTCTATATTACACTAAAACAATTGCAAATATAATTAATAACATAAAGATACAAATAAAATAACAACAGAAGTTTCACATATGTCACCTCATTTTCTTTTTTCGATTTCAAATCTATATCCTCGGTTCGAATATGGGGATGAGAAAATTATGGGGAAATAGGTATTGGGCTTTGACATCATACTCCTCCCTCCGGCTCAGTCAACCATTTAGGGTTCCCTAAGAGGGGGTCCCGAACGGGTGGACCAGCTTGGCGATAAAAAAAAAATCAAATCTATATGAATATTGTGAGAGTCTTATCTAGGGATCAGGTGTAATGTAGCGGTTTGATATAATTAACACTACTTTGAATTGAACGGTTGCAAACTAATACATTAGTTCTTTTAGACCGTATAAGAATATTTAACAATCATTGACTACATAAATCTACTTCTCTGTGTAAGAAAAGAAAAATGTACAATAGTTTAAAGAGTCATTTTAATAACTATATTTTTAAGTTAATTAATTATATTTGAAAAAGAAACACAACACGATGTAATTTTTTTCTTGTGCAAATAAGTAGTAAAGATCAATGTATAGGTGAGCTTCGACCTTATATCTCTGGCAACAACTCTATGAGACTTTACCAAGTCAGGGTAATTACAGAATCACTATTTTAGTGGAGTCAAGTTTACGTAAATTATTTTTGTGAAGTCATTTTTTTAGTTTTTTAAGGCTACTATATAATTACCATGTTCTTCAGCTAGGTTAGATCATTGTAGTGAGAGGATGCATACATCTTTTCATATAATTGCAGCACTTAACTTCAAACAGGGACAATTAGCCAAAATTAAACCCTTTTGTTAGTGTTTTAGTTGTCATTTTTTTTATTTTTTAAAAGTCAAAAGGTGCAATTAGGGTGCCTTGAGAAAGAAAAGCCTTCCATGTCTAATCAAAATGACATAATGTTATAATTAGGTCCCTATTAAAAGTTGATTAGCTTGTCCCTAATTAATTGCTAGTTAGCTACCCAAATTTACCTTTGATGTTGAGGTTGGTTGTGATTTGACACCCTTACAAAACCCTAATTAACATCTTTAGCTAACATAATTTGGTCCACTACCCACATGCATTTGCATATTTTTGCTTCTCATTTTCATGATTTTATGTAGCTTTGAATCTAAATATTCACAGTAACTACAAGGTCATGAAGACAAACACTAATTCTTATGTGATATTCAATTTGATATAATGTACGTAATGATGCGATCGAATTTACATTATAATAATAAATATTTAGTTTTAGCTAATCATATTTACGAGGTTGTTCATATGACAATACATTCATACAACTAAAAAACTTAAACTAATATTTATGTCGCACATGTACTACATATAGAAAATTAACCTCGCTTCAAAAGTAAAATTTTTAGGACATTTCTCAAGTGCTGACTTCTACTAAATTTTTATAGGTTTGGATGATATAAATCCGATTTTTGGAAATATTAGACACTATTAATTCAACCTTTTAAATTAACCCCTGATAATTCAACCTTTCACTTAATATATTGTTTTTAATACTCCGCTAAATTGGGATTTTTGTAACTCAATGATGCAATGGCATAACAATGGAGCAGTCATGTTTTTAAAATTAAAGTCAAACCTATTTTTTAATTTTTTTAAATACCTTAAAAATTATCTCAACTTGGTGGCGTTTTAAAAACATCCTAAAAAGTCATATTATTGAGGAAAAATTTTTAATGTTGGATTAATAGTTCCTAACATCCTCAAAGGTGGGATTAAGATCGTCCAAGAACCTAATTTATTGACAAAGTATCTTTTATAATTTTCAACTTTTGAAAAAGAAAATCAAGCTGCACTATTATTATTATTATTATTATTATTATTATTATTATTATTATTATTATTATTATTAGCAGCAGCAGCAGCAGCAAGAAAGAAGACGACTCTCGCTATTAGTTGATGAGCGCTAATAAAAGGTTTCGGTACCATTCTGTGTCATTACATCAAATAATAGCGGTCATTTAGGCGAGTCCATCCATTCATTTAGGGGGAAAATTAGTCTTTGAACGGGGAAAATTGAGGACTAATCTCTAAGATTCTTCATAACTAATCTGATACCATAATAGCAACCAGTATACCTACATTATACATGTCAACTAAAGCCGGTTCAAATTTTTTCAGACTCCTCTTTATATATAAAGTCTCAGGTTTAAATCTTATGAAAGGAAAAAATTCGTGATCAAAGCAACCTTTACCTTCTATGGTCGAGCAGTAACTCTACTCTAATTGAGTAGAGGAACAAAGACGAAAAAGAGTATGTTAATGCTTAGTTAACATTCGACTACTCGCATTTTAAAACATACAAAAAAGAAAAACCATTAACACATTAAATTGATACAAAACTATTTTTTATTTTTTCCTCTTCTTTTACAAAAAGCATAATGATTTATATAACCTAATTCTGTTTATTGAATCTTAGATGAATTCTGTATCTTCCATCCCAGTAAAAACGTATCGGAATAAATTTTGAATGACCCAATAGGCTTCAAAAAGAGAGAACTTAGGACTACATATTTTCTTAGGACTACACAAAGTCGCAAACCCATATGTACTAAAATCTGCCTTATATGACATTCATAGGCAAAATGATGTTGTTTGTCCTTCAAATCGTTCAATGTAGAACAAAAGTAGAATGATAAAGCACCAAAAGTGAAAGAGTGCGTTGCTAACTCCTAATAATAAAGGGGGAGAGAGAGTTCACCTGAACTCGACTCCGGGAGCCGAAATTCGAGAGATCTGCAGGAAAAACAATGTAAAACTCCATAGATAGAAAGAAAGAGAATTCACAAACTGTAAGAACATGTTATTATTAATCTCATCGCAAAAGTCAATGTACTGCTCGTATAATTATTGTATCCCAGAGAAGGACGTTCACTACGACCAAAATCCTCCATATTTTGGTGCGCAATCTTTTCAGCATGGAACAAAAAAGGCCCGCCTGAGGAAGAAATAAATGATGTACTGTTACTCAAAATTGGTCTTTATATCTTATGGGCATTTGAGGGGAAGTTCAAGGAAATTGGATTGGTTCACTTTGCAATGCTTTCTGCACGAGCTCGGATTGCTCCTTGCCATGGACCATGAGGAACCCGGTGGCTGTGGCAGCAGATGGTGGGCGACCAACATACTTGATATCATCGACTGTACCTCTGTCTACGGTTTTCATGGCTGTAGCAAGTCTAGGAGCAATGTAACTGTACCCTCCCATATTCATCGGCTCTTCCTGGCACCATACAACTTCAGCATCTGCAGATATTGTGAAAAATTGTCAAGACAAATTTTGTTTGAGATCTCCTGAACTCAGACAAGCCAGAATTACTCCTGGTTGAAAACTGTAGCAACAAGAGGACTTAGGCCTTGGATCTTGGGCATATGGCTTGCAGGGGTAACTATGCTAATGATACAAATTATATGACAGTCTCGGGTCTATAGAGCTGGGCTACCATGTATGGTAATTTTTTTCTTTAAAAACCTGCCCCTTATAAATGGGGCCCCTTCCCAAAAATAAAAAACAGTTTCCCTCCCCTTTTTAAATATGCCACTGGGTTTAATATAAGCATGACATCTTCAATATCCAATATGCAAATACTATTATACTAATTCCTTTTTCCTGTTTCCTCTTATGGACCAGCCAATTTTACCTGGAACTAGGTACTAGGCAGTGTGCCGGTGTCCACTGTCCAACAAGAAATTAGCATTCCTATTGTCAAACATGAAATTTTTTAAAAGAAATTTCGTGGGTACTTGAAGACATCCAATTTTCTTAAGTGTCGTATATCCATAACCAAATGTTCAACGAGTACAAGAGGAGCAAACGAGTAGTCCAGGTAATGTGGCTCTTAACTGGGATGGTTGAGGGTGACATAGGGTTCACGGCTGTGCTATTGGTGATTTGGTAGGATAAGGGAGAGGAAAAGGAAAGACAGCTGAGCCAATCCTAGCTTGTTCATCAATGTAAGTTCCCCGCTAGGGAGAAATGCATGTTCTAAAACTTGAAATTGAGATCTACTAGAAGGTATCTGGATGCCATGAAACAAATCGCAAAGCTCTTTTGGCTGTTACCCTCCAAAAAGAGAAAGGATAATACCGTTGAACTGTTCGGCCTAAAAATCCTAATAAAAGCAGTGATTATAACGTAGGCCACCTCAAAATACCTATAAATGAAAATTGAACAAGAGAAACTGGAAACTAAAAGCTTGGGATTTTACATTTATTACAAGGTTCATTTTTTTAAATTTTTTTGGGGGGATTCCGAGTTCTTTCCTGGCACAGGTTTACATAACAAACATTATAAGGTTGTGTTCAACTTACTTGGATATCGTTTCAACTCTCGCTGGACAAGGTCATATGGGAAGGGACAAAGCTGCTCCACTCTGCAAATGGCAACATCAGTGCCATTGACTTTTTCCTTTCTTCATCAAGCTCATAGTACACCTATAAAATTTACGGGAAACAAACATCAAGATTCTTACATCCATACAAACAGTAATTTCTCGTTCAAACACAAATATGCAATGCTTCATATGCCTATCAAACAAGTATTCTTTCTGTTATAACAGTCTGCAAAGCAGGCACACATGAGATGACAAAGGACTTATTGTAGATAAAATACCCTTTAAAAAACACTTATTAAGAGTTCAGTTAAAAGAATCCTGGGGGGTGGCATACCTTTCCTGAGCACAGAACCAAACGCCTAATGCCCTCTTCACGATCTGAGTGCATATTCTGGTCCTTTATGAGACGCTTGAATCTGGTTCCTTGCTTATCAAAACCTGGATGGCCTTGGACATCATCAAATTCAGAAAGATTTGATTTGCATTCTTTGTGACGAAGCAAATTCTTGGGGGACATCACAATAAGGGGCTTGCGGAATTCCCTGTGTATCTGAAAACAGCAAGAGAAACAATTAAGCAAATGGAAGACCTAGCACCCCCCAACCCACAAAAAAATATAAAGGGAAAAAAGAGCAGCTAATTGCACCAACCTGACGACGCAAAACATGGAAATAGTTAGCAGGGGTCGTCACATTCACAACCTGCCAGTTACATTCCTGAATCTGCGTCCTGAGTGTCGGCTCCATCTCTGGTATGATAAATGGATGATCGTCACTCATCTGCCAAGAAAATACAACAGCCCCGATTAATTGATGCAATCTGAATGGGTACCCAAATCAAATAATTTTGAAATAGTAAGCTTTACAGGCTACCAGGTTCCATCAGGCAAAATAACGCATATCTAAGTCCAATTTACTTCCATGAAAAGCACCACCATATTTCTTCTCTATTTTCAATAAACCTGAAGGCCTGAAACTGTCACCATTGGGCAATCTTGCAATTAAGGATTAAAGTAAACATCTCAACTTTATGCATTTGTTGAATGTATTCCTTGTCCACTACAATGCCATTTGATTGATACTCTATGGTGCTACTCTAGGTGTATGCCACTTTCTAAGGAAGTGCAAAGTTACTTCTGAACAAGCTTTCAACTTGATGTTATAGTCAACTAGCACTACGTACCTCACTACACAGTCCTGACTTCTTTTACAGAGGCTAGTAGGCAGTCAATGTTTAGAAAATAGGGCTAAAGTAGACAACCTCTTCACAATTCACACATAAAGCATGTATATCAAACCAAACACTCCCTGCCCAAACCCCCTCCTTTTCTTTTCCTGCCTAGGAGCACTCCAAGGTATTAGTTTGGTTTTGGTGTCGCCATCGATACAATAATCACAATATTTAATGCGGATCCAGCCTGAGCAAGATCTTCGGTTTTGCTATCACTTTAATTGTGTAATAGTAGACTAAAACAAAATCCCTCTTTAAATCATCCTCCACTTTCTAATTTCTACAAAGTTGTAGGAAGCCAACAATTTTAAAACATAACGTCTAACGAAATCAGCCTCTTAGAAACTTGACAGCTGAGTTATAATGCTGCTGCATCAAAACCCAAACAATCCCCCCCAAAAAAAAAAAAATCTCGACCCAGGCAGGATTCGGGGTACGGATTTGATTTTGTTTCTTAGCACATTTAGTGCACATTTCCATGGCTTCTTGAGAGTGACAAACAAGTAATAAGCTACACATACTATCTCCAACCTACTCACACCCCCCCAAAGCCCATGTTGAAGGGCCTACTCTCTACATGTAGTTCTTTTGCCTTAGTCTCTAGCTCTCCAAAAGGAAAGGTTAGCTACAAACCACATGGGACTCTTAATAAAATAGCCAAATTATGACAAATTCTTCTCCAGGAAGCATGAGCTGCAGAAAGTAATGAAGAGTACAAGATTAATAAAATAGTTCAGGCCAGCTTCAGTTTTGGTTAGCTTGATTCCTTTCTTGACTAGGCTTTATTTCAGACAAGCTCAACAACAAAGAGTCAAAGAAAAATTGGAGATCAGCTTGTCAAACTTCCAAAAAATTTGCCTCTCAGATTCAACTCAATTACATGAATGAAGAAGCCAAATTGAGACTCATAATAATCAAATGTTTCACCACTCCATTAAGAAGGCAGCAGAAGGGGTTAGAGAACAGCAAAGAAGAGAGTACAGGAGAATTTGACTCAATAATCACGCTAATTCAACCCCTACCACCAAAACACCAACATTGAGTAATGCAAACCATTTTCGTTTTTGGTGTATCATTTTGTTATTTGGCTTTTAGGATCTTACAGCCTTGGTAGGTGGTCTCTGCAGGAACACTGGATGGTATTTGTAGGCCAATAGATTTAATTATTTAAAGGTGAGTGTATAACCCTACCAAACCTGCACCAATAACATTTCATACCCATGAACAATGACCAGGCAGTCATAACGGGGAAGTGTTGTTTTTTGTTATGAGCTCTACTTGCATTAAGAATGGTGTGCCCAAAGGCAATGATGTGACAATCTACTAGGCCGCTGATTCAAAGGGATTTTTACTGCTAGTGTTTTTCATGGCCTTCCTTTTAAAAAGAAAAAAAAAAGAAGAAAACTTCAGAGCTTATGATGGCCGTCTTGAAGTTACTACCAGAAACTAATTTTCCTGTCAAGGACATCCGGAAGGCTAGAGTCCCCACTAAACCTTACTCTTTTCTGCAGGGTTAGGGGACACTATAGTTAAGATTTACAAGATGAATATGATAGGGAGAAAAATTAGCAAGCAGTCTTTTAGCTCCCCAAAGGAGGAAGAATTGGTCATGCACCTCTTCATTCAACCCAGCAACATTTTCATGGTTTGGTAAAAGGAAGACGAAGAAGAGTGGAATCTCAAGACAATTTCCCTATTTGGTCGAGTATCTCAACGGAAAGGTATCAAAAGAATTTCGATGTCAACGCTACACACTAAGGAATTCAAATTTTCATTTTCGAGAAATTCGCACAGTTGGAGTCAACTGCTTAGTTGAGAATGACATTTGACTTTTTCATTTTTATAGATAATGTAGAGCTTGAGGCATGATGGTTGTTATATTCGCCATTTTTCTTCACATTAGGTGGCATCCCCCTTGAAACCCCTTTAATATATATTTTGATTACTCAGAAAAAGAAAGTAAAATTTAACCCACATAATACACGATTTCTCAAAATTTATCTGCACCGCAACAATTTTACAGTTATAACTCCAGGAATCCTGCTTAGCTGCATTCATAAATCTGAGAAAAGAACCTTAACTTCACATTCAGAGATTGTTAGCCAATGGTCAACAATCTAAGCTATGGTCAGGAGCAATACCTGAAGGAAACGCTCCAATCGTGCACTTGAATGTTCAGGTCCCTGACCGTCATATCCATGAGGGAGTAGCACTACAAGACCAGTTTGCCGCAACCACTTAGCTTCTCCACTGCTCAAGAATTGATCAAACATCACTTGTGCCCCATTGGAAAAGTCACCAAACTGTGCTTCCCAGAGAACCAAAGAATTTGGATTTTCCATAGAATAGCCCAATTCAAATCCGAGAACACCAAACTCTGAAAGAGAACTGTACACAAATAACAATTATTTAAAAGAAATCCTCGGGAAAAAAATGTAATAGGAACTCAGAACTCAGAGAGCCTTTATGTCAAAAGAGAGTATAAACTCTGACCATGGAACCATTACTTAACAGAAAACCTGGCTGCACAATAAAGGTCTCACCCTTCATATTCTCACCTATTAAACAAGTTTGTGCAAGGATACTCTTCCTTCCTTTGATTTTTTCCCTTTTTTCCCATGCTTTACAATAGGTCAAGATCTCTAATTTTACAATCTTAACATTAAATTTTCACAGTTCAGCCCTGGAACAATTAAGCGGTCAATTAATTACTTATCGTAAAGCCTGATCGCATAATAAAGGTCTCACCATTCAGTTTTTCATCTACCAAACAAAGGTCTCACCCTTCATATTCTCACCTATTAAACAAGTTTGTGCAAGGATACTCTTCCTTCCTTTGATTTTTTTCCCTTTTTTCCCATGCTTTACAATTGGTCAAGATCTCTAATTTTACAATCTTAACATTAAATTTTCACAGTTCAGCCCTGGAACAATTAAGCGGTCAATTAATTACTTATCGTAAAGCCTGATCGCATAATAAAGGTCTCACCATTCAGTTTTTCATCTACCAAACAAGTTTGAGTAGGGAACCTCTTCCTTTTCCTTGAGATTTTTAGCCCTAATTTTACAATTTTGACATAAAATTTCCAAGATTCAGCCCTGGACCTATTTAAGCAACCTATAAAGATGTCACTTAATAACCCCTAGACAAGTCGATGTCCGAGATCCACCCTAATCTTTCCGAGATCTATCAAGATTGTAGTTTGAGACATCAAATTAATGGTGTCAGTCTCTGCTCAACAAATTTCATGACAATTTAACTCAATGTACCAAATATAAAAGCAAATATGATTTCCTAAAATACACACAATGGCAAAGATGACACTTCAGAAGGCAGGCACTACAAAAAATGAATCAGGGGTGTATGACAGGCAACTACATCACACACTCAAAAGTAGTAATAATGGTGTATAACAAATCCTTGAATTTCCACCATCAATCACCCAAGCACCTATGTAACTGAACCCTACATAAATCCAGCAATTGCACACCAGTAACTGCTATTGACAATGGTTTTAAACCTAATGTTGGATGTATAAGCCACCTGCTTACAGACTGAACAATTACACCTTAAGTATTTGTAAGCTTATTTTCACTATGTAGTTCACAGAAGGTCTGCTGCTTAACAACACTTTTAAGGACTGTAAAGTGTTAAACAGTATAGATGCAAATTCATAAGCCAGTATTTCCTTAGGGAAATTAGAAGACTAAATATGCTGATAATCAGAAGATGAATGAGAACTAAGAAAGCGGGAGAGTATTCAAAAACAACTCACCTGTTACTGACAGTAAACATCTCCTCATCTTGGTTGATCATGACATGGTCCAATGGACAGTATTTTTCCCCACTTTCCTGATCATGAAGGACGGAGTGCCTATGACTGAATGTACCTCTCTCAACATCCTGACCACTCAGTCGAACATGATTCCCTTCAACTAGCAAAGTGGCGAAGGCAAGTGCTTCACCGACAGCCCAATCAATACCCTCCCTGATTCTATCATCTGGGCACGTTGCTCATAAATCCTTTTGACTGCTCTGTGTGGCTTGAAATTCTCAGGAAGCGTGGTGATTGCCTTACCAACATTTTTCAAGATTTCTGGTTTAACTCTGAACAGAACCATCAATATTCAATATCAATCCAAACGATAAATTGATAAAATGCAATTATGAAATATTGAACCACAAATACCCGGTGTTACGGATTCTTGAAAGCTGCTCAGGGGATTTGAATCCTAGCCAGTAGGCAGAAAGCCAGTCCCTCCTTTGAGGTATGTACTCCTTGCTCGCTTCAAACTCCTGATTGAGAATCGTAGTCACCTTCTTCTGGATCTCATCAACATCTTCTTTTGACATTTCTCCAGATTCAAGCACTTTCTTTTGTAAAGCTCAAGAGCTGAAGCGTGATTGCGGATGACCTGTAACCAATTAATCAATGCTGAGTACCCCCATCTCTTACTTCATCTAATCCAATTTGAATAAATAGGTTAATTAAGACATTATGGGAGATTCTTAAATCTACTTGTCTCGACAACAGCAGCCCAACTACGTTAAACAGAGAAGTGGCTGACTGGGCACAACGCGCAGGAACACTGTTGAGAGATTCTCAGCAAGTCAGCAAATTTTTAGTTAACGCCAACAACCCTGATATCTAGAGAAGATAAGAAAATGCGAACAGGCTCACCTGATACATTTTGGGCTGTGTGAATGATGGCTCATCGATCTCATTGTGACCAAACCTTCGATAGCAAACTATGTCAACCACAACATCTGAGTGGAATGTTTGACGCCACTCTGCAGCAAGCTCACAAGCATGAACAACAGCCTCCAAATCATCTCCATTGACATGGAAAATTGGGGCATTTAGAGCTTTGGCAACATCAGTACAGTACTGCGAGGATCTTCCTGATCTTGGATCAGTTGTAAAGGCCACTTGATTGTTGACCACAATGTGTATGGTACCACCAGTAGTGTAATTTGGCAGAGCACTGAGATGAAGTGTCTCATAAACCACACCTTGTCCAGCAAAACTTCCATCACCATGAATTAAAACAGCCATATTCTTTGTCCTGTCAGCATCGTTGGAATAATACTGTTTAGCTCTAGTTTTACCAACTACAACTGGATCGACAGCTTCCAGATGACTTGGATTTGCAACTAAAGAGAGATGAATGCGCTTCCCTCCTCTAGTAGGCCTATCATAAGAAGTTCCTAAATGATATTTGACATCTCCAGTTCCTGTGTAAAGTCCAACTTCATCCGTAGGCTTCGTGCCACCACTAAACTCACTGAATATCTGCCGAAGTGGTTTCCGAACAACATTGCCCAACACATTTAGCCTCCCCTGTGAGACATTCCAATAACTATACTCTCAACCCCAAGATCCGCTGACCTGTCAAACATCTCCTTCATACCAGGAATTAAGGTTTCACAACCTTCAAGACCAAATCTTTTAGCTGTAGTCCACTTAGTTGCCAAGAAACTTTCAAACTGAGTGCTCCATATCAGTCTGTCGAGCATTACATGACGGCGTTCCTTGTTATATTCCATTGGTGTTGGGGTCTCAATTCTGTCTCGCAACCAGTTACACTTTTCTCTGTCAGGAATATGCATGTATTCAAAACCGATGCTCCCACAATACGCTTGCTCAAGACGGGCAATGATATTTCTCAAGGTTTGCACTGGACGATTCTCTGACAGAAATCCAGCCATTTGCCATACCCCAAGAAAGAATTCCCGATCAAGGTCAGCTTCAGAGAACCCATACAGTTCTAGATTCAAATCATCAGGAACCGGCCTTTGCTCCAGGCCCAGTGGGTCCAATTTGGCCTTAAAGTGACCATTAACTTGGTAAGCTCTTACAAGCAGTAAGAGCCGCATGCTCTCTTGAATAGTCTGCCCAGAAATTCCAGGCGATGTGGCTGCTTGGCCAACAAAGTTCCTGAAGAAATTGTCCCATGACTCATCAACACTGTTTGGATCGGCTTCCCAAGCTCTTTGTAGTTCCTCTAGGTACACGCTGCTTGTCCCATCCAAAAAACTGTCAGTAAGCCTAGAGAGGGGCACAGGACGGGGGACTGGTGCCGCATTAGACTTGAAAACTGTGCTATGAAAAGACCGGGTCTGCGAATCAATAACTCGTGTCCTGGTGACATATGAACGGCCCTGAGAGAGTGTTCTCCTAACAGCCAGCTTCGCCACTGCAGATCCCGCTCTTAACCAAGCCATAGCGAAGGATCACAAATACGGCAGCTCAATAATCTGATTGTCAAAATAAGTGTCTTTGCAATTCAAACCTGCCGAACAATACTAATGATTATTTTAATACGACGAAGTCGATATGAAAATGAGAGGAATAAATGTCATTTCAGCCACATACAGACTGATATTCCGAAGATCGCTGAATATCAGCTTACGGTTACTAAAAACCAAGATATTTAAACTACACTCTAAAATTAAAGATTACAATTTCATATATCTGATTAAACTACTCCAAATTTCCATATGGAGATTAAATAACTTCCATCTCGGTACATCCATAAATATCCGTCAATCTCCATTGAAAAGCACAACATTCTGCATCAAAGCGAAACCAAAAAACCCGAAAAGCAGCTAAAATATTGTCACAAATCATAAAGGTCCAATCACAAAGAGTTCGCTCGTAGAACAAAGTGAAGTCTCTCCATCTCCATCACTCGTCTAACTCGCTGCTGAGTAATTTACACCAAACTAAATCTCTGAAAAAACCAAATCTTAGGGATTCTTATGAAACCTCATCGGAAGAACAAAGATCTTCGCAGATCAAATCCAAATACAAAACCAAACACAAACACGCACTCAGAGAGAGAGAGAGATCCGCATGTAAATCAATTGTTAACGGCATCAGAATAGCGAACCTTAGACCACAAATCTAAACCTAACAAAATGTTGCAAAATCAAAACCCTAAATGATAGAAAACCAAGAAAAAACTGGCCAGATTCGGAGCAGATTCGGAACGAAGAAAATTACCTAAAACAGAGGCAACCGCGGGAGATTTCGGAGAAGGTAGAGAGAAGAGGATTTCGCAGAGAGGTCAGGAAGAGGAGAGAGAAAGTAGAGAAGACATTGAAGCGGAATTGCGGATGATGAAGAAGGGAATGGCACCGCCGAAGGTGGTGAAGCGGTCAAGAGTGAGGGATTGTTCCTGTTTTATTTGCGCTTTGGCCCTTTTTAGGCCCCTCTCTTCTCTGTCTGAACGGCCTTGTGCTTTGCGTACGCTTTTTCTCTCTCTCCGACTTTCGAATTCCAACACGACAAATTCGAAGTTTTGGGTTGACCCATTCGAATTTTTAGGGTTACGTCAAACCGATATTTTTTACCTTTCATTTTCATTTTTGGTGCTTAATAATTAAAGCGCCACTTTCTTCTTTCAAAAAAATAGTCACATTTCAAAGAGTCACATTTGTTTTATTTATAACAAAATTTCATTCGATCCGATTATTCAAATTTATTTGACTCAAAAAAATTAGATCTGAATATTATTTTTATCTCGAATTTAACATAAATTTTCATATTTTTATTGTCTCGAGTCCCATTTTAACTATAATTTACATTTGTCCAAATTATCCGACTCGAAACAAAGCGAGTATCGGACAAAAAATTTCGTTCGATGACTGTTTTTTCAATCCGATTTTGACTCGAACCCGAATTTTTATTAGCGCTACTTTTACCTATGGTTTAGACTTAAGGGCAAGTAATGAGCTTTGAGCAAGTCGGCCTATTTAAAATAGGGTTAATTATAAGTTCGATAAATTATGGCAAATCAACTTATTGACGGTACGTTTTATTTTGTGATTTGATGTTGTTGTCAGCATATATTTTCTACTTATGTGCTAAACTTTGTCAAATTTATTACCAATAATTTATGTATGTAATAATGATCATAGAATGGATATGAACAAGGAGTAGAGGTGGATGGCCTTGACCTGACCCATTTATTCACATAAGAAAAAATTAATTTGACCTACTTAGACCGGATATGTTCTAACCCGTTAGCCTATCTCTATCTAAAATATCCTATTGACATGAATTAGGATTATAGTGTTGTTCAAGATAAATTCATTTTATTTGTAATACTCAAATTTAAACATTGTTATCATGACTATCGATTTGTTATACTTCCAAGCAACTTTGTTGTAAGATTGTCTCACCTTATTCCTTTTACCTGTAAGATTGTAAGGAGTTATAAAGTTGTGAGAAGAGGTATGAGATATAAAATTAGGTATAACAAACTTATAAGGAGTTATAAGAAATTGCTAAGGTTGTAAACGAAAGTTAAATGAATCGGGAAAGAGATTAGGTTTTTCTATTTAAATTTTATGATCCAACAAGCATTTATCATTGTTTTATAATTACATTACTTAGAGTTCGACAACGAGTCGGCTTAAGATGGGTCGAGGTCAACCCATTAATAAAAGGGTTAAAACCGAGTCGATGACCATAATTAAATAGGCTAAGGTAGATCATGGACTAGGGTAGATCATGGGCCGACGACCACTGACCCACCCATGATTGACCCATTTCACACAAACTATTTACAGTCCAAAATTTCAAACGTTGTTATAAAAATTTCAACCACAATTATTCATTTCATCCATTATTATTCTATATCCTTTGTTATCTTTGATGATCTTAATCTTGTAACACAAGAGCCCACAAGTGGCATACCACCATTAAAGCATGCTATGAAAGTTTTACCCACTTCAAGTCTTCCTCGTAAACAAATTTTCAAAATTCGATTTCCCCGTAAACAAATTTCCAAAATTCGATTTCGGAATCATCTTATAAGAAATTATAAACCTAGATTGAAAAAAAGAGGACGTTGAAAAATAAAAATTAGATCTACTTATTTCTCCTCACTAACTAAAGAGAATCCAACCCAACTAAATATAAAATTCAAAACCAAAACAAATAAATGTGGCAATTTCAAGGTTTTATATTTATCTCAGTCTCTCTCATAACGAATTTTACTTACAACAAATAACTCCTATCTTCCTTTTTTTTTTTGGTCTGAATTCTACTGAAAAGCCATTTCAAATCTCTCTTTTCTCTTACTTTTTGTTTGTCAATTCCTATATAAAATTTTGTGGCAGGGTTTGTGAAACTTTAAAGAATGAGTATGATTTGTGAATCAAGCAACAGAAAAGGAGCAAGAGAAGGAGGAGAAGGGAGAGATAGAGAGACGACAACATCGCGGTGGCAAGGCACCGAGGAAGAAAGACCAAGAGGAGATGGGGGTAGAGTGGAGTGAGAGACGAGCCAGAATGTAGAAAGAAATAAAGTGAAACCACTATCATATACTTGTTTCAACAAATAATAAGGGTCATTAAATTGGCCTACAAATGACCCGCTAGTGACCAGTCTTTTAGGTGACCCTTTAATTAGGGTCCGACCTTCTTACCAAATAAATGAACATTGACCCTCTTTTTAAGCCCGACCCTAGCTACCAACTGGGGACCTACCTACTGCCTAGGTATAATCATGGTCAAATATCCTACTTGAGATTCTTTTTTATTCTAAATTAATTTTTAAATATACTTTCAAAATTATATCAAATCTGTCACTAACATGATGTGGTGTAACTAAATGAAAAAAAAATCACCTTAAAAGGAGATTTAAATAAAAATAAACCAATATAATAATTCCGTATGTTTTTTATTAGTGCAAACTTAATATATCTTTAGTTAATTTCTATTTAATTTTAAAGATTTAAACATGTATTGGATGTCTTTTTTAGGGTTTAAAATCATTATTCTCAAATGTAGCCTTCGTATGAGAGTAGTATTATGATAAGTGACGTACTGAAAAGTCCTCAATCTAATGATGTTACTTTGTAAAAAAAAAATCGATTATTGGCTAACATTTCCGTGTAATAATAAAAATGACCAACTTCGCGAAATTGATGGCATAAAAATTCAAATGCACGATGAAAAAATAAATATTTGGAAGGATTCGATATTTAAAAATATCCATAAGTTATTAAATTTAAGTAACATAAAGAAAACTCTTTTGAATATGTCCATATGTTTTAACCAATATCTATAAATTTTTACAGAATTTTTAATTCAGTGAAAAATATTTTCTCAGAAAAATATTATTATATTTTTCGGCGTTTGCTTAAGCATAAGTGGTGAATAAATATTTTACGGGAAATAATTTCCTCAATCAAGGGAAAATAAATTTCCTTTTTATGAAGGAGTTCAAGTTCTAATCTTCTCTTATTGTGCCACCTTCAATTTCTTTTTTCAAGTTTTGTCCTTATCTTTTTTCTTTTTTGTTGTACGAGTTCATAAATGAAAATTTTTTTACAATATTTGTTTCTTTTTTTTAAATTTTTATTATTTTATATATGAAAAAGTTTGATCATAGGAATGTACAAACTTATCAAATTTAGGTGCTCAACATATATATATATATATATTTGAATGGGTACGAGAAAAATATCACGTCGGACCGCTAGGTAGCCCTTCTCACAAGGGTTATACTATATATATATATATATATATTTGGGTTTTGAAGTTGAATTAGCTATTTACCTTTTCTTTCATATTTATGGAGTTTTTATGGTTGGTTTTTGCATTTAAGTAGATATTTTAGAAAATTATTTTTCTTATACCAAACAAAGGAAAATATGGATGGAAAATAGTTGTTCTTGGAAATTCATTTTCCGTTGAAAAATAATTTCCTTGGAAAATATTTTCCCAACCAAACACACCATAAATTTCAAAACATACTTTACTATATCTATATATTTTTAAAAAAAATTAAAGTCGACATCCCAATAGATGACTATCTTACTTTTGTATGTTCATATGATTTTTAGAAAGTTTAACAAAAGAAAATTTAACTTAAGTTTGAATCAAATAGGCCATAATTAGATGGGTATTATTTTTCTCACTTTGTTATGTTTTGCTTAAAAATTTAATCAAATAAGATAATAACATGCATATAAATTTGCAAATATCCAGCTATATTTGTATGAGTTTATATTATAAATATGATTTTTGGTCTATTCGTAAATCGAAGTTTTAAATCTCAAACACACCTTTCTTCTTTACAACAAAAGATGCACAAAGTACTTCCAGTGGCACTATCACAATCTCACTAGCAATTTTTCTCAATGTCAACTGCCGGATTTTTATTTATCATATTTTTCATAAAAACAATCGTAATGTTGGCCGGCTAACCGAATTTAGGCTTTTTATCTCATCCACTTTTACTTGGTGTGCCATTCCTTTTACTTCTCTTTATCCTTATTGAATATAATGTACGTAGAATCATTACGAGAAAAACTATCTTATTGTTACTTTTGCTTACCATTATGCATCTACCAATATCGAAAAAAAACATAGTGATATTTGAAATCGAAGAGTTTATTAATCAACTTATAGACATACTCATCCCTAGTTATTAGCTAAATGTTCACCATAGAAAAATTTTCATTCGATTTTAGTTCATATTTTACCAAATCTAAATTTTGATGAAGTAATTTTTTTAAAATTTCAGCTCGACTAACCCACCCCTAATTTTTCTCGTCAATATATCCTTTTTACAACAATTTAGGTAAAACATTTACAAAAACTGCTCACTTACCTTAAAAAATAAAAATAAAATCCCCTTCATATATGACTTGGCCTGAAATTTTGATAATTTTGCCCTCTCCAATTTGTTCTCACAAAAAAAAATCCTTCGCTTTCGCTTGTTCTTTTACGGAGGCGGGAGAGAGAGAGAGAGAGAGAGAGAGAGAGAGAGAGAGAGAGAGAGAGTGGGGGTTATGGAGGACTGTACACTGGGGGAGCGTCGCTGCCGTCGCCGGCGGGGACCGACGCTAAGAAGCGGCGCGTGACGTACTTTTACGAGCCAACCATCGGAGACTACTACTATGGCCAAGGTCACCCGATGAAGCCTCACCGGATCCGGATGGCCCACAACCTCATCGTCCACTACGCGCTTCACCGGCGCATGGAGATCAACCGCCCCTTCCCCGCTGGATCCGGCGACATCCGCCGCTTCCACTCTGACGACTACGTCGACTTCCTCTCCTCCGTCTCGCCGGAGCTCTGTGGGTCCCCCTCGACCACTCCCAGTCGCGCCACCTGAAGCGCTTCAACGTCGGCGACGACTGCCCGGTGTTCCCGGGGCTCTTCTCTTTCTGCCAGGCCTCCGCCGGCGGCTCCATCGGTGCCGCCGCCAAGCTCAACCGGAGGGACGCCGATATAGCCATCAATTGGGCGGGGGTTTACACCATGCCAAGAAGTCGGAAGCTTCTGGGTTTTGCTATGTTAATGATATCGTGCTTGGAATTCTTGAACTCCTCAAAGTTCACAGGGTATATACTCGCAATCTCTCTCCTCTCTATGGTTTGATTTTGGGTGTTGATTTTGCTTTCTTGAAGTACTTTATTTTTGGTCGAGGCTTCTGCAAGCGCTAAAACTGTTTGAAGAAATGTCAGAAAGGTGAAATGTATTGGGAAAATTGGGTTCAGGTGGAGGCCCAGAAAATAAGAGAGTCAAGGATTCTTTGCTCTTTATTTTCTCTCTTTTTGGGGTTTGGGATGTTGGTGTACTGTGGACTGAGGATTATATATTAATTTTGTGCTGTAATTATTTATTTTTTGTTTATTTTGTTGTACCTTCTACATTTGTGGGTTTTGGACAGTGAGGGGCTTTCTAGTGATGCTAATTTAGCTCTTTGATCAATAATGATCCTGATGGCAGCTTAGGATCATGGACTCTGTCATAGGCATTAAATTTAAAGGTTGGCTTCAACTTATTGTAGGGAGAAGGTGGGGAACCCCGAGAATAGAGAGGGGAGAAGAGACAGAAGAATGCCTGATTGCCTTCTGTTTTTTTGCCCCCATTTTGCTTGGTGGGTTCAGGGTGGGGGTGTTGACCCTTTGGGCTGAAATGTATGCATTATTTTCATGCTTAAATTTCCATTATTTGGGATTCTTGAGCCGCTCGAAGGTTCATAAGGTATTGTCTGTTTTATCTTCGTCCTTCTGATTGATGTCTTGTGGGCTTGCATATTTTAGTTTGGGTCTTCAGTGTTATGGGTTATCTGACACTATGGTGTCTTGATTAGGTGATTTTAGATTTATTATATGACATTGGTATTCATTTTTAGGTCTTAGCTTGCTTGATAGTTTATTGTGGTAGTGATGGAGCTTCTCTGTTGAGCTGCATTTTCAGTTTAGACCTTGTGAAATGTTGGCCTTAAATAAACGACTTTATGTTTGAGCCTTAAATATATGGCTATATGTTTGAGTAAATGTCGTTGAAGAAAGATTGGATTTATGTGGCTAATGACAATGTTTAGGAACTTTTATGATCCTATATATGTGGAATTATAGAGCTTTTATAATGATTCTTGTCTCTTGTGAAATGAAGCCATTTTCTTGAAGTTATGCATCTAATTCTTTAGTGTCCCTGTTCCATCTTGACTTGTTTGTTCTTCGATTTCTTTTGAGTTATTTAATGTGGATTACATGGGTTGCTTTTGCTATCTCCATCCTCATTTCTGCTGATCTATTAGAAGCTTTATGCAGCGTGTTTTATACATAGATATTGACGTGCATCATGGGGATGGTGTTGAAGAGGCATTTTACACCACTGACAGAGTAATGACGGTTTCTTTTCACAAATTTGGCGACTTCTTTCCTGGAACTGGTCACATAAAAGACATCGGAGCAGGTTCTGGGAAGCACTACTCCCTGAATGTCCCGTTGAATGATGGTATAGATGACGACAGCTTCCGTGGTCTTTTCAGGCCCATAATCCAGAAAGTCATGGATGTTTATCAGCCTGATGCTGTTGTTCTACAATGTGGAGCTGATTCACTCTCTGGTGATAGACTCGGTTGTTTCAACTTATCAGTGAAAGGCCATGCAGATTGCTTGAGATTCCTCAGATCCTTTAATGTCCCTTTAATGGTGCTCGGTGGAGGGGGATACACAATCAGGAATGTAGCCCGTTGCTGGTGCTATGAGGTTTCTTTCTCTGCACCTTGCCTCTCCCTTAATGCAGTATCTAGCTTTCTATTATGCTCAGGTTTTTTAATTCGTTTTTCCAGACAGCAGTTGCAGTTGGAGTAGAACCTGATAACAAGTTGCCATACAATGAGTATTACGAGTATTTTGGCCCAGATTACACTCTACATGTGGAGCCTAGTAACATGGAAAACCAGAATTCCCCCAAAGATTTGGAGAAAATTAGGTGATTTGTAATTCTTTGTTCTCATTTGGTGGATTTGATTTACATATTTCCGTCAACCATAATTTTTAAGTACCACAATTTTGATGATGCACGTCATGTTTTTTGGTTTCCAAGTTATTCCTTATGAGACAAAGCTTTTTCTTTTTTTTGGGGGTGGGGGGTTATCTTACCTAATCTGAGGACATCTACCTTATATTTGAGATTTTGCGTTAGTCATGTTCGTGGCAAAGAAATCTTTTTTCCTTTTTAAGCGTGCGTTCGATAGGCTTAGTTAAGAATCATGCAGTTCTGAAGTTGAAATTGTGCATTTACAATTGGGGTCCAAGCAGATGCCCTCTTTGCAGTAACAAGCATAAGGACGAGTACATTAGAACTCCTACCTAAACCAGGGGCTAGTGAGTGACATTTTTATTCTTCCAATGTTCTCATATTGTCCTTGGTGCAAGGCCTTCTCTTAAATTCCATGCTATTGTTTTGTGAGACGTCTGTATTTTGTTGGAAGAACAGATTTGTTGGAAAAGGAATACTGGCAGTGGGTCAGTGGGTTAGGTAACGTTCTCTTATATTGGAAATGCTTATGAAGGTCACAGTGATATCCTTCCAAATCTAATAATGATATCGTGGCTGAGAATAGTGTTTTAGTTCATTGTGTGAAAATGTCCTTTCAAAGCGATTATTGCCTTCAGAATTTAGAGCTTGGTTTGTTGATGTTTGAAGCCTATGTACAAATTTATTTTTCCTGATTCATGAGTTTGGGTGTGATTTTACATATAGCTTATTGTTATTGTGAAAATCCAACTGAACTCATGCTGTAGAAGTAGCTAAGACTCCGTGAGAGAAATCATATTTAGTTGCAATATAAGAATGGGGTATTGGTTCCATGTTTTTCCTGTGTACAATAGATAACTTATTGGCCTCACCTCTTTTATGTTGTTCTCATGTATGACTGTGCTAATTGCTGCACCTGTTGTATGTTTCCCTCAATATTCTTGTTGACTGATATGTAGTTAGGTCAAAACTTTATGAATTAAATGTCATTCTAGCACTTTGTTGGCCTTGGCTTTGTCTTCTGTTTTGATTTATGTCCTTGGCACATAATCTTGCAGAAATATTCTTCTTGAGCAACTATCCAGAATACCTCATGTGCCGAGTGTTCCTTTCCAGATAACGCCTCCTACTGCAAAGGCTCCTGAAGAGGTTTGTAGCTGTAGCAGCTATTAAATTATTTCCCTTTATTTTTAGTTCTTTGACCTTTTCCTAAAGATTTGTCTTTCTTGTTCTCATATGAAATTGGCCTGATTTAGGATGACGAAGACAAGGATCAAAGACCAAAGCCTCGCATATGGAACGGTGAGGATTATGATTCTGATCCTGAGGACCATAAGCCCTAGTTCTGAGTACCTGTTTGCAGAAGATGTTGGCAGCAAGTGAGTGGTACTCTTTTTCAATTCTATGTATTAGTGCATATCGCCTATTGCACCATCCAGTTGATGATTTTTATTTATTTATTTATTTGTTTGCATCCTTGGAATTAGTTGCTTTGCCCCGGATTTTTTTCTCTTTTTTTTGTTTTGGGGGTGGGGTTGAGAAGGAATGCGTCCAACAGTGGCAAAAGAGGTACATCCTTCAGAACTTGATTCTCCTGGTTTCCTCAGTGAGACTGGAATTACATTCTTTTAGCCTTGACAGGAGAACTACTCTAATAGGTCAATGACTAACTTGTCTGGTTGCTGTTAATAGTTTTCGTCATGCAGGACTATTAAGTATTTAATAATATCCCACAATTTGATATTTGATGTATTCCACTACCTGTGACCCATAATGAAATGCCAGATATAGATGCTTAGTCACTTGGTTTGGTAGTCAACTGATGGACTTCCTGATGGTTGTTTCTCGAGTGAACTTGGTTTGTATGTCTGAACTATGGGTGCTAATCGCCCTTTGCCTGAACATATAGGAGCTGTGTTTTGTGTTACTCAAGCTCTTTGTTTCACTTCTAGTATCCATTCGGATGCTCTTAACTCTCACAAGACTCATACTTCACTTAAACTGGAAAAAAAGCTGCAGAGATTTCGTAAAGTGAGCAAAATTGGCACCACATGTTGGGCACCTGTGGGTGAGCTTGAGTATAAAGGTTCTGTTTTATGGTCATGTGAACTCGTGATTCTTGTTTAGTATCCAGGTGGACTGACCAATTTGATTGCTACTTTGTTGTGCAGCTTAGCGTATCAGATACCAATAGAACATTGAAGCTCAAGTGCTAGTCTGTGAGTGCAATGGCCAGCTTTAGAAGTGATTGAGTGCTCTGCCTTAGGAGGTGAATATACAGTTTGACATTGACAGCTGCGGTAGATGGGAATCCACTTAACAAAGAAAGCTATGCTTAACGACTCTGGATCATTTGCAAGTATTGTTAATCTTTTTGGGAACGCGAGAATGAATCAACATCATAGATTGGAATACATGAAAGACGTGTTGCATGGTCAAATTCTGGTCTTTCCCAGATGGAGAGATTCTTATGCTGTGTGGTAGTTGGAGCTGTATTAGAAAGCTGTTGTGTTTTCTCTCTTTTGTCAAATTACTTGTAAACCTCAACTCATGTTAGGGAATGCATCAATTCTTGAGTTCCAATGTTTGGTTCCATCATTCATATATATGTGAATTAAATGTTGATTGTGTCCCTCATCGACTCTCTCTCTCTCTCTCTCTCTCCCCTCCCCTGTGGTGTTTGCGTAAGTCAGACCAGGAGCACAGGCAGCTCGTAGTGGGTGAGCTTGGAATGTATTGATGTGAAAATGAATAGAAAGTTGGGAATATATTGATCAAATGTCATAATTTGGATTAGTTTACACATTTGATTTGTCCCATGCTTCCGGCTATTTTAATCCAATTTGCCAAAAAAATCGAATCCAATTTGCCAATAAAAAATCGAATCACCAACTTCTTCCCTTTTATTTCTTTTTCCTGTTCAATATACTTGAAGGAGTAAGTAGAGCCTTTCTAAAAACGAGTAATGATGGTGTGAAAATGTGAAAGCATGGATGGACTTTCTCTTCCATGGCGTGTGTTTTACTTTCTGGTCAGAATTTCTTGGTCATCCACATTTAATAATATATTTTCTCGGGATGCATGGGCTGCTTGGTACAGTATTCTTGAATACAAAAAGTCTACCTTTACACGCCTCATTATACATTTTTGGCAACTTGATAGGCAAATCATGTATAAATTTCTGATCAATGACATGTAGTTGTGGTAACTAAAGGCTCCTGAAACTGCGTAACAGCACGCAATTAGCTGCTCTGCTCGTTCTGGATTTTCGAAGATGCAAAGAGTCCAATCTTTAGCACTGTTGTGTTTTTTGCTGCTTATTCTTCCTAACAGTAATTAACATTTTGATCTTTGATCTCTTACTTTTTTTCCTTCAAAAAAGAACCTTGTGTCATACGCGGTTGTGTAATTTAGTTTCTCATCGACTGAACTCATGTGCAGGTTCTGTTGGAGAGAAAGATGACTTGCAGTTGCAGAGAAGGCGGTGGGGGATATTCAGACGAGGAAGATGCTAATGTTCATAGGGAAAAAGGGAGATGATCAGAATACTATCGTCTTTCAAATGCCCTCCTTTAGCCTCAGCAGCAGGAGGAGTCTGAAAATAGGTTATGCTCGTCCATCAGCGCCACTGGCAAACACCGGAAGTTCACCATACTTTCCCACTCCACCTGATGTGTAATAAACTCCGATGACACCCATTTATGTAGGGTAGATTACTATATTTTTCTTTTCCTCTCTTGTTTTGTTCCCTTTAATTAGTAAAAGAATAAATGTTAGTATTTTTTACTCAGAATGGATGTTTAGGGATCATTAAGCATATGTAAATCTTACTGTCTTGGCGTTGAGCTCACAGGTTTTCTGGTTAAGTTGGTCCATTTCAAGAATAAAAAACCTAGGCTTTTGTTCATTTCGATGCCATCACTTCTTATTGGATTATCAGATATAGCAAAACTGAAGTATGTGGACGAGAATCTGCTTTTAACTTCATCTGATCCATATGTAAATCCACTGTCATTTCCACGAAAGACTCCATTGTCATAACTTGGAGACTTCTTTCTTGTAGTGATGGAGCTTCTTTACCGAGCTGCTCTTATTTTAGATCTTGAGAAATGTTGGCCTATACAAAACTATGTTGGTATTCAAATGTCAGGAAAACTGACTGTCGATACAAAGCTGGTACAGGTTACAGTCCAATTGCAAGGTACGGGATTTGAGTCCCCACACCCAACATATGGGTGGCTGATGTGGGTTATATAGGCTTTGGGTCTTGAGCTAGCTTTTGGGATGGACTCTTCCGTTGCATATCATCTTAAAAAAACTTGTAAAGAAAATAAAATTAATATTAATCAGATAGTAGGATGATGTGGTCAATTTTGGTGGACATTTAACAACTTGATGCAATTATTAGAATTAGTATCTAAGAATATTTTTCGTTTCTATAGGATATATACATGGACTGCTTCCTGTTCTGAAATGTATAGACACAGTCCAATTTCCATTTAGACACCTCTTTTTTAGTGCTCCGTGTTGTTGTAGCTTGCTGATCTGAATAGCTATATAAAGTGAAAGACGAGTATTTTTCTGATCATCAACCAAAACTAATTTCGGTGAATTAATCGTTGAAACTGCCCTAACACTGTCCCAGCTGCATAAGGATATGGATGTTTCTAAAGAAGTCCAATCTTTAGCGATCTTGTTTCTATTGCTGCTTAGCTCTGCCTCCGCAAATCAACTCACCTTAGCTTCTTCTGCTGATGGTAGTTAATAAGTTTTCTCCTCTGTTATGTACATTTGGTTATATGGGTTTCAATTTCGATCAGTTATTAACACGAAACTGAACTCGATTATTTGCAGATTCTAATTGGGATAGTGAGATGGTGATGAGGAATAGGAAGATGCTCACTCTTGGACAGCAGCAAAACGATGAGAGAATTATCGTATCTCGAGTGCCCTCCTCCGAGTCCAACTCCAGGAGGAGTCTGAGACAAAGATCATGGTCTTGGAACGCTGGTGCTCCTCCGGCACCAACAAGGAATGATAACTATTCTGATGGCGTCGACCCACCCAGCTGGTGAGATCGATGAGAGCTGTGAACTGTGAACTGTGAACTGTGAACTGTGAACTGTGAACTGAAACTTTCATTCATCTACTTTCCGCGACTCTTGACCTAAGGCAGACCAACCCCATACTCCTCGAAAACCATGGCTTCAAAGCCCTTAGCCCACCCCCTTTCATTTGTATTCCTCGATTATCTTCTTTTCGTCTTCTTCTTCCTCTTGTCGTTTGTAAGTCTGTTTCTGACATTGACTGTCACATGAATGTACTATGTTAACTATTTTTTAAAAAACATTGGTATCTCCTGAAGGTTGACCAAGTGAAGCATTTGCATCAAGTAAACTTTATGGATTTTGCCTTGAAATTAGTTAGTGGCAGTAGATAATAATCAACATATCATCACTGAAACTCCAATTGTGAATTATCAGTTCAAACTTTTCATTAAGATGTATTCTTAGTGTAGTATCAGAACGTCTCTAATTGCAGAATCTTGGGTTTGAATCTCAACACTCTAATTGGTAAATTATCTTGCAAGGTACGAGAGGAGCTCTTACAGCATATACGCTTCAAATCCAAAAGGTATTTGCACGAGCCGACTTGTTAGAACTGTGAGGACGTCATCACAGTTAAATCTATTCTTATGCTTTCACCCTTCAAAAATTGTAATTGCTATACAGAAAAATGATCCATTTTGCTTCAGAAGATTAAATGTATATATTCACTATGATCTAAATATTTCTTTCATGATTCAAAATTTAGGAGTATAATTTTACCCGATGCATTTTAGTTCTAATTCACCGGATCATAATCGAAACAAAACAATTTGATTCTAATAAACTCAGAACAAAATGGTCTCAAAAGTTGTGAAATGAATATTAACTGTACTTCTTTACCTTCATCAGATGCAAATTCAATATTTTTTTTCGTGTAAAAAGTCAAATCATTTCTTAACTATCCCTTTCAAACTAGGGCAAGTCAACAAAGTATATTTGGATAAAAAAGAAAGTCTCAAAGGATGATGTATATATGTATGGCATTGCAGGCTCACACAAGCGACCTGAAATGTTGGTGCTCAACAAATTGCAGCATAATTTCTGAGTAAAAAATTCATGAGACCAATCATGTAATAAAGAAAAAGAATACAAAACAAAAAAAACCACGGTATGTTCGAACTTACCTACAAAATGCACATAAACGAAAACATACAAATAAATGAATATAAAAAAGAAAAACGAAACGAATATAAACAAACATAAATAAATATAAAATAACATAAAAAACATAAAATATAAATAGATTATGTTTTTCATGTGAAGTTGAACCAACCGCCATTCGTATAGATATATTAATTCTTAAATCTCTGAAGTTCTACGGGATTTACATTGATTTTGTTTCATTCTTTGGGTGAGTTGGTGACTTATATTACAAATTAGTTAAGGATAATTTTCGGACTATTTTTATCAAAAAAGAAAATTTATCGTTTTAACCGAAGGATTTTAATATAAATATCTTAATTATTCATGTGATATTTGTTGATCTTTGAAATTCAAATCCTAATGGCAAGCTAAGTAAATGTTCAAAGCAAATTAAGATATTTATATTAAAATGGCAGAAAAATTATAAAATTGTAAATTAATAAATCTAATTGAAGGCCTTATCCCTAATTTGTATATGAAGTATATTTTATTTTGTGCCATACAGTGCCATGTAACAGAAAAAAATGGAAATGACCTTCCTATGTCGAAAATTCTAATGTATTTTCGGAAGTGCATAACATCATATACTCCCGAGGTTAATTAGTATACGGTTTTATATTTATTAGTGTATAATTGTATATTGATTAGTGTATAATAGTACAAACTGTCATGTACTCCCGAATTAATTAGCGTATGATTATATATTGATTAGTGTACACGTGTATATTGATTAGTGTATAATAGTACAAACCATCATATACTCCGGGGTTAATTAGTGTATAATTATATATCGATTAGTGTATTATTGTATTGTACATTAATCAGTATACAATTGTATACTATAATTATATTTAGACTCCTGGAAAGATCATATACTAATTGTTCAACCCTTATTTTTTTATCCTTTGGTTTTCTTCTTCTTTTTCCCTTAGCCTACTCCTTGCCTCTCCTACCTATATATATGTCCTTCCCATTGTGAAGGACTACTACATAAATTCCCGATGCTTCGTTGCCTAAGTGGGTATATCTTGACATCGATCTTGACTATTGGTCATGGATGGCTTGTGAACTCTATGGGCTCGATTTCTCCTGTCCCACACTTCGAACTGTACCCTATGGCTCGGCGCAAGTGCACATTCTATGGGCACTCAAATATGGATTGTCGTGGTTATAATATAAAGACTCTGGCAACTACGCTTGTGGTATCTTTGCCTACTCTGCGTCGGGCCCTAAGCTCTATGGTGGATCGCTCTACCAAGATAGGATAAGCGTGTGAAGCCACGCCTTCCCACACTTTACCTAATTTTCCTTTTGCTTGTACCGATTCTGGCCCATTGAAGGCCCTATCCCCTCTCACCAAGGGCTTATTACCCTAGCAAGGCGTCTTTTATGCTCCTTCAATTATTTTTAGGTGTCACACTACTACTAAAATATCCCATAAAACTTTCTTATTTCTCCAGAACATCTTATATGCTCCTTCAATTATTTACTCCTCATTATATGTCAACAGATGGTTGGACAAACGAAAAAATAGGGAGAATTTGTAGGTTTAATCTCTCTTCTCTTTCCTGAAAATATATGCTCCCAAGAGCATTTAAAAATTTGCACTATTTTTTCTTTCGTTCTACCATTTTTTAACACATGTCTCGAGAATATAAACTCTTAAATGTATAATAGATGCACTGCTTCTAGTAACATGTGACCCGAGAATATAATGCATCGTATTCGAAATTACAATCTAACAACTAATTCTCATGCACGATTATACTCATTGAAGTTTGTGTTACTCCATATAAATTTGAAATTATGTCTACCCTTGTGTAAATGTTAATAGATATAATCGACTTTGTCGTAAACCATGTAATTATATTTTCCTTATTTTGTTTAGTTCTAAGATACTATAAAAGTTAAAAACTTTCTTGAAATTATGTTTATAAAAAAATTCCTTGTAATTATGATCACTATAAATGATTTAATAATAATTGTATTACGAGAGGCTGTATTATATCACATTACATCCAACCGAATAGTACCGGGATAAAAGTGACTTGTGATTAATCATTACTTCTATTTACTAATCGGAACAAAATGAATTCAACATACAAAGAAGGAGACAATCGAAAAGGCTAGGTTGTGAATACTTATTGTAGTGCTTAGTTGGGCCTAGCCCACATAATCTCCTAAACAGCCAACAGAGAAAGGCATGCCCAATTCATGGACATCTCCCTCTCTAATCTCAACCTTTTTTCTCTTTTACTGCTACTAGTCTAACCACCCATCAAGGGTACCACCTCCATTAATATAGATCGGTTTAATTAGTTCGATACATATTCTTCTTAAAAAGTCTCATATTTTAAGTCTTATGAAGAGAAAACTTGTTATAAAAAACTTTATTCTTTATATGAGATCAACAGTAGTTCGATTCCGAGTGATAAAGGACCTAAGAGCGAAAAAATCACCCTCACCCGTATCGCTAGTCTACTTCTATTAATATAATAATACAAATAAAGTAGTACTTTCACCACCAGTAGTAATAATAATATTAATAATGGTAGCAGAAAAGTTAAAAGAGAGATAATAGACTCATATTAGTAACAAACCACTTTGGACATTATTATGATAAATCTCTTTTCTGTTTTAAATTCTAATTAATAGAAATAGTCGATCTATGAGGTAAGAACTGTGCTGATTGGGATGACAACTATATATATTATGCATAAAGTATATGGAAGAGAATCAATGAGATTTTATTCTAATGATCAAGAATGAGGTTATGTGTATATTACGTTTTAAGTTTGATTATCTCTTCCTATTGTTTTATACTGTCTTTTATAACTCATTTGGATCAGAAAGAAAAAAATGTATGGAAGAGAGAGATCTAGTTATATTTTAATTATATCCTAGCGAAAGTGAGATCTATTGAGAGTTATTGTTCTCGTTGTCTCTTTTTTTTTTTCTTGGAGGTGAATGCATCATATATATACAAAGTCAAAACTTGACAAAAATAATTCGAAATTCAAAACCCAAACTGAATGACCTAAATTTATATCTCACCCACAATATAAAACAACTAAATTGAAGTTGATTTAAAAACCAAATTGACCCAAAACAAACTAAACCTGACTTGAATTGTTTCCTCTAAAATTATCTTTATTTGTAATACAAATTGATTTGACCAAATATCGATATATCCAAAATTAATTCAATGGAAAAAAATTCAACCCAAAATCAAAACCAAATTAAAGAAATTTGTTGATCTAAATAAGTATCAATTTTAATTAAGTCTACTCAAAATCAAATCAAATTACTCATATATCAAATCTACTGCTCATGATCAAAAGTGTGGCAAAATGGGGACAACCCCACAAAAACACTGATGTGTAGTATCAAAATGGTGCATATATAGTAATATTATAAGGTATAGGGGTCATACCCACTGTCCCCCTCTCTTTTAAAAAAATTAAATAAAAAAAGCAGTCAGTACTGTTTGTGTGTGTACCTTGATCTTTTTCCATTCCCCTCCCCTAATAATAATCTCCCTCCACACAAAATGCCCTTTGGCCTTTGCCCAGCTTGCATCCCTTTTTGTCATAAATCTCTCTCTCTCTCTCTCTCTCTCTCTCTCTCTCTCTTTCTGAGAGCTCTGAATTAGGGTTTCTTCTGATATATATGATCATGATAAATCTGCAGCAGAAATTCACAGGGCAACTATAGCATCAGCTTTCTTTTGTTCCTTAACTTGAGGGAACAAGGAAAGAATTAATTCAGCTTCTCTTGTAATATCAAACAAGAGCGAAAAGCTAAGGTACTACAGATTAAACTCATCTCCATTAATCATTTTTCCCTCTCCTTCTTACTGTTTTCTTCTCAGACTAACCAGGTGAAAGATGTGTGTATTTGGTGAGCTGCTCTGTTCATGCTAAGTTTAATTTTGCTGCTCTGTGAGTGTGGTTTTTTGCGTGAAAAAAGAAAAAAAAAAAAAAGAAGCACCATGCATATATGTATACCTTTTTGAATTTTACAGTGTAGATTTTTCTCCATGCTTCACTTCATTTGTCTGATCTGTATAGGGGAGCCAAAAATGTGTATAACCAAAAAAAGGGGGGAGTGTTTGGTGAAGAAGATCAGATCTTATGAATCAGAATACTGTTTCTGGTCTATTATTGTTGCTGTTGTTGATGATGAACCCTTAAGTTCAGGTCATTCCTTTAGGAACTTTCACCGTAGGTCGATTGTGTCAGTTAGCTCAACAGGTTAAGTCTCAAAAGTATCAGTTAACTCAACAGATTAAGTTTCGAAAAGTTGATAGAGGAGCCTAGGTTTGGATCCGGTCTGTAGATTTTCGATGCATCTTGTGCAATCTTGAAAAAGTTTTTTTTTTTTTTGGTTGGTTTAGATCGAGAGCATTTTTTTCAGAAAACTGGCAAGAAAATGACATGGGTGTTAATCATATAGAGATACACAGATTTAGATTTCAGATATATAACAGTTAACCCTCTATGAATATCCCTCATGAAATTCCCAAAAGTAAGTTTCTTCTTTATTTTCGTGGGTAAGTTTCTTCTTTATTTTCGTGGGTTTAACCTTTTGGTTTTTTTGTTTTGGGGGGGTTAATTTGTGGAAAATTTTAGGACAAATTAGAAGGAGATGTGAAGAGGAGGAGGTTGCAAAACTAGAGGAGGAATAATTGCTCATAAATATTTGGAAAGAGCTTTGAGCTAGGGTGTGCAGAAAAAATCAAAATCGAAAAATCGATCCAAAAAATCGGTTAACCAAATAAATTTTTACAGAAAATTGATTTGGTTAATCGAACCAATTTTTTTTTAGTTCATGGATCGGTTACGGATCGGAACTTGAAAAAATTCGGTGAATCGCGGTTAATCAAACCGATTTTTTTTTTTAATAAAAAATCATAGGTATATAATCTAAAAGTTGTTTTATGGGATTGAAAAAATTATGTTTTACTAGCCAAAAACTTATCTTTTGTTGTATTTTACTTTTGTTAGCTAGAAACTTGTATTTTGTTGTATTTTACATCCGTTTTATTTCATAAGTTATGTTTCAAATAACGGTTAACCACTAAAATGAACCGAAAAATCGGTATCGATCGAGATTTTGTTGATCCAAAAATTTGGTTAACTGAAAAAATCGGATCGGATTTTTAACGATCTGAAAGTTCGGTTAACCGAAAATGCGGTTAACCGGTTTTGCACACCTCTATTTTGAGTAACACAATACTATTTAAAACGGTATATATCTAAACTTTTTCTGTACGATCCAAAAAGGAAGAAAGCCCATTCAGGCAATAAAATGTAATTAAGTTTGAAAAAGTTTACTAATATATTTGAGTCGACTTCTTTGACTTAGTTAAGCTATCAGTTTTATAGATGTGAGGAAAGTCCATACAAGCTATACAATATACATACTACACTACTTGCCATTGTTGTTGATCAATATATATTAACCCTTTGAAACAGTCTTAGATTCAAGATATACGTTCACATTGTGAGCTGACTTACATATATGTACGTATTATTGACTAGCCCTCACTCCTTTCTAATTTGTGGGTATGTATAGGGCAATTATGGCATCATCATCGAGTAGCTCATACAACACCCCATGCGCGGCCTGTAAGTTCCTAAGGAGGAAATGCATGGCGGGTTGCATTTTCGCCCCGTATTTCCCCCGGAAGACCCGCACAAGTTCGCCAACGTTCACAAGATCTTCGGGGCGAGCAACGTGGCCAAGCTCCTCAACGACCTCCTCCCCTACCAGAGGAACGACGCCGTCAACTCCCTTGCCTACGAAGCCGAGGCTCGAGTCAGGAATCCGGTGTATGGCTGTGTAGGAGCCATCCTACATCTGCAAAGGCAAATTCAGAGGCTCCAGAAAGAGCTTGATGCTGCCAATGCTGATCTCCTTCGCTACGCTTGCCGTGATATGCACCCCTCCGTGGGGCCGATGCAGGGGATAATACCTCCCCTCCTCCTCCCCCTCCTCCTCCTCCTAGGGCAGTTGATCATAATCATCATAATCATCAGTTTGGTGGTTGTAATTATGATGGTGATTATGATAATATTAATGTTGGAGGTGATGAACTCTCTCAGCTTTTGTCTAACCCTCTTCTTCTTCTTCCTTGGAGTGGAAATGAGAATCATGTTAATCAAAGAGGAGGAGGTCATCATCCAAGGTAATTAATGTCTTCTTGCTCAAAATAATTAAAGCATGGAGGCATAAAAAAAAACTTAATTGCCTTTAAAAAGGGCTTTCTTTCCTTTTTTTTTTTTTCCTGGGTTGTGTTTTTGGAGGCATTAATTATTGAGGGTGAATTAAACTCATGGTTGTGTGATGCTATTTGGTACCAACCTTATAACCTATTGACTATTGATCTCATGTATTTTAGTTTCTTATAAAACATACATTTTGAGTTGGTTCATTGGTAATAATATTGCTATTTGTGTTAACTTCATTGGATTATTCAACAATGTATATGTATATATGATGCTTTTGTCGATTGTGGTGTTTTATTTTTTGTTAAGTAGTTTGTATCATAATAATAATAGATCGGGGCTAGGTGGGTAGAGTATGTGCTGATTTTAATACGAGATGCACAAATAACTACAATGTCTCTTTTTATTTATTTAATTTGTTCACCAACATTCTTTAATTTATTGCATCAATTAATTTCAGATCTTTAAACTCATTTTCCTGTCAAACCTACATAAACCCTATTCAACTCAAGGTCATATATGTACAAAAGATATGAGATTAGGTTGAAATGATCTTAATTTGACATAAGCTTGACGTCGTTTTAAGTTAAATGACCTCTTAAATAAGACCGGCATATAATAAAGCATAAACTAATAATTAGTACAAATTTTCATGCAAATTTTGTTGATTGCATCTAGAACTTTTTCAAATATCACTAACTAGGGATAAGATAAGAAACTCTGAGCAATCATTTGTCATCTATGTGCATGAAACAGTGATGTTTAATTATTAGCTACAAATTGAGCACAAAATCTTAGGCACACAAAGACTAGAGCTATAATTAATTAGTGATTAATTAGGGCCTAATCTCAAATCTTTCATGGTCGCACTTAGACATCTATAGTAGCTACTATGTGATGGTAAAAATTCCATACGCGTGCGTGAATCTTCTTACATGTCGTTGTCTAATTAGCATAAGATCAAGCAAAAGTACTATTAATTATGCTAATTAGGTTAATTAAACATAATTAAAAAGAGGATTCCCTAACCTAGAATTGAGCTTAAGTCTAAGCCTCAGTTAATTATATTCCTTTTACACTCATCACTAGCTATTTATTCTCACTTTTCTAGTGCTTTAGCTTATTTTTCCGAGGACCACCACTTTGCCTATTCCTCAGCTTTCGTGGTGATCATAAACTTTTCTTAAGTAGATTATTCATAGCCTTTGAATATATATATATATATATATATATATATATATATATATATATATATATATATATATATATATATATATATATATATATTGTTTATTTCTATAATTAATTCAAGACCATAAAAAGTATGTGCAATAGTGTTATAGATTTCTGAGCATATATGCATGTGTCTCTTTGCAAGGTAACTTGTTTCCATCAAACAAACAGCACTCAAGATTGAAAAACGAGCCATATTATGTCAAAACTGACAATTATCCACCCTTTTGTAAATGGTTCTTGTTGTGAGAGGAGGGTATTAAGAAAATAGATTTTAAAATAATATTATTAAATATTAATTTTTTAATAAATATATTTCTTTTTAAATATTAATTTTTAAATATCAGGACTTATATCGTGATCTCGAGTCTATATATAAGACAATAATAATGAAGGGGGCAACAACTTTTAGATTATGTAAGAAAAAAATTGGGTCTTTTATCACCCGGGGCTATAGATCGAGATCACGAGTATATAATGTGTACTTAAAGATGGAGAGTTGGGGTGTCTTGGACGCAAGCAAGACTTGCCTGAGAAACCCATGCTCATCCTGTGTACGTCGATGTTTGCTCTCCAAATTCCTCCTAGATTAATAGGAGGGTCCCTCGTGTCCATCTATGTGTTTTCAAGATTCGATCATGAAGACCCAATTTTTTTGAATTATACAAAGTAAACAAAAAACCTACCAAAATTATATAAAAACAATATATAAGTGATTATTACAAAAAAAATCTTGAATTTTTCACTTGATTTTAAACAATTGGTTGGCGTTTTCATTTTTTTCTCAAACTTTTTATTATCCTCCTTATAACAGAAGTATCATCTTTTATGGAACAAACCTCCATCCTAATAAAATTGGCAGATGGAATGTTCCAAGAAAGAACAATTTTTTTTAAAAAATACTAAATATTTTTGTTCTTTCTTGGAACAGCCTACTTGGTAACATTAGGATCAGTCCACCACACAATTTTGGGCATAATAATTAATAATCCCAACATCTCTAGCTAATCAATAGTATCATGGGAAAATTCATAGTTGATGTTCATGGAAGCTGTGGAGGAGCTAGACTTGATGATGGGGCCCTATTATGTAACACTCATAAATCAACTAAATGGGCCAGTATTAGTTAGCTTAACTAATAAAATTTCTCAGAATTATTATCAGATATTTAGATTCGAATTCTCCCTATAGAACTACATCAGCCTTTTTGTTCTTGGTTTGCACAAAAGAGGAAAAAATCAACTAAAGTTATAGTATACGTATATAGGTTTTGACTTATGACAGACATAATAAAAATTTAAATTCAAAATAACTTTGATAATAAGTTGTTCGATTTTCATATGTTAAAGTTTTTCATATTTTCTCAAAAACAGCTTAACAGACGACATATTCAATTCTGTATGAGTACTTCATTGATTAGGGATCCTTTCTGCGTGTATTCCCTCTTTTTCCTTTTTGGCTTGAATGGAGAATTATTAATACCTTTGGGATCGAAATGAAGGCTCCTTTAATGATTTTCCTCGTAGAAAATAATGAATATAGAAATTTGTATGGGGTACCTCCTTTTTCATGCAACTGTCTAAAACAGTAGTGGCTCATCAGGGACAGGGAGCAGTTCAGATTTACTCATTTTTGTGGATCTGCAGAAAGGAATTTTTCCCACTTGGCCTAATTAAAGAACCATTGCCTTCTTCATTCCCTCTTTGTCCCAACTTACCCTTCAACTGTTTGTGCACTGTTCGCTCTCTCTCTCTCTCTCTGGCATAAGCTGGAAACTTTG
Source organism: Talinum fruticosum (assembly GCA_021018815.1). Lineage (NCBI taxonomy): Eukaryota > Viridiplantae > Streptophyta > Magnoliopsida > Caryophyllales > Talinaceae > Talinum > Talinum fruticosum. The sequence continues at coordinate 1,167,969 of JAITYX010000083.1, forward strand.
ATGATTGAAGAAGCAGGGAGATGTTGAGCAGTATTGGCGTGTGGGAGGTCGTTAAGGTTTATATTTGATCACTAGATGTGGTATTTTGTAGTCTTTTTACATATTATGTTATATCGTTTGGGCTTTTGTTCATTAAATTTAAGCCATTTACTCGTTAATAATGGAAAAAAATATATCAAGAGTCATGCGAAATAATTGAAAAAACATATCCTTGTTTTCCTACCTTGAACAATAATTTTTAATTATGTCAAATCAATTTGATAAATAGTATGACTACACACGTTATTAGGATATATTGTCAGATAACTTCATTTAATTTGATATATACAATATACCACCAGCAACAATTTAGGTTCGGGTCAAAATAAGGTCGGTATCTTGACCAATGTTTACAATTGAGAGATTATTTTTGTTGGCATCCTATTTATTTGGATTGGACAATTCGCATAAGTCTAAATTCGGGTAAATCAGGTTCATACAACATAAATAGAAAAAATTTTACTGACGAAAATTCATGACCAGACCCCCTTTTTGTCAAATAAATTCGAGTAGTTAGATTGGACGAAATTTTACCAGCGCCTACAAATCCATGCACCGGGCTTATAATTATGTGAGGGATAATATCATGTTGATCAAAATTAAAGCGATCAAGTTCTCAAATAATTGATATTGCACATATCTTGTCAACTTTCACCCACCCAGGTATGCTTAAAATAAAGAATAACATAAATGAAAAAAACATGTAATTAGGGTTAGGGTTTGATGAATATGTTTATACAAAGAAAGGGGGTGTGGGAGAGAGAAGACGAAGGTACATGCATTTCCAAAAGAGATGTGCATGATATTCCTTAATTATCAACAACAACTTGACTTTTGACGATGAATTGTATTTTAATTGGGTTGTTTAATATGATTATTATAGCTTTTTGGGGAGTTTAGGCTTAGGCTTTTCTTTTTCTCGCTAGTGTTTGAAGTGGGAGTTAGTTTTCTGTTTAGTTTATTGGTGTCAGAATATGTTCATAAGTTATAACATGATCTCGAGTCTATAAACTTAGGACACGTGTAGTAAAATGGAAGGAGATGGAGGGGAAATTAGGGAATTTAGAAGTTGAATTTTTTTTCGTTTTTTTATTAATCCTAATTTATGATAAATTTTAGAATAGGTTGGTTATAAAAATTTTTTCAAAGGAAGAAGAAGAAATCAACATCCAAAACAAGGAATTAGAAATACAAAGATTACTTTTGGCCACCCAATCGCCAGCTTGGTTCCATTCTCTCGAACGTATGTCGTATAACCACTTGGTTGCAACTTTTGAGAAAACTACGTGAATCCTGGATGAGTGTATGAATTTCCCAAGGTATCTACATCTCGCCTTTAATTCATTTGATGATAACTTGATTATCTCCTTCCAAAATAATTGAACAAAATTCTGCATGTACTGCTGCTCTAACTTCATTAAGCATAGCATAAGTTTTAGCTAACAAAACAAATGTTGGTCCCAAATTACATGTCCCACCTTAAATAAATTTCCTATCCCAATTTCTGACCACGAATTCTCCCTATGTTGATTATAATATTCTTGAATTTGAAATTCTTTATAAAAACATAAATGAATTTAACACAATTATCATACAGGTTCATTGTAATTTATTTTTTTGTTTAAAATCTTGTGTTGTTTTTTATTGAAAAAATAATAATAATGGTACGACTATATACAGTTTAATATTTGTTTCATAGTGTTACGGCATGATCAGAAAAAAGAATAAAATAAAGGCCCACAGAATAAGGGGCATGGTTCTTTGTATTTTTAGGAGTGTAGGGGTATACTGTAGGGTATACCCTCTCTCTCTCACTCTCTCTCGTGGAAGATCAAAGACGTATAAAAGAAGCAAAAGAATAAATAAAATAAATAAAATTGGCAGAGGCAGGAAATAGAGAGGAAGAGAAGAGAGGGTTCCTTTTCAGAAAAATTCATCCCCACCATCTTCAATTTTCTTTTTCCTTAAAATATAAGATAATAGATTTTTTTATCAGAATAAAATATAATATAAAATTAAATCATAATTTTCATAAAAAAATCATAAACAAAAGAATAATGACATATATTCTAAAAAGCGCTTTGGGTACAAACTGTATCTTTTAATATTAATTTATTTTTTAAAAAATATTTTAAAGTCATAAAAAAATATATATGAAATGAACAACATATTTAACTCAAAATAGAATTATAACGACAAAATGTTTCATCTTGAATCAATCCCGACATTAAGACACGTACTATCGATAATAAAACGATATTCTGTTTTGTATAGATGGGGAATCCAAATTTAAACATAATTCATTAAAACTCGACATTAAAACACATACTATCGATAATAAAACGATATTATGTTTTGTACAGATGAGGAATCCAAATTTAAACATAATTCATTAAAACTAGACAAGTGATACTATTGATAAATAATAGAACTGATAGAAGAAGAAAAAAATACCGATCTACAAAATTAGAGAAAACACAAACATAGTTGTATTATAAAATAACATTGTCTTTATAACTCACTAGTTTATGTTCGTGCTAATACATGAGTGTTTACATTATAAATCAACTCAAATATTTATTATTGAAATACACTCGCCAAAAATAATATAAAAGTAGTTTAGAACATCTTATTTGTTGTCTGATATATTTAAAACTAAAAATGTCATGTAGTTAAAATTAAGTGCTATTTTAACGCATCTTTATGTATTTTTAATAAAGATATAAATTTACAATATTCTCAAAATTATAATAATGACAACTTTACAAGAGTATATATTGCTTTATCCCTTTTGACCCTAATAGGAAAGGGCATTTAGCATCGGGGCAAAATAAGAAATAAAAAATAAAAAAGATGAGTAGCCTTTCTGCGGGGCTTTTTTCCCAAATTATTTAAGAAAGCTCCGCAGAAAGGGAAGGCACTTAGAGAATAAATCTACGTGCGAGAAATCATAAAATTAATGGAAAAAGAGTTTCTGAGTCAACTCAGGAATATATTATATCATATGATATGATTTGGTCCAACTCAATATTGGTGTTGCTCCATTTCAGACATATTGGAATATTGCTGGTTTTCCAACTGACTTGCCTTCCCACCTTTTTATTTTCTCTTAATTTTAATTATGTTTCTACTCGTAAATATTGATTCAATTAATTTGACACTTATTCTTGTTAATTATGGTCTTAAGTTATCGTATAAGTAGTTCAAAACAATAGCTCGGTTCAATCAATTAGGTGATACGATAACTACGGGGATTTGGAAAGATTGAAAGTAGGCATCTTTACTATTATAAACATTTTTATCAATAGACAGAATAATTCTACGAGTCAAAATAACTAGTTACTTCATGATCAGAGAATAAATAAAAGAAAAAAATATTAATTTTACAATGTATGTGAAAAAATTGAGTTTAAAAAGTATTTTCATATGTCTATGTGCATTTTTTTCTTTTCAAGAGTATTTTCATACATCTATGCGTATTTTTTTCTTCTTTGTGTACCAATGAATATATAGGTGTTTGTGCACAAAATGATGATTAAAAAAAAAAGACAATAACTTCATTCAAGCTTATTATTATTACAAGGGGCTATTGACCCCTCATTTTTTTTTTTTGCAAAAAGGATCAAATGGAAAATATTATATAGTGCTCTAAGGATAATAGATAAGCGATATTAATATCATAATATTTGATGCTTTTTTCTAATAGGGTTAATATGACCCATTATTTTTCTCTTTTTTTAGAATTTTTTAATTTACTCCTGAAAAATATTTCTCCGAACACTACTTCAATTTTTGTTTTTTAGGTATTAAAAAAGTAAAAATTATAATCAATGCTCTCTTATTCGATGCCCTAAGAACACCATTTATCCACTTCGATATCAAATTTAGAAGTCCCATTCCATCCAATAGCTATGTTATCCTTAAATAATGCGTTGTGACAGTATATTAACCAACACTTTACCAATATATACGTCGGTTTGAAGCGATTTAATACCTATTATCGTTAAATAATATTTTCAAATTGACTCGTGTGATTTTATATTTACTAGGAAAATTCTAATCTTTATAGGTTTTCAATAGCTATGTTCTAATTAGCATATGATCAAAGCCTGAAAACATGAAGAGAGAGAGAGAGAAAAAAATGGAAGCTTTATAAGAATTTCAATTAAAAGTCATTTAAGTTTGAATAAATTTAATCTGGGCAAAAATTTGACTCATAAGCCCAGTGACTTTACATGGATCCATTTTCTTAGATGGATTAGGACTTAACATAGATGGTTGGGCCTTTTAACTGCCAATTAAAATTAAAAGCCCACCAATGTAGAACTCTTGCTTTAAAAAAACTACCAAATTTTTTTCAAATATTTAAAATTGTTATTATTTTTTTCAATTTAAAATTTCATTAACAGTTACAAAATATTTAAAAATGTCATTTAGAAAGTGACATTTTGGATGTTTTGAAAATTTCAGTGATGTATTTTGTTTCCGGAGAAACTTGAGTTGATGAGGTGGATGATGATTCGGAGAGAGGAAGGATTTATCGCTCGGTTCCGAGGACGTGACACGAACGATCCGAGTCCGAGTGACGACCGCTTGAACCTGCAAAAGGCGAAGCCCGGGTGGTGGATCCCGGGAACGCCCTCCGACGCTCAAGTTAGTAATGAACTAAATGTGAGGGGATCGAGGAGGTCTTCCTCGATGTGCGTGGGGGATTCCTTGGGAGACGAGAATATTTCCAAAGATGGAAGTTCTCGGAATGAGTGTTCGATGAACGGCGATGAACGTTATGAACGTGGATGAGTGTTGAGAGCTTTGGAGCTTGAGAACTTAGGTTATCTCAAAGGTGAGATGTCTTGTCCAACGAACATAACCCCCTTTGGGGTTGAGGAAAGATGGGTATTTATAGGGGATTTTAAAGGGGTAAAACGGTACTTTACCATGGTTTAGGGAAACCCTAGCTCTAGTGGGCTTTGGGGCTTCTACCTGGCCCATTAAGGGTTATCTTGGGCCGATTCCTCCTTTATCCGACTGATTAGGCCAGTGTGGCTAGTGACGTAGCGGGTGAGCTGGTACCGTCCGGAAATACCCGAATCATATTTCATCTCATAATGTGTAATATTACAACTTTCATTATTTTTTTTCGGGGTTCAGTGATGTTGATGAGGAGTTTTTAAATTTGTTTTTAAGTGACATGATGGCTTAAATCGAGTTCATTGTTATTTTAATTCTTCTCTTTTTGATGCAATATGATTTTTTAGTAGATGCAGTAAATCAGGATGGTGAAAGTCTTTCAGTGTTTTTAGAAGGAAACTCTCTCTTGATTAATTTTTCTTTAATTGTCAATATATGATGAATATTTTATACAATCACATCAGGTTGTTTATTATGTAATGACTTAAATAAAAAATATATATTTTATAATAAAAATCTCATAATTTGATTTACTTAAAATATTTCTATGTTCTCACCTATAATAAATGTATTTTAACAAAAATCACCTTAGAGCTCCCTTATTGGAGGAGATCAAGTCTATCCATGGCTCTATGCCACTCCCTTGGTGCATACTAGGGGATTTTAACAGTGTATTAAGCACAAGTAACAGAATAGGGGTCACGATATTTCACCTTAGGAAATAGAGGACTTTGCACATTGCATACACACTATGAGCTGACTGAAATGGTGATAACTGGAGCACAATTCACATGGTGTAACATACACAAAGATGACACAAGAATCTTCTCAAAAATTAACATATGTTTCACAAATCTAGCTTGGACTTGCTTTTGACACAATGGCAAGTTTCTTACCTGAGAGAACCTCAGACCACACTTTTGTTCTGGTCAGCACACTGAACTCATTGCCTCAGTCAACCAGCTTTAGGTTCTGCAATATGTGGCTCACACATTCCAAATTTCCCAGTATCTTACAAAATGCACTATAAATTGTAGTGTAAGGCTCTGAGATGTATAAATTGATGCAAAGACTGAAGGCTTTGAAAAAGCCTCTAAAGCAACTAAATAGGCATGTGTTTCACAACATCTATCAACACAGAGATATCTTGGAGGTTCAGATGACTACAATTCAGGCATCACTTATGCAAGATCCTACTAATAAGGTCTTACAGGAGGCAGAGGCCAAAATGCCATACTACATTAAAGCCCTGGAGGCTTCAAGTGAGTTAATGAAACAACAAAGTAAAATTGATTGGGTAAACTGGGGTGATATGAGTTCAAAGCTCTTTTTCTCCATGGTGAAGCAATGAAGATAGATGAACTGTATCCATTCTCTACAATGTGAAGGGACAAGAATTAAAGGTAGAGATGCGGTTAATGCTCACATGGTCAACTATTTTCAAAATATGCTAGGGAGCACAAAGACAATATAAGATTCCTACATCGACGAAATCTTTTCAATATGGAGCAACCCTAGACATAGAGCAGCAAATAGCATTGTGTCTTCCTTTCACAGTGAAAGAAATTCAACAAGCCATGTTCAACATTCCTGATAAGAAATCACCAAGCCCTAGTGGCTTCAATAGTGTGTTTTTAAGGGGTGCTGGAAAGAAGTTGGTCCCCATGTAACTGCCGTGATTCAAAAGTTTTTCAAAACAGGTAAAATTTTCAAGCAAATCTGTCATACCAACCTGGTGCTTATACCCTAAGTGGCATGCCCTCAGGAACCTAGAGATTTTAAACCTATAGCTTGTTGTTCAGTGCTCTACAAGTGTATATCTAAACTGCTATGCACAAGACTAAAAACTGTGCTACATTATTTGGTTGATCAAAACCAGTGTGCCTTTATCCCAAGGAGGGAACTGGTACACGATGTCATGTTGTGTCAAGAACTCACAAGAGGGTACAATAGGAAGGGGGCCCCTGCTCGATTCATAATGAAACTTGATTTGAGAAAAGTATATGACTATGTGCATCATGCTTTTGTAGAGAGAACCTTGAAAAGGCTGAAATTTCCGTAAAAGTTCACAAATTAGGTTATGGTATGCCTTAAAAACGCTTACTTCTCTGTAGTTATCAATGTGGATAGCCATGGTTATTTCAAAAGCAATGGAGACTTAAGATAAGATGATCCGATTTCACCTTTACTTTTTGTCTTGGTCATGGATACTGTCAATAGATACACCAAGGTGCAAATTCAAGGTGCACAATTTAGCTATCATACAAGATGTAAAGTAATGAAATTGTGCCAACTGTCATTTGCAGATGACCTCCTCCTATTCTACAAAGCTAACAAAAATTCATTCCAATGCCTGGTCCAAGCTTTTCGCAATTTTTCTGCAGCCTCTGGTATGAGCATTAACCTGCATAAATATAAAATGGTGATTGCAAGAGTGGATAAGACTGAAAAGGATGAATTGTTGAAGCTGACTGGTTTCACTGCAGGCAAGGTCCCTTTTAGATATCTGGGAGTGCCTATTACTGCAGGCAGATTTTCAAGCTTAGATTGCCAAACACTAGTGGAAAAAGAAGTTGCCAAAATCAGAACCTGGCAAAGCAAGCATATGCCATATGTAGGCAGGATTACCCTAATCAGCAGTGTGCTAATGGGGGTTTATAGTTTATGGGCCTCTAACTTTGTCATTTCACAAGCAGTTGTGAAGAAAATTGCAACCATCTGCAGGAATTTTCTTTGGGCTGGAACAAATTTATATACTAGAAGACCACTTGTTGTTTGGGACCAAATCTTCTTACCTAAGAAACATGGGGGTCTTGCCTTAAAGAAACTTGAGATATGGATTAAGGCCCTAATAGCTAAACATGCATGGGCTATTGCAGGAAAAAAGATATCTTGTGGGTTAGGTGGATACATGCTAGGTATCTAAAATAGGTGCCTTGGGAAAGGTTCAGCTCCAAGCCTAATTGTTGTTGATACCTAAAGAAACTGGTCAAAGTCAGGGACCACATAGGCCTTGCTAGGCAGAATTGCTTGATAAATACAAATACAATGATCAGGTATAAAGCTAAGGTGGGATACAAATGTCTACTTCAGTTACCTGGGAAGGTATCATGGGAAAAGGTTGTGTGGAACCCTAGTAACCAACCAAAATACTCCTTCAATATGTGGCTCATAATGAAGGAAAAGCTACAAGTTATGCAGAGAGTTGGGCAGTTTGTGGATAATGTAGATGTAAATTGTCCTATATGCCTAAACCAACCAGAGACTATAGAACACACACTTTTTGATTGTGTCTATCCCGATCTAGTTGAGGAGGGGTTCCCTATTTTTCTAAAGAGAAGAACACCCATCGAACAAGGCATGGGAAGACGGACTCTTACTAGAAGATGTTGATGTCCTTACAGAGCGATGAGAAGGTTTGGTCACAAAAAGGCTCTCGCCCTAAGGTTACGATCCGTTGGGTTGGGAAAACCAACCTGGATCCACTTTCCTCCAGTAACACAACAGGTAACCCAGTGGCTTCAGCTTAGCTGCAGTATACAAACATATAGTCAACTCCTATGTTTGCTGCAACACCTAGAGGCTATGTTACAAAAACTGGACCGGGCCGACCAGTTCAACCGGTCAGACCGGGAACCGATGACTTTAACAAGCGGGTTTAAGGGTAGACTCATTTGGACAATCAAACCGAAAAACTCGGGCTGAACCGGTCGACTCGAATGAACCAGCCAACCCGCGGTTTGACCGTGATTTTAGAAACCTTAACTCATCTTCCTGTTTTTCTCACTCAATCGTCCCCTCTCTTTTTGGCTGCGTTGGTCTTGTCGTTTTGCCTTGCCTCAGTTGTGGTGCTCGTCAGTGGCTCTACTTCTCTCTGGTCTGGATCTAGTTTTCCTTTGTCTGGTCTCTGGTTTGGCTCGAGCTTGCTTTGTTGGTGGTGCTCCCCGAGAGAAGGGGACAGAGATGACTCAGAGCACAGAAGAGCAAACGAGAGATAAGAGAGAAAAAGGGAGGGGAGGGGGACTGAAGAACCAAATGAGTGTTAAGAAAGCAAATGAGAGAAAAAAGGGAGAGAGAGAAAAGGGGGCTGAAAAACCAAGTTAGGCGGCTGGAGCCTGGAGGAGTAGAAAAGAAGGGGTAGAGGAGAGAGAAAGGAGAAAGGATAGGCATGTAAAGTTAGAGTTATATTTTACTTTGTTTTATAAGGGTTTTTTTCTTTTTTTGTGAATTGTAAATTTAAATGACCTTTTTTTTACCATAAGATATCATTTATTAGTTTTAAATTTTTTTATATACAATATACCATTCTTTTATTAAATATAAAAAATAATAACAATAAAAAATAATCGAAGATATATAAATAATAATTTTATGGTCACCAGGGTCATGGCGGTTTAACCTGGTCCAATCGAGTAGCGAGATCAACCGGTTTAACGCGGTATAAACGGTTTCACCAGTTGACCCATTGACCCACTCTTCCAATCGGGTCGATGATTGGGTCGATGATCGGGTCGATTATCTTAACATAGCTTGTAGAGGCCAAGGCGGATCGTTTGTTTCACAAGAGCGATAATAATAGCTTTATTCTATGAAATTTGGAGGGCAGAAACAAAAAGGTTTTCAATCATAAAAATCTATAAACAAGTTGTAACGCCCCAACCTTCAATCCACAATTAACTCGACCAACATTTGCTTAATAACCACAACGACTTAAGGATGATGAAAATTAAGATCAAGGTGGAGGCATTACTGCCGTCTCCGGATAATAGAGACAAGGTTAGGACACTCAATTGACTAATAATAAATATTTTTTTTCGTAGGACATAAACGATAATATGAAAGTTATGTTTATACAAACGATCGCTAGGATGACTCTATTACCATAATCGGAGTCCATTCATGACCCAAAAACTTAAACTTATTCTAGCATAACCCATAATAGCAAAGAAATGCAAGAGGGGTGGTCGATAGGTCATTGCCCGACCTTGTCGAACCCTTCTCGTCGGACTCCTCTATCTCCCGATTCTCCTGTTTAACCCTTGTCTGTTTCTCCTTCCCTAAAACAAAATTTAAAGAAAATAGGAAAACTAAAAGTGAGCGGTTGACTCAATACGTTACCCTTGTACTCGTAAAAAAAATTTTTGGTGAGCCAGTGAGCGCGCGTGTTTCAAAAATTCATTTGAAACATATCATTTAAGTAAAAGCTCGGTTTTCTATTTTTGTAGACTTTTCGGTTAAAATTTTCTGTTTCGTAAATGTTTTAGCTTCCGGCTAACAGTAGGACCCCAAATTATATGCAATTGTAGCCATGGCTTTGGCTAGACGATTCGATTAAAATTTTCCGTTACCGGAAGGGCCCGATACGATTAATTCCGCTAGCAGACGATTAAGAACGGTTAACGATAACCGATCAACGATTAACGATTAACGATTAATTGGGTCCTAAAATGTTAGGCCGTATTAAAAATAAATACGGTAAAGCTTTTCATAACAATTAAAATTTAACTATTTTGGAAGGGTACAAGCAATAACGTACCTTGGTTGAAACGTTGTTTCGGACTTATTTTCGATTTGCTTTGCTTTAGACGTTTCCGATAACCTTCTGTTTGCAAATAAAAAATTTACCCCCTTTTTACTAATCAAAATTATCATCCAATTCTTGAATTTGGTTTTCCGAAAATAAACACACACTCGCATATATATATATATATATATATATATATATATATATATATATATATATATATATATATATTTGTATGTATTTATTTCCAATTATATTTCTTTTCTTTAACTTTACTCCTCCAATTAAAAATCCCCAATATATTAATTCATTCCTTCCTTGTATGTATTTATTTCCATCATGAATAACTAAATTTAGTTTTAAAAGAAAAGAATTATTACCTTAGTAAAGGTGTTGAAAAAAAAGTGAAGAAGGGTAATTGGTGGCTGGCTGGAATCCGGCGACCGGCAGCAGGTGGTGGCTGGCGGACGGCGGCAGGTGGGCTGGAGCTGGGCAGTGCAAGATAATGTTTTTGGACTTTGGGGCTTTCTTTCAATTTTCCCTTGCTTTTTGTATTTTTGCTTAGGCCCAAAGCTCCCCCTCCCCTTCTATTTATACTGGGCTGCTAAGCCAAGTCTTATTCTCTTCCATTACCTTATCCATTTTAGATTTGTTTTTATTCAAATAATCATTTTACAACACATGGTAAAATATTTTAACCACACATTTGTATAAAAATTATTTGCTGCAAATTATTTATCTATTTATTTATTTTTATTTATTTTATTATTTTATTTTTATTTATTTATCTATTTTATTGTTTGCAAATTTTATAAATATTTAAGCATGAATTGATATTTCTAAGTCAATTATTTCTCATTTCTATTTTGACATTTATGCGCGGCTCACTGCTTCTTAAATATTGAAACAGTAAAAATGCAATAATTAGATACAATTAAATTTTAGGGCCTTACATAAGTAGGACAATTAATATGATTAAAGACACTACAAGTATGCAGTTTCAGTTTCTTAGTAAAGGGGGAAAAATACAAATTGTGTAAAGCATGGCCGGAGTGATTTTCATTCACAACAGTAGGCCTAGTATGTAATTGACCGTGACAACGTCAGGACTAATGCGTTTTGCTAATGAAAATACTTAAATTCTTTAAAAAAATGACAATTAGAAAATATAAAAAAATGGAACAAAATTCATGTGACTGAGCATTAAGAGTATATATAAAATTCTAAATTCAAAAAGTAATGTAAAAATTACCTCTACGACATAACTAACGAATATATGGAGGGGCAAGTCCCGGGCAACATGTCATTTTCAATTGGGGAAAGGTGATTTTAGGAGGATTTTTGAGGTAATTTTTATTTACAAAAAAAAATCTTTTTTCATCCTTTTGTTGCTCGGGTCTAGGACCTGAAACCATAATATAATTTGTAGAAGGGGTCCATATATCACACATTTTCTTCATTATGAACACAATATTACAAAAATATATGTTTATATATTCATATCTATTTTTATTTTCCTACTTTGAAAAATCATTAATAATATGTAAAGTTGTTTTGTAAAATATGTCTATCTAACCAAGTGCTGTATAGTATGATTTTTTTTTTTGTATTATTTTCTGTATAAATAAGATTACAAATAACATATCATGAAAAAGAGAGATAAATGTATCCCGATTCTATTTATGAGAATTTAATATTTAATTTAACTTCTTTGGATATTAGAAATACTAATAACAATTTCTCTAATTACTAACTATCATGAAAAACAAATACGATTCCAATGGAAGGATTTGATTGAAGGAAATACTAGAACTAAAATTTAATATGACTTATTTAGGTATGTGTTATTTTTATGAGAATTTAAAACACGAAAATTGATATGTGAAAAGAAATAACAAATATTAAAATTTGCACTTCATGATCCATGTGTTTTAAAATGTACTTTCAATAATTATTTCATTTTTTATCGTATAGACGAGCTTCTATTAAAGCGTCTAAACAACTAAAAAATAAAATAAAAAATTACGAAGATGAGTTAAAATAAATATGTGCCAAAAAATAAACAAAAAAAGTATTTACTACACTTAATTTTCTTTGTAAAATATTGTATGCTACTACTGTGTGATAATTAAAAGATGTTATCATGAAAATCTTATCTAAATATTTACATTTGAAAATTAGCTTAAAAATTATGATATCATTTTTAAGGTGGACAAGCAAACTAGCTAAAGACTTTAAAATATAAATTAAATTTAAATTAAAATATCTTTTGACTACCCTATAAATTAGCTTATAAACATAATAGTTGAACATATTCAAACTATTAAGCTTTTAAGTATGCCAAACAACCAAAAAGTATCCATAGAGCTCATCATTTAGATTTTAGAAAAATAATATTCAAACAATACTTCATTACTTAAGTTATAATTATTCTAATATTGTGTCGAATAACTATTTTCTTTATCAAGTACTTTTTCTTATATTAATTTTAAAATTCGACACTCGTACAAATGCACGTGTACAAACTAGTTTTTAATTAAAAATAAAGTAAAATGCCATTTTTGAATATTTGAAAAATATTAGTGGTATTTTTGAGTAAGAACTCCACCAATATATGGTGTTCATGAAAGTAACTGAAAATCATAAGACATGATTAATTTTCTGAAACATTACTTTTACTTATGTAATTAACTAATTGTGCTCTAATCGGAAAAGTCCGGAAATGAAATACAAAGGAAAACTGCTCATAACAACGTCCGAACTATATGTAAGACTAAAGCGGAAATAAGCATAAGCTAATCTTAAAGCTATTAACGATGGCTTGGTGCTTGGTGGGTGGTGATTATATATAGTTCAGTATTACATATTTGTATATTGTATAACAAAAACTCTATTTTCTGCTGATAAAAAGTATACTAAAAGTATATCAACTTATTGTGACTTGGTCAATTTAAATTTTTTAATCAAAATCTCCTATTTTTATAATGATGTTATTCATTTAGCTAATATATTTAAAATTATTGATTGTATAATTAACTTGTGCTTATTATTACTTACTTACTCTGATCATTTTTCGTTATATTTTTTTAGTTTTCTAAATTATCTAATTGTAAAAAAGGCAAAGGGTGGTGGGTGGAAGTCAAAAATTAAAAATATAGAGAGAAATCGAGGGTGAAATTGGAAATTTCTGTTCTCCCCTGTCTCCCTCTCTCTCTCTCTCGCCTCCGTGACTGAGAAGCCAACTGCCGGGAAGGGAAAGGGAAAGCTGGACCGCCGGTGAAGCAGCGGCAATTGGCATCACTTTCCAAGTCGAACTAGCCACATATTCTCACTCCTCTGACTGTCCTGGTAAAACGTTCCTATCCCGTCTCTCTTTTCTCCCTCCACCTTGATCTCATTCTTATGTACCTTGATTTGCATCTGATTTGATTTCCGCATTGATGAATCGGCGATCATGATGCTCAATTCAGCGGCTACACCGCCGCCTTCTCTCTCCTCCTGCCCTTGTCTAAACCCCCGAGAAGGGGCCTGTTCTTCCACCAAACCCTAGTTCTGATCATCACCTTCTTCGCCTATGCCTCATTTCACGCATCTCGAAAACCCCCAGCATTGTAAAATCGATTCTTGGGCCCGAAATCTCCAAAAATGCGACGAACCCTCTTCAAGATCTGGCTCAATCTCAAGTGGGTTGGCCCCCATTTAATGGAACAGAGGGTACTCATCGATTGGGTGAGCTTGATCTGGCGTTCTTGTCATCTTATGCAATTGGGATGTTCTTTTCCGGCCATTTGGCTGATACTACTGATCTTAGGGTTTTTTAGCAATTGGGATGTTGTTGAGTGGTGTTTTTACTGTGGCTTTTGGAATGGGTTATTGGTTTGGTGTTCATAGTTTTTTATACTTTGTAGTTGTTCAGATTCTTTGCGGTTTGTCTCAGTCTACTGGGTGGCCTTGTGTGGTGTCTGTGGTGGGCAATTGGTTAAAGTCTAAGAGAGGGATGATAATGGGAGTTTGGAACTCACACACTTCAATTGGGAACATCATGGGCTCGATTGTTGCCTCTTCGATGCTGAAGTATGGGTGGGGATGGTCCTTCTTCTGGCCCGGATTCTTCGTGTTCTTGATTGGCATTGTGGTGTATTTCTTCCTTGTTGTGAGTCCCGAGCTCATTGGCTTGTCTTTCGAAAGTGAGATTGAGTTGAATCCGATTGAGGAGGGTGGATCAGTTGAGGTCTCGAATGATGGGGACGCTGAACATTTGAGTCTTATTCAATTTAAGAATTCAGAATCTGTGGATGATTCTATCCCAATCCAATCAAATGATATGAATCCAGATGCAATTGGGTTCATGGAAGCATGGAGGCTACCTGGGGTGGCATCTTTCGCGATTTGCCTGTTCTTCTCCAAGCTTGTGGCCTACACATTTCTCTATTGGTTGCCATTTTATATAAGGCACACAGGTAAATGAATACATACACTTCCATTCAATCATTGATACTACGATGTAAATCCTTCACTATTAATGTATATTAGTAGAGATTGTGGATTTGGTTTTGAGACCATGATTGTATTGTGTCATTTGCAGCTGTTGCCGGTGTTCATTTATCTCATGAAACTGCTGGAATGTTGTCAGCAATATTCGACATTGGTGGTGTTCTCGGGGAATTTTGGCAGGTTTAGTTTCTGACAAGCTTGAGGCTCGGGCTATCACTAGCGTTGTATTCCTTCTATTATCAATCCCTGCTCTCATTGCATATCGTGTCTATGGGAGCGCTTCAATGTTCATGAATAATACTTTAATGTTCATTTCGGGGTCACTCATCAATGGACCTTATGCTCTAATAACAACGGCTGTGGCTGCTGATCTTGGTACCCAGAGTGCAATTAAAGGGAACTCTCGTGCTTTAGCCACAGTCACAGCGATCATAGATGGTACTGGGTCTATCGGGCAGCCATTGGCCCCGTTCTAGTTGGCTATATATCTTCAAGTGGATGGAACAGAGTTTTTGCAATGCTTATTGCTTCAATCTTCATAGCGGCATTGTCCTTGATTCCTAGTCTGACATCAGAGTTGAAGGAGAGGAAGTATAGAAGAACCCAGCAAAACGGAACAAATGGGTGATCATTTTTGTAAGTTCTACAATCACAGTAACATAAATTCAGTTTTTTCAAATCCAGTTTCAGATCATACTTTGAAGATTTTTCAGGCTTGTAATTCCATCAGTATAGCAGATTTCACAGGGCAAATGATTACTTGGAGAAGTGTACATTTCGGCTGTATTTTCACCATAGATACTTCAATTGAAATTGTATTGAATTTACGTTCCACTGTCTTGTTGGATTTCTTTCCATTTTTTGTGTAAAATTATGACAGAACCATTCTTTTTCAGTTGCATAATGTTCAGATCTTGTCAGATGAAAATAGCTCCTCAACCTCTATTAATTTTAATCGTTCCCCAAAGAAATTTACAACCCTTCAATTCATAAAATCAGCCAACACCGAAGGCTGTAAAAGCAAACATAATATGTTATTAAAATTCATACCATGACTACATCTAAAGGATTATTGTAATGTTGCGAAGGAAGTAACTATATTACTAATACTATGTAGGATAAGTATCAACTCGTATGAAAAGAGAAGAACAACCAGTTTCAACCAACCAAGCAACTATGCCTCAGAGCTTCAAGTATGAATTCCCCACGGGGACTTGAGGATAAGGTGGCAAAGGGCATCTCTAGTTAGTTTAATGTCAGCATAAGCTCCCAGTATATGGATTGTTTTGGTGTAGTCAACCACAATTTTTGTCCTTGTTGCTTTCTCAATAGCAGACTTTGCCATTCCTTCACCACACAGCCTGGTTATGGCACGAGACAAGTGGTCCTCACTCAGGCTCAGGACATCTACAATCTCAAATGACTCCACATAGAAACTATCATCCTCGAGCAACACCTCAGCATCAGAGACATTGAAACCCCACCTGAAAGCATGGACAAAATTAGCACATCTCTATGGTACCAGTTGTTGCTTCATTGAGTCTCAGGTCTAGTCCTGAGCTCAACATTTCTAGTTGTTCGATTCATACGAATTTCAACCTTCATTTGCTCGTATATTGGCTGGTAAATATGATCTTTACACACATTCTTGACCATTGCATAACGGTCTGTGGGGACACAAATGTTGCGGAATCGATCCTGGCCTTCTGACATCTTGATCCTCCTGCGGTGCTCTAGCTGCAAAGAAAATCACTTTATGATGGAATAATATTATAGAAATAATTTTGTTCCATATAACAAATTTAAAGAAATTGCAAGGCGATATACAAATCTTAAACAAAGTTATCATCTCAAGTTCTCAACACTTTAGAAACAAGTTGGGTCTTGGAGGTGAGTTTAAAGGGTAGAATAGAACTAAAACCAATGCCTGCTCTGTTTGGATTTTATGAAGGGGAGGGAAAGGGATGTTAACCGAAAAGAAGGGAATGGAAAAGCTTATTAAGAATCTTCTGAAGTGCTCCCCTCCTCTTCCCTCCTCGCAGGGGTAAGTAACCTCTCTTCTTCTCCCTCCCTTTCTCTAACCTCAATCCAAATATACTGTAAAGATTTCCATGACCGTAAAAAGGCTGTTCCTTGAACCTCATGTGAATTTTGTAAATTATGCCAATCAACGAGGCACTCATGTGCACGAGTAACTGAGAGAAAGAGACATACAGCAAGAGGTTGCCTCGCGGTTAGCAGCACGAGAGTGAGAGTAGTGATGGAATTGGAAGAGCTCCTTCGGCTTTATAAACAGACGGTTAGGGTTATGAGTGATGCACAAATTCAATAGTATGCACAATTTATGCTGTATATATGATCTAATTGGTTTGATTGAATATTCTATCATAGTTGAAAGACTATAACAGTTGATAAATATAAATCATTGATAAAAAATAATGAATCTTAACCGCTAATTTTTTTAATTAAAATTAACTTTAATTATTTTCTCTCTCCTTTATTGAAGAGTTTCTCCTAATCTCCTTCTCTCCTCTCTATGGCCATATTCGGCAAAATAAGTTGTTTGACTAGCGAATAACTATTTGTGTAGTTGATAGTCTGTTTAGGTACCGATAGCTATTAGATTTTAACTGTTAGCGAGATAACCTGTTCAATTGAACGGATGAATAAATGTGTTACGTAAATTTAGCGGTTGATTTAACTTATTATTGTAAATTGATGTAAAAGGATATAAATAATTTGTCAAATATAAATTAATGAAGGGATTTTTGTCAAAAAATATGAAACGTTACTTTCAAATGTAAAAGCTAATATTTTTAACTTTTCGAAACACTACTTGAAACGCTAAAAGTTACCATAAACGCTAGTTAAAACACTACCTTACCGAACGTTAATATTTAGTTGATTAGTGTTTTGACTTGGTCAAAACGTTAAAAGCTACTTCAAATGCCTGTTGTCGAACATGCCATATGTAAACCAGATCTATCCTTCCTTCTCTCTCCTTCTGGTTTCTCGCTCATCCTCCCTCTCGCCCGTCCGCAAATTCAATGGCAAAAATTCCTCTATTTTTTCAATCGTCCAATCATTTATTAACATATGTCCATAATTCTATCATAGTTGAAAGATTATGTATAATAATTGATAAATATAAACCGTTATAAAAAAATAGATCTTAATCCTTAAAATTTTTAATCATAATTAACTTTAATCATTTTCTCCCTTCCCTATTGAAGAGTTTCTCCTGGTCTCCCTTTCTCCTCTCTATGTAAACTAGATCTATCCTTCCTTCCCTCTCCCTCTGGTTTCTCGCTCATAGTCCCTTTCACCCATTCGCAAATCCATTGTCAAAAACTCCCTATTTTTCTTTCGTCCAACCACTTATTAATATATATTCATACGCCTAGGTACATTATAATGTTATGTTTGAAACCGGACTCCTTTCTCCTTCACCATCTACACGTTTCCAAACTCTCAATTGCGTAAAGTTTCCACAGTCAAGTAATATGCTACATTCCAAACTTTTGCTAATCATGGGCTCGCAATTTTATAATTTGTCAGGTAATATGCAATTGAATTATAGACAATAATTCGTCATAATTTGTCAGATAATATGCAATTGAATCTCCAATCTGGTTCCAAATTTTTGCCAATTTTGGGCACGCAATTGAATTATAGCTTTTGCTATTTTAACACCCGACAAATAAGAAAATGGTAGAGTACAGAGTCTGACATTATTAGGATAATGTCTACGGTGGCGGTGATGGTGGATGGTGGCTCCGGTGTCAGTTATGGTGCCCAGGTGCGCGATCAAGTGAGAGAGTGACCGTTACGAGTGCGAGAGTGACCGTGAAAATAAGATTTATGATGACAATTTAAGTATCTTACATGTAGAAAAATATGATGAAAATTGTTTACCTATTTTACAACAGTATCTTCTTGACTCAAATAAAACAAAAGACAATAACCAAAAAACAAAGAGCATATATTCTGATGGGGGAATATTTCATTAGTCCTCCTTATTCATGAACTAGAATGGATTAACAAGGTCTAGCATAAGCCCCATTTTTCGAAATAAAATATCATTACATTATCCTAAAAATTTAAAAATATTATTAATTAATTTTAAATTCAACGGTTGTCATTAAATTTATTATTTAGTATTAAAAATGTCACTATAACACTTATTAACGGGTTGCTGCAGGTCAAAAATAGCACTGAATAATTGTATTTTTAACACTAGACAACAAATATAATGACAATTATTGGACATAAATTTATCAGTAACATTTTAACTTTTACGACAGTACAATGACATTTTCATCCGAATACTTTAATATTGTATTACTCCATCCCGCTTATGATAGGGTCATAGTTGTCTCAGTTTAAATATACGCAACCCAATTTTAAGCAATCCCAAACAATGCAATACCATACCACTAGACCTGAGCAATGGACTGGGAGTCCATTGGGTCTAAATGATCGGGCTTAAAAAATAGGGTACAAGTCCGTTTAATTATTTATTTGGGTTGGGCATTTAACGGGCTGCCATTTAACATAGTTAAACGGGTCGAGTACTGGGCATGCCAATGGGCCGCTGCACTCTACTCTCTCACTCTGATGCTTCATCGCTCTATCTGTCGCTCTGTCTCTCACCGGATATTGGCCCCCTTTCAAATCCCGCTCCTCCACCGCCGTGACCCCGAACCCCTTAATCTCTCTCTCTCTCTGAATCGTTCAAATTCCCACAGCAGAATCGTATCGTTCTTCTAGCCAGGAAGTTTGCCCAGATTTTTACCCAGTTGTTAAAGGTAAGTCCCTTAATCGATTCTCTTCAACTCTTGTTCTAGGGTTTTTCGTTGCTTCTGTTTGATTTCCGCGAAGCCCTCCAATGTTATTGTGACTAAATTTAAGCAGCCATACATTTGTCATATCTTGACGTACCATCGGAAATAATCTGAGAGAGAGAAGCGAGCGAGATAATTGGAGCATAAGGAAGGAAGGAAGGTATAGGAATGATAGTAAGCGAAAGGGAAAGACAGACTCGTGATGAATAAGGGTGAAGGAGCGCAATAACGTATAATTGACATATCGAAAGCAGCGAAGGAAACGTCAAATTGGATGTGTTTTTAAGTTTTGGGAGATTTTTGAATGCCTCCAAACGTATAAAGAGCTAAATTTAGGTTCTGAAGGCTTGGGGAAGAAGGGAGGGAAGGTAAATGCACTTGAAGGCTTTTATAAAGAGCTAAAAATAATTTTCGATAAAAACTTCAGTCTCTGGTATAATCAGTAAATTCTTGTGGGAGCAGGCAATTTGATGTTGGCTGAGACTCAGAATATGCAGTTTGCCATTAGAAGGCGGAGGCTTTTGTGTGCATTTTAAATTGAAGTATACTTCTGGATTTCGACAAACCTTGTTTGGGCAGGATCCACTGTGTTATACAGCCTAAGTTCCAATATGTCTTCTCTTATTGATACAGTTGAGTCTTTACTTATTTGCAGAGTGAAAGATAGAGTATATGCTACTTGGGTTGCTGCTGTTACATCTTAGTAAGCTTATCGTCTTTTACTTCTGCTGTACCACTAATGGATCGATTCTCCCCCTGCGGGGTCCCTTCACCTGCCGAATGTTATTCCCATGGATCTTCGTGATATGGATTGTTAAACATGCAGGGTGTGGTGGGATGTTTATGAGCACTATGGTTTCAGAAAAGTGGCGTCTTTGACGTGTGAAATACTGATTACTGATTAATTTGATTATCCATTAATCGTTATGGAAATCTCTCATGAATCAGAACGATGTAATTGGGGAAGGTTCAAGGCAATGTTTCTTTCAAGGCGATGTTTCTTTGTATTTCTCTTATAATGTTTTATTGTTAATTCAAGCTCATGGAAGGATAGGAATGATTTACATCAAACCAAGATCAGTACAAGCATCACGGGACAAAGCCCTCAGGTTGTGGCAGTCCAAAATTGCTTTGGAGGTCTCCACGGACCTTCCCACGGCCTGTAGGAGCACCCGCGGTGGGTATTTTGGGTTAAATAAATCGCTGCTGGCCACCACGGCCTGCCCCACAGCCTGTGGGGGCACCTGCGGTGGGTATTTTAAGTTAAGTAAATTGCTGCTGGCCACTACGGCCTGCCCCACAGCCTGTGAGGGCACCCGTGGTGGGTATTTTGGGTGGCAATGGCTCAAATTGGGTGGACCTTGGGTGGTCGGGCCATTTGACCCATGACCCGGCTCAGCCCATTTAAAAGTTGCTGCTCAACCCAGCCAGTTAAGTAAATGGGCGGGCCCAACCCGGCCCGTTGCCCAGGTCTACATACCACTATCGATGATGGATGGGTATTCGACGATAAAAATTCGATTAGAAAATTATATTGTTTATAATTTTTTATATTATCTATTTATTTACGAAGATATAAGAGACTACTTATTTGTTTAAGAAGATGTATATGACTCTCTTATTTGTTTCATTTATTATCTTTATCTTCTTATAACGTTTATCATCTTATCTTATCTCCTTATAATTATCGACTAAAAATATTCCAAGAAATCAATATTCTCCCCAGATCTATTTTTCTTTTTCTTTTTTTACAATGGGCCGTATCGCAGGCCTTACTAACACTCACATGGCAGGACCACTAGAAACAATCCCCCCAGCCTTCAGCCACATATACAATGCTTGCCGAAAGGAATGTCGATCACATAACTATGCTACTTGAGCATGAATTGTTTCTGAACGAGCATATATTGTTCAGACAATACCCCTACTCCCCAATGAAATTCACATTTTCAAAACTGATCGAAGAAGCCGATACATAATCTTGAAAGCATCATATACTCATCAAATTCATAAAATCTCATAGCAATTGTTAATGCAGCAAAGCATGCTAGATAGTACTAAATATTAGTGATATACTGAAACCAGACCTGTTTCAAACAATCAATCAGGAGTCGGGACTAAACTGGTACTAAAACAGGATATCAGATTATCAGCGTCTTTCAGCCAGCCTAGCACTGATGGATCTGAGCTTCGAGTACACCTTACCAGGAGGAGACCCCAGAATAAGATGGCAAAGGGCATCTCTAGCCACTTTTGCATCAGTATAACCTCCCAGTACATGAATACTTTCACCTGCGACCACAATCCTTGTCCTTGTGGCATTCTCTATGGCAGACCTTGTCTTGCCCCCTTACCACAAAGTCGGCCAATGGCACGAGACATATGCTCCCTTCTAAGTGTCTTGACGTCCTTGATCTCAAAAGAATCTACGTAGAGCTCATCTACCCGGAGGAGAGCTTCAGCATCACGAACATCGAAGCCCTTCATGAAAGCCTCGAGAAAATCAACACATTTTTGCAGGTTGCTGATATCAGGAGTGTTGGGTTTTGTCTTGAGCTCAATATGTTTAGTTTTTAGATTCATACGAATGTCAATCTTCATCTGCTCCTGTATTAGCTTGTAAATGTGGTCTTTCCACACTTTTCTGAGGGTGTTTGACGATGGCTAGGTACACGGACAGTCTGAAATCCACTCTGACTGTCTGACAATTCAGAGGGAGCCAATGGCTTGAAATTTGGTTTTTCGGCAATTGATCAGGATTAGGCATTGATATGTCCATGCTGAAGAGGGATCTTAAACTGCAATATGCAATCTGAATAAGGAATCGCATTATATTGCAAATTATAACAACAAAGTTCAAGTGATATGGAAGCCATCGATTTAATTGCAATGTCTGAAATAACCTATCTCAAAACTTAGGATTTTTCTGCAACTAGGTGCAGCTGTTATCCTGAAACAGACAATGATATTGAAAAACAACTCAGTTTAGTCTACACTGATGACAATTTGAGCCCAAATACAAATCCAAATCCAAATCCTAACCCACATTCCTACCATTTAGAACCTTTGTAACGCAAACTTGTTTTTGCAATTAAGAGGCGCAAAATATGATAAAGGTGACACAACAAGAAAACTTAATAAAAGGAGTCAATATGGAAAAGGACTTGGGGAGGGTTAAAAATTTACAAGTTATACAGTAGTAAACCTCGACTACCATATATGGTAATTTATCTTTATTTTTTTGAAACACCCCTTATTCCCACATTCCCCTTTTAAAAGGAAAAAAAAACCCTAAATTTCTCGCCTAAAACATGTCATGTGAATGACTCTTTCGTTTAACTTTTGATATTTCCAAATTGATTACTTGAACCGTTGATAGATCCACACAGTTTTTTGTTTTTCTAACTTTCACATATTACACACAACAATAACAAATTCTACATACATTTCTAAAATCGAGACACAAAATAGTACAGAATACAAGAAAAATACTCCAAATGCAATTATGCAACAAGGTACAGAATTCTAAGCATAAAATAAAGGACAAAAAGAACTGGGTCATGAGAAGCGCGAAATTCAGAACCCTAATAAACAAACATTTTCCAATTGATCGAATTAAGCAAAACGAACATTAAAGGTTAGTCCTTTCTACTAACAGGAGCATATAATGTAATCATCATATATCTGAATAAGACACCAAAAAACATATAGTGTACAATAGAAAATGCATCAATGGCGGAATATCGCAAAACAAAAACCTCATAATTTCGCATGAAATCAGGACACAACGACAATTATTCACAAGAGGATGGATGGGGGAAGAGGAGAGAGAACCGTACAGGCGACGGGGTAGAGATCGTACGCAAACAAAGGGATCGGCTGACTGTAGAGGGCCGGGGGAAGGGGAGAGAAAAGAATACAGCTGAGAGTGGGGGATGAACTTTACCGGCAGGCGCGGCAGCGAAGGCCAGGGACCAGAAGCGATATCAGGAGAGATACTCGAGTGATGGCCGAGAGACACTACTGCTGTTGGAGTATTGGGTTGGGTTATCTGTGTTATATATAAAGAGAAGAGGATTGAATTGTTGTATAAATTATAATTTACCATATTTACCCCTTTTTTAAAAGATAAAATTGTATCATACCGTTATTTCAGGTCAATTTCCTCTCTCCCCTCACGTCAGTTTCCCCTCTTCTCTCTAAATATCTTTTTGGTTTAAAATTTGTAAAAAAGCTCTAGAAATTCAAGCAATCAAGCGTTCACAAGACACCACATATCTAACTTCATCCAAACTCACAATTTAGAAAAGTAACATCTAGAATTCGGGTAAAAGGAGAGAAGACAGGGGAGAGAGAATGAAATTTCCAGCAAGAGGCAGAGGGAGGCGCCAATTTCAGATCCAATTGAACATACCTAAAAACGATGGAAAGAGCGAGAGCCGGTGAGCGAGAGGGAGCCGGATAGCAAAACCGGGCCGGATATCAAGAGCAAGAACCAGCCGGAGCGGAAGATGGAGAGTGAGAGCCGGAGAGAAATAGGCCGGCGATGGCAGAGCGAGAGTCGGAAAGCGTGAGGTAGCCGGAGCGCCAGAGAGAGCCGGAGAGCGGGAGGTAGCCGGAGAGCAAGAGGGAGCCGAAGAGAGAGAGCCCAGGACGGCAGAGAGGGAGCCGAAAAGGAGGAGGGAGCCTGGAGCACAGACGGAGAGAGGGGGTAAATGAGGGAGGTGTGAATTTTTTTAATATTTTTAATAATTAAGATATTTTATTTTATATTGTATATAAACTGTATTTTATAAAAAAATTTATTATTATTTTAAGTAGTTAATTAATGTTATTCAAATATTCATTATAATTTTTTAAATAATTTATTTAATTAATAGTTTTTATTTTATATATAACTAATCATGTCAACTCTTGAGGCACACTAATAGTTGTCTAACTGTTCAATCCTGAAATGTGTTCAAAACATGAGTTCACCCAGCAAGATATTCCCTCTATTTACTGTTTTATCATAGCCAATTGTTCACATATAATACACTGATAAATCATTCCCACCGAAATATGAACTATTCATAAGCGTAATGACCCAAAAGTCACCAAAATTATGCTCCAAAATTTTATGAGTAACATAGATACCTTCCCCACAAAATAGACAACTACACAATCACCATTCCCATCTCAATTTTCTTACGGGGACATCATATTAAAATCGATTCGTATAAATCGCATTCATCCTAACCTCAAATTTTTTTATCGAGTGAAACCAAACAACCGACATATAATTAATTCTTAGGACATGGTGCTCATCAGTGGAAATTAGGTTCATATTTTCCTCAATTAGGGCAAGAATCATGAAATTCAAGAAGCACTATTCAATTGGTTTACCCTAACGAATATTGGATTGCGACAGAAAGGCAAAATAAATTACTCACCCCAAAACCCTAACTGGGTAGCTTCTGATATCTTCCTCGATCGGGCTAAGTAATCTCGCTCCACTCGCCAGCCCTAGTTTTCCCTCTCTTGTTCCCTATCTCCGGCGGGTGGCACCAAAATCAGCCTCACAACCACCAGTAGATGGCGGTGATTCGCGTGGGGGTGGTGGCGACAGGTGCCTCAATGCCCCGCTCTCTCAACTCTCTCTCGGAGCTGTGCCTGTGTGTGTGCCGCGAATGAGAGAGTGACAATAGGGGATTGGCCAGGCCGCCTTTTCGTAAACAAGTTATTTGCTACTCCAAGGAGCAGCTACATGTACCTACACCCATCAATCAGACGACGCCGTGTTTTCCTAACTCGTTAAAAAATGCTTCTTAATTTGTGTTGGGCCAACAGTTGGAAGTGGCTCAAGCATAGGAGTTCGGAGCCCAACGTTTTTGGTAAGCAATTTTTAAAAATATATACGGAGTTTAGCAAAATGTATATTATTTTTCTATTTAAAAACATCAATGTTATACTCTTATAATTTGGCTTATACGAACTAGTTGGATTGCTTACCGTGTAAAAAAAAAAAAAAAATTGGCTTATGTGAGATGGCTTCATCCATAATTTTTCTTTTTTTTTTTTTTAATAATCGTGATACTTGAGTTTTCTTTTATCATGTTATAAACTTATATATGACGATTTAAATCCTAAATCATATAAGATTTAATACGTGATAATTATATATTTACTTGTGGAGAGCTATGGTTACACTTTTATTCTTCTAATTTATAAATTACTAGTTTGGACTCCGTGCTATACACTGAACAATGTTATATAATACATAACTTAAGAAATTATTAAATTACGGAGCAATATTGTACTTATGAGTTTCTTTTTCTTGATCATTTGATTTTATTGAATGATTTCACTTTCAACAACATTCTTGTACATATTATCCCCTCATAGCGAAAACGCTTTCGTGACTCATCAAAGTTATCGGAACCCAACACATAAAAATCATTAGAGACCTACACACATTCATCTTACAATCATTCTAAATTTTAAAAGAATAAATAAATAATCTAAAATAATAAATTAAAAAAATATTAAAAAATATTATCAAGGTTTTAAGATGATACTCGTGATTTGGAATATTAAGAAGCCCAGTCCCTTTAAGAATCAAATAATTTAAATAATCCTAACTTATACGAGTTATAAAAATAGTGTAACAATATGTTTGGGTATCAAAAGGTAAATATTAGTAGGAAAAGGAATAATATATGATTGGTAGATATTGAGTTATATAACCTATAGATGACAATAAATATCATTATGTCACGAATTAATATTACAACACAAAGTACATCAAATCAATAAAAGAACATCAAACTATTACAACTCATAACTCTTTACAAAGTTAATACTAATTTAACTTAATAGAAGCCTAGATAAATATTTATATGCAACCAACCTACTAAAACATCATTGACTTAAATATTACACAAACTCTTAAAAAGTATAGATATACCCATAATGAGATCTAATTTTTTAAAAATTATAAGGTGAATATAATGATTTATCCATTCTTACCTACTTGTGCACACAAAGATAGTTAAACATATAATGACTACTTATACTGAGATTAATAGTGAAAAATATTATATAATAGAAGTGATCCAAATATATTTAACAATAATAGGTAATTTATATCATAGTAAAAGGCATGATAGGTCAATTCACGGTGTAAGTTAATAAAATCATCTATGTTTTGTACTTATATTGAAAATTAATCGCGATTTTAGTAGTGAATCAATGGGGCAAAAATATTGATACAATTGATGTTTTATAAATACATGTTTTACTCAATTAAAAACCAATTACTTCCCTCGAGACACAACTCTTCCTCTCAATTAATTAACACAATAAGAGTAACATGAAGTTGTATTTCAAGATGGCGGGGAGGTTTGATGGCAAATACTCTTCTTTTAATAATTTAGAAAACTTACAATAGTAAAAGATATGATTTAAATATGTTTATCAATAATAAGTTAAAGATAGACATGTTAAGAAGAAACTAAAATAAATTGTATTTGTAACAAAAAAAAAATGATCTGTATGTTGTGCAAAAATTTTGAGACAAATGAATTTATTCGAAGTCATATGGGCTTAATAGAAGTTGGCTTATTAAGTTTGCAACTACATAACACAAATTAAAAACTTAAAGTCCACATATTACGATCTGAATCAATATAATTCCTAACTTTTTATTCATTACGTTTTATTCCACAACATATTTGAATCATAACTTTCTATCTTGTAGGCATTTTTAATTATTAATATCAAGTATATATATAGTTGTTACATTTTTATTATATTAATTTATGATTTCTTAAGGTTTATTAAATCATTCTTACATAGGATGAATGTAATAACCAAATTACTTCCTCGAGATAATTAAATATTTAAATATTATTTTCATAATGTGCTCCTATTGATTTTAATTTTAAAAAATCTTATAATAAATATATTTTGAACTAATACAATTTTATGGCACCAAGTCAAAAAACATCATCAACAATGAAAAATTAATAATATTAGACAAAATTATTATATTTCAGGCCCAAAATAATATTGCATATCAATATACATAAAAATAAATGAGAGCTAATATACAAACCAAACCCTAAATAAATAAATACATAAATATATATATTAATTTTATTTTATGTTTTAATATATTTTAATTTTCAAATTAATTTTCTCTTCGTTTTTGTTATTTTTTAGTCAGTTTGTTAGAAGTTAGAATAAAATTATTCTTCTTTGGTTAATTTTATTTTTATATTATTATAGGGTTTAGTTAGAGTCTTTTTAATCTATTAGTATTAAATTTAGTTTTTTTCATTTTGATTTTAGGTGTTTAGGATATATTCAGGTCCAAAAATAATTTTAATCTTATGATAATTTAATTATTTATTTTCTCATTTACTTAGTGCAGTTTATTATTTGTTTTACTTTATGTTTAAGATTATGTTTTTATTTTATTATTTTTAATTCTGTTTAATTTTTCTGGAAAACTATAAAAAAATATTTTTGGATTTTAGGTTACTTTTATATTTTTTCAGATTTTTGATTTAATTTGTTATATAATTTTGTATATTTGTTATTTATTAATTTTCTACTTAGTTTTGTTTTTATTTTCTGTTTTATATTTTTATGAATTAATTAGGATGATTAATTACTATTTAATTTTTATATTATGATTAGATAATTTTATAATATATAAATAATTTGATAATTTTTCAAACTTATTTACTAATTTAGGTTCAAGCATGTTTTTAGTTTAATAAATTTATAAATTTAGTTTTTTTATTTTTATTTTAGATTTTAGGTTGTTAGGTCCAGAAAATAGTTTAATATTTTGGTAATTTAATTATTATTTTTTTTTATTTTGTTCATTTTATTATTTGTTTAACTTTTTGTTTAAGATTATGTTTTTATTTTATTATTTTTAATTTTGTTTAATTTTTCTGAAAAATTATATTATATTATATTATATTGTTATTATTATTATTATTATTATTATTATTATTATTATTATTATTATTATTATTATTATTATTATTATTATTATGGAGTAAAAAAGAGTCCATATATGAGTAGAAACCTATTTTTTTCAATGATAAATTATTATTTTCTTATTGGACAAAACTCCTTAATTCACTCTGGTTGCAGTATTTCAAAATTTAAAAAGATTGGTATTATATAGTGTATAGATTTGTAATTTTTGTTTTATAAAAATCTTTATCATCATTTTAAGTAATCAAAACTATAATGAGAAAATTTGAATTCTACAATAAAAGAGAGAGAGTCTAGTGAAAGAAAGATTATTAATTAAATTTTAAAAATTTTTTGGTTGAAAATTTTATTCATATTTAAATATAGAGGGTGAAACCAATTTATAAAAGAGACAATCAAATCTAAATTTTTTTCAAGGATCCCCCTCGAAAGTTACTGATATAGTACCAAATAGTAGTAACTAATAGTGATTTAAATTAAATTAAATTTAAATAAATAAAGGAATTATTTTTTATTGTTTACTTTGTGTATTTATCATTTTTCTATATTTTATTAAATATGATCCGCTGACTAATAATTAATTTTCTCGCATATAATATAAATTATTCTAAAGGATTAGGTTTTTTTGTCTTCCTCTGTTGCTTCTAATTGAGTTATACTTTAAAAATTATAAAACTGAATCCTCACTAAATACTTTATAATATGGGTATCAAAATAAATAATATCATAAGATACATTAACTTCATGATTTTGCAAGCTAATCTATAATCTACAGTATAATTAGTATATCAATAGTAGTATTCTATGTTAATGTTCCAATCATATTACATAGATAAATTTTAATATTCTTTAATAAAAATAAATAAAATTGTTAAGATTTGAAAGTTATGTGTTTACTTATATACTAAGTCATTGAATTAAAAGAGTTGAGTGTATTTTGATTATTTGTAGCACCCCATGATTGTCCTTCAATTCATTTTAATTACGTGTTCAGTAATTTAGTTACGTATTTTCTCTATGTATTGTTTTTAACTACAAATAGGCAAATTTTGAATGTATCAATAATCCAACTCTTGAGTAAAAAGACTACCATAAAATTCATTTTAATAAAGAGTTTTTATTATATATATATATATATCATAAGTTTTATTTTATGAAGATCTTTATCATTATTTTAAGTAATCTATGTTATTCAAACACTTATTTGAATTAAGCTAAATAATTAATAAGGTTAACAACCTATGTAAATAAAATAGGAAGAAGTGAGTAATATCTAATAGAGCATATAAATGTTCGGAAGAGTGAAGAGTATAATGTATGATACTCTAAGAAATCTAATTTAATTTAGTTTTTAATTTTTAGATAGAAAAATTAGTAAGGCAAATCAACTTACGGAATTCCCGTACGATACTTATAGAACTCTTAAATATGAACATCATTGATCTAAATACAAGAAACTATTTTTATGTAGAGTACCTTAAACACTATCGATGGATTGAAACCTCACATACTTAGAGAACGAGATAAAGTAATTAAAGAGTCGTTGGCTGAATACATATGCAAATCCAGCTGATGGAGAAAGATTTTATATGTGATTGTTGCTCAATCATGTTAAAGACTCATAATTATTTACACATCTCAAAACTGTTAATAGTATTACTTATCCAACATTCAGAGATCTACAATCATTATTATGAAATTTTATCGAAGGCCACTTCGTCGCCTTAGTTGCATAACACACATATAAAAATAAATAATGTGGTTTAGGTTTGGGTTGTTACATGTTTCAATACATGCTTCTAAGATGTGATTGTTTCATTTTTAGTTTTTTTCCTAATAAAAATACGTAAATTATTAACAAGTTATCGATAAATTTATTTTCTTTTTTTAGTTTTCTTTTTTATTCTTATGAGCATGTCACTATTGATCTACTCTTAAATGGTCACCAAAAATCATGTCTTGGTTGTATTTGTTATTTCGCCACAAGACTTAATATTTAATCTTTCATGAATCTTATCTCTTGCATATGGAATTTAGAATTTTCATGTTTTTACCTTTTAGAATCCTTATTAGAGGTCATATATGTTGATGATAGAATCTCCCTATTCATCAAAATATGTCTTCACCCTCAACCATACTTTTGGTTTGCAATCATGGAGTCAAGTCAATCTCCATTCGAGATGTAATCAAGTATTAAATTTGTTGAATTTGTACTTAAAAAATTATGTAACTCAACAAAAACGAACTAAGATAGTAACTAATGTTGAGAACGTACATGATCATATGTATAAGACACCATAAACATCATTTCATTGGATATCACCGAAGAGTCACATACACATCTCATCGACTATCTTTGTCGAACATCTCATTAACTATGAATTCTCTCATAATATAACATAGACCCTTACATAATTTAATAGTTAAAACTAGTTATTGAGTTACTATAAACGAGGGTTAACTCTAGTTCTTACTTCCTACTCAATTATTCAACCATACTTGACCTGAAACTAAGTCTGGCTTTAAACGATGAGACCCACCCCATTTGCCATGACAAATTAACCCAAAGAACGTAACTAGTGGGTCAATCAGGTAGTCCATGTGTCAAGTTGGACATTGTTCCTCCTGGCCAGGTCCGCAATCTGCTGGTAAAGATTCCAAGGGAGACTGTCCGGAATATGACAGCAGAAGTCTGTGCCTCGGGAAGCAAGTGCTGTATTGAACCCTCTAACGGAGCGAATTGTGACGGATGGCGGGGCCTCAAAGTCGGGACCTCTCCTCGGGTTGGCAATGGCATCGTTCCGACCACGGGATTCGTTCTCGGCCGCCAGAGCGTCCCTGATCTCCATGTACTTTGCCGCATTCACGTTTCCAGGAATAGTGAACAGGAGCTGTCCTTGGAAGTGGTTCCCTACGTAGAAGTCCAGAGTTCTTCGGAGTTCCACTTTAGAGTTCGCCCTCACTGTCAAGCAGTTGTCTGCCATATTCTAGAGCTTAATCCGCTGTGACTTTGGGGGTAACTTATCCAACTGTTTGTATAATATATAAGCTAAAGGAAATGCCACCAGTTTTATCATGCAAAAATGCCAATATATATTAAACCCAAATTCGCATGCTGAAACTCAGAATTTGACCAAGTACAAACTGCTTTCGTGCATATAAATGCTGTGAATGGATAATCCATGATTCCATGCAAGGCGTTTGTTGCCTGATAATAAGGATCAAAATCGCATATGTTGGCACTTACTTTGTGTATATTTGATTAATTGGTGGCCACAATTTGTTTTAAGGTCATATTTGGCAATTGTGTTTAGAGTAACTTTTAGTGTCTTGACTACTAAATATTAATGTTTGATAAGGTAGAATTTTAAATATCGTTTGCATTAGTTTATACTTGTTTCAAGAAGCGTTTTGAAAAGCTAATAATATTAACTTTTTACATTTAAAAGTAGCATTTTATATTTTTCGACTGAAAATATCCCTTCATTAATTTATATTGGCAAATTATTTATATCATTTTGCGTCAATTTACAATAGTCGACTAACTCAACCATTAAGTTTGCCGAACAGATTTATTCAACCGCTCATTTGAACAGTTATCCGCTAACAAATAAAATCTAACATTTATCAACTACCTAAACAGATATCCCACACTCAAACAACTCATTTTGCTTGAACATGACCTAAATATTGTAAGAGCCCAAGTTTGTGTGAATGTATAAGGAGACTTTGCCCCACATTGTCAATTTGAGCCAATGATACTAAGACCGTGTTCTATTAGACTGTAAAGTGTTATGTAAATAAAATAGTAAGGAGTTATAAACATTTATAAGATAATTGTAAAGTTAGTTATATATATACTGATGCAAAATGGACCAGCCCAAGATATAGATACAATGCATGGAGAAGCAACAATGGGTCTTTCTTAAGGGCCCAGAAAGTCATAAGACCATACAAAACCACTCCCAAACTGATAAGAATTGATAACAGATTAGAGTTTATAAATATCCACTGCCTACTTGAAAAAAAGCAATCTCATTTCAGAGCACGAATTTAGAATAGAAAACATTCCTTCTTTCCCTGTCAAGGTCTAGCACACGTGAACTCTACCCCCTTTCCGATTCCAATACTAATTTGACTGTTGGGGGAGCCTGACCCGGCATATATACCCCAGCTCTGGGCCTTTTGTATAGGTGCCACTGCCCGGGGTACGAAAGTCCAACCCGAGAAGGGTTGCCATTAATAAACCCGGTTCCTATGCCCCCTACCACATTAAGTTTGTCCGGAAACATATTTATATTAACTTCACTAACCCCTATTATATTAACTTCCCTCTCTTGCATGCAAATACAAAACTACAAAAACCACTAGACAACGACCCTTCATGCAAAAACATGTAAAGTTCCCTGTCATATACATATAATTAATATCAATATTTCACTGCCCAACTAGATAAACCCCTTCATGCAAATCTCAAATCCCTGCCCTTTCGCCACGTGTCACATTCTTCCACGCGTCACCACCCCGCCTCTATTTAACTCTCTCTCCTTCAAACCCCCTTTCTCTCATCGGTCTTGATCGTCTCTCTCCCCCTCTCCCTCTCCCTCTCTCCCTCTCTCGGAAAATGGCGGATCCCTCTCAGCGGACAGACCAGCCACAGCAGCTCCAGCAAAGAGGCCAAGAGGCCGTGGACAGCTTCAAATCCTTCCTTCACGAAAAAGCCCCTCAACTCCTCAAATAGTGGCCGTTGTAACCCTTTTCCCAGTCGGAGCCTTCCTCTTATTCCTAGCGGGCGTGGCCCTGACCGGGTCGGTCGTCGGTCTAGCCATAACCGCCCCGCTTTTTGTGATCTTCAGCCCTGTTATCGTCCCGGCCGCCCT
The DNA here is from genome assembly GCA_021018815.1 of Talinum fruticosum. NCBI lineage: Eukaryota > Viridiplantae > Streptophyta > Magnoliopsida > Caryophyllales > Talinaceae > Talinum > Talinum fruticosum. The sequence continues at coordinate 1,201,655 of JAITYX010000083.1, forward strand.
CACCATCGGGCTGGCCGTGACCGGGTTCTTGGCCTCCGGTGCGTTCGGGATCACGGGCTTGTCGGCCTTCTCGTGGATCGTGAACTACTTGAGAGGGTTCCGGGCAACCGGGACCATGGAGCAGATGAAGCGCCGGTTTCAGGAGACGGCAAAGGATGTGGGCCAGAAGGCGAAGGAAGCGGGCCAGGAAGTGACTGGTAGGGCCCGTGAAGGGACTAGGACTTGAAGCTAAGGAAGGGTAGTGCATGGGATCTGAGTGTATAGGATGGGGGTTGTTGGGCTTTTGGCCCACAATGGTAGCTAGGGTCAAAATGGTCAATTTCTGAAGTCCGGTTTGAAGTTGGAACTTTGAAGGGGCCTTTTTATGTATTTTTGTTTTTCAATTCTGTTTACTTTAATTTGGTGTGTCTAATTGTGATACGAATAATTGTTTTTATCTTGGATTTTGTTCTTGGTGTCCTCTCTCTCTCTCTATATATATATCTTGGATTGTGCAAATTGAAATGTCCAACTGATGATGCTAAGCTTAGGACTCTAAATTAAATTTTACAATGTGGGTTGTTTGTTAATAGTAGACTAGGGTACCGTTCTGTTTAGTCTCTTAAATTTACAATGTGGATTGTTTGTTAATAGTAGACTTAGGTACCGTTCCCTTTAGTCTTAAACAATGTGGATTGTTTGTTAATGGTAGACTTAGGTACCGTTCCGTTTAAACGTGGATTGTTTGTTAATAGTAGACTTAGGTACCGTTCTGTAAAAGACCGTAAGTTCCGTTTAGTCTCTTGTAATGTAAGACCGTAAGTTCCGTTTAGGCTCTTGTAATGTAAGACCGTAAGTTCCGTTTAGGCTCTTGTAATGTAAGACCGTAAGTTCCGTTTAGTCTCTTGTAAGACTGTAAGGAGTTTAATCTCTTGTAAGACTGTAAGGAGTTTAATCTCTTGTAAGACTGTAAGGAGTTTAAGGAGCAGTTTATTTAGTATTTTAAGACTCTCTACTGTAAGGTATTTTTAAGGAGTAGTTCTATTTAGTCACTTACTCTCTTGTAAGACTGTAAGGAGTTTTAAGGAGCGAGTTTTATTTAGTATTTTAAGGTTCTCTATTGTAAGGTGTTTTAAGGAGTAGTTCTATTTAGTATGTAAGACTGTAAGGAGTTTCAAGGAGCAGTTTTATTTAGTATTTTAAGGCTCTCTATTGTAAGGTGTTTTAAAGAGCAGTTCTATTTAGTATTTAATATTCTTCAGTATTTTGAAGCTTTGTTGGAGAGCAGTTCTATTTAGTATTTAATACTCTTCAATACTGAAGCTTTGTTGGAGAGCAAGTTTAGTCATAAGAAGATATAGTTCTATTTAATACTCTTGTAAGAAATTTTTTTTCGGTTCACGGATCGGAACTTGAAAAAATTCGGTTAACAGGCGGTTAACCGAACCGATTTTTTAAAAAAATCAAAGGTATATAATCTAAAAGTTGATTTATGGGATTGAAAAAATTATGTTTTCCTAGCCAAAAACTTCTCTTTTGTTGTATTTTACTTTTGTTAGTTAGAAACTTGTATTTTGTTGTATTTTACTTCCGTTTTATTTCATAAGTTATGTTTCGAATTTTTAACTATTCGAAAGTTCGGTTAACCAAAAGTGCGGTTAACCTAGGTTTCATGCACCCCTACATGTAATACTACATAATTCTTTAGGGTACGATACAAAGTGTTGGTTTAGTTACGGCCGAGTTGGACCCCAATATGGGCTTATTGGGGGATTTCTGATTCGGTTTGCTCCTCACAATATCCAGGCCCAGCCCAAATAAAATCACTACAAGGAAAGAACGCAAGAAAGATAAAAACTATCATGCACGTTTCCGTTAGAAGAAGGTGGGAGGGAGAGAGGGAGACATAACATAATATACTCTGTATCAGGCCGAGCGAGCTATGATAGAAGCTCCTCTCACCTCTGACTTCTGATCCTTTTTCGTCTCTCCTCGATCGAAGATCATCTAAACCTCAATCATCATCATCATCATCATCATCATCCATATATTCAATCGAGCTGAGACTAAATCAATAGATTCAATCCGATTTGATTTGATTTGATTTTCCGACGAGAATGCGGAAAATCACGCCGGATTCTGAGTTCTGATTCTGATCACGATCATCATCAAAGTTGCAGCCAGGAGAGAGAAAAGACGGGAGAGAGAGAGAGAGAGAGAGGATGGCGGGCGCGGCCTCGGCGCTGTTCCTGCTGGACGTGAAGGGGAGGGTGCTCATTTGGCGCGACTACCGCGGCGACGTCACTGCCGTCGAAGCCGAGCGATTCTTCACCAAGCTCGTCGAGAAAGAGGTCAATCTCTCTCTTCTTCCTGTTTTATGAGAATTATTAGGTTGAATTTGACCAGTGTTGCATGATGCTTGAAGTGAGAGAAATGGCGAATTTTGATCGTTTTTGGTTGGAAAAATGGCGAAAACAGGAGGATGTCATAGCTCTGGGTCCGGTGTTGCAGGAGAGAGGAATTACGTATATGTTTGTACAGCACAACAATCTTTATCTGATGACCGCTTCTCGTCAGAATTGCAATGCTGCTAGTCACCTCCTCTTTCTTCATCGCGTTGTTCAGGTTTGAATTTCAATTACTACTCAAATAGTAGCATTTAATTTGTAATTGAAATTCGAGTCGAGAAGGATTTGCATGAAATTGCTGAATGATGAAGTTTATGAGACTTGCAGTATGGTAATCTTGATTCAGTGATAGTAGTTCACTATTTTGTACTATAGGATCGCACAATGCAGTATTTCTTAGCATTGTGATTTTTATTAGCTTGAGATGCTCAGAAACAGCAATGATGATGTCTTCCCCCTGGCTCCCCCTGTAAGTTGGTTTTTCTCTTTCGAGATTTTGAAACATTATACATTCAACAAAATGGGGTAGAAGTAGTTCTCAAATGTTCATATGAACCTGATAGAGTCGCCGATATCTCATGCTGATTTTGATTGTTCAAACTTATCGGCCTTGAACAGCATCCTGTCATCATTGTTGTCTATGATTTTTGGGTGAGATGATAATTAATCTTGTTTATACGTACAAAATGCAATTTTAATTGGTTAAGTATCACAAAGATCATGCCTTGAAGGTTTTTGTCAATAGTGGACGCGTTTCTTGAATGGATGTATTTATATTGTGCATTTTTTTGCAGGTTCTCAAACATTATTTCGACGAATTGGAAGAAGAATCACTTAGGGACAATTTTGTTGTGGTGGTAGGTATAGACTGCATACTTTCAGAAAAGGGGTGCTGTCATAGTACTCTGACTTGTAAATGTTGACATTTTGCATGTTTGGCAGTATGAGCTTCTGGATGAAATAATGGACTTTGGTTACCCTCAATACACTGAAGCAAAGATTCTCAGTGAGTTTATCAAAACCGATGCTTACAAGATGGAAGTTGCACAGCGGCCACCAATGGCTGTAACAAATGCAGTGTCTTGGCGCAGTGAAGGAATACGATACAAGAGGAATGAGGTTAGCGTTCTCCTCCTATGTAAATGTTGGCTAGGATAAGTATGTTATGATTCCCTATAGCCTTCTGTTCTCATCTCTCAGGTCTTCTTGGATGTTATAGAGAGTGTTAGCATACTGGTCAATAGCAATGGACAATTAATCCGTTCAGATGTTAATGGAGCATTGAAGATGAGAACATACTTGAGGTAGATGAATTGATCTTGTTCCTACATTGTTTCAGATGCTTCAAACTCTAGAGCCAGTATATACTTATTCATGGTCTTGGTATTATAATTGTCTAAACATTTCAGAGGCATAATCAAATTGGCCTATTGTTGTTATTTCATGTCTGTGAAAGAATACTCAAATTTGAAATCTAAAAAATCAAAATGGAAAATTGACAAGTTTATACAGACAGCATAAAACTCTGATCTGAGCTATCGCAGTGCTTGTTATGATGTTCCATCGAATGTGTAGCTTTCAACCCCCCCCACCAAAAAAAAACAATAGAAAAGGCTACCAGCCAATGTACTGGAAAAACATCCCCTGTTTTCCTCCTCCCCTTTCCTCACCAAATGATAGCTTAGAAATTTTATATGCACATCTGGACATGGTTTTGGGAATTTTGAGAATCAATCATATTGCAAAATTCCTCGTCCAGTTCTAGCCAAGAGAAGAGATCATGGAACGCCCTTTGGTTCCTTTACTTTGGGGGAGTTGGGCTAATTTAGTGAGTTTTGCACCCACTGCTATTCAAGTACTCTAACATCATCACCTAATGCATTTGTTTCTTCAGAAATAATTATTCCTGTAACACTTGTATGTCCTGTTGTGGACGAATGAGGCTCATGTTGAGTGACCCATTAGAATAGTGGTTATTGTTGTTGTGGCCTTATGTACCTTTGTTCTTGCGTCCATTTTCTTTATGGACTAACGCAGATACCATTTTGAATTTTGTATATTTTCTGCAGTGGTATGCCAGAATGTAAACTTGGTCTAAATGATAGACTGCTTCTGGAGGCTCAAGGTCAAACAACAAGAGGAAAGGCCATTGATCTGGAAGACATCAAATTTCATCAGTATGTCTTCACTACTTTGCCTGTTTTGCCCTTGGCTTGTGGAGTCTTTCGTCATGACCTTCGTTTATGAAAACTTCCCCTTATCAATTTGATCTCATATTTGGATTAACTATAGCTTCTGTGTGTTCTGATAGCTCACCTCTTCTTCAGGTGTGTACGTTTGACAAGATTTGAGAATGACAGAACCATATCTTTTATACCTCCTGATGGTTCCTTTGATTTGATGACATACAGGCTCAGTACCCAGGTTTACATCTTTTTGCCCCCGTTTTGCAGCATGTTTATTCTGTTGCTCAGTGCTCACTCTTGTAGATTATCTTTTCTTAGGTCATGCACTTTTAAATTCCACTGATTTTTAAGGTCCCAAGAGGTCTATGTCCCATGTGCCCAAATTTAGACTTCTAATCAGTTATTGGTGAATAGGTGAGACCGCTGATTTGGGTTGAAGCTCATGTTGAAAAGTTCTCAAGAAGTCGTGTTGAGATTATGATGAAGGCCAGGAGCCAGTTCAAAGAGCGCAGGTGCATATCTAGGGATGTTATTTATTTCTCATTTGCTAACTGAAAGAGCTGTAAACTATTGCCTTGTTTGTTACCTAATCAATAATGAAGCCACTTTTGTGGCTTTCTCTTGTATCATGATTCAACTTCTTATGTAAGAGAAGTGACGTATGAGAAAGCATCCTGTGTGATTAAATGAAACACCAGGCTTCACCTTTACCTGTTGATAATTGACACAGCTACGCAACCAATGTTGAGATTGACTTACCTGTGCCAGCTGATGCTACAAGCCCTAGTATCCGGACATCAATGGGATCAGCAACATATTATCCTGAGAACGATGCCATTCTGTGGAAAATCAAATCCTTCCCTGGAAATAAGGTATAAATACTCAGTGCTTTCCAGTGACATCCAGGTTTGGTACTGTTATGAAGACTTCTTTGTTATATTAACATTCCACAGGAGTATCTATTGAGGGCAGAGTTCAGACTTCCCAGCGTAACTGCCGAAGATGGGGTTCCTGAGCGAAAAGCACCTGTTCGTGTTAGGTTTGAGATACCATATTTTACTGTCTCAGGAATTCAGGTCCTTGCTTCACCTCTTATTCAGATCTCTACTTGATACATATTTCACTGCGCCTACATACCAATAGCATACCAAGAAACTTACTTCATCTGTAATCGACCTAGAAGCTTACTTTACTATAATCTAGCATGAAAAAAACTTGTGCTGAAAGAGTGATATAAAATTGTTAGTTGTTATAGCTTACTTCATACCAAATTCCTTTGGGCGGCTCTTTCTGAATCAACCTCTTTGAATCATGGCAAAAGTGGGGTAGCGCGCATCTTCACTTTAGTAAACTTCGCTAAGATGGGACCCATACCAAGGATTTGTTTTTAGAGACAATATGTTACCTTTCATTCTTTGCTGTGAATGCATTTCTTGTTTTTCTCTTCATTTATTATGATAAGAGTTCATTCATTCAAAGAAACAAATAGAAAAATGCACAAATACATTTGTATTAATGTTCGACCACAATTTTTTCAGGTGCGGTATTTGAAGATCATAGAGAAAAGTGGATACCAGGCTTTGCCATGGGTAAGATACATAACAACGGCCGGGGAATATGAAATACGGCTATTCTAAAACCACACCCTCAACATGTGAATACATACTAGATTTTCTTAGCTCTGGCAGTAACCTCTGTAATCTCTCTCCTGAGATATTCAAGCTTTTCTATTTAGCAATAAACTCACCTATGTCTTCTCGGCTGATCTGCTGTCCCATATTTTGTAGTTTAAGAGCTGCCAATTTTCATTGTTGGATTGAATTATGGGGAGGTTCAGGGTCATTGTTTGGGTCATTGTTTGGATCATTAAGAACATTTTTTATAGTAGTTTGGATATAAATGTTGGATTTTTGTGATTGTATACAGGGTAAAAATTCTTAGAATTTTATCGATGTGAATGAATTGGGCAAGCTGAACTGAACTGAACTAACTAAATTTAAAATTCAAATACTTCGTAATTGGGCCTCTCGGTCTAGTAAAACCATTATCACTTATTTACCAATACCATCTAAGCTCGATTCATCAATTTTAATACCCCCCTTGGGTCGTTTAAGTCTCATTGAACTATGCCTATATAGAGGTCCCCGTCATAAACCACTACAACTCAGTTTGTCAAGTGGAACAAGCCACCGGATTCATTAAAATCGACTTTGATGGATTGAAGTCGCCATCGTCTATTGCTAGATGATTTGTGATTAAGAGTTGAGATGGAAGATTTATTCAAGTCCAGACATTTAATTTGGGTTCAACGTAAGTGCTACTATTAGAAGTGTCAACTATGCGAAATGTAGTATGTGCAATAGTACAAACAGGTTTCGTTCAATGTCCTTGAATGGGAAATCATCATCAAAGCAATGAAAGGCGAGATACAGGTTCCTTGGGAGGTTTATACTCTAATCCAAGATACTTGATATTACCTTCGAAATTGTTGTCAAGTTTTTATCTAACATACATTCCACGAAGGGAATCAAGATTGGGCGGCCAAGTTCGGCCTACTTATTTATTCTTCTATGACGTGGTTGTCTATTCCTTCTACTTCCTTTCTCTCCATTCTAATGTAGGACAAAGTATGTAAAATCCTTACGAGAAAAACTTGCGATTAGTTATATCACTTACCTTTTAAAAAATATATATAGAGAGGTCCCCGTCTATTTACAAAAGATTTTTACAAAATAGCACACTAGGATTGATGTTATAGCCATGCGGCTACAGCCTCTTTGTACTGCAAGGGCTAATATTCCTGAATAAATTCTCTATGCAATTCAATGGCATGGCTTAGCTTCAAATTTTCATTGCAATAAATTACTTCAAACTTACACTTCCCCACCATGAAAGCACATACAACTAATTCTTCTCCCAAGGAATATAATGTTATTTGAAACTACTACCAAACTAGCCTATGTGTAATGCGAAGATTTAGACGTAGATAACATTACCTCTAGATTTTAATTATAGGGATGTTATTTTTACCATTTTCTACCCCCTCCTCAAAGATTTATGAATACATTGTCAACAACCTCTTTATAAAAAGATCATAATTCGAATCTCGATCTAGCATACTAATCCTCACATACTCGGGGCTCACCCCAAAGTGCTTCCCGCTTCTTGTCGAAATCTTGTGGCTTCGAAGGAAGTTCTCACAGTCCTCTATCTCCCCTTCACACTTCAACCATGCAAATGCTGCAATCCATTAAAAGAAAATGACCAACAGACACCAAAAGAAAAAGATTGATATTCTGACCCAGGGTTGAGAGTTATTGGACAACTTTACCTGGCTGTGTCCTAAAAGTTCGATTTGAGTACTTGCAAAAAGCTGGAGGGAACTCAGGTTTACTGAACATTCTGCTCTTTTTAACTGCTTCTCGGAGTCGAGTCCACCTCTCTGATATGAGATGGTAGTTCACCTCGAAAAAGTTCAAGTCATCACCATGCTCGTTGCTATCAGAGACAACCTTCAGAATCTTAGCTGCTCGGAGCTGTGAATCTTTGGAAACTCCGATGCTGCTCAGTTCTATGTACTTTGTCATTCTTCTAGCTATTTCCTCATCCTTGACAAGAGCCCAGCTGCACTTTGGGAATATAGTCATCGCAGATTATTATCCGAAGAAAGTTTCAGGATGTACATATTACAGTGCATTCATGGCTAAGTCAAACCACAATAGAAAAGAAAGCGTACCCAATGCGCATTCCAGCATGGCCAGTGCTTTTAGAGACGGTGAAGAGCATAATGTCGTTGTCAGCAGGGGAAGTTATTGGAGTGTATTGAGGCCAGTAATAAGCAAAGTCATGAACTAACATCCCTTTGCTTCTGTTGACAAGAGGTTGTCTCATAAAACCATCAGGGTTGTTTGGTGAAGTGATTAGTTCAATGTAAGGCTTATCTTCGTTGAAACTGGATGCATCACCTGCCCATTTATAGAGCCCGGACTTCATATACTCTACCAGCTGGCGGTAAAACTGCAACGAAATCGGGCATTGTTGTCATTCTATTGGAATCCATTGCTGACAAACTTAATATACCAACACATGCTTCTACTATTGTTCTTTCCTTGTCCAAATTACCATTAAGATTTATCTATTTTCAGCAGCAGTCAACTATCACATCCTACACTCCAACTTTTTGGTCAGAATTTCTTTTTATGACAGTATGGGTATTAAGTACTACACTTTAATGTATAAAAACGACAGAAAATAAAGATCCCGAAATCTTAGGCAAAGAAAAATAAAACTCAGCTATGATTAAAACAACTGAGAGGTTCAAGACAGCACACAACCGTACTATTAATCAGAATTTCTTTTTATGACAGCGTGGCTATTAAGTACTACGCTTTAATAATGTATAAAAACAACAGAAAATAAAGATCCCGAAATCTTAGGCAAAGAAAAATAAAATTCAGCTATGATTAAAATGACTTGGAGGTTCAAGAAAACACACAACAGTACTAATAATCTCATATGGCTCGAGTAGACGTTTACTATTATGTCACTTGAACTCTTTATTTTACTTCATAAAAAGACTAAAAGTTCTCTGACATGAATATAAGCACCTAACATTTCATTTGAACCTAAAAAGTTGCTAAATTTTGGGCAAGATTTTCTTAACAAGAACCAGAGTAGACACCTGTAACCAAGTCCATGTAACGAAATGTCTTTCTATAAAACACTCTCCAACGCGACAACTGACAATCGAGAAAGGGATGTTGGCAAAAAGGAGTGGCTCACGATTGTGCAGTATGTGCACACCTACTTATGATGTTGACAGTGGAAAAAGAAAGGGAAAAGGGCTTTTCCCCAGGGTGGTGTGGTGTTTTCTAATGCATATTGTCATTATTAGTAAAGCAGAAGGTAATTTTCTGCTTAGTAAGATTTGTACATGATGCTCGTGATTGTGTTCACTTGCAGCAAAAGCCACCTTAAAAGTAAAGTTGACCTACATGAAAGTCCACCCACATGATGATTTTGTGGAACTTGAAGTGGAAAATGTTGCTGCAAATTTCAGCTACTAACTCTGCTTTTTAACCTTCGAATGATTCCTTGCTTTCTACTTAAACTTCCCCACGGAGGCCAACATCAAGTAGGATTCCCAATCAATTAACAATGAACTTGTTTCCCACATTAAGGAAGCTGCTAATAGCACATGCTATGCTTTGCTTTCCCAAAGACAGCAATCTATTCATATACTGTTCATCAAGACAACCTATCATCCATCAAACATAACCTGCCTCAGACAATGGAATTCAATTCTCTTCTGTTTACGGTAGTTTTGTCTGTTTATCATGTCCTACTCCTCTCCCTCCCCAACCCCAACAAATAAATAAAATAGGCAGACTCACAACCTCGGTGTAGTATGTACAGGGTACACCCTCTGACAGAACTTGCCTACTCATGGCCAAAATACTCAAAATCAACCTAGCGGCTGAGTTACCCAACCTTTACGACAACCACAAGTGTCCTACAGAAGTAAATGTCCGCATATATTTTGATGTTGAAGTGTCAACTTCAAAATAAAAAGTGTCAAATTTTAACCATTGTTGAAGTATTGACAGTCCGACACAAGCACTCAACACTATAAATTAGGAATCCAAGTAACATACCCTACAAATCCTACAAATGTAATGTGACAATCATTATCAGGGTATTACTCCATATTTTAGCCTTTAATCCTGTATTAGCAAGAACTTCAAAAGCCTAAGCATTCATGCCATTTCCCCATTTGAAAATTAAAGCTCCACCTAGGCTTAATAGTTGCCACTAATACAAGTAAAACAAAATAAAATAAAACGTGAAGTAACACTTAGATAATGATGCACTTACACAAATACTCTGAATCCGAGTGGGTATAAAATGGGTAAGTAGCAGGTTACAAAATTACCGGTCTCGTGTTTCAGAAAAGTGATGGAAGAGGAGCGTATGAGGGACTGGCCTTAATTAGCATTTCCTTATATAATAGTGATCAGATCTTTATTTATGATTCTAAGAGCAGGATCAGAACAGGAGATGTTAACTCACTGAATAGTAGGGTGTAGCAGACACTACACTTATTGGCTCTGTCCCTCCATATGAGGAGAGAGCATACAGTGCAGCCTGGAACAGCTGTGTTGAACCCGTCCCAACCACAATGTGCCGGCCCTCTGTGACTGCATTCCCGACAATTTTATGTAAACGGATGACCTCCTTTGCCAATTCTGGTTCCAGAAACCAACAAATGCTCCTGACATCAGAAAAATAACTCATAGATTGCCATCCTGAGATCACAACTGTGCTCTTGTCTCCCACCTTCTGCCAGTACCTCTCATACATTGTCGGATCACCACTGTCATTTTCATCATGGAAAAAAAGGTTCCACATAACTCCACATTTCATAATTCCAGATGGATAAAACAACAGCAAAATATCGTAATAAATGCACAGGACATTTAACGGACAGCATGTTCTTGGTTCAATTACCCATGAACCCGTCAGAATTCTGTTATTGCTTACACTTCTAACAGTCAACAGGTATTGTTTACATAATAAAGCAACTGTTAGATTTACATGCAGTTGACGTCAATCATAAATTAGCCAAGTGTTTTGGATGTTGCACAAAAAAGTATGTGCATGAACCTAACCCTGCATTACGAGTACAGGGGAATACAGCAGAATGCAAACCAAACCAAACCAATACCCTTGGCTCATGGTTAGACAAGATTTTTTTTTTTTTTTTTGGGGTGGGGAGGGGGCCGGTATGTATGCAAACCTCACAGCACTGAAGTATTAGTGTAGTGAAATGCACTTGAATTGAAAGAAATAATGAACTATAATCGATCTACACTCGCTTGCATAGCCTTGAGCCCTACCAAACAAGCGGTCAAATTAATGTCAGTCAATGCTACAGTCATAAGCACCCAATGATCCGGATGAATCTTTATAACAGATCTTCACTTATAAGTGGATGCGACATGTTTAAGTATTAGTTGTGCCTAAAGTATATTGAAAAGGGTGTATGACTTCTAGTGTAACTAGATTCCACCTAAGACTATGTAGTATATACAATCAAAAACCTCATGTGCTCAAGCGCAATAGTAAAAGGCACATATACAACAACTCTTTCTCTTCTCTCTCTCTCTCTGTTTGTTTTTCTTTTGGTCATACCAGATAATTTAACGATGAGAAGACGAGGGGTATGAAAATGAAGCAAGGCAGTAGGCCCCAGATATCTCATATAGTCAATGATTAAACAGACAACAAGTGGAAAGCATACCCACATGCTTGTTTTACATTGTGTTTATGCAAAAGGGTCCCTAAGAAAAGTCTGGTGTGACAGAAAGTCCACTTTGAGCCATGTTCGCACTACAAAAATGATCTCCAAATGTTATGCAATGTGATACATGCATGGACCAAATTGAGCACTCAAAATAACCACAACTATACTTAATAAAGCAAATCAACTATGAAAAGACATAGACATCCTTTTAGTGTTCTCTATGATTGACCTCTTCGACTAGACCCACAAAATTATTCACCACAATTTTGTGTGTCTTAGCTCGCCCTTAATCAGCAAGCAGATTGTCTCTAAAATGGTGGTTCATATATGCAAGGCGGCAAACTTTAGTCTTTGATTTTCCCAAGAGCCAACAAATTGGTGAGTGGGCTCTGTTTCTGTATTTTGCTAATTGAAAAGGCAATATCATGTACTTACAGCATATAATAGCAGAAGGAAAAGGAAAAAGCAGGGGGCAGAAAGGGTGTACTAAACATCTAGAACTGTGTTTAGAGGGTATGATTCAAATGGCCCCAATGGGTTTTAAAGTCAAAATCAGGATTATTCAGATGGAGTTTTGAGGTTCAATCCTTGGTTTCCATATCAGTGCATCACAACCTTGATGCACTTATCATGTTATAGAAGAATGATCAAACTCAAGAATCTGAACCTTATAGAAAAAGTTCTTTGCCATAGTGGCATGTCAAAAACAAAGAAAGGCATGGGGAGATGTAATATCTTGCATCAATGAGTTAGCATATAACTATTGAGTATACACTTAAAAATCACTTGATGCACCATATTTAGCTAGCATCTTCAAATAAGTGACCTCTCTAGCATCAATACAATAGTTTCGCGTTCAAAAGCCAATTAAAATAGGACATCCTAGCACAAAATCAAAGCAACCCCACTCAGATAAGGGAATAGAAAAGGCAAATAAATGAATTATAGAATATCATGCACTATTTACTTATCACTAAAAGGATTCATCTCGAAAATTCCTTCCTGGTTTTTTTTGGGGGGTGTCTAAACAATCTTGAAAACTCAACGTTGCTTGATGAATAGGTCAAACAGCTAATTTGAGCCGGAAAAGCTATTAGCCAAACACCCCCTCTCCTTGTTTATACATATATAAATATATATATATATATATATATATATATATATTAGGTGTACAAAGAGGTATAGAGACTAATGCGCACAAAGTTCAGATACTAATCCCAACCCCCATAGGTTCTACAAAAGAGTGAGAAAACCAAGAGGAGATCACCACCACCCCCCGGTCCCAAAAAAAAAAAAAAAATGGTGAAAAACATAATGAAATACAAGGAAGCTTCAATGCAAGGAAGGATAAGAACTCAGGTGTTCAGCTCTCAGTAGATTGCTTATTGAGATCCCAAGTACGCAGATAATCTCCTAATAGATTAACCAAATCATATACTAATCCCTACTTCCAAATACTAATTCTCATATAATTTCAGTCAAATTGTAAAAACATCCCCCTTAACCGATATTTGTTTCTTAAAACATCCAACAATTACCATTATTTCCACCATGCAAATCCCGAAACTAAATAAATACTACATAATAATATAAATAAAATTCCATTTTCGGAGGAAAACGAAGAAAAGAACAAGAACAGAGCGCATACTGATCAAGATTGATGACTCTGTTCTCATCATCATCAAATTCATCAATGGCAGGAGAAGAAGAAGTAGTTGAAGGACTAAGAAAGTTGCTGGCTTTCTCCACTGATGCCGGCATTGGAGATGATATTGAGGATGAGAATGACAATTCTTTTTGTTGCTTCTCCTCTGCACAGAATCCATGAAAAGTCTCTTCTGTTCTCAGAGTGTATTCTCTCTCATGCCCCTGCAGCCTGAGCAGTAACCACACGTTGAACGCTAATGACAGCATTAGTAAATGCCTCATTGACCATCCCTCCGAACCCTTCCCCATTATCTATCTATCAAAGCTAGAGAGAGAGAGAGAGAGAGAGAGTTAAGCTATGCTCAGATGACGAAAAGCACGAATTTGGATCTTTGAGCACTGCCCAGATGAGGAAACAGTTTAATTTAAGATTTGGTGTTGAAAAAACACAATGCGAAAATTTTCAGATGAGAAACGAAGAAAATGGAAAAAGAGTCGTGGGCAGCGAGGATTTTTGCGTACGAACACCCAACAATTGCGGGTTAGCTATAGCTGTTGGGATTCTCTTAGAGGGAACCCAATTGCCAAACAAATTTTTTCATCCAAATGAAAAAATAAAATGAGATTTTCTTCGGTCTCACATTAGCGGAAAATGCAAGGGAAGACAGAAGAACTATGAACATGTATTGTTGTGATCAGAGAGCGTGCTTGGTTCTCCGGAGACAGACAAAGAAAACCGTGATTAAAAGAAAAAAAAATGTAAAAGATTACTAAACTTTCTCAAGGGACCAAGAAAAATCACTCCCATTCCCCCTTTGCAATTGCTCCCTCTTTTGATCATCTACCTGCAAATCATCTAATCTCTCTCTCTCTCTCTCTCTCTCTCTCTCTCTCTCTCTCTCTCTCTCTCTCCACCCCCTGCCCGTGCACTGATTAGAGTCTTCGCACACCCCCTCTGGCAGTGGAGGTGTAGTGAGGTATGAGTTGCAGAAAGTGGGAGGATATTCATATGCTGGGAGGGGAGCATAAAAGGATACGAAGGTCACGCTGTATGATATTTTGAAATTTTGAAATTAAATTTTGTTTACTCAAAACCCAGCAAAATGTATTTGAGACTTTTTTTTTAAACTTTTTTTTAGATAGAGCAAGAAATTTCATTAAAAACAGAAATATGAGTTAATAAAGAAAAGGTGGTGGTAAAAGATCCCTTTGTATGGATCATGGTGCTTCTTGTAAAAGCATCAAGATAATGGTGCTAATAATGCATTAAATATTACTAATTAACAGTCTTTTATCGCAATATTTTGTGTTAATTATTTAACTATTCTTGAAAAGACCATATTTTACAATTTGCTTGTACCACATATATTTTGCTTCATTATTTTCATGATTTAGTCAATTTTTTCAAAATATTTACACTCATTTTATAAGTGAAACAATTATCACTTTAATACGATATTGAAAATACCACCTTTAGTAAATATAATTCTCATCCTTCTAATACTAATTGCTATTAAAATTCTCGCAGATGTGTTAAAAATATCATGATAATAAAAATGTATTAATTTTACAAGAAAGCCTAAAAAATATCATGATAATAAACATATTAGTGTAACAAATTAGATCGAATGCAATTCATATTACTAACTTCACTTAAATAAAATGTTGAATCCAAATAGGCCATAGACGACAATTACACAATACAATTACAACAAATTAACAAATGAAAAAATTAATCGTGAAACCTGTATATCCAGATTCTCATTATTAACGACTAGACAAAGGCTTCATCGGTCGCTATCTCCCACAGATAAGAAAAATACAATAACTTGTAAAGTCGCCTCATTAGAGAATAGCATTAACTCATTGCCCAATGATAATATGTAAATACAACACTTTGCTCTTAGAACCCAATAGGCTGATGGGCTCCTTCCTTAACCTAGCCCACATATGCTACGGCCCAACAAAAAAACTAAAAGGGATATGATCACTTTTCAAGTTTGATCTACTATTATTCATCCTTTTCTTTTCTTTTCATAATTTCTAATTTTTTTTTTATTGATTACATAACAATATTGTTGAAGAACTCAAATATACTTCCTTGTAAAGAAAATAAAGACGAATTTAGAAATAAAAAGCCATTACAAAGATACCGTATTTATAAAGTTTAAAAAAAAATAAATATAAAGGCGACTTCAAAAATAAAAAAAGTCATGGCAAAGATACCGTATTTATGAAGTTTAAAAAAGAAAAACTCAATTCCAAACATGTCAAATACACGTTGGTTATAAAGTTAAACACGTATACGATCTTGTTCATTAAAGTAGACCCCTTGTTTCTTGTTCTCGTGATTTTAGTGACAAATCTTATTGTACTCAACTATTACACTAAAATAACCCCAGAAAAAAATTCAGTGTTTGTAACTAATTTAGTTGATGACGGATTTTAGTTACAAAAGGCTTCATATGAGAAATATACTACAAGGATTCCAAAAAAACGTCATTTACAACAGCCAAGTCGATTACACGGGCAATTTGGCAAAGCTAGACAAAATCTCACCTCTTCAGAGCTACTCTTCTTCCCGAAGAAATGGATTTCTAACGCATTTGCAGAAGTGCAAGATTACAAGATCTTACAAAGTATTTAACGCAATAAATACATACATGATCAGAATATATATTCGATTAGAGATAATTTTGAAGATGAACCAGGCCACGAGACTTCAATCGTCACCATACAGTCCTCGTAGCAGAATTCAACTTCCTCACCATTAACACGACACAATGTAGGCTTCTCCGAAGAGAACACCTTGAACTCACCGTGCCCCTTTACTCCAACCCTCACCAAGTTTTCATCCTCTTGGACTTCAAACAATTCGATTGCCCCTCCGGAGTTTAGCATGTTGACTAACCCGATAGGGGCAAATTGGACCAACTTTTGGGGCAAGGATATCGTAGGAGATATAGTTAGAAGCTCGAAATCGAATGAGTCTAACTTTATCTCCATGTTTTCGTTATGTTTCAAGAGCCTTAGCTTCTTTTCTTTGAAGGTGTAAACGGCAAAAATGTTGACCCCTTTGATGGAAATTGGGTTCTTTCCTTTGGCCCATTCCACGTCTTTGGGGTTGGTGAAGCATGTCACCGGGTGAGAGAACTCCGATGCGGCTTTGTTTCTGCGCATTTGGGGACACCACCCTCCTCCTTGGCAGTTGAACGCTCCTATCACCCCTGTGTACTGTTCCGAACATAACACGTATATTAGCCCAAGTTTGAAAGTTCAGCTACTCTTTTTTCGATTGTAAAATGACAGATAGTGAAAACAAACATAGACGAATCCATTCATAGAGACAAGCTCTCATGACTAGACCCGACAAACGGTTTGCTCGATCGAAACAATATTGAAGCACAAGAAAGAGTTGTTTTACCTTGTTGAGGTTCCAAATCTTGAGCATAGTTTTGCCATCTTGCAAAGGGTCCTCAAAGAGGCAATCCCTAGTAGGAAGAGCATAATGTTGGCACCTAATGATGCACCCATCAGGCAAAACCAGCCTCCTGAGCAGCTCGAAATTATGTTTGCCAACGCAATCGCTCACATAGATCGGTCCCCCAGAGATGGCTCGTGAGGCAGCATGGAACTCGGCACAAGGGTGGGTCGATTGGAACATGTCCCAATCAGGGTGGATAAAATTGCCCATCCACAAGCTGTTATAAGCACAATGTACCATATGAAGGCCTTGTAACCAATATGTCCCATTCGGGTCTCCATTTGGGTCAGTGCACCAGAAGTCATCCCCTGAGGGAATTACGATTTCATAAGAAATGAGTATCGATCATGAGACGATTTTCAAGATAAATGGGAGGATTGCAAACTTACCGACACGGCCTAAGGAGATTGCCTCGGTGCCAAGAAGCATGAAGTCATTGCAATGCTCCATGCTTGCAATGACTCCATTCCCTTTGAAATGCTTGTTCACTGAGGCTGTGAGTGCCTTGTAGTACTCTTTGGCTAGCTTTACGCGGCCACCGTAGTCTTCTGATAGCATTTCCAACAACTATACACCAAAAAATAAACCGTTATTTGTAAGCCAGATAACGTTTTCAAATTTAATAAAACGTAAAACATCTCGATTTTAACGAGTAGACTACCAGCATCTCAGTGTTGTTTCAAATATTCTTTTTGAGAACAAACTCGTACCGAGATTCAAAAATAAATAAAAATTCATCCGTTGAAAGAATTTAGTTTTACCGTATCGAGGTTTAAATTCAAAACAAATAAACTCTGAATAAAACACTAGAATGTACAAATTAAATGAGAATTTAATCACTAATCTAAGAAAAAAAACATGAATTGATCTAAAATGGTACACGATAAATTTAGATTGATATATTATAATATACCTGTTTTTTATCGAGTTTGTATAAATCCAATCTTAATGTATCGGAGCCATAGGAAGACTCGATTCCTGAGTAACAGGTTAGGAGAACAAACGAAAATGAAATGTTTTTCTAAATTTATTTTTTGAAATAAATTTTATTTATACTCGATTCCTGAGTAACAGGTTAGAAGAACAAACGAAAATGAAGTGTTTCTCTAAATTTATTTTTTCGAAATAAAATTTTATTTTATTTGATTCCATAAAAATAAGATAATCCTACGTAAAAGTTAAATAATCCAAAAAACAATTATCAACCATTATTATTTTTATATTTGCAACTTGTATTTTTATAAATTTGTGAGGGAGAAAACAAGAAAATTAAAAGCGGTGCACGTATTCAATAAACCGCCGTTCATCCCCCACAAGAGGCCAAGTTCCCCCTCCATATAAGTACACCATATCATGTTAAGTTAGTATAGATTCGGTATTCATTTCGTTAGTATAAGCAGTATATTGGAGACGGTTCGAGAAACTTACGTGAATGACATCGACCTTGACACCGTCAATACCAGCGGCCTGAAGGTGAGAGTGCAAGCCTTCATACATCTCCGCCACTCTCTCCGGAGGCACCAACCCGACGCCATTTTCAACGATCTTATCCACGGCCAGATCCTCCATAGTCATCTGCAATCCCTTTGACAACTTAGGACTGATGACCCTAGACTTTGGCATATTAGGCACATTTGGCCTTATCCCTCCCCAATACCCCATTAAGGCATGCCATACATATACGTACTCTATTGTCCTAAACTCTTCCTTTAGGTCCCTTACAAATGCCCCTAACCCTTTCTTTTTACTACCCTTGCGTAGGGTGCTTTCATAATCCCTAAATTTGTAGTTCTCCCCGTACTTCACTAGCCTACATGGCATTTGTTCCCCAGGAGTGGTCAAATCCATGCCCTCTCGGGTTATCGGGTCGCGGTCATGGCAGATCGACTGCCACCCGTCGTCGATGAGGACTAGGCCCGGAGGGCACCCGCCTTCGGTCAGGTGCCTGACACCATCCTGAACCCCACTAGGGTGTACCTTAAGGTAAAATGCATCCCATGTACACCAACCAAACTTGTCCACTATACCTGGTGGGACCTTCTCATCTAAGAGTCTGAACGTGCCCAGATGAGCTCGAACTGCCTTGACTGCGTCCTTAACCAGATCAAACGGGTCAGGGCCAGCCTGCATGTAAAGGCAGCTGATGAAGGACGACCCGATCATCCGACCTGACCCGCTCTCCACGCACAGGCACACATCATCATCTTGGGCGGGGCCCGGCTGAAGTGAGGCCCGGAATGGGCCCTCGAGGATCGGGAGGAGGATAACATAGGGCCGGCCCAAGTCGCTCTTGTCCAACATCAGCATCTGGGTCTCATACTCGACCTCGTTCCCACTGGACCCAGTCCAGTGGGTGGTCCACCAGACCTTGAACCGGAAGATGCTCATGAAACGGATGCCTCTAAGCTTACCTATAGGGACCACGTGGCGACTGTCCGGCTTATCCACGTGGAACCCCACAAAGCAGCCACCTGTGGGAGTGGCATTAGCAATTTTGGGCTTCTCCAAGGAGGGAGTAGCAATGATATTAGGAGGGACATTAGTAAAAATTGGATGGCCATTAGCAAAAAGGTTGAGCATTCAAGGGTGATTCTTGAGGGTAAAACACCATCGTCTACTACACCAAGTGCCTCTAGAGCTCCCTTGGTTAGGCTTGGGGCCATTTTGGGAACTTTTAAATTTACTTTTAGAGAGAGAAGGGAGGGATTTAGAGAGAGAAACCAAGAGAAGGGTGTATTGGTTTAGTTGATGTGATAATTGAAGAGATGAAGACCAATGAAGAGTTATATAGAGAGTGAGGGAGTGCAAATTTTTCTTTTCTTTTTCTTTTTATTTTTTTGTTTTGGTAGAATTTTGATGAAGTGAAGATGAAATGTTTGTTTTTTGTGTGGTAGAAGGGATTTATGAAGGGGTGATTGAACACTTATTAGTTGGGTGGATGATTCTAGAGTTCTAAAAGAACAAGAATAAGAAGGGGTATAAAGGTCATTTGCACATAAATTGACTTATATTTTCATGTGAAAAGTTTTGAAAAATCTTATATGCCAAAAAATGTTGCTCCAAGAAAACTTCCAAAATCCAAATTATTCAGGATGCTTGAAGCAAAATATCCCATTATGTGATGTTAATGTATTTTCTATACAAAAACAATATAAAGGGAAAAAAAGGAAATTTAACTATTATTACATCCGAAAATATTGCCGAAAACCTCATTTATTTGTAGGGCGTATTTTTGAAAGCTACATTTTGGTTTATTATATTTTTATGAAAATTTGTAGAAATTAATATAATGAATACAATGTGAGATTTATTAGGAATTAGAAGAAAAAAATTATAGAAATTTGAAGAAATTAATGTATAGAAATTTATAATAGTATAACAATGAAATTAGTGAAGAACAACAGGAGTACTATGTTGCAATGTTAAGAAATATATATATATATATATATATATATATATATATATATATATATATATATATATGAGTATAAGTATGACATATAGGAGATAATTAGTATTTTAGTGCATTTTATTTCAAATTTAGAGTTTCTAACTGTATTAATAGTGAATCTACAATAAATAAATATATATATATACACGAATATAAGTATAGCATATAGGAGACAATTAGTATTTTAGTGCATGGCATTTCAAATTTAGAGTTTCTAGTCTGTATTAATAGTGAATCTACATCTTAAAAATACTTGGGGTATCTGTACTGATAACATATATAGCTACATATATGTTATTCTTTTTGCCTATAGATAAATAAAGTTTTGGGTATATTAGACTTTACATTTGATTCTCCCCTCTTTCCTAGACAAAAAAATAATTTACAGTCTAAATTTCGATCTATTTATTTAATATTAAACTTTTGAAACCCATTACTTTGTTTTTTATGGACTTACTACATGATCTTTTAGAATAAGTAATTTTTTAGGACAATTAAGTTAGTAATTAAAAAGAAGTTGCTTGTAGGTAGCTATTGTCAAAACTCAAAACAAAACATAGGGGCATTTTGGGGACCAAAAACTTTTGGTGTTGGCATGGGATGGGATATGGTACCCCATAACCATATCTTATGATAAATATTTTGCTTTGACTTTGAGCTTCCCATCAATCACTCCCTAGGCTTTTCTAGATGTTTCTTAATTTTCTTTTTTAATGGGTTTTTTTCATCCTTAAATTGGTTCATCTTTTTTCATTCATTCATAATTAAGACACTTGTTTTTTAACTAATTTTTCTTTGACTTCAAATGGGATTTCGCCTTTCTCTCTCGGCCCTTCCTCAACTTTTACTATCTAGACCCTTCCTCAACCTTCCCTCCCAATATAATAATAATAATAATAATAATAATAATAATAATAATAATAATAGTAATTTAGTTGAAATTGTTTCCAAAACAAAGGTAAACTTAAGTGACTATAAAAACTAGTTATAAATTATTATGAGTTATTGAGTTGTAGTAGCAATTTTGAGTTGTTATATATCCATTACGAGTTATTATGAGCTATTACGAATTGGTATGGTTAGTGTTTAGCTGTTAATACAAGTTGTTATCTGTTATAAACGTTAAAATTTAAAACCCTAAGGTAAATATAGGTCAATGAAACCCTTTTTTGTTGAAATTGGTTTACAAACATAAAGATTGCTAAATATAGATAAATTAGTAGATTCAAAAGTGACATAAAAATAAACTAAAAGAACATGAAGAAAAACTAAATGATCAAAGAAAAATGCCTCCATCTCTCCCTTCTTATTCTATGCTTCTCTCTTATCCATTCAACAAAAAAGAAAGAAAAAAAACAGAGGTTGTCTCAGAAAATTCATATATTTCCTTAGAATATCTTTAGTTAGGGACCCGTTTTCTTTAGCTATACCATTGGTGAGTTATATAATTCTCAAAAAAAAAAAAAAAAAAAAAAAAACAAAAACTAGATTATGATATGAGAATCAACCAATAATTTATTAAGATGGTATCAACCTCATGTCGGATTCAATTCGAATCTCAAAAGTACACTTATTAGGAAACTTTTTCTTTAACCGTTTGCGACTCAAAATATTTAGCACTGTTTATCAAACCGGAAAAAAAAAAGTACAAGGATCAAATAATTGTTATAGTATAATATCCACTATTTGAACCTTGAAAACATTTGTGTAGAAAAGCATATTGAAACATATAAAATCTTTTCAATACTTTAAATGTAGTAATTTAGATTTTAACTTGTGTGATTTCCTGATATTAATTATCAATTACCTCCTAAGGCGTAACTTACCCATTCCCACCCTCTTAAGCCTTATCAATGACCATTGTTGTTCGTTAATAGGCAGCAAGTGATCCTCAATCCAGCATTATAGGGTTGTATTAACTTGCTTAAAATCACTTAGCCTACTGATTTTTCACTAGATTCTGAAAGAAACTCGTTATAAAATTAACCCAAAACTCGAACAAAACAAGTGAAATTTCTATATGATCTGACATCCAAAATATACCCAAATTAACCACAATCTAAATAAACTTTTTTGTCCAAAGTTAGTTATCCATACAAAACAAATTTATATTATACAATTAAAGATAAAAAGTTATACTCAAATCGAACAAACTAAAATCAAAATGAATACTATAGAACTGTATAAAACATGATCTAATATTAACCCACCTAAAATTAAATCGAACCGAGCCGAGCCTAAGCCGAGCCCAGCAGAATAAAACCGAACCAAGCGGAGCCAAGTCGAATAAATAGGGAAAGGGTTTGGGGCTAGCGTGGCAAGTATGAGAGGCATGTGAGGGGTGGGGTGGAGAAGGCTAAGTTTAATAGGAGACACGTGATTTGGTTCAAGTAAAGCGTGCCACAGTGAGTGGCTGCCACAGCACCCCTAATACAACGAATAAGCAGCTCTCAAAACCCGCCACGTTGTTATTATTTCCATGCAAAGCAAAAACTCACTCGCTCTCCTTCCTACATCTCTCCCCCTCCCCCAAACTATGGACGTGACCTTTCTAAGGGGCGGCTGGGTCGAGTGGGGATATTATTAATTTGGTTGGAGATTTTGCGGGATCCTAAATATATTCATTACACGAGCTAATGACAAAGCAATTACTTAATTAAGAGCCGACTGTAATGGCTGGTCGGTTTCCTCGAATGGGCCTTAGTCCCTTAACTAAATGCCCTTCATTCGTTAAGGGCTACACTCGACCTTTCTTATAGGTCATAAATTAATTTTTTAGATTTTATCACTAAATTGATAAATTTATTTCCACATTAACATATCACTTGTTACTCATTATTTATGGGTAAATTTTATGGTTCCTTACTGTACTAGTCACTATAATTCTTTATATGTCATCTTACCGGTTGTAACTTTTATCCGACGTCTTTGAAGAGACAATTAGCTGTAACTTTTAATATCTTATTTTCACCTCAGATAGTCAAATCGAGGTGAAAAACTGACAAGTGGAAATAGATATTTACTCCATGGAACTGATCGAATCAATTCCATTTGTTTGAATTGCCAGTTTCAAAACCAATTCCCTTCTCTTTTCACTTTTAGCACATCAACACTAAGCCGCCAACAACGCCTATAACTTGGAGGGCACTGTAACACCAACTTATTGAACGCAGGATGTCAAGCAAGGACAATTGAGGCGAAACAAAGATGGAATAAAGTCACCAGGGACCAAAAGATCATAATGTACAATGTTACTACAGAAGATTTGCAAATGAGTTAAAAATTGTCATATTTGGTATTCAAATTTCGCTCAATCTGCTTGTGCTACATCCCCGGCTTCAGGGGATAGAACCTCATCCTTGACTACTGGAGGAGCTGGATCGGTCATTTCCTCCTCAACATGGTTCTTTTGTTGCAGCTCGAGCTTCAATCGTTTGATTTCTGCGTCCCTCTCTTCTAGCTTTTCTTGTAAGATCACAACCTGCAAAATGAAGAGATAATTGGGCATGCAAACTCATGTGCTGAAAGACTCTTTGGCAATGCTCCTCTAAGTTCATCAACATGGAAACAAGGAATTAAAAAGCAAATCAAAGAGAGACGTACCATCTCATTGGATCGCTCAACATCATTTGTCAGCACCTCTATATTCTTAGAGAGTCCTGAAAACGCAAGAGGTAGGTGTAAGTTTAGAAAGCATATATCAAGGAACAACATAATGATGGAGTAACAAGACCCTTCACAATGAGCAACATAAGCATCACCCAGGAGGGTGGAGTCAGTCAAGATGGCAATTTATCAGCAGCCAGTTGGCTCATAAATCCAATCACAAATGGTGACAGCATTGCTTTTTCAATGACCAATAGCACATAAAATCACCAGTTACTGTGTGTTTAGTTAGGAGTTCAGTGCGAGAACTATTTATTTCTTCTGTAAAGAAAATTACTTCATACTGTAAAGAATGAACTCATGAAAGTAAAGGGAAAAGAACAGTGGACACCCCAAAAAGACAAGAATTTTTTTTTTTTTTTATGGCCAACTAATGAACAGAGAATACCATGTCAATGATAAGATATCAGAATTCAGTCCATATGAAAGAACAATTACAAATTTGTGGTAACTCCACGAAAGAAATTAATATTCTAAGATCACTTAGGAAATAACACTTAGCAGATGTAACTGACCATCAAATTGATTCCTGAGTTCTGCATTCCGAGACTTTTGCAAAGCAAGTTTCATGGCCAACTCATGCATCTGTCATTAAACAAGTACAACATACTTCAGATTTGAAACTAATCAGTTTGAACTGGTATCAGTTAATAGATTTCAAGAGGCAAGCACACTATGGATAGTTGTTGCAGTTAATTCAATGAATACGCCTGAATCATACATGATATATGCCAATATTGCTCACGTACTACTTATTTCCTCCCCAAATTAGCCAAGTAAAAAGCTTCAACACACAATCTTGCTTATCCATGCTGAGAAGTTAATGCTGGGATACTTCCTAAATGTTACTACTAGCAAAATTAACCCCTCCCTCCACTACGAGAATTCATTTTAGAAGAATGGGGACCTCCTGTTGTGGCTCCAACAGAAAAGGCTTATCTGCCGACCAGGAGTAACCCAGTAAGATATGCATCCAAACTATGACACCTTACATCACCAGGTTCCACACTAAGAGAGGAGAAGAAAGGAATAAACAAATTACCTTCCCTTCAGAAGCTTGATTACCGATTTCCTCATTTTCCTCTTGTAGGGTCTTACACTTCGCCATTAGCATTTTCCCCATCTTGCTATTTGCTGTAAAATTAACAGCATTAATGTTATCCTGCAATTCCTTCACCTTTTTCTCCTTTTCTTCAACAAGATTCTGGATAATATGTAAACCCAACCAAAATTAGAAGCTATGCAGTCAAAACACCAGACACTGCAGTAGCACCAACCATTTTGCAAGAGACGTTTTCAAAGGAACATCTTAAATTCTTACACACCAAAGAAAGAATACAACTCATGAAGTCTGGAACTACATGATAAAATTTCATTCAAACTACAACTCATTTAAAAGTACACAAGACATTGAAAATACAAAACTGATAGCATGACAATCCAAGATATGTGAGATATGCCACAGTTCATTTGGGGGGGTAGAGATAAGTGATCCACATATAATCATAGAGCAATTGAACTGACGGAGACAGGAAACATTTTCATCAGTATAGTTGTCACCATTAGTTCCAATAACTTCTTCACCAAGCCAAGAGCATGAAAATGAACTTCACATGCATACTATGATCAAACCAACCTTCGAAGCATTGTGTTTTGTTAGCGTAATTGTCGCCATTATTTCTAATCAGGCTGAAGTCAAAGTATGAACTGATCTACACATTCATATTATAGTCCACTTCTAAACTCTAGACTCTACTATATCAACCTCGCACCAGCAAGATACTATGTAAAGAATCAGAAAATATAACCAACCAGACAAAAGTTGCGGGCTAAAGCACAGTGAACGTTCACATGATAAGATATTGAGGGTAGCTCAAAGGACAAACCTTTAATCTTGTAAACTCTTCATGAATTGCAGGATCTAGCAATAACCTCCTCATCTGTTACACGAACACAACTATCACTTGCAAGTCTTGCATAATCAATCTTTAGACCAAAAGTACTGTAATTTTAAACTAAAAAAATTATATGTTCATTCAAAATAGATTTCAGCAAACTGCAACCTTAAGTCCTTAAGAAACAGTAACATACAACTTAGGACAATAAGAAGTACTTAACAACATGAACTATGAAGCCTAGGTTCATGACACAGTCACAAACCAAATAGACCTTTGGGATATTGGGATAAGCAAATGCTTTTTGCTGACTAAGCCTTTTCTTGGCAGCTAGAAACTTACTGTAGAATGATGACCCATTCAAAACCTGTTGGTTTTGCAGAAAAAGACAGAGGAATACTAAACTTTTATGCTTAAAATCCAAACAACCTTAACAACCATGCATAGTACACCAGACAAACTGTTCAACACAGAAGCACGTCAACAAATCTTAACATATCACCTTTTAGAAACATAAAGATGCCAATATTCAGTAGGCCTTTAGCAAGAAGTAACATCCAATGCATTACAAAGTCCTAAAATTGATAAACAACGAATAAATACTCTTTCATTCCCCTTTCTTGTTTTCTTGCATCTATAGAAACACAAAATGCTGGTGATAAGATCTCATCAGAGCTCCTAAAATATTTCTGAAAGTGTTCTCCAAGAAAAATGGGTGGACTTTTCACAGGGTTTTCTATTTTGTTATCATTTTAAGGATTGTTAGCAGAACAACATGGAAGAACATCTTCCACACTCAAAGCATATTTCATTCCTACCTCATACCTCGACAGAAGGCTACATATACCCTGTCTAACATAAACAGTAAGCAGATATCTACCATGTTGAAAATAAATCACCAACAACTCAAGTCCATGATCCACAACATGGATTCAAAATGTGGCCATTCCGTAATGAAACAGCCCCATCGGAAAGGTTTTCAAGATAAGTGAACCACGTTTTCACCCTGCGACAACTGCGAAGTGAACCACAACTGCCGCATTAGAGCGGGTTTTCCATATCGCGACCGAAACTGCATTTTGAATCCATGATCCGCAACATAAAATTGTTTAAATTGTAATTAGAATTCCAAATAATACCATGTCCAAAACAGCCTCAATGTTTTCATTTGCAAAACCGCAGTTTCCCCTTTCTTGGGGTGGAGGTTTGGGGTGCAGATAGAACAAAGAGGATTAAGTGAGAAAGAAAAGTGTTGGGGGGGGTGAGAGTCAAGTCCACATTCTGGTGATACCTGCATAGATGGGGGCTTGAGCTGTGATCTCAATTCTCGAATTGCAGCCTGAAATTCAAAAATTAATTAGAGATAAATATCACCAGCTAGGAATGTGCATAAATTCAAATCTTTCACGGCGCATAAGATGTTGATGCAGCTACAAGATTACACATCCGCTTTCATGCTTAACAGAACATCTAGCACATGAATTCAGTACAGTATTGAAATGATGCCTCTGGTATTCTCTCTACCCATCGGACTCATTATCAGTCAGCAGGAAAGACCCAACGAATTGCAATGCATCAGCTCTCTTAGTTTAGGGTGCACGTGCTGCACATACTAACACAAGGAGATGTGCAGGCACACTTTGAGTTCTCATATTGATGGTTATCACAACCCTTCTTGCAAATGGCAAATAGCAAGAATTTATTAAAATTTTAAAGCAACCATCTATTTTCCTGTTCGATATAGGGAAAAATATCACTTTCCTACATGGCATAAGTATACTCTTTATACGACCCTTCATAAGAGGATACTTTTCAAATTGCTAATATCTTGAAATTGAGGAGACTACTATTAGAAGAGAAATAGAGATTTTCCAAAGCAAGAAAAATGGTAACACAACCGAGGAAAGGAGGCTGATGGTTTGAATTCAGAGAAGCCATGGGAGAATACAATTCAAGCTCCACATTCCAACTAATTTGCCATTTTACTCCAACCCAGGGAAAATAACATGCAGCCGATGAACCATACATTCGAACACAAGCATCATCAGCAAAAACAGACAGTTCACAAAATGTCAACAAACAAAGAACTCTAAACTACTCCAGTTATGTGCTTCCTCGTACATTAAATTAGTCAACATCGTACAACATTTTCGATCCAACATCAACTCACATAAATATTCTTCCACAACAACAATGCTAAAAAGGTTTAAAGCAGAGGACAGATTGGAAAGTTAATGCATCACCTTCAACTCTGCTACCTCTTGCTCTCGTTTTGCAAATGTCACAATAAATGCAGCTTCTTTCTTCTTTGCCTTCTCTAGCTGATTAGAGGAATAACCAACTTAATTACTCTTCAGATAGCCATAAGAGGGACGGAGAAAGAGAGTCAATAGCAAGCAACACAAACCTGCTCCTTCAGTGATTTTTCAGAGGACCTTATAGTCTGAATATAGTTGACAACAGATTTAGGTTCTGCAGGAATAAGATAGATATGCATGAAATACAAAGAACTAGTTGTAGCCAAAATTAGTCAAAACTAAAAACAAGAAAAATAAATAGAGAAACAAGAATCACATAAGACTCACCAGGACTAGTTCCTGTGGGCATGAAAGACTCATTCTGGAATGCAGAATGCCATTTCTGAACTTCAGACTTTGCAGCTTCCAGCTCCATCTAAAATGATAACACAAAACAAAAACACCATGAACTCACGCAGTTTAGCAATCTAAAGAGAATCTTTTGTCTTTTACAGTAAAATAACATGCACAACCAATGCACTGATTTTTTCTCAGGAGGTTCGAGTTGCAGACAAAAAATACACTGAAAAGTTTATGACAAACATAATGCATCAGAATTATTGCATTCATTTTAGCAAGTGTCAGGTCATGATTCTGAGGAGACTAGGTGCCTACTATAATAGAGTGCTGGAAAAACATGTCGTATCAAAAAAATTACATTCATTTTAGCAAGTGCTAGATCATGATTCTGAGAAGACTAGGTATCTACTCCATTAGAGAACTGAAAAGACTTCCTTCAGACACAAAGTAGCAGCCAGATATCCCAAGTAGTTCTATATAGTTTTTTAAACCTCAACAGCAATTGTTAGACCGTATACATCAGCCAAAATGTTTCAAAATTAGATACCTGGCAAACAGGCCATCTAAGTTGGGTTTAGGTCAGGTTAATTTTGGGTGCAATTGTGTTCAGATAAATGAGATTTCAGGTTGGGTTGGATCATTTTCGTTTCAGGTCATCTTCAGGTTAGTAACCGACTCTCAATTGATGTCTGGTCCTACAAAACTTATCTTGCAATAAAAAGCAACTTTTGGGAGAAAAATTAGGGTCAACTTAAGTTCAAGTTGGATCCATTCAAGTTCCGGGTCCCAATCAGGTTAGGCTATTATGGGTGTAAGTTTGTGTACAGATTCAGGTAAACTGATTCAGATTTCAAGTCTTGCATTTTTGTTTTGAAACCAAAGTAGAATTCTCAAACATCTTCCATATTGACTAGCATTTTTTCACAAAAGCCAGAGTTAACCACATTGGAACTCAACGTTACGATAGAACAAGCAGTTCTGGTCAAACTACAGAGCAATACTGTCAATAGCAGCAATCTAATATGATACCTCCATGACAAAGTTGTACTCCTAAGACTAGAGCACCTACATGCAAATGGCTACTCCCACACAGAATCATAAAAGGTAGCCAGTAGACGATTGTCAATGCAACAAACTAGGCAAAGAAAACAACGAAGACTGAGAGAAGCAGAATACATACTTCATACTTAGCGAGGTCATCCTTGCACTTCTGAAGACTGGCGACAAAAAGGCAAACTCAGTGAACTCCAAACAGGATAATATGTTTCTGAATAAATAAGACCTGGTGCACAAGAAATGATTTTTGATAACCAAAGCTCTACAGCCTACCTCTCGCGAAGGGATAATATCATTCCTGTTGCTACACCAGGGGCCGTCTCTTCAAGTTTAGAATTTAACTATGACATAAACCCCGGAAAAAAGACATGAACATCATAAGCAGCAACAGATAATCATATAGAAAAAATACATAAACTACATTAGAAATTCCAAAACAAAGAAAACATATCAAACAAATCATCTTTGTATTATAAATTTGCTGCAAAGTATGAGTATCATGGGAAAAGAACGTAAATAACTTATGAAATGGACAATTTTACAAAAGATGCTCGAAAACCATTTTCAAAACATAACCTGCGCTTAGAGGTTCAGTAATTATCCTTATCAAAAGGGGGATAAATGATTTTCATCACATAAGTGATTAAATACCAAGACAGATGCAGCCGCACAACAGAGACAATCTGGAGCTCTTGAGCAAGGAGGAAGCTTTACCCAAGTAATTGTCATAGATTAGGATTTTTTTTAATAGCAGCTGGTCCTCAAATGAAGTAGGAGCCGGTATGATTCTGACCGCTGTGACTGTCACATGGAGGTAATGCAAGGATTTCTCTTCAAAGTTTTGAAGGAAGCCATGTGGCATACATGATACAACAGAAACACACACTTCGAGCCTCAGCTTGAGGTACATGTTGTGGCACCTTATAAATTTGTTGTGCCTGGGTATGTTTGAGGCACCAAAGTGGCAGCTCACTAAGTTATCGTCTAGTAAAAGCCTCAGGCGCCCTTTCTATAGCCAATATGGACAACCTTTGTAAGTCCATACTCACACAAGTGGGCAATTTAGATCCCTATACATTAATGAAATCTTGCTTTCGTTCATATGTTCTCAAAAGTGTTGGCAGTTTTAAGTCAAGGTACAAAAGATTTGGTGAATTTCAAACCAATTGTTCATCAATGTGCAGATGATGTAATATCTTCTACCTATTATTACACTTGAGTTTACTCCAACCTCCTCAGTAATTTAATTGTTGCTTCTCAACGTAGTTAAACCCACTGTTGATTCTTGTAACCAAACAATTGTTCGTCCTTTCACACATCACCCAGTTGTTTGAACAAATCCACTTCGAGAAGCGATGAAGTAGTCACCTTCGATGATTCAAACCCCCTCCTCCCTCACTATGCAAGGATTCTCTTAACTTTCCCTCTTGCAAGTGGGCCTCTTTCCCCAATCACCCAAGTTTAGATAGGAATCATTGGATTAGGTCTGACCCAAAATAAGAACCACTATCTTAAGAGAGAGCAAGTGACTGAGCTCCCTTACAAGAAATCAATGTACCCACAGTATTATGTTCACAGCCAGCTTCTCCGATTTAAGATGCTCGCCTCAAGCATCAATTCCGGAAAACTAAGACCAAGTGGACATCAATAGCCCTGCCATAAACTTAAAACATTTGCAAGACCATGCTTTCTTCTTTGCATCCCTTTATAGAGTTATAACTATAGCCCAATGCAGATCCCTCTGCAACAGGTCTAGAGGAAACCCATATTTTCTTGTCCTAACCCTTAACATGTAAAGAAATTTCCAAAAGACTCCCAAAAAATTGAAAAATGACTTAGAATGCTAAGTTTCAACATCGTGCACCCAAAATCAAGGTTTTAATTTTCGCAATTTCTACCCAATTTCACTTTTCCATAGTCCATAACTTCTAACAACGTTACTTATCCATAGCTAAGTAGCCTAAGTTCAAACTGAACAAAAAATCTACATGAAAGTTAGCACCCATGTCAGAGTAACATTATCATCCATTCTAAGTGTTTCCCATATTGACACACTTCAGGTCACAAAATCCAGTGAGAATGATCCATTACCCCCCCAAACAAAAACAAAAACGAATAATTGCAGGATGAACAGCGAGAGATACCTTCTTTGATCCAAATATGTCATCTTCATCATCATCGAGCTCCCCAAAGCTCCTCTTATTGCCTAAAATTCAAAACAATTATCATTTTCCCATAAACGCAAAGCTTTCTATCAAGATTCATGCGGAACCTCAACCAAAAAAGAACAATACGAAACCTGAACGTCGACTTTCATGAGGACCGGAAAAATCGCCCCCGAAATCATCATCCTGCGGATTCCAGTTACACATAATTATCCAATTACATAGGTAAAAGAAAACGACATTTTAATTTGAAAAGATGGCAGTGCAATTAGCAATAGCACTTCGAATTGGGGGAAGAATTTACGAGTGAAAGACATAAACCCTAGCAATACTACACAGCAACACATCTATTGGATTTGTCAAGAAACTTACATCGTCGAGATGAGGATGAGTTTCCATTGAAACGGAGATGAGAACGAAGCAGCAAGGTGTCGACTAAAACCCTAGCGAAGCCCTTGAGTAGAGCCAGTAGCACAGTTGCTGGAGAGAGGGAGGGAGGGAGGGAGGGAGGGACATTTGAGAGCGAGAAGACGAGGTTTTAGGAACCGATGATCCAGTGCGAGGACTCCACGGACTAAGCGTGTTCCTTCTTCTTCTTCTTCCTTTTTTTTTTTTTTTTTTCTTCCCTTCTTCTTACCCTTTCTGAAATTGGAAATGGCAGTAGGAGGACTTTAGGGGGTGAAAAAAAAATTTGTCTATTATTATAGTTTCGGAACTATGTAATAATTTTTAACGGTTTTGCTGAACGTCGCTCCTAGGCAATGGATAAGAACTGTTATAATTTGTTGTTTATAAAATCTTTCCTATTTTTATTTATATATATATATATACTATATGAATGGTATTACTTTTCAAAGTTAATGGATATGCAATTCTAAAATGCCTCTCCAAATATTTTCGATTTGCTTTCTTAAAAGTTAATACAACATCCTATACAACATTTAGATTCGTTTCCCAAATTATATTTAAAAAAAATTATGAGTGAAATACTCGTAAAGGCAACATATATCCTAGGTCTATAAATATTAAGGGAATTGGCCTTCTTGGAGATGTAAACTATTAAAATATGTATTGAGATTTATTTGGGCAGTTAAAGACACTAAATTTAGGTGAAAAAAAAAACACTAAATTTCACTTTGCATCATTGTAAAGCACCTTTTTTAAAAATAAAAATAATAGATGAATTTCATACGGCATCTACAACAAAAATTAAACTCAAATAAATTCATAATTAAAACAACAAAATAAATCGTTCAACTGAGATAACTAATTCAAACTTTTTGAAAGCTCCTCTTCTAATCAATATCGTTATTTCATCATACAACTTCTAACGAGGAGATCCATAAATCTTGTCAAATAGATTTATTATTTGTTGCGGGAGTAAGACTTTGTGGGAGGATGAAAGTGTAATTCATTCGAGACTACTATGGTGACGAATGCATATTTAGGAAGTTAGATTGCATTAGAAAATTGAATAACTTATGAATTTTTTTCTAAATATTATTCATATCTTTTAATTTTGAAAAGTAATAACATCCACATCTTATAAATAAAAATAGGAAAGATTCTATAAACAACAAATTATGATAGTTCTTATATCGCCCTAAGGGCAACATCTAGCAAAACCGAAACTTTCATACTTTCATTTAATTTGTGGATGGTTTTTTTTTATAGAGAAAGAAGTTGGAAACCTAGAGGAATAACAAGTACGAGTAAAAGGAAACTTTCAAATTGTTATATTAAAAAATTACACAGAGGTATCCTAAAGTATAACGCAATTATTTATAGGTCCTTAGGTTTGAAAAAATACTTTTAGGTATTCTTCCCTTTATTGTAATGTTTTATACAACTCATTTTCAACGTTCATATCATATATTTAATGAGTTGAGCAAAAAATTCAAAATTTTTTGTTAAATATCAATTTTACTTCTGTTTTTTACCATCTTCTCATTTAATAAGATAAAATTTGTAATTTTTTATGTGTCTGATTTTTATAGTTAATAAATATTGTGAAAATTTTGAACTTACAAAATTTATAATTTTTTTATGTTGTGAGTTTTATAATTAATTTTTTAATTATTTAATTAAAAATATTACGACTTTATCCTTTGGTATGGTCATATGAATGTAAAGACAATGACACACGGTAATGTGTGACATACATGCTTGAACTCGCTTTAATTAAAAAAATATCTTAGCAATTGTAAATCCAAAATAGATATAATCCCATCAACATCTCAAAAATAAACACATAAAATTATCAATTTTTTCCTTTGTCATGACCAAAATTAGGGTTTAATTTGGGGGTTTGAATTGCCTATGAGATCGTAAAATGGAAATGTATTTTTTTCGTCTTTTTTGAGATTCATCTGTTGATTAGGTTTTGTACTTTGAGAAACATAGTCACCAATTCCACACTATACTTATTGACCCATGAATTACCATATGTGTTGTTTCCGTATTAAAAGTTACCATAGACACCACCTCTGTTGCAAATCCTCACTTGTGGCAATTTCCAAGGATGTCCATCAGTTTCACTGAACTTGTCCAACATTCATTACAATTTACAGATGTTCCATCGATGTATAAGAAGATACATCATGATATAAATCTCAATTCTCGAACCATGAGGTCAAGACCGAGAACCCTCCGAAAACAGGGATTTTGGCAGCTCCAATGAAATGGATTACAGTGAGTAGCTAACCAAATACGTGCCAAATTTACCAATTCTGTAATTCTGTACCGTACAGAGTGCAAACTTGAGTTACAGACATAGAAGATGAAGCAATCTCCCCAAGAGAAAAAGTTACATACAGAAGGAATATAACAGCAAAATAAAATTAGAATTGGAATATGCCAACCCATCCAACATCATATGATCTCAATATTTTACATGCACTAATCCAACTAGCAGTTGAAGTGCCTTGTAGCTTGGTTCCGAATTCCTGTCGGCTGCAAACGTCTTCAATGTTGTACCGATTTATTTACCTGTATTATATATTTAGAATCCTAAGTACGTGACCAAGATGAAAGACCCTCAATGCAGCACTAAGCACAAAATTAGGCATCATATCAATTACCACAACTTAACTAAAACATGAAAGGACAAACCAGCAGCAGATTGGGGTTGGGGGGTGAGGGCAGGGGAGGGAGAGATTATAAGAAATACCAGGAAACGAGGAGATCGTCGGACAGACGATGGAGATAGAGGCGTTTTGAGCCCTTTTACATCATTGACTTTCATAATATTTCCATTTGCTTCTCGGAGTGGGAGTGGGGATTCATTTGCACTAACAGCCGAAACAGAGGAAACTGGAGCAGATAAACATATGCTGGCGGTGTCTTGATCCTGATAGATATAATGCGATACAGATCCTGGGAATTGTGGATTGCAGATATTAGTAAAGGGAACCAGAAACCTGCTTAATTGACACAATAGAGTGTATTTGAACACTATTTAAGTTGAAGTGGTGAATGGCAGCAGGTACATGGTTCTTAAAAACTGCCACTATATAGTCCAGCTCATACAGCTATGGAACATGTGACCAATGAGTAATTGCAAGAACAAATATCTCCAGCTGTAAGCTGCTGAGAAGGGAAAATATGAGAACATGAAATCATGCAGAGTGTACCCGATGCTGCAGCTTGAAACTTCTCTCTCATATCCCTAACAAATTTGAATAGGCCATTGCTTTTGTTCAACTCATTAACCAACTCCTCCGTACCATTACAGTGTGGATTACAATCAAGCACTGAAATTACAGGTTCAGTCAAAAGACTATAACAAATAAAAATAAAAATAAAATTAATGGCCAGTCTGAAGCAGCAGCACTTACAGGTGTATACATCATTTGAATGGCGAACAGTAAAGGAATACTCCTCCGTCGGACATTTTCTGTTGATATTAGTGAATGTGAATTTTACACCTGGGCAAATGAAGTACTTTCAATATTTATCAATTAACGATAACTTGGAAACAGCACAAAAATAAATTGTTTGAAATTACCATGCCCCCATCAATTCGGAAACCAAGTACTCTGTTGTACCATGAAAATGCCTGTTGCATTTCTTCTCTATGCTTGGAAACTAGCTTACTTTTCTCTTTCGAATCCATGAGAGCTTTTGAAATTCAAAAACAAGAGCATGGAATTAATTACAGAGCAACACAATGTCCTTAGAAAGTATAAAATGTGATCTGATAGCATCAACCCAAATTCATAGTTTGAGAAGACATTCATAAACAGAAAAGTAATATGTTTTAACACTTCAGAGGTCCTTATAGCACACAACTTTTGGCATAATGCAAGCAGCAAGGAACAAACATTAGCAGGTTGGAGAGTCCCAGTGACATCTATTGATATTCCATATATGTGCGCTTCGCCCCAAGTACCTAACAAAGATTATCAAATAAAACAATAGCCCAGTTGATTCTGTTCAAGGACATACCCCATAACATGAGTCCATGGTAATCTCAGACTCATGTGATCAGCCCCACCAAGGAAGTATCCCTATCTAGCATAACTTACCTGTGATTGTCTTCTTGCCTCACCCCTCTTAGTCTCTTGCTATGATTCTACACACGTCAGAATTCTTGCAGGTGTATACTCCATTTTCATTTTCAAATTCCTAGTCCCTCCTATATTTCCTGTCACACCCCCTTCCTCAGCCAAAAAAGAAAAGGAGAATAAGAAGCATATTTTCAAATTCTTCTAGAACAGCCTCTTTGCTTGTTAGGGATAAGCATGCATACATGTCAACTTCCTGAACCCACTTTAATGAGATCTACAAAGAGCTGCTCCTTCTGCTGTTCTCGTGATTTGTTTTTTCTTTTTTTGGGGGTCGGCCGGGGTTGGGGAGAGATAGGGGATGAACCATCAGACCTATGTCATCCCAACAAATTAAGGTGCACGATCATCAAATAATTGGAATGAGTAAAACCATGAATTGTCATAGGACTTACATATCATACCACAGTTAGTCATCCTTTATCATATAAAAGGAAAAGACATTACCTTTTGATTGTTGGGATAGGATGGCTGCATATTCATCCTTCCGTGCTGTCTGATCTTGCACAATTTTGTGAAGCTCTGACACTTTGACTCTAATCTCGGAGAGAGAGTCGATAATTGCCATTCGCTTGGCCTCCTTTCGCGTTTTCACTATAAACAAACAGGAATATAATAAGGGAAACATTGCACCAAAAAGCTGGATAAGCCACATTGCTAATTCAGAGGTTGGACACTGTAATCACTGATGATGCATGTAAATCACAAAGATGGCAAAATATAATTAAGCCAAAGCCCCAAGAGGCTAAGAAGCACAAACTGACTGGGCATTATATGGTAAACAGAGAAAGCATAGAACATTAGCAATATAGATAGAGAGGAGGTGGTAATATAATTGCAAGGTCTACATATAAGGGTATGAAAACATGTATTAAACGTTAAACTAAAAGGACCTAAAATTAAAAACAAAGACGTGAACATAAACCCTGTATTCATCCACTGGACATGTTTGAAGACCTTTTCAATCCCTTAACAAAAAACACGGGAAAACAAAAAAAAAAACATATGCAAGCAAGCATCCAGCTTTACAATTGCTACTGCATAGTACACAGTTAGTTTCTGCCAGCATAACCTCCCCCCACGTCTTTAGAAGAGCAGGCGGGGGAGGGGGTAAATAGTTACTATCCTCTCCTACTAAAAGGGACCATGACATCAACACAAATTCTGAAAGACTCAGTCCATGTAGATAAATAGATAATCAGAATCAAAGAAATATTTGAATGGCATATTTCATCCACCAGCCACATTTGAAAACATTGTGATAGCAAAAGAAAAACAGCATCAAGCAAAAGCCACAGTCAAAAGAGAGGAACTGAGGGTGTAGAGAACATTCTGTAGCACTCTAAAAATCATTTTGACCCCATAACAACGTAGTTCAGGTGGACCTAACAGTTATGCGAATTGCGAAAATATTTATACAGATTAGAGGCCTACCTGCTAGAGCCTTGACAAGTTCATCTTCCAGTTCTCTCAATTGAGCTTTGAGTTTCCCCAATTCCGCTGCAGTTTATACACGTGATAACATCATAATGTGTTACTCGAGCAAGGGACAATGCGCTATTAAGTTTTGCATATCATGCATTATTAGTACAATTCCTAGCCAGATATCTCCTTTTAAGTTTATCTGTCTCCAACCCCTTAAAGTAAGCCTAAGCATCATTCATCTGTTTTTACCTTTCACTTCATAACAGATATTTCTTCTATACACAGGATTGAAATGCAGTAAACATACACGCAGAAGGGGAATTTGACGTTGCAGATTATCGTTTCAAAAACTCTCGAGAAAAGTAAGTTTTTGGGCACATCCCTTACAGTGGTGCACTTTATGCAAATATTTTGAAACTGACAAGGTATATGAATTCCCCTGCTGCGACCTAATGCAGGATGTGTTGCTTACACAAAAGGAAATTAAATAAACTGGAGAAGATCACCAAATCAAGTTCCAACTAAAAATTTATGCTTTTACATAAAACTTTGAGAATTGCCTTCTTCCAGTTTCCCTAACTTAAGGTTTCATTTCTCCCCCTTTCCCAATTTTGGCGTATGCTAAAGCTCCAAAATTCAAGTCGAATAAGCTTTTGTTCATCTTTTTTTTCCCTTTCCCAAAGCTTAATCTAATTATTCAAACTAAAATCCACATCATTCTCATAGTTAACGACGTTATAAAATACCTCAAAACCTTAATTTCGCTCCAAAAAAGACCGAAATAAAAACAGGAGTGCAAACCCTAGAATCAAAATTCAAACAGAAAATTTGAATGATTGAACCGACAAATAGAAAGATGGAAAACCTTGATTATGAGCACTTTGCTGTGCTTTGGATCTCAGCAATTCCAGCGATTTTCCAAAGGAAGCAACGGCGGAATCGACTTTTTGTTGATTACCGGAGATTTCTCTGTCGCATACTCTCCGAAGCTCCTCTAGCTTCGTACGAGCAGATTCCATGGCCGTCGTTTGCATCGTATTCGTACCAAAGAGACAGACAGAGAGAGTATGGAGGAGGAGAAAGAGGGGGAAGAGAGAGAGAGAGATGGTGGGAAGGGAGGTGAGAGTGTGGGTGTAGTGGTGGTGTATTCGCTATTCAGCCCGCCATTTCCATCTTCAAAAAACAACAATTCTCAATTTCTCAAGTCAGTTCTGCTACGACGTCGTCTAGTGGACGATTCCTTTTTTAAAAAACCTTTTTTTGGGCCGTTGGACAGTAAAAAATTCCATCAGTCTTTGGAATACTTAGCAAATTGCAATTTCATTTTTTCAGTGAGCATTATTATTCAAATTATACTATGGATTTGGGTTTATAAATTTAAATTATAACAATTATTGTAAGTACTATTTGTTTTAAATTTTTCTAAAACTTATCCCATATTTTCATAGTGTTATTTTCTAAAAAGATTATTGTTTTTCAACTTATGCCTGTCATCATATTTATAAATTCAGATCCTTGATATAAGTATTAACATTCTCCTCTTCAACTGGGAAGACTATATATTGTAGATGAAAATCATATAAACTTATCTCAAAACCAAGTAACATTTAAATACGCCATTGCTAATTAACTCGATGCATAATTAGTTGCGACATTATCCAATATATATAGACAAACAAGTTCTCAAATTAGTCTCTCTATTTATAATCATATTTATAATACCTATATTTGAATCCTCTCGTATTCTAAAAATACATCTCATTGTGAGAAGAAGTTGTTTGTATACAATACAAGGAATGGGAAAAGTAACATTGTGGATTAACCTATTCCTTTTGTTGGGCTTATGCATTACAATCATAGGCACTGTCTATTTTTTTTGGAATAAGGCTATATACAACAGTGGAAAACGAAACGAAAACAAAGCGTGCAAGCTACCGAGTGGAATAGTTTGAGTAATCGGGTCAATGTTGAGTTTTTCCGGTGAATAATCGATTCCTTGCAAAAATGGAAGTTGCAGAGTTGAAAACTTGCTTCAAAATTGTAGGGAAGATAGAGAGTGTGAATGGAAAGGAGCTTAGTTACTCCGAGTTCAAGGAGAGATATCTTGTCAAAAATCAATCTGCAATTTTAATGGGCATTACGTGAAAATTATAAAGCCTATCAACCTGGAGCACGTATTGAATATATGTCAACTAAAATAGAAAACAATTGAAAATTCCAGCAAAGAAGACTCTAGCAGAAATTTTAAAATAAAATAATTTTTTAAAAACAAAAAAATTTTAATAACCCAAATAAGATTCAATATAAAATAAATTATTTTTAGTGACCAAACCCCGTACAAATTAACCAACTTAAAATCAAGTGAATCATTCGTCGTTTGCCAGTGAACCGGCACGGTAACAAAATTAGAGAACGCATGGAAAACAAACTGCGTAAGTCACCGAGTGGAATCGTTTCAGCAACCGAGTCAAGGCCGAACTTCTGAGTCAATCATCGATTCCTAGCAAAAATGGACGCCGCGGAGCTGAGAAAGCGCCTGAAAATCGGAGGAAAGATAGAGAGGGTGAATGGAAGGGAGCTGAGTTACGCCGAGTTCGTGGAGAGATACGTCGCCCGAAACCAACCCGTAGTTTTGACGGGCATTATGGACGATTGGAGGGCTTCCAAGGATTGGGTAGACCTTAACGGGCATCCCAATCTCAGATTCTTCTCTACCCACTTCGCCAAATCTAAAGTCTTGGTAACTCCAGATTCTTTTTTTTTTTTTTTTGGGTTTGTTTTTTTGTGGGGGTCTTGATGGTTGATAAGTATGTTATTAGGGTTTGGATTGTGGTTTAATCGTGTTATTTACTGGGGATTTTCTGTTTATGATGTGTTTATTTGTTAAAATTACGAGCTTGTTAGTATTGAATTGTTTACATTGGTGAAATTTGTTCTTGATTCCATATGATGTGATTGCCATATAACTAGCCCCTGCTCTCAAGCAAAATTTGTATCTTTATCGCTTGATTGTAGAAAATGCATGCTTATACGGCTCTCGTACAACTTTAATTATAGTCTTTCAGGTTGTTATTGATTATCAATTTCGTTGAATTTCAGTATTTACTCATAATCTAGATTATTTTGAAATTCATGTTTTGAAATTTATATTTGCAAGAAGTGAGTCTCCATCAGCTAGGTTACTTCTTGCAAAAATGGAGAAATACGGAGCTGCAACCACCCACTTCTCATACGCAAACAGACATAATAGTCATATGCAAACCTAGTCTGCATAGAATTCTTCCCGTTCTATTTTGGTTGTGAGTTTCTGTTAGTCATATGATACCCTGATCTAGGGTGCCTCTTTACATATGTGCAATATTATGGCTTTTGGTCCCTACTCCATACTTACGTCAAATGCTGATATTAGTACTATCAATATGCTAACGTATGGCATTTGACATTGTGAGCTACTGAGATTTAGGCATTCTGTAATTGGCAGATTGCAGACTGCGGTAGTCGGGAGTTCACTGATCAAAGGAGAGTAGAAATGTCAGTCTCAGAGTTTATTGAGTACTGGTTGACACTGAATGAAGAAAATAAAGAGGTCTGTCATGATGTTTCAATTGACTACTATGACACGACTAATCACTACAATGGCAAACCTCTATTGTATTTGAAGGACTGGCACTTTGTCAAGGTGTGTTTATTGAATTTGACCTCTAATGCTTTTGTCCATTGTCACATACATTTATTTCCCCTCTCAATTCTCCTATACATTTGTCAAGGTGTATTATATTTGAAGAATTGGCACTTTGTCAAGTTATATAGAACAGTTAACTGCATTTTCATTGAACTGATGAGGA
Source organism: Talinum fruticosum (assembly GCA_021018815.1). NCBI lineage: Eukaryota > Viridiplantae > Streptophyta > Magnoliopsida > Caryophyllales > Talinaceae > Talinum > Talinum fruticosum. The sequence continues at coordinate 1,243,327 of JAITYX010000083.1, forward strand.
GTTAATCTTGGTCTTTACAACCAATAGCCCTTAATTGATTGATTATGTATACTTGGTTTGTCACTCTGTGATTGCCATTTGGTCTGAGGTACAGTATATATGCGTGTATCATAGAGTTGGCTGAGTTCTCATCCTTTATAACCTTTCCTACAGGAATACCCAGAATATGCAGCATATTCAACTCCACTGTTTTTCAGTGATGATTGGTTAAACTTGTACCTTGATGAGTATGACATGCATAATGATCCTGATTACCAAGAAAGGAATGAAGTTAGCTGCTCTGACTACCGGTTTGTGTACATGGGACCAAAAGGTTGGAGCTTAGTGCAATGACATTTTTCTTGTAAGACATAATTTTCCTGATTTAAGATCAATATATACCGTCTTACAGTTAGAATATCATAAATTCAAGGCATCTCCATCTCATGCAGGCACATGGACTCCTTTCCATGCTGATGTTTTCAGGTCATACAGTTGGTCAGCTAATGTGTGTGGAAAAAATTATGGCTTTTTCTCCCTCCTGATCAACGTCACCTTGTATTTGATAGGTATCAATATACTTTTTGTCGATATTCTATAATAAGACGTTCAAATAAATCTCGTGGACAACTAGTTCGAAGCTTTGAATGGACTAAAATCGAAGTAAAGTGACGAGGCCCTTTTGACTTCCTATGTGTGAATCAACATATTGAAAGGTTGAATTCCTCTATTTATTAATTTTATGTGGAAGGAGATATTGGTGAATCCCATCTTTTGAGTTTTGGAGTATCTAACTTGTAAGAATGTGGCTGATGTCCAATATTTATAAGGGATCACCCCCTCCTTTCCTGCCTAAATATTACAGATGATGTCAGTGAAACTACATGTACTTTTATGACAAAGTGAGATATGGGATATTTAGATATTTCTGAATTATTTTGTCATTTAAATCCTGCGTGCCTGTTGTGAACTTGATTTCTCCCTTCTTTTTTGTTTTCCCCTTTTTGTTTCGTGAATTCAGGTATATGAAGAATTCTGTGTATAATATTTTTGAAGACGTGAATGAATCCAAGTTCCCTGGATTCAAGAAGGTTGTTTAAGTTCTCACTGGTGGAATCTTTCTGATAAATTCTCTAAATTGAATTGTATATTGTATTTACATGTTTGCCTCTTTGAATTTGTCTGTCAGGCTGTCTGGTTGGAGTGTACTCAACTAAAGAATGAAATAATATTTGTTCCCAGTGGATGGTATCATCAAGTGCATAACCTGGTATGCTAGTTGAATCACAACTGCTGGTGACTGTAAATTATGCTTTGGATCATCACATTACTGCTTAATCCATATCTGGAAAGCTGTGTTAATTGCTTGGTTTATAATAGCCTTTTTCCAATAAAACTTGTAGAAAAATTCTAGTGATGAAAATGTGGCACAATGAACAAATGCGATTGTATGACTAACAAACCTATGAAATCGTGCTGAACTCTCCTTTACTGTTGCTTTTAACTGTCCCCTTTTGAGTCTGACACCATAGTGGCAACTATCAATATTTTGTTCAATTGCTCACAGACAAGTGAAAGGCATTAATTAATACAGCAGATCAGTGACTGATATTTTAATTATGACTCAAATAAAATAGTGGCAAATGTATGCTACAAGGTGATAAGTTTTTGATTTATTGAAGCCAAATTTCGCCTATCACTTTGTGTTTTACCGTCTTTGGTGTATTATGCTTATGTGATGCAATGATATTATTGACTCTGATGTATGATTTGCACAACTTTCAGGAAGATACAATCTCTATAAATCACAATTGGTTCAATGCTTATAATCTTGATTGGGTGGTAAGTTTGATGAATAAATAGATCTTTTTATTGAACATTATGGAAATGAATTTGTAAGGATGCTGATTATTATGTCTCTCAGTGGAATTTGCTTGTAGGGGACTACAAGGAGGCCAAAGAGTTAATAGAAGACATTAGGGACATTTGTGATGATTTTGAGGCTCTCTGCCAGCGGAATCTTGCTGCTAATACAGGTGCTGAAAAAAGGCTCCATGAGATCCTTCAAAATGCCTTGGGTTATGCATGATAATTCATAAGCTAATTAAGCTTATATACTGCAACTTGAAGCCAGCCAATGTGATAGTGGTTGTCAGAATCTCTCATTTGGACCTTTAATTTTAGATTTCTCTGAAAACGTAGGTTAGTTTTAAGTTTTAACTATTCAAGGGTTAGAAATTGGACTATAATGAAACTTGGAAGGCATCATCATAACAAACATGAAATTTCATGTTCTGTGCTAGTAATTTGCTTATTTGATACATTTTTTCTGGTGGCATAATTTCTCTATAGAAAATGCATTTTAATGTGTCCAAGGTGACTGCAATTATGTAGGATCTATTTTGCATGCCTGCTATGTTGATAATCTTTGCGCCTTGTATCTGTTAAGTGTCGTGGATTGTTCACTAGAGCACCTTCTTCTAAAAATAAAAAAGCTGATTAGTTTAAACAAAACATATACCATATGCATCTATAAATGATGTTTTCAATTTGATTTTTTATTCTTTTTAATCCATTTTTTTCTCAACAGGAATGAACTTCTTGGATTTCTTCACCTTTATTACACGCATGACTTTTGCCAACTTGGTCCAACTTGGTAATCACCATGGAGGCTGCGATAACCATTCACTTACTTCATGTCCTTCTGCTCATCACAGTATTTTGAACGTAATTTCTATAAGGAGAGTTGCTTTAAAAATGAATTCCACATGTTTAGTGGAAGGCGGTGGCATCTCATCAAATGTTCAGAAGATCTTAGAGGACCCTGCTTTTCTAGAACTATGCTCAGCTCTGAGGAAAACATTTGAGAAGCTTCATGAACGACGCTGTCATGACGACGCTGATTGGAATGACCGTATAAATGTCCTTGAACATTTAAATTTCATGGACATACCTGAGTGTACTGTCTCCAATTCTGGAGATCTTATCAGCTTAATCAACTGCATTCTAGAAAAATTTATTCCTTTGTTGGATGATTTACTGGTTCCCGAGCTTGGAGAAGAAAACTCTGCTGCTTCATAGTAGACAATTTTCAGCTCCTATTAGTACTACAACGAAGACTACTTTTAACAATTTTGTCAAGGAAGAATTTTCTCAAGGAAGAGAATCTTCTGGACTTGATGGAAGGAAGTTCATGAATGCGTGCAACTTGCTCCTCTGGTTGAAGATAAGTTGTCAAGTAGTTAGTTGATGTGAGGTATGAGTCTCAAGTTGTGAATTAACTAGGATAGGAATTTTATGTAACATGTTTCAAATTCGACGCTTTGAGGTGGCAAAAATGGCCAAAACTTTTTGTCAGTCAAGATTATTCTATTTGTAATTGTCTCTATAGTTCACAAGTTTATCCATTATGTAATATTGTATCTACAAAACGTGTTAGTATATGTTGATTGCCTTTCTTTTCCAACAATTTGCATAATGGCAGAAGATGGTTATACTGATTCTTGATAATTGTTATTACTTATTACATATGAGCTGTGCTAGATGTCCCAAAAATTTGCATCCCAAAGGGATCTCAAGTGATGTGGCAAAATGTGAGTTTTGATATCCATTGTGATGATTAAATAGTGATACTTCATTTCAACTGAAAACGACCACATCACTTAGAATCTCTTTGGGTTCTAAAATTCTTTGAAGACATCATAACCTAGTCTCTCTCTCTCTATCTCTCTCTCTCTCTCTCTCTCTCTCTTGGGGGGTTCTCTCATGTTTTTGCTTTCGCGATTGTTTTGGACATGTATCTAATTTATAATGTATTGTCTAATAGGATCCAGTGAGGTGTGAGAACAGTCTACTCAGCTAGTACTTGATCAGTGGCAGTGTTAAGTATGGTTGTCTCAGTTGTGTATGAGATGAATTGTCTCTGATAGACTGAGTATAGATGAATGTTCTAACCAAGGCAGATGGGATAAATCCTTTTTATTTACTGGATATTATAGTTTTGATAGCCATTGTGATGATTGAAAGGTGATACTCATTCAGCAGCATTGAATCCTTTTGTCGTGTAACTAAGGAAATTGCGATATTACTGTTGTTATTATTATTTTTCCTGGGTGTGTGGGTTATAGATGTTGAAAGAAGAGACTTTGATAATATTGCTTTTAGTCCCTAGGAATTGTTCTTATATGATATGCTTGCAGGAACATTTTTTAGTCCCTCAGGTTTGTCCTCATGTTGGCCATTTCACCTGTTCAGTGTTCTATTATGCGGAGTATATGGGTAATCATTTCATTGCTGGGTTGACTTCACTTGGTCCCTTTCCTCAGATTACATTAAATTACTTGTACCTGTTTTACATAGTATATACTCTTGGAGTCTCGGAGCTATATTCTTGTTGGCATGTCGTATAATTTTTTTTTTTTTATAATGCTATACCTTTTAACTACTGCTTCCTGCATGCAAACCGTTATATGGGGCGAATTTATTCAGTTAACAAGACAATCAGAGCGTTTTGCCCCCTTTTTTCATGGTTTCACCTGTGGACTACTGAAGGATTGTTTTTTCCAACTCTATGGTCCTTTTTGTATAATAAGCCTTTTAAGCTATTTGATAGTTGTTTACGAAACTCCGTCTGTTTCTTCTTGCAAAAACAAACTCATGCCAGGAGCTCCAAGGTCTGCTGATGGCTGCCCTCTGCAACCCTTCTTCCATGTCAGAAAATGTCTGCTTCTTTATTATTATACACTGATGTACTGTCCATGACTTTACTGTTTCCTATGTTGGAGTGTTCTGATTCTGTTAGTGATTCTATTTGGCATTAGCTTTCTTGCTCTTTCCACTTGGAGACATATACCTGTTTAGTGTGTATATGCTACCTGAGGTAAGATTTGACTTTTTTTCTGGAGATTGTCATGTTGTTTAGCTTGTTTATGTGTTTTGACAAGTTACATCCCTTCGTTTCCGGTTCTGAAAAGCTTAACAAACAAACTGCAAAATGAGGGTGTTTAGGGCACTCCTGGTTTTCTGGGTTGGAAAAATGTTATTGCCCTATCTCAAATAAGTGTCCCCCCCCGCCCCCGCCTCTCTTCCTGTCCTGCTCAATTAGATTGAGAACTAAATGGGCGAAAAAGAGGTCACCGGGTTGACTGCGTTGTAAACCCCTCTTATATATGTTGAATGAGTGAATTTATACTGATTGCCGGGTATGTTGCACTGTTTAATTTATCATTGGGAATCCAGATATATGTGTGGTTTTCATTCATATCTTTTTTAATCAATGGGACTTCTAGATATGGTGGAATACATTTTACCATTTTATTCCTTGAATGAGAGGCAGAGCAGGGAAATTCTAAGCTATCACTTTTGCTTCTTAGCAGTGCAGCAGTTGCATGCTAATTTCTTGCGCTGAGGTGCTTTAGGTCAGTTATTAGCATTTTATGAAGTTCTTACGTTAGTTCCTTTCATTGTCCAAGATGAGAGTCAGTACTACCCTTGCATTTCTGATATTGTTCCCACCTTAATCCGCTCTTGTTTTCTGCTCCAAATGAGTCGAAAATAATACAAGGAGTTATAAAAGTTGGGTGACAGATCAAATGGTTGAATTCACACTGAAGAACCTTGTATTTTCTTAGATTTACACTTACATCAAAATTGGATAATTTATTGGTAAAGTACAAAGTAGTAGTAATCTACTAGAGAAATCAATAACTAATAACCTAACCCAAATACAGGCCTGAAGAAAGAACAAGCAAGAAAAATTCAAGTATTGTTTACCCTTACCTACTTTTCTGAAGAACATCTTACCTCCTCCTTTCTTAAGGACATTTTACATTCCTTCCAGGACCTCCATAGTAGAAGTAATCACCCCAGACATTGTTTTTTCCTTGCATTATATCATAGCAATTAGGATGATCAGCCAGAAGATGTATATTTGCCAAAGGAATCAAGCTGTTATCCCAGTCTACCACTTGCAAATTCCTAAAATATGCTGCTTTTCCAAACCCTTCATCTGCAAAATGACCACTGCCCATTTGGGTTGATGTGTGGAAACCCTGGGATCTGCCGTTAACAATTTCGCCTCCAAACTGAATCATATTTGCATGAGCTCTTAGGTGACTGAACAGGAATGCTGGCCAGTACCCAACTAGTAACCCAGATCCAACTTCGAGCCACCAGTGTCCACGCTTAGGGTCCTGCATAAAAATGCCCTTGTTTAGCTTTTTTTCCCCCTTTTCTCGTACAATTCAGAATTTATGTATGAAATTCTGTAGAGGTTAGATTGTCAGGATAAATTATCAAACTTGCCTTCCAAACTGTTATGCTGAGGTCATATTGTCTACCATTGAAGGTTGATCTGGGGGATATTGCTGCTCCAATCGCAAACCTGGAGTTAGTCTGAACAAAGCCTGAACAGAGTAGATTGTAGCATCCAGTGGCTTGGTATGCATCTGTCTGTAAAGAGAGACACAAATCAAATGTCACATTCGTTACAGGTCGTATCATTACATAACATATGCTTCAATTAGAACGGAAAGGAACATAAACATGAACAAGTTGCAGAAAAAGGACTATGTAGTATAGTATGTAACTCGAGAAACTTACTGTCCAGTAGGTGAAGAATCTGGGGTACTGATCACCATACAGTGCTGGATTTACCTGAGAAAATGCATTACAAATGAGATAGCTTGTTTCAAAGTAGCGAAAGGTATATCATGACAGTGAGACTAGTTGAACCTAATCAAATTTGAGCAAGTTCTCCAAAGCATGTTTTTGGGGTTATTAATATGAAGTGCACATTTGATAGATAATACTTGCCTGCCATCCAGCTTCGATGGTATTCAGGTCATTGTCAAATGATCCAGATATGATCCAAATTTGTGACAAGCTAAATTCATTCTCATCTGTGACTTGAGGCGTCCAAACATTCATGCTGGCTTTAGCTCCATAAAACTGATCTCCATTTACAGATGCCACTGCGTGCTGTAATCAGAAAATGCATTTACACACGCTTTCATACATGCATGAGAGTTATTTTTCTCCCCCTCAAAGCCCATTCTGACCTATTCTTGTAACATGTTGAGCTACAAATATTTGTATCTTTTGTTTATGAATAACATTTTTGAGGTGGAGTTTAACAGTCCTTTTGCTTCAGTGTTTTGTTTCTTGGAAAATGTATGTTAATTAGTTGGTGCATTCTACATGTCTTTGATAGTTATTTAGCGATTGCTAATATGCTAAAAATTGAATATTCTTGCACTCATACCTCATGACCACTTCCACTTGAATCTCGCCTCAAAATTCTCGTTGGCTTCCTTGCAAATCTTCTAACGGAACTAGCTCTCAAGACATCATCTTCAACAGTTCTCCTGATTGGGATACTTCCTTCTGGGCATGATTCTCCAGATTCTGTCCAACGTTGAAGACTCACTATCACTTCATTTACCGAGTCTGAGCCCTTTGGCCTCTCCGGTGGATCCTGTCAACCAAAATTTTAAAAAAAAAAGAAAAGAAATATTGGTCACTTATAGTGATACGTAGACTCATTCGTCCCAGCCAGTCAAGGAAAAACATGCTTGAGTTCAGTTGCATTGTATTGTTCAGTACCAGTGGCCTCTGTCCTTTGAGCTCAGGATGATCAAAAGCTGGTTGAAGATGAGATGGGACACAGTCTATTACATCTCCATCAGGACTCTGTGGAAATACAAAAATTTACCCTCATGATTAACTTTTACCAAGCAACGAAAGAAAATATCAATGTTAAGTTCCCCCCCAATTTAGGCAAAGTAAATGAACATATATGCCTGAATTGTTTTCACTGCAGGCTTGTTGATTTTCCTGAGGTAAGCTCTGACTCTCCTCAATTTCTGAAGCTCTTTCTGTGGCCTGAATGTTTGGTTGCTCGGTACTGAGAGGGCAGGGCTAAGCATGAAGACAACAAGGAACGTAACAAAAAAATTGGTAATAATTGAGGAGGAAGAACAACTGCTTGGAGCCATGCAGGTATGTTGGAATTTATAACTCTCAACTCTAAATATCTGCTTGTTTCTTCTGCTAGAATGACTGCTTGTTTTTGTATGTATTACCCTTGTCTTCTATGAACACCCCTCACCAGGGCTGAGTTGTTATTCCAGTATTTTGTCCACTGGAACTGTTTTTTCCCCTCCGGCCTTTAATTCAAAAACAAATTAGGGGCATTCAGAGGAATCAGGATTGATCTCCTTGCCTCACCATTTCCCAAGATTTAGAATCCGCCCTTCCCTCAAAGGCGTAGAAACAGACAACTAACTGTGTCTTTCTCTCTCTTTAATATATTGTTCTGCCTTGCTTTCTGTCCAGCACATTATAAAGGTCCCCTTTAAAATAAACTGTCTGGATATGTGTTGATTAGTTTAAGTTTAAACCCATAATGTATCGACAGCTTTTTTTATTTTTTATTTTTTGTGTACGTGCATGCGCGTGTAAAATAGAAAGAAATAGTACCATCTTAGAAACTAAGTGCTGATAGAGTCTAGTTTTAACCTCCATTATGGATTGTGCAAGTACTTACATATTGCAGTTTGCTGTTTAGTTACAATATTTAAGTAGCTAGTTTAAGTTTCTGTATTTCTTCCCCGTAAATATTACTAGGTCACAGAAATAGTATTTGTGCCCGGCCATCATGTTAACCAACAACTTAATTTCTTAGAATAACTGTTAGTCACAGAAAACAACAGTATTATGATTATGTATCCACATCTAAACTAATACTCCGAAGTCCCGCCAAAGTAAGTTTGGGGGAGGGGATTTTTAAAAGTAATATTTTCAGCTACCAAGATTGCAGTATATTGTGATGGGTTAAGCAATGGAGAAGAGCAAACCAAAATATTATCTTGGTGATAAATTCTGTCACTTTTTACTGCAGCAATGAAGAATTCTTCTCGGAAGTTTTTTATTTGTGCCTGAAATTCCTGAATGATGCCCTCTCACCACCCTTTGTTCCCTTTCCTGGTTTGCCCTTGAACATAATTATGTCTTGTGAAACTATAGTACCAATAGGATCTGCTAATGCCACTATCAAATCTAGTGGTATGTGGGTGGGGTAAAAGCATGGCTGGAAATTTCAAAAATGGGCCATATCACATCTCAATGATAGTTATAATTGCTGAAGCCTTATTATCCTTGCTTGTGAAGTTTCTTTTGGCTCTAATCAAGCCTAATTATTCATCCCTACCAAAATGATAATGACAAAATGATCATTGTTAATCTACTTACTGATCAAGAAATATATTAAACTTCAAAGCCTTGGTTATCTAGGTAGTTTAGGATAACTACAGAGCATAAGTAGAATATCTTATTTTTTATGGATAAACTTTGCC